>JARDYH010000004.1:99077500-100375000 GCA_029215795.1 Anniella stebbinsi | reverse complement strand
AAATTTAATCACATGCAACACAGTTAGATTTATTTATCACATATTTTTTTTACCCTGCCCTTCCTCCAAAGAGCTCAGGATGGCATACTACATGGTTCTTTCCTTCTCCAATTTTAGTTCTCACAACAACCCTTTGAGGTAGGTTAAGACAAGAGAGTGACTGGCCCAAGCATACCTGTTGAACTTCATGGCTACATGAGGATTTGAACCTGGGACCCACCAGTCCTACTCCAACACTTGAACCACTACTTCTCAACTACTCACTAACTCTATCATTAACCATTAATTGTATTTAATGGTTGCCGCAACCATTAAAACCAAGTAGACCACATACAATCCAAACTCTGGTGTTCTTTTATCCCAGATGCAATGGTGGATGTCCCCTTCATTCTAGCTGAAACACTGACCCCTAAACCATTACAAAGTGCCAAAAGAGCTCTTCCATGAGTTTGCTTGCTCTCTTGTTCTCTAGTCCTTTCTGAGCCTCTTTCCATCCCTTTTAGGACATAGTCCTTACAGAGAACACCTGCTTGTTACATCAATGTCCTAGATCAGGCAAAGAGCGAAGGCATATTTTCACATTAATTTGATGTGCTTCTCCTCCTTTCTGACCTAATTTTTTTAAGTCACTGTTGTTAGTGTTGTTTTTATTGCATTTCATTTGTTCTGTCGCTCGACATGAGCTAGAAATTATATATCACCTGGAATGCCTGTTGGCAAAAAGGTGACGGCCCTCTCCCATTGGACGGTGGTACAGGTTCGACCCAGAGTCTGAGGGCAAGCAAACGGGCAGCGATAACAGTGAGGAGAAGGGAGGCCGCTAAAGGCCTGGAGTTGGGCCCACAGAGACCACTGCTGAGGCAGACCGTTAAGGTTCTGGATAGAGTAGTATGACGTATGCTTTCAGGAAGATGAGATCTGTCACTTCCTAAGCCAAGGTGAAAGCTGGGAGTTGGTTTTTTCGTCCCCCACTCTTTTCAGTTATTATTAGGGTGACCATATGGAAAGGAGGACGGGGCTCCTGTTTCTTTGACAGTTGTATTGAAAGGGGAATTTCAGCGGGTGTCATTTGTATGCATGCAGCACCTGGTGAAATTCCCTCTTCATCACAAATGTTAAAGCTGCAGGAGCCCTACCCTCTTTTGTATCTAGTCACTCTAATAGGGCTCCTGCCACATCTAGCAGCCCCTCAGTGACCTCCAAAGGGAGTATGAGGTCGCTTCTTAATTGACCTGTCCTGTTGTAGGGTGTCCAGGTGGCCTACTTTACAGAGGACAGTCCTCTCTTTTGGAGCACTAGCAGAGGACAGTCCTCTATTTGAAGGTGTCCGGTCTTATTCAGTTTTAAAGTCAAAGAACCGTAAAGAGGGAGAGCAGCAGGGACTGTGAAATTGGTCATCACCATTTAGCATCTGGACAGCAGCAAGCACACAGGTCGCCTGGTCAGTCTTCACTATGGTGAGACACAATGCATTTCTTTTAAAGTTATATTCATTGCTTCTGCATTTTTACCTATAAATATAAATTACCACGTGAAAATATTAAGCAAATTAGGGCCCTCTTTTGTCCTCTTTTTTGGTGATTTGTAAGTGGCCATCCTAACCCTGTGTGAATTTATTGAAAACCTGTTGTTGTTGTTGTTGTTGTTGTTGTTGTTTAAAAAAACACCTATGTGGTTGATCGTCCTTGGTCATGATATCTACAGTCAAAGTACGGTATGTGTTTCATGTAGGGGTGTGCACGGACCCCCCGGATCGGATCGGGACCCGGATCGGGACCTCCAATTTTGTCCCGGACCGGTTCGGACAAAATCGGAGGCCCCCCGGACCGGATCGAGTCCGATCCCGACCCAAAAATCGTACATTTTTGGATCGGCCGCCATTTTTTTCCCCATAGACTTGCATTGCAATGCAAGTCTATGAGGAAAAAATGGTGGCGGGTGGGTAAGGGGGGGCCTAACTCCCTCCCCCCCCGGGGCCGTCCGCTGTGGACGGCCCCGGCAGGTAAACCCCCTCCCCCGCGCTCCCTACCCCCCCTGGGGCCGCCCGCTTCCATCCGCTGGCGCCCGCGGGCGCCAGCGGATAGAAGCGGACGGCTCCGGGGGGGGGGGTAAGCCCCCTTCCCCGCCACTTACCTTCTCGGCCCGTCCGGCGCCGGCGGCTACTACCAGCGGGCTCCGCGGCCTACTCTCGAGTAGCGCGCCGGGTGATGACATCACCCGGCGCGCCACCCTGGAGCAGGCCGCGGAGCCTGCTGGTAGTAGTAGGCGCCGGCGCCGGACGGGAGCCGCCGGGCCGGAAAGGTAAGGGCCCCCCTCCCCCCTCCGCGCGCCCCCTCCTCCCCTCCACGCACCCCCTCCTTACCTTTCCGGCCCGGCGGCTCCCGTCCGGCGTCGGCGCCTACTACTTCCAGCAGGCTCCGCGGCCTACTCTAGAGTAGCGCGCCGGGTGATGACATCACCCGGCGCGCCATCCTAGAGCAGGCCGCGGAGCCTGCTGGGAGTAGTAGGCGCCGGCGCCGGACGGGAGCCGCCGGGCCGGAAAGGTAAGGGCCCCCCTCCCCCCTCCGCGCGCCCCCTCCTCCCCTCCACGCACCCCCTCCTTACCTTTCCGGCCCGGCGGCTCCCGTCCGGCGCCGGCGCCTACTACTTCCAGCAGGCTCCGCGGCCTGCTCTAGAGTAGCGCGCCGGGTGATGACATCACCCGGCGCGCCATCCTAGAGCAGGCTGCGGAGCCTGCTGGGAGTAGTAGGCGCTGGCGCCGGACAGGAGCCGCCGGGCCGGGCAGGTAAGGGCCCCCCTCCCCCCTCCGCGCGCCCCCTCCTCCCCTCCACGCACCCCCTCCTTACCTTTCCGGCCCGGCGGCTCCCGTCCGGCGCCGGCGCCTACTACTTCCAGCAGGCTCCGCGGCCTGCTCTAGAGTAGCGCGCCGGGTGATGACATCACCCGGCGCGCCATCCTAGAGCAGGCCGCGGAGCCTGCTGGGAGTAGTAGGCGCCGGCGCCGGACGGGAGCCGCCGGGCCGGAAAGGTAAGGGCCCCCCTCCCCCCTCCGCGCGCCCCCTCCTCCCCTCCACGCACCCCCTCCTTACCTTCCCGGCCCGGTGGCTCCCGTCCGGCGCCAGCGCCTACTACTACCAGCAGGCTCCGCGGCCTGCTCTAGAGTAGCGCGCCGGGTGATGACATCACCCGGCGCGCCACCCTAGAGCAGGCCGCGGAGCCTGCTAGTAGTAGTAGGCGCCGGCGCCGGACGGGAGCCACCGGGCCGAGAAGGTAAGTGCCCCCCTCCTCCCCCCCCCCCCGCTGTCCACTTTCATCGGCGGGCGCCCGCTGGCGCCCGCCAATGGAAGCGGCGGTGGGCGCCAGTGGGCGCCCGCCGATCCGCCGAACCGGTTCGGAGCTTTTTCGGACCGGTTCGGATTGGATCGGCCGATCCAGCTGCGGGATCGGAAATCGGATAATTTATCCGATTTCCCACTGGACCGGACTCGGATCGTGGATCGGGTCCGATCCAGTGCACATCCCTAGTTTCATGAAGTATCTCCTCTCATTAGTCCTGAATCTGTTGCCAGTCAATTTCAAGAAAATAAGCAATACCTATCAGCATCTCAAGGCATAGCAGAATCATTTCTAGCTTTTGATACAGGTGTTGTCTTACTTTTTAACTGTAGTTCCTTTGTTTACTACTGCACTTGCAGAAAACTAAAAAGAACGTTTTAACAATTCTAGAGTTAGGGAAGCTCGTTAAATATACTGATCATTTTCAGCTACATTACTGGGAACTAAGGATGGACACTATTTTCCCCATAACTTCTTTCCAGCAAATGAGTTTAGGATCACAAATGTAGGCTGCAATCCTACGCATACTCACACTCAACGGGAGTTACTTCTGAGTGGACATGAATAGGAGTGTACTTTTATTGTCTTTTCTCTGAATCAATCCATATGCAGGCGATGCCATGTGAATGATACAGTATTTCTCTGAATAATATGAAACTAGTTAGTGCCTTTCCCATGAACCCACTGGGTCAAAGTTTCACTTACTTCTCAGCTATATATTTCAAACAGGCTTAACAAGGGTTAATTGTTAAACTTTCTCTCCATCAACCAACCAAAGTGAGACCATATTAGCCCACTTCTGTTTTGTCTGTGTCTGTCCTTAAAATTCCAATTTGACACCAGAGAGAGGGATTTCTACTTTGCAATGAATGCGATGTACATTATGCCATCTAATTATGTTCGGCATGCTCAAGGTGTTTGAAGTTAATGCCTGTAATTGCAAAACTCCTGCTGCCCAAAGCAGCACAGCCAATAAATATGCATAAGATCAAAGAGCCACTTGTAACTTTTAGACTGTTGAACATACAATTGTTTTTCTTCAGCCTTTTTATTTCTAAAGATGTGTTTCATATACCAAGAGAAAGGCCTGAAAAAGCATTTTAATGGGTTGAGCGAACTGTGGCTTGCATCCAAATTTATGTGAGGAGAACTGCCAGCCCTACCATTAGGCATGCAATGGTTAGTTATTTAATTTATTATCTGAACAGCCCAACATCTCCAGTTGAATGATCTCTGGTAGCTGGGTAGAGGCAGATCTCTGCCTGAGACTTTCAAGAGGGAAGGGGCTGTGGCTCAGTAATAGAGCACTTGCTTTGCATGCAAAAGGTCCCAGGTTCAACCCCTGGCATTTCCAGGTGGGGCTAGAAGAAATCCTGCCTGGAGAGCCACTGCCAGTCAGGCCCTTTCTACACCTATGGGTGTAGTGGGCCAGAGAGGCAACAACCCCGGAAGTAGTGCTGAAGCCTCATCACCAATATGACGGCCCGGGCTTCTCCTGGGCCGTCACAAGTCGCGGCGGGGTTTTTTTTTTTTTTTTTTAAGATCCACGGAGAGCACACTAGCGCTCCTCTGTAAAAGTAAGTTTTTAAAAAAAAAAAACATGGCGCGCGATCAGCCCCCCCCTCCCTCCGCCATCCTGGGGATGCCGATTCTGCTTCCCCCCTCTCCTGATGGCCATGGAGCTGCATGGTGCAGCTCCATGGCCATCAGTACTGCTGCGCTTACTCGCGAGTAAGCACAGCAGTACTGGGGCGGGCGGCCACATTCTTCCAAGGTCCCTGGAACTTCCCGGGGGGCGTGGAAGAATCGGGATTTTTCTAGTTTCCGATTTCCTGGATAAATCCCATGCCCGCCCACCCCCCTGCCCCCAGTACTCCCTGTGCGTCATGCGGCCGCACAGGGAGCAGCTGGGGTCCATCCCAGGCAAGCTGCCTGGTGCAGAAAGGGCCTATGTAGGCTAGATGGACCAAAGATCTGACTCTGAGCCTATCTACACTACTGCTTTAAAACGGTTTATAACAGTTTTAAACTGGTTAATAACCGTTTTAAAGGTGTTATAAACTGTTTTAAAACAGTAATGTAGATAGGCTCTCTGTAAAAGGCAGTTTCTTATGTTCCTAAGAGCAGTTCCCAGTCTGAGTAGAGTAGACAGCACTGGGCTAGATAGATCAGTGGTTTGGAACCATACGTTTTGTGTCCATACATCCCTCTGCATGCAAGTATGTGTACAGAGTCACAGCTATTTATTGAGCATGGAATCATGACAGCCCAGGACTTGGTACCATACAACATCATCAACCAGATATGACCGAGTGGGCATCCTACAGAAATGGATAGAAAGGGACTCAAATGGCATGGTGGGGGGAGGCATGAAGTGACTCATCTGTGTAGTTCATCAAAACCCTTTTAGCCTTACAGAGCCATTATGCTGTGACAACCATAATGGCTGAGTCATTTTGAAACAAAAACAAAATAACTTGTGAAACCATTGTCGCTGGCAGGGTGGGCTTGCTTCACTTGCTGCACATGGAGTTCTAAAATAAGCATGTTTGTGCCAGCTTCAGTGTGAGCCACCACACGCCCTTGCGGAGAGGATTTAAGAGGTCTATGCAAATGTCTTAGTGCATCCACTTCCCAGACAAAAATATGGATTTTACTCTTATGTTTATCGTACATCACCTAGAGAGCTGGTAGTTAACAAATCTCATAAATAACTGACTAATAGGACTAGAAATAACATGAATAAATAAGTAAATAAACTCTGCACGTCAGATTAGAGGTTGCTATTGCTGGGTTTCCAACAGGGATTGAAGGAAAATTTCCAGATGGCCTTTGGATCCTGGCCTAAAGCTATAAGAGTAGATTGCCAGGATGCAATTTTGAGCATATGTATGTGGAAGTACATTTCACAATTTGGAATTACTTCCAAACAAATGTGTGTAAGACAGAGGTAAGTGTCTGGAAATGATGAAGTCCTATATAGATTCAGGGAAAGTTCAGTCTTATGCATGTTTAGACAGAAAACTACAGCTCCCAGCATTCTCCAGCCAGCATGATGGCTGGATGATGCTGGGAGCTGTAGCACTCTTTTCCTCTCTAAACATGCATAGCATTGCATGCTGGATTCCTTATTGCCACATCTATTCTTCAATCATTGGCTTAACTTACTGGAAATTCAATCTTCAACACATTTTTGTGAAAGTACATCAACCACTGATGTTGATGAAACTTGCTTTTAATTTATATACCAATCCCAATATGAATATATATATATTCTGTTGAGTGCTGGGTTACTTAGAATTGCTGCAATACTCCATATATTTAGCCTTATTATATTAGTTTCTGCAGGGAGCCAAAGAGAATGGAATGGGAGAGAGAGAGACAGAGACAGAGACAGAGAGACAGAGAGAGAGAGAGAGACAGAGAAGCTGAAACACATTTGTTTTCAAAAATCCTCTTCCACAATTTGGATGTCTGATATTCACAACTGCATTCACACATCACAACAACCTGAGAAATGTTAGGGTGACCAACTGTCAGGATTTCCCCGGATTTGTCCTGGTTTTTTATCTAACCTGGGTGTCAGGGGGGATTTTCTGTAATTTTCTATAATGTCCTGGAAAGACACACTTTCCCTTTTAATGCCACATTAGCATGGTGGGAGGGAATGACGCGCTTTCTGGAGGTGGGTCATTTCCCTCCCACTGCTCCAATCAGGTGGTTTAAATGGGAAAGCATGTCATTCCCAGACATTATAGAAAAGGCCCTGATTGGAGCAGTGGAGGGTGGGAATGACACTCTCCCCCCCCCCCGCTCCAATTGGGGCCTTTGAAGTGATGGGAGTGAATGAGCTGCTTTCCAGGGACCCCGGATGGCTGTTCCTCCATTCACACTGGATATCCACTGGGTGTCCTCTTTTTCGGTTTCCCAAATATGGTCACCCTAGAAATGATAACTCATGACATTCCATTTTTGAATCAAAACTAAGAAGAAAAGCACACACATTCTGAAGTAAATGTTCATATCGAATTTCAGATTTAAAATTTTGTATTTAAAATTTTGTGTTTAAATTTTTAATGGCAAATTCTAAGTCTTTGCAAATCTCAAATGTTTTGATCTCTTAATTGTTTCTAAAGGTTCATATAGCATTTTTATTGTTTCCTATTTAACATTTAATAAATTTGGCTGGAGGCATTCTTTAAAGTTATGAAGTGCAATGGCTGGAACATGTGAAGCTACAAAGTTTTATTGTAGTGTCTGCATGCTGTTTTTAAAACTGTTCAGGTTTGTAAAATAGCTGCTGAATTTTGATGGGAATTGTTTTGTTAATATAATTCCGGACTTGCTAAATAAAACAAAACAAAAGTAGGAGAGAGTATATGGTCCTGTAATTAGAGAATCCTAATGAGTGACATCCCTTTGGATGAATGTATTCCCAGTGGCTCCATTTCTGTACACACTTGCCTGGGACAAAATCTCATTGAAGACAGTGGCACATACTTACTTTATGCATAGGATTGCACTGAAAATGCAATTTTGGATCAAAAGTAGAACCATTGAAATCAACAGGATTTAAGTTAGCCATGACTATCCATTGATTCCAGTGGGTCTACTCTAATATTCCAGTGGGTCTACTCTAATATTGTTTTTAATGATGTATTGTTCTCTTGCTTTTTAAAAATTTTAACTGTTGTGATTTTTATGTTTATATTGTTGCTGTTCCCCGCCTCGATCCGGAGGGAGAGGCGGGTTACAAATAAATATTATTATTATTATTATTATTATTACTCTAATATGGCTAAATCTGGATTTCTTTCTAACCTATCTATTCTGAGGGCTCAGGATTGGTTGCTTATAGTTGCCCTTCCCCCCCCCCACTTTATTGTGAATTTTAAAAAAAAAAACATAGAATAATAAAAACAAAAACAAATGGTGAAAAAAAGAAAAAAACCATTACATATACAGCAATGTCATCATTTTTCATTGAATGTTAAAAAAAAGAAAAAAGGGAGAGTTATACATAGGTTTCAAAAAAAATCAGACCATATAGCCATACATTTATCCATTCACAAGTGTATATCACCCGTTCAAATGTTGATAAAGTTATTAAGTCCTCAATCCATTGCATTATGGGAGGTGAGCATTTATCCTTCCAATATGTTAGTATAAGTCTTTTAGCTGTCATAATGGATCTTTCTCTGAAGAGTTTGAAGAAATTAAATAGTAGGAGAAAAGTGACTGGAAAACTGCAGATGTCAGTCACAATGATATTTCTGCACAAAATCCAATATCCACGGGTCTTACGCACAGGCTTCCAAAAATGTTTACTTGTCTTAGTAACCAGCAACCATTATTTGTGGTTATCACAGACCTAATCCTCCTGCTCAAGTCCTCTGGCATGTGCAGAGTAGCTGAGGGTGGTTCTGTCTGCCAACTTGCATTGGGCTTTGAAGTGGCTACTCTGCGTCTGTTCAAAGATCATAAAAATGAGACCGACAGCTTGTCTAGCACAGAATCCACTATGAAGTGAAAGACATCACCCAGACTGAGTTCTCTGCAATCTGTGGAGAACTCAGTGGAGGCCTGAATGGGCAGTGGCCCAAACAGAAGACATGGTGACCACTGGAGGTCTGGCAACTCAATTTGTGGACTCATGCAGTTGATACTTCTAACCGCACCATGCTCTAAATCAGCTTATGCAAATTCAATTGCCATTTTAAATCCAAGAATGGATTAAAGGCAGTGTGCTACATGATGTATATTAGGGATTTAGAAAAGCATTTCATATAGATTGTCACTGAATTTTAACCTCGAAGTCGAATTTAAACCAGTTTTTATAAGGGTCCCATCTTGCAGTCTAAACTCTGTTCAAAAGATCAACACCACTGCTATTGTGTTATCCTTGTGATATAGTTAGGTCCCACTCGACACTGGTAATAGTTGGAATGGGAAAAACATGTAGGGATTGGTAAAAAGCTCTTGAGAAGGACTTGTTTAGAATCTTGATCTGGCTCTTCGGTTCTTAATTTGTCTTGCGGTTGATTTTTTTAAAATGTAATTGTACTGAATTTTATAGTGTTTTGTTGTTGTTGTTGTTATTTTACTTTCTGACAGCCAAGGGCTGAGTTGGCAACACATATGTAACTCCACTTTCCCTACCGGCAACCCTGTGTAGTTGTGGGAAACTCTGGGACCTGGGTTCATGCAGTAATGATGATGTGATGAAGACAGATGCTGATCCCAGGTCTCCTATCCCTGAAAAGGGTGGGAGGAAACCACTGTCTGGAAATTGTTTTATTCCATCGGGCTTTCAATTGTATAATGTTTTGGGCTGTAACCCTAGACATATTTACATGGGAGTAAAGAACATTGAAGTCAGTGGATCTTATATCTGAGTAGCATGCCTAGGCATGGGCTATTAACCACTGTTATTTTAATAATTTGCTCTCTTCAGTTTTTTTAAAAATAAATTGTGTATTATTTTGTACAGCTTCTGTAGAAGGTAAAATATGAATTCTTGGAATGAATGAATGAATGAATGAATACTATAGCTGAAAACTATTTAAGCTTTCCTTTCAATAATCAGAATTTTGGAATGGCAGAAGATCCTGGTCTCATTTTGCAGTGTTCCGCTACAAAAGTATACACACTACTGTTGACATAGCGAGGTGGCCAAATATCTCCAAAAAAGACGAAATCCATTAACCCCCCTCCAAAAAAAAGAAGAGAGAGAGAGAACAAAAGAGGACATAAAATGTGTGCAAGCTGATTTATATGTAAAGATGAAAATTATTATAATTTAAATAGAAATACAATACATCTCACCACGATAGAGGAGACTGAAACCAGACCTGGACTAGAGAGCCCTTCAAACAGGAATACCTTCAATAGAGAGAGAACTGTCCTCTGTAAAGTAAGCCACGTGGCCCCATGTCCTTGGTTCAGTTCTAACCTGTGCCATTGAAATAATGGGTTGCTATAGGTGAGCTGCTGTCTCTAGCCCCCTGCCCTCATAGTAACATGGGGATAATATCATGGTCCACCTTACAGTTGTGCAGGAAAACAAAGTATAAATAGCATGGCTTTAACTGGTGCCGTCCAGTTTGTTTGTTTGTTTGTTTAATGTTCTATTTGCAACGCAACAACAACAAAGCAAAAAAGGGAATGAGAAAAAGTCATAGCATAAAACATATCAAAGCACAGTAATCATTAACATCTCTCTTGATATAGGAAAAGAAAGGACACAAAGGGAGGGGGAAAGGATGTAACACTTCCATTTCAGATATAAATGTTAAATATATATTTGAATATATATTAAATATGTAAGCAGTCCGTATATATAAAAAAGCATCCATACGCTGTAGGAATACGTTCAAATGTAAAAAGAGTCATGAGACCTTCAGTCCTGGATGTTTTTCCTTCCAAGATGGAAGTAGAAGTCTCTTTGCAAATGTTAAGAGCTCTCATCATCCACTTTTGCTGTCCATCCGTTAATCACCACATCACAGGGATGTAATTTAAAAGCATATTATATCTGCTATCATAACAGATTTTTCAAGGGCAAAATTTACACGATCAACAACTTCCAACAATAAAGAAGCCACTACAGGAAATGTCCACATTACGCAGCTCAATGAGGAATTTTCCTCATGACATCACCAGCTTCTAGCTGAGCTAGCCAGGTGCTTCTTAATGAGCCTCAGAGGTGTGCAATATATGTGATAAATTGTTTTTTGTTCGTTCAGGCTCAGTTTTAAATCTACAGAAATAGTACATATGGAAGCTAAGGCAACCCTCCGTTGATTACACTGTATAAGGCGTTCCAATTCCTCATTCTATTCATCTCTGAACATCTTCCTTTACTATAGGCTGACCAGATAAAATCCAAGTCAGGGCTCATGTAACTTTAACAGTTGTAGAGAAAAGGGAATTTCAGCCAGTGTCATTTGTATGCAATTAGTTCCTGGTGAAATTCCCTCTTCATCACAACAGTTAAAGGTGCAGGCACTATCCTAGAGTGACCAGATACAAAAGAAGGCAGGGCCCCTGCAACTTTAACAGTTGTGATGAAGAGGGAATTTCACCAGGAACTAATTGCATACAGATAACACTGGCTGAAATTCCCTTTTCTCTACAACTGTTAAAGTTACATGAGCCCTGACCTGGATTTTATCTGGTCACCCTACTTTACTACATTCCAAAAGACTTTCATAAATAGCTATTATGGGCCTCTTCCAGATTCGGAGGGGCAGGGAGGCCTACAATTTCCGTTGCAAAATATTCATCCACAAAGCAATCACTATTTCACAATCAAAATTGCAGGCACTAGAGTCCCGATCCAAATTGGGATCCCTGTGCCTAATGTAGAGTAAAAATGAAGTACTAGTTGGGTACTTCTCACATGTAAAGGTAGTTTCAGTTGCATGATATAAACTGAAATTCCCTCTTCATCACAACAGTTAAAGTTGCAGGGGCCCTGCCTTCTTTTGTATATGGTCACTCTAGTATAGTGCCTGCAACTTTAACTGTTGTGATGAAGAGGGAATTTCACCAGGAACTAATTGCATACAAATGACACTGGCTGAAATTCCCTTTTCTCTACAACTGTTAAAGTTACATGAGCCCTGACCTGGATTTTATCTGGTCACCCTAGACCCCATCAATCTATTCCAGTGAACAGACAAATCTGGGACTCAGGTCCACAGCTGGCAGACCTCCAGCTCCAAGGTAGTGGTGAAGCTAGAGCTAGCCACAGCATAGGATACCATGCCATATCCATATTTCTTAAATATCATGCCCTTAACAGCAGTAATTTCCCAGCTTTTTTGGAGCTTGAGTCAATCTAGAAAACCATTAACGCAACACATTAAACCAATAGGATTTTTGTTAATTGAATTAGTATGGATGATTGCAGATCTGACTCAGAATGTACGTATTGCTTTTAAGAACCTCTTTTCCTTCTTCCTTCCCAGCTGCCCATACTGGCATCTTCTGTTGTGAGCCTGTATTTCCTTGAGCTTACTGACGTCTTCAAGCCTGTTCATGCTGGATTCAGCTGCTATGACAGGAGTCTGAGTATGCCATACATTGAACCTTCGCAGGAGACAGTTCCTTTTTTGATGTTGCTCAGTTTGGCTTTTGCTGCACCTGCAATTACAGTGAGTAATGGAAGATTTCACTTCTCCTCTTCACGCCTTGCGACGTTCTCTTTCAAGGGAAGACCAGGTTCTTGGTGTTGTTAGTGAGTGCTTCAATAAGTCCGCAAACTTACAGATATGCAGTTACTTGGGCATAGCCTGGATTCCATTGATGCAATCCATGTTTCATCTGGTTAGACACTGGCCATGTCTACTCTAGCCATTTTTCCCAGGGTCGTCCCTAGGTCATCCCTGTGCATTCAAATGACACACAGGGGATCCCAGGGGCAACCAGGGATGACCCCTCCATTTTTGCGGGATAACTGGTTGTCCAGTTATCCCGATGTCCCCCGCGGTCCTGTGACCATCCCAAGGACCGCGAGAGGTGTGGCACGCAATCCCGCTTCCTTGCGAGTAAGCGCAGCAAAGGAAACAGGCATGGAGCTGCGGGGGGAGGCTCTGTGCCCATGGAGGGGGGCAGCAATTTCGCCATCCCTGCAATGGCGGGAATGCAGGGTTGGGGGGGTTACCTTTTGGGCTGCACACGCATGGCTCCTCTTCCTCCCCACGCAAAAAAATGGCAGCCGCAATGGCCTTCTTCCCTTCCAGGACATCGCGCTGCCATCTAGACCCTGGTGGAGGATCACGGAAGCAGGTAAATCTGCGATCCTCCCCACTCCCTCCTACTACACCCTTAGGTGTAGAAAGGGGCACTGACTCCTCCAATATCAAGAAATTAACTTTCTCAAGCTCTGTCTTTAAAATAGTTTGGTTAAAATTACCATGGGCAAGTGTCTTACACTGCTACTGTACTTCCACTCATTCCACAATTTCGCAATCGAAACTGCAGGCCCTAGAGTCTCAATTCAAGCTGGGATCCCTGCACCTACTGTAGAGTAAAAATGAAGTTTTGTCAGTAGGACCCACTTCATTTAAAAAAAAAACACCACCACAGAAACACTCATTCCTGCTAGCTGTGCTGAGTGCTGACCTGCCCCATCATTAGGGGAATTAGCATTTCTGCTTGGTTCCAGTTCCTTTACAAAGCACCAGCTCCCCATTGTGCTAGCCGTGGGTCCCAAAGGATACTGCTCTATAAGTATAAAAGTCGAGGCTAAAAAAAAACGATCTCCAAAACCAAAGGGAATCAAACGAATGTTAAAATCAATACACAGGTATGTGCGTATACATATTCAAGCGGTCTTGTGCAAAGGTGCTATGCAGTTATCACAATTTATATGAATCAATCCCCAGTTTTCTGTCAGATCATCCTCACAAAAAGGAAAGTGGGTGAGGATGTGAATGTGAGAGGCAGGAGGGCTTACAGGTCAGCTCAATTCCCACTGAAATTTTATTGGATTCTGTGGAACAACACAAGTGACCTGCAAATCACAGCACAGTGCAGGTGGAGAATTAGAGCCTCCCAATTGGTTAGTAATGTGACGGTAGCATCTTCTCTTCCGGTGCTGTAGTGTATGAACTACCTCAGCCAGCTATAAGACGATAGGGAGGGTTGGCTAGTTACCTAGGCAGTTGGGTAACTTTCCCTGTTTTCCAGTGCTGGGCTGCATTCCCTTCTTCTGTGGCTGTTTGTGAACAGCCACAGAAGAAGCACATTTACTTATTTTATTTGCTTATAGAAATATGTATATACCACCTTTCAGCCCTCATAAGGTCTCATAAGTGGTTTGTAGCAATCAAAACACAATCTTGATGCAATAAAAAATAAATCACAAGAAAAGGGGGGGAAAGCACCAATCTGTATAGGCACAAAAGAGAGATGAGCTCTGGTGCTGTAAATCTTCCTGTTTCTTTTTTAAAAGAACAATTGTTCTGTATTTTTTTAAAGGATTTTTTAATTTTGTAATCTATCCACAATACTCAACGTTTCAGGAATGTATCCTTCATCAGGAGCTAAAACAAATTAACAAGACAGCAATTACATTTTTTTAAAAAAAATTAAAATATATTTTTAAAAAAACATGTCTAAAAAAACATGTTAGAAAAACATGTGTTGAAAATTCTTGTGTTGAAAATACTTGGCGTGGGCTTACTCCCATATGGTCACTATATTAGAGTGACCATATACAAAAGAAGGCAGGGCCCCTGCAACTTTAACTGTTGTGATGAAGAGGGAATTTCACCAGGAACTAATTGCATACAAATGACACTGCCTGAAATTCCCTTTTCTCTACAACTGTTAAAGTTACATGAGCCCTGTCCTCCTTTTCATATGGTCAGCCTAAACCAAGGAATAACAATTCTTATGGACATAGATCATCTACTTCAATGGACTCATAAGATGTTACAACTACACCTGAGTAGTTTTGCTTATGTGATTAAAATGGCACCACCAACTTACAAGAGGGAGGTACCAACACGCATGGGAGTTCCCCTTCCTCCATCTTGTAGGTGAGCGGTGGCATTTTAGTTACATAAGCAAAGGTACCCTGCAGTTTGCAGAAGTGTAAAAAAAAAAATAGAGTGGAAATTGTAAGGTGGGTGACACATCCCAAAACAGCCCAATGAAAACTGAGTATGCTTAGTTACCATGGAATGCTAACTGGTTGTTGGCGGGGGGGGGGGGGGGGACTAGAAAACCAGATGGAAGGGGAATTGAATGGTGTTTGAATGGTGTACCATGGAGGAGGGCATGGCTGGCTGGAACAGTGAACAGGAATATTTCACACTTCGTCATTTTGCTGCAAGCCCACTTGAATATTTACTACTGAGATTTTGTTGTTTGCTATCAGTTTTGTAATAAATAATATTTTTCTCAAAATTGTCATATTTGATGCAAACAAATTCCGAGAGTGGAGGGGGGGGGCTCACCTTTTTGAACATTTGCTTTGTTCCAACACTCTTCAATGCCCTTTCTGGTCCCCTGGCAGCAGCGGCGGCGGCTTCTCCTTAGCAACCCACATGTTTTTGTTTAGGTGCATCTGTGATATTAACAGGCTCGATATGGCATCGTGATCTCATAAACCAAATCAAGTCAGTCACCACAGCCAATCCAGTTTAATGCCAGTGAGCACAGCTAAGGCTGATAACACTGAGAGCTAAGAAGGACAACAGTACAGAGTAGAAGAATGTTGAAAATAGCCAGAAACAAGAAGAGTTTTGGCCTCCGCTAAAATTAATGCAAAGTGAAGTGAGTTGTTTGGGCTCATTCCTGATTATGGTGTTAAACCCTTTTCAAAGTGTGAAATATTGCCTAGACTGTGTATTCGGTTGGTCATCGCAAATCTGGGTTCACGCCTCAACATCGCTAACAGATTTACTTACAGCTCAATCCTATGCACATCTGCTCAGAAGTAAAACCTATTGTTTTCAATGAGACTTACTCTCAGGTAAGTGCGTAGATGCTTGCAGCCTTAGGCCCTTTCTACACCTAAGGGTGAAGAGGGAGGGAGGGGGGACGATCCTGAACTTACCTGCTTCCGGGATCATCCCCCAGCTTCTAAATGGAAGCACGACATCACGGAAGGGAAGAGGGTCATCGCCCATGCCATATTTTTTTAAAAAAGGAACTGGGAGCACAATTGCGCTCCTCTGAAAATGTGAGTGTTTTTTTTAAAAGCCCTGATCCCGCTCCCCATCCCACCCCTGAGGTCCCTGGATTCCCCCCGGCCTGGCTCCTTCCCCCTTGCTGAACCCCGCTAATCACGGGGAGGAGGGAAGAAACCTGGATTGGTGCCCACACCGCCCGTGGCCCTCAGGATTGTCCCGGGACCGTGGGGAAAATTGGGATAACTGAGGTCTCGTTTATCCTGCGAAAATGGAGGGGTCATCCTTGCCTGCTCCCAGGATCCCCTGTGCATCATTTGGATGCACAGGGACGACCCTGGGAAAAATCCCCGGTGTAGACATGGCCTTAGTAAGCCTTGGGTATGTCACTGTCTCTCAAAGCTAACTACCTCAGAGAGGTTTGTGAGACTAAGGGTGCGATCCTAAGCATGTTTAGACAGAAAAAAAGTCCTACAACTCCTAGCATGCCCCATGCTTGGAGTTGTAGCACATTTTCCCCCTAAATACGCATAGGATTACACCCTAAAATACTGTTTCACAAGCCCCTTTTCAGAGAGAAGGGGCACATGTGCTGGCAAGTGTAGAGGTATGTAGATTTTTGCTCTATTCAGTTGTTGGTTTGTATTTCATAAAGTATTTCATATCCTGCTTTTCAATTTAAGAATCCACAAGGCAGATCCTAGGTTAACCACTCTCTCAGCCAACAGCTCAGAATGTCTCCCTAACAAACAAGGAGTTTTCAAGACAATGAAAATATAGTACATCCCTTGCCCTAACTCAGCAAAGTTGAATTAAGAGATGTGCATGATGTAACGTTAACACAACATCTGGAGGGCCACGTGGTCCCACCCCTTATGCAGCTGATGATGACGGTTTACTTATAAAGCACCTAAAACTCTCTCAGTGTAGTACAGAGATGAAAAGATAAGGCCCACAGGCTAACAATCTAATAGACATGATACAAAAGGAAAAAGGAATGGGGAGAGGAGAGGAAAGCAAACAGATACAGGAACCAATTCTAGAAGTTACATAATCCTCATGATTATATATGATACCTTCAAATCAGGTCAGGCCCTGGTCACAGAACTGTTGTAGCCTTCCTTTGTCGTTGTAGATCATGGTGGGTGAAGGCATTCTTTACTGCTGCCTTTCAAAACGCCGGAACGGAATCGGAGCTGAGGCCAATATCAATGCAGGTGGCTGCAACTTCAACTCTTTCCTTAGGAGAGCCGTCCGATTTGTTGGTGGGTTTTGTTTGGCTAACGCCTTTTGTTGAAGAATTCTTGGTTTTGATTATTTCAGCCTCCTCCAACCTGATGCCCTCTACATGTGCTGGACTGCCCTTCCCATATTTCCCTTCCAGCGTGGCCATACTGGCTGGGAAATATGAGAGTTGAAGTCCAACATATCTGGAGGACACCAGGTGGGGGAAGGCAGGATTATTTCTTAAGACATGCTGTTTGGAACTCTAAAGGATGTGTTAGATGTGTCAGACCTGCAAGAAAAAAACCACGAAGGATCAAAGCAAACATTATCTTCACCATGGGGATGGTGCCAACCAATCCTTCTACTTCTCTTAATGTTTTGAAGTACCACGTGGATTGAGGCTATTATGAGTATCCAGGCTCCCCATCACTTCCTGTTCCTTGGGGTCAAGGGAAAGCATCAAAATTCAAACTGTGGTGGATCTGATGCATGTGGTGAGCTATTTGTGGGTCCTTTTAAACGCAGATCAGGGACAGGGAACATGTGGCTCTCTAGATGTTGGACTGCAACTCCTATCATCCCTCACCACTGGCAATGCTGGCTAAGACTGATGGGAGTTGCAATCTAACAACATCTGGAGGGCCATGTGGTCCCACCCCTTATGCAGCTGATGATGACAGTTCACTTATAAAGCACCTAAAACTCTCTCAATGTAATACAGAGATGAAAAGATAAGGCCCACAGGCCAACAATCTAATAGACATGATACAAAAGGAAAAAAGAATGGGGATGGGAGAGGAAAGCAAACAGATACAGAAACCAATTCTAGAAGTTACATAATCTCTGTAGCAGCATCTGATCTTGACAGGTGGTCCTCCCTGCCTTTAAAAACATGTGATTCATTCAGACTCATAACATTTGAAATATTCCTGCAGCATGAATCAGTCCAGTCCAGGAAGAACTATTAGACATAGCATTTCTCATGTTTGAATTGGCCCTAATACATATTTTTTTATATCAGCAATACTCAACACTCAGTAATAAATCATCAATACATAACAGTCATGAGAAATACAACCATAATATTGAAAGATTACACGGTTCATTCCTCCATTTACCCACACACTTTTCTCAACACAGGAGAGATTATTTTAAATCCCCAGTCAACCGTGAAGCTCATGGGATGACCTTGTGCCAGTCACCATCTCTCAACTTAACCTAACTGCCTTGTAGACGTTCCATGAGCTCTTTGAAGGATGGGCAGGATATAAATTTAATAAATTGGAAGTAGGTCCAGTGGTGCACTCAGGGTCGGACTTTGGGGTAGACATCCTGAGCCTCGCTCAGCAGAATGAACAGGAGGACCCCCAAACACAGCAAAGATAGCTCACCACATTTTGAAGAAAGTAATATAACACACATTACTATATAAAACAAGGGGGACTGTTAGAACATTGGATTGGATCCAGCAATGCCATTCCGCTGATGGCACTGCTTCCATCAGTGGAACAGGGGGTGATGCCCACACCACTGCCCACTGTGTACCTCCAAACTCTGCTCCAGAGGGCTCAGAAACCCTCCAGAACAGTTTTTCAGGCAATATTGAGGGCTGCACTGAGGAGTATAGAATCAGAGAATCAGAGAATAGTATTGTTAGAAGGGGCCTATAAGGCCATTGAGTCCAACCCCCTGGTCAATGCAGGAATCCACCTTTAAGTATACCTGAAAGACGGCTGTCCAGCTGCATCTTGAAGGCCTCTAGTGTGGGAGAGCCCACTATCTCCCTAGGTAATTGGTTCCATTGTCGTACTACTCTAACAGTCAGGAAGTTTTTCCTGATGTCCAGTCAGAATCTGGCTTCCTGTAACTTGAGCCCATTATTCCGTGTCCTGCACTCTGGGATGATCAAGAAGAGATCCTGACCCTCCTCTGTGTGACAACCTTTCAAGTATTTCAAAAGTGCTATCATGTCTTCCCTCAATCTTATCTTCTCAAGGCTAAATATGCCCAGTTCTTTCAGTCTCTTCTCATAGGGCTTTGTTTCCAGACCCCTGATCATCCTCGTTACCCTCCTCTGAACACGCTCCAGCTTGTCTGCATCCAGAACTTGACACAATACTCAAGATGGGGCCTAACCAGTGCCAAATAGAGGGGAACCAGTACCTCATGCAATTTGGAAGTGATACTTCTATTAAAGCAGCCCAAAATCGCATTTGCTTTTTTTGCAGCCACAACACACTGTTGCCTCATATTCAGCTTGTGGTCTACAACAATTCCAAGATCCTTCTCACTTGTCGTATTACTGAGCCAAGTATCCCCCATCTTGTAACTGTGCACTTGGTTTCTTTTTCTAAGGTGTAGAACTTGGCATTTATCCCTATTAAATTTCATTATGTTGTTTTCAGCCCAGCGATCCAGCCTATCAAGATCACTTTGAAGTTTCTTTCTGTCTTCCAGGGTATTAGCTATCCCACCCAATTTTGTGTCATCTGCAAATTTGATAAGCATTCCCTGCACCTCCTTGTCCAAATCATTAATAAAAATGTTGAAGAGCACTGGGCCCAGGACTGAGCCCTGTGGTACCCCCGCTTGTTACCTCCCCCCAGTTTGAGAAGGTACCATTGATAAGCACTCTTTGAGTCCGATCCAACTGTGGATCCACCTAATAGTTATTCCATCTAGCCCACTTTTAGCTAGTTTGCTAATTAGAATGTCATGGGACACTTTGTCAAAAGCTTTGCTGAAGTCAAGATATATTATGTCCACAGCATTCCTATAGTCCACAAGGGTGGTTACCTGATCAAAAAATGAGATCAGATTAGTCTGACAGGATTTGTTCTTGACAAATCTATGTTGGCTTCTAGTAATCACTGCATTGTTTTCAAGGTGCTTACAGATTGACTTCTTTATAATCTGTTCCAAAACTTCCCAAGGGACTGGTCTGAAGTTCCCAGGTTCCTCCTTTTTGCCCTTTTTGAAGATAGGGATGACATTAGCCCTCCTCCAGTCGTCTGGCACTTCACCCGTCCTCCATGATTCTATAAAGATAGTAGACAGTGGTTCTGAAAGTTCTTCTGCCAGCTCCTTTATTACTCTTGGATGCAGTTCATCAGGCCCTGGAGATTTGAACTCATTCAAAGAAATTAGGTGTTCCTTGACCATTTGTTTATCAATCTCAAGCTGCAATCCTGCCCCTTCAGCTTGTACTTCATGTTTGCTGGGGGTAGGGTGTGTGTCATAGCCCTTACTTCAGGAGACGACTGAGCCAAAGTAGGAATTGAGCACTTCTGCCTTTTCTTTGTCATCTGTTATCAATTTTCTATCGTTGAGTAGTTGAATCACCATTTCTTTCCTCTGTCTTTTACTATTCACGTATCTGAAGAAAGCTTTTTTGTTGCTTTTAGCATCCCTCGCTAGCCTCAGCTCATTCTCAGCTTTAGCTTTCCTGACACCATTCTGGCACTTCTGTGCTTGCTGTCTGTACTCTTCGCTAGTGTTAAGTCCAGAGTCTAAAATGACCTAAGTGTACCAATGAGTAGGTCTTATCAAAATGGCAACATTTCTTAATACCTCAAACCATATCTTAATTAGACATTGCTATGTTGACTGAAGCAGAGATGACCGATTTCTGTACTCTCAAAGGGGGAGGACACTGCAGGTATAGTGTGAAGATGGTCCTGGGGATATAAGTGTATTTTATTATACAAACCGACCTCTTAATAAATAGTCATAAGTAGTCAGCCTTAATGATGAAGCTGGTGTCATCTAGCACAGCCTTACCCAACTTGGTGCTCTACAAATGTGGACTACAATTCCCATCAGCCCCAACCAGCACAGCCAATGGTCAGAGATTATGGGAGCTGTAGTAAAAGCATTTGGAGGATACCGTGTGGGGGAAGGCTGATCTAGTAGCAAGAATTGCACAGTTCTGAAGGCATATCTGAGATGTTATATACAAAATCCAAAAAGAGAGTTAAAGAGAGTTAAAGGGTGGGACATTGCGCTTCATACACTAAGACCACCAGCTGCCCCTCAGAAATGCAGATTTGGGCCACGGACCACTAGTTCGCCATCCCTGGACTAGAATAAAGCACCGTATCTCTTTGGCCAAAGGTGTAACAGGTTCTTTTGATCTGCTTCTAGGTGTCCATGTGTTTGGGCTTTGTGCCACTGCTCTCATCACTGATATCATACAGCTGTCCACTGGGTATCAAACGCCATATTTCCTGACTGTATGCAAGCCTAACTATACATCCCTCAATGTATCCTGCTCAGAAAATTCTTATATTGTGGAGGATATTTGCTCAGGATCTGATCCCATGGTCATCAATGATGGAAGGTTAGACACAAGGAAAAAAATGTTTTTTTTTAAAGTATGTCAATTCATTGAGAACGCATTGCCATCTGTTTTTATCCAGAGTTTTGGATGTACATTTGCGGCTAACATATGTAAGCTTTTGTAAGATTGGGATATGCATGCATCAGTTTTCCATGATGGATATATTTGATTTTTTATTTATTTATTTATTTATTTAAATCATTTTTACCCTGCACTTTAGGCCAAAAGAGCCGCTTAAAGATATCAGTAGTAAGACAGTCCCTACCCCACAGGCTTACAATTTAGAAGATGTGACAGACAAGGAAAAAGGGATGGGATAGGAGGAGGAAAACAGCAAGCTCACATACCAATTCTTAAAGTTATAGTTCTTCTTGCAACCACCAGGAATGAAAAGAGGTAGCCTGATGGAATGGCTGCCAGCTAAATGGCACTTGGGGTGAGTGAAAGGCAGTAGGTTTCTCAGCAGAGGCGATGGAATACCCCAACTTTTTTCTCACTTCTCCATATGCATATGTGTCAAAACCATTTCCTGTGTTCCCTCATACATTAGCATAACAAAGGAGTAGGATTCTGGAAGAGGGTAAGAAAGATGAAGGGCTGGAATGCTGTAGTTAGGAGCAGACATGATTCTCAGTGGCTCCCATTAAACTTTATGGTTGTCACTGCGCAGTCTGTATTCTACGTTGCAACTAAGAACAAACAACACATAGCTAAACAGTGTAGTTCCTTCATGAGAATATAAGACGAGCCCTGCTGGATCAGACCAAGGGCCCATCTAGTCCAGCACTTCCTTCACTCAGCTGTCAACCAGCTGTCAAAACCTACAAGCAGGACACAGCACCCTCCCAACCATGTTCCCCAGCAACTAGTGTATTTAGGCTTACGACATCTGATACTGGAGGTAGCACATAGCCGTTGATAGCCTTCTCCCCCAGGTATTTATCCAACCTCTTTTAAAGCCATAATGGTACAAAGTAAACAGGCTGCAATTGGCAAGATTGCAGGGGGATGGAGTGAGCAAAATCTGCTCCTCCTGGCCCCTAAAATGTGTAATTGACAAAATGGATCAAAGATTTGACAGCACGGTCTATAGCCTTTCCCTAACAATCTTTGATCCAAATTTTCCTTGCGTTAACAAACGCCAGCGGTTGTGCAGAATTTTTTTATGCCATCTCCCAAGATGCACATATGGTCATAATTTAAGAAAGATGTGCACCTGGCATTCTCAAAGGAGATGCAGGATGCCTTTCTGCGTGGTCATTAAAAACTTGTACCGGGAATCCTGCCCACATGAAAACCTAATGACCTATAAACACTTGCCACTAGCAGGCAGAAAGTTGGGCTGGCAATTTAATGAATTATTCAGGGAAGACTAACACAGAAAGACCAAGAGCAAAAATGTGGCTCAACCTTTGTTCCTAAAACAAAATCCTGAAAACCTTATTTCAGATCCCCAGAGCTACGCAACATAGTGACTCCCCTCAAGATTGCCTTGGCAACCTAAAGGGGCAACATCCCTGCATCACTGTTCTCATTATATTTCCCACACGTAAAGGTCAATACAGATTCTACTGCATTTTCATATGTCATAAATTGGTGTGGGCTTTTCTTTGCAGGGCTGTTTAATAGCCAGGCTGCAGTTCCTCAATTTTACTCTCTTGGAAATGTTTCATTATAACAATAACCTTTTTGGAGCTTTTTAGAGAAAGGGAGTATTAAAGTGTTACTTCAGAAAGGAAAACCCAAAAAATTGATAGGTGGGTAAAAGGTTAACCACCACTCTCCTCTCTACCCCTTGTCCACCACAAACTGCCTGACCACTTTGCAATTCTTCATCATGCACTAGAGTTAAAAGTTCCTCTGTGTGCTGCTGAAATCTATTTCTGACCTCAGCAACACTAGATCGAGCCCCAAATTATTTGTCTGAGGTGTATGTTTTCTTACTGCAGTCCGTTCTATCTTCCCAAATTATTACATTTTGTTTCTTGGATCTTCATCTGTATTTCAAACAGATGTTTGTTATACAGATGTTTTGAACTGGGATACTACTATACATGGTATGAAATAATCCTGCATGATTGGCCAGTACTCAGAATGCCAAAGGATCTTAGTCCTTTCCATCATAGTTTATCTACAAATAGTTGGGGAAAGGATAACAGTTATTTAGGCCCAGCAGTAGCAAATCAAGGTTTCCCATTCTATTATGATGGAGTCACACATGCAGATTTGTCACTTGATCACTACAACATCAAGCAGTGACTTGTGTGTATGAAAGAGACATTACAGCTTCAGCAGGTAGAGCTTTCATATTCAGTCACATCACTTTGAACGCAAAGCTTCCCAGTGCCATCCGTTCACACATTCCGCTGTGAATCATGCAGTGCTGAGTAACCAAGCAAGGAGAAATCAAGTGACACACATGTAAGTGTGAACCTGGCTTTAAATGAGGAGAATGATCATTTCCTATTGTTCATGCCAAGGACTTGCATTAGCATTGAAAACAATGATGAAGCCCTTGGATGTGTGGGGCAAGATGTGTGCACACAAACCCAGAGGAGCTTCAGAGGAGGTCTTGCTGGTCATTCCGAAATGAACAGAATGTCGCCATGAAGAACCTCAATGGCGGGCCTTCTCTGTAGTGGCACCCACTCTCTGGAAAACCCTCCCTCATGCAGTTCGGGAGGTGGAAAATGTAACATCCTTTAAACGCCTCCTGAAAACGCATCTTTCCACACAGATTTTTTCCTGGGCTGTAACTTATTTTTGGTTTATATAGTATTTTCACTTTATATTATGTTCTGACTTGCTGTATTTTATGGTTTTAATTGTGAACTACCCAGAGTGCCTCGGCTATTGGATGGTATAAAAATGTAATAAATAAATAAATAAAATAATAAAACAGATTGTGGCCATCAGCTCAGCCTTCCTCTCCAAACGGGCCAGAGACCACAGGAAGGAAATCACTCTCATGTGATGGTGGGTTGGGGGGGTGGCATGGCTGCCAGTTTTGAGGCAGTAGATTCAAAGTGCTAATTGATAGGTTAATTCTTTTTTCAAATCACTCCTGAAATCAATGGCTACCAATACATAACCTGTTCCTAGATCAGGGTGCAGTAATGATTCTTTTGTGCAACTGTAGAATTTCTTTCCATCATTTTTTTTTTAAAGGGGGTGGTGATGAAGTCAAGTTATTTGAGATCAGAAGTTTAATCACAGCAATCAAAATATGTTATTTGTTAATATTTGCTAATGTGGGCTTTCGCAGCTATGCTCTCCAGAACGCTAAACGGGTTTCTTTCCCCCCCCCCCACTTTTTTTATAAACCCAATAATGTAATAATCACTTCCCTGATTACAGCTTGTAAGTTAAACATGATTGCCATACTGGGCCACCCAGTGCTTTGGTTATTTTTAAACCAGCCCTAGCAGAATGCATTTTTAAGTGAGAAATTTAATTTGAGTGTCCTTCCTTCACAGAAAGTCATTCCCTTCACAACACGCCACCCTGGCCGCTTTTGCAGCTGTGTACATTTCGGTGAGTAATTAAGCCTCTTCATAATAATGGGGAAAGTCAGAATGTCATTTCATGTCTACTGCAAAGTACGCTGGTAAAGACTAGAGATGTAAAAGCCTTAAGGGAGCGGGGGGGAATGGGGAGGGTGGGATCAGGAGGGGGTGGAAATCTTTCCCCCTCCCAATTTTTTTCATAGATCTGAAATGGAAATTTTTGAAATTAAGGGGGAAATTGATGGAAACCACACCTTATATGAAATATTTTTGCTTTCAAAATAAGTGAAATACTTTTAAAAGCACAGTATTGATACACAGCTAATTCATACTGATGCCAATCTCTTAGATTCCTCCTTCTACCCCAAATAAAATAAACTAATTTATGTTTGAAAATGTACATATGCAATCAAGAAACTAACTAATGTGTAAAAAGAATTGAGAAGATTCTTTCAGTTTGTGAAAACCTTCCATTTTATGAAGCCTCTGAAGCTCACAGTGAAAGCTCAGAACGAGAATCTGTGGATCTTCCGTAATACAATCCTATACATGTTTACTCAGACATAAGCCCCATTGAGTTCAATGGGGCTTACCCCCAGGTAAGTGGGTATAGGGTAGCATTGCAGCCTAAGACCCAGGCTACCGTTTTATAGCGGTATTGACGTGTGCTGATAACTGTGTTGGGGCACAATCTACTTTCCGTATACTGATTTCATAGTGTTATATCCTGCTTTTACTCCACATCCGTAATGTTGATCCAGCTCCAGATTCATTCTGATCTCATTATAGAATTTTATGCTAAAAAAATCTGTAGAGAATGTATTATTTACTGAGATGGAGTTAGATAAAAATCTAGTTAATAAGCATGGGTAAATAAGTCTTGTTTGTTCACACTGGCTTTGCATGACAATTAAATCACACTATTCTTTTCAGTAGTATTATGAAGTGTAGCTGAATATCCAGAGGTGTAGTGTGGTGTTGTGGCTAAAGTGTTTGACTGGGAGTCAGGAGATCTGGGTGACTTTGGGCCAGTCACAGTCTCTCAGCCCAACCTACCTCACAGGGTTGTTGTTGTGAGGATGAAATGGCGAGGAGGATTATGTATGCCACTTTGGGTTCCTTGGAGGAAAAAAGGCGGAGTATAAATGCAATAACGAATATATATATATATATATATATATATGCTCCTTAATAACTTTTGTTGGAGTGTTTATTTTTCTTTTTTAAAAAGTGTTTATTCTGTTATTACAAGATCATTTGATTTCCATGTGCCGTTTCTAAACTCATATGGTATAACCCTCCTTTCATACACTACACTATTGAAAATTTCTATTTTCACCCAACTTTTCACCTTTTCTTTTGTTAATGTTTGCCCAGCTGACAAAAACAAAGAGACAGGGTCTTCTCAGTTGCGGCTCCCCATTTATGGACTGCCCACCACAAGGAGGCTCACCTAGTGCCTATGCAGTTATCTTTTCAATGCCAGACAGACCTCTATTTTCTCCCAGACATTTATTTCTTTATTTATAATACTTATATTCCACTTAATATAATAAAATATTTAAGCAGTTTACATATAAATATTAAAAATCACATTTAAAATGCACTATTAAAAACAATGTCAACTGCAATATCAATTAAAAACAATACAAGGAATGGTGCGATGGAGCAACGTATGATTAATTGCAAGTAATTACAAGCCAGAGAATTTTATGGTCCATTTTATATCTTTTACATTGTTTTTCTTGTATTAGTTGTTGTTATTTTGTATCAAATACTTTTTTCTTTCCGCTTTATATAATCCACCCAGAGAACTGCTATTTTTAGGCAAATTTAAAATATAATAGATGAATAAGATATTGGTGGCTTGCAAATCTATCTTGAACCCTGGATATTTGTAATTATTGTTTTAATAAAGTAAAAGTATGTATACATTTACATTTGATAAACAAAGAGTACCATTTTATGTGCTATTAACAATATAGTTATTCCTACTATAGTTCAAGTCCTTGAATTAGTAAAGTACGTTTTGGTTTGATAAGAAAGTAAAAACTGGATATATTCCTATTCCTCCCAAAATTTTCTGGGTTGGTTCCAGACTTAGTCATACTTAGAGTAGCATTTATCTGTGAAGTAAGTCCCACCGATTTCAATGGATCTACTTTTAGTATGACTAAGAGTGCGATCCTATGGGTTGCACCCTGAGTACTCATAAGCCCCTAAACTCAGGGACTATCCAATGCAGAGCGGCTGCAGCAAAGGCGGGATCCTCTCCTCCATGCTCCATCCACCCTATTTTTTTTTTGGCTAGACCAGCTTCTCTGGTCTCCTCCCCTCCCTGCCCCCCAGGACTGCCCCCTTTTCATCCTCCCCACATTCAGTTTACCGAGCACAGAGAGACAACCTCCGTGGTTCACTCCACACTGGCTGTGAGGGGGAGGGAGCGGAGAGCGATATTTCCTAGGTCCCAGCTCAGAGCGCTGTCTGTGAACTTGGAGCTAGAAAAATTAAAAATCCTGTACCCCACCCCCAACAATCTTTAGGGAACATAGGTTTGCTCCCTAAGAGCGTCATCAAATGGGGGGATCTCCATTTCCTTACCATCACTTTTCTCCCGCTTCTGTCCCACAATAGTTCCACTTTCTTTACATGAGGAAGAAAGAAGAGATAAACAATGACCATGTAGCCCATTCAGTGGACCTTTTTGCACACAGCAAGAAATGGCGGGAAATTTCACTACAGCTGAAAAAGTCAGATTTTCCAGGTCTTTTTTTGCAATGGGAAAATAAGCAGAAGGGGTGGGAGATGTGCAGGAGGTGGATGCCGTCGTCAAAAGGAACCCCCCCCCCCAAAAAAAAATATGAGTTGCCAGTGACAGGTGTGCAATAAAACACTTGTCTGATGACACACTAAATCTGGATTCAATCTCTGTGTTTATTTGTATGTTTTTTGTGGCCTGCAGGAGCCCAACTCTGCTGGGAAAGAGGGCACATGAGGATGACTCTCCTTGTGTATCTCCTTTCTTAGCAGAACCAATTCTGAGGGCAGCAGTGGTTCACAAAAAGAACTTAAAACCGCAAAATGCAATAACATAGTAAAATAAAAAAATTAAATCTCTTAATTTTAAAACAAAATTAAACCAGAGTAAGACCCAAGATCAAAGCCAGCAACAGTGCAAAGATCTAAAAACTCACTAAGGGTGCAATCCTACACATGTTCAGAGACGGAAAAAGTCCTACAACTCCCAGCATGTCCCAGCCAGGAATTATAGGACTTTTGTTTTTAACCTAAACATGCATAGGACTGCACCTTAATACAATTTTGTTTAAACTGAATGCTAAAAAGCCTGAAAAAGTAATAAGATTTTCACCTGGTGCTGAAAAGACTACCATGTAGTTGCCAGACGAGCCTTTCTGGGGAGGGCATTCCACATCCTGGATGCCACCACTAAAAAGGCCCTTTCCTTAGTAGCCACCCACCTCAGCATATTCAGCAGGGAAACTGTGGAAGGGCCTTTATGCATATGTGTGTGTCCCCAGGCACCCATCCAATACCTCATGCAGCCCCTGGGGCTGTAAAAGTTGGCCACCCCTGGTTATCCTATAAACCAAGTCCAGTTTTTTATTTGAAAATTACCTAATGCATTTGGTTTAGTCTTCTTTAAGGCAACAAGAAAGGAAAGGAAATTATTCCATCTGGCACATTTTACTAAAACTTTTTAATGTATTTCTTTTAAAGATGTACTTCAATTCTACATTAACTGACTCCTCTAAGCTCCTGAAACCACTTCTAGTTTTCGCATTTATCATCTGTGGAATTATTTGTGGACTGACACGCATCACTCAGTACAAAAACCATCCAGTTGATGTTTATTGTGGATTTTTAATTGGGGGTGGAATTGCCCTTTACTTGGTAAGTATACTGCAGGTGTTCAGAGACATCATGCCTTATAATTAAGAAACCTTACATTACTTTTAGATTTGTAATAGATTGTATTCTGTGTGATTCTCTCAAACGTGCCCCTGAAAATAAACAGACGCACTTGAAAACAAAAGGCAGCTAATAATCTATTAGAGTAAACCATATAATGGGTTATAGCCAATGTTACTCCTACCTAGAGTAGACCCATTGAAATGAATGGGACATGAGGTATACTAGCATTGGATACATTCCAATATGTTTAGGACTTCACATATGAAGTAGTGGGCCTACATGTAAGTCTCTAATCTGCCATGAAGCTCACTGGTTGGCTTTGGGACAGTCCCCTGGCCTACCTTACAGGGTTGCTGAGAGGATAACATGGGGCAGGGGCAGCAGATTCATGTATACTGCCTTAAACTCTTTGGAGGATAGGTTATAAATGTAATAATAAGCACATTTGGGGGGCTACCCAGCTGTTTAATAGAAGGTCCCATGTTATAGGACAGGCCCAGAGCATCACCCACAGTTAGGGTGTAGAGATGGGGTTGGGTACTAGTGCCCTTCTCAGCTTCTTTCCCCTTCCTATTCATTTATTTATTTAATCTCTAAACCACCCTGTAGCGGTTCACAATAATTAAAACCAGAAAATACAACATGATACAGTATAAAAGTTTAAAACTATGGCATAAAATAAAAACCAAAATAAAACCTAGCAGCAGTGTAAAGATTTAAAACACAGTAATAAATTTAAAACAATAGAAAATTTTGTTTTAAATTTGCTTTCCCAGACAAAAAAGTCTGGGAAAATAAGGAGGTTTTTACCTGGCGTCGAAAACAGCACAACGTAGGCGCCAGGTGAGCCTCTCTGGGAACTCATTCCACAACCAGGGTGCTAAGCAGAAAAGGCCTTCATTTTAGTAGCCACCTACCTCACTTCCTTTTGGGGGGGCTCCTGGAGAAGGACCATTGAAGACGATCTTAGGGTCTGGGTAGGTATATATGGGGGGAGACGATCCTTCAAGTAACCTCGCCCCCAAGCCATTTAGGAGCTTAATTAGCAGAAATAGAATACATTATCCAAAATAAGCCCTTTCAGAGTACATGTCATGAACTTGAAAAATCCCTTGATATTCTTCAGGTTTTAGACTCCCCCATCACCACCACCCCAGCAGGAAAAAAAATATCACAGTGTGGTGGTGGTGTTTGTTAATGGACCATGAATGTGTAAATAGAGCGAAACTCAACCCTCTTGAGGAGTTTCTGCACAAACTGATTTGAAACTGATGAATTTGTCTCTCACCAAGATATTACATTACGTGGCTATTAAGCAACAGAAAGGGCATAACCTTTGAGCAGAAAACTAATCAGGTTGAGTCAAGGACCAGTAAATCAGGCTGTATGACTATAAAATAAAATGCAGGGGGTGAAATTGCTCCCAGACAAAGCTGAAATTAATAGAATACATTAGTATTCGCATTTTTATTTTAAAATAAATCCTTTGAGAATTCTTTGAATTTATGATTGGTCACATTGATCACTTCTCTTGGACAGATGTTGTCCTAATGCAGTTACTGGTAAGTGTTCATAATAGGAACACTCGTTTTAATAGTAAATTATGCTGTGTCTAGCAAAACTTTGCCATTCTTTCTTACGATTCAGCCACTTTATTACTGTTGGAGTGGCAGTTGAATGCACGATTTTTGATTCCAAGTTAAGCTCTTTAAATTACAGTGCATGATCACACCACAGTGGCCAAGATCTAGTTTGGACTATGCCATTCCCCCCATCATCCAATATACCATATAGTATATGGCAAGCAACTTTTGAAACCAAGGGGTGTTTCAAAATAAATTGTGATGCCTGCTGCTTAAAGAAAAGGGCGGGGTTGGGAATTTTTAACATCCCACTGGGCATGCCCAAGGCTTGAGCTTGCTTAAAGTAGCTCCAAATTATTTTTTCAGAAAGGTTTTGCAATTTGAGGCCTGCCTGGGGGGTTCTAAACCAGCCGTTTATTCCAGAATAATATCGAAGTCATCCCTACTGGGCCACATGACGCACAGCTGATCCCACTGTGATCTCGGGTCCACCACTTAGTTATTCCGGGATATCCCTGACTGGATTTGTCACATTTTCCCCCCTCTTTCGCAACAATCCCGAAGTCCACGGCTGGTGTGCCCCCCCCCCTTTGCGAAGCTCTTACTGTTCGACACAAGTTTCTGGCTCAGCAAACAGCCAACCCACTGTCAGAGGCGTGTCCAGCCGTTTTGGAGTTGTGTGGGAGTGGACGCGGCCGCCGTTTTTGCAACATATTTTGGATGTGTAGCAGCATGTTTTGGCGCTGACAGTTGTTTTTTTAACGCAAACATATCTCTGCGCAGCATCGCATATTCGATGCACTGCTTATCCACCCAATGTGTAGCTGTGGATTTGCGTTCATGCACATCTCTGACAAGTCATAAAAAACCCAGCCTCGCCCACTTCTCCTGATCCACATGCAGAAGCACCGTCATGGGGTACATGTCCTCCCGCAATGGCACTCCTGTCATTGCAGGAAAATTCGCTTGCGTGTGTCCCGTGAGTGCCGATCACGGAAGCGAGAAAAGTCGCAATCACCCCTCCTCCCTTGCGAAAGGCCTGCAGGTGTAGATTAGGCCCCTGTGTTGATCTCTCAAGGTGAATTAGAACCAAACTCAAAATAAGTTTTGCACACACTGTCACTGAATGACTCCAATATTTTCCTTGTCTATGTACACATGGAAACAATACATGAATTGTAGGAGAAGTCTGCTCTTCTAAAATAAAAAAGCAGGTGCCTTTTACCAGCTGCCAAAAAAAGCAGAAAGGGATGGAGAAGCTCTAAGGATTGGCGCACCTTTGCCTATTTCTTACATTCCCATACAGGAACAATTGTACACAATGCAAAATCCCCACTCCCCACTTTATTCAAACCTGCCTTCAACTTTGTTGACTCTGGCAGCAGCTGCTCTCCCCTTAGTATTAGGCAAAGGCAGCTGCTGCCAGAGAAACCGAGGCACTACTCCTTTAAAACAGCCAAGGTAGCTGTTCTGAGGATGGCTGGATGTGTGGCAGCTCCTGCTCCTTCTTTCTGGGAATGCAGGTGTAGGAGTACAAGCTGCTCCAGATCCCCACCCCCACCCATTCCACATCCTTCTCTACCTATTATGGCTGATGACAAGTCTGTTCCCTTCTTTGGGATCATGCAACAGGCAAAGAGGGATTCAAATACTCATTAGGAGGTTTGCCATGAGCCTCACCACATAAAATTTACTGTGCAGTTATATTTGCAGTTTCATGACACCGGGTCATATCTGCATCACTGAGCGTGATGATCGAAGAAACTACAAATGCTTGTTTTCCATAACGGGGCCTTGTTTTTCCTCCCAATCCCAGGGTTTTTATGCTGTGGGAAACTTCCTGCCAAGTGAAGACAACATGTTTCATCCGAACCCCCCGCGAGAACCGTTAAGGTCTTTGACTGACCTGAGCCAAGATGCCAATCGAATTTTACCAGGGAAGAATGCTAACAGCAATGATGCCATCTCCACACACCACGCTGAGAGTATGTTGACCAGGAACCACAGAGACACCGGCTCCCTGACCAACCTCAAAAGAGCAAACGCTGACGTGGAGATTATAACACCACGAAGTCCGATGGGAAAAGAAAACATGGTCACCTTCAGCAACACGTTGCCCAGAGCCAACACGCCTGCAATGGAAGAGTCAGCTCGACGGAACGCAACAATCCATGCATCCATGGATTCTGCCCGCTCAAAGCAGCTTCTCTCCCAGTGGAAGAACAAAAACGAAAGTCGGAAGTTGTCCTTGCAGGTGATAGAGACGGATTCTGGACAGTCCCCACCGAGAGCCATTGAAATGAGGTCAAGCTCTGAGCCGTCCAGAGTGGGTGTTAATGGAGATCACCATGGCCCTAGCAACCAGTACCTGAAGCTTCAGCCTGGTAGCATGCCAGGCTGTAACAGCGCTGGCCTTTCCGGTGGGCCGAGGGTTTCTATTCAGTCACGCCCAGGTTCTTCGCAGCTGGTGCATATTCCCGAAGAGACCCAGGAGAACGTGAATGCATCTCCAAAAACTAGCTCGGCTCGTGCCAAGTGGCTGAAAGCAGCTGAGAAGACGGTTGGATGCAGGAGCAACAGCCAGCCAAGGATCATGCAGGTCATAGCTATGTCAAAGCAACAAGGTGTCCTTCAGGGCAGCCCAAAGGGCTCCGACGGCAACACGGTCACCTGTACCGGAGCGATCCGATACAAAACCTTGACAGACCACGAGCCGAGTGGTATTGTAAGAGTGGAGGCCCACCCAGAAAACAACAGGCCCATCATTCAGATGCCATCGGAAGGGGAAGGGAGTGGCTCATGGAAATGGAAAGCACCTGAGAAAGGAAGCCTTCGTCAAACCTACGAGCTCAATGATCTTAACAGAGACTCTGAGAGCTGTGAATCTTTGAAAGACAGTTATGGCTCGGGGGACAGAAAAAGAAGTAACCTCGATAACAGTGAACACCACCATCACGGGATAACCACGATCAGGGTCACCCCAGTGGAAGGCAGCGAGATTGGCTCAGAGACCCTGTCCATTTCCTCCAGCCGTGATTCAACACTTCGAAGAAAAGGTAACATCATTTTAATCCCTGAGAGGGGCAGCAGCCCAGAGAACACCAGGAACATCTTCTATAAAGGAACGTCTCCTACAAGAGCTTACAAAGAGTGAGGGCCGGTGCATCAGCTGAGCCACGCCACTAACAGTCAATACCGTTTGGTACAATCTTTGTGCTCTCCTTTTTTATTATTTTTTGAGCTGATGCCGAAATATTCTTGATGTGCCAAAATATCGACCATCAGCCTGACCGTTTATGGATGTTGCTGATGTGTAGTGATTGTGCATGAATTTGTGGATTTCATGTTGCGGGGGTGGGGAAAAGCACAATGCAAGAACCTAATGAATGGGATGTTTCCTAATGGGGTTGGGGTTTTTTTTTCCTCCAGACTCAAAGTGGTTCTCCAATGGGAACGGTTGTCAACAAAAACAGCAATCATAAATCCAGACACCTTATTTCCTGAATGTGCCAACTTTTTTGATTTATATATGTCCAAGGACAAATGGAAGGTGATTGGTTTTTTAAAAAAGCAAAAGCTGTACCACTGTTGTACTTCACCTTTGCGGGTTTTGCACCAAAATTTAATACAAGTCGGTGCTGATTCTAACTTTACATTTTTTAAAAAAAAAACTTACATGCCTGTTCCACTCTTGCAGACACATGACAATTTGATGTGTAACTCCTTTCCAAGTAATATTGCTGAAAATATGATGCTGGCTGCATTTGTTTAGAGTAGAAAAATATTGCAGCTTTGTTATAGTGGAATTTTCACATTAAAAGATTGCAAAGGTTTTGCGTAGTTCTTTGAAATGTTTACTGGAGACAAAATGAAACAAAATGTGGATGATATTCCACATTCTCTCTCCTGGTTAGTTTTTGGTTTTTTCCAAACTTTGTTTAGTTACAGGTGCTACAAACACAGAGGTCGCTTCTTACTGAGCTAACTTGGGACTAGTTTAAATATTGTGTTGTTGATGTTTTTTAATAGGGATCTCTTACAGCACTAATTCAACACATTTTTTTTTCTTTTTTGTAAACAGTTTCTCAATTTGTCTCGTTGCTGATCTTTCCTTTTTTTAAAATTCAGCATTGTCAAACTAGAGCTTCACATGGATAATTGCATTTGTGCTGTAAAGGCTGGTCAAACATTCAGCAGAGATGGAAGCTGAAATGAAAGAACAGGAGCACATTCACTGGGTGTTACCACATCCCACTCCAGAGGAGTTTTTGCCACATTTCGTACTCAAAGCAAGGTTATATTAAGCAGGCACAGTATTTTTCTCTTACATTCCTGCATCACTGTGGAATTTCTACCTTCCTCTGAGTGCTTCATATCCCACATGGCAACAATGGCAGAGATATTTGGTAGTTGGCTACCTGGTGGTCTCTAGAGCCGTAATACCTTGGACCAATAGACAAGCTGGCCCTGTCACGTGGGGCGAACTACCGATGAAAAACCCCACACACAAGTTCACAGCTAGACATCTTTGCCTCACATATTTGGCTTGGCACATAATTACCACTAAAGTACCCGTAGCATGTTCACCTGGATAGACTTCATTTTACATTTTGGAACAGCCGGTAACAGCCAAAGTAGTATATAAATGCTACTTTGTTTAACCTATTAGTCAGTGAATAATCTCATTAAACATCATTTTCAGATAGGCACCTAAATTATTTTTCCTTACCATAAAACCACCTTGAGGAGAAGAGATGCCACTGAGATGATCTTCTAAGGAGAAAAGTCACCAGTTTGCAACCGGTATGACTACTGAAACATGCTGTAAAAGAGACACAGGATTCCCTAGGGTCATACTTAGTTGTAGTATCTGGGGATGGACAAATCTTTTTCCAGTCCCTGTCACTTTCCACGTTCGCTCCAAGGTCTACCCTTTCCTGTTCCTACATTAGTCTGTGAATTTTTAATCCGCAAAAAAACCCCACATTTAAATAGGTATTAAAATACACATTTCTAAACTTATTTTCTTTCAAAATGTGCATTTCTAAATATATTTTCTCTAAAAAAAATTTTTTTTAAAAATACATTTTAATCTTTCTTTTTTCTTTTTTTTCTTTTTTTTGAGCCAAGAACTGCTTCAGAACTTTCGGGAAATGCAAAATCCATTGAATAGCTTGAGTTCCAATCTGCACGTTAGTCCGGGAGTAGAAGATCAGGTCAGTTCGTATCAGAATTGGCAAAATTCAAATTCTCCAAGCACCCCTCCCAGCTAGAAATGCTGACAGTTATAGAACGGGCTACAATTTGGCAAACATGTAGCCCTATCCACAATCCAGTTAACTCAATATCCTTGGATGCTAACCATTTTAGATCTTTTTTTTTACCTAAATGGGGCACAATCAACTAGAATTACTTTTTTCTGCTATATTTGCTTATCGCCCTCTTTCCAAGTAGCTCAGAGTGGCATCTTATCCTCACAACAATCCTGTGATTTAAAGAAATATTGACTTACTTAAGGCCACCCAGAGCAAGGATTTCAACCTAGATTTCCCATGTCCAAACTTAACACCATCTATCCTAGTCCTGCGAGATAGCAGTGATTTCCAAGGGCTTTTCCAGCTCTCCTTCCTGAGATCATTTATATAGCCATGATTGCAATGGAACTTGGGCAGGATCTATACTACTGCTTCATAACGGTTTATAAAGGTTTTGACAACTGTTGGGGCCCAGGACACATTCCATATACCGTTTTCAAACCGCTTTCAAAGTGTTATATCCCACTTGGTGTAGATCTGGCCCTTGCCATCTTCTACATGAAGAGAGTGGTTTTTGATTAATGGCTCGGAAATCCAGCTTTAGCCACACAGCACAGTACTTGCAAGCAATGAACATGCACAAACCACTCAGTGATTCAAGAGAACATTTAATGGTGCATTCGATGAAAAGTTACCATTAATCCACACCACTTAGAGCTAATGAGCACTGTGTGCTGGGATATGCATCCGGATTTATAGCTACATCCCAGTTCCACCCGCCCTGTGCCCATGCAACTCCCAATCCAGCTCAGGAACCGAGCATGCAGCCCGGATTGCTGGATGCAGGCATCCAGCCAATGAATCTCATGTCCAACACACTTCTTGCTTCTATAGATCCCAAATCTGCATAGAGATCTGCATAGGGAGTCCTCTAGCTGGATTGGTTGCAATTGTTTTCCATTTGCAGTATTTACAAGCATTTTTGTAAACAAGGCTGCAGATCTGCAAATGTTTGGTATTTCTCATTTCCACCACCACCTCTTTTAAATGGAGGAGAAACTTGGCTCGATGAAGAATTGTAGCTTAGTTTAGCTACATGAAGTAGGAAGGTCTTCAAATCCATAGGTAGGCCACAGTCACTACAAGCCTAGAAGTATAATGAGAGAACATGTAGGTGTTAATAAATCAATAATCTAAGAAGAGGAAATGATAATTAACAGCACAATCCCAGGCATGTCTGCTCAGAAGTATGTTCCACTGCGTTCAGTGGGACTTACTCCCAGATAACTTTGTCTAGGATTGCAGTCTAAACTACTGCAATAATACAAGGACTAAAAATAGCCCTTCTTTAAAAAGCAGATTATTTTGTCAACAGCACATATGGGTGGTTTTTTTGGGTGGGAGTAGTTGCTTTTTTAATATATTTTTTTCTTTGTTTTGGTTAGCCTACCATATATTAAAGGTATCATGAGTTGCTTTTCAGACTCAGAAATTCACTGCATTCTTTCAAGTGCAGTGTGATATTTTTCCTATCTAAACTTTTTCCTACTTATTACAACAAACGATTTTAAAGCACTTGCAGAATCATTGTAATTGCATTCTTTACGTAAAATATTGAAAATACACTTTTTTTACTCAGAAGTGCCAAAGGTTACTCTTTTTTAATAACGGCTTCTCAGAAACGTAATTACATTCAAGAACAAATAAACAAAATGTAATAAAGATATACAATGGAACTCTGACTTCTGTGTGTATATCGTTTATGGAGCCTTTTGTAAAATGAACCTTTGTTTACATTCCACTGATACCTTAATTTCAAACAAATCAAATAAATGGACTGGTGGCATCTTCTAGTTTTTTTCTTACTTGCTAAAACGGGCACCAATTTCTTTATTAGGCTGTACTTTACTAAGAAAATTAAATAAACAAACAAATAAATAAATTGGGTAAAATATAAAATATGTTTTCAAATGAGAATTCTATATAAAGTATTGTGTTCTAATAAAATGTTATGCACTGTTTTAAAATGAAAACAAAAACTATTTGTAAATTGCTATAAATGTATTTTGTTAAATAAGTACAGAATCAATGCTACTGTGTGAGTTTATTGTGCTAATATCATTTAAAAATAAATATTAAATTCCTCATTGAAGCGGAGAGATCTCATCTGTGTCCCAAGAGAGTTTAGATTTTCACTGTGCACCCTCCATTTCCCATATAACAGCATATAGGTATGCATTGCTGATGAGGAAGCGAAACACCAAGGGTTAGTGGGGGGGGGGGGGTTACAGACATGATCTCTGTGCTTTTAACAATAGGCAAAAGTCAACAGGTAACATTTTTCTAAGCCACAAGAGATTTTTCTCCAAGCTGGGAAAACCTTTATTACTCATTCATTCATCCATCTCCTGTGCAGCTCCTAAGGTGCAGACCCTTGCTATGTAAGAAAAGTAACATCCTTGGACAAATCTGTCAGTTTCCCTTTCTCCGACATTCAATTTTTTAAATCTGAAATTCTTTCCGTCCCATTTATGAAGAAATTTGCAAACTTTGGTAAGTTTTTATTTTAAAAAAATTAAAAATGAAATCCTCACCCATTTGCACTAGCCAAATTCAATCAGTGCAGCTTTCCCTAACATGGAAGGGACCACATGGTACTTGCCTGCCATGCACCTGTTAAACAATGACAGTCTGTTGCAATCCTAATTCAGTACCGCAAACATGGCTGAATACACAGGGATTCAGAGCCAGACTTTAAAGAACTAAGCACACAAAACCCTCTACCTGGATGGACGATTCTCAGAGCTTTGCTTTCTCCCATCTTCAGATTTTTGAAATCTCAAGTTGTTTTTTTCCCCATCCCGAATATGAAGAAATGTGTGAGCCCTGATAAATTATTTTTAAAAATAAGATTATCACCTATCTTGTGTTGGTTTATTGACCGTAAATAAACAATTCAATTCACCTATCTGTACAATTTAGCCCAGCACGGAGAGCACCATAATATATTTGTCTTCCATGTAGCTGATAAAAGATAAGGAGCCTGTCAGAAAAAAAGAGGTGGCAACCTGAATCCAGTACCACAATTGTGGTTGAATTCACAGAAATTCAAAGCCAGACTTTGAAGAGCTAAGCATTCAAAGCTCTTAGCCTCAGTGAACGAATCTCTAAGTTTGGCTTTGTTTTACACGCAGGGTTGTTTGTGGTTTGTTTGTTTGTTTGTTTGTTTTGTTTTTAATCAAATTCTTTCCATCCTGATTATGAAGAAATTTGTGAATTTGGATAAGTTCTTCTCAAAATATGAACTGAACTAAATTCTCACCCATCGCTGCCTTAGACACACCAACTCTACAAACAACCTAGGTTTTCATAAGTTGCTGAAGGACAGGAAGCCCAAGTTGAAAGTTTTATATAGACACATCGATGTAGATTATGTGGTTGTAAAAGACAAAGGAGTTCAGCTAAAAACGTAAGAACTGACTTGCTGAATCAAACCACATATATAGTGCCCTTAGCTGTATTTGTTTTCTTAATTTAGATACCAACATATTTTGCCAATTATTTACATCAAGAAGCCTTTACGGGCATTAGTCAAACAAACAAACAAAAAAGATTCTATTAAACTATCGTTTGCTCTGTATTTAAAGACAGCTGCAGACAGAGATCCCAATGGTGAGAAGCCAGATTGCAATATAATTGTTAAGCAACAAATCTATAAAAACCTTTCCATGTGCAGTTCATGAGCTGAGGACATTTTCAAGCACCAATGAAGATTCACAAGTGGAGCAGGGCCTTGAGTACAGTCCAGCATGACAGCAGAACAGAGAAACTACCCACCCCCCAAAATCAACAAATGAGCCAAGGGAACAAAAACAGGCCTAATAGGTATCCAGGAAAGCATGCAAGTGCAATTTCATAGCCCCAACATTTTTATGCACACAAAAGCAGATATACATGCAGTTTATACATACAGAATATACATAGAATTCCAGGCATTGTGCAACAAGTGATGCAAAACGTTTTCAACATACCATCTCTGTATACTTTCATATTTGAGCTTAGCAAGGCATTGCCAGTGCCATCCAATGAAACTGTTCTTGAGTTTGAGTGTCACATGTCAAGCCATGTATCTATAACAACCCTGATTCTTGTTTTAGCCCATAGACATGGGGAAGGGATACTCAATTTACCATGGAGTCTGATTTCAAGATGGCCACCCTAATTCAAAATGGTGGCTAAAACATTGCCTTGGCTATCCACTTCTGAAGCCAATATCTCTGGAAATAATGATGAGGAAATAATGCACACTGTATTTAACAAGGTAACGTAAAATTTTAAATATACATACAATATACAAGTGAGCATACAAGATAGCAAGGGTAGTATATTATTTAGAAACCAGTGAGAGATCCACATTTTCATCACAACCTAGCAAGCCCAAGAAATGAAATTATGGAGATGAAGGGGCCACCTTGACTTCTAATTCAGTGGAAGTGGTGCTGTGTGCCTCTTACGAGTGTCACACTACTACAGTATTGCCTAAACGCAGTCATTTTAAATATTTTTCCTGAATCTCTGGATAAATAAGGGCCAAAACAGACATTACTTAAATCCTTATCTAGCAGCTGTGTCTCTTTTTTAAACCTCTAGAATAGGTACAGGGCCCCCACTCCAGATCTTTCAAAGCCTCCCTATGCCCTGCTAGGATCCTAATCTGAGGCCCTTTCTACACCAGGCTTTTTGCCTGGGTTAGCCCCTGGCTGCTCCCTGTGAGTCCAAATAACACACAGGGAGTCCCGGGGGTGAGGAGGGCAGGCACAGGATTTTTCCGGGTTTACAGAAACCAGAAAAATCCCAAATCTTCTGCGGTCCTGGGAAGCATGGCAGCAAAATGGCTGCCGCACTGCATAGCTCCATGCCCATCAGGGGAGGAGGGGAAAGGACACCCGCCATCCCCAGGATGATGGGGGGAGGGCGATTTCATACATGTTTTTCTTTTACCTTACCTTGTCACTGGAGCGCAACTGTGCTCCTCTCTGTTGAAATAATAATAAAAAAATGGCGGGTGCAATGGTGTAACGCCCAGGAGCAGCCTGGGTCATTACGCTGGTGATGTGTACTCACCATGACGATCCCGGAAATGGCTACTTCCAGGATCGCTGTCCCTCCAGCCTTCTACACCCCATGGTGTAAAAAGGGCCTGGATCAGGGCCCTGCACTTACTCTAGAGTAAAAATGGGGGGAGGCGACGTAGCTGCTAGAAACGGATTTAATAATCTATTTTTGCTCAGTGTGGCTATGCTATGACTAGGGTCATCAAGTGCCCTTCTTTAGGACAGTCCTCTATTTTAAGGTGTCCTCTGTTTGAAGGGCTGCCCAGTCCATGTCCAGTTTAAAGACCATCAAAGGGATTGCTGGACCTTGTAGCTGCCCATTCACAGCACCTAGAGAACAGACTGACCAGGCTCACAGTCTTCCCCACTATGGTGAGATGTATTTTATTTCGTGTTGAATTGTAGTAATTTTTTCTAAATTAGCCTCTATGCCCATAAATTAGAATATGCAAATTCTAGGCAAATCACTTCCCCCTTTTGTCCTCTTTTTTTGCAATGTATAAAAGGCATAGTTCTCCATTATCCTATTCATTAAGATGCTGGGCCTAAAACATGCCCAATTTACACAGGGTTTGTAATGCAGTGGCCTAGTTTGGGATTGCCGCAGGTTGAAATACATACTTTGTATTAAATATGAACAATCAGCTTTCCACAATATTGACTGTGGTAGAATCCAGGATAGAAGATCTAATGATAAGATTTGTCCTTCACAGAAGTTCAACTTTACTCTGTTTGCTGCCTTAAGTCAGGGATGGCCCAGCTACAAGTCGAGAGTACATGCTTAGAATATTTCAGCTCTTTGGGAAAAACTAATCTTGAGTTTATGCACTCTTGCTTAAAATGTAAATTAGATGGTCCAGTTGAAATTTTCTTCAAACCATCCCTACTTTAGGTAATTCAGTAATTGAGTTTGGAATGGGGTTCCAGATAATGAAGTACTTGTTGAACTCCTGTGATATTGAGGGTAAAAATAACAGTTATATAAATTGTGTATTGTGTCGCTGAGCCTTACTAGGGTGATCATATGGAAAGGAGGACAGGGCTCCTGTATCTTTAACAGTTGAATAGAAAAGGGAATTTCAGCAGGTGTACTTTGTATGCATACAACACCTGGTGAAATACCCACTTCATCACAACAGTTAAAGCTCCAGGAGCCCTTTCCTCTTGACCAGATACAAAAGAGGGCAGGGCTCCTGCACCTTTAACTGCTGTGATGAAGAGGGAATTTCACCAGGTGTTGCATGCGTACCAATGACCCTTGCTGAAATTCCCTTTTCTATACAACTGTTAAAGATACAGGAGCCCTGTCCTCCTTTCCATATGGTCACCCTACCTTATCTTTTTCTTCTTCTTTTCTTGTTTTACTTTAGTGTAAATGCTCATGGCCCCAATTCAGATAGGGACCAGTGCACCCTGGGAAAGTAGGATTACCTCCCACACTTTTCTTTTGTGGATTACCTCCACCTCCCCCACTTTTGTTTCCTCCAAACTTTCTGCCCCCCTCTCTGGACCGGTGCAGGGATTTACAAAATAAAAACAGTCACCATTTTAGTCAATGGAGGCTTTTCCTTTTTTAATCCCAGCACAGGGGCAGGGGGAGGACAGAATGTTGGGATGCAAACATATGGAGAGGGAAGGTTTAATCCTTCCCTCCTGGCGTGCACTAATCCCGATCCGAATCAGGGCCATACACACTGATGCTAAAATTAAGAACATGTAATTTGACTCTGCGAGCATTTTCAGACGGGGGAAATCACGGTTCCCCACCATCGCTTTGCCTCCTGCTTCTCTCCCACAATAGGGACAAGCAGCTTCCACTTTTTTCACACGGGGAAGAAAGAGGAAGCAGGAACGACCACGTGGTCCAGGCAGTGGCCATTTTTATAGTGCAGCTTCCCCTGCACACAGCAAGAAATGGTGCCAATTATCATCAGAGCCAAGAAGAAATGGATTTTCCGGGTCTTATTTTGTAGCGTGAAAAACAACAGAAGTAGCGGGAGACAGGCAGGAGGATTGCTAGGTCCTCAAAATGACCCGCGAAGAACTGTGAGTGGCCAATCACGAGCATACGATAAAACGTTCATCTAAAGACACCCTGCGTCTGGCAGATTCTGATTGCAGGATCAGGCTCTTTCAATAGAGGCTGAATAGCAACATTGGAAAACGGACAGTGTAAGGCAGGGAAAAACCCATGCAATCCCAATACTGTTACAGATACCCAAATTGCCTGCGAAAGTGATCAGACACCTGTTGCTAGAGTGATGAGGCAAGAGACCTGTTGCCATGGAAACAAATCAGCATTAGAGCAGCCCCTCTCATCCAAAAGCCGCATTGCCATCTTTATATCAACACAACTCAGCTTATTTTGATAGCTTTATTGACTGCAAGTTAGAATTCAAACTCTCAACGTGATAGCGTATGTGTTTGCTTAAAATGCTGCATTAGTTCCCTCAATTTTATAAACCAGAAGCCCAAGTTTCGCAGCTTGATTAAATTCTTCAAATTAGAAATGCTTCCAAAAAATGCTCCCAATCTGCAGACTTCATTTTAGTTCCACAGTGTGATTTTCTTGGTACCTGCCCCCTCCCCTGTTATCGTGGATCATGACTAAGAAAGGGTTTGGATTTATACAATTCTGGGTGGGAATAAAGAAAGGTGGTGAGAGAGGAAGAACAAGGATCTGTATTTGAACAGGAAAGATCCCTTCTGGATTGTACTTGGTTTTCATTTGATTCCTACACTTTATTTTCTGTTCCTATGGAAACTAATCCAGTTATCTGCTTATAAATAGCCATTTACATTGCAGCTTTATGGAAATTCAATTTTTAATTATCTTTCTGCATTTACGAGGAAAAACGAATGCTGAAATCAAACGAGACATATTCTCGATGGAAATTGCGCAACATCCGCAATTGAAATGGGTGTGCCCCTTGTTGACACAAAAGTATGGAACTTACAGGCAAAATTGGCCATTGGAAACACTTAAGGTTTTGATCACAGATAATATATAGAGAGAGAGCTCTTTAATAAAGGGTTAACAAGCCCTGCTTTTGTTATATTCAAGATCAAAATAGTAAAGTAAGCAAAAGTTGTCATATCCTCTCGTTTTCTCACTTAGGGTCATTTCAGATGTTACAACCACCACCTCGAGGCACCTCAAAACTGCCTTCACATGGCAGCCATGCACCGTTTTTCACACATAATGCCCTTTCTACACTAGGGTGACCAGATAAAATCCAGGTCAGGGCTCATGTAACTTTAACAGTTGTAGAGAAAAGGGAATTTCAGCCAGTGTTATTTGTATGCAATTAGTTCCTGGTGAAATTCCCTCTTCATCACAACTGTTAAAGTTGCAGGGGCCCTGCCTTCTTTTGTTTATGGTTACTCTAGTATAGTGCCTGCACCTTTAACTGTTGTGATGAAGAGGGAATATCACCAGGAACTGATTGCATACAAATGACACTGGCTGAAATTCCCTTTTCTCTACAACTGTTAAAGTTACATGAGCCCTGACCTGGATTTTATCTGGTCAGCCTATTCTACACCATAGGGGTGTAGAGGGAGGGAGGGAGGGAAGGCGATCCCAGAAGTACCTAGTACATACCATTGGCACACAGGGACCAGCTGGGGGCCATCCCAGGCAAAAAGCCTGGTGTGGAAAGGGCCATACTGGTTCACCACGTAGATTGGTGCAATGAGAGACAACATGGTTTGTTTCCTTGCCACAAACAATGTGGTTTGCCTCCATGCCACAGCAAACATTCGTGTAGGTGGTAGTGCAGAGATAACCCGCACAGAGCGAATCCATCCACATGACATGTATCAACTGAAGCAGCAATTAACTGTAATTTAAAGATGCCACCGGCCAAAGCCCTTACCCATTTGAAATGTTTCATGTAGATGACTTCTCTTACCACATGTGCCAGTTCACAGATAGGAAACATTAGCACGACAGCAATCAGAAGCTGGCATTTGCGCATCCAACACTGGCATGCTAACACTGATTTCATTTTGGTTAGCTCCCATGGCAGGAGATTCAGATGTAGTTGTAGTCCATATGGAAGGCTTACATGGGTATGTGGAGTCTCCATGAACAATACTGCATTTAAATCAGCCTTTCATCTTTCCCAGAAACACATACACACACACACACACACACACAGAGAGAGAGAGAGAGAGAGAGAGAGAGAGAGAGAGAGAGAAGAGCCAACACAAATTGGCATTGAAAAAATAAAAATAAAAACCCTGACTCAGCTTTTCTGGGCCTGAAGCTTTGTATCTGCTTCTGTTTCCAGTTTCCCAATTCCTATTTGAGAGCAGTATTGACTTTGACGAAAACATTGTTGACCCATTACATACAGAATGAAAAATTTAAAACGGACTTGCTCAAAACTTCTTGAGGGAGCTTGAAAACAAGCTAGACAACCATTTGCCATTAGCATAATAATGTGTTGAGGAATGGGGTGTTTCTATTTTAAATATTTATATTTAAATATTTAAATCACCACACTCTTTACCATTCTCTTTGGTACTGAGTACTTTGTGATATGAAAACTTGAATGCTCTTCCCAAATTGTTGGCCCAATGAAAGGTAAAATTACTGATTTGGGACTTATCTACCCTAGAGACTTAAATTAAAAGAATAATTCTTTCAGGATCAGAGAATGTCGTTCTTTTTTTTTCTTTTAATGTAATTTTAGTTTGAAACAGAGTTCAAAATATAGACAACAAAAAGAAAGAACACCGCACACAACAAGATCACCAGTTAAGGGGGAAAGGAAACCTATGGTCCTTAGTATAGCTTATGAGACAATTAAAACTAAAACCACCTATAGGGAAGGTTACAGCCAGAGCAATCTAATGCCCAGATCCCCTGGCCGGAGGAGGTTAAGACAAGGCAGAGATGCCTCCCCACAAGTGGAGAAGAGTTCTGCTGGTAGAGGGGCTACATCAACCCAAGCAGCCTCAGTTCAAAGAAAGCACCATGGCCGTAGATTTCCTGCCAGTATTCTGCCTGTCAGCAGTAGGCCTCAAAATGGGTGTTCTGAGGGTGGGTTGGGGAGGCTTTGGATCCTCTGGAGCCAAAGCAATTTTGTTCCCCTGAGAAGGCCTGGGATCTGGGCCCTCAACTCTGCCAGCCTGGAGATAGCACAGTTAATCCTAGCCCCCATCCCAAAAGAAAACTAATTGCGAGGGGGGAGGTAAACAAATAAAGAACCACCAGAATGAGGAAAAGAAAAACTGCCTGCCACCTCCCATTCTAGAGCCTATCTACACTACTGCTTTAAAACGGGCTATAACAGTTTTAAACCAGTTAATAACCGTTATTAACCGGCTTAAAACTGTTATAAACCGTTTTAAAGCAGTAGTGTAGATAGGCTCTTAGTCTGCCACTTCATTCTCCACCACCACCCCACCCAGTTAGGACTGCTCTGCACTATTGGATGAGTTGGATTGTATAAGTTATATAACCAGATCATTAATCAGAAAAAAGTATGCATCTGAATTTGATTATAATGTGACCAGAAGTTTGGAGGGCTTCCACATAGGATATAAAATGGAAACTATGGTGCCATAAAGTTTTTTAAAAGAATTAGGATTCCTTGCATGTTGTACCTGCTGAGTAGGTTTGTACATAATGGTCTCCCAAATTGTATCAGTCCACTGCCATTTCTGCGAGGGACGTTAGGAACATCTAAGAAAGAATTCTTACCACACTACAGTCCCCAAGATTATTTGGGGGAAGCCAAGACAATTAAACCAAAATAAAGCCAATATAAGTTCATATTTGAATCACTGAAAACAATATATGAGAGAGGTTTATTCAGCCTATGCTTAAAAGTCACCAGAGACAAAAGAAATCCCTAACTGTGCAAAGAAGCTTCTTCTACTGCCCTTCTGTTGGGAGCTTTTATGTAATATGTGACCTACATTTTTTAAACCAAAGAGTACCCAGGAAATTAGCAAAGCAGTCTCATGGCTTAATGGTAAACTTGAGCATAAACCTTTACAGCCTCTTTGCAATCATAGCATAATGTTCTTTGTATTAAAGAGTTCTAAACTGGAATGTTCCAAGGATAGTGTTAGAAAGTCAATCAAGGAGGTCAACAGGAGTCCAGTTTAATAAACAAAGACAGTAAATGAAATCAGTGGGGAGTCCGGTTTAATGAGCAAAGGCTCCAGGTAACTGTAGATTATGAAGGAAGAGTTTAGCTTTGGAGACAGACAACTACATAACTGGTGGAATAGTGAAGCTACTCAGAGCCTATCTACACTACTGTTTTAAAATAGTTTATAACAGTTTTAAACCGGTTACTAACTGGTTTCAAACTGTTATAAACCATTTTAAAACAGTAGTGTAGCTAGTAGGGATGTGCACTGGATCGGACCCGATCCACGATCCGAGTCCGGTCCAGTGGGAAATCGGATAAATTATCCGATTTCCGATCCCGCAGCTGGATCGGCCGATCCAATCCGAACCGGTCCGAAAAGGCTCCGAACCGGTTCGGCGGATCGGCGGGCGCCCACTAGCGCCCACCGCCGCTTCCATTGGCGGGCGCCAGCGGGCGCCCGCCGATGAAAGTGGACAGCGGGGGGGAGGAGGGGGGCGCTTACCTTCTCGGCCCGTCCGCTCCCGTCCGGCACTAGCAGCTACTACCAGCGGGCTCCGCGGCCTGCTCCAGGGTGGCGCGCCGGGTGATGTCATCACCCGGCGCGCTACTCTAGAGCAGGCCGTGGAGCCCGCTGGTAGTAGCCGCCGGCGCCAGACGGGAGCGGACGGGCCGAGAAGGTAAGCAGGGGGTGCGTGGAGGGGAGGAGGGGGCACGCGGAGGGGGGGAGGGGGGCCCTTACCTTCCCGGCCCGGCCGCTCCCGTCCGGCGCCGGCGACTACTACTACCAGCAGGCTCCACGGCCTGCTCTAGGGTGGCGCGCCGGGTGATGTCATCACCCGGCGCGCTACTCTAGAGCAGGCCGCGGAGCCCGCTGGTAGTAGCCGCCGGCGCCGGACGGGAGCGGACGGGCCAAGAAGGTAAGCAGGGGGTGCGTGGAGGGGGGGAGGGGGGCCCTTACCTTCCCGGCCCGGCCGCTCCCGTCCGGCGCCGGCGACTACTACTACCAGCAGGCTCCGCGGCCTGCTCTAGGGTGGCGCGCCGGGTGATGTCATCACCCGGCGCGCTACTCTAGAGCAGGCCGCGGAGCCTGCTGGTAGTAGCCGCCGGCGCCGGACGGGAGCGGACGGGCCGAGAAGGTAAGCAGGGGGTGCGTGGAGGGGAGGAGGGGGCGCGCGGAGGGGGGAGGGGGGCCCTTACCTTCCCGGCCCGGCCGCTCCCGTCCGGCGCCGGCGACTACTACTACCAGCAGGCTCCGCGGCCTGCTCTAGGGTAGCGCGCCGGGTGATGACATCACCCGGCGCGCCACCCTGGAGTAGGCCGCGGAGCCTGCTGGTAGTAGTCGCCGGCGCCGGACGGGAGCGGATGGGCTGAGAAGGTAAGCAGTGGCGGGGAAGGGGGCTTACCCCCCCCGGAGCCGTCCGCTTCTATCCGCTGGCACCCGCGGGCGCCAGCGGATGGAAGCGGACGGCCCCAGGGGGGGTAGGGAGCGCGGGGGAGGGGGCTTACCTGCCGGGGCCGTCCACAGCGGACGGCCCCGGGGAGGGAGGGAGTTAGGCCCCCCTTCACCCACCCGCCGCCATTTTTTTCTCATAGACTTGCATTGCAATGTAAGTCTATGGGGAAAAAAATGGCGGCCGATCCAAAAATTTCTGATTTTTGGGTCGGGATCGGACTCGATCCGGTCCGGGGGGCCTCCGATTTTGTCCGAACCGATCCGTGACAAAATTGGAGGTCCCGATCCGGGTCCCGATCCGATCCGGGGGGTCCGTGCACACCCCTAGTAGCTAGGCTCTCAGTTAAGTCTTCGTCCCCTGGAAATTATTTTTGTTTTGTTTTTCGTTTTGTTTTTTAAGCTTGCAATTATCATGAGGAGTTTAACAACTTGAACAGAAAAAGGCAATGATTTAATTCGGCATCCCCAATGTGGCTGCTCTAGATGTGCTGGCTGAGAGTGATGGGAGTTGTAGTCCATGACACCTGGTGGCTTCTGTGTTGGAGAAGGCTGAGTTAATTTGTGGCAGGATAAGAATTTCCCTGTCTACTTTCCCCAAAAGAATGTGAATTCAACATACAAACTGGAAGCCCTTGAGGAATCCCTGGAGTTATGGGGGTAGGCGAATGGGGGAATCCTCCCCTTAGCTTATTAACGCCGGACTGCCTAGTGTTAAGGCTAGGTGAGCAAGACGCTGCTTATAAATATCTGAACGTGAACGTGAACGTGAACAGAACGAGAAGGACTTTTTCTTCCCTCCGTATGTTGTATAGCAGGGGTGAGGAACCTCCAGCCCTCAGGACAAATGCAGAACTCGAGGCCTCTCAAGCAAGAACACCAGACTCTCCCCATGCCATGACCATATCCCCAGGCCATGTCCACTCTCTTGCCCTGCTCCGGGTTGTTGTTATTATTTGCTCCATCCTGTGGATGCAAATCTCCACCCACCCACCCTCAAATTATGTAATGCATCCTGAACATCCATAGCTCTGCCTACTTTTCACTCTGGCTCCACCCGCTGCTAGAATATGATGACCTCAACAGCAATTAGGTCCCCCAACCCTTGCTGTATAGCATGGGTGTACAACCTTTCATCCACTGTCTGCTAAGAAGTTAACCATAGACTGTTAAGCATCATAGACTTGGAAGGGGATGGGATGGGAGGGCTGCAGTTAGCAACTTCTACATATCTGATGTGCCCCAAATTTGCAGAAGAAACCCCTACTTTGTCTATGGGCAGCTTCAAGACCAAGTTTGCTGGAGGTACTTCTGCAGAGGTTGGATGGCCTTCTGTCAGAGATGCTGTGGTTGGTTGCAAGATTCCTGCATTGAGCAAGATGTTGGATGGGATGACTTCCAAGATGCTTCCCAACTCTAAAATTCTATGATTCTAGTAATAATGATAATGATATCTCATTCCATGTTTTGGGGGCTAGGAATGGCTCTCATTTGTTCACTTTAAATCTAAATAAATACATTAGCCAGGTGTGCCTTTGAAACCTTACCAATGTACCTTACAGAAGATGTTGACTATTCATTTTTATGCAGCTTTTCAGATGTATGTGATGAAAGGTAACGACTGTCAAGAAATTGTCCTGAGCAAAGCCAACTGAAGTGAACGAGCACTGAGCAAACATATAGTAGGGACCGTAAGTAGCTCCCATTCATTTGAATGGGGTTTGTGGGGGAGAATATCCTGGTGGATTGGAAATTGTGCATTTTGCCACTGCTTTCCATAGCACACCATGGTCACGGTTGCACATCACAACATCATGGATAAGTGGGTTGTCATGAATGAGTGGCAGCAAGTGAGCATGCTGGTTCCTGGCAGTTTGTTCACTCCTGCTATAAGAGGGAGGAGCTAAACAACCCAGGAATGCTCTGTCTCTGGGTTGTTTAACATGATGTCTGAACTTGAAACTCTGGGTTGTTGGGGGAGAGACAATCCAGAGTTGGAATTCATGGTTAAATCCCAGATTCCTGGGTTGATCAGGAGCCAGTAAGCTCACTCACTCACTCACTCACTCACTCACTCACTCACTCACTCCCAGAGGCTGTCTATACATGATGAAAGCCCTGAGGTGGGTGCACGGTAGCTCGGGGTCAATTATATGATGCAAAAGCCACAACACAGGCATCCTGGGGCTTTCCCCCCCAAAGCTTCGTAGCAAAAAAGTTGAGGTTTTAACCCAACTTTTTTGTCTGGAATGCAGCGAGAACGGCGTATCACCATCTGTCGCCGCTGCTCTGGGGTCGTGTCAGAGATGTGGCCAGGCAGATGGCGACCCGTTTGGTTGCCGTCTGCTCGGCGAGGGGGCAAGCCGAATGGCTGCCGGAATGCCCCTGTGCTGCCTCCATGAGAAAAGAGTCCCCCTTTGCCAGGGGGAAAGTTCTCCCTTCCCCTGGCTTCAATCCCCAGGGAAACGCCAGAGAGGGGTGGCAGTGGCAGTGATAGCAGCGGTAGCGGCTCCCCCTCCCATTATCCCTATAACCCCATGATCGCTCCTTTGGGGATAACGGGGTGCAACACCGCAGGAGCGAAAGCATGGGGTTTGGGGGGGGAATGTGGTGCCAACTCAGTGCCATGAAGACACACATACACCGTCATACACAACTGCCCAGGTTTAAAAACAAAACTGGGTTGTCATGACATGCAGCTTTACCCCTTAGGAGTACTGTCCTGTGCATTCATTTCAATGTGATTTGTGCCGGAGAACATCCCAGTGGGATGTGCTCATTTCTATTTTATTACTTTCCACAACATGCTTTGACAATGGGGGGGGGGGGGGGTGTCCAAAATGGTGCTTGGATCGAATTGTGAACCTTTCCCTCACGGAAAGCTTTTCTGGATGCCTATTTCCTCTACCCCTGCTTTAAAAAAAAAACAGGAGACAGCCTGAGTTACTTAAGCACAGTTTGCCTGTAGGAAGTGTGGGAGGACTTTCATCATCACCTCCCTTTGTACAGAGATCTCAGTAGGATGTTTTAATAGTTGGGGATGAGTGGATAACACAGAAGCACTTCCTCTCATTTCAAATCATGAACTGACCTTATCACATTCTCACAAACCACAGCTTGTCTCCCCTGCATTAATGAAAAGGCCTTCTGTCTTCCTAGAATATGAAGATTCAATTACATTAAGAAGCAATTAATTCAGAAGTTCAGCTATTTACTGGATTTGCAAAATCTCACTCTGCTGCCAAGGGTACAACACTCTTTCTGCAAACAGCTGCCTCTTTCTATGAATCTCAGATCAATCATGCTCCACAATGAATAAAGGCTTCAGTGAATTGCCTCGTTTTGTCTTGTGATAGGAGAGAAACAAAATCAGGAATACAATCCTTTATTCTACCAATATGGTAACAGATTCAAAAGAACAGCACGTGGATATCAGAGTCTTTGTCTCTTTGAATCTCAAATTGATAGCACTGATCTTTTTATTCTGAATATTCATTTCAGAGAGAATTTATTAACCTATCTGTTGCCATACAAATTAGGTACATACGCTTAAGGATCAAGAATTAAGTAATGACGGTTTTCAATCTTTCTTCCTTCAGCAAATATTTTCCATATCAATTTGTCTGCTGAGAAACCTCTAAACTGTACCTCCAGAAACCTAAGTACATTGCAAAGGTTTCTGGGTCATGTTCTAAGTAAGGGATATACTGAGAGTGTTGCCAGGAACACACTGAACACTCTCTGGCAGCTGTACAATGCATGGCCTAGACACCATGTGAAAAAAGAACTGTTCTGATTCTTGTTTTTGCCCATAGATGTGGGAAAGAGATACTCAATTTACCATGTGGTCTGATTTCAAGATGGCCTCCTTAATTCAAAATGGTGGCTAAAAGCATTGCTTGCCTTGTCCACTTTTGAAACCAATATCTCTGGAAATAATAATGAGGAAATAACAATGACAGAGCTTTGAAACAAAAACTGAATGAAAGCTGAGGCCTGTGAGAGTATTTTAATGGCACAGAAGAGAAACATGGCCAGCCCTTTGAATAAAGGCACAGTTCATGTTGGCGGAGAAGCTGTTTTCCACAGTCAATCTTACTTGCCTTAAATGTTGTTGCTGTTCTTCTCTCGCTCTCATTTAGGAACATGCCAACGTTTCTGAGAAATTCCAGAGTTTTAATACTACTTAACGAGATTCCATTTTAATTGTGTGTGTTTTTATGGCTTCTGATCATGTGATGTTTCATAATAATTGCCCTGATTCAGAATCAAACTTCAGGGCTTCAGGTTTGAGAGGACCCTCCACCTAGTGCCCTCTGGTGAGCCCCCGTTGCCTCAGACAAGGAACAAGCGATAGGAGAGCAGACATAAGTGACTCATGCTGCCGTCTCCCATACTACCATATCTTGTGCAAAGGGAATAATATCATTCGCACAGAAAGATGCCCATTTTGTCCCCATATGGGCATCTTGGTGCAGAAATAAATGCATTCACACACATTCACACACTTCACCCAAGATTTAGAAGTCTCAAGCTACGTCCCTTTGCTGCTTCCACATCTTGTGCAAAGATACCTCTGTCACCTCTGTGTCACACCATTAGCATCAAATGCATGGGTTACCGCCCCAGTAAAAGCAATGGAAATTTTATTGACTGTGACAAACTTGTTTCTTTCATTTCAGTGGGGCACTGGCGTGTTTAATGTTAGCTGATTGGGACTGTGTTCCCAATCCAGCTAATGGTGCCAACAGTTAATGACAGAACTGATAACAGGAGTTCTGTATGAATCCCTTTGCAATGGATGGTTCAGAGGTCATGTGCATTGTCTTCTGTCCCTACACTAAGATCTTCCTCAGAGGCCCTTCTTTGAAACTGAGATGGACATGGACAATCCAGCCACCATAGATGATTACAGGAGACAATTATTTTTCTAGAAGAAATTCTGCACACACTATCATCTAAAAAAACCCTGAGGAAGGCCTCTGAATAAAGTACAGGCCGAAATGCATCGGGCTTTGTGAAAATAAACATTTTGCATCCTGAGAACCCATTTCTCCTTTTTTTGGTCATTGACAAGGAAAAGAGCCTTTCAGGTGTGGCACTTTATTTGTGGATCTCTCTCCTCGGGGAAGCTTACCTGTGTTTTATTGGTTATTTTGAATTGAAGGACAATATCAAATGTTTTAAATTAAAAAAAATCATTTAATATTTGTATGTGGCCAGTACTCTAACTAGGCATTCCTACACTTAAGGCAAGATCCTGCTGCTTTGCCTCCATCCATCTCTGTCTGTATCCTTGCATGACTTTGGGCTCATCTACACCAGACATTTATCACGGGGTCATCTCTAGATCGTACCTGCATGCCCAAATGACATACAGCTAATCCCACGGTGAATGGGGGACGAACACTCTGTTTTCCCGGGATAGCTGGGACTGGGTTTTTCCCATTTTTTCTCGCCAGTCTTGGGACCATCCTGAGCTCCATGGGCAGTGTGGCTCTCCCTCCCGGGATTCTCCCTCTTCCCCATGAGTAGCAGGGCTCAGGAAATGGGCACGGAGCTGTGGGGGGGGGGGGAGTCCATGGGCATCAGGGAGGAAAGCAGTGGCCTTTGGCTGACAGCTCTGCTCTTCAGCTCTGGCTTGACACAAAATCCCATTGGGTAGCCACTTATGGATCACCCAAAAGAGGAAATGTGTCACCAAAAGAGAGGGCAGTGGTTTGCATTGTTGCTGTTATTTAAATAGAAATATACAGTACTTCTCAAAACACTGTGAAAGTCTTTGACCAAATGACCTGTTTGCTTGTCCATTCAGCCTGCTGTCCAGGTGCTAACTGTGGATGGGCAGGCAGTTCTTAGGGTTTGTTTTTTCATCTTTAAAATACAGTTGGAGAGTGCAGCTCTTCAAAAAGAGGATGCTTTCAAAAGGTCATCAGGCAGCCCTTCAAACAGAGGACTGTCTTCTGCAAAAGAGGACACTTGGCCACTCTAAATTCAGGAGTGCTGTGGCTTAGCATGGTAGGGTTTCACTCTCCCTCATTCACTCCTGGCCCCTCATACTGACAGGCTTGTAGCTAATAATACTGATAAAAAGGAAATAGTAGAATGTCAAATACAGGAACTTGTTGACATTCCTAAGAGCAAGTATCATAATATCTCACTGACCATTAGGAAAAAGCAAACCCTGGCAAATATTTGAAATCAGAGAAGGATGTTCACTCGTCTGTGAAAACCATCTTTCCTTTGCAATTTTGATGAAAGATGTCAGCAAGCCTACAATCTGTTAATGGGCAGATGCTGACCTGAATTCAAACCGCCTCAAAAATAAGGGGCTCATCATTAATAACAAAGATTTGTATCCAAGGCCCCACTCAATAAAACACATTTTACTGTACAAAATACTCCAGGACTGTACTCATTCTATATCTTCTAAACTAAACCAAAATTTCTCAGAGGACATTTTTTTCTAAGAAAATTCCTGAAGTTTTCCTTTTTCTTATCACCACCACCCAAAAAGAAGGTGACTTTGCAGAAAAAGCTCCAAATTTTATCTACCAATTATTCTGGTGGCTGCCATTTTCTCCCCACAATATCCAGAATGCAACTAGATCCAGAGCATAGTGGAAGACACAAAATGGTGGTCGGGCTGTCGACATGAAGGCGCAGCTGCTACACATGCAGCAGCGGGTGGCGAGAGTGGAGGAGGAATCCTTAGGGGGAAACGGGGGAAGCTATGCTAATGGTGAGCACCACCCCCTGAGAAGCTGTTGTATGATATCCCCCTGGAAAAATGGACAGTTGTTGTCCAACCCATCTGATGTGCCCCACGTTGGGGAAAGCTACTATATCCGGACATGGCATCATTCGGAGAGAGGCACTGAGGAAAACGGCACTCCAGCACTGCAAGTGGAAGAGATGCTAGTTAAACACAACTAAAAGCCATTGTAGCTGCTACCCCCATTTATCTCACTAAGCCTTTAGTTTACCAAAATTTGTTAGGATTGCTCCCACCCCTGGAAATAGCATTTTTGTTGTTGTTCCCCCCACTTTTTTCCCCATTGCCTCCCTCTATTTTTTCAAAGAGAAAGGCTGAGCCAAAAATTTCAGCTCAGGTCTGAGGGACGCTCTGGCTCAAAAAGCTGGTGCGACATGTCACTATAGCATTTCCAGCATACGCCCGCCCCGCTCACAACTACCATGGGGTTCAAATGCGGCTGCAAAACCATGTAAATATGAGCATTTAAAATGAAAACATTATTTTCTTATTTTATTATTAATTAACAGTTTATATATCGCTTACCATTATTAAAAAAAATGTCTAAGCACTTTATTTTATTTATTACATTTCTATACCATCCAGTGGCCGAAATTCGCTGGGCAGTTCACAATAATTAAAGCCATAAAATATAACATGATAAAATACAATGTAAACGTTTAAAACTACAGTATAAAAAGAATAACCAAATAAAAACTTGTAAGCCGTGCAAAGATTTAAAATGCAGAAACCGTTCACAAGTTTCTCCTTTCCTTGGGCTGCCGTGGGATATTAGTGGATTTATGATGACATAGTAAATTCTCTGGGCCATTACATGGATGGTTATTATCCCATTGTATCAATGCATTTTATGATGGTTTGGTTGGTTGCTTGGTTGAATGAATAAATGAATGAATGAATGAATGAATGAATGAATATACTGCCCCTCGATATTTTCAGGACAGTTCAAGCACACACACTTCAAAAAACACAATTAAAAATTGCAAAATAGTGCTCTGCCAAGGAATTGGAGCACACATTGCCATCTGTACTACCTTCCCTAGATAAGTTTGGTAGGCCGGGGGGGGGGGGCATTATAAGAGTTTCGAGGGCCCATGCGCGTTTTGCATGCACTCACTTGGAGTGCCATGGTGCGCACATGTCCCTACCAAATGGGTGATTGCCTAGGTTAATGGCATATTGTGGGAACTACTTGCTCGTGATTGATTTTGTGCAGCAGATTCAGAACTCTATGGAATGAAGGTTTCCCCATCCTCTTCCCCATCCCCATCTAGGTTGCTTTGAAATCGCACAGAAACAACTTTTCCTGATCAGTCTGAACACCTAGACCTGAGGTGTGTATGTTATATTTGTGAATATTTCTATTTGAGTTTTTTCTACTAGTATTGTAACCGCACTGGCCGGGTCATGCTGGGAGTTGTAGGGCTTATTTCTGCTGAAACATGCATAATAGGATGTTTTTCCTTTTTTCCATCACAAACCCATGAAATGTTATTTAAAATGAATATGGTTGCTATTTTTCTGTTTACTTAGCAAGTGGCAACAGGGTGTTTTCAATTTTTTTATGAAACATATTCTGTCTTATCCCATGTTACTGAGGCCTGCCTATTCTGTGGGACAGATTTTATGTGCCGTCGTGCCAAAAAAATTCAAAGATTCTCCTTGCCGTTTGCTCCGCTTCTCCTTTTGTAAGTCCGATTGTGGTCTGATTAAATGCAGAAGGATAAAAAGTATTTGTAATAATCCATTAATGTAATGACTGCTGGAGAGTCAAAGTTTCCATTATCAAGGAGGAGATCACTGTAGACATTAAAAGGTGAATCATTTATATACCATCGTTAACTGCGGCCTTGAAACGGGTAAAAGAGATAATTTTCACAGTAGCTATCCTTTTGTCCATATGATTCAAGAGGTGGTGATGAGTAGGTAAAAGATTAATAGAGGAACATTTTTACTTCTTCAATCAGGCCTAATATCTTTAAGATCTCAATGCAGCTGACAATTTGATGACTGCTAGATGCCTATTTACAGAACTAGAAAGGACATACATATAAAACAAGAGGTGAAACTTACCCATTCAAGACTATAATCCTTCCCACAGCTACCCATGCATCAGTCCTAATGAAGTAATTTATCCATACATAACTGATGATGAGATTGACCCCACAACAGCAGCAGGGAGAGAAAAGGTGTGGTGGGAATAGGGAAGGTTTTCATTCTAACAAGGAATAACCATGAGTACCATCAGACTGTATACTGAAAGAAAAAGCTATTCTTATCATGAAAGCTAATCAGAAACAGGAAGATATTTCTGATATGGGAGTTTTCTGCAGCACCTTCATTCCACTTCAGAGTAATGGCATGAGCTGGTTCTTGCTTTCTACTGTAAATTCAGTGCTGATGTTTATTTAAAAAACACAATTAAATGTGGCTCCCCCAACCCCACCGAAGGTCAGGGGCCATCTGTAGGAGTGCCCCAATGGGACTGCTATGAGAATGCATAATCAGCCATCACTACTGTCACCATCCCAAGCACATAGAGAAGGGCTTTGTGTCCAAGAATGGACGTCTCTGGATTCCGGCCATAACAACCATTAATAAAGGTATGAAAGGTCACTTGGAAGATCAGTTTACTCATCAAGTGTTTCTAATATACAGAAATCATTCCTATCTTTGTCAAGAGGATGTGAGGTACATCTATATCAATCCCACTTCACAAATAGGAAATTGAGGCCAGATCAGTGCAAGGTGAACTTTAGTTCATGTTGAGTTGGGAAATGAACCTAGGAGCCGATCTACACTCTAGCTTTGTAACGTTTCATAAGGGTTACGAAAACACTTTGGGCCACATGACGCACTCCCTTGAACGATGTATACCCGAGATTTTTTAAAACTCACCTCAGCTGTATACAACGGGTTTTACTTTTAATAAATCGTTTTAAGTAAAATAATGTATACTTCCTTACCGTTTGTGATTCGTGGGGGCAGTGCTTCGTTTACCGGCGCCCAAATGCTTAGCGGTTGATTGGTGGGGAAGAAAGAGGGGCTAAGGAGGAAGTGGGCAAGTGAACTACAGCACCCACAATGCTTAGCCCTATACTCATTGAAAGCTAGGGAATGAAAAAGGAACTAAGGAGAAAGTGGGCGATTGGACTACAGTGCCCACAATGCTTTGCCCTAAACTCATTGTAAAAATGAAACAGAAAGAGATGGACAGAAGAGTGTGAGACCGCACACACCACTTTGAAGACTGAAGAATTTTTCTCTTGTAACTTGAGTACTCCTTAATGTTTGGTTGACCATATGAAAAGGAGGACAGGGCTCATGTAACTTTAACAGTTGTAGAGAAAAAGCAATTTCAGCCGGCATCATTTGTATGCAGTTTGTACCTGGTGAAATTCCCTCTTCATTACAACAGTTAAAGCTGCAGGGGCCCTGCCCTCTTGTGTATCTGGTCACTCTAGTATAGTGCCTGCAACTTTAATTGTTGTGATGAAGATGGGATTTCACCAGGTACTAACTGCATACAAATGACGCCGGCTGAAATTCCCTTTTCTCTGCAACAGTTAAAGTTACAAGAGCCCTGTCCTCCTTTTCAAATGGTCAGCCTATTTAATGTGGCCTAAGACATTTTAGAACACACCTATTTGGAACGTTTTAAAATACTATTTAAAACATTCCAAGGTACAGTGTAGATAGACTCCAGAATCATGTTCAAAACTTAAAGCTAGACACACTAGGGCCCCATCTACATGGAGATGCTTTCCAATGCAATTCAATTTAAAACCTTGTTTTCATCCAATCACATTTGTTCTTCCCATGGCACATGCAGCCAATTAAACTGGCTTATACAAACGAACAAACAAACAAACAGAACCACTTTTGCAAAGCCTCCTGCATGAGAAATTGCATTCGTTTGGGCATATGTGGGTGGAGTCTCATGGCATCAAATCTGTTCCTCCGGATGATAGGCTGACCAGATAAAATCCAGGTCAGGGCTCATGTAACTTTAACAGTTGTAGAGAAAAGGGAATTTCAGCCAGCGTCATTTGTATGCAATTAGTTCCTGGTGAAATTCCCTCTTCATCACAACAGTTAAAGGTGCAGGGGCCCTGCCTTCTTTTGTTTATGGTCACTCTAGTATAGTGCCTGCACCTTTAACTGTTGTGATGAAGAGGGAATTTCACCAGGAACTAATTGCATACAAATGACACTGGCTGAAGTTCCCTTTTCTCTACAACTGTTAAAGTTACATGAGCCCTGACCTGGATTTTATCTGGTCAGCCTACCAGATGAGCAAGACTTGAAACAAAAGGCAAAGCAATTCCCTTCCCCCACCCCTCTCTTCAGCCCCGTGCTAAGTAAGTGCAATGGAAGATAATGGGAATTACTTAAGGGTAGACATGTCTAGCAGGGTGTTTTCAGTATGGAAGTGGAGATTTTAGAAGAACAGCCACCTCAACCAGCGTGCTGACTTTATCGGAAGTAAGGCTCATTTGGGAACAAACAAAACACGATCAGCAGAGTGTGAAGCCAACTCCCCTCCTCAAGTCCACCCTTTGATGACACAGCTTTCCCTTCCACCTATCAGGCTGCTCCCCCAAACCTCTGGAGGACTGAGGCCATTTTTGCACCTCAGAACCCCACCACAGATGCTGGAAAATACTTATTTCTATTTAAACTGGGGTGCTTCCAGATGAGAATTTTATTGTGCCTCAAACACTGTTTTAAGAGAGTGGGGGGCAGACATTTATTTTATTTACAACGTTTATATACTGCTCCATATCTGAAATAGATTCCTGAGCGGTGAACATAAGAAATAAAACAGTAAAAAGATTAAAAGATCAAAACAATGTATTAAAATTGTTCATTTTTAAACAGACCTCTTCATCTTCCATTTGTAACACTCCCACTGCTTCGTTTGTCTTTTGTCTTATTCCAGAACATCTGGTAAGGAGGCAAAATAGTTGCACACTACTTTCTGACTGGTAGCAGAACACTCTTTCCATCTGGAAGCACTCTTACTGTAATGATTTCCAGATTTGCATCTATACCTAAATAATTTGCATGCACGAATGTTGCGCATATCGGTGTCCTCTTTTGTCCTCTTCTGTGACCATGTGTAAGTTGGCTACCCGACCGCTGAGATTCTTCAGACTGGGGGAAGTCACGTTTCCCTCCCGTCGCTTTGCCTTGTGCTCCTGTCCCACAGTAGGGATGAGCAGCTTCCTCTTTCTTCAGATGTTGAAGAAAGAGGAAGTAAACAAAGACCATGTGGCCCATTCAGGGGGCACATTTTACTGTAGGAGAAAAAAATGGATTTTCCAGGTTCTTTTTTTTTTTTTTACGTGAAAATGAGCAGAAGGAGTGGGAGGCACGTGGGAGGCAGACGGCATCGTGAAAAGGACCCGCGAAAACCTGTGAGTGCCCAGCAACAACCATGCTATAAAACGCTTTTCCGGTGATCCCCTATGTCTCTGGTCACTTCATCTTGATGTATGGATGACCCTTTGAGTAATCTATTGTATATGATGTGGGAAATGTTCTTATTCAAAGATTTCTTCTGCCATGATCTCTTCTTTTTCTTTTTCTTCTTCTTAGCTGGTATTATGTTTAGTTTCTCATCTGTTTTGTGGGTTATATGTTTTTAGGGAGGGTGGCAGACACTGAAGTATATCAGGGGGTGTCTATACAAGGTTGCATTGGCACCTTGAGCCCCCTCTATCCTGCAATTGCACTCCTGCCAGTTGTCTCCATGACAAGGAGTGAGTGCAGGGTTTGCCTCAGAAGGAGCCCCCGCCACTTCGCCTGTCCACCACTGCACCCATGCCACCGTACTCATGAACCGCTGTGCAACTAAGCATCTCCCATGTTTTTATTAAAACCCTTTCATTTACTGGTACCTTTTTACAAAAAAAGGTTTATGGGCTTCTCCAGCATAGGCGTCCATCTGCCCAAGCCGGAGAAGTGCAGAGACATTCCAGCAGCGATTCAGCTCGCTGGCCCATCCCTTCTTTCCCCCTCCTCCCTGTCCCTGCTGATGCCGACCAATCAGGGGTCACCATTGGCTGGGAATGCCTCAGCTCTAAGACCAGAGCAAGATGACAGACAGTAAATGTGTGTTGGTGTCTCACTCACAGCAAAAAGTCGGGGTAAGTCCCTGACTTTTTTAAACCGAAGCTTTGGGGGAAAGCCCTGGGATGGCTCCGCAGTGGCTGCTGCATCATATAAATGGCACAGTGCCACTGCGGATCCATCTCAGGGCTCTCCCCTTGTCAAGATAAGGCTCTGGTCAGATTTCTCCTGTGTAAAGTTCTACAAAATATGGAAGGATGACACAGAAATCCAGCAACACAATATGGGATTGTACTGGATTTTTTTTCATGTTTTACAGCCTGTGTTCCACTTCAACTAGCAGCCAAATGTGTATGAATTATTTGCTAACAGCAGAACGTTTTCAAGGTTCAGCCCATTAGGTATTATTATGCTTTTAAACAGATTACATTATTCCTTACAAGAGGGTCTCAGCATGAATATTTTGACATTGCTATTTTATCTCTATGTGTTGCTATTTACACGGAGGGCACATCTTGAGCTAATAAGCATCGCTTTTTGAAAAAATATCATATCGAGGCAACATCTGCATCATGTGTTTATTCTGCATAGGAGACTTAACCAGAAGAATAAATGAATCCGTTGAGTCTCATTTTCTGGCTACAGTGCTAGAGCATTAAAATATCAAATGCAAATTTCCCCCAAACGGTTTCCATATACTTATGTGCATGTCCGCACACTACATAATAAAAGCAGTTGCACCATAAAGACTTTCTCCAAAGAGGGCTGAGAATTGTACTTTGAGGAGGTACTGCAATATTTTGGTGACATCCATGGATGTCTTCTGATGACAGTACTCTTGGTAGAAGAAAAGGTGTGCAATACTACATCAATTGTTCTGGATATTTCCTCCCCAGGCCCCTCATAATATGAAAACATGGCAACACAAAAGCTCTTGTGTTCTAGATTAGGGTGACCATATGGAAAGGAGGACCAGTCTCCTGTATCTTTGTTGTATAGAAAAGGGGATTTCAGTAGGTGTCATTTGTATGCATGCAGCACGTGGTGAAATTCCTTTTTCATCACAGCAGTTAAAGCTGCAGGTGCCCTGCCCTCTTGACCAGATACAAAAGAACTTCGGGGTATCAGTGGGTGCTGCGTACCTTTGCATGAAGGCTTCTCTGTATCAAACTAAAGGCTATTCCAACCCATATGAAGACATCCATTTGCTAGTCAGTAAATAAAATTATTATTATTATTATTATTATTATTATTATTATATTTATTTATATCCTGCCTTTTTCCCAGGGATGGAACTCAAGGAGGCTTACAAGATTAAAACATGTATAATTAAAACATATAAATATAAGTTTACAAAAGTTAAAATAGAATTGAACCTGCAATAAAATTAAAAACAATTTTAAAATTTTTAAAACAGTAACAGATTTGGGGGGGGGGGGGGGCTGTCAAATTTCAGTTGAAGATTCCCCAGCCATATATCTTGGCAAGTAAAAAAGAAAAGCCATACGGAAAAAGAAATACAAGCAAGCAGCAGGGGTTGGGGGGGGGGGGGGGTAGAGGGTCAAATCTTCATGCTGACACCCAGCATGAACAGATGTAAAAATTGATAGTGATGCAGATGGGAGAAACCAGTGGCAGGAAGACTCACCATGGCCTCAGGACCAAAAATTGTATTTGCTAACATAATTGTATCTCTTATTGCTTTCCTTTTAAAATAATAATAATAGAAGAAGGAGAAGCAATTTCCACCTTAGTGTCAACACTCGTTTTCATATTAAAGTTAAAAGTAATGGTCACTGACTGCCAGACCAAAAATAGATGATGATGATGATGATGATGATGATGATGATGATGATTAATTACATTTATATATCACCCCATAGCCGAAGCTCTCTGGGCAGTTTACAAAAATTAAAAGATTGAACATTAAAAGTCAATATACAAAATTTAAAACCATAAAACAGCTGATATTTAAAACATTTTAAACTTTTAAGCCTCGCCAAAAATTTAGTTAAAAATCTCAGCTTAAGCTGTTAAAATGCCTGGGAGAAAAGAAAAGTTTTGACCTGGCGCCGAAAAGTTAATAGTGTTGGCGCCAGGCAGGCCTCATCGGGGAGATCATTCCATAATTGGGGGACCACCACTGAGAAGGCCCTCACCCTTGTTCCCATCCTCCCAGCTTCCCTCGGAGTAGGCATCCGGAGGAGGACATTTGATGTTGAGCGTAGTGTACGGGTAGGTTCATGTCGGGAGAGGCGTTCCGTCAGGTACGTGTAAAGCTTTATAGGTTAAAACCAGCACCTTGAATCAGGCTCGGAAACGTACAGGCAGCCAATGCAAGCGGGCCTAACCTTGTGCTAACCTGTGAAACAATATTCACTGATACAAAATTGCTTCAGTGACAGCTGCTCTTAACTAATTAGCTGGCTGAAGGCCATTGTTTGCTTCTGGGTTCCATAAGCCACAACATTTGGAGAAGTAGAGTATGAGGAATAAAGAATGCCAAAATAAGTAAATTTTCAGGGAAATATATATTTCCTTTATGTAGCATGAGAAGGCCATGAGAAGGCATCTGGGGGTGAAATGAAAATTTCAGGAAAGGAATGTACAATATTTACCTTTCTGCAGGCAAAACAATGCCTGATGATCACAATCTACTGGAAATCTATCTTATGCAATTGTAACTGTGATGTTCTAATGTAAAATGTAAACATGTTGCAAAGTTTATTGTTATAATATGCATTTATATATCTTTAAAAATTAAGGATTATAACAAGTAAATAACTAGGCCAGAGTGTACTTACTGTTTGAGGTTATAGGTCTGGGTAAGTATAGAATGATTGGCTGATTGTGTGCCTGAATTGTAAGTGAGTGCTGATTGGCTAGTTGTTTAGAGTGCCTGGATTGGTGAGTTGTGTAAGAGTGGGAGGAGCTGGAGAGCGAGAAAAGTATATATGTCTCAGACAGAGAGAGAGCTGACAGAGTTGTTTTGGAGGGTTGTTGAGAGGGTGGATTGGGAGAGTGGATTGGAGGAGGAGGAGGAGGAGGAGGAGGAGGAGGAGGAGGAGGAGGAGGAGGAGGAGGAGAAGGAGAAGGAGAAGGAGAAGGAGAAGGAGAAGGAGAAGGAGAAGGAGAAGGAGAAGGAGAAGGAGAAGGAGAAGGAGAGAGAGAAGGAGAAGGAGAGAGAGAAGGAGAGAGAGAGAGAGAGAGAGAGAGAGAGAGAGAGAGAGAGTATTTGAGGAAATGTGAAGTGTCTGATTTAATATTGGGAGAGAGAAGTTTAGCTGTAAGAACTAGGGGTGTGCACTGGATCGGGTCCAATCCATGATCCGGAGCCAATCCAGGGAAAATCGGATACAATTATCTGATTTCCAATCACCCCTCTGGATTGTCCGATCTTTCCTGAACCGGTCCTGAAGGACCCGATCCGGTTTGGGAAAAATCGGAGGGTCGGCAGGCGCCTGGTGGCGCCTGCCGCTGCTTCCATTAGCAGGCACCACCAGGCGCCCGCCGATGGAAGCAGACTGCAGGGGGGCTTACCTGGAGGGGACCGGCCAGGTGAGGATCGTGGGGGGGCTTACCTGGAGGGGTGTCCTCCTCCTTCCATTGCCGGCTGTAAACTACTGAAAACTAGGCCTCGCAGCCTAGTTTACAGGAGAGCACCAGGTGATGCCTGTAAACTAGGCTGCGAGGCCTATTTCACAGTAGTTTACAGCTGGCAACGGATGGAGGAGGACGCCCCGCCAGGTAAGGAGCGGGGGGGATTACCTGGCAGGGCTGTCCGCTTCCATCGGCGGGCGCCAGCAGGCACCCGCCAATGGAAGCGGACAGCCTGGCCAGGTAAGGATCGCGGGGGGGGGCTTACTTGGCGGGGCTGTCCGCTTCCATTGGCGGGCGCCAGCGGGCACCCGCCGATGGAAGCGGACAGCGAGGAAGGGTTTACCTGCCAGGGCCGTCTGCAAAGGACAGACCCACCAGGTAAGAAGTGCGAGGGGGAGGGGGGAGTTAGGCCCCCACTCACCCACCCACCGCCATGTTTTCCCCATAGACTTGCATTGGGGGAAGCTTTCTTTCCCCCGATGCAAGTCTTTGGGAAAAACAATAATGGCGGCCAATCCGAAAATCGGACGTCCGATTTTTGGATCGGGATCAGGCCCGATCCGGTTTGGGGGGCCTCCGATTTTGTCCGATCGAAACCAGGACAAAATTGGAGGTCCCAATCCGGCTCCCAATCCAATCCGGGGGATTCCTGCACATCCCTAGTAAGAACAGTTAGTTACAGAAGTAACATTTTGAAACATAAGAACTTTGACAGAAACCATTAAGCTTTGTACTTGAAACCATTACTCAATTCTACTGAGGTAACCAATAAGCTTGTTCACACAATACACTTATGTTAATAAATCTTGTCAACTGGTGTGGTCTTTAAGGTGTACCTGAGTAAGGTACTGGTGGCAGCGGGAGATAAAGAGGTTTGTCTGAGGCCAGGTTGCTGGGCTGTAGAGCTGTGGGGCCTAATAGTAAAGATGGGACAGGGGCAGCAGCAGCAAGTGGGCCAGAAGAACCTCATAGTAACAAATGGGTGTTTCACAGCAGGGTATTGGATGATGCTTCCACCCCAGACAACAAACTGCACAGCACCCAAATGCACACAGGGTTCCAAAGAGATACACGTGCAGATGTTCTGTTCTGCCTCTGCTGTGATGAGGGCTTAGTGTTATTTAGGCACCGCTAATGCCTGGGTTGCATCTACGGATTGGTTGTCAAAATCCGTCTTCTTGTAATGTGAGCCCATTGGTTTGGGTCCAAGGTAAAATGGATTTGCTAGATCATCTATGTGATAGCCCTTCAAGTATTTAAAGAAAGCTGCCATATTGTTTCTTAATAGTCTCTTTTCTGTACTAAGCATACCCATCTCCTTCAACCTTTCCTCAAAGGACTTGCATTTGTGCATCGCATTTTTCTTTCTTAAATGCAGAACTTTACAATTATCTCTGTTGAAATTCATTTTGTTAATTTTTGGCCCAATTCTCCATCCTGTCAAGCTCACCTTGAATCTTTTTTCTGTCTCCTAAGGTGTTAAGCATTTTTTTAATATAATACCGTATTAACTTAAACTAGACTTTCTGATAGTTATTACTGAGCTGAGCTTATGATTCAGCAGAGTACAGTTTCTGGAATGTGTCAAACTAGCAAAACAGAATCTATAATCAAATCAAATTCGACTTTGCAAAGACTGATGCCTAATCTACACTTACACCCCTTTCGCAACGGAGGAGGGATAATTGCAAGGTTTCCCTATTCTGCAATCGTCACTCACGGGGCACACGCAAAGGAAGTTTCCCACAAGTAAAGGAGAGGCATTGCAGGAGGACATGTGCCCCGTGATGGTTGTTCAGAATGCGCACCAGCGCAGATACACAGCAATGCAGGGGGGATAAGTACTGTGTCGAAGATGCGCTCCTGCACATCGATATGTTTGTGTTAAATATATATATATATATATATATATACACACACACACACATGGTCAGTGCCAAAATACACCGATAATAAAAAAAATGTGCCAAAAATAGCGGATGCCAACTCCCGTACACGTCCTAAACCACTGGACATGCCCCTGACAGCGAGTTGGCTATTCGCTGAGCCAGGAGCTCGTGACAAACAGCAACAGCTTTGTGAAGGGGGGGCACACCAGCTGCAGATGTCGAGATTGTAGCCAGAGAGCCGGTAAAGCCGTGACAAATCCAATCAGCGATATTCCTGAATAATTGAGGGGTCGACCCGAGATCACGGCCGGAGTAGGTGAACGTCATTTGGCCTGGTAGGGATGACTGAGATATTAGTCAGGAATAAACAGCTGGCGCAGACACAGCCTGAATGTCACAAATTAAAAGATAGCTGGAAACATTAGAGCAGCCTTCCCCAACTGGGTGCCCTCTTTAGATGCATTGGACCACAACTCCCATCATGCCCAGCCATTGGCCAACACATCTGGAGGACTCCAGGGTGAGATAGGCTGCATTAGAACCTGCAATAGTGTATTGATAACATTCCATCCCTGAGGAAATTTTGCTCATCTTGTGGTTTAGGTGTACAACTAAGTCATCATTTGTGTTCAAGCTTGGCTTATTTCCAGTGTCCCGTGCCTTGGGCTTATTCCCAAATGTATGGACAACAACTCCTCCAGCTTGGTCATATATGGTAGAGTAGAGTGATCAGTTTGTGCAGTAAGCAGTGTAGTGAGAGTTTAGACACTCCAGCACTGGGGGAAAGGGGGATGGATTTCAACAGTGAATTACAGGATCCATAGGGTAGTATCCAAGGGCTTTTTATCCAATGTTAGTCTAACTTAACTCCAATTCATTGTAATGGATCTTCTCTAAGTAGGACTAACATTGGATACAAGCCATAGAAAGGAATAAGAAAGAAAACAACATTAATTCAAGGGAGGCATGTGATCAACTGAACGGTAGGCATGGGTCAGCATATAAAGTGGGCACTAGTATTGCCTCGACTCCCATTATCAACAAGGAGTTTTGAATGGCCAAGAGAAATCGGAGAATACAGGGATAGTCATGATCCATCACGCTGCCGCTTGTATGTGGGGTGGAGCTAATCTACTTGACCCTCTCGGAAAAGCATAGGAGCATTTTGTCTAGCACAGCAAAATTCCTCTGACTGGCTCTATTGACTCTCAATTTCCCACAACGGTGAGCATTTCAACCAAGCAATCAGTCCTACCAAACCAAAAACTCTTCGATCCCAGAGGTTCTGTGGAGATGTTTTTAATTTTTTTAAATTTTTGAATCCTGCCAAGCCTAAAAATAAAGATCTGTGGCTGCAGTTGCTATGGTGCCACCTCCAAATGGCAATTTACGATACGCTTACTTAACAGCCTTCTGTGTTAATAAACGCTGGCCCTGAAACTGGGTTTCCTCTAAGGGTTGCGTTATCTAATACAATGTGGATGGAGGAAGCACATAACCAGATCATTGGCATCAAAGACAACTTCATAAGCATCCTTGCTAATTAATTAAGGCAAAACAATATCCAACCTTGAGTCAGGTCACTAGCCCCAATCATTGCCAAACATTTTTTTTAGTGCTGAACTCAACATGACAGGTGGCATTGTGTGCATAGCAGCCTTCCCCCCCTCCCCCTAGGGAGCATCGTTTTGCACTTCAGGATCACTGCCTAACCTGACCTACTTCTATGACTTGCACATTAAGAGAGAAATGAAGGTTGGAACTAGGCCATTCATGAGCTGTGTTCATATGTGTCATGGTGTGTGTTGAACTGCAGGAAAGAATAATTTATGAGTTTCTGGGGCATTGGTGCTTGCCTGGAGGGCACACAGATAGCATGGAGTGCATGAATAGTCCCAATGAATGATTTATGAGTTTCTTGGGATTTCTCTTCATCAGAGCTGGGGGGGTGCAGGCAAGTCATTTACAATAATTCGCAAGTGGAAGGATCACTTGGATTAATGATTTATTTTTGGCTGACGCTGGTAGAGACTTCACTGAAGTAGCAGCGTGATGCTGGAACAACCGTTTTAACATTACAGGAAAGTGTCGTCAGGTGATAAGCCACAGGGCCTGGGTCAAAGCCAGACGTAATGTTGGCATTTGGATAAATTGGGAATGCACAGAGCCGGATATACATCCATGCCAAACATCAGACAACGAACGCTATTAGGACAAAAACGAATTGAAAAAGGCAGAAAACACTGCTCAAACATATTCAAAACCACGTTTTGTAATCCACCCAGAGAACTTTTTGTTATTGGACTAAGATATAATTAATACAATATAATATGAATACAATTTCAAATTAAATAAACAAAATGAGGGGGTACAGCAAGGCTAAAAAAAAAAAAGAAATAAGGTAGCATAAACTAAATAAACAACTGATTCGTTTTATTTAGTTACTTGGGAGTAAGCACCACTGAACATACTCTCAGAAAATATGCATAGCATTGCACTGTTAGAGTCCCTTGACAGCAGAGGTGAGGAACTGTGTTGGGTCTGGCGGCTCAATTGCACCCTCCCAAACCAGTCTGGGGGTCTAGATGGCATCAGGGAGGGAGAGGCCTCACTCCCAAAGCCCTTATCCCATGCCACACCCATTTTTCCTTTGTCCATGTAAAGAGAGCCATGGAGCTCCATGCATCTCTCTGCATGGATAAAGGGACTCAGCCAATGATTGAAGATCCAGATGGTCCAAGCACCAGTCAAGCTCCTTTGTGCACCTCTCACTGTCCTGGTGGGGATGGCGAGTGGTGCATGATGGAGCTCCCAGCCTGGATGCAGGGACTGGGAAAGGGAGTGGCTGTGAACTTTGGTTCCTGCATGGGCCAACTAAGGATACGCCATGGACTCATGTAGCCCTGGCCATTCTCGTATGACCCACTGGACCTCCAGAAGCCCTGCTCATCAGTTGGGAGGCAGGGATTGCTGTTCTCATGCTGCTGTTAGAAGTACAGGAACAGCGATTGTGGAACCATTAGGGACACTGGCAAGAGAAGCTTTAAACTCGCTCCCACAGCAATTCTAACGAAGCCAAGGGTGGCCATACGGAAAGGAGGACAGGGCTCCTGTATCTTTAACAGTTGTATAGAAAAAGGAATTTTGTATCTAGTCAAGAGAGCATGGCTCCTGCAGCTTTTAACTGTTGTGATGAAGAGGGAATTTCACCAGGTGCTGCATGCATACAGATGACACGTGTTGAAATTCCCTTTTCTATAAAGCTGTTAAAGATACAGGAGCCCTGTCCTCCTTTCCATATGATCACCCTAGCCAAGACCACTTTCTCCACTGCCACAATCACAGCAATCCCATCTCCTATGAGTGAGTGAAGGAGTGAGTGAGTTATCTGCTAGAGTGTCTGAGAGAATTCTTCTGCTCCAACATAGATTTAAGGAGGAAATGGATGTTCCAATAAGGTAGTCTTAATTATTCAAATTATAAAAGACAGCCTCTGTGCTGAGTCATGGGGGTGGGGGCAGAACAGACTAAATATCTTGCGTTACATTTAAGGTCATTATCACACGGGCGGTTTTAAGCACACCCACCTCAGCTTTGCTCCAGTTCTTCAGCGCTGGGTTCACATGATGTTGTTTCCCTCCTGCTGCTCTCTCGCCCTGAGGTCGCAGGTTTTACTTTCTGTTTTGATTTAACCCTAAACGGGCAAAGTCCGTTTCAGGCAAGTTCAGGCAAATTCAACAAGCTGAGCTGAGGTATCGGAGCAAAACCGACCAGGTGTGATTCAAAACGTTAGATTTGCATAGGAAACAAAGGGGGAACCCGCAGAAGCAATCGGGGGGGGGGGGGATGGTACATGTGATAAAGGCCTAGAAGGTAACGATAACTGGCAGATCTTCCCAATGTAGCACGCAAATTTCAAGCAAGCGACAGCTGTAAGGAGACCATATGTTAGCTTTTCCAAATGGGTTGGCTTACTTAGCATCAGGAGATGACAGACTCCAGAATGACTGCAAGGTGCAGTTTGACCCAAATAATCAGAGGTGAAGTTTAACACCTTCACCTTGCGCGTGGCTTCCCCTCACAAAGGCCCTTTCTACACCATAGAGGTATAGAGGGCTCAGGGTGAGAGATCCCGGAAGTAGCTACTTCTGGAATCCGTGCCGCCAATACACATAAGAAATGTGATGGCCCAGGCTTCTCCCAGGCCATTGCAAGTCGCAGCTGCCATTTTTTTCCTTCGATGGAGAGTGCATGAGCGCTCCTCCGCAAAGGTGTATTGTTTTGGTTTTGTTTTGTTTTTTTAAATGCACACGTTCAGGGGGGCCCTCCCCCTCCAGCCTGGGGATGGCGAATTTGCTGTCCCCCTCTCTCCTGTTGGCCACGGAGCCACGTGGTGCGGCTCTGTGGCCATCGGTGCTGCCACACTTACTCCCAAGATCATGGAAGATTCAGGATTTTTGTGATTTCCTTTAACCCAGGTAAATCCCATGCCTGCCACTCCACCCAGGGAACTCCCTGTGCGTCATTTGGATTCACAGGGAGTAGCCGGGGGCCATCCCAGACGTTTTGCCTGGTGTGGAAGGGGCCGAACAGTGGGATCCTAAGCTGGTTTACTGGGAAAGTATTCAAGGAAGTCAAACTGTTTGATGCACACCTGCCGCAACTTTGATCCACTCTTTCACAGCTGGATGCGCATGACATCGTCCCCGTCGTGCTGTTCTCTCGCCCTGAGCCCACAGTTGCTCGTTTCTCTTTTGATTTATCCCTGAACGGGCAAAGTCTGAAACGCAAATTTGGAATAGGCCAAGCTGAGGTATCACAGCAATACCGACCACTTGTGATTCAAAATGCTGCACTCGCATAGGAAACAGAGGGGGAACCAGCAGAAGCAAACCGGGGGGGGGGGGGGGCGTAGGTGTAATGAAGCTCTACATGTTCATTTCCTTTCTCTAAGCATGCAAGCAGGGTCCAGAGTAAGATAGATGGAACAACTCCCTTTACTTGCCTTGCACTGTCTCTCTGGGTGATACCACAGATTGGGTAGCTGGGGAGAAGGCAAGCGGGTGGGCAACAGGAACAGAAGATTGCACACTGGGGCCATCTTGCCCAAGGACACACCCCCTCCCCGGAACCTGGAGGTTGCCACTATGGGCCTGCTTTGCAAAAAGGACGTGCCAGGTATAGAGGGTAAATAGTGATGAAAGATCACATTTTGGTTTTTCATAACCAAAAGTATGTTAAACTTTTCTGTTTTCTCTAACAGACAAATTTAGGAATGATCCCAAATATCCATACTGGTGGGATTATTTAGTAATGATGCCTCCTCTTAGAAAGCCAATTAGCAGAGAAAAACAAAAAGGCAAAACAGAATGAGCATTTACCAGTCCCACTTGCACAGAGGCTATATTATAACAATAAAAGGAGACTACACACTTATTTGGTGAAGAACAGAAACAGTTTTACCCACAAATATTCTTGCATATGCAACATAAGCATTCAATGTGCTTTCGGTGTGCTTTCAGAGGCAGGCTAAAACTTTTCAGTTTCAGCAGGCCTTTGGAGAGTAGTTCAGATCTTTATGGATGTGCTGCTTGTGGTTTGGATTTTTTTTAAATTATTTGTATTTAAAATGTTTAAAATATTTTAAAATCGTCCTATGTTTAATTATATTTTTAATTTTTGTATATCTCTATTTGTTTTAACTGTACATGTTTTAATTTGTAAGCCTCCTTGAGTCCCAGTATTGGGAAAAAGGCAGGATATAAACATCATCATCATCATCATCATCATCATCATCATCGGTACAGCGCAGAGTTTCCAAAGTGTTTGTTCAGTCCATTTTGTGTTCCATTACCGAGCAATGGAGGAGATCAGGGAGGGAGGGAGGGAGGGAGGAACGAAGGGGAGGAGCAAAAGGAAGGAATCACAGGAAACCACACTGTAGGCTATAGAGATCCTAAGACTAGCTGTAGTCAAAATTCCCATAAATTAACTGCAGCACTCTCCCATCCATAATTTGCAGATGAGATGCAATATTCCCAACGCATGCCATAATCCATTTTCTAGTGATGAATGAAATCTCTCCATATATATCGATAGGCACACACACACACACCTAATGAAGACTCTTGAAGCACTGTGGGGACCGGGAACCCATTCATTCCAAAACCATTACATGTGTCTCCCTTGGCTCACAATCCTTGCATGTGATCTGTGCCAATGAAAGGTATGGGCGTAAAATTAATTGCAGGGGAAATGCATGTAAAATGCAGCATTACTTTGAAGCATTGCTGCACAATCCTTTCCAATAAAATGATTGCTTTTTAATTTAGAGAAACCAGGCAACTTAATTTCTTACATAACAGGATTTGACAAATGGGTGAAATTTGGGGGATTTTGAGTTTAATAAATAAATAAAAAGCAAGTTAGCTTTTAAAAGATTTATACTTGATGATTGAAGGATTCCCTCTATTTTACTATTTTAAAACACGTATGGAGGCTGTGGGGAGGGAGACAGAAGAATAATATAGTTGTTTATTCTACTCCCTTGTTCAATCAGGACTTTATTTAGGGAAGGCAGAGGAGCAGTTATGTCCCAACACCACCACATCCCTGCCTTGTGGTCAAAACACATGTTGTTATTTGTCAGGCACAGGGATGTCGGAGAAATCAGCAATGGATTGAAATGAATTGGGATGTCTATGACTTCAACCCAGGGATTTTGCAGTGGACTGGCTTTTCCAGACTTTTTTTTTTTTTTTTACTTTCTGGAATTGTACACAACCTTAGTTGTACAAAAATCAGGGGGAAATGTAAAACATGAAAATGCAGCTTTAAGGGAAGGGATTTGTACATTTGCATAAATGCACATTTTGGAAGTATATATATTTGCGCAAGTGGACACTTTCCAAAGTGGACACAAAATATGATTCTGTCAGTGAGTGGATGACAGGACGAAAGGCGCCTGACAATTCATGAAACACGGATAGGATGGATTTAACAAAATCCATACATCCCTAATCACGCATGCTTCTGTTTCTGTCCTATGGCCCAAAATATGTCCCACAAAAGGCACTGTGTACACACAGCCTTTCCTGAGCAAGGGGAAGAGGCAAAGGAGGGAGAATATCAGAGGAATTCTGCACACAAAGAGCAGGAAAAGAGGTCTGGATCGTTCCCTACTGCTGTCAAGTATCACTTTGGATTAGCAATAGCAAAAAAAAAACAAAAAAAAACACGCTTTTAAAAAGAAATGGCTCTTATTCTCCAGTCTCTAACAGGCCAGTGAAAAGTGTGAAATGTGTCTTGTCATAGCCATCATTCGTCATTTATTAAATATGCACCATACAAAAATTAAAAAGACATTGCCTTGTCCACAGGATTAAGACAAAACAATCTAATAATACATTCTGGTATTTCTTGCCCATATGAAGATTTTGTCACGTGGGTCCCAGGCTCAGAGGCATTAGTCCCCACGGCTATATTTTTAATATCATTTCCAAAGCTTCCATTTTGACAGCAACTGGTTTTCCCATTCCACTTTTGTATTACACACCCACACACATTTTTCTAAGAACAAGCTTACGCAAGCACCCCTAAGAATGATGTTGAGTGTGTACATAGTAATAAACCTTGTTAATGTCTCACCTACTAAAAAACTGGGAAATTGCACATGATAAAACATACCAAATGGTTTCTTGAAGACGTGTGCATTTTGTTTTTAAAAAAACCAAAAACCTCAAAGCATATTTGTTAGGAATATTCTCCTGAAAACCTGACATCTATTTATTTTATATAGCACTATCGAACATCAGTTAAGGCATGTTTCATGGAGAGTTGGGGGAGTGGAATGGGAAGGCTCTTTAACTGGGTGATTTTGCATGAAAACAATGTATGAAAACCCCTTTTATACATGTACAGTGCTGTAGCTCAGTGGCAGAGCACATTCAGAAGGTCCCAGATCCACTCATTATTCCAGGTAGGGTTGGAAAAGATTCCTGTCTAAATCTTCGAGCACCTCTGCCAGTCACGATAGACCAGGGATGGGCAGGAAATAGATCTGCTTTTATTGGTAGATCCTCTGGGTGATTCATAGTAGATCGGCAATTGTGTTACAAAAGCAGCCACAAATGACCTTCCACAAATTAAATCAAGAAAGCTTGGGGTGGTCGTGAGAGAATGTTTGTGCTCTATTCAGTTCTGGGATTCAAAACAAATCCTTGGGCTCTGGATTCTTTAATTCCAAGTGTATTCTTTCATACCAGATTTTGGGGTTCTTGCAACCCCTCTGCCCAAAGTAGGATCTGAAGCCTGATGTCCCAGCTTCCTATCTACTGATGTAGATGGACTCCCAGCTTCCTACTGAGATTGTCCTCCCAAGTCAGCATTCAGTAGATACAGATGATAAACAGATTTCATTTTATTAAAACAAAAGAAAGACGATACATAGAAACCTAACACTCTGCTAGCAAACCAAAGCAGCTTGTGGAGTCTTCTATATACTCCAACATATACAGAGAAAGATGGAACAAACCAGAACCACATCCAGTGGAACAGAACCACAACAGGCAAGTATCAGTGGAGGAAATGGATGGTTCCATTATAGGCCCCTTAAATATTCAGTCAATATATCATTCTCTTGGTTTTCTGCTGTGGCACACATTGGCTGAATTCGGACAACACATTAGTCAATGGTGGGTTGAGTAGCCAACTCACAGTTGGTTATCTTATAATAATAATAATAATAATAACAATTTATTTCTTACCTGCCTCTCCGTCTGGATCGAGGCAGGGAACAACAACATGATAAAATACATAAAACTGATTAAAACATAACACATATTATTAAAACTGCATAAAAAATCCTAAAACATCCTAAAAACACCCTTAAAACATTCTAAAATTCCACTGGATATGCCTGCCGGAAGAGAACAGTCTTTATAGCTTTCTTAAATTCTAAAAGACTGTTAAGTTGACAAGTCTCCTCTGGCAGGTCATTCCACAGTCTGGGAGCGGCAGAAGAGAAGGTCCTCTGGGTAACGGTTGTCAGCCTAGTCTTGGCCGACTGCAGTAAGTTCTTCCCAGAGGACCTGAGCGTGCGGGGCAGATTGTATGGGAGAAGGCGATCCCGTAGGTAACCTGGACCCAAACCATGTAGGGCTTTAAAGGTAATAACCAACACTTTGTACTTCGCCCGGAAACTAATTGGCAGCCAGTGGAGCGATTTTAAAGCTGGCGTAATATGGTCACCCCTAGATGTACTGGTGACCAACCTGGCTGCCATATTTTGAACAAGTTGAAGTTTCCGGACTAGGCACAAAGGTAGCCCTATGTACAGCGCATTGCAGAAGTCGAGCCTCGAAGTTATCAGCGCGTGCACTACCATCTTTAGGTCTTCCAACTCTAGGAAGGGGCGCAGCTGGCGTAACAGCCGAAGCTGATAGTAGGCACTCCTGGCCGTCGCATCTATCTGGGCTGTCATTTGGAGCGACGGATCCAGGAGCATCCCCAAGCTGCGAACACAGTCTTTCAGGGGGAGTGTAACCCCATCCAGAACCGGTTGACACACCTCCAAACCCAGGTTGCGGCCTTTGACAGCAAGCACCTCCGTCTTGTCTGGATTCAGCTTCAGTTTGTTTTTCCTCATCCAGCCCATTACCGCCTCCAAGCATTCATTCAGAGGAGACACACTATCCTTAGCTGGCGCTGTTACCGAAGGCATAGAGAAATATATTTGGGTGTCATCAGCATACTGATAGCACCCCACCCCATGCCTCCGGATGATCTCTCCCAACGGTTTCATATAAATGTTAAACAGCATTGGGGAAAGGATGGCACCTTGCGGTACGCCACACAGCAGCTCCTTCTTTGCAGAGCAGCTATCCCCAAGCATCACCATCTGGAACCTGCCCGAGAGGTAGGATCGGAACCACTGAAGCACAGTGCCCCCGATACCCAATCCCCTCAGGCGTTCCAGAAGGATACCATGGTCGATGGTATCGAAAGCCGCTGAGAGGTCCAGAAGTACCAACAGGGACACACTCCCCCTGTCAATACTAAGGCGTAGATCATCCACTAAGGCGACCATAGCAATCTCAACTCCGTATCCCGCCCTGAAGCCAGTTTGAAATGGGTCTAGAAAATCAGTGTCATCCAAGACTACTTGGAGTTGAAAGGCAACCGCCCTCTCGATCACCTTGCCCAAGAATGGAAGGTTTGATACCGGTCTGTAGTTATTAAAGTCCAGGGGATCCAGGGAGGGCTTCTTTAGAAGCGGCCGTACCACCACTTCTTTTAAACATGATGGGAAAGTCCCCTCCCTGAGAGATGCATTAATAATATATTGTAATTGCGATCTAACCGCATCTCCTTCCTGGGCGACCAGCCAAGAAGGACAGGGATCGAGAGGGCAAGTCGTCGTCCTCACTCGTCCAAGCAGCTTGTCCACGTCCTCGGTACTCACCAACTGAAACCGATCCAGTGTAATTCTACTCGCGGAGTCGCCGGACACCCCATCGTCAGCCTCTGCTATAACGACGGCATCTAAGTCGGCTCTTATCCGAGAGATTTTATCTGTGAAATGATCATTAAAGGCATCACAGCGAACCGCCGAAGGCTCTAAAATCGGATTCAGGGGAGAAGGTGCCCAGGTTAGACCCTTCACCACCCTGAACAGTTCCGCTGGACGCGAATTCGCAGACGCAATGCGTGCAGAGAAGTAAGCTTTCTTCGCTGCACGTATTGCCACCCCATAGGAACGAAGATGTTCTCTATGCCGTGTCTTGTCGGATAGAAGTCGAGTTTTCCGCCATCGGCGCTCCAGTCGTCGTCCTTTCCGCTTCAACTCCCTGAGGTCTTCTGTATACCAGGGCGCCCTGTTAGAAGCGGGTCGGAGAGGACGTTTGGGGGCGATCGTGTCAATAGCCCTAGTTAGGTCTCGATTCCATCTATCGACCAGGGCTTCTACAGGATCGTCGACGATACCAGCCATAAAACCCTCCAAGGCTTTCTGAAATCCAGAAGGATCCATCAGCCTTCGAGGGCGGACCATCTTAATAGGTCCACCACCCCTGCAGGGGCGGGTGGTAGCCGTGATACTAACCCTAACCAGAAAATGGTCTGTCCATGACAACACGGAGGTATTCGTTACCTCCGCCCACAGATCCCTCTGTTCGGAACTGAAAACAGCATCAAGGGTATGACCCGCTGAATGTGTGGGGCCAGAGACCAATTGGGATAGGCCCATGGTTGTCATGGATGCCACGAACTCCCGAGCTCCACCTGACAAACCAGTGTCGAATGGGATGTTGAAGTCACCCAGGACCAAAAGCCTGGGCGAATCCAACACCAGCTCCGAGACCAGTTCCGTGAGCTCAGCCAGGGAGTCTGATAGGCAGCGGGGTGGCCGGTACACTAAGAGAATCCCTAGTCTATCCCTGGTCTTCAGACTCAGGTACACACACTCGATGTGATTCAGTTCACGAACAGGAAGTCTGATCAGGTTAAGATTATCCCTATAGACCACAGCTACTCCGCTCCCCCGCCCACTTTCCCTCACCTGCTCACTAACACAGTACCCAGCTGGGAGGGCCTGCACCCATGTCAGTCCACTGTCATCTCCCAGCCAGGTCTCTGTGAAGCATGCCAGGTCAGCCTTCTCATCTGAAAGAAGGTCATGGATAATATGTGTTTTATTTTTAACTGACCTAGCATTACATAGGAGCAAGGAGAGGTTCTGTGGGTGGCCTGGTTCATTCTCCAAGTTCCCCGAGTTAGCAGAGCAATCAGAAGGTAAGATGGGTGTGAGATATCCATCTCTCCTTCCCCTGTAACGGTACATTGCTCTGCCAACGCCATATCTCCCTTTGCCCTGCACAACACAAATTGCCGCTCCCCTACACATTGTGGTCAGCTGGAAGGGTGGGGTGCAGGTGGCTCCCCACACAACATATTCCTACACAACTGTGGGTGGTTGGGGCTGGCACTGAGTGGACTAATAGTCAACCCAGCATTTGATTGACACAGCCCCCGCCCCTCTCCCCACCCTCCCTCCTCCCTCAGTCCTCCAAGTTCTATCCCAGCAGCTTCTGCAAGTTGCACCAGTTGTAGCAGAGTGGCAGCCACCGCTTTGGTTGCTCTTGCCGCCTGCCTCTATGGGCTTGTGTTTTAACCCACTCACCGCACGCCATTAACACACTCACTCCTCCACACAACACTTTAAACAACTGGCTTCAAGCTAAACAGTTGTTTCTCACATTTGCTTATTTGGGCGGAATAGCATACCATCAGTAGTTTGTGAGCGGCGTGTTACCCTCCACACAACACAATAAGCAACACAACTGACGATTGTTCCCCCCCCCCAGTTGCTTAATGTGTTGTCCGAATTCAGCCAATGTGTGAAAAGGGCTACTTGGATGAACTCTCAGGATGAGTTCATACATGCAGGTTCAATGCTTGACTACTCAACAACATATGACCAATGAAGAATTTCATGGCGCCTTCAAGCCTAACACATTTGTTATGGCATAAGCTTTAGCAGACTACAGTTCACTTCAGCAGATGTATGAAGTCTTATCCTGCATTACCAGTATATATATATACACACATGGGAGTGGGAACTGGAATTGTAAACAATGAGGTCCAAGGGAAATGAAATGCAGAAAGTATAGACAGTGATAATTACTTTATTAGGACTACCCATGAACTGCCTACATTGAAAAGTGTTGTCTTTGGAATGACATGAAACCACACACAAGGTTTAGTAACATGCACATGAGTGTGTAACATGCATATGTGTGAACAATATCTAATTATACTCCCCCAGGTAACATATAATTGCAATCACGGTGTGCATATTTCTGGTTTACAAATGTGTGAATAGATCTAGAGGTGTGCCAAAAATGTATTCCACCTTTTTTTCCCGACCATTCTGATTCCATTTCATAGAAAAGAAATTGCTTTCCAGAAGAAATTTAGAGGTGAAGAAAAAATTGGAGATATTCTCATGGGTTGGATTCAGTGTTCTTGTGATTATCTTACTTATGAGGTGGCTGAGGAATGTGTGCAAGTGTCCTGTCTTTCATTGTCCACTCATCTCTCTGGCAACCCGTAGCTTCCTTGGCTTCCTACACTTCAATTAAAGTTCAGGGGAAGTCAACAAGAGATAATTCCTCCCACAGGTCTTTTTAGGATCAGGAACTACAGCAGCCTAGGAACATTATCAGATGGGGGAAATCGCATTTCCTTACCATTGCTTCCCCCCTGCTTCTGTCCCACAATACTTTCTCTTTCTTTACGTGGAAAAGAAAGCGGAAGTAAACAATCATCACGTGGCCCATTCACTGGGCGTTTTTAAGCCGCTGCTTCTTCTGCACACAGAAGGAAATAGCAGCACATTTCGCTACAGCTGAACAAAGTCAGATTTTCTGGGTCTTTTTTTTTTGCGACGGGAAAACAAGCAGAACATGTGTGAGATGTGCAGGAGGAAGAAGGCGTAGTCAAAAGGACCTGCAAAAAACTGTGAGTGGGCAGTAACGAGCTAAAACGCTCATCTGATGATGCTCTAGGAGGCTGCAGAGCAATGGAGAGAAGTGTAATAGAAAGGGGGGAACACATGACACTCCTGTCCACGGCCAAATTTTCTCCACCATTTTTGTGGTGGCCCCCTCTCCCCATACAAAATGCCCTTGGATGGCCCAAGCCATGGGGCATGGTGAGGGATGCAAAGTGGGGGCTAGGCTGCCAACACATTTGTTGCTGATGCCACTTGCAGTACCACAGAAACCAGAAGTGGATCCAATGTGTAGGGACAGGCCTGTAGTGCCTGATGCAATGACCAAACTCCCCTGTGTACTGTTAAACGTTATTAACATAAATACGATCTTATCAAACAGACTGAAATATCAACATTCATTTAATATACCATAAAGTTTCGTAAACTGCATATGCATGCTGTACTGGAAATATGTCACTCCTATGGGGCAAGAAAGATCAAGGAAATTTTTAATCCCCAAAATAATAAATCATGGACTACAAACATGCATACCTACATGAAGAAATTCTTGGTAATTGTATAAGACCTGGAGTGTATCAGTTCACATTACACAATATGAAACATTATACTGGACATGTTTTAAAGACGTACAAAGTAATGTCCTCAATACATGTAGGACAGAAAATTTATACAGGGTGTTAACAGCATTACATTAAGAAATTTGTTTGAAAAACGTTGGATCCACTTCTGGTTTCCTTGGTTTTTCCTAGTGAGGGCCCCTCTCTTTTGTGTTGGCATTTGCAGTACCACTACATAAAACAAAACCCGGAGGAAAACACAAAGACCCATGTCTGCAAATGGTAAGCCCCACTTCCAAGACACTGATTGAGAATTTCTCCTTCCCCTGGAGAAATTCTGTGAAATCCCCACCCCCGTTTCTCTGCCCACAAATAAGGTGAACATTTTTAAGAGGCCATTTGTGCACAGCCCTAATTTGATCCTATATTGGACCTTAGCTAGAGCTTTTTTCCTAAGGTTTTCAAGAACACCTCACCAATAACCATCTTCTGGGGGATGGTCACACTTGAAGCACCGATATGAGGAGTCCTCAAGGGAAGGTGGGTAGAAAATGTGCCAGTCAGACAAGCTCCCTCCATCCTTCACAGAATGCCATAAATGGAAATAATTGTTTTTTTAAAAGGCATTTATAACATGCTGTCAAAAACGTTTCAAAATGAGAAAACTGTTAGAAAACAGCACCATTATAATCACCATGCTATATTTGGGTGTTATTTGGAAAGGCAAGAAGCCCATCAGAACCCCTACCTCCCGTTCCTCCATTCCTTTGTAACCAGGGTAGTTAATAGAGTTCAAGCAAAGTCACATTAAGCCAATTTGTATTAGCCATCTTGACTCTTCCTTCAAAAGAGACAACAATCAACGTGTTGTTGTTGGGGGTGGGGGTGGGGAGTTTGCTAACAAGCTGTCAGCCTTTTATTTACACTGAAGTACAAAATGTTTTGTTCCTTGGCTGTTTTCCTACATATGTGTTAATTAGAAAGCTTCGACTGCCATAGAAACTACTTAGAGTAAGCATGAGATGGCACACAAGGATTTCCAAATGGAGAAATGTCAAAGCAGGAGCATCTTGTTGTCCTTGGTATCCAGTTCGCTCATATGTCTATGCGGTGCAAAGATTCCTCAGCATCTACGGAATTCGCTTTTGAGGAGCCTCTGTGCCCATGGGAAGGCGCATTTACGACGAGGCCTTGGAGCTCATATATACACCTTCCCATATCTCAAAAGCCTGCAGCATCGCTGTTGCGAGGGTAAACCTATAAAGCTAGATGGGGCAAGAGGGAGCGTGGGCTATCTGACCGGAAAAGCCCCCCCCGCCGCCGCCCCTTGCCCTGCATTCCTGTGCTTTATTTATTTATTTTATTTATTTGTAACTTTTCTATACCACTGATTGCAACACTTTCACAACAATTTCCCATTCAATAACAACAAAATACTCATCTTCTCTCTCCAGTAGCCGATTGGAGCTTTTTCGCAATGCCCACTGGATAACCTGGAACAAAGATAAAAGTCACCGTAAATCAGCACTTTGAAAACACGCACTTTCGGGAGGAAATCCTGAGGTGTCTGCAAGTTGTCGGCTGCGTCATTTAAACAATGAAACACCGCTGTGCAGCCACTATGGGGTTAATAGAGTCTAGATACCCCTGGGACTGTTTGGATCCATATTTCGGCTGGATTGACTGTACCAGCAGATATGCACTTTCCCACCCTCTCTCTTCAACAACAGCCCCCAGCAACCCCCTGAAAATGCCACACAGAGAGTCCAGAGACCTTGCTGAATGGGATGAGCTGTGATACAGTGGGGGGTTGGATCCACAAACACCAGGGGAAGAGATTTACTAGAAGTAGAGCCTTCCTCTCGTGGTAGGTCACTTTCCCTTGCAGAAAGCTTTTCCTGGATCGAATCCTCTATCAGGGGCATTCAGATGGATTGGAAGGTGGGGGGGATTTACCACTCAACAGATACCTGAAGCCACACCTGCAATTTTTGGCCCCAAATTGATAAATTTTGATTGCTAGTCATCTTCCAAATCTACCTTTTGGCATCCAAACATCCTGTCTTTCCACATCTTGTCTGCCTCAGTCCAGTCCCCTATACCAGCACTGCCTCAAACGCTTGCTCCCACCATCCCCGGGCCTAAATACCCTCTGGCAACCCTCTACCCTGGACTACATAGTTCTCCAAAATATGCTATTGCTTAAATGTGACATTAAATGCTTAAATGTGCCATTGCTTAACTTCCAAAATGCTCTTATGTGCCCAAACTATGGCACATCCCACTCACGCACCCATTCTGCCAGCACAGGTATCTAACTTCTTTCTCCACTGACCAAAAGCCAGCAACCATTCCTCACCTTCCTTGGCTGCAAATGCTGTCATAATATATTGGCAGGCCAGTTCCTTTACCTCCTATGGTGGTCACTTCCTAGACCTGAAGAAGTCTCAACAGTAGGGATGGAGGGGGGTATGTGCTCCAAGCAGCTAGGCCTTACTGCCCTGCCTCTTCGTCTCATCTCCATTTGCTGCTACAGGAATCAAGAGTAGGAAGCAAGGGTAAGATGTTGTAGGGAAGAAAGGCCTGCTGAGTTCAAGAGGACTTACTTTCAAGTAGCTCTGCAGAAGACACCATCCTGAAGCAACCAGTTGACCCCGTCTCCCACAGCCCCAAATCAATGCCCATTGCCAATTGTTGTCCAGGATCAATTCGAGATGTTGGTTTTTAACTTTTCACATTCCAGATAGAGAACCTCAGGCCCAGGGGCCAAATACAACCCTCTGGGATCCCAATCCATGGTTCTCCAGGTGGCCCCACCCACTTTCCCTGACCACTCTTCATTTGGTGGCTTCCCAGCATCTGTGAGTTTTTTGCCCCATTCTAAAAGGTTGAAATATCTCTCTTAAGGTCTAGTTACTGTCCATAAGAGCTTTAATACTACAATATGCTGGTATGTTTTATATTTCTGGCTCCACCCTCCTTCCCTTTGGCCCCTGCCCACCACAGGAATGTGACACACACACCCCAAGAGCTTCTCCAAAATAGAATTCGACCATCAGGCTGAAAAAGGTTCCACACTCCAGCTTAAGGCCTGGTTATCTGAGGGGTCGCGGAACAGACTTTCTCCTGTGTCACTCCCAAACTTTGGACTGGACTCCCACTGGAGTTGCCAATGGTTGCCACAGTTCTCTGTACGTTCAGGAAGGGGTTGAAAACAATTTTTTTAAACTTGGTTTTTAAAAATTGTTTTTATTTATTTATTACATTTATATACTGTCTTTTTTCCTCTTGCAAGGAACCCAAGGTGGTGTACATAATCCTCCTTTCCATCTTATCCTCACAACAATCCAGTTAGGTTGGTTAGGCTGAGAGTCAGTGACTGGTCCAAAATCATCCAGTGAGCTTCACAGCCAAATGGGGCCTAGAACCTGGATCTCCTGAGTCCCAATCGAACACTCTAACCGCTACACTACATCGACTCTCTTTTTATTATTTTAATTGTTTTATTATGTTTTCATCTGATTATTGGTTTGTTTTATTTTTTTGTATACCGCATTGGTGCATTTCAGAAAAGCAGCATAGAAAATTCCTCAATAAATAATTCCTCCTGAACCTCCAATATTGTTGTACCACAAGCCTGTCACAGTACTGAATTTGGAAAGCGTAATCCCATCCTTCGAGGCAGTCTCATAAATTAAGCTGGCTATGTTATGAAACACAAGTATAAATTGCTATGGCAGGCTGTTGCATACAATGAACAGACCTTTCTCATATATGTTGACAACATTGTGATGATTGTGATGAGCAGTGAAAGAACTTCATAGCCACACATCACGAAGGCACATTGTGCTTTTTGCCATGGCCTGCTGAAATCACAATTTGTGATTGCATCCATGGGCCCATTTTGAGAGCCGGTGTGGTGTTGGGCTGGGACTTGGGAGATCTGGGTTCTGGTCCTCACTCGGCCATGGTTTGACCAGTCACTGACTCTCAGCATAATCTACCTCACAGGGTTGCTGTGAGAATGAAATGGATGAGGAGGATCTTGTATGCTGCTTTGGGTTCCTTGCAAGAGGGGAAAAAAGATGGGATATAAATGTAATCATCATCATAATTTTGCTTGGAGTCTAATGGAATGCCTTTCCTGACATGAACCTACCCGAACACTACGTTCAACATCTAAGGCCCTCCTCCGAGTGCCTCCTCTGAGGGAAGCTCGGAGGTCGGCAACAAGAGAGAGGACCTTCTCTGTCGTGGCTCCCCAATTGTGGAACGATCTCCCTGACGAGGCCCGCCTGGCGCCAACATTGTTATCTTTTCGGCACCAGGTCAAGACTTTCCTCTTCTCTCAGGCATTTGGCAATATCTGAGGAGCTTGGGTTTGTTTTGTTTTTGTAGCTTTTTGAAGTGTTGAAGTGATTTTTAAATGTACAGATGGTGTGTATGTTGTATGTTTTTGCTGTTTTAATTTTTGTATATTGTTTTTAATTGTTTTTAATCCTATGTAAACCGCCCAGAGAGCTTCGGCTATGGGGCAGTATACAAATGTAATAAATAAATAAATAAATAAATAAGCTAACCACAGGAGAAGGAAAGTGGAGATATTGCTCTAACCAACATTCACCTTCAATTTTCATATCACGTGAATACAGACATGTGTTAACCCAATGGAATTACAAGGTTCTGAGCCAAAATGATTCTGCTGGGGTTTAGTCCAGTTAGGATTCTGTATTTTTCCCATACCTACCAATTGCAAACCACGGCTCTCATATAAATAAGCAAATTTCCTAAATTTGAAAAATCCTTGGTCTGTCTGGAGTCGTTTATCATATGATATTCCAAAGTAGAGAGCCTCTTGAGACCATGCATGGTTCACAGCCAAGGAGCCGTCTCTCTTACATGGACATCAAAGGATTCTCCGGCAAAATCTCTCTGCTACCTGGTGAATAAGAAATTAATCCTGATAGGAGAGAGATCATGAAAGCACCAAGGACTTGTGGTGTCTTTTTCACTCCCAGCCAACCTCACAGGCCATAATTCTCACAAGGACAGAGGCTTTGGATGCCTACAGTTTAGAGCTGCTCAACTATTCACCAGACATGAAACCAGGAGAAGGGGGTTATCCCTCCAGATGTTCTTGGACTGCAACTCCTATCTGCCCTAACCAACATAGCTAATGGTGAGGGATTGTGGGAGTTGCACTCCAACAACATCTGAAGGGACACGTGTTTCCCATCCTTGCTTTAACCATCTAGGGTCAGTGGACTTCTTACTCATACAATCCATTGCTGCCTTAATCCTTTGCTTGTTGCTTGGTCCAAATTGTCACAAATTGAAATTTGGGAGTTCCTCTTCAGGTGAGAGAACCCTAAAGAGTTTCTATAAAGTTAGTGAGATTGATCAATATGAGGACTGCATATCTCTCAGTCATCATATGAATATTGAAGAGCCTCTTAGATCAGACCAAAGGCTCATCCAGTCCAGCATTTTGTTCCAACAGGGATCAACCAGTTAATCATAATCACAAGCAGGACATACTCTAATGGTCATATTCCCCAGCAATGTGTTGAGAGGACTACTACCTCTGATACTAGAGGTAATATATAGCCATCATCACTAGCAGCCATTGATAAGTCTTATCCTCCATGAATTTATCTAATTCCCTTTCAAAGTCATTTAAGTTAGTGGCCATCGCCACAACTTGTGGTAGAGTATTCCATCTGTGCTCTTTGAAGAAGGACTTCCTCTTGCCTGTTCTGAATCTCCTGCCATTTAACTTCATTCAATGACCCTGAGTTCCAGTATTAGGTGAGAGTGAGTTTTGTGCCATGAAAAAAGCACATTAAGGAATATTATATGAACCTAGGAGCTATGCCAAATCAATAGTACAGTTAAGAGCCACTTTTTAAATAAAAATGCACATTCATGATTTCAGTGGGATACCCAATCATGTCTTAGTGTTGTGTTTCGCTAGCCTGCTGATGTACCATTGAATGAAAACACCAAAAAAAACCCTGTAATCTTTCCTTTCATGGAACAAACACAATGCCTCTATGTGCAGGGTGGAGGAGAGGAAATTATCTTGAATTTAAAAAAATGTTCCTCTTTGTCAGCAGGTGACATGGCTGTGGATTATTTTATGCACAACGAGCAATCTAAATTGCTTCTCTTCCGTAGGTGTGTAAAATGCACAATCATTGAAGGAAGGCAGAGAAAGATAATGATGGATAATCTAAATATATTTGGGGCTGCCAAGGAAATTTCCCTTCCAACTCTAGTGTGTTTGGCAGAAGGCTATTTGGAAGACACACATACTAGCTATAGTTTAGACTAGAAACCTAGGAGATGGTCTATTGGTAAATAGCATCCTTTCAGTTCAAACAGAGCTGATGGCATTCTTCTTTTGCTTTTTTCTTCTCTTCTCTTTGAACAGTCCTGTCAACCATTTCTAAATCCTTTATATTACAATATTCTTGTGCTACTTTTCCCCCCTCTGCAGGTAATATCCCCCAGAACTATTTGGAGACCTGTATAGACACACCATTCAATTAAATGTTAGGTAAAATACTGTGCTGTTTCCTTTGAGGCTGTACAAAGAGGTGGAGAAATACATACATACACACATATACACATACATACATACACACATACACACACCACTGAAAGCAGAAACTGAAGAGATCAACAAAACAGTTCAGATAAAAGTTTGCAGAGAGACTGTGTCTGTGTGCGTGTTTTAATCCACTTGTAATGAGCTTATGGCAGATAGGAGTTTGGGCTCAGCACTGAAGGCCAGACTGGTGGCTTGTTGGATCCTGCACCCTTGATCCCTGATAAGCATCTAGATTTGGGATAATCTAGAAAGGGGCAACTAAAATTGATCAAGGGGCTGGAGCATTTCCCCTATGGGAGAAGTCGCCAGATCTAAACCAAGTAGGATATAACACTTTGAAAACAATTTGAAAATGATATATGGAATGTGTCCTTGGCCCCAACAGTTGTCAATTCCATTATAAACCATTTTAAAGCGGTAGTGTAGCTCCTGCCCAGTCCAAAACAGCTGGGATTGTTTAGCTTGGGGAAAAAGGAGGCTAAGGAGAGACATGATAGAGGTGTACAAAATTCTGCATAGTGTGGAGAATGTGGATAAGGAGACATTTTTCTCCTTCTCCCAACCAGGGTCACCCCATGAAGCTGATTGGTGGGAGATTCAGGAGAGATAAAGGAAGCACTTCTTCGCACAGCGCATAGTTAAACTAGGGATTTGCTACCACAAGCTATAGTGATGGCCACCAATTTGGATGGCTTTAAAAGGAGGTTGGATAAATTCCTGGAGGAGAAGGTTATCCTCCAGTATCCAAGGCAGTAAGCCTGTGTGCACCAGTTGCTGGGGAACATGGGTGGGAGGGTGCTTGCACCTTGCCCTGCTTGTGGGTTTCCCATTGACACCTTGTTGGCATGGTAAGAACAGAATGCTGAACTAAATGGACCTGTAGTCTAATCCTTCAGGGCTCTTCTTATGTTCTTATGATAGGCAATGTGGTTGCCATGGGCACCAATGCACCACAGACACCTTTCTTGGGTTCCCACTTGTTTTCTTAATTAACACATTTTCTTACTGGCAACTGGGATTGCTGTGAAATAGATTTGCTAGTGCAGTGATTTAGAGTTTTGTCTAGTGTGTTGGAGTTCAGCCCCCTCCCCACCTCTGTCTTGTACTTAGTATTTGTGGCAGGTTACTTGTCCTTTGCCATGTCTCCCATGGCAGCCATTTTGTGATAGTGCCCAGGATGTTGTCTCACATTTCCAAATGTGTCCACTGCCCAAAAAGGTTGTCTAGATTTTAGATTGAGGAAGTGACCCTTCACCAGAGAGTTACACTGCTTTGCAAGATGCCTTTTAAGTAGAGTGGCCACAGGAATTGTCAGAGAGAGGGAGGAGGGAGAGAATGCCTCACCAAAAAAAGGACAATTGTTGATGCAAATTTCCATAAAATTTAATTTTATGGATACATAAAAGTTTTGAAATAATTAATATAGTTTAAATAGACATGCAATCTCATAGTGGGGAATACTGTGACAAGGTGACCTATATGCATATGAAGTCTGCTGTCCAGATCTTAACTGTTGAAGGGCAACTTCAAGGCCAGTCAGAAAGCCTTCCCTTCCCATGATCCATTAGGTTTAAACCAGACTTGGACTGGGCAGTCTTTCAAAAAGAGGACCATCCTCGTACCTTCTGGCATCTTAACTTCCTCCACAAGCACAAGACACCCCCAGGTCACAGGTGAATATGTATTCATTTGTTTATATTTGTTAGGCCCCCATAAAACAAGTTCCCTGCTGCCAATCCATTTCATTGGACATTTATTTCTTTATTAGCTCGATAGCCTCCCTCTCCTCCAAGGAGCTGAAGGTGGTGTACGTGGTTCCCTTGCCCATTATCCTCACTACAACCCTCTGAGTTAGTGCAGCTGAGAGGAAGTGACAGACCCAAGGTCACCCAATGACCTTGGGAGTGGAGAGTTCAGTCCAAGTCCAGCACTCTGAAGAATACACCACCCTCATCCCATGTTTTTATGTTGTGAGAAAAGACAACAAATTCTCTTTCCATGCCACATATTTCATAAATCTCCCTCAGTTTTTTTTCTTTTTTTTCTTTTTTTTTGAAATAATTTTATTAATTTCAACATAATAACAACATAAAATACATACATAATCCTCAACAATCCCCCCGTGCACCCCCACCCCATGAGACCTCCTCTTAATCATTCTTCATCTATCCAGAAATTTATCGACTCTTTTGAAGGCTTTTGTCCCTTCCCCGATCTTAATACATATTCCAAAAGGGGACTCCATATTTCCCCAAAGTCATTTTTACTGGACATTCCCCTCTTTAACTTCATTTTACAAGTCAGCATATCATTCAAAGCCATATCCCATATTTCTTTATACCATTCTTCTATTGTATAGCTTCCTTGTCCTTTCCAATTTTTTGCAATCATTAATCTAACAGGTGTCAGGAGGTTGTTTATCAATTCTCTCTTATTTTTATCCTCTTCCCCTCTATCCCATATTGCTAGTAGAGCAAGCTTTGGGTTTAATTCCACTTTACTTCCAATTATTTCACTTATTTCTTTAAATACCCTTTCCCAAAATTTTTGTACGTATTCACAGCTCCACCACATATGAAAATAGGTTCCAACCTCCTGGCATCCCCTCCAACAGTTTTTAGATATTTTTTTATCAATCTGGTGAAATCTAACAGGTGTTAGATACCATCTCCACAGTATCTTATAAAAATTCTCCTTAATTCTGATCGATAACAATTTTAACATTCTTGCATTCCACAACCTCTCCCAGTTATATTCCTTAATTTCTCCCTTAACATCATCTTCCCAAACCTTTTTTATTGCTTTAAGTGAATCTTGAAATTCCTCCTCTATCAATAATTTATATATCTCACTAGTCAACCCTTTCTTAGTTTTATTTTCTTCTTTCCTTCCTTTTAACTCAATTAAATCTTCAAATCTTGTATTATTTCTACATTCTTTATTTTTCAGTTTCCATTCCTGAGTCCATTTCCCTAATTGTATACATTTAAACCATACTGACTTTTGACCTATTAATACCTCTTTAATTTGGTCATTATCCTTCATATTTTCCATCCACTTCCTTAACTTAATTATTTCCTGATCTTTCAATCTCGCTTCTATCTCCACTTTTAATACCCTTGGGAAATTCTCCACTACTACCACTGGGGCAAGTGGTGAATCTCCTGGTATCAACTTCCCCCTAAATTTAGTTTTTTTTTCTAAGCTAAATACACCTGAATACTTGTGTACCAGCTAAAGTGCTGGACTGGGAGTTGGAAGATCCAGGTTCTAGTCCCCACTCAGCCATGGAAACCCACTGTGTGACTTTGGGCCAGTCGCAGACTCTCAGCCCAACCTACCTCACAGAGTGCTTGTTGTGAGGATAAAATGGAGAGGAGGAGGATTATGTACTCCGCCTTGGGTTCCTTGGAGGAAAAAAAGGCAGGATATAAATGAAATAAGAAATACTTCAGCTTCTCCACACAGGGAAGATCCTCCTGTCCATAATGATTCAGTCACTTTTTTCTGCACCAAAGACATGTATCCTTCCCCAAATATCATTCCTAAATCCACAGTTCTTGGAGGGGGAAAGGGGGGGTGTTTCATACTAAGAAATGACACTGTGCTCTGTTGCGCAGTTGTGAAGTTCTTTGTGGGCGGCCTGGTGACTTGTGGGAATTTTGCTGATTTAAAAACTTCCGGAATGCTGGAATGTAGGATTTTGTTTCTGCAAATGCTTTCATTTGTTTCTGCTTTCAAACTTAGCACTTTCCCAAAAAATGGAATATTATTAAAAGGTTTTAATTGTACATAATGCTTTCAAACGTATGAGCTTTGAACACCCTTTTTCAATGGAAAGGCGGGATAGAAATAAAATAAATAAAACTGCAGTATGATTGAAATATCATAATTGAATCACATCTATCACAATATAATTACTATCAGCTGAAGAGGGGAGGAACGTCCTCAGGGAACATTTCAACAGAAAAGGAAACGAACCTCAACATTTGAGCAGTGGAGGCCTAACAGTAGCTTTATGCTGCTGTTAAAAAAGGCATATAGGTATAAAGCATGAAGGAAGTGCAGGAGCGCGCATGCCAGCTCTGTCCCCAATGTTCCCACCCTAACCTAAGTATGGAGGAAGATGTTAAGTGCTTTCGGATGAACACGGTTAGAATCCCCCTGCAGTCAGGAAACCTATGTCAGTCATACAGCAGATTTAAGTGCGTTCAGGCAAACGTATTTAGATTCTTCCTTCAAGCCTTCACACTCAATGCACCAAGTCAGGGGTAGAGCGTTTTGGGAGTGGAGTGGATGGAGATGGGCATGTTGGGACTGAAACAGGAGGAGACAGGGACATTGGGAGTGGAGTGCGTAGAGATGAAGCTGTTGGGAGGGGACCTGGCATGCATGCTCCTGCAGCCCATCCATATTTTTTGTCCACATGGAATGCCTGCATAGGGCTGATATCATAGGGCTGAAACAGACTGAAATTTTGCCTTGTCTTCAAGTACAGAAGAACCACATGGTACAACCACTTCATAAGGCAGTTGAGACAATCACATGATCAATTTTTTTCTTCACGTTAAAAAAGAAAATCTATTTATATGTAACAATGTAGCTCGCCAAAGAGAAAGCTAGTGCAGAACGCTATGGTATACACATCCAGATAGGTTTTTGGTGTTTGCTGCTTTGCTGTTGTTTTTTTAATGGAAATCTATTTTTATTTATTATTTGGAGTTCTTATATCCTGCCTTTGCTTACACAGTAGCAGACAACTAATAACAAAAATAATAAAATCAATTAAAAACCAAATAAAGTGGCAGAAGAACCAACGATAATGAGCCACCGTTAAAACAATTAAAAACAGCAGCACTAAAAAAATACCATGGAGTCCCATGGGACCAATTCACTCTACCAGAAGGATTATATATTCACTACGACAAGGCTATGTGATACATTCAAGGCCAAACGTCTTTCTGAAATGGAAGGTCTTAAGACTACAGCAGAAGGCCGATAGGGATGGAGCATGATGGACATTCCTGAAGAGGGAGCTCCAAAGTCTAGAACTTGCAGTTCCCCACTGCATTCAGCAGTGACACATTCCTAAGAGAGCAGTACCTTTAACATATAGATTGTCTATAAGCATCATCAGACAAGCGTTTTATTGCAGGCTTATTACTGGGCACTCACGAATTTTCAAGGGTCCTATTCATGATGTTATTTGCCTTCCGTGCATTTCCCACCCTTTCTAGCCTCCTTCCCGCGATAAAAACAAACAAACCATTAATTCCGAATTCTTTTTAGAGACAGAACTTGCCGCTATCTCCTGCTATGTGCAGGAGAAGCGGCGTGATAAAAACAGCCCGATGAATGGGCCATGTGCGCGTTGTTTACTTCCTCTTTCCTCTCCCTGAGAAAGAGGAAATATTGAGCAACAAAAGCAAGAGCAGAGAAGTGGTGGTAGGGAAGGGAGATTTCCCCCCCCCCATCTGAATGGAGTTCCAAAATGTTACTGATTCATACAGCTGCAATGTAATTTATAATGTTTTTGGAATACAGAGCCATGGACAAAATTTCTCAACTTTCAAGCAGGAGAGTTGATTTCTAATGATCAGTAATCATCATGAACTGATTTTTTTTTATTCAGGTGGTCTGCTGATGAAGGATTGTGTTTTTTTTAATTGGCTGCTGTGTTTTATTTGTTTTTATGCTGTGTTTAATTTTACCATTAGATGCCTTGAGCGCCCTTCTTTGGCAGAAAGGCAGTATATGAATTCAGTAAAGAAAGAGAAAACAATTGTGTACGACCAGATTTCAGACGTGCACATCGATTTCTGTGGCTGTGAAATATGGGTTTTTGTAGGTGACATCCCAACAGGACTTTGTGTGAAATCTGGTTGTGTAAAATATTACCGTTTAATATTGACAGGATTCTATTGGAACATGCCAGGATCCAGATCTGAGGGTTGGGGAACAAACACTGCCATCACCACCTCCTGGCCACATTTTCAATCTATTTGTGTGTGGTGGACCATCTTCTAAGAATTAGGACTTCTCCATGCCACTGCGAGTGGCCCCTGAATGGTCTGCAATGGGGTGGATAAAATCACCTGGCTAAAGACAAACATCTTGTTTTATGCAGCCAGACATTATGTGCATCAATATAGCTCATACAAGTGAGCATAATGGTTGGTATTCACAATTTTCACCACTTGAATGGAAGTAGACTCACCCCACCCCACTCCAATAAAATTCTGGGAATTCAAGGAAGGAGTGTTGCACTCACAGAAGTCTTCCATGGGTGAAACTCTCCATCCGTGAACCCAATCTCCTCCCACTCATAGAGCAAACACGCTGGACAATACCCAATGTGCCCACCAATCCTGAAACACATCCTTTGAGAAATAGTTGATTGGTCAGATTAATTTATTAAAATAAAATAAAAAACTTTTGATGGACTAAAAAAAATGTCGCCAATTAATTGGAAAGCAGTTTCCCCCCCCCCCCTTAAAATTGATTGTTTAAATTCGAGAACTTACAAAAACTGTAGGTGGAAGGCACCATCTTAGAAGAATCACAATGGAATGCCTCTCCTAAGATGATACCTACTGTGACATGTGCATGTATTGTCTAAGAAACCCTTTACTTCAGAAGTATCGCTTAGCCCATGTATAGAGTTAATCAATTAATTGACCTCTGGGCTCAATTTTGAGATGCAGTGACCAGAGCTGTGCAAAGTATTCAGAGTGTTGTCACACCACAGATTTGTATAAGGACACGATGATATTGGCAGTTTTATTTTCACTTCCTTTCCCAATAATTCCCAGCAAAGACTTTATCATTTGCACACTGGGTCGGCATTTTCATTGAGCTGTCCACCAGCCTGGCTGCTTCATGTGAAGACATTTCTGATCTTTCTCTCTCTGCAAGGAAAAAGAAATCTCACAGTAAAACCAACAAAACAGAGTACATGTGAAATTGCTAAGCCAGCCTTGAACGTTTCAGCCAGAATGCTGCTTTCAGGGCTTTTAACAACTTTGGGATGTGCATACTAAATCCATATGGAGCATAACATGTGCATTATATTTCAAGAGCTATATTTCTGCTTGGTTACCTAGGGAAAAACCGGTGCTGTGCTGTGCTGTACTGTATCTAGGTGTTTGGTATATATATATATATATATATATATATATATATATTCTTGCAACAACAACAAAAACCTGGTAGGAACTGATAATATAATTAAATTTAGCCAGAACTAATTAAGAACAAGGCCTACAAATTGTCCTGTTCAGATTTATTTGGTTTTGGTTAATTACTTTGTTAATGGAATAAAAGAATTTAATAGTCCAGATGAGTAAAATAATGGATCACAAAGGTGTGATTTAAAGATATATATATAATAGACTCCTAGTGGGTAAAATTTCCAATAAGAGATGGCAAAGGGGGAGCACACCTTAAGGCTAAAAGCCTTCAATTGTCAGACAACTTTCCAAGATTCCCCACTGTGCTGTTTCAGTCAATGAAACTCCAGATGCGATTCTTCTTTCTTATTCCATACTTAGTAGGGCCCCATTGACTAGATGACCTCTTTGAAAGAGTACAGTGCTGATGGTGTAGAATGCTACAGGGACTTGAAGCTATGGCTTCAATCCTAAACACTTTTCTATAGTTTCAACCCTAAACACTCTTACTAGAGCATAGGCTGACCATATGAAAAGGAGGACAGGGCTCATGTAACTTTAACAGTTGTAGAGAAAAGGGGATTTCAGCCAGTGTCGTTTGTATGCAATTAGTTCCTGGTGAAATTCCCTCTTCATCACAACTGTTAAAGTTACAGGGGTCCTGCCTTCTTTTGTATATGGTCACTCTAGTATAGTGCCTGCAACTTTAACTGTTGTGATGAAGAGGGAATTTCACCAGGAACTAATTGCATACAAATGACACTGGCTGAAATTCCCTTTTCTTTACAACTGTTAAAGTTACATGAGCCCTGACCTGGATTTTATCTGGTCACCCTACTTTTTGCATCAGCCAGAGACATTTTTACCGTCCCAGGCAGTTTAAGATTTGTTTAAGATTTTTTTAACGTTGTCGGTGCTTTCAATTCTGCTGTCTTAAGCTGCAATCCTATGCATTTTTACACAGGAAAAAAAAGTCACACAACTCCTGGTTGGGGAACTTTTTGCTGTCTAAATATGCATAGTATTGCACCTTTAATGTTTTATTGTTGCTGGTTTCATTTATTCATTTAGCCTTGACCTGAGGCTGGTGTTAATCTATTTTTTAGAGTACTATTGTTTTTATGTTTTTAACCTTTTGGTCAACCACCTAGAGGACAATGTTAAGTAGGTGGTATATAAATCATGTAAGTAAATAAATAAATACATAAAGTGAAATGTTATGGACAAAAAAGAAGTCTCAAGAGGATGTACAAAATGGGAATGTATGGAAGATATTTCCCTTAGGTTATCCTGGCTGGGTTTATTATCCCCAGTCTTATGAACTGAAAATAACCACCATGAAATTTGTTAATGAAGGGCAGTATATAAATATTTTAAAATAAACAGTTCAAAGCTAAAGTACAGAGAAAATATTTTGCTGCTTCTGTTTTTTGTTTTGGTGGTGAATTATTTCATCTTTGATATCCATTCCTTGTCCCCAAACATTTTATTAATACCGTAATCCTACATCTAATTCTGAGGCATGAGTTCCACTGACTTGTAGTGAGTTACGTAACAATATTTTACAGCGAAATTTCACCACAAGTTAAGAACTCTTTGTAATTATTGTAAAAATTATTCCTATGTAAACCGCCCAGAGAGCTTCGGCTATGGGGCGGTATACAAATGTAATAAATAAATAAATAAATAAATAAATAATCACTGTCAAAAGATATGAGCATAGTTCGCTTGCCATTACATCTTGTTTGCCCCTAAAATAGCCATGGAAGAGGAACATGGATTAAAAATAAACATTAAAAAGAAAGATGTTAACTGGAGGATGGGGAGAAATCATAAAGCTCTTGACCTCCACACCATACTTGCCTTCCATTCAATAATCCCTAATCTCTCCTTCTTCCTCCCTTGTGAAAAGAATGCATAAAACAAATACAACCCATGGGATCCAAAGTGACAAACGTATGACCTTCAAAATGATTGAATTTAACAGAGCATCATTTTTGTACACATCTTAAACTGGGGAGTTGGAAAATGCTAAAGGAAATAACTTGATCTGACGTAACTGCAGCCTTTTGAAGCAGATGACTTCTAATGGATTAATGAAGTGAGAGCCACATTTCCAGGCCATGGATAAGAATATTTAACCTCATACCCTCTAGCATAACGTAGCAAAGATCGCTACACTTCTGATATGTGTGGGAGGGCCATTGAGAGCTGTTTACACATTACTGTCTCTGCCCGCAGAAGTAAAATGTAGTGGGAGACTGTCAGGGAAAGGACTATCTCGGTAGACCTCTTTAGACATCCTAAGCCATAGCCTCCACTGATCAGATTGAAAATCATAGGAGATGATATAGAGCAGGCTCTCCTCTTCAGACCTTCCCCCAACACATGGACAGCAGGATAGGGTCAGCAGACGCAGCCCTGTACAATCACTCCACATGGTTGTAATCATGTGATTTACAACACTGAATAGCAGCTAGTTATGGAATACTCTGCCCGGGAAAGCTTGCCTGGTCTTAGGGTGGTCATCATCTTTAACAGATGACCGTCCTTTGTTTGAAGGGCTGCCAGTGTACAATCCTCTATTTTGAAGGTATCCTCTATTTAAAGGACTGTCCAGTCCAAGTCCAGTTTAAAGATAAAGAACCAAAACAAAGGCTGAGCCTACTGTCTTTAAATAAATGTGATATTTTCACAGCTGTTGGGGCTGGCTCCCGCTTCTCTGACATTTCTGATCACTTCCCAAATTCCTCCATAGTCAAATACAGCTGAAGCAGGTGGAATACGTTCAGCATTTTATGCCTGGAAAACAGGTATACACTGATAAAAAAACCCTATTCTCATGCCAAGGGTTACAACCCAAGCCTCACCCCATAAAACATTGCTAAAGTTCCTCCTGTTGCATGCTATTTTCGTTGACTTCTCTGCAACAGTTAAAGCTGCAGGAGCTTTGCCCTCTTTTATATCTGTTCACGCTAGTATAGCTCCTGCAGCTTTAACTGTTGTGATAAAGAGGGAATTTCCCCAGGTGCTGCATGCATACAAATGACACCTGCTGAAATTTCCTTTTCTATACAACTGTTAAAGTTACAGGAGCCCTGTCCTCCTTTCCATATGGTCACTCTACATGACTGGGCACCTGCTGTCTTAGGTGGATTCCTTCATTGAGCAGGGGGTTGGACTCAATGGCCTTATAGGCCCCTTCCAACTCTACTATTCTATGATTCTATGACAAGAGCCCTCTGGGATTATTCATCCTCTCCACCAGTGCAACCTGCTTGTTCACCTGCCTCACACTCTGGCCCAGGCAACAGTGGTAGTGAGGAGGAGCAGCAGTAGTAGCTGCTACTGCCTACTTGTTCACTGGCTCTCTGCCTGTCAAGCAAGGAAGTGGCAGCAACAAGGAGAAAGAGCATGCAGAGCAATAACAACTGGTGACAAGAGTGGTGAGAATGAGTGAATGAGTCAGTTCTTCAGGCCCAAAGATTATAGAGAGAGAGAGAGAGAGAGAGATGATGATGATGATAGATAGATAAATAGATAGATAGACAGATAAATGATAGATAGATAGAGCCTATCTAGACTACTGCTTTAAAGCAGTAGTGTAGATAGGCTCATAGATAGATAGATATGAATTTGCATATATTTGAATGTTTTGATAGACTGTTCTGCTTAAACATAGGGAAAAGACAGAGACTTTTGTCCTGAACTTGAGAAATTCTACTGAGATTGCCTCTTAGGAACATTGGAACCTGCCTTATCCTGATAAGGCAGGCCTACCCAGTTGAATTTTAAGGTGTTTTTAATAATGTATTAGTTTTTGTTTTTACTTGTTTTAAATGTTTTATCTATTTTATGGTCCTTTTATTTATATTTATTGTTGTTCCCCGCCTCGATCCGGAGGGAGAGGTAGGTTAGAAATAAATAAATAAATAAATTATTATTACTGGTCCATCTAACCCAGTATTGTTGACATTGGCTGACAGCTGCTGTCCAGGATTTCAGGGAGGACGACTTCCTAGCCTTTCTTGGAGATGTTGGGGATTGAACCTGGGTCCTTCTTCATGCCAAGCATGTCCTCTACCACTGAGCTACAGCCCTTCCTCATCTTGCTTCTGGGTTTTCATTAACCCCTGTGTGCATTCTAAGTCCTTGTTTTTTTAAAAAAAATGCTGAATTCTGAACACAACGTCATTTTTTTTACATTTTCAACACATGCCCATAATTGAAGAATGTACACTGCACAAGATATCAAGCTTTAGCTCCACCTGGCTCTAACATTTATCTTTATCTTTGGCTTATGGGTGATTCCTTTGCTCTGTTGTTGTGTCCAGAAACATCAGGTAGAGTAGAAAGGGGCAGAAACTATGAACTCAGAATGTGATCTAGCCAAAATTAAGCTCATTAAAGTCTATTAATTACAATGGAGGACCTTTAGACACATGGCTCAACTCTCCCATTGAAATCATTGGGTATTTAAAGCATTCATCTTTGGCCAGATCATGCCCCAAAATTTGTTGAGGAAATGCTGGGACCCACCAAACTAAACCTTGTAAGAGTCACTGGGTGCAATCCAGCTAAAGATAAGCACTCTTAGATTAAAGTGATTTCAATGGGAGAAGTAAACATTTTGTGCAACTCTCTCCAATTTAAATCAATGGGACCTCAATGGATAGCTTTCCGGATTGTGCCCATTTACAAGCAGGATTTGTATTTAGAAGTGCCTGTATTTCGCTTGTAAGAGCAGTGCTAGTGATTAAACTTTTATGGGCAGTTCCATTTTTATTCACCCTGCATTTACATTTTTCATGACAAAGAGTAAATGCAGCATTGAGGTTCATCTCCAAAAAGCACTAAGCCCAATACTAGGAAGAAAAATCAAAAATATTAATATTAATAATCTCCATGTAAATATTTAATATCACAACTGAAAATTAACCCCTCCTTTTAATCATCTGTTGCCTGCAGTTGGGTTTTTTCACCCTTCGCGACCCATGTCATGTGGATGAAACAAACCCCAATCAAGCTATTTTCTTTTGCGAAACTCTGCAAAACTTTTAAATTGAAAGGGATGGAAAGGCTTCAGCAATGCATCTTCCTCTTGGGAAATAACCGTCAACTTAACAGTCTTTTAGAATTTAAGAAAGCCATAAAGACTGTTCTCTTCCGGCAGGCATATCCAGTGGAATTTTAGAATGTTTTAAGGATGTTTTTATGATGTTTTAGGATTTTTATGCAGTTTTAATAATATGTGTCATGTTTTAATCAGTTTTATGTATTTTATCATGTTGTTGTTCCCCGCCTCGATCCAGACGGAGAGGCGGGTAAGAAATAAATTGTTATTATTATGTTATTATTATTAACATGAAAAAGGAGAGCGAATGTAGAATATATGCCATCGCAAGAGCCATGAAACATAGCAGCCTGTCAAAATCACTGCCCACGTCAGCAAATATTTGGAGAATAGATTCCTCACATCACCATCTGAGGGTGGTAACAAGGAAACTCTGTTGGCAAATTCTTTTTCGAGAAGGAGTCAAAGGTGAGGCAAGACAAGCGCCTAGGGTACAAGGAGTCTTAAATAAACATCAGTGCTGTGTGCGTGTATGTATTTCCTTATATTATGTAGAGTATTCATAGATTCAAGTCACGTCATCAGTAGGGGAAACTGCAAAAAGAGAGAAACCTGGTGTCATCAAGTGCTTTAGGTCTTGCATATGGAAGAGCATCAATTCACACCTGCCAATCTTAAGACTAGATAGCCTTCATGGTGAACAGGGATCAGCCCTAGCCACTCATATAATCATAGCCTCAACCAGCCTTGGCTGACTGACATGTAAGAATCACGGAGCTCCAATTGTTTCAAGGTCATCTTGTGACCTCCATGCCTTCCGCTGGGACTCCCTGTAGCTTGATTCCCTCTTCATATTGCTGAATCTTACCTAGCCATCTTATGTGGACAAGAGAACCTAATCCATTCAGGCTTCCTTGATTAGACTCACAGCTCAGCTCAGCCTTGATCTCTGACCTCTAATATCATCTTCATGTCATATATCATTCAGAGGTAGGCAACTTGTGGCCCTCCAAATGTTTTGGCCTACAACTCCTGTCAGCCCTAGTCAGTGTAGCCAATAATGAGGGATCATGGGAGGTGTAGGAAAAAATATCTGGAGGGTCATAAGAACATAAGAAGAACCATGCTGGATCAGAACATGAGTCTATTTAGTCCAGCACTATGTTCACACAGTGGCCAACAAGCTGTCGAAAAAAGGACCCATAAGCAAGACATGGTGCAAGAGCACTCTCCCACCCATGTTCCCCAGCAACTGGTATATAAAGGCTTACTGCCATCAGGACTAATAGCCATTGATAGCCTTCTCCTCCAGGAATTTATCCAACCACTTTTTAAAGCCATCCAAATTGGTGGCCATCACCACATCTTGTGGTAGTGAAGTCCATAGTTTAACTATGTGCTGTGTGAAGAAGTACTTCCCTTTATCTCTCCTGAATCTCCCACCAATCAACTTCATGGGATGACCCCGAGTTCTAGTATTATGGGAGAGGGAGAAAAATATGCATTCTCCACAACACGAATAATTTTGTACACCTCTACCAAGTCTCCCCTCAGCCTCCTTTTTTTTCTAAGCTAAACAATTCTAGCTGTTGTAACCTTCCCTCATAGGGGAGATGCACCAGCCCCGAAAAACGGAGCCAATAAGAGACAAGAGGGAGGTATTAGCAGGCTTGGGGGAAGCTTATGGTTTGCAGAAGCACAAAACATATTTAAGGGGGGAAATCACTAAGGAAGACCTAGTGGCCATAGAATGCTTTGTGTCTGTTGTGAGAGGAATTGGAAAATTATGGGGAGGGAGGGGGGAATAGAGAATTCTGAAAAAGGACATGCCTGGCTGGCTGGCTGACTGGCTGGCTGGAATCCTGAACATTTTGTTGCAGGTTCCACTTGTAGGTTTACGGTCCTTTACGGAGGCTACCTCATAAGGCTGTTGTTACAATGAATGAAAATAGTACGGTAAAATAGTTTGGCAAAGTTAAGTTGCTATGTGCATGAAAGATAGCTATTATGGGGAATGGATTATTGTCAGTTTGGACAATAAAAAGCTGAGATTGTTTATTTAGGTTTAAACTAAATAAACAAACACACACATTGAGGAGGGTTCAGATGGCTCCTAGACATGCTGAAAGAATGCAAGAGAGAAGTTGCATGGCCTTGTGGGCTAGCCTTGTTCCCCACAGCTAACATGCCCGGCAGCCATGTGCACCCTGTCATCCCTGCATTCAGGGTGCATTGGAAGAGGACCTATGCACATACCAATGTTAGGGTGGTTAGAGAATGACAGGCGAGGACTGGGGAGGCCCAGTTAGCAATGAATTACACTGGATGACCCTGGGCCAATCACTGTCTCTCTCTGCCCAACCTGCCTCACAGGACTGTGTGAGGATAAAAGGGGGGAGAAAGCCATGTGTGCTGCTTTGTGCTCATTGGAGGAGGCTGGCCCGATCAGGGTCCCGCTTATGTGAAGGAGTTCTACACTTGTATATCAGTGCACACGTAAACACCCTTTCTGACCCACACAACAGAGTGTATGTGGCCTCTGGGAGCATCACCGGTAATGGAGGGAAGGAGCTATCTCTCAAGGACCCACAGCCCATGTAAGGCTTTTGTGCGTGAGGCTTTCAACCCACCGAGGCATTTCCATATTAAGATCAGTTCCTTTACACATATTTTTTCCTGGGGTTTTCTTTCTCTGCCTTTCAGTATGGTCCATTTCACATCACTAAGTGGCACTATGGTGTAACGGAATTCTGCAAATACATGAGGATTGCATGCTGCCATTCACAGACATACCAGACATTCCTCGTTAGAAAAAAGAAATGCTGTAGCGATTGCAAAACATGGGAGAGACCCTGGAGGATGCCAACGTTGTGTAAAGCACCCACAAACTACTGTGAGTGAAGAATCATGAGCACACAATAAATGCCTCATACAGAAAGGCTCATATTCTTTCAATGCTTGGAGGGGTTCAGCTGAACCTTTGTGATGTTACTTCCATTTTAGCACCAAACTGTAAAGGGAATAATATAGGACTGTATTGTGGCATTTTGTCCCTTTGATTTGTAAAAAATAGGACATGTTGGACATTCCTGTTCTTCCTCACCGTCCTAGCTGCTCACAGGTGTGGCATGAAGATAACATCCTTTCCTTGATGTTTGTTCCTAATATCTGCTCCATCAAAGCAAACTGCCTCTGAATGTGGAGGTTGCATTTCATTATCATGGCTAAGGGTGCAATCCTATGCATGTTTGGACAGAAAAAAGTTTTACAACTCCCAGCATCCACAGCCAACCAAAATGTCGGAAGTTTTTTTTTTGTCTAAACATGCATAGGATTGTGCCCTAATAGGTATTTTGATAAACAGATTCTCCATGAATTTGTCAGTAAACAAATTAGTAATCAGCAGACAAATTAAGTAGGTTTCAATACATTTTAATTAGGGTAAATTTCACTGAATTATTTCCTCCTAAGCTACTCTAATTAACCAATGTTGTTTCTTTAAAGCACCCCCCCTCTTTTTTCTTTTCTAGTGCTCCCGCCCATCAACTGAAGGCCAGCTCCATTCAAAGACACGCACCCCATTTGTTGCTGTCAGCTTTGACTTAAATAGGCTGAGAACATATTGTAGTTCTATGTATCCATACCATGCACTCCCTGTAGGCATTATAAATAATTTCCATGGAAACAAGGCTAAGGAGAATGGCTGTGAAGCCAAGAGAGATCTATATGGCACTCTTCATATGACTTTTACCCTGCCTAGTTAATCATTTTCCTGAGGTAAACTGTTGGCAAATGTGTTTATTTCCTAAATCACTACCCAAATGGGGGTTAAAACTGCTGAGGCAGGGGGAGAAGGAAATAAATGAAGAATGAATATCTCAAAATTCCTGCTCAGATGTCACCTTGAGTGTAATAGAATGGATAACTGATTCCTTGGGTATATACACTTCCTCTACCACGTTAGACGTTAATAGTACATTACCTAATATCAAGGTCCCATAATGGGGTATTCAGAGATCTATCCCATTCTCCATCTCCCTTTGTCAATGAAACTAGGAGGCAGTTGCTACATGATCCCATATTCCCGTCCAGTGAATAAAATACTATGAAGGATGAGCTGTCTTTAAAAAGAATGCTCCGCCCAACGGGTTCTGCCAAGGAGGACTGTCCTCTGTTTTGAGGCATCCTCTATTTCAAGGGCAGTCCAGTCCAACTCCAGTTTAAAGATAAAGAACCATGAGGAGGAACAGCTGGGCCTTGAAATTGACCTTCAACAGCACTTGTGCAGCAGACTGAGCAAGGCCCACCGCTTACCCAGTTACTGTCTTCCACACTATGGTGAGATGTACTGTATTTTTATTTAAATTATAATAGCTATTCTTAAATTTGTGAGTTTGATGGTGTATGTATGTGTGCCCATAACTTTCATGCAAATTGGTGTCCTCTTTTTTGGGGCTACATTTCCTCATTTTGGGCACAAGGAGATAGCCGACAATTAGATTAAACTCTACTAGGTGTTGGGCAGGTTTGAGGTTGCATCAGTCACCAGTGAACACCATGGGAGACTATCATTCTGTTAAGAGTTTTCTGCAGACTTCTCTTATCAACCCCCTGAAGAAGGCCTTTTAAAAATACCACATAGGCCAAAACGCATTGGGCATGAATTAACAAAGTATCTCAGCATTCCAAGAACCGCTCTCTCTCTCTCTCTCTCTCTCTCTCTCTCTCTCTCTCTTTATAATAATCTGGCCTACCTTACTGTATGCTGTATTAGGTGATGTATGTGATGCATTTCTGTGGCTAGCAGAAGCACTAGACACATAACTACATGCTTGTTGTCTTTCCAGAGATTACACTGGTTGCCTTTTAATACTTATCAGTAGGGCTGTGCATAGCTCCCACCCTCGACTTGCCTCAAAGGCCATTTCAGAGCCTCTGAAATGGCCCCAATTCAACTCGGACCACTTCAGGAGGTGCCCACCTTGCCACAGTGTTGAAGCAAGGTTACCACCCCCAAAGCGACTCAGCCTTGCAGGTTCCTGGGTGGCAGCCATATGGTCAGCACCCAGGAAAGCTGGGCGCAAGGCTGACCGGGAGTCCATGGGACTCCCAACTCCCCATTCCCGCTCGCAGCCCCTCAGCCCCCCTTCCCAGCCTCTTTGCCCCCTCCTTTCCAACCCAGAGCTGCCGCCACTGGGACTTACCTGTTCATCGCATCCTCCTCCCAGAGAGCCGAGCCATGATTAAAGTTAAGATCACAGCAGCTCTCTGTTTTTACTATATCTATGGCTGCACATTATGGTGGCTATAAAGTGGAATGGCCCTTTAAACAGGATTATGCCTCGCTGAACTCAATGGACTTACTCTTGAGTTGACAACTATGGGGTCACCCTGTTGAACATATAAATAGCATAAGAGATAGTACACTGATATATTATTCACAACTGTAAAGTGCTTGGGCTATGGTATTCACTGCAAGGTCTGCTGGCCATTTGTGTCTCACAAAGACTTCAAGTACAGCTCCCTCACTGCTCTCGCTCTCGCTCCCCTTGCTCAATTTGACAGAGCACCTTCCTGTCCCAAAAGCCACAGTGCTGGAGGCATCACTGGATGCTGCTGTTGCTAGTCCTTTGTTGCCGGCCTCTTTATTTCACCCCTCCCTCCTGCTCTACCTGCCTTGCAGGCCAGCTACTGAGCCTCCTTCCCTGTTGCCATCTGCCCTGCTCCTGAGAGAAAGCTGCAGCAGAATGCCAAGGTGTGTGTGCTTTTCTCTCTCTCCAATTTCAATACCCAGGAGTTGCCCCGCTGGGTTGCAGTTCTTTCCTCCCCTTCACATCCAGAATGGTGCAAGAGATCCGGGATTGGCATCTTCCCACCCTCCTCTCCTTTCCCTTTTTGCTTAAAACACTATTCCAGCACAATGCTATGAATATCTACTCAGAAGCAAATCCCACTGAGTCTAATGAGTCTTACTCCCAAGTCGAGTGCATTGGATTGCAACTCTAATGGCTCACTTGTAACTGACCCATTTGCATGGGGGCTTTAACACACACACACACACACACACCATGATTGCCCCCTGCTCAGCAACTAGATTTTTCTAAAAGCTTCCATTGGCTACATTGCTGGACAAAGGCAGAGCCAATGAAGGAATGCTGTGTGATAGGGTGACCAGATAAAATCCAGGTCAGGGCTCATGTAACTTTAACATGCAACAACTGTTAAAGTTGCAGGGGCTCTGCCTTCGTTTGTATATGGTCACTCTAGTATAGTGCCTGCACCTTTAACTGTTGTGATGAAGAGGGAATATCACCAGGAACTAATTGCATACAAATGACACTGGCTGAAATTCCCTTTTCTCTACAACTGTTAAAGTTACATGAGCCCTGACCTGGATTTTATCTGGTCAGCCTACTGTGTGAGTCAGCTGGGGAGGCCCCTTGGGCTATATCCAAGCCACAGGCTGGAGGTTTGCCAGCCCTGATATATTCTCCTTCCGGGCTGTCAGTGTGCCGTGTATCTTAACAGGTGTTTGTTGACAGGTGGGTTAATAAAAATGGTTGTAGGTTAATGACTCTTGCAAATGTATGTACTGGGCTGAATAAGACCAGTGAACACAGGAAGGATTGTATCTGTTTATAGAACAGGCTGTCTTGAAATTCCTTTCTTTTGGGAGTTCCAAAAATTCATGAAGGGAGCAATCCTATGGCCCCTAGCCAGAGTTTGGGGGAAGGGGGCACAGTATACTTGGATTCCTGGATCCAAGATTGGAGTCAGCGCTCCAACTTCGGAGCCAGGAATCCGAGCTCCCCACCCCCTCCCCCTTGCAGCCAGCATGGAGAGAACTGCTCCAGCTGCCTTTCTGAGGTAAAGGTAAAGGTGTCCTCGGAGAGGAGATGGGAGCGGTTCTGGGAGTGGGAAGGAGAGGGGACTGGAGAGACCAGCTTACAATGTATCCGCAGGCCTCCCCAGCCTCCTTCCTTCCTGCTCCAATGTGTCCTAGCACGATGGGGGGGAAAGCCATCTAGCCAAAATGCAGACTTGGAGGACTGCCACTCCTCCTGCTCTGCACTGGATGGCTGCAAGACTCTTGAGTTCAGAGATTTACAACCATCCCCATAGGACTGTACCCCAAAACATACCCTATCTCTCTTTCTCTCCACCCCTCTTTGCCTTCTTACAGTGGGGCAGCTAGGACTGAACCTCAGCGTGAAAGTCCATGGCCCTGTAGCTTGGGGGAGGGAGACAAATAGCCACCCAGTGAATGGCAGGTGATGAGGGGGAGCAGCAAACAGGTCAGCACCTGAGCTGGCAAAATCCTTTTCATTCCTGTAGTCATGAAGGCGCTACGATTTAAATGAGTTGAAAATGTCAAACTGCACATGCTCAGAGTATTCCTTTTTGAAAAATATATACTGATAAACAGGCTTGTTTGTTTTGTTTATTTTGCTGTTGTTTTTCTCTAATGAATTGGGAATGTAGAAGCAGTTTTAAAGCATGAAATTTGGGGGGGGGGAAGATGAGGAATGCTAATGGTGTGCGTCACAACTGAAATAATATGCATAGCCATCTAAAGAGACCTGTTGTAAGGTCATTGCCCAGGATCTAAACTTACCTGGCTGAAGTGCTCTCATCTCCCTATCCAGCCCAACCAAAAAGACAGAGAGAGAGAGAGAGAGAGAGAGAGAGAGAGAGAGAGAGAGATGATCTACACTCTAGCTTTGGAACGTTTCATAAGGGTTACGAAAACTCTTTGGGTCACATGACACACTCCCTTTAATGATGTATACCCGTTTTTTTTAAAATTCACTTTAGCTATATATAACATTTTTTACTTTTAATAAATCATTTTAAGTAAAATAATGTGTCCGTCCTTACCATTTGTGATTCATGGGGGCGGTGCTTTGTTTTCCGGCGCCCAAATGCTTAGCCGTTGATTGGTGGGGAAGAAAGAGGGCCTAAGGAGGAAGTGGGCGAGTGAACTACAGCACCCACAATGCTTAGCCCTAAACTCATTGAAAGCTAGGGAATGAAAGGGGAACTAAGGAGGAAGTGGGCAAGTGAACTACAACGCCCACAATGCTTAGCCCTAAACTCATTGAAAAAACGAAACAGAAAGAGACGGACGGAAGAGTGTGGGACCACACACGCTGCTTTGAAGACTGTAGAAAATTTCTCCTATAACATGAGTACTCAGGAATGTGGCCTAGGACGTTTTAAAATGCTCCTATTTACAATGTTTTAAAATACTATTTAAAACGTTCCAAGCTACGGTGTAGATCGGCTCAGAGAGAGAGAGGAAGTGGAAGTGGAGCAGGAATGAAAATGTCTAACTGAAATCTTATTACCAGATTTGCTAAAACCCTGGGGTTATTGACAGAGCGATGTCACAGTAGAATGGAAGGGAAAATGACCAAAAGAGCAATACTTGATTCTATATACATTGCAAGAACAAAACAGAGCTTAGACTGGATCAAACCATTTTGCAGGCCAAGATGGCTACTGTTACAGCCAAGATAGATACAGATTTAATATGCAAAACAAGCATATTCATCACTGTGCTTTTTACTCATGGCTGACAAAAATGTCTCGCTAACATAGATGGGCTGAGTCAAAAGTACATAATGCAGGGAGAGGTGCTCATTTTTAATTAGAAGACGAAAAGATTCTTTTAAAAGACCCTTATTTAGCCCCACTGGTTTAACCTGCTGCAGAGATTTGGGGACCATGCATTTTACTTTTTCAGTTTTTTTCCCCCAGCTGCCACTTTCACTGAATATTTGTCTCATTCTGCCCCCTAGTGGGAGTATCTGGCTTTTGCTCGAAGAAATGCGTGGGAAAACACAGTCACGAACCAACTAAAAATACCTAACACATTACATCTGTAACTTGCAAAATCAGTTCAGGAAGAGCAGTTAGTGAATTAAATAATCTTCTTTGTCAATATGTAATACAAGGGTATGTGGTTGCTATTGCTTTCATAATGTGTCTCTCTGTGTGTTTAACAATACTTCATTTCCATTTCAAAAATGAAATTGAATTATCGGATCAAATGGCCCAAACACAGGACTGACAGAAGCCATTTTGCTGCCTGAGGTGAAGGACAAGATGGTGTCCCCTCCCATTCCATGGGCACAAAGCCAACTGGACAGGACGTTGAATCGTTGTTTGATGCTGGCAATGGGGCAGCATCCTTGTCCTTAGGGGGCGCAGGGCAAGCCACGTAGCCCATAGTTCTCTCCTCCAAAATCTTGCTACCCCTCCCAGTATCTGCAGCCTGTGGTGGCTGCCTCACTCCGCCTAATGGTCGAGCCAACCCTGCCAGAACATCTGCTGCTCAGTAAAAAAAAGGTGCCTCACTTTGAGAATGGGGGAAGTCATTTCACTGCTTTGCAAATACACGTGCTTCTTCAGATCTGATGCGAGCTATTTTAAAAACAAACCTGTTTCTATGTGTTTGAAGTGGAATAAGGAGGATCTACATGTGCAGGGCACTCCTAGGATGACACTGAGGTGTTATATAACACTCCCCCTCCCCGCCCCAGTAATCCAGGACAGCTTTGAATTTCTTTTTTAAATGTTTGCAGGATGTTCTTTTCACAAGGTGAATGATAAATGGATGCACCGGTAGATGTCCGTGAGTGGGCAGCACATCTGAAGCACAGAACGAAGGCCAAGAGCAACAGCTGAAATGGCGCTCAGCTTGCCGATATGTCTGTCGCATAAATGTGGAAGGTGGGAAGAAGCTGGGCTCACACTGTGGGTGGAGAACCAACATTATGTCTTCTTCAACCTTAAGGCATAAAAATGTATTCAGCCTGAAATACAGAGGATGATTGACAGCTAAACATCATCCCTTATTAACAAGCACGTTGCAGAAAAACATGTGCATTGGGCATAGCCTTTCCCATACAGTATGTGTACTTTCTCAACAGTTGGAGAGACCAGTTTTTCTCCTTGTATCTAAAATTAACCTTTCCAGTAAAGGAAGAAGAAAAAAACATAGAATACGCTGTGCGCTTGGTGACATAAAGGGTAATTTAGTCCTCAAGCTAAGGGGGGGGGGGGGGTCCAAGGTTTTGCAAAAGCTTTTGAAATCTGCTCAGGTTTTCCCTCCAGCATTTTGATTCATGCTGTCATCAGTGGGTTATTGTTTTTTTTAATGAATTGGGATGTTAAAAGCCATACTTACACACACACACACACACACACACACACCTTATAAAATAATGAGGCACTTCAAACCTATCCAGATCCAGATCTTTAATTTGTTAGGATTTATTGGAACTCCTGCTGAGAGAATCCTGGGGGTGACTATATGCAAAGGAAGACAGGACTCCAGCAGCTTTAATAAATGTACAGAAGACAGAAGTTCTGCAGGTGAAGCTTGTCACACAGAAGTAAACACAGCTGCGCCTGCTGAAATGTTTCCATCTGCACTAGGGATGCGTGGATTTCAGGCTTGCAGAGTCTACTTCGTCTTTTATTAGAACCTTGAGAACCACGCACTGGAACTCGGCACAAAAGACATCCATTTAGAATTAAAAGAATTCTGAGCCTGGAATTTGTTCTGAGACCCCTTCCAATAGAGGAGCCCATCTATTTGCCCTCTGTACAATAAAGTACGATATATGGCCACCCTTTCCTGGAGAGCTGCAGCCTTTCATACTAGAAAATACTGGTGTAGGTGAACAAATAGTCTGACTTGTTGGTATATGGCAGCTTCCTGTGTTCATGATAAGCTTTAATATTCATTAATGTGTGCTCATTCCAGGGGTGGGCAGAAGATGTTTTGGACTTCAACTCCCAGAAGCCCCCTCCAGCATGGCCAATGGCCAGGAATGCTGGGGGTTGAAGTACAAAACATCTGGAGATCTACTTTCTGCCCAACCCTGGTATATTCTATCCAAGGAAAGGAACAAATCCCTAATTTCCTACATGCTTTAGTTCACGATATTTTAAAATATCTACTGGGAACACCTGTCCTGCAGCAGCTGCATTTCAAGGGATGCAGTCTCACAAAGCCATGCTGTGCGAAACATATTAAAAATATTTTTCTCTGCCTTGAATAGAAATGCAGCATAGTTAATTAAATATCACACTGGCTTTGGGGGAGGAAGAGAGTTATTTGGGTTCAGTTCAGTGACCAGAAATTGACAGCTAAAATACTTGCCAGGATTGTTTCACGCAATGTTTATTTTTCTCCTTTTTATCACAGGCGTCATGGTTTGGGATCTTTTCCCCTCAGACACTTCCATTCTCTTTCTAGCGTTCACTGCCACAAGCTAATATAATTTGGCAGGAGTTCTATTCAAAAGTATGTTGATTTCATTTCGTTTCTTTTTTAACTATGGAGTCACTCTTCCGGCTGATGTTGGGAGTTGCCTTGAGCGATTAGGAAAAAAAGGTTATAAACGAACAAACAAATACATAAAAACTGCAGGGTTACGGATGGGGTTGAACTGAACTTTATTGTAAGAAAAGACTCACTAAGAAAACCAGCTCTTAGACTGGTGAGGAGATGGTACCATCTCACAATCCAGCTGAGAGACCTGCAGGCACTGTTGTGGTCAAGAGTGTAGCTTGTCAACGGTGTGGAACAATATCAACAACTTTGCACATAAGATGCATATTAGGCAACTATTTGAGGGCACCCTTTCCTAACAATTCTCTCAAGCCATGAGAAGATGTGAAGTCTATGGAGCTGCAGCATGAAGGCCTAAGCAGAAAAGCCCTGTTTCATGAGCAGCAAGATTTGTGTGGACAGTGTCATCGTTACACAGGAAGCTGCCAATATCAAGACAAGCCATTGGTCCTTCTAGCTCAGTATTATCTACACTGACTGGCAGCTGCTCTCTAGGACTTGACAGGAATCTGAACACACAGAACACACAGAACACGCAGAAAAATCCCACAGCCTTACAGGGACTTTCATCCTCTCAGTCTTCCCACCATGACAATGTGGACTTTTTAAAAATTAATATTTCATTTTTTATATTTCTGGTTACAAAAGTCAAATACCTTTTCTTTTTTAAACACACACACACACACACATATCCCGTGACAGTTCGGAAATGAATTACAAGTTTCTTATTACAAATTTCTGTTTGGATTGGAAATTGATTGACAAATGTTGTCAACTTCCTATCTACTCCAAATATCTATGTATGGTAAAGGGGGTGATCTCCCCCTTACATCATACCTTACACCGTACCTTCTTAAATTTGTCCTCACTTAATTGTCCTCGCACTTTCCTCCTCACTTTCTCTGTCAATTTTTCCAGAAGAGCAATCTGCTAAACCTTTTGATACCAATTATCGACGTGAAGCCCTTTGCCAGCTTTCCAGTGCTTGACAATTAGTCATCTACAATGCAGCTTTTTACATGCGACCACATGATTTTCAATTGAAAACTTCCCTTCTTGGAAAGGCTCCATTGACTTTAATGAGACAGCACCATCTAGTGGTGAAATTATAGTGCAATGCCGAGTTTACACATTGGGAGATCCCACAATTTCCCAGATAATGTCACATTGTTTTTCAAAAAAAGTGAGGTTTCCAGGGGATAGCACAGGAGACATCCTGAATGTTGATGATGTTGTATAGTGGATCCACAAACTTCCGGGAGTGTGCAATAAATCGCTTGTTTAGAGAAGCTCCTAGTTCAAATCCAAATGTTTATTGTTCAATCTACAGATCATTGCAACAAGCTCCTAATCCTACCTGGAGTTGCCAGGGATTGAGCCTGGGATCTTTGGATCTTTGCTTTACTACCGAGCAACAGCCCTTTCCCATAGTTAGTCACTAGGTGGCACTGCACGTCGTTGTTTCTGGGTGGAGTCAGGAGTTTACCCCCTCACTGGTCTGTTCTTGTTTAAGAAAAGAGAGGTGCTCTCTAAGGGTCAAAGTACTTGTTGTTGCTGTTGTTATTTCCATTTGTATCCTGCCTTTCTGCCAAAAATATGGCACTCAAAGTGGCTAACAATCATGGGAACTTTAAAAACAGAAAGATAAGAATTTGATTAAAAAGAATAATACATTGAAAACACAGATAAAACACAGAAAAAATACAGAATGAAAACAGCATCCAACCCAACAAACCAGTTTATATGCCAAAGACCCACTTCATAGAACTGTCTGCCTGCTGGTGGCAGGATAGCAGAGGGATCCAACCTAGCCTCACTTGGCAAGGAGTTTCATAATCTGGGAGCAGCTACTGAGAAGGCCCTCTCTCATGTTGCCACCAAATGTGCCTCTGGAGGCAGTGGTATCAAGAGAAGGGTCTCCCCCAAAGATCTCAAAACATGGGCAAACTTAAATGGGAGAAAGCAGTCTTTAAGGTAGTGTGCAGCTCTATATGGAGATTTTATCTTTCATCAACAATAAGAGCGAGAGCCAATCCAGACCAGGACCGCAGCCCATGGGAAGGAGAGGTTTAGTCCCTTCTCCACAGCTGTTTCTCCCTCGAAAATTGTGGGGTGAGGGGAGGTGCAGCAGTTAACAAAAGAAAAAGAAAAAAACCCTCTCATTCATGCCAATGGAAGTTGTTGTACTCTCACTAACTATCATTCAAAGGAGTGATTTTCACAGGGGAATTGGCTGGGGAGGGAGGGATTAAACCTCCGCTCCTCCCACACTGTGGTCCAGACTGGCAGCCCCCCCCCCATTTACTTTTGAGTACAGAAAAAAAACATACAGAGAGCTGCACACTACCTGTTTGTCATAAAATGTGAACTTAAACCTTCCATGACAGAAACTAAGAGTGTCATCAGATGAGCATTTTATAGCACACTCGTTACTGGCCACTCACAGATGTTCGCAAGTCCTTTTGACAGTGACGCCCACCTCCCGCGCATCTCCCACGCTTCTGCTCTTTTTTCCATCAAAAATAAGACCCAGAAAATCTGGGTGGTTGGGTTTTTTTTAACTATAATGATACCTGACACCATTTCCTGCTGTGTTCAGGAGAAGCAGCGCGATAAAAACGGCCACTGAATGGGCCACGTGGTCGTTGCTTGCTTCCTCCTTTTTCCCATGTGAAGAAAGAGGAAGCTGCTCATCCCTATTGTGGGACAGAAGTAGGAGGCAAAGCGACGCTAGGGAAATGTGTTTCCCACACACACACATCTGATGAGGCTCTAACAGCCCCAGAACATATTCCTAAGTATTTGGCATGGAGTAAATCTCCCCTTTGAAGGCATCTTTAGCTGAAGCCATGGCCATCACCATGATCACATTTACTGGTGGCATTAGTGTTTTGGATTTGAAAGCTGTCTTGAGCATAGTTTAGCTGACCTCTTAGTGGTCAAGAAGTGACCATGAACAAGACTCCCCTGTGGAGGATGAATGAGTATCCAGCATATTTCTGCTGTCACATCCTTGAATCAAATCCCAAAGTGCATGTAAGCAGCACTGTTAACAAAGAGCCTGCCTTTCAGCAAGGCAGTTTTAAGCTCTGCTAAATCAGTCTCCAGTGAGGTGTTCCTTTTAATGTCCCTTCATCCAAACACACAGGATGTCCACTTATTTTGAAGGGTTTTATTCTATTCTAGTGTTCAAGATATTTGAGCTTTAACAGAGGCACCAACTAAACTTCTGTATAAACTAAAGTAAAAAAACATCCACAACACATCCTAACCTCTATAGTGGCTTCTTACACATCACAAAAAGAAGAGAACAGAAGTGTATGCTGGTTTGCATATAATTTACACATGCTAATTTCTATGTATAGATACAAATTTAGAAAGAAGAATTGCTCTAATCTAAACAGGAATAGAATTCTCTTATGCTCCTGCACCCTACTCCTGATGGGAGAGAACTTTCAGGTAGGGTGACCATATGGAAAGGAGGACAGGGCTCCTGTATCTGTATAGAAAAGGGAATTTCAGCAAGTGTCATTTGTTTTTTGGAATTAAAGATTTTTATTCTGTTTCAATATTAAAAAAACATAGAAAGCATAGAAACACAAAAACAAAACTTACAGAACAAACAACAATAAAAGGACCCCCTACCTTTCCCACAACCCTTTTATAGATTCTTTTAAAGTGAAAGCACAAAGAAGAGAGAGAGAAAATACAAACAAAACAAAACCCATCCTCCCCTTTTAACACAACTAAATATTGACATTCTTATTCCCCTAATATTAAAAGTTATTAAAACAGATTTCAAGGAAAATAGACCCCTTTATACTTCTCTTATACAATATTTTCATTCAACCATACGAAAACCCTCTTCTCTTCTCTTACTTAGTTATAAAATTAAACAAACCTTGCTACAGCATAAGACTTCACATATTTTCTTAACTACTTCAAATATTTCCATATTTCATTATTTTCTCTTAAAAAAGTTTTTAAACTTGTCCCAAATAACAACTTCAGAACGATTTTAAACTTATAGCTTCCACAGAGTTTTCAGTCTGAGTCTGCAATTATTTCAGTCCTGTTATACAGATACATAATACTTATTGCTTCATCATTATTATTATAACCATCATTATCATCATTACTATTTCCCTTACCAATTCCAAACAACTTCAGTCCCAACAGCTTTAAATCTATTCTTATTCATATTATATGTCCCTCTAATAATAATAATAATAATAATAATAATAATAATAACAATAGAAAAGAGAAGGGGAAAAAAGACACACCCCACAAGAGTCCAAAAAACAAAACCACATCTTGATGTAAATCTCCTTGCCAGATTCTCCAAAGTCTCTCCATAAAGTCCACCTTTCTCTGTATCTGTTCCAAACAGCCTCCTAAATCTTCCAAATCTCAGCTCCAGTCTTGTAAGTTAAAGTTGATCCGTCTCTTCAAGATCACTCCTGCAAATTCCACCTTCTCCATAACAGATCCCAGCAAAACTCATAAATACATCTCCAGCCTTTTAAAATCAATCCATCTCTTCCACCATTCTCCATCACAGCTCGAAGCACATTTCCACGTCTAAAAATGACCACGTTTTCGCTTTGTTCTCCACCATATTTATCCTTCTCTTTCCCTCTCTGTCCACGCAGTTTTTAAAAGCACTTTTTCCTTAATTATTCTCTCACAACAGTCAATTTTCTTCTAAAAGTCCTCATTCCATAGATGTTTCTCTCAAACAGCAAATAACCCATCGCTGTACTTTTCTTTGAAGAAGATAAATCAACTCACCAACTGGATGATGTGTAAAAAAAACAACATTCCTTTATCTCTACATATTCAAATCAATTAATCACTGCTGCAGTAACTCTTCACGCCTGACGTTTTTCTCCTTTGAAAAAATAAAAGTTAATCAATCTTGTAGTTAATTCTGGAGAAACTTTCTTATACCAGCAAATCATCTTTCTCCCTGCTTTTAATTTTCATCTTGTGCTTCTTCCAGATAATAATAAGTAATAAGTAATTCTCCCACTACGTACTGGGAGAGGATGATTAAATATCTACCAGCCAGTTGTTAACTCTCACTTCTCTGTACTTCACTGCACCATTACAATGTTACCCTTCTCGGGGAATGAAGACAGAACGACCTTCCATTCTGGATCAGCATCTGAGCGGTGTTAACCACCGTCCCACTCTCCCATGTTGAAAATCCAACAAAACTACTTCATTACCCCATGGGATGAGCTCACAGGACCTTTTGTGACATGCTCCTTGCATTTCCCTTTTCTGGGAAATGTTAAGCTCCATCTGGGAAGCTCCCAGAGAGCTGCCGCTGTCCAGTCTCAGCAGAGTTCAAAACTCTGCTGCTCGGTCGTCCATGTTCTTCACCAGAAGTCCAGCAAGTGTCATTTGTATGCATGCAGCACCTGGGGAAATTCCCTCTTCTTCATCCCAACAGTTAAAGTTGCAGCAGCCCTGTCCTCCTTTTCATATGGTCACCCTACTTTCAGCAGATCCAGCACTTACTCAGACTTCAGTTTCCTAGAAGGAGGGCATTGGAGACATATGGTATTTACTTACACTGTGCCCAGGATGAAGGCTCACAACATCATCACTCCAAGCAATCCCTGCTTCCTCACCGCTCCCTAGGGATCTTCTTCCGCAAGACAAGAACTACTCTCTCATTTTGTCTTAGAATCACCCTTTCCCCAGATTCATGTCCTGCTACACCTCAGGCCTTGTAGAATAAAAAATTACCAATTCAAGAGTCACAGAGTTGAAGGAAATCCTCAGTCTCTTTGCACTCAGAGACACTGAATTGTAAGTTACCCCTGGAGGTAATTTAGACTGGCCCCAGGCACATAATACTATATTTCACCTTAGTGGGGAAGGCTGACCAGATGACCTGTGTGCCTTGCTCAGTCGGCTGTCCTTGTGTTGATGGGTAGCTTCAAGGCCCAGCTCTTCCTTCTGATGGTTCTTTATCTACAAACCAGACTTGGACTAGACATCTCTTCAAAGAGATAATGTCTTCAAATTAGAGGACAGCCCTCTGTACAGAAAACACATGGCAATCTTAGTACCAGTTGAGCATTCCTGGTAAGACCAGTCCATCATTGGGTACTACCACTAACCTTATTCGGTGTTGTAAATCACATGATTATAACCTTCTTTTGATTCTTTATCTTTAAACTGCACTTGGTCTAGACAGCCCTTCAAATAAAGGGATCTCCTCTAACTTTCCACTGGAAGGTAGGACTGCCCTAAGAACCTCCAAGGAGAAAGTATCAATACTTTAAGACCAGGAGATAATGGGCTCGTGATGATCTACCAACATTTCAAAGTGAAAATAAGGACATGGTTGTTAAGGGTCACTACCAAAGCACCCCCACCACACAACGTTTACACTATTATTGATGTCCCTACTCCATTGTCTGAATGCTATATTCATGTCTTCAGCCTCAGCTTCCTTTCTGCCAGTTTCAAATCCAGAAGAATGCTTGTTCGTGATACAGATGTACTTGGAAAATGTAATTGCCCTAAGAATAGGTTATCGGTGCTTTTAAACCTTTCTCAGCACCTATGGTGGTGTACAATGCAATCCTATACAAGCCTACTCAGAAGTAAGTCCCATTGAATTCAATGGGACTTACTTCCATGTAAGTGAGTAAAGGATTGCAGTTTAGCACAATCCTAAACATATTTACTCAGAGGTAAGTCCCAGTGGGACTTACTCCCAAGTCCTTGTCTATAGGATTGCAGCCTTAAAGCCAAACCATGCATTACTTTAAAGATGTAGCTAACAGTTCTCTCTCTCTCTCTCTCTCTCTCTCTCTCTCTTTCTTTTATACTCTATAGTAAGTGCAGTGCCCCCAATCTGGATCAGGACCCTCATGTAGGGGGAGGGCTTGCCCTACAAGATGGTCCAATCCAGATCGAGGAAGCCCACACCTGGAACATATATTGCCAGTGATCTGCTTGCTTTAGTGTCCATGTATTTAAATGCATGTGCAGTAGAGACTCCGCTATCAGAAACGGAGCAGAGTCTGCTATAATTCCTGCACGATATTCACCTGCCACCTTGGTTAGAACTAGGCTTCAATCGGCTGCTACCAGAATAGCATTTTGCATGATGGCTGAGCTCACAACATTCAGATTATCCATTAACTTCAATGCTCTACGTTGCTTGTTGAAACAGCTCAGATCACTCAATTTATCACTTTCAATGGACCCCCTGTCACATTTATTAACAGCCTAAAGGCAATTATTTATACTGAAGAATTTAAAAATGACAAAGTTGCATTGAAATAAATTGTATTGAAGCACTTAACTGTGAGCTCTTAGGCCATGTATGGTTAGGCTACACTCCTAAAGCTTCCTTGCATGGGAGCATAATGTCCCATTGATATCATATTACCTCCAGATACACATGCTTAGGATCATGGCAAATGCCTGACTTTCAAGGACTATTGTTTGTGGAAGGTCACTTTATAATAATAACATTTAAAAAGCAAAATTTGGCATTCATGGGGTGCTGAGAGCACAGTTCATACACGTTGGGCTACTTCACATGGGGCATACATAGTGCAATCTCATGGAATTTCCGGGTCTGTTTCATGATGTCGTCATTATCCTCCGGTGCCTCTCCTGCTGTTTTTCAGGTTTATTCCACTGAGATTTAACTCGCTGAAAACGGAGTAACTAATATACACCACTATCAAAGAGCTGGTGTATTTCCTGGATAGCAGAACATTCCTATAATGTTGAAGCGCCATCTACTGGCTTTTTAAATGGAACATATGGAATTTCCCCACCACAGGAACTGTAAAAAAAATTGTGGGAAAGGGGGAGGCACATTTATTGTGCCCATTGTAATCCCAGAATGGCTCTGCAAGAAGAAAACCCAGTAAGGGAGCAGGTTTTATCACTCATTATCTCAGTAATCGCAAAGAGCAACTGTATCAGGAAGGTCCGTGTTTATTATCCCATATTGCAGAGGGAATAGGATGATGGGAGAAAGTGACATGACTTAGGAGCTGAGGCAACCCTGAAACAGAGATGTATGCTCTTTCTACTGAAATTTTAAAAAATCTTTCTACATTTGCATCTATGCATATAAATTAGTCTATGCAAATATTATGCAAATAACTCTCCCGGTGATGCATTTCCTCTTTTGGAGGCAATTCATAAGTTGGAGTAAGGCAACCACCTGAGGGAGCAGATACTTGGGGATGGTAGCCTCCTCACCTCCAGCCATTCCCATCCTAGTGAGTTGGTGCCCCAATCATGGTGATGCTTGCTTGTTGATGTCCTGGGTTGCCTCTCTTGCTTAGTTCCCTTCTCCTCACACGTCACAGACAGTGCCATTGGGAAAGGCTCTTGTCCAAGCAAGAGACAGCCAGCCAGTGCACACGGCAGTGCACACCACTGTTACACTACAGCATTTGAGTGGGCAGGAAGCATACGTCTGCCTGGCAAAATGGTGAGTGGCAGTGAGGTACTGGAAGGCAGAGCTGTGGGTCCCATGTAGCCCCGCTCTCCACCCTCTAACCATGTAGGGTTCTGACAGTGGAGGGTGGCGGCTCTGATTTCGGTGGGGCGGTGAATCCATTCTGGGTTTCAGTCAGGCCCAGATAGAACTCTAAAGGAGCTATCCACGGTGCTGAACCCTATCTCCAAAATAGCCCCTTTAAGGATGGCTCCTTTAGTCTGGTTCTGACTGAAACACATAATAGAATCACACCCCCACCCAAATCAGAGCCACCAGCCTCCACTGGGTTCTGAATCACCAAAAGAAGAGGACAGTGTTATGTATTACAGACACATAGTGTCATTTATCTGTATAGATGACAATTTAGAAATGCTTATTATAATTTCAGTAAAAAATACAGTATTCATTGGCTGAGTGCAAACGTTTCTGCAAGAGAAGGCCTTCAGAGGTCCCTTTGTCAGGCAAATGTGAAAGGGCTTTCTCCTCTGTTGCCCCCAAACTATGGAATGTGCTCACCCAAGAATTACAATTGGCCTCCACTCTCTTGGCCTTCAGAAAGATGTAAACGTACAATTGAATTTTCAACTTAGGGCACAACCCTACCAGGTTCCCCCCTTTAGAAGGAACCTCTGATCTCGGAGGCTTCCAAGTATCCTATGCTCTGCAGGGCTACTGCCAGATGGGCAGAAGGAACAAAGGAGGCGATTTTTGCTTCTGCCTCTTCGCCTTCCTTTTGTTTTACTTTTGTCTCTAGACAAGCCTCTCAGCCCATCTAGAGTAGTTGCACTGCCAGAGCTGGAGAGGCCATAGGATTTTATGCACCCTGTCTTCTCCTCTCCCCTCCCACCAGAACGCCCCCTTTTTAACTTCTAGAAGGTCATCTGAGGCCACTTTTGCAATCTCAGTAAGCTGGAACTACAGTTCCATCCATGGCAGGTGCAAGGGGGTGAGGACTGTTAAATAGAGGACTGTTAAATAGGACACCTGGCAGCCCTTAAAATAGAGGACTGTTAAAAAGGACACCTGGCCACCCTATAAGCTTGTGTGTTGCCATGAGGTTTAGTGGAGGATGCTGTATCATCCTCATCAGTGCTGGGGTAAGATTCAAGTGCCAGTGCAGTCGTCTTCTGGCTCTGGCATGGGTGGGTGGGGATACCAAGTATACCAAGACTGAATACATCAAATATACTATCCTTGCCTTCTTTCTTTTCAGAGAAGGGGAAAAGCCACAATTTTAAACCCAACAAATAAGGAGCAGAAGTTCATATAGGTTAGTCTTAATTTATCTTTTCCTATCTATTTAAAATCTATTTTTACCTCTAGAGGACAGGCATTTCCCAAGCTGTCTAATACATTCTATACTGCCACCCTCTGGCCTATGGAATAAATGTACACTCTAAATCCTGGGATACCAAAATAAATAGCTATGGTTTAACTGATGAAATTCTACGGGATCTTAAAGGCTCCCCATACACAGATGGCTCTATTGTAGCAAACCTGATTTTAAACTCATGGTCATGAAGGAAGTGCATAGCTATTCTACAGGTGATGATGCCTCACTGCTTCCTATTTTCCCTTGTTCTTAAACAGTAGTTATTGCGCTGTATTTTATAGTTTTAAAATTTTGTGGTTTCTGCATCCAGGGTCTAGAAAATGCTCAGCAATTTCATCAAAATTAATTGTTGTTTTGCTGATTTGAATACAAAATGAACAATGCAGCCAGGAGAATAATAATTTCATTTTTATAGTAGACATATTATATGCTACCTATACTTTTGATACATACTATGTTTATGCAGGTTTTCAGGTATGAAAGCAAACCAGGTTTCATCAAGTCCTTACCCACAAAGTCATTACATAAGGAATCACCATGGGCTATATACAATGGGTGTATCCAATGTTAGTCTAATTTATGTCCCATTCATTTCAATGAGCTACTATTCCGCCACTAGATGGTGGTGTTTCATTTAGCAGAATAGCATTCCTCAAAAGGGAAGTTTTCAATTCAAAATCACATGGTCACCATTGGTTGCCATCTAAAGGAGACAGTAGTGAACACAGAAAGGCCCAAGAAAAAGAAAGCCTGATAAGGGTGTAGCGAAACCCTACATAGGACTACATAGGACTATCATCAGATGCAATCCATCAGAATCTTCAGAACAAAGATGCCAAACCTTAGGTAGAGGTTGAAGCAGTTACAAAAAGAGTCCAGGCAAGAAGCAACTATTGCAGAGTACTCCATCAGTGAAGGAGAGCAGGACGTACAGAAGAGATTCAGACTGCTTGTAGAATTTGTCAAGATTTACTGAAGGACGAGGTATGTTGCCTTGCAGGGGATTACCTCAGTGTCCCCCTCAACTTTCAAATGGCACTTCTACCTGACTGATGATGCATCTCAGGAGTAGGTGGTAGACATTATTACAGATGTAATTATTAATCATTTCCTCCTTTAAATGTTCGATGTAGCGATGTATTGCTTGCACAATTTGACATGGTCCATCAAGGGTCCACCATTATGGTCTCTGTCCTGCTTTGAAAGTACAAATTTGGGCTACTATTCAAAGAGGCTACTTTCCTGCACTTTTGGTGTCACCATTTTTTTGTGTGGCAGCTCATGTTGTTCCTGTTTTAACTGTGCTTTTAATTTTTTATTTGATTTATAACCCACATTGCCATCTCCCAAAAATGGTGCACAAGGCAGCTAACAGTAATAAAATCAAGATTAAAATAAACTTAATTAAAACAATCCTAAAACACATAAATTAAAAATACAATTAAAAAACACAACAACTTTTAAAATCAATTTTATATAAAAACAGATAAATGATAAACAAATAATAAAAACAATTTTATTAACAATTTTAAAAACACAACAATGTTTAAATCAATTTTAGGTCTTCTTATATCTGAGTTATTATTTTATTGCAATTGTTTTGATGCAACAATGCCTTGATGGGGATAAAAGCACGAATCGGACAGGACAATAGCCTTAATGCACCGTAGCAGGAAAGGAAAGATCAAAAACCAGTGTCAACACACACACAACCTTGGTGAACCTTGCCAAATTCTACAAGCCATGGAGAGATAATTAATAAATACTTCTGTAATATTGTAATTATGTCTACCTCTTGCTCCTGGAATGCATCGCCAGCTAGGTAGGAGAAGTACCATCTGAGAGGGACAAGGTGGCAATACAATTAGTTTGAGGACCATGTGCCCTTTCACCTTGGGGTAGGGTGGCCAATGATGCACCTCCCCCAAAAAAGAGGAGACAGATTTGCATAAAATTTGCACACGCTGATTTGTATGCAGAGATGCAAATTTAGAAATAATTATTCTAATTTAAATAGAAATAATACAAGGTGTGAATTATTATTATTATTATTATTATTATTATTATTATTAGGCTCCTGTTATCCTTTCTGATGGTTCTTTATCTTTCATCCAGACTGGGACTGGACAGACCTTCAAATAGAGGACATCTTCAAATACAGTTAGTTCTCTGACAGCTCTTCAAATGATAGTAGCATTTATTCAGCATGGAAGCAATTTTATCAGAGATTCTTCTCATAATATTCAGAAGCTAGACAGTGAAGCCTGGGACAGTGAAGCCTGGGATTATTATATCAGAAAGGAGAACAGCTTCTATTTGCATCTTAAATGTCTTTATGAAAGGTCTAGACAGCTAGGCAGTTAATGTTCCCCCCCCCCCCAATTAATTTATAGTAGAAGAAATTGGCTTCTTAAGCAAGCAAGCACCTTGGGCATGGCGACTAAGACGCCATAACCGGTGTAGCAAATGAATCGCAACTGGAAATTCTTTGTTGGTCTGCAACAAACCACATGAGATTTATAATTTTGGTTCACTCATACTCTCAGTGACTCTTAATGGAGCATAATCCTGAAATATCTATTTGCCTAATGCAGTTGCTTTTTAACATTCTATTTAAACTATTTGACTTCCTCCTGATTCTCTCAAAGCTATAAAAAATTTCCTCTTTTTGAAATCAAAATAACACTTCCACATCATCATTTTTTTATAATGTTCCTAGAACCACTATCCAGGGTGGAATCAAGAGGCTGGAATGAATATTCAAGAAAAAAAGAACCACAAATTACGTCAAAACTCTAGAACAGCCCATATTACAACCACAGTAACAAACCACCCTGACCGGGTTGGCATGACACAACAAGTCATGCCACCTACTTGCCATGGCTTGAAAATTCACAATGGTAGCTGGCATGCCCTGCAAACCACCATGGTTTATTTAAGCCATACTACCAGACGCTGATCATGCGAACCCAATCAATGTATCAAAATGTATATATTTATTTATTTGATTACATTTTTATACTGCCTGATAGTTAATAGGGGTGTGCAATGGATCGGGTCTGATCCATAATCCAGACCAAATCCGGGGGAAATTGGATAAAATTATCCGATCCGATCCCCAGCACCTGGATCGGCCGATCCATTATGATCCAATCCGAAAAGGACCCGATCCGGAACATATTGGATCGGAGGATCAGACCCCCTCCCCCCACTCACGCTCCTCACCTGCTGGGGCCATCTATGGACAGCCCCGGCAGGTAAGGAGGAGCGCAAGGGGGGGCTTACCTGCTGGGGCCATCCGCAGCAGATGGCCCCAGCACATAAGGAGCGCGAGGGGGAGTTTACCTGCCACGGCCATCTGCTGCCATCCATGGGCACCAGCAGGCACCAGCGGACAACAGCGGCCAGGCCTGGCAGGTAAGAAAGAGTGCAAGGGGGGGTTACCTGCCGGGCCCATCCGCTTCCATCCTCTGCCGTCCGCAGGCAGCAGCAGATGGAAATGGCTGGGCCCAGCAGGTAAGGAGGAGCACGAGAGGGAGGAGGGAGGGGGGCACATCCCTGACGGGACGTCCTCTTCCTTCACCTGCTGTAGATCTAGTGAGAACTAGGCTTTGCAGCCTAGTTCTCAGTAGAGCGCCAGGTGATGATGATCACCTGGCACTCTACTGAGGACTAGGACGTGAAGCCCAGTTCTCAGTAGATCTACGGCAGGTAAAGGCAGCGGATGCCCCAGCAGGTAAGGAGAAGCGCGAGGGTGGGGCTTACCAGCCGGGCCCATCCACTGCCATCCACTGCCGCCTGGGCGGCAGCGAATGGCAGCAGATGGGCCCGGCAGGTAAGGAGTGTGAGGGGGGATGAGGGAGGGGGGAGATGTCATCACCTGGCGCTCTACTGAGGACTAGGCCGCGAAGCCTAGTTCTCAGTAGATTCGAGCAGGTGAAGGCAGCGGACGCCCTGGCAGGTAAGAAGGAGCGCGGTGGGGGGCTTACCTGCCAGGCCCGTCTGCTGCCATCCACTGCCACCCGGGCGGCAGCGGATGGGCCCAGCAGGTAAGGAGGAGAGCAAGGAGGGAGGGGGCCCCACTTACCTGCCGGGGCTGTCTACTGCCATCCGCTGGTGGCAGCAAGCGCCAGCGGACAGCAGCGGACGGCCCCAGCAGGTTAGAAGCATGAGGGGGGAGGGACAGTGAGGGGAAAGTTAGGCCCCCACTCACCCCCCGTTGCCATTTTTTCTCCATAGACTTGCATTGGGGAAAAGCTTTCTTTCCCCCAATGCAAGTCTATGTGGAAAAGCTTTCTTTCCCCCACTGCAGGTCTATGGGGAAAAATGGCGGCCGATCCAAAAATCGGACATCCGATTTTCGGATCAGGATCGGGTCCGATCCAATCCAATCCAGGGAACCTCCGATTTTGTTCCGATCTGATCTGGAACAAAATTGGAGGTCCCGATCCGATCTGGAGGGTCCGTGCACAGAGTTAAAGCTCTCCAGTTCACAACAATACGAAGATGTTTGTTCTTGGTTTCTGACAGCTTTAATGGCCTTAGTCTGGGCATCAGATAGTGGCTGGGTTCACATGATCAGCAGAGGAAACCACGCACTGTAGCTTGTTTCCCTTGAGCCCACTATTTCCTTACGCACCTGCGTGATGTTTCAGAATGCCGTGTTGTCCAAACCTGGCACAGTGCATGGCTTGTCATAGGGGTTGTGGTATGGAATGAAAGACATGCCCACCACAAGCTGCACCAGGTTCGAACAACAGGGCAAACTGCAACGTGGCACAGGTACTTGAGCAAATGACAGACACAGAAGCAGCACACATAGCAGCAGGGGAAACAAGCTCCGACTTCCGCCACGATTTCCCCCACTGATCCAGTGAACCAGGTCAATATAGCTTATTCTGACAATCTGAAGGTGCCTCATTTTTGGACATTTCTTAGCCCTGTTTCAAATTTTTGCAAATCAAGCCCACTTGTGACTATCAAGAGCTGCAAAATAGAAAGGTGTGCAAAACCATTATAGGCTTTCAGAAATATTGCATTTCCTACCACCCAGTCCTAAAAAACTGGGTGGTAGGACTGGGTAGGACAGAGCAAGTAAATATGTAAGACAGAACGTAAGATGTAAAATGACCCAAATATACATCCAGAAATTTAAACAGTCAAAGAATATATTCCAAAAAAGAAGGACAGGAAGCCAGTCATTGGCTATTCAAGGAGCAACCATACACTACCAACTGAAGACTTCCAGCAAACTTTTTGTCTAGCTGCTGCCTGAACAACATCTGGCTTTATTCACTGGCTCCTTATTTTATATTTGTTTTTTATGTTTGTTTACTGATTTATTTCTTCTATTATTTATTGACCAGATCTTTTAAAATTCATTAATTATTTTAGTTATGTTAGCTGCCTTGAGCATTTCCTTAAGACTTGAAAAGTAAGATCTAAATTATGGCATAAGGCAACTTTGGGCAAATTGACTTGGCCATTCCAGTCAGCCTGGGAACATACTATATTTGAACAAAACTGGAAATGTTTCAGTTAATGTTGATATGACAAGCAGATTCCAATGGTTGGTAATCCCATTCTTCTTATATTAGGACACCTTTGAAATTATATAAAGAAATTCCCTAAAATAAATAAAGTGGATGCATTTGTACCACCAAAACTAATATATTGAGTGGAATAATGTAGATGTTTTCTTCAGTGTACATATATAAATAGTTTCTGCATAAAGTACAACAAAACTGGCAATGTGTTTATCATTCATATATTTAGATTTAAAATGAGGTACGGGGGAAGAAGGGGAGGTATAAGGTTGCCCTGGGACCTCAGAGTGAAGGAGGCACACTCTGTCCTCTTCCACCAGCCAGGACACCAAGCCCACTGGAAGGTTGCAAGCCATGCCTCCCAGGAAGAACATCTTGGTAAGGGGAGGCCAATCTGGCCCCATCCATTTACCAGAGAAGGAGCTGACACTCAAGTGTTTGCTTTTTTCTCCCCATTCCTTTTACCTTCCATATAATATCTATTAGATTGTGGGCAGAGACCGTCTTATCTTTTTAATATCTATCCAACAGTTAGAAAATCTTAGGTATTTTGTAAGCACTCAGCACTAGTGAGACCACACCTGGAATGCCGTGTATGATTCTAGGCACCACATTTCCAGAAGGACATTGACAGGTTAGAATCGGTTCAGAGGAGGGCAACAAAGATGATACAGGAGCTTGAGGACATGCCCTATGAGGACAGGCTGAAGGAACTTGGGATGTTCAGTCCGGAGAAAGGGAGACTGAGGAGAGACATGTTAGCAGTGTTCAGGTACATAAAAGGATGCCACAGGGAAGATGGTCAAGAACTATTTTCCATGGCCACAGAAATTAGGGCCCAAAATGATGGGTACAAGTTACAGCTACCTAGATTTCAATTAAATATAAGGAAAAACTTCATGACTGTAAGATCTGTACAACAGTGGAACAATCTACCTATGGAGGTTATGGGTTCTCCACCTCTAACAGCGAAGAGGCATGGATGGTTTAATTGGTTTTCCTGCACATTGCAGAGGGTTGGACTAGATGATCCTTGTGGTTCCTTCCAAATCCACATTCCTACAGTTCTATAATTCTGATTCTATTTATTATTAATCGTAATCATAATATACAAGAAGGGTACGCAAATAGTTATATCCCCATTTTTTTTCTTCATTTGGTTGTGTTTGTAGGAAATCATTGTTCTTTGAGTAATGAAGAAGTAACAGCTGGGTGTCTGGGTGTGTGTTTTAAAAAAAATGCCATTATAGATTCATCAAAACTAAGATCATTTTCCCAATAAATATAATAAAGGTCTTCTGCACCATTTATGTGTTATGATTTTGTACTTAATCCGGGGGTTCTAAAGTAATTCACGATGACTTTCTTTGATTATTTCTTCAGTTCTTGTCAGTTCTTCTTCAGTTCTTGTCAGGGATTGGGAGGAGGGGTCTGAATGCAGCCCATCAGCTGAGTGTTGCCCACCTCTCTCCTAAATAAAGGAATAGGCAAACACCCCTGCAACTTCATTCAGTATCTCACTAAAGCACCAATACTGAAGTCCAGCAATATGCAAATATAAGCTTAGTCAATGAGTTAAAACAGTTACTTGATTGGCTTTTACTATTCAAAATCTGATGGAGACATTGACAACTTCATTTACTGACAAGAGCAGCTTGCCGAATTTGGCTTTATTTAGCTCTTCACAGTTCTAGTTCCTAATGTAGCTGAAAAGCTTGCTTCAGCTGTTGATGTAATACTGACCTCTGCGTTTCCATGGCAGCTCTCACATAGCCATCTCTGTCAACAAACTGCTTTCAGTTCTAATTTAATCAGGCTCATCCTATTAATAGAAAGATTCCATGGGTAGCTATTCTATTCATCTCATTTAAAATCCAAGAAACAGTTATTGCTGCAAAATTCAAATAGTCAGGTTTGCACCATACCATTCAGGTTTCATTTGAATTGTGCCTTGTCATTCCATTCTCAAGAGTAAGTCACACAATCCTTGGACTTGTGGTTAAGCTTCCTGTTCTTTACCTGGGATGCAATAATTCAAAACTACTTCCTCGTCTTTCCCTGCGGTTCAAAATGCCTGTTTTCCTTCCCTTGCTACACACACCATAGGCAGAACACATTTTTGGAACACAACTAGAACTGTGCTGAATTTTCTCAGAAGATATTTTTCTGAGAAGATTTCTGAGATTTTACTTTTTCTCAACCCTATAGAAAAAGAAGGCCACTTTGCAGAATTTCTTCAAATATTACTCACCATTTTACCCCCCACCCCCCTACCCCACACAGTCTGCCCCAGGAGGACATAATGTATTGTGCATTGGGGAGGATGCAAAATGGCAGTCAGGCTTTCAATACAGTTGCTGCAGCAGCAGTAGCCATACCCACACATGTGCTGAAGAATTTCTCCTCTCCATGGAGAAATTCAGTGAAATCCCACCAAGCCACCCCTGAATTTCTCTGCCCCAAACTAGAGTGGAGAATTTTGAGAGGTCATTTGTGCACAACTCTAACTGATGTGTGTAATAGGCCCCCATTAATTCAGGCCTTTAGATGGGCTTTAAATATGTATGTATTTCCAGCGGCCATTTCCTAAAGGTTTAATGGTGCTGCTACTTTGCTGCTGCTTTTTTTTTAGTGCTCTTGTTGTTATTTAATGATATGATGCTGTCCTGGTATTGGATTTGATAGGATGCTGTCCTGGTATGGGATTATACTGTTTTAATTTACTGATTTAATGGATATTGTGTTCTATGATAGTGTTTATGGTGTTTTTACCTAAGCTGCCTTGTGAAGGTTTTTTTTTCCTCAAAGGCAGCCTAAAAATATTTCGCTAAATAAACAAACAAACACTGGTTTCAACTCCATTCCTGGTAACTATGACTTGCAATGCCAGTCTCTACGACCATCAATACAGCTTCAGCAAGTGGGAGAGGCATCAAGGGCTGACCCAGGCATTTCAGGGTTTGCAGCTGGCCTGTCACATTACAGGGACAGCGTGTGCTCAGCCCTCAGGACCTATTTTGGGTTCAAAAGAAAACAGGAGTATGGAATGTTAGTGCTTGCTCTTACTATCTGCAGGCAGCATGAATAGGCTGACCATACGAAAAGGAGGACAGGGGTCATGTAACTTTAACAGTTGTAGAGAAAAGGGAATTTCAACCAGTGTCATTTGTATGCAATTAGTTCCTGGTGAAATTCCCTCTTCATCACAACAGTTAAAGTTGCAGGGGCCCTGCCTTCTTTTGTATATGGTCACTCTAGTATAGTGCCTGCACCTTTAACTGTTGTGATGAAGAGGGAATTTCACCAGGAACTAATTGCATACAAATGACACTGGCTGAAATTCCCTTTTCTCTACAACTGTTAAAGTTACATGAGCCCTGTCCTCCTTTTCATATGGTCAGCCTAAGCATGAAGCCACTGGGTTTCCCAGGAATGGTAAGCAAAACATCTTCTCACAAGATGGAGAAGCGAGCATTCGCTAATGTTACAGCTGCAGTGAACCATGATTTAGCATTCAGCCTCAAAGGCCAGGTAATAAAGTAAGTTCCATAATAGCAGTAAACTGAGAGCTGGTTGAGGTCCTGAAAGTTTCACTATAAAAGAATGTACACTGGAGTCCATTGTGTTTGTGATACACACAGTACTGAATGTCGTGCAGTATCAATCGTGTTTATCATACAATCTGGTGTCACTCACAAATACATAGTGTTGTAACTGCAAGACAAGTAGGAAGAGTTTGGATAACTTTGAATCACATGTATCTTTTTGTTTGTGTTTATAGCGAAAGCACGTGTCACAAGCCACAATATAGTGCTGAAATTGTATGAGAAATGGGAAGGCATTCTGCTGTTTTAGGGTTTCTTTTCTTTTTTCTTTTCTTTTCTATTTTTGGAGTTGGCTAATTGTATGTGCACCTTTGCAGCTGTACACGAATTGAGGATTAAAAATAAATTGTCGTTAGTTACTGCTGCACAACTGCATAGGTGCACAGTGAGAAATGGTCACCCAAAAAATCAACTACATGTGAACCTTCACTGTTGTGCAGGAATGGAGATTTTCAAATAATGCGTATGGTTATTTAGTTCTATGTGACTCTGTACGTGCACAGTGAAAAAAATAGCCACTTAACCACTACCCCCAATGTGGATTTCCTGCCTGCAAATCCCATGAAAATCAGCGTGAGGAGAGAGCAGAGAACAAAAGGAAGAGGAGAAAAAGTGTAGATTTTACAATGGGGGAAAGGGTAGGGGGTAAGGTCTTAACAGATTTTACAGCTTTAAAGCTGCTCCCTCCAGTAAGAGTTATAATACTGCTAGATTGGAACACACATTTCTTTGTAGTACACATAAACCAAAAAGGCCATAATGATAGTTTCAGGGGGGAAATGAAATATTGATGGAGGAACAGCAACGGGGCAACAGGTTGGGGTGTGCCATGTGCCCCACATGTGAGCCAGATGTTGCAATACTGGGGAAAACCACTAGTGTACATTGGCCCTGTACAGCCCAAAGTTTAGTTATCTATTATCCTGACAAATATTAAGAAAGGATTTGTGTGTCTTTTACCACAAATCAGGTGCAGAGGTGTGGAAAGATGTATAAACAAATGCTTGCCATCCATATTCCTTCCTCCTTTGAATCCAGTTCACTCAGTATGAATGATATTTATGAAATAAATAATAAGTATGGAAGGAGGAAGAGGAAAATATTAGCCATGGGTTTTTCATTTGGAGGCTGTGCCTTTGGCTCTTTTACAGCTTTGAGACAACGATTTTAAAAAAAGAAATTTATTGGCTAACACCTGGGAACAAGATAATGTGTGATTGCTAAAGAATAGGGCTAGCATGAGTATAGCATTAACAACATTCCCCCCCCAAAAAAACTGCTTTTTTGTTGTAATGTATCTGGAAGCACCCCATATCATTTTCCTATAATTAACGAGGGTTTTCTTCAGAGAGGACAAAACAAGTCCTAGCACAAAAGGTACTGTCTTATATTTCTGTTCTAGTCTGAAATGGTTTCAATAGCAGACTTTTAAAAAGGGAAAGAAAAAAACATCACAGACATGGATTTTCTGTGAAAAGAATTGCGGTGTTCACTTTCTGACAATGACAAACTAATTGCTCTCCTTTGCCAAACAGAGTCTAACCATTCTATAGGATAAAACTAAAACATGATGAGGAGTGGACAACCTTGAAGTCACAAAGACCACCCTGTAAAGCTGAACAGCAAGGTGTCACCAACAATGCTTAAGGAAACCCACACGCCATAGATGACAGCCTTTCAAGGACTTAATCAGTCTCCTCTCTTTCTCTTTCTCTCTTTTCCTGCCTAAAACTGCAGGAACAGGGGGGTTGTCCAACATCCGGCAGACCAGACCACAGTATGTGTTCAGAGGACTGTGTTCATCTTAATGAGTCACTAACTGTGCAGGCTTGATGTAAAGTAGGGTGATCCAGTTGTGGGCCTCCAGATGTGGTTGGACTGCAATTCCCATCATGGATCATCCCTCATGATTGGCTATGCTGGTTAGTGCTGACAGGAGTTGCACCCCTCATGTAAAGGCAAAAGTAAGGCATAAAATCTAAGCTGAAAGTCCAACTTGTACAAATGTTAGTGACTGTGTGGTTCAAAATGTAACCATTTCTTCATTATCTGTTTAAAATTACTGTGTTAATAACAATAAATATCCCCCCTTACTTCTGATGATAATTCTGTCACCTGAAACTTGTTAATACCATCCCTTCTCTTCTCTTTTTACTTCATCATTTTGTTAGCTTTTTCCCTTTCCTGTTGCTTTCTTTATCTCAGTACAACATATGGTTTAATGACATCCATTTCTTTAACTGCAACTCCTATTGATTGCTGCCGTTTTATGTGACCAAGAAATCTTTTGCGACAGCTATTTTAATGATGTGTTTCTCTTGTTTTAAAAATTTTAACTTTGTCATGCTTGTATTGCATTGTGTTCCCCGCCTCGATCCGTAGGGAGAGGCGGGTTATAAATAAATATTATTATTATTTATTATTATATTTGGCTATCGGAAGTTGTTTTTTGTGTGCTCTTGCTTGGCTGTTGCACAGTGTGCGTGAACTCCCGCTTGTTCAGTAACTAACCACCATATAGCCCGATCCATGATCCAGTTAAAACAAAATTAATGGAGGGGCTTCACTAGAGGACTCCAGAAAATTTAGTCCAGGGCTGCATTGAAGTTGATGTTGGTTCTTTTGCTAATCATAATTTACCTCCTTTCCTTAGGCCACAATTATCTCTCCAGCAAAGATTTACACGATTCCCCACTAAGGAATCACTAGGGACACTACAGCTTTAGGTGCAGTAAGTCTGTGAAAGTTGAATCAACTTAAAAGCTTGCAAAAAGTTCTTTCACTGGTGTTTACCAGTGGTGAATAGGCCCTCCTGATGTTGTCAAATCAGCTATGAGTTAATGGGCCATCTCCACATCTCTCTTTTTCTGTGGAAGCATCAGTGCCAGCAAGGACCAAGCTACATGTCTAAAGTAAGCACAAGGGACCTAACCTGGATTGAAACCCTAGCATGGAAGGTGGGGCTGTCAGTTTTCTCTGTGGTCCCCTCTACAAGGATTCGCTTTTGCGCCCGGTTAGGCGATTATGCGCATAATCGCTGAAGTGCGTTTACGCCTAATACCTCTGCACGAGAGGTAGCGAGAGGCGGCAAAGCGCATTAACGGATGACCAAAATGCGCTTTACAAGTAGTTAATGCGCATAAGCGCTTGTTCACATAGTCAAAATGCGCTTTAACAGCCAGAGCAAAATAAAACTCGCTGTTTAACGCGCATGTCTACGCCCGATTTGCGCTCCGTTCTTGTAGAGGTAAAATTTTTAATGCGCCTTGAAAGAGCTTTAAATGCCTCTTGTAGAGGCAGCCTGTGTCTGTATCCAACTGCAAAGCTGCCAAACTGCTGTCTTCTCAGCTTGGGAACAGGGGTGTAGTGACAAATGTTGAAGTGTAGATGCTCATCATGAAAGCCCCCATAGTCATGCCCCCAAGAAGAGCCACCAAATGCAGAGAGTTCTGTGGAATTACATCAACAAACCAGTTCCAGTTTTCAGCTTCCTCAGGAGCAGGTGTTTTATCAAGCTAATGGGCCTTCATTAGGCTGACCAGATAAAATCCAGGTCAGGGCTCTTGTAACTTTAACAGTTGTAGATAAAAGGGAATTTCAGCCAGTGTTATTTGTATGCAATTAGTTCCTGGTGAAATTCCCTCTTCATCACAACAGTTAAAGGTGCAGGCACTATACTAGAGTGATCACATACAAAAGAAGGCAGGGCCCCTGCAACTGTTCATATGGTCAGCCTAGGGATAGCTCACTACAATACAGTGTTGCTGGGGAAATCCGTTTCCACAAAACTATTGTGAGGATTGCAGCTAGGCTCAGAGAAACAGGCAAATCCAAGGGGAGAGGGGGGCGATGGGGACATTTCCCCTGCTAATCAAAAAGTCCCAGGGCTTCGACTCTGTGAGCCCTGGTTCTGCTACACCACTGCTCGGGAGGTGTCCTGGACTGTTATGCAGTAATCCTTCTAACAAAGGCACAGTTAGCTAGCAGCTGTAACACAATCTTTTCTTTTCAGCTACACGAAAAGACACATTTGTGGTAGAAAGGTTTCGTTGTGATATCAAGGAGCCTCCACAAGAGGGAGACTTCACCTCACTTGATCAGAGTGGTTTACGTTGAAAATCAAAACTTCTCTGATTTCTGTGAAGGTACAACTGGAATTTTTAATGTATCCGTTATAGGGTCTTTGGTGAGACTTCATTAGCTAATTGTAACGTTTCCCCTTTTCTAAAGAAATATCAGGAAAGGATAGCGTTTTAGTTGCATGTAAACTGGCAGGGCTGTGGATGGATAGTTCTGTGTGAAAGGTTATTAGACTAATCAAATTCAAAAACCATGAGTCATTTTGTCACAGCGCCAAAACCTTCAACACGCAAGAAGGCACTAACCTTCTCTCCTTTCCATTGCTATCTTGCTGTTCGCCAATCTTTACATAAGGCAGAGATTTGGCCAGGTATAAATTCCCATCAATTTCATAATTGCGCTCAAGCTGAAGTTAAATATTTACCGATCTGGTCTCGCACACAGTCATTAGATGCATATGCAGTTGACATCAACAACCGATTGGCTAGAGTATGCTATACCCTCAGGCGCCTCCGCCCTCAAGGAGATACTGTGTCAGTAAAGCCCAATAGCAGTCAGACATGTGTTTTTTTTTAATTATCATTCCAGCTGGGAACTTCCCTGGATACATTTTGACCCGCTGTCATTCATGATGTGGCACTGATCATTGTGGTACCAGAACGAGGCAGCAACTTGGATTAATTCCTACTCTGTGAAGGCACACAGGTAAGAGACCAGCTGCTGCTTTTTGCTACTTGCGAAAAGAGAGGTAAAGTTGTGGATAGCAGTCAACCTAGGACACTCTATTGTAGTGCTCTGGAGTTTTCCATTTCCACTGAGGGTGGGTAATGCAGGAACAACAAGTTGTACCCAGTTCACCAAGGCTTTCTTCCAGTCCTCACAAAGCTAGCATTGCCATCATGTAGAGTATGGGTGGGGAAACTCAGGCCCAGGGGCCAAATTGGACTCTCTGGAGGTCCCAGTCCACCCCCTTTCTCCAGCCACAATCGTTTGGTGGTTTCCCAGCTTTTATTTAGTTATCTCCCTGCCCAATTCTAAGTCTGACCGCACTTTTAAGATCAAAAAGAGAGGCCCTTCTCACCTGCCCACCAGTGAGAGATATTAGGTAGGTCTCCACACAAGAGAGGGCCTTCTCAGCAGTGGCCCCACAACTGTGGAACAAACTCTCACTGACAATCCGCCATGCACCATCCTTACAGGCTTTTAAGAAGGCCTTAAAAATGTTTTATTTTACTATGGCCTTCTCTTAGGTCCCCTCTACAAGGATTCGCTTTTGCGCCTGGTTAGGCGATTATGCGCATAATAGCCAAAGCGCATTTACGCCTAATACCTCTGCACGAGAGGCGGCGAGAAGCGGCGAAGCACATTAACGGGTGACCAAAATGCGCTTTACAAGTAGTTAATGCGCATAAACGCTTGTTCACATAGTCAAAATGCGCTTTACCGGCCGGAGCAAAATAAAACTCGCTGTTTAACGCGCTTTCGATAATGCGCATAATCGGAGAGATAACGCGCCTCTACACCCGATTTGCGCTCCGTTCTTGTAGAGGTAAATTTTTTAAAGCGCCTTGAAAGAGCATTAAACCTCTCTTGTAGAGGCAGCCCTAAATACTGTTTTGCTGCTGTGACCCTTGCTGTTTTAGTACTAGTTTTTAATGTTAGCTTTTATTGTTTTAATTAATATTTTACTTTTATGTTTTTATTGCTTTTAATGTGTATTTTATATATGGTCGTTTTTAGATGTGGTTGTAAGCTGCCTTGGGAGAGCTTCTGCCCTGAAAGGGGGCTAAGAAATGTTTTAAATGAATAAATAAAATAGATTCTAAAAGGTTGGAATGCTTAGTTACTGGTAGTAAGATTTCAAGCTAAAATATCTTAGTATTTTTTGCATTTCTGGCCCTGCCTTTTCCCCTTCAGCTCTACCCCCTTTGCCTTTGACCCAGCCCACCGCTGGAATGCAGCACCTAAAGTTGAATTTTGCCCCCTGGGCTGAAAGAGGTTCCCCACCCCTGATCTAGAGATATACCCCTGACAGGTTGTTCCAGTGAGAAAGCTTTGGTGGGCCCTTTACCTTCTCTCCCAGAGAAAGTGACCCCTGTTACTGGAGAGTAAACGGAAAATTTCTTGATCTTTTAATACAAATTATATAAACTAGTGCATTAAAGATATGTTGAAAAACTCCCATCAGACCCTGCCAATCATGGCCAATGGTCAGGAATGCTGTGAGTTAAAATCCAAAACATCTAGAGGGTACCAAGTTAGTAAACCAAGGACGTCTGTCATGCACCAGCATGTGCCACAGCAGCCCACTGTAGAACAAATAAGCCACAGTGGGATGTTTTAGTCATGCAAGTCAGGTCACTGACTTATAAAAGGCTGATTCACATTATCACTGGAGCCTACCATGGCCCATGCCAACAGCCATTTTGAATATTCAAGCCATGGTGGGCAGTTGCCATGGCTTATTGTAATTTTATTTATTATTACATTTATATCTATCTTTTTTCCTTTTGCAAGGAACCCAAAGTGGTTTACATAGTCATCCTCCACTCCATATCTGAATCCGGCACAAGGTGGGTTGTTGGTATTGTTAACAAACCACCCACAACTCTAAAATAGCCCAGGGTTGTCTGGCTTGTTTAAACCATGGCTTGTCATGATGTCTGAATGTAGAATAAAAACTTATCCCTTCTTTTTTGTATTCTTGTCCGCCCTGAATCAGAGGCGCAGAACAGTGTGAAAATGGAACTTGCTCTGAAGGTTAGCAAAATAAGTGGGAGAGAAATAAATCAGAAATAGGGAAAAATAGCCACAATTTGATTGATTGTCTGCAAGATAATTCAGGGCCAAAGCAACAAACAATGGAGTAGAATTATACACAAACACAGTCTCTGAGCTTCTCTAAACAAGCGATTTATAGCACGCTCGTGATTGGCTACTCATAGAAGTTTGCGGGTCCATTACACACATCATCAGCACCCAGGGCCCCTCCAGTGCTATCCCCTGGAAATTGCAGGTTTAAAAAAAATCAGAGATAATGTGGGAATATCCAGGAATTTACATGATCTCCCAGTGTGTAATTGTGATGTTTCACTGTTTTTATGCTATTTATCTGTGATGTAAATGCTGTTTAGACTTCATATGGTAAGGCTGGTAAGTGATTAATTGTGTTGGTAGAGGGAGGGAGTGAATGGAATGTTAGAGTGAATGCTGATTGGCTGTTGGATTCTAGTGTGTTAAGGAGAATGACTGTTAAAAATCAGTTGGGAGTTAGCAGTTAGTAGTTGGGAGTGAGAGAGAGTCGGGGTTAGTCTGTTGAGGAGGATTGGTTAGTGCAGGGTCTGCGTTTTATTATTTTAGGAATAGGAAGGAGCAGAAGGAGTTAGATTTAACTTTAGAGGGTAGAGTAGGCAAGGATACATGAGATGTTTATTGTAACAACTAAGTACTGAAACAAATGAAACCACAAGCTTGATAAAATGTGTGAACTTACTTCTTGTTAAATAAAAGTTAATAATAATAATAATAATAATAATAATAATAATTTATTTCTTACCCACCTCTCCGTTTGGATCGAGGCGGAGAACAACAATATGATAAAATACATAAAACTGATTAAAACATGACACACATTATTAAAACTGCATTAAAACATCCTAAAACATCCTAAAAACATCCTAAAGTTATTTTGTTTCATACTTTAAGTACCTGAGGTAAGGTATGGAGTTATATGGTGGCAGCGGTAAAGTACACAAAGTGCCAAGCTGGTTGCTGTGGGACCAAGAAGGGTCAGAGAATCACAGAACTAGTGGGAAAGAAAAGGGTGTTGCTCAGAGGTGGGAGCAGAAAGGAAAAATAATCCACAGAGTGGGCAGCCGTATACCAACTGCATTCATGGTTGGGATCCTTTAAAGAGAAAGGTAAAAAGGAGTCCCAAGGTGAGCGAGTCGTGACAGAAATCTCTGTGTTGTGCTCTAATTACGCCACTAGACAGCGCTGTCTCATTAAACTGAATAGAGCACATGGAGCATGCAGAGAGAGGAAGTATTCAGTTTCAAACCACGTGGCCGCCTATGTAATGGCACTGATCACATCCCAGAAAGAAAGCAGATGCAGAAAGACATGGTAAGGCAGTGCTGGGTTTGTTTTTTTAATGTAGAGAAGCTCCCTGTGTCTTAAGAGCTTTTCTAAAGGCCTCTAATGATGGGGACCCAATGCACCCCAATTGTTTTCCCAACCTCTGTTGGCTAATAATACACATTTCTTACACATTTGGTAGCAACATGTTACATCATATCTAGTTGTTATTGACTAGAAAACCCCATTGGTACAAGAAATAACTATTTGGGGTTGATTTGAATAACATTTTGCTTTTGTTTAGAATGTCTTTATAGCAGCTAAAATAACAGTGTCAAAAAAAAAAAAACTAACCCACCTGAGGTCACAGCATAGATGAGACCAACTGTAATGGTTGACCAAGATTTGGAGATATGAATAAATTAACATAATGTATATGTTCACCAAAGATGACCTGTAAGGCAATCCTTGACAGATGTTTGGCATGTATTCTGTCCCTTACGGAACATTTTGGTTCAAGATATAAATATGCAAGATGTTTTATTAATAACATTGTAACACGACTTGAATGAGGCTTCTTCCTCTGCTAACATCACGTAAATACTATGATGAAAAAGAGAAAATAGCAATATTCAGGCATTCTAAACCAGAATAGGGTAAACACGCAAGCGGAGGGAGTGCTCCATCCCCCCTCCTGTACCTCATACCCATGCAGGGTGACAGTCTAAAGCGACAGCCTCCTCTATCTGTGGGGGGCTGCCCATGCAATCCAGAATGCTGACTGTACCTCCCCTGGTGTATTTACCCTATTCAGGTTTAGAATGCCTGAATATTGCTATATTCTCTAAAACAGGTGGGCAGAAGGAAGATCTCCAGACATTTTGGACTTCAGCTCCCAGAAGTCCTTGCCAGCATGCCCAATAGTCAGGGATGCTGGGAGTTGAAATCCCAAATATCTGGAGATCTACTTTCTGCCCCCGCCCCTGCTCTAAAATATGTGTCATCCCTTCCTCCGAGTTGTAAGGGCCAAATTAGGTGTGATACTGAGTCATGAATATTCGTTCACAGGAACATAGGATGTTGCCTTACATCAAGTGAGACCATTAGTCCATCTAGTTTAGTATTGTCTACTTTATGATTACTGGAAATGGCTCTTCAGGGTTTCAGACAGGGTTTTTTTTTTTACCAGCCCTACTTGCAGATGCCAGGGATTGAACCTGGCTGGGACCTTCATGCAAAGCATCCATTCCCCAAGGGTTTATTTGTTTTTTAAACAAAATGCAGCCAGGGCAGGTATGGAGGGGCCATAGCTCAATGGTAGAGTACCTGCTCTGCATGCAGAAGGTCCCAGGTTCAATCCCTTGCATCTCCAGATAGGGCAGGAAAGATTCCTACCTGAAACACCAGAGAGCCACTGCCAATCAGAGCCAGCAGTACTGGGGTAGATGGACCAGTGGTCTGACTCAGTATAAGGCAGCTATCTAGATTCTAAGGGTACAAGCTCCTGTGAAGGAGGAAGATAGGTTTCTTAACTCTCTCCTCATTTTTTCCAGTGAAAGCTTCTCCCCTCCTCAGCTACTTTTCCCTGATGAAGGAAAGTATATATGTAACCGGGTCTTCTGCTTCAGCTTGCAGCATTTGTGACTACATTTTGTTTTTTTCTAAATGTATGTAATAACTCAGAGAAAAGCTGTACATAACTCAATGTCACATTCCGTTTGGACTTAGAGTGTAAAGATCTAGTGTCAGATGCTTGCCATAATAATAATCACTCTTACAATGGAGGAATTGTTGCAGCTATCATGAAAGCTGTGTGTAACCAGGAAAAGAAGGAGGAAGAACCTGAATGGTGCACTGTATAATTTCAGCAAAGATGAAGGCTATATCTGAATTGAAAACCACCTTTAGAGAACCCTGAAATTAAGTTTTGCATAATTAATGTTAGAATTAAATGAGCCCTATTTCTCTAGGGTGTGTAAAGGGTGTGTGTATGTGTGTGTGTGTGTGTGTGTGTGTGTCTGTCTGTCTGTCTGTCTGTCTATTTATTTAACTGCTTCATAATTTAAATTAAACTATGACGTACTGATTCCTTACTTAAAATTCTCCAGAACATTCTCTGTTCTGTCCAGCAAGCCTCTGTTTTGGTATTTATTAATTGTGTATCACTTTTCAGTTAAAATTTTCAGGGCAGTTTACAATAGATCTGAAATCCCATAAGAGTATGGGATTATTTTAATATTTACTTATTTATGTGATTATTTATTCAACTTATGAGTTACCTTATAGCAGCTATAAAGTAAGGCATAAGTTGAATGAATGTTGAATATAGATTCATTAATACAAGTTGAATATAGCTGAATCGCTCGGGCTGACTTACATAAAACAAAACATAAAACACAATGAAATCAATCAAAATCAATCAAATACAACTAAGGTTAAAATTGTCTCAATCATTGGTTGGACAAAACAGGGCAAACCAATTAAGGTGAGGAATGACAAGCTGTCTCAATTAGGGGAGAAGATTAAATTTGCAATTATAGAAGGCAGGCAAATGTAGAAGTTGCCTCTCTTTACTCCACCCTTCCCCAATCTGGTGCCCTCCAGATGTTTGGGACTTTAACTTCCATCAGCCCCAGCCAGCCTGGTAAAAGGTAAGGGATGCTGGTCTACCGAGCTGCCATTTTGTGAAATAGCGGCTCAGTTTTTTTCATAACTGTAATGTTGCATAAATGGTCCATTTATTTCTGCAAAGTAATGTTGCATAGCCTCTTTACAGCCACCATTTACACAAGATTATTTTTACAAAAAAGCCAGCTTAGAGAGGAATCAGGCAGCCACGTGCCACTTGCTAGGCACCCATGGACCGCAAAGTGAGAGGCTGGCCAGTGGGGGTCCGACAAGACCCAGACTAAGTTCAGTTCAACAATTCCTAACTGGCACTGTCTGTATGTGGTACTTAAGAGCTTCATTGCGCTATTTTAATAATTCCTTCATTGATTCTTTCAGGTGAAGTCATGCAGCAATGTGCCAATCACTTTCTTCCAATTATTAGAAAGAGCATAATTCCACTGACTTCAATTAGGCTACATTAATTTATCCCATGAAAGGGATAGGAGTAAGTCATCAGGAGTACTCAATGCATCAATCAATACACTGATCTCATGGGTCTATGTGGGAAAGGGAATCTGACTTACTGCTTCATAACCTGTCATAGTTGAAGCTAGTTGGACCCAACATCAAAGAGTGACATGGGAGCGCTCCCTTAGGGCTTCGTGCAAACAGGCAAATGAAGCTCTTAGAAGCATAAGCTAGAGATCATTCTTTCCCAGAAATATGCTTGGCTTTCTCATTCAAATGCAAACACCCGGGCTGTTCTGTTAGCTCCTAGCAATTGAAGGGAATTGCCCGAGTCCTCATTTTGAGAGTGAGCTGTATTCATCATGAGCTTTTGTGTTTATTCGGCATGAAGAATGTAATTATGTGTGTTTTCCATAGAACAGGCAGCAGCACAAGAGCTTTCATTCAGTAGAAAGCTTTCCATTAGGGCGTGAACAGATAAAAGTCAGCAGTGGGAACCAAGGAAACAGTGAGTCAGAATACGTAGTAGCAACTGTTAGGTAAGACAGAGAAACGTGGAAAAAGTCATGAGTGTGTTACCGTCAATCTCAAAGGACGAGAGTTTGCACATCAACGGGATATCAGCGTGAGGGCTCCTTGGTAGCTAGTTCTGTATTTGCCCAATAAATATTTGCACATTGCATAAATGGAATGCCAAGCACTTGACTTGCATGTGTGGCTTGCCTAGCATATATATAGTCTGCCTGAGCTCTAGTTTGACTAAAAAAATCATGCTCAGCTAATGAGATCATACTGGAATTTAACTGAAGCACCCACAGGTGTAAAAATGGCTCTACCTACTCATTCTTCTTCAAAGCATAGGGAGAGCAGCCATACAGAAAGACTGAAGGACATGGGCCACAGGGACAGCTTTCCATTCACACCTGGTCATGTTCAAATGCACATTATGTGCATTAAGCCATTCACATGTTAATTTTAGCACACCAGTTAATGATGGATGGGGCAGGTACACTACTGGCATGCTAACATAAATGGACCAGAGCATACAGAAAATACATTTAAACATGCTTAGATTAAAATGAAAAGCTTATGGGAGTAAAGGTTTTTGCACATAGCCGGCATCCTGTATAAATCAGGCACGTAAAGAGTTTATCTTCTTTACTGTGCATTCTGCTCAGCCGTGTGGCACAATTCTATCATATTGATGGGATTAAATTTATTTATTTGATTTGTACTCTCCTTTCTACTATGAAAATGGCACTCAAGGCAGCTGACATTCATAGAACCTATTTTTAAAACAATAATAACATAAATATATTATAAACACAATGCCAGAATAAAAACAGCTAGCAGAAGTTTGAGGCAGCTGTTGAATCCACTGAACGTGAGCCTCTCCCCCTGAAAAATGATCCACACAACACTAGATTACAATAATTAATTTTTCTCTTCAGACTGCCCAACAGAGGTCTAATCTTTGAGATAGCTTGGTCCAAGCCATTTAGGGATTTATAGATCAGAAAATAATAGGATGACCATATTTTGGAAACCAAAAACCAGGACAACATGGTCGGCCCCCAATGGGGCATCCAGCACCAGGGGGGAGGGGGTGCCCACCTGAACATAGCCTTGGTCACATGTCTGATTTTACAGCTCACAATTAAGACAAATCTGTTCTACATAACATCTTAATGTCAAAATCACTGAAATAACATGTGAGACATCCAATGTATCTAAAATTCACTCACTCATACTTTTGTAGCTTTTGCTGTACTTTGTTGCTATACTCTGTAATACGTTCTCCTCTTCCCTCAATTATCTTTTCTGATTGTATCCTCACTCCGCTGCAAGCTGCTGCTTAACAGGGCTGGCTGGCTGGCTGTTTTTTATTTTTAAAATTCAGGTGTTTTAAAATAACTTGTGTATGATTGTCACAAGTTTCTCTACCCTAACATTAGAGTGGGTGTTGTGGGCAGCAGACACTACTTTGCCCATTCACACTTCTCACTTACATACATTAGTTTCTCAAGGCTTTTGTGTTGGCACCACTTTTCACATCCAGACTTTGAACTCCTGTCTACTTCCTGGACAAACACGTGACTCCGAGACCCTCTTTCTAATGCCCTGCATTGCATCCCAGCACCATGGGGCTAAATTACAACAGGTGTCTCTGGGTTGTCTGTGCGACTTCTGTTGTCTCTCTAAGTCATGGCAGCCAATCCAAAGCCTCCAGCCTCAAACAATCAATCTCCCTCCCTCTTCCAAAGTCTCCCAATGGTCCAGCCAGGCTGCAGACTTGTACCCTGTGGCCAGGGGGAAGGGTGCCAGCTTATTGCTTGGTCACATCTGGTGACTCTTACTTTAAAAACCACCTCCGCCACCAGCCGTCTCTGCCTGCACCAACACTGGACTCTGAGACGCTCTTAAAAGGCTCTGTGTGGCACGCCAGCCCCTCAGGGCTCAGCTACAGCCATCTCTGAATTGTGTCTTCAGTCTAACTCTGAGCCTATCTACACTGTACCTTGGAACGTTTTAAATAGTATTTTAAAACGTTCCAAATAGGTGCGTTCTAATACGTTTTAGACCACATTAAGGAGTACTCACGTTACAGGAGAAAAATTCTTCAGTCTTCAAAGCAGTGTGTGCGGTCTCACACACTCTTCTGTCCGTCTCTTTCTGTTTCATTTTTACAATGAGTTTAGGGCAAAACATTGTGGGCGCTGTAGTTCAGTCGCCCACTTCCTCCTTAGTTCCCCTTTCATTCCCTAGCTTTCAATGAGTATAGGGCTAAGTATTGTGGGTGCTGTAGTTCACTCACCCACTTCCTCCTTAGCCCCTCTTTCTTCCCCACCAAGCACTGCCCCCACGAATCACAAACGGTAAGGAAGGACACATTATTTTACTTAAAACAATTTATTAAAAGTGAGTTTTTAAAAACCTTGGTTATACATCGTTCAAGGGAGTGCGTCATGTGGCCCAAAGAGTTTTCGTAACCCTTATTAAATGTTACAAAACTAGAGTGTAGATCGGCTCTCAGTCTCTAAGAGATATGCCAGCCAGCCAAAGCTGCAAATCTATCTATTTTTCTCAGACACACACTTCAAACCTTCTGCATTGCATGCCAGCAGTGCAGACAGAGCCTAGCTCACAAGTGAACAAAGGGAAGTGGAAGGGAAGGGATAGCGAAGCAAAGCAACGACATGCCACATTCCAACATCCTCAGCAACAGGGCATCTGCAAAGATGAGAGTCTCTCTCTTGACTGGCACCTCACTGTTGGTCATGAGAGTTTTTCTCTAAGGATGACCCTTCATCACTCATGATGTGGAACTCTGAGAAAAAGGCCTCTGGCCTGTTCTGTTTTGCCCTGTGGGCTGCTTTGACTGACGTCTCCTTTCCTACATTTTGATCTGTGGACGCCTCACCTCTGCTGAGCTCCAGGTGCCCGACTGCCCACCAAATCTGCAACAGGAAAGGTGCCGTGCTCACCCAGCACTTCTTAGCTAAAAACATGAGATCCCCCTGATGCCAAAGGCTGAAACAGCTCAAGGTGCAAGACCCCAAAGAGAAGATTTGGCAACCTGAGTTTGAAGGGTATGACTCCAGTTTGTTTGTTTTAAAATAATTTTAAAACCTTGAACTTTAAAAAAAATCCTAAAAATCAACAGATGAACAGATCTGCTTGAAACTTGGCATAGCTAAAGCACTACTTAATAGCTATCATGGTGCCAAGTTTCATCTCCTTATCTTTAAAACTGATGTTATATATATATATATATATATATATATTAAAACCTCAAATTTTAAAACATTCCTAAAAATCAACGGATGAACAGAACTGCTTGACACTTGACATGGACAAAGCCCTACCTAAGGGCTATCATGGTGCCAAGTTTAATCTCTTTATCTTTAAAAATGATGGGACTATAAGCATTTTTGTTCATTCCCATTGACTATAAAGTAGAACTGCCCTTTGTGTGGGGGGAGGATGTGAAAAATCCAGATTTTTCTTCAAACTTCATAATTTTCCCCCCTTCCCAGATTTGTTACCAAAAGTCTTGATATGTCCTGGTTTTTCCTGACATATGGTCACCCTTATCTCTAAGTAGATATGCCTAGGATTGCACTGTTAAACTGATTTATTACTCATTCCTTCTACTCAGGAAACTAGAGCTTTGAAAGGGGCAAGGGATCTCAAACAGAGAATTCTCAGCACCTTCACCTGTCCAAACTACAATTCTTAGAACTCTTCAGGGAAAGCTGTGGCAGCTGAATCGATATCAAATCAATAAACAGCTGTAGCGTATCCAAAAATAATATCCAAAAATCATATTTTGCCTTGAACAACTTCAAAAGCTACATCACTGTGATAAAGTACATGAAAGAGACCGTGGTGACTGAAGAGTGAATACTTGCAGGAGGTGCCCTTTGCCTGGGCCCTCCTGCAGGAAGAAAAATTCCTGTTACTTGGCTGATGTTGTAAAAATGGGTTATTGTAGTTAGAGGTGCTAAACCTCTATTGTGTTTTATACTCAAATAAATGGTTTAAGTTAATTCCTATGACACTATGTGGAACTCAGAAAACAATTGAATCTCAATTGCAATATTCATAACATATAATACAGGGCAATGTTTTGAACTAGGACTGCCAGACATGCAGTAAGACCGTTTTAAAAGGTGATCCTGAAAATTGGGTTCCACTGACTGTGCTACCTACAGTTGAAACAGCAATATTACACTTAAACTCCCTATCACAACCCCCATTCTATTAACCATTACTATATACTTCCTACTTTAGAAATACTTCCTTGTGTGTTATGGAGGTACTGGTTTCCTTTGCTTAGTATACCTCAGTACTAAAGAGTGGCTGTGTTTTGGGTACTGGGCCAATCTTCCAATGGACTGGCCTTTTGCTTTCTCTCTCTTTTTAAAGTGTATCCATGTTAGGCACAACATTGATCTAGCTTCACTCAATTTATATTGTTCTAAATTACAATGAAAGGAACAAAACATAACATCCCATAAACACACTAATCAGACCTTCAGACATTAGTATGACTCATGCTAAATAATAATAATAATAATAATAATAATAATAATATAATAATAATATAATAGAATGTACATTTTAAATAGCCTTCCAAATCAGAAGCCACCAAAAGCCTCTTGTAACCTCTACAATTTCTTCCCATAACTTTTAACCATGGGATCCATCCTGCGAAGTTTTTGCCTTTGCCTAGCATCCTTCTGTAAAATAAAATCCCTGATGGGATCAGGCTTCCCCCCTTGTGGCAGCTATTTTCTGGAATTAACGTCCAAGTCAAATCTACCTGCCCCACTCTCTGATTAGTTTTTCTCGCCTGTCTAATAAAACAAATTATATTTTGGAATGTTTTTCCTATTGGAATGATGCGGGCTGCTGTTTCATGGGCAATTTTTGTTGCTATTTGTTTTTGCTTTTGAACAAGCATGTAGATGCTATTATGTTCCCTTAAGTACCTTTGGTGGGGGCGGAGAATAGATTACATAGACAGTTAGACCTCAAGAAATCTAATCTGATGGGAGATCTTCCTTACAAAATCAAGTTGGGTTGTGCATTCTGACAACATTTCTAATGAATATGCCTAAATGGAGAAATAATTGTGTTCTGGCACTGACCTCTTATTTCTAAGGGTTGTTGACACAGCACATAGTTAAACTATGGAATTCACTACCACAAGATGTGCTGATGGCCACCCATTTGGATGGCTTTAAAAGGGGGTTGGATAAATTCCTGGAGATGACTATCAATGGCTACTAGTCCTGATGGTTATATGTTACCTGCAGTATCAGAGGCAGTATGCCTATGTACCCCAATTGTTGTGGAACATGGGCAGGAGGGTGCTGCTGCACTCATCTCCTGTTTGTGGGTTTCCCATCAATAGCAGGTTGGCCACTGTATAAATAGAAATCTGGACTAAATGGACCAGTGGTCTGATCCAGCATGGGTCTTCTTATGTTCTTAACTGAGTTGGGGCTGTTTCATGTGTCATTAAAAAGGAATGTGCTTTCATGCGGAAATTAAGAAGTTGTTTGGGGCTTATGGTATTCTTCCAGAATTTGCTGGGAATCCAGAGTCGTCCTCCAGAGATTCACTTTAGGACATCTTGGCAGTTCTGTATCTGCGATCCTGCTGCGATTATTTCTACTTTTAGATGTGCTTCCTCTGTCACCATCTCAATTGGCAAAGTTGTATTCATAGTCAGTCAATCATCTTTTCCATACCCTCATTGCTGCTTTAGGCAATGGCTGAACCATTTCAGCCTGTCAGCGCCTTCCCTTTATTGCACCTGATTCCATTGTCACTCCTACTTATTGCCTGGCCTGAAATTCACTTTCTTTTTTCTTGTTTCGGTCAGAGAAAGGAGTTCATCCACACAGGCTGCCAGTGAAGTCAATTGAGTCATTAATGGGTAAACCATGGCAGGAGTGCACCACTATGTACCTTATTCTCGCCCAGTAGGTCTCTCTTTAGCTATTCTTATCCTGCCCCTAATAACTGGATCCCTCTCTATCCCCCTTTTAGCACCATCTGCCTCTCTTCACCATCATCTCTCAGCTGGACTTATTTGTCAGGTCACATTTGTCACTGCTAATGTTTCCTCTGACTCACTTTCATTAGATAGTACCAGAGATCCAGACAGATCCAGACTCCCAAATGCATTTAGTATTCTCTTGGCAGGCTTATTATTCTATTTTCCTTGCATTTGCACAGCCTGCTAGCACCCTTTTCTCAACCAGCTATTTTCCCATCGTCAGACAGCTCCCATCTGTCAGTACGGCCGTCTCTGCCAAGTCTCCCATGTTGAGGAAGTGACATAACCTAGGCATGAGATGGCTTTGTTTGTCACCTCTCTATGGTCACTAAGCATTGCAATGTGCTCCTCTTTTCTAATAAATTTCCATTAAGGCTATGCATAGTTTCCCTGAACGATTGTTTCATGATCACGACATTCTTCATTGTATTTAATTTCTGCAGCATCTGAATTTATTTTGGCTCAGTGTAGTAAATGGCAGGTGTACTACACGTCAGCAGTGCTATTTAAGAAAAAGAGGCAGTTTCCCCTTCCTGTTGTTTCAGTTGGCACGTTTCAAAAAACCCTTAGAAGTTCAGCTCAGTGCAGTTTTATTGATTATAACCCCAAGTCATCACAATATAACACAAAGAATAATGTTCAGTGTATTGCAAAAGTCAACACGGACAAATTAAATATAGATCAGAGAAAATGACTAATAATCTGGAACTAACAAACTTAAGCTACAGATAAAATTCCACAATTCTGATTTCCAATTTTTATAAAAAGTGTCTGTTAACCAAACCAAGAATAAAACATTCAAGGCTAAAATCAAACATTTGAACAATCAAACTTCTCAGCCTTTTATAGCTGCCTTATAAAATCTTGCACGAACCTTAACTAATGCCATTAGGCATCTATGCAGCTAGGTGATTTTAAAACACTGGACTTCATGGTCTAGCAGGGTAGGGTTCAGATGGCCTTGTGTATTACTTGAGTTGTGAAGCATACAACTAACATTTCTCATTCACCCAACCGCTATTCCATGCGTTATAATCAGACAGCAGGTCCAACAGGTCCTGTATCCTGCTTTCAACAACCATGTGATTCTGGGAAACTTACAAGCAAGGTGTGAAGGCAACAACTCTCTTTTTTTGCCTCTGGAATCTGGTATTTAGAGGAACACTACGTCAATTTCATTTAGCTGTCCTGGATGAATAGCCACAGATGGGCATATCCTCCATGGATTTCTCTCATTCTTTTTTAAACTATCTAAGGCCAAGTTAGACGTGATGCTAGATGAATATTTGCATTTTACAGACAGGGTTTCTTTTAACAATGAAAATGCAAATAGCATCATGGGGGGGGGGGGGCAGTGCTGTTAATGATCAGAGTCACAGCAGGTGAGGAGGGACATCTGAGTAAAACATCAGGTGCTTTGATGTTTACCAGCACCCACCTAGCTTGTCTTTGTTGTGATGAATGCAAAAGGATGTTTTTCAAACATGTTTTAAGACAGGCCTGTTTTTCCCCCTCCTATTACAAACAAAGCCTCAGGTTTTGTTTCTTAGTTTTTCAAGGCAATGAGGTCTGGATCGCATGTTGCACTTAAAAAGGCTTCTTTCATCATCTAAGCTATCTCAGATTTAACACAGAAGAGCACTGGTGGAATATGCAACACAAGGGGTTGTTATGATGGCCAGGGCCCTTCTGCATTCTCAGAATGTAATGCAAATATAAGATAACGCATCTAATCCTTTTGACATTCGAGACATGATGTCCCACCTTTAGAATACCTTGTTCAAGAAGAACACACCTAAACGGGATTCTTGAATATTGCCCCATTTGTATAGTAGTCTATGGGAAGGAAAACAAATATTTATAACATTACAAAACTCCAAAACGAAACAAATGGCCACAAGTAGCGCATTCAGTTTATACATTTTTATAGATTTAAACTGGATGCGCTACTTGTGGTCGCTTGTTTTGTTAGAGGAGAGCTGTATCAGGCGCACTGTATCGCCTGCATATTGGTTGAACCTTACATAACTGTAAGTGAATCTTCAGCTAGCTCAGCTTGGAGGACTATCTCCTATACCAACTTTCCCCAGCCTGGTGCTCCAGATGTTTTGGACTACAGATTCCATCAGCCCAAACCAGTACAGCTAATGATCAGGAATGATGGACGGAGACAGTGAATGGGTGAATGGGGCAGCGACCTTCTGCTTCTCCCCCACCCACTTATGGCAGAGAAATCCCCCCACATCCAGGTCCATTTGTTCCAATGCATGGCATGCAGTTGACGATGGCCATGCATGATCTTCTTCTGCCCTCCTCCAACAATCTCAGTAGAATATTGCACTGCCCTCCACCCCACCAGCCACCACTGATTGTAGACCAAAAACATCCACAAGGAACCAGATTGCTGTCCTGTGTTTTAGCAATAGCGAACTCAATTATCCGAGCGCCCATCATAATGTAGCCACAATGGCACCATCCATACATGAGAGGGGAGGTATCAGCAGGCCTGGGGGAACCCAAATATTTAGGAGGGATGAAAACCTAGAATGAGGGGGGGGGGTGCAAAAAACAGCCCAGTGTGGGCTGAGTATGCCAGCTGGGCTGAGAATACTTACTTAGAATGCTGACTGAGTGTTGGGAATGTGGATGGAAAACAGGAGGAGAGGGGGAAGTGGAATTAAGTATCCTGGCCATGGGTGGCTAGAAGAACCCACAACAGGACAAGAACACTCCACGCCGCAACATTTTGTTGCTGATTCCACTTGTCCCATGTAATTCAGCTTTTCCTAACCTGGTGCCCTCCGGATGAGTTGGCCTGCAACTCCCATCATTCCCAGCCAGAATGGCCACTGATCTTCCTTGTTTGTGATAAACTGGTGACTCAAAACTCAGAATGATGGGATCCATCCACCACAGAAGATCCTACTGCCGTTTTTGTGATATGAATAGCCATACAATGTGGATGGAGCAAGAGACCAAACGGAATTTCATTGCTACATTACATTTTTATTTTCCCAGCGCAATTTTTTCCAGCTTGATCTTGGCCCGCCTCCTCTTCCCTTCCCACTGATGACTTACAGATGACTGCGCCTGGTTTTCGCAGTGGTTCTTGATACAACCCTGTCTTGCCCTATCTTGTCTTAAGATATTAGGACAAGCCTACACTATTGGTTTTGATCAATTTAACTGTCATCATGGCTTCCCCCAAGAATGCTAGGAAGTGTTGTTTGGCCAGGCTGTGCTAAGCATATCTGCTACGGGTCCCCTGGCCCTTCTTCACAGAACTACAGTTCCCAACACTTCCTTGGATGAAATGACTATTAAACCAGCGTGAGTCTGTGGTGCAGACTTTCCTATACTCTCTTGCTCAGGGATGAGGAATGTGTGGCCCTGAAGCTGTTCTGGGACAGCAACTCTCATCATCCTTTACCACTGGCTATGCTAGGCCAGGTGGGAATTGTGATCCAACCACATCTGGAAGGTCACATGTTCACCTCTGCTCAAGACGAACAGCTGTGTGGGCTCAGGGCTTGATTCATTCTACACTAAAAACAAACAAACATGCTTACTTAATACTTGGAGAAATAACAGCTTTTAATGTAATTCTCTCACTGTAGAGTCAATCGTGAAATATATGACTGAGGGCCTTCATGTCTCCATATGTGCCATACTCTCATCACAGGCCAATATGCAAGCGCTTGACCATAAAGCAAAGGTGCAGAACCTGTGCCCTTACAAATGTTGTTGGACTCCCAACTCCCATCATCCCCACCCAACATGGCCAATGATCAGAGATAATCAGAGCTGGAATTCCAACAACATCTGGAGAGCCACAGAACCACCAACACACACACACACACACACACACACACACACACCAATAAAATGAATTGGGTTTTTGTAATTTAGAAAAAGATGTACACAGTGCGTATTTTTAATAGAACAACTTTGAAGGTCCGTTACAGTAAGCATGTGATTACTCTGTTCCTTCCAGAGATGCTGTGGCAATGCATGCAGCATATTAAATTCTATAGCGTATGGGTTTGCTGAATAAGATTATCCTCCTTTTCTTTCCTTCTTTTTTTTTGTTTCCTCTTTGCACTCCACTATCTTATAATGAACCTCCCAGTCTTCTTAACAGAGACAGAAATGCAAATGGTATATGCAATCTCGGACAAGCTGCAGAAAATAATAGCAATCTTAAGGCTGTCTTTATATAAACAATGCTTCACTCTGAATCACCAAATAGAGTATCTATAATATATGGTCTCACGTGTAAATTGCATGCTACCTTGAATGCATAACATTTATGGTAGCATGACCCTAATTTATTTTATTTTATTTAACTTCGTGTAAGCACGCTGACCCTGTATCTGGATTTATTATTTATTTATTTATTTATTACATTTGTATACCGCCCCATAGCCGAAGCTCTCTGGGCGGTTTACATAGGATTAAAAACAATTAAAAACAATATATAAAAATTAAAACAGCAAAAACATACAACATACACACAATCTGTACATTTAAAAACCACTACAACACTTCAAAAAAGCTACAAAAACAAAACAAACCCAGGCTCCTCAGATATTGCCAAATGCCTGAGAGAAGAGGAAAGTCTTGACCTAGCGCCAAAAAGATAACAATGTTGGCGCCAGGCGGGCCTCATCGGGGAGATCGTTCCACAATTGGGGGGCCACCACAGAGAAGGCCCTCTCTCTTGTTGCCGACCTCCGAGCATCCCTCAGAGGAGGCACTTGGAGGAGGGCCTTAGATGTTGAACGTAGTGTTCGGGTAGGTTCATGACAACACACCAGCAAAAACCTGGAGGGGGCAAAAACCTTTCCACACAGCTATTCTTCCCCCCCCGAAATTCCCCCCCTCCCACAGAAAACTCCATTGACACCAATGGAAATTGTTGTTTTTAGAGCCTGGGGGCAGATTTGGGGGACCAGCAGGTGGTTGGGAAGGTTTCACTCCCCTTTACCTGTGCATGGTGGTCCCAATCTGGATCACAGCCTTGTGCACTTAGGGGTCATCTACATGTGGGGAAAGCTTCATGGTGGTTCTGGATCTGAGCTGCATCAGTTGTACGATGCAGCCACAGCTTCGCAGCCACTGCGGGGCTTTCACACAAAGCTGCGGATTTCAATGGGAGCGACATTAGTACGGCTCTTCCACTGTCTGATGTCGCTCTAGGGCCAATCTGGGGGCAGTCCCTGGTGGAAGGAGACAGGCAATTGGTCACCTTCCACCAGGAAGAGGGCAGGAGGTGTGGCTCCAGTACCCAGATGGTCACCAGAAACCTCGCACTTCCTCCTCGGCATCAGGATTACCCAATGCCACCCCAAGTGAGGAAGAACACGGAGTTTCAGAGAGAGGCAACGCCAACCCGGCACCATGAAAACAGCCCTTCACACTAAAGTAAAACAAACAGTTAGCATTACCTACATGCTAATGTGTTTAATGTATAGTGTAGTTTTGCTCTCAGAATACCATTCTGAGACTGATGCTCTGGTTAAAATTTAAGACCACAGTATGAATGGCCAATACGGACTAACCGGATTCTCATGCCAACATTATCATGGATGCCAAGTTTCTCAAATTCCCAAATGTGCCCACGGGTCCAAAAAGGTTGAGGATACCAGGTTCTATAGCAGAAAAGCAGGAAAAGAAACACATCTATTTCAGTTTCATCCCAGAATTGAGATCCGAGCACTACATGACAAGTATTTCCTTTCCTGCCTTTCCACTACATAACCTCTAGGTAGCACTGTGGTAGAGTAGAACAAGCAAATACACAAGAGGAAATTGCTCTTTCTTTCACCATCAGAAATAATATCCCATTTTTTCCTGCTTTGAAAAGCCACCCAGAAAATGCTGTTTACAGATGGGAGTGAAATTAGAGGGTCACGAAGTTGTCTAAAGAATGTGTAAACAACCGTGAGTAGGGAATGACAAGCACACAACAAATGCCTCATGTAGAAAAGTTCAAAGTTTAAATTCTTATTCTGTTCTTCATACAATCCACTCCTTTGTACCAAGACAACTCATTGGACTTGACTTAATGGAACAAGTGCATGCTCTCAATCTTGACCTAAACTTCAGGGATATGGTTTAGGACTACAGGTGCTTTGGCTGTCCTATTTGACCATGGCATCACATTGGATACGCTGTAGGGTGACCATATGAAAAGGGCTCCTGTATCTTGAATAGTTGTACTGAAAAGGGAATTTCAACAGGTGACATTTGTATGCATGCAGGACCTGGTGAAATTCCCTCTTCATCACAACAGTTAAAGCTGCAGGAGCCCTACCCTCTGATGATGAAGAGGGAATTTCACCAGGTGTTGCATGCATACAAATGACACCTGCTGAAATTCCCTTTTCAATACAACTGTTCAAGATACAGGAGCCCTGTCCTCCTTTTCATATGGTCACCCTAGCTATGTTTCACACAAGACCATTGCATAGTACAAGGGGATTCAGCAGCTCAGACTGAGGCAGCGGGGATCCCTTAATGTAGCATCCTGGTGACCATTTGGAAGAGTGGGAACAAGGAAGTGCTTCAGTGTGTAAGGGAATTTGTATGGCTGAGTACAATGTATTGTATTGGATTTGTATTGGCTGAGTACAATGCCACAGCACTGTTGGTGTTTGGGCATTGCAAGAGAGAGCTCAAAGATAGGTAAGAATCCTGTAAAACAATACCTCTGCTGCTCTTGCCAGCAGCCACAGATATAGAATGGTCCACATACAGAACAAGAATAGCAACAAACACGCCCACACCAGAAGTAACAGCCAGAACGTCGGCCAACACCAGGGACCGTCATGGGAAACCACAGAGGTGATTACTGGTTTCATTTTCTTAGCACAGGCTGCTATTAAGTTATAAGCGGAAGAGGTTTAATTGTAAGCCTGTCTGAAGAGCATGTTCTGTCTATATGGAGTGGAGGGAGAAATACAAGAAAACATTTCATGAGTGTAGACATAATGTAAGACTATGACAAAGGCCAGATATAATCACAGGGTTTGACTTTCCCTGGTAGCCATTTATAATGAATGCTGTACGCTTTCCTGTTAATTAATAATCCGCCGCTAATACTGTTTTCTCGAGTAGTTAGGAAAGGTAATGACATCCAAGGGGAGCATGCTGTTCTGATGGGGCAAAGCTAGTCTTAATTAAATTTTGTACAGCAGCAGTCAATTCTTTATCACAGCACTGCGTGTGGATGTCAGCTGCTAGACAGCTGTTTCCTCAAAGTAAGACCTGGGGTGCGGGGGGGGGGGTGTCTCATTAAAACCAGAAATTGACATTTAAGACCCTAGGGAAAGCAAGGAGCTGCGCCATTTTCTTTAAAAAAAAACCTGCAGGAGTGAGAACACAAGAAAAAAAATAAAAAGATCTAACAGAAGGTTGAGAATGGCAAGAATGACATCCAAGGGTCAGAGTGCTAAAAAGTGTTATTTACATGAAGAAATGATATACGGTTCATCAAAATGGCCTAGTTTTTGTGGCGATGGCAATTCAACGATGCCGGTGGCTCTGGAACTCGTGGCAATATCCTGAGGTTTTGTCCTTCCATAGATAAATGTAGGCCATTATCCAGAAGGCAAAGATTAAGGTCACTCAACACTGGGAGACAAAGATTAAAAGGGGGGAAAACATATAGACACAACGATGTCACTTTTGTCATTTAATATTCACAGGCACCCAACATTTCCTATCTGCCTTAACGAAAGCACATTAACAAAAGTTACAAAGGACATGAAGAATGTTTCAAGATAACATTCTTATTTGTCTGTGCCTTTAGCGAACAGAGATGGTAATTTTATTGTACTTTTGCTTCTTATTATGTGCTTTTAGAAGGTACCCACGCTTGTTTTACGTCACCTGTTTTGTATTGATTTGATTTTGAGTGATTTTATATCTTTTATTGTGTTCTTTTAATATTGGAAGCCGCTTGTGAAGTTTTTGCAAAACCAAAAGGCTGAGTATAAATGTCCTATGGAAACCAACTGAGAAATAAAAAACACAAATCTGCATTACGGAAGGACTGAGAGTTCTTATATTTAAGAACATAAGAAAAGTCATGCTGGCTCAGATCAAAGATGTATTTAATCCATCCTTCTGTTCCCTCAGTGGCAAATCAGATGCCTGTGGGAAGCCCACAAGCATGACATGAGTGCAGTATTATCTCCACTCATGGTCCCCAGCAACTTCTTGCCTATATATATATATATATATATATATATATTAAAGTGTTGCAGATTTTTAGATGCCCTATCACTGAGCAAATATTAGACTCAATTAAAGATAAACACCAGCCATCACTTGAAAGGTGTAGAGCTAGTCCACGCAATACCTGGAAATCATGCCTACCTCATAATGTAGTTCTGCTCTCACTGGTTTCATTTTAAAGACACTATTTTACAGTTTCCATTCTCGAATCATGACAACAGAACTGCTGCAAAACTGAATAGTATATTTTTTAATTCCAAGTATATTACACAGTTCAAGATTACTGTTTTAACTCTATACGTGAAAGAGAAATTGTTCTCCTCCATGCACAAAACATCCTATTAGTGTGTTTGACCTTGTATTTAAAAGAGACAGAAGGGAAAGTAGTCTGCCACATAAAACATTTACAGACGACCTTCATGGGACTGTTACATGCCAGTTACTTTTTTAAAAGTATGTCGTAGTTTACGGAGCATTCCAGAACACTGTTAAAACAGGTCTTTTTCCGTCTTAAAAGTTTTAACAGGGTGGTTATGAATAGAAATAGGAAGGGTGTTCCACCTAGAGGAACACAGTTATGGAAAGCTTTCTTCCAGTGGTACAGGGTGTGGAACTTCTTGTACGAAGAAGAAAAACAAACATGTGTCACTTGCTTGGATAACATTATCTCAGCAAACGGCCTAAGGACAATGTTAAGAGAGATGTTCTGCTAGGCAGGGTGAGCTAATTCATTTAGTGCAAGGAAAACCCATTTTCTTGGCACTGAGGCAAACTGCACCTACCCACCCTGCAATATCAGATTCATCTATAGACAATATAAACGGATAGGTTTAAGAGAGACCCTATTAAGACATACCCTGCTTAAGAAACACAACCTATTCTTATGGTCAGTCCATCCCTAAGCTTGGTCTATCTTAATTTTTCTCACACTCCCCAATTTTATGGTTAGCCAGGGATCCCAGAACAGGAAGGGCAGAGGGGGCTACACACACCAGGGATGATCACGGGTGGGGGGAGGGGCTGCTGTTGTAGTCAGGGCCAGCCCAAGACATATTGCACCTGAGGTGAAGATCAAGATGGTGGTCCCTTCCGTTCCATGTACAAAAGCCGACTGGACCAGTAGTTGGAGCTTTCTTCAACAGTGGTGAAGACAGCATCCTCCACTTCACCTGAGGGGAGCAGGCTAGCTTAGGAAGCACAGGGCTATCCACCTGGCCCGCATCTCTCTCCTCAAACAGCTTCCTGCCTCCTCCCAGCATCAGCTGCCTGAGGCAACTGCCTCACTCTGCCTAATGGTAAGGCCGGCCCTGGTTGTATTCAGAGCTAAAAGTGTTTAAATAGTCCTTCATGACAGGATTTCTTAGCTTACAAGTATGACATGAAGAGGGAATTGCAGCCCATTTTCTAGGATCTAGCAACTGACTGCATCATGTTCTGAGCTATTATGTCTTGGGAGCAGAACTTTGTTGTGGAGGGAGGAACTATGCTCCCCCTACCCCCCCCCCCCATGCTTTAAAACACTTCTGGGGTCCTTGTGGTTAGACTAATCCAGACTTCCCCAACCTGGTGCCCTTCAGATGTGTTGGATTACAACTTCTAGCATACCAATCATTTGCCATCTTGGCTCAAGCTGATAGGAATTGAAGTCCAGAACATCTGGAGGGCACCAGGATGGGAAAGGCTGGATGCTAATCCCAAGACTCGGCAATCCTACACACACTTATTGCTCCAATCCCATTTCATTCCAGTTTTTTGCACAGGTTTGCACCCATTTCATTGCACATCCATCAGCTTTGCTCAGACAAATGGGCACCTGGCTTAATTCAGCTCCAAGGCTGCTAGGACCATTTATTGCAAGCAAATCTGGGCTTGGAGTTTTCTAATAAGCAGGTTCTTATATTCTAAGCTTTGTTGCTTGTTTAAGAGCTTATCCTTGCCTTGCCTTGTGTTTGCTCCTCTAACCACATAAAGCTCTTATAACTCAGAGATAATGTTGCTGTGCTGGATTGCAATTGCTAAGCAAGATTGCCAACTTTCCTTTTTATTGGCTTCTCGCCCTTTCTTTTAACTGCACATTTAGACTTGCAGGCCTAGCAGGTGATCACAGTTTACCTCATTAAAAGCTGCGCCACTGTTTCCTGCATACTAAGCTATTGTGAAAGGCACATGAACATTGTTCATTTGTTTCTTTTTTGGGCCAGTTGGCAACCCTACTAGCGATTGCTCCAAAAAATCAGACAGCCCTACATCCAGCTTATTCCTGTACAGGAGGATTAGTACAGGAGGGTAAGATGAGCAAGAGCTAACAATTATGAAGCAACATGGGTTGCTTCATAATCCTCCTTAGCACTACTACTGATCTAACATCAGTAGATCAATTACTGTACAAATATAATGAGATAGGGATGGGGAGCCTGCTACTCTATTTTCCCAAAGTCCAGACCGTAATGATCTCATTCAGCTTCCCATACACACACCTGCAATCATGACAGTTAATACTGCGCTTCCAATCTCCACCAGGGTGGTCACGTATGCATTGCCAAAACAAGTGACAAAAGAGAACACTGGTTTTGCATTAAAATTTGTATATGCTGGTGTACATGGACAAATGCAAATGTATACATCATCATTATAATGTAATTAAAAATGCAGTTTCCTAGTGGAGACCACCGTGTCCATGTGCTCTGTGTGTCTGCTGTCATGGTGCTAACTGTTATGGGCAACTTCAGGGTCTTAGGGTCTTTTATCTTTACAGCAGAGGTGGACTGGATAGCCCTTCAAAGAGAGGATCCCTTCAAACAAAAGACAATCCTCTAGTAGCCCTTCCAAATGAGGACTATATTCTGTAAAAAAAAAAAAAAAAAGAAAATGACTGGCCACCCTATAAGCCCTTCTAATGTTTCTTTATCTTCAAAACAGACCTGGTTTGGACAGTCCTTCAAATACAGGATGAATTCCAGTAGAGGACAGTCTTCTAGAGGACTATACGCTGTAGGACACAAAGGGTGCCTCTACAAGAGGCATTTAAAGCTCTTTCAAGGTGCATTAAAAAATTACCTCTACAAGAACGGAGCACAAATCGGGCGTAGAGGTGCGTTATCTCCCCTATTATGCGCATTATCGAATGCGCGTTAAATCGCGAGTTTTATTTTGCTCCGTCCGTTAAAGCGCATTTTGACTGTGTGAATAAGCACTTATGCGCATTAACTACTTGTAAAGCGCATTTTGGCCATCTGTTAATGTGCTTCGCCACCTCTCGCCGCCTCTCGTGCAGAGGGATTAGGCGTAAATGCGCTTCTGCGATTATGCGCATAATCGCCTAACCAGGCGCAAAAGCGAATCCTTGTAGAGGGGACCAAACACTCTCATCAGACTCGTTTTTTAAAAAACTTCTACTCAGTGATGGTCAGCAACCAACTGCCAGTCTTTGATGGAACTCCATTCTCTCTCTCACTATGGGTGGGGAACTGCCACTCCCCAAGCTGCATCCGGTCAGTGGAGCCTTCCAATCTGGCCCTAGAAGTTTCCCTGTGCCCTGTCAGCCCGGCCCCCTCCCCTCAGTCTTATTGCATGATTGTGTGACCTGCCAGTGTGCTGGTCCTTACAGAAGCAGCTGTCCTTTCTGCGGTTTTCGGTAGCTTCCACCTGCAAGTTGTCTTCTTTCTAGGGCTGGTGTCTTCTTTCCAGGGCTGGTGTCAAGGGTGGGCATGGTTAGGCCGAGCGTCCACACCCCAGAGGGTTCCACTAAGAAGAGCATCCTGGAGTTGTTCCCGGAGCTTCACCATTGCAACCTTCTTGTCTGACTGCCTGTCACTCTTGTTCACCAAAACAGAAGGATGGCATTGCCTACTAGCTCAGTGTCTCTCTGCCTATTAAGCAAACAAGAGGTAGGAATGATAAGAAACAAGATGAGGAGGTGGTGAGAAGGTAGACTCATTGAGGAAGGAGGTCCATTGCGGACGTCTTGCCCAAGGGGTCTCCAAAACACTGCTCCATTCATTCCTCCCTTTTGGTGGCTCCACCCTCCTTCTCCTGTCTTGCCCGCTGGCAATGCTAAGCCCTCATTTCCATAGAGTTGTTTCACCCAGAGCAAAATGTCGATATGATTCTGAAGGTTCCTGATGGGGCAAGACAAATGAGAAGGTTTGAGGCAAGCAAAAGTTTTGGGTAGGAGTAGCCCCATTTCTCAGGAGTCCTTCACACCTCTACTCATTTCCAGAGGCAGCTGTCCAACTACACAACCCACTTTAACTAAAATATAGAGATTTATGAAACCTTATTGAAATCAATGGGTGAAATCAGCTTGCATCCAGACTTTCAGTTAAATTTCGGTTTTGGTTGAACAGCTGAGATATAATAAAGTCAAGCTATAGGCAGAAAGTCAGGCATGCTGCTATGAAATTAAGGTGCATGGATGATGTTTATTGCTCAATAAAAATGCTACATTGTCTCAAGTATATGTAAGTACATTGGATACTTCACTAGAAACAAAAGTAATTTCATCTCTTGAAACGAACTGTGGAGTCATTAAAGGTTCCATTTTATCAGAATGCATATGTCAAAAATCGCACCATTGTAAGCTTCTTATTACCTCACTATAGTCAAGCAAGTAAAACTGGCACTTCCAAAGGGAATGCTCCAATGAGAAGCCAGCGACTGAAGTTTAGTCAAATTGCTTTTCTTTTAGCAAAGGGAATGTTCTCATTCCACAGAGAAGAACTGGTTTATTCTTATAAGTGCTCCTATTAGGAAAGTGTGGTATCAACAGCAAAGTCTCCTCTGTTGCGGAAAGACATGTTTTGGCATCTAGTTCAAATTTCAGTTCTAATTGTTCAAAGCCTGATTTCCCTGACGGTCCCAAATGATGAAGGAACATCTGAACCATGTTGTTTTGGTGAACCAGCGGGCTCATGTAGCGCATGAGATCTTTACAGTTCACCCAGGAGATGGTAGCAACTGTAGGATCAGCGCAAGCACAAGGGTGGCTTTTCACAGTGACCCTCAAACTGGCTGCAACTATGATCACAGCATAATCATATCCCATCCAAATCTATGGAGCAAATTAGTGAAATGGCAGCTGCATGTAGACACTGCAGTCCCATTTGAAAACCCTCTAGTAATTTGCCCAGTCAAAGGCCAGGCTGTCCTGATTGGGCCCTCTGGCAAATTAGACTGACGTAGTCAAGTCATATATTTTGACTAGTGAACTACCTTGGCTTCCCGAATCCATTGCACGTAACCTAATTTGCATGTGCGTAGATCAAAGGTGGTCCTCTGTTTATTGTTTTTTGCATTTATATCCTGACTTTTCTCCAAGGAGCTCAAGGTAATACAGAGGGCACTCTCCTCCGCAGTTTCTCATCACAACAGTACGCTCAGCTTAGAGGTAGTGACTAGCCAGGGTCACCCATTGAGCTCTTTGGCTTAGGAAAGGTTTGAGTCTGCCCAGTGTTACACTAACCATTAGACCACACTGGCTCTAGTGTAAGATCAATTGAACAAGCTGCTTTTATGTAGACAAACCAGTGTCTTAAACTACTGGGGCAGTATCCTATTCTACACTAGTGCTGACATAAATTACATCACACTAGCATAATCCAGTTCTAGCACAACACCAACAACATTTGCTGGTGCAATGGGTTTCGCTGACATAATTTCCATCAGCGCTGCCGTCGAATAGGATAGTGCCCATGGTTTTATATGTTACTTTTAGTAAGGGGCCTATCAATTAAATCTTTCTTTGGAACCCACTTTTTTGACTCCAAATACAAAGTAGTTAAGGGCGCAATCCCTTGCATCTTTAGATGGAATAAAAACCTACCACACCCACCATCCTAGCAGGCCATTTTTCTGTCTAAACATGCATAGGATTGTGCCTTAACTACTTGTGTGGGTGCCATCGGTTCAAATCCAATGAAAATCCTACTTAGAGCAAACCCATTGAAATGAATGAGACTTAAGTTAGTCATGAATAACTGAAGTCCCATTCATTTCAGTGGGTCTCCTCTAAATAGGACTTTAGTTGGATTCTACCCATTGTTCCCAACAGATCTAACAGAGCGAAGCTGATGGAGGCAGGAGGGACCGTTTCCAAAAGAAAAAGAAAAAAAGAATATGTGATGATGCCAGCATGGAAAAGTATAGATTCTACATGACATGGGTATGATATAATGTCACACATTTGTGATTTCTGTGACGGTGGGAAGAACTGGCAAAGGCATGCAAAACAAAGGAATTAACACAGTTCACCCTAATATTTAACACTACAAACAAGGATATATATTTTTAAAAAGCAATTACCCCAAAGTGTGCTGCAAGAAAAGGAGACCATAAGATGATTAGAGACCAAAGCACCCACCAACGGAGGAGGCTGCCGGCTGCATCTCTGCAAGATTCATTGCTCTGACCTGGCATCTTTTCAACCAGCCTCAATTTGGAGGAGGAAGGAGAAGCAGCAGAATTTTCAGTCTTCAAAGGGGGCTGCATGTTACATGTTGATATGAGTCACTGCTTTGGGCTGTTTTCCTCCCTCCCAAGCAGGAGGCATGTTCAGAACAGTAGGCCATGGAGAAACACAAGAGGCTGGGCTCCTCTGGGGGTGGGAAATGTCTTGCTTTTTTCTCACTCTGAAAGTCAACTTGTTGGCGTGTACAAGTGAAATGTGCCTCCCATTTAAATTCAGGAAAGAAAGTGTGGCCCACAGCTCTCCAAATTTTGAGCAGTTTTAAAAGATGTCCAAGCAGCTATTTAAAATTGCCGTTAGGAACAAAACTCTAAGAGCTACAGTATACATATTCATATCCAGCTGCTATTGTTGCCATGAAAAACTTACAATTGTTGTTTTAAAAATTAAGATTACCTAGAGCATCATCACACAGCAGAAAATCGTGTTTGCTTACCATCGCTTCTCCGCCCGCGCGTTTGTCCCTCATTACTTCCTCTTTTGAAAGAGGAAATAAACAACATGCATGTGGTCCATTCAGTGGGCAGTTTTGATCGTCCTGCTTCTCCTGCACACAGCAGGAGATAGTGGTGACTTAAGTCTTTAAAAATAAGTCAGACTTACTGGGGGGGGGGGGGGTTTGGTGGCATGAAGAAGGCTACGAGGAGTGGGAGGCACACGGGAGGCCGACGACATCGTGAGAAGGACCCGGGAAAATCTGGGAGTACCCAGTAACGAGCGTGCAATAAAACGCTCATCTGATGGAGCTCAAAACCCACACCCACCTTCTAATACAGTTGTTTCAATACTTGCTCTGGTAATGTACTGCGAAAGCAGACTCCTACAGTAAAATCCATTACAAAATGAAACATGGGTGGGGGGGCGGGGAGAGAATGCAATCAGCATGCCAGATCAAACAACTACAAATGTTACATTCATAAGTCAATGTCCGTTGGCTCAAGAGAAACATTTGCTCACATCTGCAGCAGCAAACAAATTTAAGCTGAATATTTTACTTTTGTGGACAACAAGCTTGGTCAAAGTAGTCGGAAACTATTTTAATTGTCAAATCTCACAAACCCTCTTCCAGGAATCCTGAACAGACGGTGGCTGTTGACGTTTCTGAGCTGCACCATCATAGCCAAAGTGGGCTTAAGGGCAGACAAAATGACAGCTGGCCCATTTCTCCTTTTGCCATGCAAAGCCAGTTCAGAGGAGGAGGATTAATGTAAATGAGACAAAATAGCCTGTTGGCTGAAGGAAAGATATTTAGATGATATTTATATGTAAGGAATATTTGCAGCAAGAGTAATTGGGACACAGTGACATTACTCTTAGTCTGCAATCCATCCTATGCAGACCAATCTGGGCAGGCTGCTGTGTCAGAATTAATCAACAGGCTTAATTCTATCACCAGGGGCTTGAATCATGATAAAGGGGTTTTATCACACTACATGTGTTAACTGGCTTACCTAGTGCCAGGGTGTTTGCATTATCAGCCACAATTGTGCTGTGAATGACCACTGCCTTTGTCACTTTTTGCATTTAATTCCCTTCTCACCTCACAGTTTACAATTCTTTCACCATCGCCTCCACCACTGCATGTACTGAATAGAAACCTGAGTTCTTCATAATACTCCATGCATCTGATAAAGTGGATTATGGTCCACGGAAGCTTACATCAGAATAAATTTGTTAGTCTTTACAGTGTCACAAATCTCTTTGTTCTTATAGCTTTAAAATAAGTGGCCATAATGCCATAGTAAACTGCACATGTTTTTTTTCCTTTTCTTATACTAGAGAAATAATGTAGTCTTAATACAGTGAACCCTGAATAAAGATACACAGCGCAGACACAATGTACAGCAGTATGGAACATTTTGCCATAGCACATATAGGTCTCATTCCCACTTACGGTGTGCATATGGTAAATTAATTACGGCATGACTTTTACTTTGACAATTTCACATAGTGATAATGTTCTGTGACATCTAAACCCTATTCAAGCATTATGCCAAAGAGAGTACTAGCAACACACATAAGAGGGAGGGGGCCGTGTAAGTTAGCCCAGCCACCGACATCCCCAGCCTCCCAATGTTGAGCAAGGAGGTCTGCAACAGGCTTCTACTCACTTCCGCTTGAACAGGAGTAGAAGACTCCATGCAACTGGGAATGCAGCTTTATCAGGGTTCCCAATCATGCAACGTGCTCTACACATATTCAAGCAAACATGATTTGAAGCCTGCTGCACATCTCCCTGTTCAATACAGGGAAGTTGGGGCTCAACCCAGGTCAGGGCTAACTTGAATGGCCCCATCCCTCTTTCATATGCTGTGTGTACTCTCTTCAGCATAATGTCGAAGGTGAGTGGAGAGGATTGGGGAGGAGGGGAAGGGAAAGATCCTCACCCTATTCTTCTGCTAGTAGAGAGGAAAGAGTGATTTGTAGCAGGATGCCTGGGATGTGTACATGAGTGCACGTAAATGTTCATGCACAGGTACATATGTGTACTTATGTTCAGCCCCCAAGCCAGCAGCATCATATGTGGCCATTGGGGCTGAAAAGGTTGTGAACACCCGGTCTAGAGAACAGAGCCAGTTATGAAAGCCAGACTATAAGCTATAAAAGGAACTTTGATTCAAATCTGTTTTTCCTCAAGAGAACTTCAGAGAATCATGGATACCTGAAGATAACCCAGATCCCCCTTACTCTTAAAGGTTGTTCAGGAACAGAACTTCCCTTGCCTGTGATATATATTCTCACTGTTAGTAAAAGTATCAAATGATTGCTATTGTCCTTTTTTCTTAGCCCTGTTCCAACTCAATCCCATGTTCTACACCTTATGCTGGGTACATTCCTGATGTTCTAAGGCCTAGTTTAAATGTTTATCCATCTCTAACTATATCATCAAGTGATGACTTGCATGTCTGGATGAGCCATCACAGATTGAACTTTCATCTCACCCAACATTGAGAACACTTCTGCAGTTTGTCACTTGGGCATAAGCCGTCAAGACAGGCAATACTATCAATCGCATAGAATTGCCTTTATCAAACTGAATGCAATGATAGTCAGCCCAAGCTACAAACACGGTCTCAGGGCTGCACCTGGTTGAAATGATATTCAAATAACATAAAATGGGAAAGGAACAAGGCTAACTTTTTCACTGAAAGGTTGTAATTATCGGAAAGAAGACCCGAGCAAGTGACCCAACTGTGATTTAGCAGGCCTATGCAATTCATCTGCTACATAGGGCTCCATCACACCTATTTTTTCCCCTGGTTTGCTTCCGCATTTTTTACCTCTGTTTCATAAGCGTGCCCAGGGCTCCATCACACACAATCCCTTTCACATGAGTTTTTGCTTGTTTGCTCTTCCACTCCATCCCACCCGTTCTCCTTCCTCCTCCAGTTCATTGGTTGTGGTACTCTGGTGGGTGTGAGCTCTTTCCCCGCCACTCGCAGTGGCTTTGATGTCTAGTGATTTATTGATGTAAGGTTTCATCTGGGCTCCATTTCTGCGGGCAATGTGGGGGTTGGAGCAGTAAAACGTCAGTCCAACCGACTAAACACAAGTTCGTACGACGATGTGCTGGAGGAGGAGAACCACCCCGCCCTCACCTTTCATCAGCAAGACTCCATTAGCACGTGCCCCCAACAAAGGAAAAAGTGAGAGGGGAAAATAATCTAGACTTTCCCTGCACCAAAATAAAACGCAACAAGGGGGGAAGAGGCGAGATGAGTGCAGGACAGGGATGACATCATGTGAGTACCACACTGCAAAACCACATACCAGGCATGACGAGTGTGCGATAAATCGCTGGTGTGATGGAGCTCATAATCAACTGTGGAATCATAACAGAAACTTCATAAAGAATGGGTAGCAAGTGGAAGAACTTAAAAATAAATAGTTCACGTATTGCCCCACTGTAGAAGCAAGAGCAAACCATATTAATTCCTCTGGTTGTTATTTTTGTTAACAGTTGGGGTTTTTTTAAGTCTCTGATTGGATCTGATTATCTGTTATTTAGCATAGGCACAATCAGGCAAGCCTGAGGGAGGATAAAGCAGGAGTCTTCAAATACTTAAAACGTTCTGTTGGAAGATAAAATACCAGCTGTTCAGTGTGGTCATACTGATGGATAGGCCAAAAGCCTTGGCGTCTAGTTACAGGGAAGACAAGTGTGGTCAATTATTAGGAAATTCTTTGTGAGTGACTTTGCAACAGGACTTGAACTTAGATAGTAAGCAACACGGGTTGGGGGGATCCAGGTTAGTGAAAGAACATTCTCTAAAATGGAAATACCATTTGACTATTGTTCAGCATCTGACAAATATTATGAGCTATAACCTGTTTTCTTTTTGTAATCAGTGCTTTAAAATCAAAATCAAAACAAATTTAAAGTAGCTATACGACAGACAAACTTATCTTGCCTTTGTAGTCATTAGTCTATGTAATTTCACCATTCTTATTGATTTACTGCATTTGTTTCTTCTTTTTTAAATTAATATATAAATATATAGAAAAGCAAGAAAATACATAAAACACTTCATGACAATTGTTCATACAAAAATCATACTGAGAAATATAATTAAACATAATTAAATAGTGGAGGGAGCAATCCAATGTCCCCTAGAGAGTGTCGGGGGGGGGGGGTATAGAATTTTTCGGTTTCCTGGATACGAGTTTGGAGACACGTCTCCGACCTCGGGGCCAAGGAACCATGCTCCTTGCTCCCTCCCCCTTGTAACCGGCAGGGAGAGAACCACAGCGGCTACCTTTCAGAGCGTACAGATGGGGAAACGGGGTGTTCCTGGGGGCGGGGAGGGGAGGAGGCTAGAGCAGCTGGCTTATGCCTTTTCCTATCGCCATCCCAGCCTCTTTCCCTCCTCTTACCCGAAGCCTCCACTGTACCAGCGAAATCGCCCATCTAGGTAAAATACAGAGAGAGAAGCACAAGGTCAGAGACATGTCTCTCCATCTCTGCATAGGATACTCGTAAGTCTCGACGTTCAGGAGCTTATGAGTATCCAGGGCACAAACCATAGGCTTGCGTCCTAAAGCATGAGTACATATTAATATTGACATTATACTTCATTATCCAATATTCAGTGATTCTGCTGTTTATTGCATTTCTTTACCACCCAATGGTCATAGCTCTCTGGATAGTTCTCAAAATAAAGATTAAACAATAAAATACATAAATATAATAAAACCATGTAAAATGTAAACAGGTTAAAACAGCCACAGAATTAAAGTGAACTAAAACCAACGGCAGGGTTCAGAATCAGTGCAAGGATCTAAAACGCACAAACATTTTTTAAAATATTACAAAAACTAGGAGAATAAAAAGACTGAAAAGACCACAATGTAGACACTATCTACATTTTATAAAGGCAGTGCGTCCATTATATGACGCAGCAGCCACCTCGCAGTCATCGCAGGGCTTTCCCACAAAGCTACGAAGAAAAAAGTTGGGGACTTACCCCAACTTTTTTGTCCGGAGCAGGGCAAGTACAGCGCATCCGCCATCCTTCTTTGCTCCAGAGTTGTGGCAGAGGCGTGGCTGGGCGTATGGCGACCCTTGAATTGGTTGCCATCTGTCAGGGCAGGGGGTGGGCCCACGCTGTTTAACCACTGCCACCCCAAAGCAGCAAAAACAGGTGGTTTTGCTGTTCGCCGTGGCAACCCACTGCTGTATAGGCAGCCCCCAAGTGAGACATTGCAGAATCAGAAAAGGCCCTCTCTGTAGCAGCCATTTGCCTCTCCTCATTTGGCTGGCATTTGGAGAAGGGCCTTAAAAGTTTACCTTAGAGTCCATGGAAATATAAACAAGGGAAGATCATATTGGGTTCCAAAGAGCAATGCTGTTAGTAGAATCATTTAAGCTGCCACATTTTGTGGGAAGAGATTCTGTACCTTTAACAGCACAGAGAATGGGCCCAAAAATATAAACAACCAGAATTCTTTGTTGGCATGGGAATGCAGCAATGGGGAAATGTTCTCAAGTTGATTTCTGCTTGTCATTTAAGTACACAAAACCAGTGTACTTCTTTCTTTTCATTTTTTTTTAAGGCACCATTGCCTCTAGATTAATTACACATTTTGTGAAACAAAAAGAGGATGCTGGCAATCTCCACGTCCATACATATTTATAGAGATAATTAAGGTCCATTTACATGACGTCGAAGGTGTGGAACAATTCCCAAACAAACATAATATCTTAAGCTCCTCAGGTTCCACTTTTAAGAGTTTTGTCAAGAGTGGTTTTTCCCCAACTAGCAGATATTATTTTTCATCATTCTACTGTTTTGCAAGTTTTGTGTGTATTTTTAGAATGCTTGACCTTTTAACTGGAAAGGTAAGGAACACGGGAAGTATATCAGCCGTGTAAAGCCACTTTCAACATTACTGTAAGGCTGTAGACAAAAGTTCATTCTTGCCTTCAGAGTATAAAACACCAACTATAATGGCAGGGGACTCATTCATGTCCTATGCATTTTAATTATTCTTAATCATTCTGAATTAATGCTTTATGTATTTGTTTGGGATTTTAATAAAAATTATACCATGCTTTTCAAGTTTATGCTAAAACTTGCAGGGCTGCTTACAAAAGACAACAGTCTCTATATTATATCAGTATGGATCTGAATATTATTAGTTAGTTATAGTCCCAGATATACCGTAAAACTTACTGCAAAAATATGATTTTATGCCCTTATCTGTACTGGGGGGCAGAATTTCACCCCCAAGAGTCAAATCTGCCCCTCCAGAGTTTTTCCAGACAGCCACATCCCCTCCCCTGCCCCTTTTCCCTCAATCAGCAATCATTTGGTGGTTTCCCATTCATTGGGCAGGTTTTTTTCTCCATTCTTAAAGATTGAAATACCTCTCCTAAGTCTTATTTACTAGAAGTAAAAGCTTTATGCTAAAATAGTCTGATTTTGGGCCTGCCCCTTTTGCCTTTAGCTCCACCCACCACTGGAATGCATCCCCTAAGAGCTTCTTCAAAATGGAATATAGCCCTCAGGCTGAAGGAGGTTCAACGCCCTGGTGATAGAATCATAGAATTGTGGAATTGGAAGGGGCCCATAAGGCCATTGAGTCCAACCCCCTGCTCAACGCAGGAATCTACCTTAAAGCATACCTGACATTGGCTGTCCAGCTGCATCTTGGAGGCCTTTAGTGTGGGAGAGCCCACAACCTTCCAGGGTAATTGGTTCCATTGTGAGTTGAATGCCAGTGAGTTTTGCACCAGATTTCAAAACCTCAGCTCTGAGCATTGTCAGACTTGCAATATAGAGAAACCCTGAGTTCACACAACAGTGTGTCTTGTTGTTGAACTGTGGGTTGCTTGTTGAAAGGTAGGTTAGTGTGTTGTCTGAACCCAGGATATTTTCTGCAGAATGGCTTGTTAACCATGCAGTGTGGTTTATTATTCTTCAAGCCACCTTGAGAACCCATGGTTTGTTGTTGGGTTGTTCAGGTTAGTTAACAAGCCACACTGCATGGTTAACAAGCCACTCTGTGGGAAATGTCCTGGGTTCGGACGTTAACCCACAGTTCAACAAGTGTAATATTAGATTTTTTAATTGATATGTATTATAACAATTTGGGGGGTGTCTTTCAAATGTTGTCTTTTTATTCATTAATGTCTATTGTGAATCCTTTGGGTACAGTTTACTGTAGAAAAGAGGCATATAAATATACTGGATTTAATAGGAATAGTGACAGTTCTTATCATGACATCTCAATGAACATTCAAGCATGGGCTGAAGAGGTCAGCATTTTATATTTCACGTGTTATTTGAAGGAGGAGGAGGAGGAGGAGGAGGAGGAGGAGGAGGAGGAGTGGTGCACATTAAATAATATGGATAGCTATAGTTTGTATTCTCTGTGTTGAGGTAGGAAGAGAAAATTGCTTGGGCAGTTAATAGTTAATGTATGGCATGCAAAGTGTGCATATTATTACAACAAAGAATTGGCAGCTGCAGAAGGAAAAGGGCTTGTGCTCTGCCGTTCAAACTTGTCAGTCAACTCATGCCAGTATTCTGGACGTCTGCCTCCTCAGCACACCCTCATTACATGTGTCTGTCTGAGCAGACTTGTTCATTTCTTTGGAGACGCTCCGCATAAGTCGGGAATTCTCTGTCCTCAGTGGAATTAGATCATAACCCTTCAGAAGCATCTGCCTTGTAACCCTCCTCCCTCTTACCGGCGTCTATGTGGTATCTCTTCGTAGCTTTACAACCTGTGTGTTTGTTTGATTTCCAGAATGGAAGAAGCTGAACTGCTGAAGGAACGATTCCAGGCCATCACAGTAAGTGTTTATTGCATATATATATATATATATATATATATGAGAACCACCATCAAAGCAACTTGGAGGTAAATAGGCAACAGAAATATAGCTCTGTATTGACTGAAATCCTTTATTTCTCTTCTAATTTGGTTTGGCTTTGCAGACCACAAAGTTTTGAGATTCAGCATAATTCTGTGTATGAATTGCATTTACAGCATACATACGATTTGACAGTTAGGTTCTGGGCACTGAATGTAGCAGAGGCAGGAGTCGTGCTATGTTTTATATCAGGCATACATGATGTTGTCATTAGGAGCGAGGAGCTCCAGGCACACGCATGCATTTGAAGGACACTGGGTCAAAAAGCTACTAGAGAACTGGAATGAAATAATTCCACTGCCTGAAGAGAAGCAACCAGAGCAGTAAATCTTCTGCTTAGTTGAATGTGTATTGGTTGATAGTTCATATCAGCATCAAAGTTTGTTTTTCAAAGCATGAAAGATGAAATTCAAATCAGTTTACACTGTGGTTGGATTGCATTCATTGAGAGGCAGTATGTTGTGGTAGTTAGTGTGTTGAATTAGGACTGGGGAGATCCGGGTCCTAGTTTCCATTCGGCCATGAAGCTTAATGGGTGACTTTGACCAGTCTCTTACTCTCTTACCTGGGGCTTTCCTACCTGACAAGGTTGTTGTGAAGATAAAATGGAGAGGAGGCAGACCAGTTAAGTCACCTCAGGTTCCCTGCAAGAGAAAAAAAAAGGCAGGATATAAATGTACTAATAAAATTAAGTTAAATTAAAATAATATAATATATGAAAAGGACTTGGAAGAAGCTGTCTCAAAGGTGTGCTTTTTTCAGAGGAAGAAGATACAGTATGAGAAGAAGTGTCGACCTTCAGGTCTCTATTTCCTGAACATAGCCCTCGTGCTCTCAAGTCATGGCAAGTTTGGGCCAGTAGACTAGTTCACTGGGGGAGGGTGTGTGTGTGACTCTTCTTTAAAGACAGAGCTATGAGTGGCTGTTGGCATCGTGATCCAATAATAATAATGATCCAAGAGAAGGATTCTAAAGCCAGTCACAACATCCTTCATATATATATATATATATATATATACACACACACACACACACAGTTATTTCCAGTGTATTTATTTCATACACATTTCCATTGCTCTGAGGTTACGCAGCCAAGTCAGAAAGTAGGGGAACTTTAGAAGTTAAGGGACAATTGATTTCAATCCCTCCCAAGCCCTTAGTTCAACTGCTATTTTCTTCATCCATCCATTAGGCAGAGTGAGGCAACTGCCTCAGGAAACAGGTGCTGGGGGATAGCAAGGAGGTGTTGCAGGACAGAGCTGTGTGCAGTATGGGGCCTGCCCTCCATCCCCTGGTCAGCTAATTTAGGGGATGGTGAGCAGGCCCTATAACACACACAGCTCTGCCATCAAGTACGCTGGAAACCCCCTGTCCTAATATCAGTGTTGAAGTAAGATCCAACGGTTAGTCCATTTGGCTTCTGTACATGGAATGTGGGAAGGGGAGAGACATCTTGTCCTTTGCCTTAGGCAGCAAAATGTCTTGGGCCAGCCCTGCATCCATAAGACTTCTTATTGGGGAACTGACGATGTCACTACCAGACTCTCTAGCCAGGCTTGTAAAGACAGACCCACACTTTGTAGCCCATCATGAAGGGCTACAAAGTGTTCCAGAGGGTGGGACTCCCAGATGAGGCTTTTATCATGCAGTTGCACTGCCACATTCATGGAAAATTAGGCAGGATGAGGGGGAATCCATCAACAACACATACTTATTTATTTATTGCATTTATATCCTGCCTTTCTTTCCTCCAAAGAACCCAAGGCAGCACACAACTGATTTCAGTCCCTCCTCCTCTCCATTTTTATCCTCACAACAACAACCCTGTGAGGTAGGTTGGGCTGAGAGTCTGTGACTGGCCCAAAGTCACCCAGAGGGTTTCCATGGCCGAGTGGGGACTAGAACCCAGATCTCCCAATTCCCACTCCAACACTTTAGCTACTACACCACACTTTAGGCACTACTAGGGTGACCAGATAAAATCCAGGTCAGGGCTCATGTAACTTTAACAGTTCAAGAGAATAGGGAATTTCAGCCAGTGTCATCTGTATGCAATTAGTTCCTGGTGAAATTCCCTCTTCACCACAATTGTTAAAGTTGCAGGGGCCCTGCCTTCTTTTGTATATGGTCTCTCTAGTATAGCTCCTGCAACAATGTCTTTTGACTGGTAGTGCTAGGAGCTGTCTGTCTAGAAGACAAGGCTTTAAAAAAAACCTTGAAGAGAGCTGGGCATCCCCTCTTCCCATTTCAGGCCATTACTGTGCCCCAAATATCCTACTTAAGTATGTGTGGTCAGACAAGCTGTTAAAATGTTTGGAAGCTACTGGCTTTAGTGGGCTTATTTGTAAGGTTGCAATAGCCCCATCTAAACTTTGGCATGGTGAGACAACAGAGGAGGATCAGGGAAATGGAGGCAGGAGCAAACAGCAGGAAGAGTGTACATTTCTTTCCGTAATGTATTTATGCTGCTTGGTTAATGTGGGGAATCCCACAAAAATCGTGGATTTTAAGGAGTTTGAGAAGAGAGAGATGGCTTTATAGAAATACCCGGGTGGGAATTCCTAATAAAAGAAACATTTGTCCTGGGGAGATGCTAGGAGATTTTCTTCAGGCAGCCTAGAAATAGAAAGAATGTGTGTCCTTTGAGGAGTAAAGGCAGAAGGAAGCTGAGCTCACCCAACAGCAGCAGAAAAAGATCTTCCTGTTTATAGGTATGACCCCCTCTAGATGGATTCCGTTTGACGCCTGTTCCTCCGATTATGCGCATCTTCTCGGAAGCGCTTTATCGTAAATGCTTGTATGCAGGAGGTAATTGAGCACTCAACTGGTGACCTTACCGGTTGTTTCAAATGCGCTTTACAAGTAGTTAATGCGGAGAATCGCTTGTTCACATAGTCAAAATGTGCTTTAACGGCCGGAGCAAAATAAAACTCGCTATTTAATGCACATTCGATAATGCGCATAATCGGAGAGAAAACGCGCCTCTACGCCCGATTTGCGCTCCGTTCTTGTAGAGGTAAAAATTTTAATGCGCCTTGAAAGAGCTTTAAATGCCTCTTGTAGAGGCAGCCTCAATCTATAAACATGTTCAACTAGAAGAAGTGAGCTCTGTTTGTCAGTTTGTTTTTAGCGTAGAAACTCATTTTGGTGGCCTACAGAGTTAACTGGATTATTTCAAGGCCATTTATATAGTGACATTAGGAAGAAAGGAATGTGTGAAGTACAGTAACTGGCAACAGGATCTGGATTAACTGAACCACCCCAGACTGCTACAGCGGGGTACCTTAGTAAACAACTTTAAAAATAGAACTCTCTGAAGAACGCGACCACCCACAACAACCATTCTTTTCTCAAGGATCTGAGCTGTTTGGTCCGTGCGTTAGAGAAGCAGAGGCTAGAGACCTTGCAGAGCGTATAAACATTAGAGGGGTGCATGAAAATACACACTACCACATTATTTACTTCCCCAATGCAGCTTATAGCCACATTACAGGATGTCTGCCAGAAATTACTCCTATTTGCAATGAAGATTCCTCAAAGCCTTGCAATGATAACAGGAATATAGAATCCAGCCTGCTTTGATATCCTCTATAACTGAAATTTATCTCCTAGCAATTTAACCTCAATTAACTTTCCCCCTTGTTTCTGTGTGGTGCTAGAAAAAAAGAAGCATCTTTTGAGACATGAGGGAATTGTCTCCTAAAATCAGATCAAATATAATTGGATGTGTTTCCCTAGCTTTTGGTCAATGAAATAAAATAATCAGGGCAGCTGCAAAAATAATATAGAAATAAATAACTTGCATGTTTAGGCCATTAATATTAAACACACCCATGAAATATTTTATTTATTTTGTTTCTGACTCTGAACCAGGCACTTGATATGTACCAAAAATTAAAGAACTAAAAAGCTATCTTTCAGAATAACTCTGACATTTGTTCACAAAGGAGGAATCTATTTTATGGACTTAAACTACTTTAGCAGTCATTTCCTCTTCCCATGGAACCCTGGGAATTGTAGTTCTGTGAGGTGAGGCAAAGAACCTTTTGTTAACAGATCATTCTCCAAAAACTCATCAAACTACAATTCCCAGAAATCTTGGAGGAAGCCACGTTCACTGAAATAGTACAAAGCTGCTTTATATTTGTAATCTAGAAGTGTTCATGTATTTTCTTTCCATTTTTTTCTTAACGTTTTCTATTCTGGGGTAAGTGTATCCATTTTCCAATACCTGAAAGTAGGAAGAACAGACAGTTTGTCCTTCCTCTCACAGTTCTTACAAAGAAATCAACTTGTAAAATGTAACATCTTTTCTTCCTGTAAAAAGGATTAATTATAATCCAAGTCACAGTTATACTTTTCCATGCTCTTTTTCTTAGTATCTATACAAAAGAAAACATTTACCATCTGCACAGGATATTAATGAGCCTTTTTTTTACGTTTGACAGTTTTTGTATAGTATAGAGCTGCATTTCCAGTTGCTTTAGTAATACGCTTTCTAAGGCAAATTTATACACCACTAATGATAATGAAGAACTGTGGGTCAATAGACTCTCCAAATCATGGTTCACAGTTTTGAACTACTATGAATGTTTGTACAGATTTTGGTTCCAGGCTGTTCTCAGGGGTTGGCATTGTTGGGTATCTACTGAGGCCCAAACCCTAAGAAAAGCCCCCCTTGTAAACTAACAGAAGCCCCTGTACAGGGCCTTTTTAAGGGGGGATAGGGGGCAATTGCCCCAGATCTCACATTGGGGGGGGGGCTCCCACCTGGACCACATCAACATTGGCATTGTTGCCAACTCTTTTATTTCAGGATCTTATTAACTTGAGCTCCATAAACATAATGGGGAAATAATCACAAAACAAACTACTGGTAGTGTCATGACAGCATGAGCAAAATGGTTGCAGCCACAGGCAGCCCAACCATGATGAACCCTGGTCCTGAATACAGTGCCTACAAGCACCAGGGTACTTATATAAAGATCTACCAGAGTGTTCTCCAAGCTTTCTGCTTTCGCAGGGTGGCCAGGTGTCCTATTTTATGTGTCCTAACCTCCAGTTTGGAGAGCTGGTTGAGGACAGTCCTCTATTTGTCCTGTCCAAGTCTTGTTTAAAGTCAAAGAACCCCAACGAGGGAGAACAGCAGGGGCCTTGAAGCTTCCCATCAACACTTATCACTTGGACAGCTGACTGAGCAGGCACACAGGTCACCTAGTCAGTCTTCTCCACTGTGATGATGCATTGTACTTCTATTTAAGCAATACTTATTATTTTTAAATTTGCACCTAATACATATAAATTTGCATATGCAAACAAAACAATATGCAAGTTGGTGTCTTCTTTGTCAGTGTTCTTTTTGTGATGCAATTCCTCTTTTGGGGGGGGCAAATGCTCTCTAAACAACTGAGAAGTGACAGAAGTAAGTAAAGGAGCAGCAGGAGCCTCCATTCACCTTGGCCTCTCCCTCTGGACACCGTGTGTATTGGATCCAGAGCAGCCAAGTAAATGGGCAGCAAATGGGTGGCAGCAGCAGCGAAGAGGAGATTGGCCCTCTCAGGGATGGAGCTGTTGCTTAAATCGCTTTGTGGATTTTTATTCTGGCGGGCTTGCCAATATCCAGAACCAGAATCGAAGCAGGCAAATCAGTGGGAAAACAGATTTATTACAAAATGTTGTACAACAGGTTAGCCCAGTAGGCTAACGCCACAAGGCAAGGCTAACAAAGAGAAAATGGCTACTTGATGCCTTTTATACTTCTTTCTCAAACTATGACCTAATTCCTATGGAATTCAGCTCTCTCTCTCTCTCTGCTGATAAGGCAGAAGCTGCAACTTCAAGGAGACAAAAGAACAAAGAGACATATAGGGTTTGCCAGACATACAGGGTGCAAAGTTAGTCTAGAATGGCGTTGCATTGGTTCAGTTATTATGCTACTACAAGGCCCATTCTACTACAAAGCCTATTTTTCTATCAGAGCCCATTGAATGCCTCTTGCCCAAGGCCCCCTAAAACCTGTAGCTAACATTGATTTTGGTTTCTTCTCTGATGAGTTTAAGATTTTGTTTTGTGGAACTTTCTTATTGCATAGCTAGGATCACATGCTTTCAGCCCTGTCCATGGCAGCCACTTTGCTTTTTGTTTTTATGTCATGAGGAAAATTCATAGTAAGCTGAATTATTCTACACACAATCCACAGTGCACCAGACACATATGTTCAGTTACTACTTATAACAAGAGAGTCAAACTGTTTGCCATGACCAAAGATTAAGGGGGGGAAATGCCTCTACAAGCAGGACAATTGTATGCTCTAGCCACTGAATGTGATGCGATAGATATGACAGTAGACTAAGGTCAGATAAACTGATTCCATTTAATGAGTGATAGCCTTATGCTCTTAGATGAAACTAAAAGCCTGTAGCCAAAAGGTGCTCCCAGATAAGCGTTTTATTGTGCAATCAGCCTACCTTACAGAAATTTACAGCAGGTGCAAATTATGGTGTCTTCAATTAGTAACCTTCCCGTGTGTTCCCACTTCTTCTTCCCTCTTTTTTCTTAACAGGTAGAATCTATTCAGGGGGAAAGGACTGAATGAGGTGGTTTGCACATAACGACAATCCCTGGTTTGAAAACCAATGGGTTTTTCATTCACACACCCCTCTTCCATTTTACCACATAACCCATGATCATCTCCTTCATAGGCTGTGCAGCATGACATGCGAACCCGGACTGATGGGTTGTTTAGGGGCTAACAAACCATGGGTTACCTGCTGGATTATTTAGTCCATAAACAACCCAGCAGTCCGGGGCCACACGTCACACTGCACAATCTACAAAGGAGCCAACTGTGGGTTGAAAAGTAAAGTGGAAGAGGTGGGAATGCTGCTGCATCCCTGATAACCCATCAATTTTTATACTGATAAGTTTGTCATATCATGCAAACAGCCCCAATAACCGCACGATTCCGTTGCCTAGAAGCAGCAAAAAAATTGGGCTGGTTAAATGAATACATGAACTTAAGCCTCACCTCTGCAGTTCCTGAACTTTGTGCACCTCTCTACTTTGCCCCTTCTATTTTCTGGTTTTCCTTCACCATGTAATCTTTTGGCCTTCTCTTCCTCGTCTCAGGGCTACTACCTCTTACAACCTTCTTTTCCTAGGCCCCGCCTTATGCTATCCTTCCTTCCCTAGGCCTTTCTGGCTGCCTTCTACAGGGTCAGCGCAGTTCAGCCGTTGGCAGTGGGAGACTCTTGTGATCAAAACATCTTAGCCAGTGGCAATCTGCAATCCTTAAGATCAAAGTAAATCAGCCAATAGCAGTCAGAGGTGGGCAACTGACACAACACTAGTAGGATCTGAAACAGCACCACATAGTCCCATTATTATTATTATTATTACATCATCTTTTAGCATATATGAATAATTCATAAATCTGAGAGCAATTAAAATGACTTCTGCTCAATTCAACTACCGTGAGACCATGTGATTACATGTGCTAGATATAGCCTGTGAATGCATGCGTGCCAACACACAGCACTGCTGGGGCCTTAAGTACACAATGCTCCCTCTAAACTCATTATTCATCTAAAATTAATGGGCTCCACCTGACTAGCATAGCATTATTTCTGGGTGGTATTGTTGCAACCACATGGTCTGCAGCTGACTTAAAGCAAGCTACAACAACAAAGGCATATGTTGGGGAGTACTGGATTTGTATTCTAATTCTACCCCTTTCTTATGTAAACTGCCCAGAGAGCTTCAGCTAGGGGGCAGTATAGAAATGTAAATAATAATAATAATAATAATAATAATAATAATGCACAGAGAACCAGGTCATAGACAATATTTTCACAGTACATAGGCAGGCATGCTAGACTTCACTTTGTGTTTCAGGACAAAAGTAAAATTTGCTCTAAGGTCTTGATTTTTCATCCATTGAATTCAATGGCAAAACTGTTATTGATTTTAATTGTAAAGGGACAAAAGCTATTATTGAAACAAGCATGGTTTTGTTAAGTTTGATTTTTGTTTTTTAAAGGGGTAAAATCATTTTCATTTTTGTAATTTTCAGGACAAGAGGAAGCTGCAAGAAGAAATCACTCAGAAACGCCTTAAAGTAGAAGAAGAAAAACTAAAACATCAGCACTTGAAGGTAACATGTTCTCAGGAAGGCTCAAATAACTGCCCTTTTCCTTCAGAAAATCATTGCATAAAAATGGAAGAAATCAAAATTAAGAGTATCAGGACTTGATTCATACATGTATATATGTCACTTGATTGGTCTACACTTAGGGAGAAATCCTCTGCCCCCTAGACAGTATCTGGGGAGACATAGGATTGTTCAGTTTCCTGGCTCCGAGTAGACAGAGCTCTAAGCTCGGAGCCAGGAAACCGCAATCCCCACCCCCTCTCCATCCCCCTCATATCCAGCATGGAGAGAACTGCACCAGCTACCTCCCTGTACTCAGAAAACAGAGCGCAGAGACAGAGAAAAGGAGGCATTCCCCAGGGTGGAGACCAGGGTGGTCCTGTTATGCTGTTTCCTACAGCCGCCCCAGCAAATGAGGCGCCACTGCTAGATGGGCAAATTTGCTCATCTAGCAGAAATGCAATGGAGCACGGTGGCAAAGATCGCCTCTGTGCTGCTCCCGCTCTGCATGGGATTCCCGTCAGACTCCGTGGGAATTGCGGTAGGATTACACCCTTAACAGTCTAAATGGTTGTCAGCTGAATCTTTGACCTGACTTCACTGAAAAGCAATTGTGTTGGCGAGGGAGAATATGGAAACTCTACGATGTCAAACCTGTGCTGGGCCATTTGCGCATGCAATAATCTCTTGACAAATATGAATGTGTGAATCTGCCCAGCTGCATAAGTCAATACATAAACAATACAGGGCAAGTTTAAAAATATATTATTTCATTCACAGATCTCAATATTTACTTACTGTTCACAAGTTGTGTTTGTCTTTACTTAGTTTTACAGATGCATTTTGAGCTTTACCAGTTAGAAAACAATAGACTTTACTAATAAGCACTGGGCATTTCAGAAGTTACATAAACAATACACGTCTGTTGTTTGATCATGTGGTGCAGTTTAAAATGAGATCACAGGCAGAAATAATTCCTTACTAAAAGTATGGCTGCAATTTTTACGACAGGGAGGATTTGTTCACTTTGATATTGGAACTTTGCTTCATACACCTTAACAATGAGATTCAACACAAAGCATTAAATAGAAAATCCTGCTAAAATCCTCATGCTTTATTTTATCTAGCAATTTTTTAGTCAATTAACTTAATGGTTCTAAATGAAAATATGTTTTGACCCTACTTCCCATGCATAGAAGTATCTGTAGATTTTGCACTGAAGCCAAACCTGCCAAGTTCCTTGGTATGGAATTCCAATTACTGATGGATCAAATTACCAGCCTGACATGAATGGGAAGGGGAAGAAATTACTATGTATTCTCAGGCTTAGCTTTGCAAGGACAGCTTGACATTTCTTGTCATATTAAAAAGTGAGCAAAGATAAAAGCCAATAATGCTCATTTGTTGAAAATAGCGACCACCCTTATATTCTCTTGAAAAAAGCAGAATGGCTGAATTCGGACGACATGTTAGGCAACGGAGGAGGGGGGGAATAATCGTCAGTTGTGTTGCTTATTGTGTCGTGTGGAAGGTAACACACAACGCACACACAACTGACAGTACGCTAAGCAGGAGAATTAAACAACGGAGGGAAACAACGGGCTTGCACGTTGTTTAGCCCAAAGCCCCGTTGTTTAACGTGTTGTCCAAATTGAGCCCCCCCCCCCCCGTCTCCATGGACTATTCCGTTTGGGAATAGAGTTCTGCCGGCCAAAGCAGCCAAAAAACCCTGGCTGCTCTATACAGCCGGCAGAACTCATGGTGCATGCTGGGATATGGCTGGGGGACTGAGGGAGGGGGAGGGAGCCGACGCTGCAACCAAAATGGCAGCCGTCCGTTCTTCGCAACCGGGGCGTTTGCCGGTGCCGAGCAGCGCCGGCTGCAGTGTGTTGTGTGTGGAGCTCCGGCTGCCTAACGCACGGTCAGTACGCTATTTACCCCTCCGTTGCCTAATATGTCATCCGAATTCAGCCAATGTCAACACAAATTGTGCCCTGTCCAGAGAGTTGGTGAAAGAAAGCGCTTATCTGAAATATGACTAAATATTACAGTATTTCTGAATCGCTCAACCATTCAGTGAGTGCTTGCTTATTGTTCGCATGAATCCCCTATACTGAATTTTATCTTCCACTGATTGCGGTCTGATTTCTCATACTAAGACTAATATCCTAAGCATTCCTACGAGGGAGTAATTCTCATCAAATTTGTACACAAGTTAATTTGGAGATGATGATGGTGATGATGAGCATTATATCAAAATTCACTGCATCGCTTCCTTTTAAAAAGTACTACTATATTAATTCCAACGTATAAGCAGAAGACACCTCATTATTACTAACATTATAAAGAGGACAATCCTATGGCCCCAAAACAGTGTGCCAGAGATAATTTGGAGCTCACATTCTGAGGCCATAAAGACTGCTACAACCTTGGATGGGGAGCTCTGGTATCTGAGCGCTCTCTGACCCCTCTGCCAGCTGCTTTCCGGGTCACAAAAGTGATTTCGGAGAGGTCTGAAAGGGGGCATGCCAGTGGGAAGCAAGGTGAGGGAAGCAAAAGGGACAGGGGAGGCCAGAATATGAAGAATCCTATGACCTTCTCATCCCTGCCCCACCAGTGCGATTCCTTTAGACAGGCTCAGAGGCCCATCTAGAGTACAGATGCATCAGCAGGAGCACACAGAGACCCCCTCTAGATGGATTCCGTTTGACGCCTGGTTAGCCGATTATGCGCATAATCGCTGAAGCGCTTTATCGTAAATGCTTGTATGCAGGAGGTAATTGAGCACTCAACTGGTGACCTTACCGGTTGTTTCAAATGCGCTTTACAAGTAGTTAATGCGGAGAATCGCTTGTTCACATAGTCAAAATGTGCTTTAACGGCCGGAGCAAAATAAAACTCGCTATTTAACGCGCATTCGATAATGCGCATAATCGGAGAGAAAACGCGCCTCTATGCCCGATTTGCACTCCGTTCTTGTAGAGGTAAATTTTTTAATGCGCCTTGAAAGAGCTTTAAATGCCTCTTGTAGAGGCAGCCAGAGGTGAAAATCGCCTCTATCGCTCACCCTGCCCTGCTGGCATTTGCCCAGCACGGCATTGGATCTATAGAAGGCTTTGATTTTTGAGGCTTCCGATAAACATGGACATAAACTATAGGAGTGCACTCTTAATTACTCAAACAATACTTGGTATTAGACAGAATTAAGGCATTACACATATTTAACATAACTCTCTAAAGTGATTTCGTATTGTCACAGCCATGATTTTCTGTTTTACCCAATCCAACAGTTAATATTAATAGTATTATAGCTAATAGCGATGATTATACTTTTTTTTTTTACTATACAGGGATTTAGATTCCATTGCACTGTTTTGGGAAAATACAAATTAAAGCAGGCAGCTACATATAAGAGAGGCATAATTATAAACCAATGGATCACTGTAGGAACCAGAGGTTTAGTGAACAGCTGCTCTGCATAATAAAGAAAGGTCAAATCTACACTTGGTTACCTGTTGCTAACCTGGAAATAAGGATGTAGCTTTGTATCTCCCACTGACATTAATGCTTATCTCACAGCTAGGTTCCTGTGTTCCACTGTGTAAATCAGTCTCCAAGCGCATGAAAATGTACTTGCTTTTGCAGAGTAACTCCCATAACAGCTATAATAAGTGCAGTACAGCACTGATTTAGGATACAACTCAGACTTTAATGGCAAATCATACTCCTTAAATCCTTTGAAATCTTGGGGGTACTGTAGACGCTAGAAATAGAGAGAAAGAGCGCTCTGGATGTATGGAATTTTTTGAAAAAATAACTATTTGGTCAAGGAGGAGGAAGTAACTCATCATAATCTCAGTCCCAGCATGTTCTTCTTCGAAGGTACAGCCTGGTTATCAATGAATGTAAGGACATGAGATGCCTACTTTGAACATTATTTTCAGAACAGCTGTTGGGCTATTGCTTCCACTTCCATGGCTGTGTAAAGCAGCTACATACATACTACAATTCGGCTTCAGCCCTCACAGCTACCATTTCCCACATTGGGAATACAAAAAACTGCAGTTGTGGTTACTATGTAATATAGAATGTATTTCTTAATACCTTAATTCAGGGCAGCTCAGAGATGCATGGAGAGCATGTCCTTTGGTTGCCTAGCAAATATTATGTGCTTATTAAAAATAAATGGGAACTGTGCCAGGGATGAAACTCTGGCAGGAATGGGGTAACCTCACCAAGAAAAGAGAAAAAGGTCAAAGGGGGGAAACCATGGTGGCATGTTGGTGGCATGTGCCTGGGAGGAGATGAAAAACTAGGCCTCGGACCTGGAGCAAAAGTTTCTTGATTTGACCATATGTCAGGAAAAACCAGGACATGTCAGGATTTTTTGTAACAAATCCAGGAAGGGGGGAATTATGAAATTTGAAGAAAAATCCGGATTTTTCCCATCCTCCCCCACCCAAAAGGAAGCTCTACTTTATAAATGGGAATTAACAACAATGCTTACACCTCTGTCATTTTTAAAGATAAAGAGATGACACTTGTCACCTTGACAGCCCTTAGGAGAGGCTTTATCCATGGCATATTTGAAGCAGATCCGTTCGTCCCTTGATTTTTAGGAATTTTTTAAAGTTTAAGGTTTTAAAATTATTTTTTTGAAAATGTCATTTTTAAAGATGTAGAGATGAAACTTGGCATTTTGATAGCTCTTACGTAGGTCTTTAGCCATGCCAAGTTTCAAGCAGATCTGTCCATCTGTTGATATTTAGGAATTTAAAAATTTTTTAAAACGTAACGTGAATTGATATTATCCATTGTTCAGAAAGCTCAAGATACCTCATGTGCCACCAGCATACAACACTGGAGTGCATTCCTGCACAAGCATACAATTTAGACTGTCTGTCCAACAGTTCTTCCCATTAAAAAAGGGAAGGTGAAGCAGGATGATGTCACAAATTAGTTCATATGTCATTAAGCAGGAGTGGTATCCCTGAAGAGGACACTGAATGACATCATTTCAGTGATCCTACAGGTTGTGTTTTCATCTGGATGGAGCCAACACATAGCTGACATGGCAATTTGTGCTGGATGAGTATAAAAGAAATTGCTAATGGAATTTTTTTAAAAAAAATATGTATAGAAAAAAGCTCTGCGTGAGAAATGGCTCTGGGACGGATTAAATACGCATACTCCAAAAGAACAAGAAGAAATGCAAAACCAGAATCGAGAGGATCAACAACAGATGATAGAGCTGGAACAAAATATCCTCAGGTGCAACTTTTTTTTCTTTTTCTTTCTCTGCCATTAAAAACTTTTGTGATCAGATTAGTTTTCTGTGCTGAACAGGGGGATTAATGTCTCTAGGACCAGCTATTTGAATTCTGCTGTTTCAACAATACAGCTAACTTTTTTTGTTGTTCAAAAAAAAAAAAGGCATGATTTTAAAAGATCACGTTCTGAATATTCTGTGCATAGTTGAGATTAATAGAATCATAGAATCTTATTTAGTAGAAAGCAGCTTCTTATGTTCCTATGGCATTTTGAATGGACAAGATTTTATTTTTTAAAATTCAGATACTCAGCTAACTATGATAAGAAGGAAGCAAAATTTCCAAAAGTACTTCAACATGGGGGAGGGAAACCACTGACGAAACGGATTTTTCTGCTCTCCAACCCCAGTGTGTCCCCAAATCTGCTCTCGAGGGAGTACATGGGGGGGGGGGCTGCAGAAAAGAGGAAAGCCAGGTGAAATCAATGTGCCTTAGGGCCCACTTCTATGCATGTTTAGACTGAAAAAAGTCCTATAATTCCCAGCATTCCTGAGTTAGCCATGCTGTCTAGGGAATGCTGGGAGTTGTAGGACTTTTTTCGATCTAAACATGCATGGACTGTGCCCTTAAAAATATTCTGTGTCATAATCAACACAGGTCTCCCAGCAACCATGGAAATAGGAAGGATTTGGAAACATAGAATTAGCATCAAAACAACCCCCTGTAATGTTATCAAGGAGCACAGAGCAACACCTGTTGAAATATTCTGTGGTCTCATTAAAACTTCTCTACAAGTTTTCAGGAAGATTTTTTTAGAAGCTAATACTCTATAAGCATCAAATCCTATCAGAGGCAAGAAATGCCAAAAACGGTTGGTTAACTCCAGCGTCATTCAGTGCAGCTCCACATGTGATAAAACAGCAAATGCATGTTCCTTACATTGTGTAGGGAACATGCATTTGGCAAATATATAGAAGTTATACCTGTGTTGTGTACACACATTGAAATTTTACATGGACACTTTAAGGCCTCATTGAGGTCCCTGCATGGTAAAGGCAGAGGCACATATCTCTCCTTTGCTCTATACAGAGCTGTTTCCTCCCACCTCCCACCTTCTGCTGCCGCAGAGAAAAAAGAACCCTGAATATCGTATTATTGCCTTTTAAAATACAATTGGACCCCTTAGCTTTGTTTCCCTGCTCTTTTCTGTCTTTCTTTCTGTCTTTCTTTCCCTTTCACATGTAAAATCTCCTCCTTCTAGAAAGGTTCCATTTTGATGAATATCCAAAAATGTGCCTTGGATTTTACTGGGATGGATGTTAGCAGATTCCCAGTAAAATTTAATCGGTATAAAAAGCAGAAAGGTTACCTGCCAAGAGGGATTCACTTTACTGCTAGACACAGATATTCATGTAGTGTATGAGATGCTACTCAAGAGAACAGAGGCCAGCAAATACCATTTTACTCTGTATTGATTTTATCATATCTTGTGCTTGATTAGCACATTTTAAATAAGGCACTATGAGCTAGTGCTAACTCGATAGTAGAATGGGTGCTGTGAAGCATTCCTTTTAAGTAGCATTCACAATCCAATCATCCATTTCAGATCAATTTTGGCAGCTGAAAACATGCAGTCATGCCCAGTCCAAATAAAAGTAATTCCATCTATTCCGAGAGAAAGTATACTGCAATTGCTGGGAGAAATATATTCCTTTTGATGTTCAGTTTTGTATGTATATCTAACATGATGGAAGGATGATATACAAAATATTAAATGGAACGGTCTTCACCCATCCCAGTTCCTCATTACACTGACTGGGCTATTACTGGAAGATAGTAGGGAGCGGACTGAGGCTTAATTCAGCAATTTCACTTGATGAAGCTCCATTCTCTACTGCCTCTGAATAGTCGGTGACAAAAAGCAGCTCTCTCTCCACATTTTGGGGATTACTAATTTAACACAGGGGTGGACAGACTTCAGGCTTGTTCAATCTACTTTGTTTTTAAGTAGAATCGCAAGAGCTGCCAACCAAAACCTGGTGCAAAAGACATATTTAGAAAAGGGATACACAATCTGCAGCCCAGAGAATGCATGGAACTCCCCCCCCACCTGAAATCTACCCCTGATGCCCAGCCACTGCAAAAAATCCCTCCTTGCAATCCAGGGGCTGTCCTCATGATGCTGGATTGGCGCTGCCTTCCGCTAAAACCCCACAGTATCCCTTGCCCAGGGTGGCATCGGGTAATCCCAATGCCATGGAGAAAGCACATGGTTTCCGATGATCATCCAGGTACCAGAACTGCCCCCCACCCTCTTCCTGATTTCTGACGACCAATCGCTGGTTGCCTTCCACCAGGACCACCCCCCAGATCAGCCCCAGAATGAGGTCAGATGGCAGAACAGCTGAACTGACCTTGCTCCCACCGAAAAAGTTGGGGTAAATCCGTGACTTTTTCAAAGCGCAGTTTTGCAGCTACCCCAGGGCTTTGACCATGTACAAATAGCCCCCTAGTGGCTTTTTCAAGAGTGATCCATATCAAGATCACTGGGGATGTGGGTGGAGAGAAGTTATTCTCTCCCTCTCCAGCGATCTTCCCACAGCCTAATTTAAGTGGGACTCAAAAACCCTTGCTGATCTACCTCAAATCACTTTGGGCGAAATCCTATCAGGATGCCCATCACCCCCCAAATTCAGAAACTGGTGGGCATCGTATGCAGAGCGGGAAGAGCATGGAGGCGATCTTCGCCTCCACAATCCTCCCACTCCACATTTTTCTAGATGGGCTTTTTCGCCCATCTAGCTGTTGCTCTGCAGAGCAGGAGGGAGACCAGAGAGGCCAGATGATTCTTTCCCAGTCTCTCCTCTCCCTGCTCACAGAACTGCCCCCTTTCTCTCCTCACCGAGGTCACCTTTGCGACCTCAGAGAGGCAGCCAGCACAGTTCTCTCGATGCCAGCTGTGAAGAGAGGGGGGTGCAGACCTTGGATTCCGAAGTATCCTATGGGCCCAGAGATGCTATCTAGGGGTCATAAGATGGCTATCCCCAAGTTCTACCAGTAGATCTCAATCTGTCTTCACCCCACTCGAACCAAATGTGCTTGAAATCAAATCCACCGATACACAACAGATGAGCTTGCGCCTGTTATGTGTGATCTTCATTGCAATCCGTACCATTAAATATTACTCCTTCGGATATTGTACATCTGCAGACTTGAGAAAGAAATTGACGATCTTGAGCAAGCGGAACTAACCATCTCAGTTAAAGAAAAAGCCGTATTGAAGAAGCTTAAATCTGTTGAAAGGACCACAGAAGATATTATAAAGGTCAGAGTCTAATTTTAAAAGTCAGCTACTGATCGTTGCTTTGTAAAAATGAACAGTTAAGGGAGATGGATCAATGAAAGCAAGGAAATGGTGCAAGGCTCCATTCTTCTGCACATCAGTGGAAACTGAAAGTGAATAGCAATGCAACACGCGGCATGTCTACTCAGAAGTAAGCCCCATGGAATTTAACGGTACTTAATTTCTGTGAACTACCCAGAGAACTTTGGCTCTTGTAATAAATTTAAAAAATACTCTGTGGAAAGTATATATATAATTGCAACCTAAAATGTATCCTACTCAAGCTACTTAGGATCATGTAGATAAATATGTCAGAATCAAGGTTGTTATAATTGCTGGTGATTCTGGATCTGTATTTTGCCAAATCCATTCCATGCCTCAGGAATGTTTTTTTACATTTATACCTGTACTCTGTATTGATATATTTGTGGTTTGTGCTATGAACTGTGACATTATTTTAGTATGAAATAACAAACTGTTAACTATTAACTATATATCTATGCTGGTGGAATGCCAAGAACACATGGGGGAATTTCCCTGCAGCCTGACTCTCTCTAAGCTCAGAAAAGGGGGAAAAAAGACTCTCCACATTTCTTTAACCTTCAGAAAAAGCCTGAATGAACATGCCAGCTTGCCAGTGCAAACTGAAAGTTAAACAGGTCTATAGGAGCATTATGCAATTTCTAGAGTGGAAAACAGCTACTGCCCTTGCTTGTCTTAAGCAGTTTACTTGAGGATGTGGTAAGGCACTAAGAGTCTCAGACAAAAAGAACAGTGTCTTCACTCTGGAATAGCAAATAAAATTGACCTATTACAGATGCTACGTAAGATAAATTTAATATCCTGAATGCCAAAGGGAAATACTTGAGATATACAGAGAGGAAAGAGTGCCGGGATTTCTAGAGCCGAGCAGAATTTTTACAGAATACTTTTTTCTGAGAAAGTTCTTGAGATATTTGTTTTCATCCCCACCCCTAGAAAAAGGTGGCCAACATGCAGACTTTTCTCCAAATATTCTCCACCGTTTTGGGGGGTGGCCGCCATTCCCCTCCACACACAATGCACCAAAACACTAGATCTGGGACATTGTGAAAGATGCAAAATGGTGTTGCAACTTGCAGCAGCCCCCCCCCCCCAATGGGGGGAGAACATAAATTATTTTGGCCAGCCTCTCGCAACCTGATGCCCTATAGAACTGTTGGCCCACAACTCTCAATGTCCCCAGCCAGTATGTCAATTGGCCATGCTTGCTGGGGACGATGGAAGTTTTAGTCCCACATCCCTGGAGGGCATCAGGTTGGATAAGGCTGCTTCAGGCAATGTACGCCCAAAAGTCTACCCCATGACATGCTGTGGTTTCTTAAATCAGCCAAAAATCCCTTTTCTAACCTGAAAAAATATAGCAGGTTTCCATGCATGCTCTCATTATGGAAGAAGATGCCCATCTAGACATAATCCCATCCAGTGGAGCTGATGCATCTGATTTCAGTGGGTCTGTGAATCCATTATGGGTTTCAATCAGAACCAACTAGAACTCTTAAGGGGCTATCCAGGATGCAGAACCCATTTTGGAGATAGAGTTCAACACCTTGAATAGTTCCTCTAAAATCAGAGCCACCAACCTCCACTGGTCCCATCCACATTGTGATACTTATCCAGGTCTATTGAAGATGCTAGATGTCACTAATACACCAGTCAGGATACACATCCCGATATAAGGCTACTAGTCACTGTACATGACTAGTTGCCCATGACTAGACCTAATTGGGCCATAGGATGAGGGCACACGGCAAATGCTCTGCAGTTGCGCGTCTGCAACACAGTTATTGAATGTTTTTCTTCCCGAGATTCCCTTTAAGTCTAAGAATCGTTCGGAAGCTTAGACTTTTATATTTGAATGGGCTTTCAATGGCTGGAGTCATGACAATATTGAGTGGATTTTAACATTCCAATTTTTAATATTTGGCTTAGTTTCAATGCATAACCTGTCCCCCAAATTCTCAGTAACATACCACTTGAAAACCAAAAGTAAGTAACTAAATACATAGTAAGTAAGGAAATAAAAGACTAAAGAATGAAATAACTTCTGGGATGGGGTACTACTTACAAAAAAAAGTGATAACATTGACTAATTATATAGTTCCATTGGTGGTTTCTTCTTAGTTTGAAAAGAAGAAAGTCTGGGACCACTGTTGCAGAGGAATTTGGAAATCAGTACCGTTGAATACAGTGGGACCTATTTCTTAGTAACCACACATAAGAATCACTTGCAAGGCAAAATGCTTTACACTGATGGTGATTAATAATAATAATAATAATAATAATAATAATAGGTTTGTGTCATAATTCCTTAAAACTACATGAAAATCACTGAATTTGTTGTTTCTGTTTTTTTCTTAGTCTGTGAAGATGGAAAAAATAAAGATTACAGAAGGTACGTTCACTCAAAGCATAGAATTTGAAATTATATATGCAGAACAACAGTGGGATAAATGATAGATATTGACAAATGTCTCTTTTCACAGAGCCAGCTGAGTACATATATGCCAACATACCAGATCTTCCAAAATCTTTCAGGCCTACTGCACTTAAGAGGTCAGGACATCTAGAAACAGAGGACGATGAAGAAAAACGAAGAGGTGCGGTTCAGCAATGCACATCAAGAAAGAGTATTGGCTTATATGGCCTACATCTAAAATGGTTTCAAATCTGGGAAATGAACTAAACATCTGAAGTGTATGTGTGATAGATAGATAGATGATAGATAGATAGATAGATAGATAAATAGAACAATGCCCTGTGTTCTTATGAAATTGTTACCAGCAATAAAGGTTAGTGTGTGTGTCTGTGTACACACACACCATTTCATAAGAACACAGACATTGCCTTATATCAACTTAGAAAAGAGGAGGGATCAGTCTATCCAGGCCTTGCCCATCACTAGTCCCACCTACCTGTGTGATCCCCAAAGAGTTCCACAACTACCAATGCGGCCCCTCACCCAAAAAAGGTTGCCCACTCCTAGTCCACACTGGCTGGCAGTAGCTGTGCAAAGGTTCAGACCGGAGTCCTTTCTAGCCCTACCTGGATTTGTCAGAGATTGAACCTGGGACCTTCTGCATGCACAGCATGTGCTCTACCATTGAGCTACAGTCCTTCAAGGGAAATGGTATTCTCTGCTTTTTAGGTGATTGATGTGCTGCAAATGACTAACAGCAGTATGGGTGGGCAGATGTAAAACTCTTGGTGGGCTTTGAAATTCAATGGATTTCTTTGTAAAGCCAGCTTACATGCTCAGCCTGCTCAGATATCCCACCAATCTCTCCTAGCCTTTTAAAGTAGAGAAAATGGTAATACAGCGCTATAGTGTGGTTTCTCCCCCTGCCCTCCTCACCCCCACAATAATCCTGGAATTAAATCAGCAGTGGGGAACCTGTGACCCCCCAGATGCTGTTGGACTACAACTCACATAACTTGATCATTTTAGCCATACTGGCTGGGGCTGTTGGGAGTTTGTTTCTAAAAACTTCTGGTGGGCCACAAGTTCCCCACCCCTGCTTTAAATGACAGTGGGCAATAGCCACCATTGCACTACATTAAGATTTTGCAGCAGAGCAGTCTGGTCAAGGCTGCCTGGACTGCCTTCTCCAGTAGCAAGACAATGACAGGGGCAAGTCTATGAGCCTTTCTACACAAGGCTTTTATTGGGTGCTCATGATTCCTCACTCGTGGTAGTTTGCGGGGCCTTTATACAACATCATCCTCCAGGGCCTCTCCTGTACTTTGCAACCATGGGGGGGGGGGGGGTACATCAAGGAAAGTGCAGTATTTTTCTGTAGCGTGTAATTGCACTTTTCCACTATACCACAGCACCATCTAGTGGCTGTTTAATGAAACATACAGAAAGGCAGAGAGAGAAAACCCCTGGGAAAAAAAGCACATGTAAGGGAGGCAATCTTAATTCCTCCAAGAATCCAGAAACAGAAGCCCTGGTAAAAATGTGGGATAAAGGCCTCATATAGAAATGCCCTATGTTGAGGCTGGGGAGGGAAGGCTCCCTGTATTCCCCATGAACTTCTGTGCTCCCCCAATTCTTCTCCTGAGTAGCAATGTGCTATTCCAATAAATCACAATATAGTTGATGATTGAATCCAACCATGTGTGGTTGCAATGATCATAGGAGCTATCTGTTAGAACATGGGTTGTGCCACACTTATATAAAGTGGGGTTAGTTTGAGTTAAACTGGAAGGAGCAGGTTGGAGGGATGAGTTCATTCCTTCCCCGCCTTCAGTTTTCTGCCACCAAACCACCTACAGCCAGCTGAAAAATGATTGGAAGGAGGGATTCCAAGTAAAGGGGGGGAAGCTGTGGAGGGGGAGAATTCTGCACTCCCTGTACCAACTGTATGAAATAATGCATCAGCAACTTTCCAGGAAGTTGCTGGTGCTCAATGTTCTACTAAAACACCGGTCTGCTATTATCTGTAAGTTCTTAGATATTTATTTAGTAATTGTGTTAAACATCTTTTAAAAGGGTTTTGTTCCTTCCAATACAGCCCTGTTTGCTATGGAAATTAAAGTTGAAAAAGACATAAAGACTGGGGAAAGCACAGTTTTGTCAACAATACCGCTTCCGTCTGATGACTTTAAGGGTGCAGGAGTAAAAGTATATGATGATGGTCGAAAGTCTGTCTATGCAGTGTGTGCCAATGGAAGCGTAAAAAACAACGAACTAGATGATCTCGCACCAGTTGAAGTGGAGGACCTGTTAAGACAAGCGACTGAAAAGCAATCCAAGTCTCCCACTGAATATCATGAGCCAGTATATGCAAACCAGTTTTGCAGATCCACAACTCCCCAGCAGGATAAATTAGTCCAGCGGCCAAATGGTGAAAAGGATGCTATTCAACATAAGATTAACAGATTTGACTATTTTTATAATGAACCTGTCTATAACAAAGACAAACGGCAACAAATGGAAGCAAATGGTCTAGAAGGCAGCTGTCAGCAGAATTCCCACTCTCCAGTTCTTCAAACAGGGTCTCAGAAGATTAGCCCCCAAAACAAGATGGCACCTAATGTTCAAAGAGAAGTTATCCAAGAGGCTGTTGATCCATATCAAAAGGGCGGAGAGAGCCAACAAGTTATAAAATTCAGAAACTCTATAAATGCTAATGAAAAGCCTTCGTCATTGCTAAAAAGTGATGAAGAGTCTAGTTATAGTGTGGTCCAGGCTATGCCATGTTATGTGGACGATACGGAGCCTGTTACAATGGTTTTCATGGGATACCAGCATGTGGATGAAGAAGAACTCAATAAAACCATCTGCGGATATGATGGGATTATCCATGCAGAACTTGTTGTCATCGACGATGATGGGGAAGAAGAGGACAGTAAAACTGAGACACCTTTGTATCATCCAGTGGGACCTTACAGCCAGGTCTACCAGCCATCCAACCAAACAGGTGCAATTCCGCAGACAAATTCCAACAAAACTATTGGTGACAATGTGAACAAGTCACCTCACCAAAATTCCATATCACTCAAGGAACAAGAAGAAAGTTTGAGCTGTTCTACCCACAATGGTCAACTTGATGGCCAATTAGCAGGTGATGGAACTGAAGATCCCTCTTTAACAGGTAAAAAACCGGGCAAATCACGACACTGTTGTACTCTCATGTAACAGACTGGTTACTCCTCTTTCCTATTCTTGTTCCTTCACCTTAAGAGCTTTTCTACATGAAGTGTTTATTTTGCATTCATCATTCCTAGCTCAAAGTTGTTTATGGGTTCTTTAGACAATGTTGTGATTCTCCAGTTTCATTTCTGTTTTTAAGAGGATTTCATGGTTTAATTTAGAGCCAGGAAAATGGAGCATTATTTGGAAAATTCAAATAAAATGTATTTTCCTACCTGTGTAATTGCTATATTCCACTAGATTGCCACCTAGAGGTTATGTAGTGGGTACGCAGGAAAGGAAAAACTCTTCTGTGGAGCTTGGAGCACCATTCTGAGAGAAAAATTAAAGTAGATACAGCAGATTATAGCCTCATGCAGAAAAGCTCTAAGTCTAACTAATTCATAATTTCTAGACTATTTCCTCTTTGTCTTTTATGTTCAAATTGTTTCACATAAACTTTAACCATATGCTATCTAGCAGCCATGGTACTTTGAAGGACCAAAGTGCTCAAAGACTTTTTTAAAAGGTTCCTGAAAGCAGATGAGGGTGATAGTGATGGTGGAAATGAGATATGGACCTAATTTGAGCACATCTTGAAAAAACATGCAAGAAAAATGGGTTCAGACTGCATTTCAGTAGTAAATGGCATTCCTTCCTGTTACATGGATCTCCATTTTTGGAGCTCAATTATGCCTCTGTCTGGTCTCCTGACTTTGTAGTGTATAACTTACCTTGCACCTTAACATAGAAAGACCGGTTAAACAGGTCTGTTTTACTTTAACCTTGACCTAATGTGTCCACTTCACTGGAAATATCTTTATGCAAGTTTTGATAAAGCAAGTTAAGCCTGCTTTATTTGGATTTTTTTAAATAGTAAATGTGACTAAAATCAAAGTATTTTGTCTGTACATTAACTTCAAGCTGTCTGTCCTTCTACCTTGAATAAAACTGTCTTACATTTTCTAATATGTTTGCATGAAATCTTTCACTCTGCTTCTCACTATAAACCTTTTGTATACTAAACACTTTGTAGAACACAATAAGCTTAATCCAAATTGCTTAGTAGCTCATATCTGCACTTTATCTGAGTACAAAGAGCTGGTGGTGGCTCTATTGGGTGAATGTGGATTGTCCCTTACCCAATGTGGACCACAACTGGTAGGCCTGATCCCCAAACAGTTGAAGCCTGGTCATATGAATTTAAAACAGTTTGCTTCTACTGATTTTGTTTTGGAATAATCCTGTGATCCTACATATGCTTACTTGGAAATAGGTTTCATTAATAAAAATAAATAAGGCCTACTTAGACATGTATCGATTTATCATCAGGGCATCAGAAGGGTTTAATTAAGGTGACCTTATAAAATGGAGGACAGGACTCCTGTATCTTTAACAGTTGTATAGAAAAGGGAATTTCAGCAGGTGTCATTTGTATGCATGCAGCACCTGGGGAAATCTCCTCTTCATCACAACATTTAAAGTTGCAGGAGCCCTTCCCTCTTTTGTAGCTGCAGCTTTAACTGTTATGATGGAGAGGGAATTTCATCAGGTGCTGCATGCATACAAATGACACCTGCTGAAATTCCCTTTTCAATACAGCTGTTCAAGATACAGGAGCCCTGTCCTCCTTTTCATATGGTCACCCTATTCAAAATTAAAATTAAGTAGGCTTGCATATGTATTGTAACCTGGCAGGTGCTTGTCATCCTTTCCCCTCCATCTTTGCATCCCAGACAGTCAGCAAAACCAGGACATTGATCAAGTCACCATATACAACATGGAACTGTGCCAAGTTGTACTTTGTGCAGGCCTGTTTTAAGTACTCCAGCTTAAATGGCACTTTATACAGCCAGCTATGTGTGTTAACGCTGCTTCGTGTTACAGTGCATTTGGAGGCAGTTCACACATGCAAACAGAATGTTCTCTGCCCCACTCCCTCTTCCATATTGTCCTTCCCACATACGGATTCTGAAGAGAAAACTCAACATGTGCCAGGTACCCAGAAACAACCCATAGCAGTGTTGCCAGATGTGTGAGAATTACTGTGAGTTAAATGTCTTCAGACAAAGCTAGGAGACCTTTTCCACCCTCATACACAAAATATGCAAGAGTTTGGGACTGTTCAGTACATTATTAGCTTTGAAAACTTGGAGGATCATCAGACGAGGGTTTTATAGCACGTTCGTTACTGGCTACTCACGGATGTTTGTGAGTCCCTTTAATGATGCCATCCGCCTCCCACGCATCTCCCGCTCCTTCTGCTCTTTTTTCCATCAAAACATAAGACCCAGGAAAACCATTTTTTTTTCTATAATGAGACCTGTTGCCATTTCCTGCTGCGTGCAGGAGAAGCAGCACGATAAAAACGCCCACTGAATGGGCCACATGGTTGTTCCTTGCTTTCTCTTTCTTCCCTGTGTGAAGAAAGTGGGAGAGAAGAAGGAGGCAAGGCAATGGTAGGGGAATGTGATTCCCCCCCCAATCTGATGAGGCTCTTAATAGCTCATCCTAATTGTCCAGCAACTCTCAAACCAAGAATGTGAATGAGTGAAGGCTCTGAACTTCTTAGGCCAACCTTTCCCAACCTGGTGTGCTTCAGATATGCTAGACTATCCTTCCCATGATCTGGAGTCAGTATGGCCATGCTGTTTGGGGGTGATAGGAGTTGTAGCCCACCACATCTGTAGTCCACCACCACGTCTAACTTAAGTCCCATTCATTTCAGTGGGTCTAGTCTAAGTTGGACAAACATTGGATACAACCCAAGATTTTAAAAGGCTGCTCTAGGGCATTCAACTCAGGGTGGTTTGTTATGTAAAGGAAAGCTTTCATCTTGATCTCAAGTTCCATCTCATCCAAAGCACTGATAGCAGCGGAGTGGAGAAGACCTCCTTTCCCCTCTTTTTCTTCACATTAGGTCAATTACAGGTGACTTTTCCCTTCTATGTCAGGAATTCTAAGCCCTCCTGCTGAGTAATGAGGCAACAGAGACTCACTGTGCAATCCACAAACTCTTTTATTCAGTGAATAGCAACTCTTCACACTTGTAGCATCCTGCAAAGGCTGGGAGCTGTCCTCTGGGGTGCTAAATAGGGCTTTTGTTAAAGGAGCTACTAAAAGCAAGGCCCTTGCTTTCCAACTAATGGACGGGTATCCCACCATGCTCGATAAGCTTTTTCTGGGCTCCTCCCTGCAGGGAGGATCCTCCCGACTCAACCTCTGATGGGCAGCCAATCTGCCTCCCACCTCCTCTCAGTTCCGTCTGCTTAACTCAGCGGCGGGTTCTGGCACCTGCCAATGCCTGTGCTCTCTCCCCCTCCAACAGAAGCTGGGAGACAGTCTCTGAACCTGGCCCTCCTGCTCGATAGGCCCCTGGGAAGATTCTTCGCTGACTTCTGGAGAGTCTTGGGAAATTTCCTCCCCCATCCCAGCTGAATCAGAATCAGAATCGGAAATCCAACCGGGGAACCTGGGCCCAATCCTGACACTCTAGGAGCACCACTGCATCTGCCCCCACATCCATTTTAACAATGAAATCGGCCTTGAAAAGGAGCTTTGTGCATACTTTGCTAGAGGGAATGAACGGCACCTTTACTGGAGTACAGAACAGGGGAAATAGAAATTTAAGTTTGATGCTATATTTACCTTCAGCTGCAACAAAGTTTAGATAGGACCAGCTAAGCAAATTCAAAGCTGTTGTCACTACACCATTTTGGGATGTTCGTGACTAGTAGCACTGCTAGGTTTGAATCTAAATCAGCCTCCCCTGACCTAGTGCCCTCCAGATGTGTTTACTACAACACCCATTGTCCCCAATCAACATGAGCAGTGAACCTGCTGACTAGGGTGGTAAGAAAGACTTGTAGTCCAACTCATCTGTAGGGCATTAGGTCAGGAAAGCTGATCTACAGCTTGACACCTTTACGTTTAATTTCCCTGATGAAATGGGAAACGGCCTATCCTGCCCATCTTGTCTCCTTGCCCTTTTCATCTACTACCCTGTTATGAAGCTCAACTGGAGTTGCGTTTGCTAAAAACTGGGGACGCAGAACAAATGTTTCAGGAGAAGCTGCTGCTGCCTCCCCCTCTCCAACTTCATCTGGGCACTGTAAAGGAATAACATCAGTTTGCAAGTTAGAGAGCCTGGCAACCTCCTATCCCAAAGGATACGGTTTATATCCTCCATTTCTTGTAATAGCTCTTATGCATCTGGCAGGAAATAGTGAAGTGCAGTGTGGAAACACATCGATTGCTAGGGCTGGCCCCAAGACATTTTGCTCCCTGAGGCAAGGGACAAGATGGCGCCGCCTCCCATGCCGTGTACAGAAGCTGAGTGGACTGGCAGATGAATCTGTCTTCCACGCTAAAGATGGGACAATGTTCTCCGCTGAACTTGAAGGCAGCAGGCTTACTACGTGGATGCAGAGTAGGCTGCAATCCACACAGTTATCTCCTTGAACACTTTGCTGCTGCCTTTCAGCATCTGCCACCTGAGGTGACTGCCTCACCCTAACTCATGGTAGGGCTGGCCCTGTCATTTGCTGTTCTGCTTCAGGCAACAAAACGTCTTGTAATCCATACTGATTTTCAAGTGGATACAAAATAATGAAGGCTTGGGTTTGTGCCCAGGCTCACATCCAACTTCTGCTTTCACTGCCAGGCCCCAACCTTGGAACCTGTAAAGGAATAATAGGTGGAAGTGTTCTTGAGCAGGTGCAGAGTGTGTATTTTTTTTGACTGCATAACAGAATTCCCCCCCCCCCCCATTTGTCAGGGATTAGAGAGAAGAGTCTAAATCAGGGTAGCATTTCCAATTGAGTCTCCACTCTGTCCTACTGGTCTTTCTTTCTTTCGAGCTGGTGAGCTGTCTCCAATAGGACTCTTAAGTTTTTGAAAGCTTTGCTGGTTGATTTATTAAGTGGTGCCTCTTTGTCTACCATTTCCTAAATGCTATAGAAGCTACACCACACTACTCTGTACCAAGGCGACAGAACCAAAATGGATTTAGCTTTACTAGCTGCAGACGGTTCTCTGTTAATACTTGGCCTTGCTTTAGCCCGCTCCTCTACACTCTTTCCCATGCATTGTTACTGTGCCCCACCACATACTGAATACTCAGAGAATGCTAGGAAATGAGTAATTTTCCCAAACAATCTCATAATTATCCTGCTTGCCCTAAAGAGGAAACAATGCCAGGAAGGCCCGTCGTAGACAAGGTAGCAACACACAAAGGGCTGTTTGTGAAGGGAACAGAGCTTTTTTTTCTTGGAATTCTTTTGACAAAACTCATCCTACTTCAGCCTCCAAAATCAGTGCCAACTCTCCCACATTTGGAGAAGGTACAATCTTGGTCTGTGTTAAGTATTCTTTGGTACCTTCGCACTGTAGGAAGAAGGAGCTTAAATGTTCTAAGGAATGCAGAGAAATCTAGGGTGGCCTCTGACCCATTGTACATGTAGGAATAAATTTTGTTCCAAATAACAAGGTAGGCACAAGTGCCAAGAGGCCAGGCTGAAAAAGGAGTCCTTCCCCAATCTGGTGCTCTCCAAATGTTTTGAACTACAATTCCCAACATCCTCCAACCAGCCATGTTTGGATGAGAGTTTTCATCGAATACATCTGGAATATTGGGGGAAGGCCAATATACATCTTACTGTCTAGTCTGTGCATCTTCTCAGATCACACATGTTCAGCATAGTCTAGGCATTAGCCAACAGGAGATCGACAAATGTTCTTGGCTACTGTTTTAACAGCAGCACCAAAAAGATTCTCTTTCTAGCTTAGGCTTTTAGAACCCCCAATCTGTCCATTCTGGCCTGTTTTCACAGCAAATTGCAAGAAGAAAAAACCTCCACCCTGCATAAAATCCACACAGAGATTGAGTTTGTATGTGAAAAAGGATTTTCTATCAAAATACATGTTCTGATCTGCATATTAGTCCAGGGGTCAATCTAAACTAGCATTTTAAACTAGCATCAGTTGTCCTAAAGGTCTCTCTCCATCCAACTTTTATGGTGACTTTTTCTGCGATTGCAGTTCCCGTGCACCACCAGGTCACGCGTGCTCCAGTTTAGCGGTGTTGTTACTGGTGGGAGTGGCTTGAAAGCTCTAGAACCTGCTTTGCAACGTTTTCCTTTCTCTCGCGCCTCTCCTGCTTTCTGCTCTTCCTTCCGTGCTCTTTTTCTTGGTGCAGATGTTGATGGAATTTGTGGGCAAGGAATTGGCGGGGTGGGTGGGTTTGAGGCTATTTGACGCTGCACACCTACACAGCTGTTAATGACCTCACAATTTATTTCTAAACCTGTATTCCTGCACAGCTGCAAAGATGCGCAAACAATTACCAGACTAAAAAACAAAACAAAACACCAACCTTTAACAGCAGCTTGACCTCCTACCTCTCCTGCAGCCCTATGCAGGACCCTGGGCTCACTCTACTAACACAACTAATAAAACACAAATGAGCTTTTCAACTCCTCCTATTTCTCCTACTATTGCAACCCTATGCATCGGTGTGTGGCATTTGATCACATTATAAATATTGCACCGTATTTATTAATGTGTGCCCACAGAGCAGCAATCACATTTTTAAAAAGTACCAGCACAGAAGTGCCTCAGAAACAAAAGAAACTCCATTGTAAATTCTACCCAAGGGGCATCACTACCTCTCAAGTCACTATTATAGGGATACACAGAACTGCCTTACGCGGAGTCAGACCATGGGTTAATCTAGCCCAGTACTGTCAGCCGCTCTCAGGGATTTTTCCAGCTCTACCTGGAGATGCTGAGGATTGGACCTGGGGCCTTCTGCACGCAATGTATGTGCTCTGCCAGTGAGCCATGACTCCTCCCATGGTCTGTTTGGTTTACCTTGGAGTTTAGTCAAAAAACAAATTCGTTTCCACAAGTCTGTCTGCTCTGATATACTGGACAGCATGCTAGACTAAGAACTGAAAACGTAAATTGTTTACAAAAATAAACAATTCCCTTGGAGCAAAATTTCTGATCTCAGAGACTTCCGAGTATCCACCGGTCTGCCGGGCTGCTGCCTGTAGGACAGGAAGAGCATCAGAGGTGATGTTCACCTCTGCATCCTACTTTTATGCAATTTTCCTCTAGACAACCTCTGAGCCCATCTAGAGATGGAGAGCTGCTGGGGGCTTGGCCAGGGCCAGAAAGGCCATAGGATTTCTCATATCCCGGTCTCTCTTCTGCCAGCCCACCCGAATGTCTCCTTTCTTCTCCCTCTGAGGCTGCATTTCAGCAGCCAGCTCATCCTTTCCGTGGCAGCTGGAAGGGGGTGAGATATCGGAACTTCCTCTTCTTCTCCTGAGATCATGGCATTATCTACGGCCTTGGGAGGAGGATTCTGAATACTCCTATGTTCCCTGGGACACTCTCCAGGCACCATAGGATTGCTCTTTCAGTAAGTTAAAACGCAGATCCAATTTTCACTATACCACCCGAGCAAAAAAGTTGCAATTTAGCACCCATCCTTCCTTTGTTTGTTGTCTGTGTTATATTCTCAATGTATATTAATAACTTCTGACTTTTAACACTAATAAAATAATGCTCCTCTAGGACTAACTGTATGAGGCAAGTCTCTCTCTCTCTCTCTTTTGCTCTCTCTCTCTCTCTCTCTCTCTCACACACACACACACACACACACACAAACACACACTTACTTAGTAACAGTTGTAGGATAACATTCTTCATGTTCATTGTGGTGTTTGCTTTTTATTTTACAGCTCTGAGAATGAGAATGGCAAAACTGGGGAAGAAAGTGATTTAACAGCTGCAATGGTATAATACTAAGTATCTAGTGATATGTTGCAAAAGAAGAATTTTCTATGTTTTGGACCTGGGTGGTTTCTGCTTATTCAAATATAACTACATAGGAATAATGGCACTTTAGAGAGAAATGAATGGACAACAGCTAGAGACAAAATTTGCCCCTCCAGATATTTACTCTAATCCATATCAATTTAAAATTGAATCCCTTCAAGAATTACTGACAACATTAATTAGAAATTTCTCAGTGTTATGTGTCATACGACCCTAAGGTCTGGCATCTTGAACAGGACAGCGTCCAGCGAGTTTTGTTGAATGAGCATTGATCAGCTCATTCTCTAAACCTGACCTATAAGAATGGAAGAGCAAGAATGCAAGAACAAGTCTTCCAGTCCTTAATAAGCCTGTTTTTGGTTAGAGGTTCTAATTCTTACATTCCCATAAGCCAGTTACTTGGCCTGATGTGGACTGCAGCATATTATGATATTTACCGCTACCAGAGCCTACCCATCATATCTTTGAGGTCATGTCTGCATATGCTTTTTTGGTTGTTGTTTCCCATTACTTAAACATGTATGTATTTTTGAGTTTAAGGAAACACCTGGCAATTGCCAGGCAGTCTGATGGCAGGGTAAACTATAATCTGTCAGAAAAGGTCATATTCTTCCTTACTTGGTCCTACATGGCTGAACTTTATAGCTTTTTCTTTAGATTTTCGCCCTATACAGGTGCTAGACAGAAAAACCCACCCTTTCTCCTTGTTCCTCCTCATTACCAGATGTGAAAAGACAGTAACAGCATCTGTCCTCCAGTTACAAAACACATACACACACATACACACACAACCAATGCACAAGCTCACCTGGACACATTGTCAGCAGCATGGACGTTGGGTAACTTTGAGGCTGTGGCCCACTGTAGTGATCTTGTCTCCACATTAGTTCCCAAAAAAGTGAAAAGCACACAGATTTTAGAGTGTGTTCTACAACACTTGCCCAGGTGTGTGTTCAAAGTCTGAAACCCAAGACAACATGCACGCATGCGCAGCACATTTCATTAGAGTAGATACCCAGGGAATTTCATTTTTTCCTATATTATTAAATCCTTGCTTTTGTGCTCTTAAACTGATACAAACAGGGAGATCTGCAAATGACAGCACAAAGAACGTATAACTAAGACTTCACTCAAACCCTGGCATATGTTTTTTAATATGAATAATCTATCTATCTATCTATCTATCTATCTATCTATCTATTACTGTTTCTGGTTTTACAGGGAAACTGCGGTCACCTTCCGTGAAAAGAGGGGGCTTATACAAAATGGGTGGGAAAAGACAGATCTTTTTCTCTTTTTCTGTTTTGAGACATTACAGTGTGCCTGGGCACACCTGGCACACCCTGTATGCACGCCTATGGAAGTGGGGAAGACTTAACTTCTCTTTGCTAATACCAACTTGTTGTCTCTTGGACAAGCATCTTGAACTTAAACCCCACAACACTAATCCTGGATTATGTCAGCCCTATCCCATTCCCCATTTCAGAATCAGGAATACACCATCTTAAAATTCATGTAACGGGTAGCTCCCGTAGAGGGAGGAAAATAACTTTACCCTGCCTGCCTGTTTCTTTTCCACCATCTTCTGTCTACGTCAGTTTCTCTAATCATTTCAAGTTTTAAGCATTTCCAAATTCAAAGAGGAATTCCTCATCCTCTCCTTGTGATTTCCTCATCCTCCAATACTCTGCTATGCGGTTTGTTTGTTTGTTTGTTTTAATTGATTGGTAGAAATTTGCAAGTCCCAGCTTCTTAGAAAAAGATTTTTAAAATTACTGTTGTTAATTGTACTCCAGTACCCGGACTGGCTGGAGTGAAATTTCTGGACTCAAATGAAAAACTGGCAGCCCAAATGAAAAATGAAATCTGGATTCAAATGAAAAACTGGTCATAACTATCTGCTTCAGATCTCAGCCTGGCCCAGAAAACAAAGAAGAGGGCAGAATGAACAGCAGCAGGATGTATGAGGCTTTTAGTTTAGTTAAACCTAAGCATTTGGAGACAGACTATTTTGTACTTATGAAGTACATGTACAAAAAACTACTACGTACTTTTAACTTAGGGTGTTTGGTTTTATTGTTGTTGTTTTTAGTTAACGCATTGTGCTTTTGAAGCATAATTTCTATTTGTCCTGGGAAGTTTAGACTCATGTGGGTTGTTTCATTTCTTCAAGCTGGCAATTGTTAAACTTATCTGCTATTAAACCTGAGCAAGAGCACCACACAGTGTCTCAGTAGAAGAAGTGGCATGCCCAGCACTCTGCTGTGCATCCAGGCGTTTTATATGCTAAGGATGGCAACACTGAACCTTCTCTACAAACAAAAGAAATGACAAATAACAGGGAAAATAGATTCGACGGGCAGCTTAATCTACTGGAATGTATCAACAATATGCCTTATGAGAGGCTGTGGGGTTGTTTCCTTATTAGAGACAGGAGGCTATTTAAGGCACACCATTCATTGATACGAGTGCATTCACACGGGTTGAGTGTATTCCACTTTTAAGTTACCTATCTAGAAATATATCCATAGCAAATATATTTGATCGATGGACAGGGGAGAAAGAATTTCCATTCCAGAACGTCTGCCATTCTAACTGTTCAGTGGATTTGGCCTTAAGATTCAAGATCTCTAGGATTCACTTGAGAGCACTTCCAAGCTCTCTTTCCTCTGCGAGATTTCCATGTTCAACCAGGCCCTCCCTGACTTAACAGCTCAAGGATATTACAATAGCCGAAACCCATTAAAAACTAGAAGCCAGTTTCTAAATTTCTTTCCCCTACTCCATTAGAACAAAGCATAGGAAAGGGTAGAGGTGGAGGAGAGAAGGTCAAAACCATTGTTTTCAGCTGTGGCAGGAAGCTTTTTGTTCATGGTGACCCTGGCAGAGCTAAAGCCTATCAATAGCATTCGCCAACCTTTTTCTGAAGTGTTTCTGGGGCATCCTCACAAAGGCTACACTGCAGGCACACAATGGCCCTGTTCAGAAGACACCTTAAACCACAGCTTTAACCACAGTGAATAAGGCAAAAACAGGGCCAATAATGCAGTCATTAAAATATACTGCTTACCCTTTGCCAGAGGAGGCTGTTTCTGCATATTATCAAAAGCTAGTTATAGACATCATTTCTTCATCTAGCTGTCACACTGGAGCCAGTAGAAATCCAAAATGGCTAAGGCAGCAATCCTGTGGATCCTAGACATTTTCTGAGGGGCCATAGCATACTGGGGAGTCCCCACTTGGAGTTCTGCGACAGCACTCCAATCTCAGAATGGGGTCGGAGATCCGCCCCTCATAGCTGGTGTGGAAAGAACTGTGCTGGCTGACCTCCAAGGTGGCTGGCTGACTTCCAAGGAGGTGTTTCAGTGGAAAGGGAGGAGACCGGAGAGGACAGGATACAAGCTATCTTGAGGAGTATCTTACCTCCTTCTCTCCCCTTCCAAAGCACTATCACAAAAAAAACCCAGGACCGGAGGATGAGGAGGTGAAACTCTCCCCCTGCCCTGCTTTGGATGATCAGAAGACTCCAGGTTTAGGGGTTTCCAATCCTTAGGGATTGTGCCCTAAACTAACCCTAGGTGAGTTCCCTTTCTCTAAACCCCTCCTATCCCTGATTTCATATATCCCCAACAAGCACTGGCTCTGCATTATGTGAATGCCACTTTCATTAGTCCAAAATATCTGGACACTTACCACAGGACAAATCAGAGTAACTACATGTAAATGTTGAGTCATGGAAATTTGAGAATAACCTTTCATGTTGTGTACTCATCATAATTGAGCAACAAAAGTGCATACCCCATCAAGTTCTCAAACCATTATTGTTTGAAATGTCAGCCATTTTAAATAAAAGGAAAAAAGACCCTTTCAAAAACAATCTGTACGATTCACAAGTGTTTTAATTTAAACAATTCATATTTTCATAATGGGATAAAAATATTAAGCACTGGAATGTAATGCACAATTATAAAACCACTATGTTAGTGGTCTTGCATTTCATTCTTAATGAGTGTGGCAAGTTGGGAAAGTCATTAAAGGATCAATATCTATTGGAAACTTTATCAGGGATAGGAGATCAGAAACCCAGTGCATGGCAAAAGCAAACTAGAGAGACAGCAAGTTAGTAAGAGTTGTTTTCTTCCTACATCCCACATCGCACAAGTGGACTTCTGCTCACACAACGGAACTTTCCTGTCCTTCTAGCACCAGAGTGATCCCCCCCAATCATCCAGAACAGATTTGGGGTGCACAGGGACTTCAGGGGAAGGGGGAACCACTCCAGTGACAGACCCCATTCTGTCAGTAGACAAACACAATTGGATATTATCCTATATATGTACAAAAAATATAAGCAAATAATTCATTAAATAAATAGGTTGACACTAGATCTAGAGAGCTTTTGGGGCACAACTGGGCGCAATGAGTAGTCATTATCTTTTGAAGAGAGAGAGAGATGGTGGTCTGTCACCACATGCAAATATATTGGAAGTTTCAAAGAAGCGAAGATGTTCAAACAACTCCATCACTCTTGGAATGCTAAGTGACAGAGACGGTACAAACTGATATTAGACACCTATTTGGCCTCCATTCGTGTTGAGCCCGCTCACCTTTAAAGTTGACAAATCATTTGTTTCCAAGTTTTATTGCTTAATCACTATAGATTAAACAAAACCTCCTTAAAACCTAGTGCCTTACACCCTCAACTGGAAGAAGAGCCAAAATACTCTCTGATCAGCCTTCTTGTGACTGGTGAAGCTAGAGCATACAAATGGACAATACTGAAATGAGACGTTCAGTCGTAGTGGAAATCATGACAGGTCCCAATCCTGATTAGAACAACGCTGCCAAAAATGTCTAATTCTGCTCTTCAGTGGTTGATTGGTGAGAACAATATTCTCATATGACTTCTGAAATCCTCGATTTCATTCACAGAAAGGTCTTCAGTGAGCCGTGTGTCTCCAAATAATCCCGTTACAAACTCTTCAGGATAGTAAAGTCTTCTTCAGAGTCATATTTGTACAATTGCTGTCAGGAAGGTGATGAGAAATGCTATGTTGCCACAAATGTAGAGGAATAGCACTGCCTTTTTAAACGTATGACCCTGGAAAGAAGGAAAAGAAAATGTGAGGGACCGTGCCTGTTTGCGAAAATACCCAGCCATTTCCGAAAAGGCATGCCTTGCCTACCAATCCTCTGGACCGTAATGCTCAAGTAAGCGGTAAGTGAAGGCAGTATTCAAAATGCTACATTGCAAAAAGAAACAAGGGGCTGAGTAGGAAAGCAACAGGATGAATGGGGGAAAAGAATATTAGATCCCAATATGCTTCCTCTTCACAAGGACTAGGAGCATTCAAAACTTGCTAGCCCTGCACCCTGATAATGGTATCATTCTTGGAAGGCTATTCCATGTTCGGGGGGTGGGGGGGAATGCATCATCTCTCTCTAACGCACACATTGTGCTTACCTGTGCCTCTGCAGTAGTAATAGACTGCAAAATCTGTATCCTGTCATCTTCCAACACTTCAACTGCAACATAGAAGTATCGTTAGAGCTACATTCAAGGGCACATACGCAAACATTTTGTTAATGGCCATTGACCAGATTAGCTTTAAATGGGCATGTGTCACCTGATAAGACACTGGACAATAGAAACGGTGTTAGGTCTATTTAAGCCAGAGGTAGTGCCTCATGGTTACTCCATTGGCAGTTCCTTGCCCTTCACACCCTATCACTAGGAGGTGTAAGATGGACCAGTTTAGATATAGAGCTCTCAAGCCACCTCCCCCCCATGATTTGTTCCTGAATATCTGATCACAATTGCAATCATGTAAATTACTGATCAAGTATATCACATTCCATTTTCTCTCTCAAGAGGTGTACCAGGATCATTTGCAGCAATTATGAATGTGAGGAAAGCAGCTGGCAAAAAGCACCTGGCAAGACTAGTGTGAACTGTCTTTAAAACAGAAAAAGCCAACCTCTTTAAGAACCACAAAGAGCCAAAAGATCTGTTGCTTGTTGCAACAGCATGACTTTCAAACATACCGAAGTAGTATTTTTTGTACCTTTGCGAATGAGACAATAGCCATGTATCTCCAGGAGAAGATCGATACCAACATGCCAAGCTACAAATCCTATCATTGTATAGGTATCCCACGGATCTGGAAGGTTGAGAGCGGGCAAGTCCATTCCCAGGAACATTGTTATCACTGGTTAAGAACAAGATCAAATGGATATGCTTAATCCTCTTCAAACATTCCAAAGGTAGATGAAGGAAATTCACTAGCAATGGGTTGTTGCTTATCAGAGGTATTTAAGTCCTTCTACAGAAGGAATTAGGAGCATAAACCAGATCCCCACATGAGTACAAGCTTCCTGGGCGCATTTATAAAACAAGACATTCCACAGTCTCCCCCATTGTTCATATGAAAGAGTCACTGGAGCATGGAACATCTGTTTAGCAACAGTGGTCTATACATTCCCAGAGATCGTCAGATTATAATCACAGAATTGGTCCTATTTATACATCACCTGTTAGACCAAGAGCATTTTAAAGAAGTCAGCAGCAAACAAGAGTGAAGTTCCCATTTAGCTAAATTCAAGTTGCATGAGATTATGAATTTGTTGCGTATACTATTAGTCACACACTACTTTTCTAAAACCCGACTAAAGGCAATCATTACCTATTATTCCTGGTCATTTTACAAATTCAACATTTTAGACAAGACTAGATTGGATTATTCACTCACCAGCTAATATTCTAGCAGTTGTGCCGGTGCTCCAGTGTAACCAGTTGAAGATTTGCCTTCTGTTCCCAAAACAAAAATAGAAATGCATAGTTTCAAACACAGTAGTAAAATAGCAAGAGGAGAAACCCAGGCCATTGAGCTTGTGTAATCAGCTCCTGAAGGGACCATCAACAGACTGAGAGAAGTATATTCTGTTTTTGGGGGGTTTGGTCATGCTTGTTTGTTTCAGTATTAAAACATTAAAACAGTCTATGGTGGGTTAACAGTTCAACTCCACAGTTGATTATCTAGGGGGTACTCCCCACAGTATATGATTCTAATCACCTGTGGTGTGGGTTAAGGCTAGCGTCGAGTTGACAGTCAACGGTGTGTTTGATTGACACATTCCCCACCCTCTCTCTCCCCCCTCAGTCCTCTTGCTGGTATCCCATCAGCCTTTGCGAGTTCTGCCAGCTGGACTAGACAGGCAGCCGCTGCTTTGGTTACTCTTGCCAGGGCACACACTAGTTGCCGAAAATAAACAACTGTGTGTAACAAAATAGTCAACAGTACCTAATACACAACACGATAACCAATAGTTGTTCAAATAATCAACTCTGCACAGCGTTGGTTATTTCCATTGGTTATTTCAGCCAAATAACCAACCATGCTGTGAAAAAGTCCCGACAGACAACACAATACCCAACCATTGAGTATTTAACCCACCGTTGGTTATTGTGTCGTCCAAACCCAGTCATTGTAAACAGCCTTGGATGCCTTGGCAGAAAGTCAGTATAGAAATGTATTAAATAAACAATAAATACATAATAAAAAATTGGGGGCTTAGCACACCAGTGCATTTTCATTAGAACTGCTGTAGTTTTAAGAGTTTGTGATAGTTTGAAGTTTGCAGAATTTCTTTCAAGGTCTGCACATACCCAGTTTTCTAGGCCTGTAGCCATATGATCACTTAAAACTAGGGTTGGGAAGATTGCATTCCTCCAGATATTTTGGCCTATGCTGGCTAGGACTGATGGATGTTGTAGGCCTATGCTGGCTAGGACTGATGGATGTTGTAGGCCAAATCAGTCACCCAGAGGGCCATAAGTTGCCCACCCCTTGCATTAAACCTTCACAGCAAGCTAGTAACAGCCTCACAATGTCATTAGATAAGATGTACTGCTCCTGATTCTATAAAATCCAAGTACCTTGGTGCTTGGGGGGGTGGTCTGAATCCTGCCATGAGGGGCTGAAAGATTGCCAGTGCCATCACCGTGCAGCCAAGGAATGGATGAAAGCCTGCTTGCTAGACAAAAGACAGCTTCAGTTATAACACAGCCTTCTCTTTCTACACAACACACGCATCACGCTGCAACTCAATATATCTATGTTACTATTTTCATACAGTAGGCTCTTCAAGTTCATAACGGTTTAAGAGATGATTTCCCATACTTAGAAAGCCAGGTCTGGGAGTAGTTTTTTGTATTGTGAAAAACATAGATCAATCGATAGAAAATCACAAAGATAATGTTAAGAAGTAATTTGGGGGTAGACTACTGAAAGCTGGAAGGATTTTTCTGAAGATTAGTGCAATGCACTACTAGAAGCAGTGCAAGTTCCATCTCTCATTGCTACCCAACTTGTGCTAGGAGATTGGAGTATAGATCCATCTTACTTCCCAAACACTCTTTCCATACTGGGTAAAACCAATTGCTCTTCTTAACAATTCTCAATTTTAAAGGACATTTTTGCATCTCCCAAGAATGGCAAGGGCCTATGTAGCTCAGGTCTCTTTGTTTGTGCATCAACTTTGTGTAGTCTTGGTACAAACAATGAAACACACATACTAATCTAGAATGTGTGCATTATTCCTGGTTTTAGGGAGGTTAGCAGGTAAACATAAGCCACAAATGTAATGCACCCACACTCCAGGTTTGGCAATCATGGTAATCCATCATGGCTTCTCCCCCCCATCCCCATGTACACCACATGGGTGCACCCTTCATTTACATAATTACCCATCCTGCAGCGTGGTTTGGTATGTTGTCAGAAACCAATGCATGGCTCAATAGGGATGACTTTGTACCCACCCTACAACCCACAACTTGTATATTTCTTTTATTGGGATGTTTTTAAAAAAGGCAGCACCTGAATACTGAAACTTTAGTGGAAGGTTCTTTAATAGGTTATAACAGGCAATTAGATTTTAAGCAAAATTAGTATTCAAATCTTAAATAATGTCACTTACTTCACTCCAATCTCCACGGTAGATAAAAGGAAGAACAAAAGATGCAGTTGTAAGCAACACCGTTGTCATCATTAGCATACGATGGACCTATTCAGGTTACATTTTTTAAAAAAAAAGTTTACTGCAATAGAAGTTGCATACTGGTTTTTATAGAAATTCTATTAAGAAATATTTCATTTATTCAATTTATGAGTTGCCCTATAGCCAAAGCTCTCAAGGGCAGGGTGACTTACATCATCATCATCATCATTATCATCAATGTGGCAGAAAATTTATCTGTTCAGACTAAAACTGGAATACAAGCTCTTATGGAATCAAAATAAGACTTGAGAGAAATCTTGCACATGGCATATGGGAGAGACTTTCACATTTCATTTTTCCTCTCACCTGAAACCAGATCTCTTCCCCAAACAGCAATGAATTAGGCCAGACAGGTTTGAAAAACCGGGCAATGATCACCCCGATGCTTACTGTAGTCATCCAAGCAACAAACATTAACGCACCTGAATGAAAGACACAAGTTACTTGCAAGTGGCTTTAGTTACAGTGCTGAGTATCAAGTGCAGTAAGAGACAAACGCTTCCAATTTTCAGACATTCAAAGAAAAGCATTCAAAGACCTGCAAGAGAACACACTCACACTCATGTCATCTGTATTTCTTTTATCACTAGCCTAAACTCTCAGAAGCTGACCTTGCATGGCTTCCTTTGGAAGTGTTCTTCAAGGTTGCACATCCTCTTCATTTGAGACGGGGATGTGCCCAAGAAACCAGAGAATTTGGGGAGGTGTTTTGTGTATGAGATTTCCTCTAGCTTCCCTAGTATGCTCAGGCTTCCTTGGGGAAGACCAGGCAAAGTCATCATATTTTGTGATAAGTTTAGGACAGTTCACCTATTAGAGAAGCTCCGAGGATTTAACTATACAGGCTACAACTCATTGGACAGCAGGAGCCAAATCTTGCTCTTAGCCATACACTTTAAAAATAGAAGACATTCAAACTTGCCATGGACCTTGATGAGAAATGGGGAACGGGATCCTCCAATATCCTTTAGTGGTCCTGAAACATTATACTTTCCATTTGTGATCAGAGGCTGATGGTGGTGTTTTTTAATTGTACCTCCTGCAGAAGAGAATAAAAGTAATAGATTATACACTATTAGCAAAGGAAGGATGGGGTGAATTATCTGTACCCTAAAAGGCCTTTAGGGCAGGGATTCCTTTTGTGTATGAAGACCAGCTTCTTTATGCAGTTCTAGCTTTTCAGTCAGAGACAAAAAGCAGCCACCTCTAAGTTTAGATGAAGATTAGAACAACAGTAGTTCCTGTAACAATTTGTAGCCCAAAACATCTGGAGGGCTACCACTCCCACCATCCGTGAGCATCCCTGAACGCAATTGGAGTTTTCGTAGGAAATAAAAAGGCCAATATACTCAATGAACTGGTTTGCAAATGACAGCCAAAGGGTTAAATAACCCATAGTCTGTCATGCACAAGCAGGAGAGAGCAGCCATGCTGCCTGCCATGCACCCGCCACTTCCTCTTCTTTACTTTGCAACCACGAATTTCATAGGTTGCTGAGCGTGATGTCTGAACCTGGACCACTGGGTTGGTTAGATTATACACTACTGGCAAAATAGTCATTTAGCAGTTAACCCATGGCTTGTTGTTGGGTTAACTGCTGGGTTGTTTAGCCCCTAACCAACCTAGTGGCTGGGTTCACACGTCATGCTCAGCAACTTACAAAGGGGTGGGGTGGCATGCTGCAGGAGGGGAGATAAAATATTGCCTAATCTGAAGCCTACTAATAAAGATTTTCTCAAAACCTCACCAACACAGATCGCACAGAATCTGCAAGTCATTTTCCTTCTCAGTTCTAAGCATTGGTTGGCAATGGGAAAACATTCAGTAACACTCAGAACTGAAAAGGAAAAGTTAATCCGCAGCAGAAAAACCACCAAATCCAAAATTCTACTGGGCTTATACCTGCCAGGTTAGAAGGCAGGGGCATTATGTTTTTGCTGGCAACAGCCAGCCTTTTAATTTTCAGTGTGAAGTGATTAACTACGTCAGCTCCAGGGCTGATATAATATTCTCCCCTCGTTAGGGGTGTGTCATGAGAATAGGAGGGCTTTGGATAGGCCCCCTTTTAACCCCTCCCTCTGTCAGAACCCTACTAGCTCAGGAGTGATGGCAGCAGTGTTTTCCACCACTCAAACCATGAAGCTTCCAATGGCGGATCTCCTTCTCTGCCTATGAACAGGAAGGTGCACAATACCCGATGCCCTCCCAGGGACCAAAGGATTGGTAATGGAACCTGAAGACGTCTAAGGATTTGGACACACATTTTGTTGCAGTCCCAAACTTTACCTTCGTCGACTTCACCATCTGCCAGAAATATGTAGTAGTTGGCATCTAGGTTAAACCTCCTTTTAAAAGCAGGAAGATGAATTTTTCTTTTGAAAGAACACTGAATAAAACCATCAGCCAGCCTCCATGATGTTTCTTCCAGAGCCACCTGAGGAACATGCAATGCAGATTTAATACTGGGGCCTCGAAGAAAGAATGACCACACATACGGATTTTTACATGACCGGTTAGCCTTATAGGTCACCATGTTTTAGTTTCGTCAGTGTCATCAGAATGAACTTGCCTGACCCAAATAGGATTCCTTTGGTTGGCTTTGTAAAAAGCTGTTGCGGAATGTTGGAGACAATTGAGGGATGCTTCCCACTATAAATCTAATTTCTCTTCACATGTGATCTCAGCACCATCCCGCTGAGATCCATGTGAACTTTTGAAAAACCAGGAATCCACACACACCAGGTCTTGTGGCCAAAAGATTTTTCAGCTTCCAATTTGGGATGTGTGTGTGTGTGTGTGTGTGTGCCAAACTACAAAACATTCCAGTTCCACATGAATCCATCACAAGGCACCTCAAAGAAGATTATGGCTTGGGCCTTTAATTGCAGCTCTGGGAAGTTTGTTATTTCATAGTGACTCTCTAAATTTTCTGCAGCACCAAAAAAACAAAAAAGTATATCACTTGACAAGGATGGGTCAGTGACTTTCTGAATAATAACAGTGGCAGAACAAGGAGAATTGCATGGTGAACATATTGGTCAACTCGGGTTCTAGAAAGATTAGTAGCACAAGTAGTGCTACTGAGACCTTTACAATCTGCAAAGTCCCCAAAAGAAAAGACCACGATAGTAAAGCATCTACACACTATAGAAAAAGTTGAAAGAAAACTCTAGTGACCAATTGGTATGCGGTGTCTTACTCCCTTTTAACCAACAGAAGAGTATACATGGACAACCATCTGTCAGGGTTGCTTTAAGGTAGATTCCTGCATTGAGCAGGGGGTTGGACTCGATGGCCTTATAGGCCCCTTCCAACTCTATTATTCTATGATTCTATGACATATTAAATCCAGAACTCCCCCTTGCATGATGTGCACTTAGATGTGAGGTATACATGCAGAAGGAAGCTAGATATTGGCTGGAGCTTCATGCCACCCTGTACAGAGGTTCTTTTAAGTATGCACTTGTTTCCCATGATGTGTGAAGCTACCAACCAACTCAAGAGCAGTGGGTTGATAAAATTTGGGAGACTATGGCTCAGTTCGGACGACACATTAGGCGACGGAGGAGGGGGGGGAACAATCATCAGTTGTGTTGCTTATTGTGTCATCTGGAGGGCAGCACACAACGCACACACAACTGACAGTACGTTAATCAGGCACTTTAAACAATGGAGCGAAACAACGGGCTTGCACGTTGTTTAGCCCGAAGCCCCATTGTTTAAAGTGTCGTCCGAATTCAGCCCCCCCTCTCTCCATGGACTATTCTGTTTTGGAATAGAGTTCTGCTGCCTAGAGCAGCCAAAAAAACCCAGCTGCTCTATGCAGCCGGCAGAACTCATGGTGCATGCTGGGATACTGCTGGGGGACACACGGAGGAGAAGCTGCAACCAAAATGGCCGCTGCAAGTTCCTTGCAGCCGGGGCATTTGTCGGTTCCGAGCAGTGCAGGCTGCAGTGTGTCATCTGTGGAGCTCCTCCTGCCTAACGCACGGTCGGTATGTTATTTACCCCTCTGTTGCTTAATATGTCATCCGAACTGAGCCTATTCAACAAGTGCAGCAAGCAAGGAATCCTAGCTTTAAGTAAGAAATTACTGTACCATAATTTCCATTTATTTCTTATGTTGAGGCCCTTCGAGCTTTGATCAAATTCCAACCAAATACTGTTGCCTATATTTTTTCTGATTACTACAGATATATACATGAAATAACACACGCTCGCACATGTTGCTTTTATATGTTGTACAGATTGTGCTCCTTAGGCATCTTGCTGTAGATATTCCACAAGCATATTGGTTATAGAAGAAAAAATATAATTACTGGACTCTTTTGTTTCTTTAGTGAACTTGATTTATTATTACGTATATTTTTCTTTTTGTTGCTTTTATTTTGGTAGCTTTATTTTAAAAATGCAATAAAATTTTATGAGGAAGACTACATTCCACTTTGTTGTATAGAAATGTAGATTGATTGGGGCAAAGTCAAAAGCCTCTAAGGAGCTTCATAGGGAGAACACTTATTTTGGTATACTGGCTCTATTTAAAGCAGGAGCCACCAACCTTTTGGGGCTAGTCGACACATTAGAATAGTGTCATGGGTGCTCTCACAAAATGGCTGCCACATGGGAAGGCTTGTCCATTCTCAAAACACTAATTCGCCATAAGGCAAACTGGTGAGGCAAAAAGAAAGGACACTGATCTAACAACCTAAGTATAATGCACAGCTGGGGTCTGAGCACCAAAACATACAATCATTCTTTTCAACCCCCAGTTTTCTGCTCCAACACCCATTTCACAAACTGATGAAGCTCCCCCTCCCCCTCTAGCCACCCAAATGCTCCTTAATATCTCCCCCTCTTCGCTTATGTTCCTCTTTCTTTTGTGAGTGGCTGGGCACATTTCAAAATGAAGTGTTGGGCTGCAGGGACACGCCATTTTTATTTTCTAAGAATGCCTTTGGGATCTATGTAGGCTCCAGATGCATTCCTGGAAATAAAGAAGGTGGTAAAGGTCAGTGCTTCGCTTTGCAGTATACCTACCTCCCATTTAAATCATTTTTTAAACTTTTGACAAATCAGAAGGGTTAGATAGAGAGATTGGTGGTCACCAAGGGAGATGTCTGCTGGCACAGTGGTTTCCATGGGTACCACATGAAGACCCCAGACTTCTAAGTAACGTACTTTGTAGCAAGAGTGTCATGAGTTGTAGCAAGAGTGTGAGGAGTTGTAAAAAAAATAAAAATACCGTGTCCATGGAATTTTAATACCTCTGAATCAAACTCCGGATAAGCTCGTTCAGCAAGAGAGGCTGTACTGATGTCAACATGATGATTTTCACTAATGCAGAGATATGCATCATCACCATCACCCTGCCAATACAGTCAACAGATTTGTTTAATTGCATTTCCAATATATTCTGCCCTCCATGTCTGTGTGGGCCTTATTACATAGCAAAGTCAAATAAGGTTGAGATAACCTATCCAGCTTTCGCATGGGCTAACCATCTAAGGACACACTCCTATTTAGTAACCACAGCTACGAAGTTCAATCAACACACCGGAGGGTGGCTGTAATCCATGGCAGTAACATAATGCAAAGTGTTACCTTAAGAGTTTGGGAGGGAGCGCAGAAGAAGTGATCCCTAAATATCTGTTCCACCAGCCAGTGCCAGTTCCAGGTTTTGGAGATCTCTTGGGCAAGACACCCTCAATGCCCCCTTCCCTTAGTGAGTCTACCCTCTCACACCGTTGTCACCAGGTGCTACTGCTCCTCATCCCTTTTATCATCATGGCTACCCCTTCTTTGCTTGACAGCAAGAGAGCCAGTGAGCAAGTAGGCCGGGGTATCTACTGCTCCTCCTTCTTACCACCACTGTTGCCTGGGTCAAAGTGAGACAGGTGAACAAGCAGGTTGCAATGATGAAAAGGAGGAACAATTCCAGGGGGCTCTTGTCAGTAGACTGCTGCTGACGTGTGGACCTCAGCAGGAATCTGATCATACCTACTCATGACGTCATCTCTGCCACCAGTCCCTGCCCACCAACACAAATATAGTATGTTGGTATTTATGCCACATCTCATCTTAAATACTTGCTCTTTGGGGTAAGCAGGACCATTACATATTCATGGAGCTCAAAACCCTCATTTCCTATAAAAAAACTCAGTGACAGGAAGTTCCCTTGCTCACATAGCGCTACTGTTGTTTGCAATAGTTAATTCATATGTATGGCTATAGGATTAGGCCCAGAAGATTACGCAGTTTTCTCCAGATTGGAAAGAGGATTCAACTACAAAGTAAAGAGGTTACTAACCATCCACTGATCATGAGACAATGCAAATGCAATGTAGCCTTCGCTAGGACCACTCATTTCAACCAACGCCGAGTCATGATCTCGTCTGAAGGACAGAAAGAAGCAGCCTTTGGCTTGAGGGTCACAGTTCGAAGGGTTTCTCACACAGAACTTGTTATTTCCGCAGTCTGAAGCATTGAACTAAGGAGACAAAAAGCCAAGTTACATTACTCAACAGGACACTGCTTGAGAAACAGTGCATTTCGAGAATACCAGCTAACAGAGTTGCAGGCTGTAGTGAAAACACATTTCCCACAACCACAAATTTCTACCTAGCAATTAAGGTTCCTTTTCTCCCCATTATTAAGCTGCAAGCCTCAAAATCACAGTCCTGTTTAAACTAGGCACTTGACATCACAATGTTACAAGTCTATAATTTTGGGTGCACATACAATCCCACTCCTGTTCTAGTCAGACACTTAATTGTTAATTGTTCAAAACTTTGCATTAACAAGGAGTATAATTAAAGGCTTTCTGAATCACCACAAACTGTTCTAGATAATTACACAAACCCTAGAAAGCCTAAAGTGAGTTTTAACAATCCACAGGGGCCTCTTTTTTTTAACAAAATACAGAGGATAGAATTGTGTTTGTTTTGCAGGAAGCTAAATGCAAAAAGTATAGCTATTTTAAAAGGTCACTTTACCCCACCACGACCCAGTACTTGAAGAGGCAATAATATCCATCTAAGTTTTAGAAATGGCAAGAATGATAGTTCATACTTGAGAACCAATAAGACTTAAAGGAAAGCCTACATCTAATCTATAGCAGCAAGCCAAAAGCTGATCAAAAAGGTATAAATCAGATGACTGACTCCCAACAGTTTCATGAAAAGGATTAGAAAGGGAGATACGGTATCATCTGTTGAGATTGACTCCATGTAAAAGTTAGGTTCCTCTTTCTGCACTGGTATTTGAGCCTGGGGATTAGACATTCCACAGAAAATTGAGACTTGAACGTAAGATTTCAGACCACCCATATCCCAAATTATAGCCACAAATTGTGAAGATCTAAATACACGTTTTCCTCCCAACTAGTACACACTTCACGTAGCCAGAATGTGGTAAGGCCAATCACATTGCCTATGTACACACGCACGCACACACACACAGAGAGAGAGAGAGAGAGCGCACATAGCTGCCAGAAGAAAACATACAGCTTTCACTAAGTTCTAGCCTGGTAAAACATTCGCTGAGGGTTTAAGGGTTTGCTGCCAGAATGCATCAAGATGCAGACAGACATCAAAGGAATACTAAAAGCCATTTATTTGTGGTCAGATGCTTAAATACACCTGCCCAGACCCTCAGATAGTCTTCAGAGGATCTCCTCCATGTGCCCTCGCCAAATGAAGTAAGGTAGGTGGCTACTAAGGAGAGGGCCTTTTTGATTTTGGCACCCTGGTTCACCTGAAGAATTGTAGTCTTTTTTGGCACCAGGTGAGAACGTGTTATTCTCCCAGGCATTTTAGTTCCTCAGTCTTTATAGCTTTAAATTTGTTATTGTATTTTTAGATCTTTCCATTTTCACTTCTGACTTTTAAAAGTTTTATACTATGTTTTGTCAGGTTGCTGTATTTCATGGTTTTAACTGCTATGAACCCCGCAGAGAGCTCCAGTTATCGGGTGATATAAAAATGAAATTAAACAAAATGAATGAATAAATAAATGCCAATTCATGCATGCCTCAGCACGCATCAGCAGTCAACGAAGAAGTTGGTGTAACATGTTGCTGGGGTGATTTCAGCATGGGGTCAAACATTTTTCAAGAGAACTTGCACACAGTGTAGCAGGACTGGCCCTTCCATGAGGAGGGTGAAGCCATCACCTCAGGCAGCAGAGTGGGAGGAGAAGCATATTGCATTGCTTTCCCCCACCCGCACCTCCAGTGGGTGCTCCAGAGAGCTCCACCAGTCCCACTCTCCTGCTGTGGCAAATTTTGCAATGAGAGAGCAGCTGGCGGGGCTCTCTGGAGCAGCCACCTCCCCCTGTGTTTGCTTTGAATAGATCCTCAGAACAAAAGAGAGGACTGGCAGCTTCTCTCAGCCACTCATCCTCTGGCTCATGCTGAGAATCCTCTCAGTGAGTGTGAGTTGATGGACTATCCAGACAGCAGATAGGGCCATGGTGGAAAGGGGTGGTGCCCACCAAAGGAAGGGGGCACACACGATGAAGTGAGGGGTGGGAGTGCAATGCAATGGAAGCGCATATGCGCGCATGTCTCACACGGCAGGAGAGCTCGTTTCAGGTCTGTAGTATGGGCAGTGAAGGAGAGAGAGTTGCATGACTAGGGTCCCCTCTACAAGGATTCACTTTTGCGCCTGGTTAGGCGATTATGCGCATAATCGCAGAAGCGCATTTACGCCTAATCCCTCTGCACGAGAGGCGGCGAGAGGCGGCGAAGCACATTAACAGATGTCCAAAATGCGCTTTACAAGTAGTTAATGCGCATAAGCGCTTATTCACACAGTCAAAATGCGCTTTAACAGACGGAGCAAAATAAAACTCGCGATTTAACGCGCATTCAATAATGCGCATAATCGGGGAGATATCGCGCCTCTACGCCCGATTTGTGCTCCGTTCTTGTAGAGGTAATTTTTTTAATGCGCCTTGAAAGAGCTTTAAATGCCTCTTGTAGAGGCACCCTAAGGCCTTAACTCTTTTCAGACTGCAGTCTTAAAGCTTCTCCAAACAAGGTTAAAAGCCTGCACCCTTACCAGGTCTTCTGCTTCCAGGTTCCTTGTGGAATTAAGATTTTCCTTTACACAGGGTATTTCGAGGGGGGGGTGTCTTTCTGAGCAAGTTCTATATGTTTCATTATTCAATCACTAGAATGCACTGCAATAAAACAGGTTTCTGGAAATTCATAGGGAATTTATCACACTTCAAAGCATGATAAAATCTCTTATTGCGTCATCCCCATTGAGAAATACGCTGCTATAATGGTAAGTAAGCACAGGAGAGGGCCAGGAGGTTGACAATGTCGTATAAAGGACCAGCAAAAAAAAAGTGACTGACCAATCATAAGCACACAATAAAAGCCTTGTGTAGAAATGCCCTTAGATAGAAATGCCCTCAGATAGAAATCACATTAGATTAAAAGCCAATAAAAGTAAACTTACTGGCTGGATTAGATGAGGAACAAGCGAAGTTGCTGGAACAATCCCAATGGTTGTTGTCAAAATAGGTGTATTAGACCGGGAAATCGTGGGACCAGGAATTTTTACCCAAAAGATGCTATACCTTTCCACAACTGTGACTCTGGGGACAAGACAAAAGACATGTATTTAATATTTGAACCAAAATTATATGTCACTCTCTTCGATGTACAACAAGCCCTCTCCACAATCCAACCCAGATGCTTCAGACCTATTCAGATGTTAGTTATCAGGTAGTGATCTCACACTCAATACCGCTCCTCTACGTTGAAGGCGAAAAACTAACTATTATCATCCTAACCTGTCCCAAGGAAGAATTAGGATCCCCAATTGTGGAGGGGGATATCAACTGGTCATCTACATAATTGAAAAAAATGGAGGGTGCTTCTGCTGAACCTTCTCTAATGTTTGATGCTCATCAGAGGCCTCCACGAGCTGAAATATTCTGAACAGTTGCCAGACCCTCGTCCACACACACACATAACCTATGTGTGCACACATGAAACAATGAAAGCAAGAATAATGGGACCTTTACCAGAGGTGTAAACACAGATTTATGCACCACATTTAAGAAACACTACTAGCAACTTCTAAAGTAGGGAAATATAATCAAACAACTAAGGGTGTGCACTGGATCGGGTCCGATCCACGATCCGGATCCGATCCAGGGGAAATCGGATACAATTATCCGATTTCCGATCACCCCGCTGGATCGTTCGATCCAATCTGATCTGGAAAGGACCCAATCCAGATCGGAATGGATCGGAGGATCGGCGGGTGCCTGCTGGCATCCGCCGCCGGGCCTGCCCCTAGGTAGCACGCCAGGTGATGTCATCACCTGGCACGCTACTCAGGGGCAGGCCGCGGAGGCTGCTCGCAGTAGCAGCCAGCAGCGGAGGGGAGTGGATGGCCCCGGCAGGTAAGCAGGGGGAGGGGGAGGGAGCTTACCCCCCCGGGGCTGTCCGCTTCCATCCGCTGGTGCCCGCGGGCGCCAGCAGATGGAAGTGGACGGCCCAGGGAGGTAAGAACCGCGAGGAGGGAGTTAGGCCCCCCCTCACCCACCCGTCGCCATTTTTTCCCCATAGATTTGCATTGGGGGAAAGCTTTCTTTCCCCCAATGCAAGTCTATGGGAAAAACAAAAATGGCGGCCGATCCAAAAATCGGATGTCCGATTTTTGGATCGGATCGGGCCTGATCCTGTCCGGGGGTCCTCCGATTTTGTCCGATCTGATCCGGGACAAAATTGGAGGTCCCAATCCGGGTTCCGATCCGGGCGGTCCGTGCACACCCCTACAAACAACCATTAAAAGACCAAGCATAAGACCTTTTCCCCAACAGATTTTTCTTAACACACACATACATGTTACAAAAATGAAAAATGGCTTGATTAATATACCAACCCCCTAGAACATGAACCAGTATATCAGTTCTAATAGGCCTAACTTAAAGACAAGGATAGAGATCGGGGAAGTCAGTCTTTGCCAAATAAGGAAGGAGGCACTATGGAAATGGCAAGGCAGGGGACTGGGAGGCTATGCGACCAGGTGAGCATGCGTGCTGGTGACAATGATGGGCCACCCATGTGGAAATTGATTGACTTAGAAAAAAAGGAGAAGAAATAGAGCCTAAGTGGTTACTGCGCCTTTCTATACTTTTATTGCTCGCTCATGGAAGTTTGCAGGTCCTTTACATGACATATTAACCCTTCAGGGCCTCTCCCGTGCTTTGTGACCATTATCACATTTTCCTCTTAACGGGAAAAGTGTGGTATTTTTTTTCCTGAAGGGCCTCTAAAACACCATAGAATCTCCTGCAATTGCGCAATTCCACTATACAACAGCACTACCTAGTGGTTGCATAATGGAATATACATTATACAATCCGCCCCGCACGCTCAGGTACTCTGGGAAGAATTAACTAGAATCAGTCAAAACTAGACTGACAACCGTTACCCAGAGGACCTTCTCTTCTGCCGCTTCCAGACTGTGGAATGGCCTGTCAGGAGAGATCCGCCAACTTCACAGTCTTCCAGAATTTAAAATAGTTATAAAGACTGATCTCTTCCGGCAGGCCTACCCAGTCGAATTTTAAGAGTTCTATTGGTATTTTAATAATGAATTAATTTTATATGCTTTTAATCACTTTTATGTATTTTATATCATTCGTGTTTGATGTTGTTCCCCGCCTCGATCCGGAGGGAGAAGCGGGTAAGAAATAAATAAATATATTATTATTATTATTATTATTATTAAGAAAGGCAGAGAAGGGGAAACCCTGGGTGACGTGTAAAGGAGCCAACCTTAGGCGTTTCTACATGATGGCTTTATCCTGCACCATTACCGAAACTTAAGCTTGGCTCCTTTATATGTGCTTTTTTCCAGGGAGGTTCTTTCTCTGTTGTTCTATATGTTTCCATATACTGTGCTGTGGTACAGCAGAATTGCACAAATAGATGGAGTGTTTCATATAGCAGCATTCAGGATATTCCAGACTTTCCTCAATCTAAAAAAAATGATAAAGGTTGCAAAGCACGGGAGAGGCCCTGGAGGATAACAATGCCATGTAAAGGACCCGCAAATCACTGTGAGTAAGCAATCATGAATGCACAATAAAATCCCTAAATAGGCTCCTTAATCCTGCAAAGAATCCAGAAGCAGACGCCTCGATAAATGTGAGGGTTAAAACCTTCATGTAGAAAAGCCTATAATTACTTGGCTTCTGAGTAAGGGGAACCAAAAAGAAGATAGGAAGCTGCCTTATACTGAGTCAAATCATTGGTCCATCTAGCCCAATATTGTCAGTTTTCCATATTTTCTCCCTAGGTTCTAAAAAGTATCCTGGTGGATTCACTGTCTGGGCAGTGACTTGTCAATCAGGCAGGCACAGGCATGTTTCCGTATTTACAAAGGAGCAGCTCCCTTTAATCTAATCAATGGAGCAAACATGTACACAATCCCTCTGACCCTAAAGCAACCATCCAGATCCTTGTCGTCATTCCTGGCAGCTTTCCATGCTGGTGATACTGGAACAAATGCGCATCAGAGTAATGAGATTAAAAAGTACACGATACACATGTCCACACAATACAGGTGATCAGAGACCCAATTTCCTGTCACAAAACGTGAAAGGAAAATAGATGCAAAAGCAATCTTCATGGTATAATGGTAGTGTTTATTTTTTTAAAAAGACTGAAGTTCATTAGCTCTATGCAGGCATTTGGGCAGCATGCGTATGGGGTGAAGGGGGAAGATGGCACACAAGGCCTGCCTCCAAGAGCTCTGTGTGGCCTGGTCCCAGCCTCCTGGTTTGACCAGCAACATCTGAAAGGGACTTCTACGCATATTTGCTTGAATATGAGTAGAACCTTCCACATGATTAAAACCATCATGCATTCACTATCGATGCAGAGAGTTCTACCTGCATTCAAGTGAATGTGATTGGAAACCCCCTTCAGTCCTTGCTGTTCAACACGGCAAGGGAGGATGGAACATTGAGGGAGGGATTTGCATGTGCCTTCTTCCATCAGCCTTTTAACAACTGAACCACTATTTGTGCTTAGGAAACACCACGTTCCGAACAGGAACAAGGTCAAGGCTGCTTTCACAGAGTTATTGTAAAATTCTGTATCTATGTTTAGAAAGGAGACCAAAAGAAGAAAATCCAGCAATAGACGAAGTACTTTTAATACATACTTACAGAAATTGTACTGTCTTTGGTGCATCTTTAGGAGCAATCCAATAGGCATCCAGACGGGTTTTCTTATATTTACTTGTGTGACTGACAGCCGAATTCTGCAACATTCAGAAGTTCTATTTTAGCAATACACAAAGAGTTTTGCTTAGGCTGCTCCGTTCATGCACAATCTGAATGGCAAAAATGGCCTAACACAATCCACATTTTAATGAGTCCCTCAAATCATAGTCTTGTTGACATCATACCTCAGCATGAGTTTGAAGAAAATATTTCCCTGTCAACATTAATTTGCTTGTAGTGCCATCCTGATCAAGAACAACAGTGACTTGCCCACAAGGCCAAGCAAGCTTTGAACTCTGGTTTCCCCCATATCTAGCCATGGCATTGCAAAATTGATTTTAGTAAATACTTTTAAGTAAGCCTTCTTCAGACTTGGGGTTTATTTGCATAGGAATCTAAAAGATAAACACAACATCTAAAAAGAGGCAGAGCACATAACTAAATTTACCCAGAGAGGAAGTACGGTAAAAAATTGAAAGCAAATTCTAAATACTATTTCTGATAAGAATAATAGGGCAAGAAGTTCATTATTCTTCCCAAGATACATTTTTGATGCACTTCATTACACTGGCCTGTACTCCCATGGAGGAGAAGTGACCTTGGTCTGAAGTAAACTGAGAGACACTAAAGCAGGAATCGAGAGCTTCTGACCCATGGACCAAATTTGGTCCATCAGGCCAGCCATTCTGGCCTGTGGCCCTCCCACTCCCTGAAGCCACACCCACTCAGAAAGGAGACAGGCAGGAGAGTGACTGAGCCACAGCTGACTCACTTCAGTCCTCCTTCCCAACGTGAGGTCCTTGAGGTGCTGGCAGAGACTGCTTTGGTCATCCCCAAAACTCCCTGCATGGGGAACATGGAGCCAGGGCAACTCCAACACTTGGGTGGAATTTGTTTCAACTGGGCAGAGCCAACCTGGCTCCCTGACTGACATCCTTCAATCTGGGAGCCAGTTTCACTCAACCTGGGCTTTCCCTAGCTGTGAAAAGTCCAGAAAGAGCAAAGTAGGTCCCTTGGCTGAGGTGCCAGCTAGGACCCAATGAAGTCAGGGGATGCCCCCACTGCAGACATCATCCAGCCTGCAGGAGGACTGGGAAAAAGAAGCAATATGAACCAAAATGGTCCCCCATGCATGCACTAATGACATTCCTATTAGCTGGTAGTACTTGAATCATCAATTGCCCCTCCACCGTCTGGTCAAAGTGGGGATGCAGCAAGAACAGGCAAGCTGTCCCCAGAGAGCTGGAGAGCTTTCGCACACCCAAAAAAGGGAGGGAAGGCAAGTGGGGGGGGGGGGGAGAAGGCAACGATGGTCAGTCTGCCTGTCAACTTTAGGAGGTGCACTGTCCTCAGGGCATGAATAACAGTGACCAGGCACTTGTTCCTGGAGAGGTCACAGATAGTGCACAAGTTATTGCTCATGCAAAGTACTCTGTGTCATTGGAGAAACCACCAATGGTGAAGCTTGACCTCAGAGCGCTTACAGGCTTTAAATGTGCTCATTTAAGCTTTAAAGTTTAAGGCAGTGCAATCCCATCCAGAACAGGTTGAACACCAACTCCTCAAGCAGATGAACTACCATCAATAGTACCTCCATCTTGGCAAGACTGAGTTCATAACCCAGGCTGTGCACATCAAAATGCATATCTAGATGCATATTTTAGGATATAATATATTTTGAAGTGTGAACTTTTGAGGAAATACAAATCTTCATGCTGATTTTTTTAAAAAAAAATTGCAGAAATGAGACAAACAGACCTTTGGACACTTGAAAAACTAGCATGGACCAAGACCAGACTGATTCATCCAGTTTGAACATGTCAAGCAGAGCAGAAGTGCCTGCAGTTCAGATCCCAGTAAGCCAGCCTATATGCTGCTACGGGAAGATCAAAAAAGCAAACAAAACAGTTTTCAATTTAGAGTAATTTGGAGATAATGATTTTAAAGCTAGCAACAGTCATTAACCAACTTTTGCCTGGATATACCAGTAGAGGGAGTCCAAAAATATTAAGCACTGGGAAACTTAGTGCTGATTGATTCCAAGACCAAACTTCTATAAAGGTTGTATTTTCAAAATATTAATTAAAAACAAGATATTTACCCCTTCTTATGTCATGTTGGTTAAGAATAGACATACACAAGAAGGACAGTGATGCCCATTCTACATATTCTACATATATGTGCAAGTTCTAGTCAATATAGGACTAGATAAAACTGCTTCCAAAAGCCATCTTAAAGGTTCAGGATCGCTTACCTTTGTGCGTCCACATGTGAGCAGCTGAGATATTCTCTTGTCGGCCAGTGCAAAAGAGCCAATGGCAGGGCCCCCCAAATCCTCAGCATTGCGAGCTTGTAGGAAAAAGCCTTCAAACGTAGGCCCGGACAAACTAACTAAAGCCAGGAGGTGTGGGAGAAGAGATGGATATTAGTCCCCAGTTATATTGGCACTAATAAACCACTTATCAAATACAAATGTATTTACCACCGTCTAGGCCATATATAGGGTGGCCTTCATGGCCTGGAAGCCACAGTTCTAAAAATTATCTGTGGGCTACATCTTTTAGGAATGCAAGTGTGCATTCTCACATAGGCATGTACCCTAGATGAAGTAAACAATACACATGCACAAACACACACGCACGCACACACGCACACCTGCAGTCATTGAGGGAAGGTTACAACAGCTGAGATTGTTTAGCTTGGAAAAAAGGAGGTAAAGGGGAGACATGATAGAGGTGTACAAAATTATGCATGATGTGGAGAATATGGATAGGGAGACATTTTTCTCCCTCTCTCAAAATACTAGAACCCGGGGTCATCCCATGAAGCTGATTGGTGGGAAATTCAGGACATATAAACGGAAGCACTTCTTCACATAGCACATAGTTAAATTATGGAATTCACTACCACAAGATGTAGTGATGGCCTCCAATTTGGATGGCTTTAAAAGGGTGTTGGATAAGTTCCTAGAGAAGGCTATCAATGGCTACTAGCCCTGATGGTTATGTACTACCTCCAGTATCCAAGGCAGTAATCCTGTGTGCACCAATTGCTGGGGAACATGGCTGGGAGGGTGCTGTTGCACCATGTCCTGCTTTGTTGGTCCCTGGTCGACAGCTGGTTGGCCACTGTGTGAACTGAGTGCTGGACTAGATGGACCCTCGGTCTGATCCAGCAGGGCTCTCCTTATGTTCTCTTATCATGCTAACCCATGGTTCAACAAACAACCCATGGTTCAACAACAACTCACACTCAAGTACTTGGTCAGAGGCAAGGCGACCGCCACGTACTTACCAGAAGGAGACATGGCAGCAGCCAGGGTAGGGGTTGGTTCTATTAGCACTGCACAGATAAGTAACAATCCAACTCAAGTCACAATACAATAAGATTCCTGGTCACAGATGGTAAAAGACAAAAAGATAGTACCTTTCACATGATCGCCTGGTTTAAACTCTGTCGCATTTACTTTAATGGTGTGCTTAGGGAATTTTTGAGCTGAGTGTCCATGGAGAGGCATCATACTACTGCAAGCTTCTTTTACTTTTCCATTTGGGTAACCAGCTGATAGCTCCGAAAGGCAGGCAAGTACCCAAACAAGAAAAACTATTCCAGAAGATTCCATCTACCAAAAAGAACAGTGAATATCACAGAGTTAATATAGTTTTAAAAGTTTCTGAAAATAGTAGACTTGTATGCTCCGTAAAGTTTTATAGAGTTTTCTACACAAGCCTCAGGAGTACTCTTCCTGCAATTCATTGAAGACTTTGGACTGGAAGAAATGCAAGGCCATTTCTATTAACCCTTTCCCCTCTTTTAAAGTAGGGTGCTCCACATAGTTAGATCTTTTCCCACAGACGTCTGCTATTTATTTATTTATTTATTTTATTACATTTGCATACCGCCTCATAGCTGAAGCTCTCTGGGCGGTTTACATAAGATTAAAACAATTAAAAACAATATACAAAAATTAAAACAGCAAAAACATACAATATACACATAATATACGCATACATTTAAAACAACTGTAATAACTTTAAAAAGCTATAAACCTAAAAATAAAACAAACCCATATATCTTTATGTGCTCCAAGGCAACTATTGAATCTCCTGCCATTTTCCTCCAGTTATTAATTTGTGACATTTTTGCATAGCTATTAATTTATGGCATTTTATTCCAGCCTTCCTCCAAGAAACTCAGTGTAGCTACCATGTTTCTCTTCCTTATGATTTTACCCTTTCAACAACCCTGTGAGGTAGGCTGGGCCAAAAGATAGTGACTGGCCCAAGGTCAACATGTAAGCTTTGTGGCTGAGTGTGGATTTGAACCTAGTTCTCTCCAGTCTGGTGGAGTGATTAAGGAGTTTCGGGCTCAAGTTGGCTCTCTGATTTCTTTTACCACCTTCCTCCCACACTCAGTGTGATCAAGAACAGAAACTTGCAGTCTTCTAACCTCCTGTTCCAAATGTGGGACATGAGGAATAATGGCCACATTCTCTTCGAGTGCCTGTAATATATTTTTAAGCTATATAGGTATCGCTATTCAGCAATAACCTAGCAATCATATATGTTTTACCTTCTGTCTAGGACCTATAGCCCAAAGGAAGAACTGGTCCCATTCTTGTTTTAATATCATTTAAAGACAACCCATTATAACCCAGATTAAATATTTAGAAACGATGTCAACTAACTTGAAACTTAGATCTAGTGAGAATGTATTCTAATGAATGATGCAACCACTATGGAAACTTACTTTTTCAAAGCTTGGACAAGTTTTTAAAGGAACATTTGTTTACTCAGGTTGCACAGCACCACAAGGTTTTTAAAGGCATGATTTTACTTGTAACACTGCTTCAAACTGGAACAGTGGGTTTTACCATTAAATGATCCTTCAATGCAGGTTACAGCCTTCCAAATTCTGAATGCAATTTTTTCTCTCTTCCCCCACCTGTATTTATGCTTAGAGACTAAACGGGCTAAAAGCATCACCTACAAGCCCCTAGCCCTCATCAGAGCTGTTGCAAAGGTATGGAATGTGGACATATTCCAAATGCTGAGCAACAGTACCAGACGCGTTTGTACAAAAGAGGGCTCACACTCTTGGCAAGAAAAAAGGCATGAATAGAGCACAGGAATAAGAAGAGTGTTGTTTTGGCAGAATAAGGCAGGAGTGGGAATAGGGCCAACACTACCATTAGGCAGTTGCCTCTGTCAGCAAATGCTGGGAGGAGGCAGCAAGACGGAGAAGGGAGATGTGGGTGCTCTGCCCTGCACCCCCTAAGCTAGCCTGCTGCCCTCAAGTGAGGTGGCGGATGGTGCCCCATCGCCAGTATTGAATAAATCTTCAACTGCCAATCCAGTCAGCTTTTGTACATGGGATGGGAGAGGCCACCCTCTTGCCCTTCACGTCAGGCAGTTAAATTTCTTGGGCTGGCTCTGGCTGTTAAGCAGATACCAAAGCTTAGAACTGGGGAGCTGAGTGGGGGAAAGGACCTGAGGTAGGAAAACTAAGAACAAGGAGCCCAGAAACATGAGAGAATGGGAACAGGACCACCGTAGGTGGCAGGCTGAGAAACTGGTAGAGCTTTTCAGAGTCTACCCTTTGCCCCCACACTCATGATTGCAGCCACCTCAACCCATGTAATTGGGCAAACATTTACTCAGTGTAGAAATTAAGAACTGCAATCTTTGCCTGCATTCAAGATCTAATGAAAGCTGGAATGTTTTCACGTGAGACTGTGATAATGCTATCGCCCTGCCTCATTCACAGAATTTTATAGGGACTCTAGATGATGTTTCATTTATTGCCCACTTTTCATTTTAAAATAATCTCGAAGTGGGGTACAACTAATAAAACACAATGTATCAACCAAAAAATAACTAATAAGGGGAGAATGCCTTCTCATTAGCAGAGCTAGGAGCCCTCCGTCTGGAAGCACCCTTGTCTATAGCTCTAAACTCAAGTGGCAGACCTGCATTATCCGGGGGGGGAAATACCACTCTGGTCTCATCATTCTACCCATCAAGAGTAATTTAGAAATACCGGTTCAAACCTGAAGAAACAGAGACATGATCAGCCAGGATCGTTGGTTCGTTGGCATCAAGGAGTAAAGTAGAATTGTTTTACAAACACTTACTATGGAAAAGGGTTTTGACGGCTAAAACTAAACCTTCTTATCTTTCAAGATTAGGCTCTTGCACTGGTAAGGTTCCTCCCAAACAGGCAAATGGAGATCTTGATAAATGCAAAGTTCCGTTTCACAAGCAAACTGAAATCCTACTTGTCATAAGAGCAAACTAGCAAGAAGAAAGCCAGTTTGCTGTTTTGGTATCCTGAATTGACAGTGTTTATCCTGGAGTACTTTGTCTAAATCAACACTTTACAAGCATCTAAAGTTAACATTAGCCATTGAAGGGTAGTCAACTCAAGAGCTCTCTAGATAACAAAGCATTTGTTTACACTGTCAGCTTATCTACACTACTGCTTTAAAACGGTTTAAAACTGTTATAAACCATTTTAAAGCAGTAGTGTAGATAGGCTATGTTTTGAATTCCCCTCTCTCATATTAGCAGTCTTAATGGAAGACCACAGTGTTCTGTGTCTACAAACATTAATATGAGGTGGACATTCCTTTTGATGAAATTGCCACAGTGAAATAACCTCCACTTTGGCCATGGTTGTTGCTGGCCATGAACTAATTCTCACCCACATGCATAAGTGAGTGTCCTTTTTTAATTCCACTGGCTTCGAATTCATTTTCAGGCCCCGTTCAAAATGCTGGTGTTGATCTATAAAGCTCTACATGGCTTGAGACCCAATGAAATACCTCTTCCCATCTTTACCTACCCATGCATTAAGGTAATCTACTGAGGGCCCCTTCCGAGTTCCCCCTCAATCTGAAGTTTGGAGAGTAGCCATGAGTCAGAGGGCCTTTTTGGTGGCAGACCCTTGGTTATGAAATGCTCTTCCTGGGGAAATTCACTTGGCATCCACTTTGTGGCCTTTTCTGCTCTTCTGTCCTTTCAGACCTTTTAAGATCTGGTTGATTTAGTCCCTGTGGCACTGATGGCGATTTTAGCTTCGGTATTGGCTGATTATTTTTAACTCCTGCAATTTGTATTGTATTTTTACTATGTTGATATTGCTTGGGGGAGGGAGTCAAGTTTTAGTACGTTATTCTTATGTTTTTGTCAATTTTATACAATGCCTACAGAACTTGTTTAGAAGGCATTTAATAAGATGAATGAATAAATAATTAATCAACCATTTTTGAATACAGATGCAAATAATGAAGCTCCTTACAAATGTAAAGAGTTTTAAAGAGATAAATGACCTTAAATTTTTCCTTGAAAAGATTCAAACAAACAAGACATGACTCACTGAACTATGACAAAACATCAGTGTGGAAAAACTGAGTTATTTGGAAGACAAATGCTGGGAATTCCCCATGCAAGGCAGTTAGCTAGTTAACATAGCGGTTACAACAGGTTTTGAAGGAACATTGAGAGATACCATGCGCTCAGATACAAAATATCAGCTTAGAGGTAGAAGGAAAAAGCTATATATTACTTCCACAAGACTAGACACATTCTTTATTTGTATTTTTTAAAGTTTCTATACTGCTCCTTCATCATTAAAGGTAATCCCAGGACAGAATTTTGTGTATTATACAGAGTTGAAACAAACTGAATTCCATGAACATTTACTAAAGGCAATTCTGGCAGGTAAGATCTCTGAGCAGTCACATGGATGTGTATGTTCGTATAGCAGTTGTTGCCAGTTACAGTAACATGAAGTCCCACATATAGCATTAGAGAGAATGTGCCACAACAGAAGATAAGTTAAACTACCGCTTTAAGGTTTACAGTGAGTTAGTCTAATACATGCACTTATTTACATACAAGCCCTCCCTACAGAACTGTAGTAAGTGTATACTTACTTTTAGCAGGGTCCAAGTAATATAAATCTCGTTCCTGCCATCTAAGTAATTAACAGTCTAGGTAGGATTCTAGGGACTTGCTAGGGCGGCACTTACACATTACACACACACACACACACACACTCAAAAAAGAGGAAATGTGTCACCAAAGAGAGATTTGCATGTGCTCATTTATATGTGTAGATACAAATTTCAAAATAATTATTATAATTTAAATAGGAATACATCTCACCATAGTGGGGAGGTCTATGGCCAAGTGACCTGTGTGCCTGCTCAGTCTCCTGTCCAGGTGCTACTAACAATTCATGGATAATTTCAAGGCCTTTGCTTTCCCTTCTTATGACTCTATCTTTAAAGCAAGCTTAGCCCTCCAAATAGAGGATGCCTTCAAATAGAGACCTATCCTCCATAAAGTAGGAGAAATGATCACCATGGACTTGCTTTGACATGAGTAATGGCTTGTGAGCTCATTGCAAATGGAAGGTTCTTTCCCATGCATAGCAGGAATTTTACATCAATACTACACTAGTAATTTGCAGCACACTCTTCTCTCTCTCTCTCTCTCTCTCTCTCACTCACTCTCTCTCTCTCTCTCTCTCTCACACACACACACACACACTCAAAGAGAGAGAGAAAGAATGAAAGAAAATTAGTCTGATAGCCTAGTCAAGATAGAAATGTGAATAAACTTTGGGAGGCAGGAGAAAGGGGATGGAGAAAATGCTTTTTAAAGGACCCCAATTTTCAAAACAGCACAGGCAGATACATTGAGCTACAACTTGGACAACTAGTTTAGTCATCTTTCCAATCACAAAGGCCCTGCAACAACCATGCTAGTTGAGGGAAGGAGCAGCTTCAGCAGTTACAACTAAAGGTACAATAGCTTTTTGAACATCAACAGTCATACTCCAGAAGGGCTTGCTCAACATCATTGCTTGGTTATTCTATTCCCTACTGTAAAGTCCTCCTGGAAGAATAGCAGTGCCAGTAAAGGCCATTACAGCTCTGTGACATAGTTTAATTATCATGGGGGGTGCAAAGTATGGAAGAAGAATCAAATATTGCTTTAGTAGGAAATATTAAGGCTTTAATCTTAAATGCAATTCCTAGGAAATATAAACTTAATGCGGCTTATTTCCAAGTGAACAGACATGAGATTCCACTACACAATAATCAGCTTCCCCCTAAAAGTCAAATCCTTTCGTATATATAACCACACTGAACTATTAGGATATTTCAATGTCACTGTTTGAAGGATCAGGGTAAAGAATAAAGTCATAAATGTAAATAAGACTACATATGACTAAAGTGCCATTTTAAAAGCAGTAATATATTAAGAGTTAACACTGTCATTTGTTGCTATCAAGAAGCCAGACTATTAGGTTATTGCTACACAAGATGACTAGTTTGGACTTTGCAAGCTGAGTCATAGAAAGGAGTTTAACAGCTGATAAGACTGAGTAAAAACTAGCAAGAGACAGATTAACTAGATCCAGCTCTCTAGAGGGGAGGGTGAAATGCACTGGACTAGAAAGTATTGATAGAGGTACACCCAGCAAAAACATCGGTGTTACTTTGCGTTCAGATTCAGCCTTTCAAATCATGATTTATTCAGACTGAACTATTAAGTGACCGTTAGGTCATAGAGCAGTATCCAACTTTGTCTTTCTGGTAGCACAAATGATGTTGCGCTAGTGGAAACTAGTTTCTGAACTAGGCACAAGAGAAAAATCCAATTAAAGCTTATTGGCACAAGTGGTTGTGTCTTATGCTTGTGCGACCAATTGTGTATACCTCTTGTGCGACCCATGGTGCATTCCTGTTGTGCAACCAGTTGTGCTAGCATAATGGGCAATCACTTCTGCAGTGGAAAGATTCAATGGAGCTCCATTAGGTCTATTTGTGTTTGCAGAATGACACTGTTGGATATTGTACATAGTAACTAACAAATGCAAAGTTATCAATAAAGGGCTGTATCTCCACCCATCAAAGTACAAGGACAAATCTGGGAAGATCTGATTGAATCTTCATAGAACATCAGTTAGTTTATGTCTTAAAATACAATTGGGGAAGTAAACACTGTATCATGATTCATTTTTCAATGATCTTCTACCAGAACTTCTGTTTAAGAAGCTTCCTACATTTCAGTTGCTGTTTTAGGAAAGTTTGAAAAAATTGTCACCCTACAGTTTGACATTTTACTTCTGGAGACCTAGCCACAGTAACTTGGGGGAATCTATTTATTTTTAAGTTCTGTTTTTTAGCATTCCAGAGTCAGTTTGAAAGTTAAATGGCTTAAGGGAGAACGCCAACACACATGAATATTGCAGGTTTGGAACAAACCAAATGACTTCATGCAGTATCTAATTTATAACATTCATTGGCACAGATCTTGTGATCGTCATAAGCACTTTTTACAAGCAAGATTATCACTACTAGCAATATGCTCTGATTGATGGGATAAATAGGATAATACCTCCCTTCTGCCCAATGTCTGAGTTCACAGGGGCATTCCAGCTTCTGGTAGAGAGAGGGTGCTGGAGGAGGTTCTTATGAATGACTCTGCATGATTAGTCCTGTGTTCACACACACACACGGAGTGCAAGAGCAACTGTGTTATGGCCCAGTATTAAGTCATTAGGAAGAACTTCCTAACTGTGGAAAAAGCTTGCTAAGAGGAAAACTAGCTGCTTGAGAGACAGCAACGTCTCACTGTCAGATGTATGTTAGGCAGGCACTATTCAGAGATACTTTCACTATAAGCAAAGCCACTTTAGGATCTGAGTGCATTTGTTTGATAAGTTGGGTCCCTCTCAAGCCTATGATTGTGTCCTTGCCTTCCAATTTGGGCCAAAAGCAGCTACAAAGAGAGCAGCTATTTTATTTATTTATTTTATTCCATTTATATACCACCCCATAGCCAAAGCTCTCTGGGATGTTTACAAAAATTTAAAACACTGAACATTAAAAACACCAATATACAAAATTTAAAACCATAATGCATAAAAACAAGTTATAATTAAAATATCCTTTCAAACAACAATTCTGGATCAAAGCACAAAAACAACACAAAACCCTCATCATATGCTGTTAAATGCCTGGGAGAAGAGGAAAGTCTTGACCTGGCGCTGAAAAGATAACAATGTTGGCGCCAGGTGAGCCTCGTCGGGGAGATCATTCCATAATTGGGGGGGGGGGGGCACCACTGAAAAGGCTAATGAACATAGGAAGCTGCCTTCTACTGAGTCAAACCATCTATTGTTGGCACTGACTGGAAGCAGCTCTACAGGGTTTCAGACAAACGCTGGAGATGCTGGGGACTGGACCTGGAACCTTCTGCATGCAAAGCAGATGCTCTACCTGTGAACTACTGCCCGCTCCCCATGAGGACATTGTCCCAACTCTCCGGAATATTGGGCCAGGCAACAGTGGAAACCCAAGGCAGGAAAGCAGGTGAGCTTCTGAGAGAGAGAAAAAGAGTGGAACAGAAAAGCAGCAGACACGCCTTTGTTTTAAGCCTTCGGAAGACTTTAGTACACTTCTGAAATTTATAAGCTTCATTGCTTCATAGCACATTCAAACTCAAACAGCTTGAATAGGAGTAGGCAAAAGGTAGATTGGGATCCACCTACAGATTGCTGGAGGATTTGATCAGCGATGGCTTCTCAATTCCCAATTGCTGAAGAACAGGCACACAAAAAACTCCTTCCCCCACTCTAAAAGTTAGAATGCCATTTATAGAAATTCAGATACAGATTTTTTTTCTTTTACTTTTATTCAGACGTCTTATCTCAGGTCTTCAAACTTAGAAGCCTTTATGTACAATTCATCAAAGATGTGCTTGCCAATATTATACGGCGCAGGAAATCTATTTTTGGATCTTGTTTCAATAGAAAAGAATATATTAACAACAATATCTTTAACATGCTTGTTTTCATACTATATTCCATGAAATCCCAGGGTGCCTCAAAAAGGCAGACAACATTCCCTGAGAGTTTACTAACCCCTCCTGATCTTGGCTAGAAGCACAACAGCTTGGGTTGTGTTCCAAGGTGCAGCCTTAGTTTACAAATTAATAGAAAGGCCCAACAACAAGCTCAACCAACGTCTTGCATAAACCAAGCATTCACTCTAAAACACAGGCCAGAATCCCCCCACAAAGCACAGGAGTTTCTTAATTTGCCTGTCAATGTAGGTAAGGCTTGCTGAAGATAAGAAATTTGAAAGACACTTACCTAATGAATGCATGTTTTCCCCTCTCACTATCAAGCCCCCTTTCCTTAATATGGTATTCTCACCTGTCACTTTGGTTCTTTGGAGCACTACCACATACAAGAAACAGTGGAAGCAGCAAATATATACCCACTGAACCTAATCAAGTAAGAGCATCTGCATTTTACATTACCAAATTGATCTAATGCTCCTTACAGACTATGTTTTACTAAGCTACCTTAACAGCTCTGCCTTTTTGGAAATGAACACGTGAGTCCCTTTGGTACAGCAAAGGCTATCCAATACAAGTCCGGAGTCCTCTTTTAAGCATCCCATTGTATTTTTTAAAACAAACACACACACACACCTCCAACGTATCAAACAAAATACGCACATCTACCCTCTAAATGCTAATCACCTGTCTCTTACCTTACCGAACACTGCTCATGTAGCCTAAAGGTAACTGCTAAACTCTGTGACAGGCAAACAATTAAAAATCACCACTCGTTGCATATACGGACTGCAACCATACGCAGTCCTATCTGTAGGCTAATATATATGAACCGCTTCCTGCTTTTCTCACAAGCTGCATCCCATCCCAGAGGTGGGCGGAGCCAAGCACCCCTAGCAAAAAAGCAAACGCCTTCGAAGAAGCTCTAGGGAAGAAGTTGTTCTTGCGGCGGCGTGGACGTGGGGTAGGAGGACAGCACCCTTTAAAACAGGTCGATCCTGTGTATATTTTCTCCAAAGCAAGACCTACTGAGCTCAGTGGGACTACTAAATCTCTAGCAAAGGAATACAGAATGACCACTGAAATACATAATCCCTAAGGCAGACATGCTCCTATCCACATCTATATTATCTGGCTGGGAGTAAAGCCCCTTTGAACTCGGTGGGATTTACACACCGGAAAACATGCACAGGATCGGGCTGAGTGCTGTAATCATATACACATTTTCCTGGAAATAAACCCCAGAGAACAGGATGTCCTTACTTCTGAGTAAATATGTGTAGGACTCAGTGTGCAGCACCGCTGCTGCGTTCCTATGTCCACTCTCCGGAGGAAATCCCACTGTAGCTATTTGTAGGACCAACTTCCCAATAAGATCCGGCTGGCTGCACGCTGACTTTTAGTCTATATGACTTTGAGACCACATGTTCTTTCCCCAAGAACAATTACCCCACTTCGTTACAAAATTTGGCCAGCTACCTTTTACCAAGATAATAAAACAGTGATAATCCTAAACTCACTTACTGCTAGATCTCTTTGAAATCAATGAGACACTCATAATAAGGCCATTTGCTTAGGATCAGTTTGTCCACTTGCCCACTAGAACAACCACCACCACACCCTCCCCTCCCCCCAAAAATCCCAAGTTCCTCCAAGACAGGAATCAGAACAATTTAAGGACTTGGTCAATGTCTAATCCTTTCATCAAGTCCAGTATCAGTAAAGATTCACCAGCTGCAGAATCTGTATTTACCTCATACTTGTTAAGAATTACAGAGCAAGAGTTAAGGCACCAACTTGTTAAACTTTACCTAGGTTTACTTTAACCCTTCCCACAATCATTAGACTGAACACAATAGCTGCAGGTAAGTAACACCATTATTCAGTCCTATGTAAGCCTACAAGTCACAATGTTGCATATGTCTTTGGCACTGCATTACATAAGGTACAAGTAAAGCACTGGGCACAGTTTTGATGTATGCATCCTAAGAACACAGTAGGAAGGGTAGACAGACACATACACAGTTTTCTGCATGATTTCCCCTCAGGTGGCTCTGGTTGCAATCTGGATAATAAAAGAGAAATGGTGCTATGGTTAGTGGGACTGTGGTATACAGTATTGCTGGAGGCACCATCTGGATATGGCACCTGTCAGACTGGCCCTGCTAGGCTCATAGCTCAGTGATTGCTGATAGTTGGTAAAATACTATTGTTATAGACAAGGTGGGTTATGTGAGTATGTGGTGGTGGTGGTGGTTCTTGCCTAGCATATCATCACTTAGGATCCAGCCAAGTTTGCATGGGCCTAAATTGTGCCATCTTGGTGGGATCATGTTTGCACTGCCCTGGTGTCAGGCAAATTATTTATTGACATTTACACCTTCCAACACATTCCAAAGGCCTAGGGAAGGTTTTTTAAAAAGCACACAAGAAACCCACCCCAGCAAACAGAATACAAACAATCCCATCATATGAAAAGCGCCTTGGTCCTGAAACCCAAAAGCCAGACAAAACAAGTAGATCTAATAACACTGCTGAAAGATGCTCAGGAACAAGCTTTGATTATCACTGATATCTTCTTTACAAGTAAACCATGCTGCATTTTAAGATAATACAAATCAGCACTTGCTTAAAGTAGAATACATTTAGAACTGTACCATAACAAAGATTTCGCTACATCCTGCCCATTTCCCTAAGTGATGAGAAATTCTTGGGAGTGCAATGCAGAGCAGAGATGGGCAACCTCTTAACCCCCCAAGGACCATGTACAGCAGTGGGTGGCAGCTTTGGAATCATATGTCAAACATGGACATGGCTGGGACTGGCAACGAGCAGGATCTGAGGTTCCCTTCACCCCCCCTTTTTTGCACACATCTGTACACACTCATACCATTTACTGTCTCACACAAACAGGCACGCAAAGTCCATTGCCCAGTGCCTGATCCTTAGCTGTTTCTAGCACTAATCAGTTGAGCAGCAGAGAAGGGGGACTTCAACTCCCATCAGCCCCAGACAGCATGATCAATGGTCAGTGATTATAGGGTTTGTAGTCTACAACATCTGGAGGGGGGAACTGACCATTTCTTTACTCTCCTGTTCACACATGTGTGATTGACATCACACATGTGCATGTGTGAAAAAATAGAAATGTAGCTTTTGTAGGGCTTCTCTTGGGTTTAAATCAATTGATGGCCATGGGAGAAGGGGAGTTTACAACTGCTTTCAACCCTCCTTCACCTTTTATCTTACCACAGGATGAATCTATCAATAACCACTAGTCATAATTATTATGTTGCTACCTTCAGGATCAGAAGAAATAAGCCTTTGAATATTGGTTGCTGGGGTACAATAGCAGAAGAGATAGCCCAGTGGTGGACTTCCTAGAGGCATCTAGTTGAACACTATAGAACAGGATACTGGTCTGATTGACCAGGACTCTTTTGTTCAATGACATATCATCCAGATGTTTTGGACTTCAAACCCCATCAGGCCAAGTCAGCATAGCTAATGGTCAGGAATTCTGGGAATGGTAGTCCAAAACATCTAGAGGTCACCAGGCTGGGGAAGGCTTACAGAGCTGTTTGCCAAGTGTATCACTTGTTGGCTCAATTCGGACGACACGATAGTCAATGGTGGGGTAATAATCAACTTTACAGTTGTTCAACTAGGGGGTACTCCCCACACAACATGGTAATACATAATCAACTGTGGTGGGGATTAGGATCAGCGCTGAGTTGACTATGGCAGCATTCAGATGACACAATAGTCAAAACAAATGATGATTGTTTCCCCCACACCAGTTGTTTATTGTGACGTCCGAATTGAGCCATTATATTGCTGGAAGTCTCCACACCCTTGCTTTATACTTCTGATGGCTTTTGGTGGAGGTGTGGAAATCTACAAAGTCTGTTCATTGTTTTACTGTTATAGCTATGGCAGGAATCAATCAGTATGGACAGTATTCTTATGGCAACTGTGGAGAGAGACCTCAGAGGCATGGACACTTTTTCAGAGCAGGAGCAACGACAATCTGACAGAGCCTCAGAGTACTGGATGGGTACTCCTCGTTCTGGCAAGTGAATGAGAGGATAACAAGGCTGTTACTATTGTTTGTAATAAATTAGTATAAAAGAAGGCAGAGAATGAGGAAAATAATTAAGCTGAGGCAGGATAATTCCTTCTCTTTTTAAAAAAATGGGGTTCCTACCACATTCTAGTTTAAATGGTAACACTTCTTTGCAAGATTGTTTGAATTTCTAGTTAAAAGCTAGCAGTTCAATCCCTACTTAGAAGTAAGCCCTATTAAGTATACTGGGACTTACTCCCAAGTGCATATACAATTACAACCTAAAGGTTGCATTTCAAATGGCTTAAGATTGTTCAAACTGAAGCACCACTAAGGGGGAATCCACACAGTCCTTTGGAACGTTTTAAAAAGTATTTTAAAACATTCCAAATAGGTGCATTCTAAAACATCTTAGGCCACATTACTGAGTACTCACGTTACAGAAGAACAGTCTTCCATCTTTAAAGCGGTGTGTGCAATCACACACTGTTCTGCCCTGTCTCTTTCTCTTTCGTTTTTCAATGAATTTAGGGCAAGGCATTGTGGGGGTTGTAGTTCAGTTACACACTTCCTTCTTAGTTCCTCTGTCATTCCCTAGCGAGTATAGGGCTAAGAATTGTGGGTGTTGTAGTTCACTGGTCCACTTCCTTTTTCTTCCCCACCAATCAACTGCTAAGCATTTGGGCACCAGTAAAGGAAGCACTGCCCCCATGAATCCCAAACGGTAAGGAAGGACACATTATTTTACTTAAAACGATTTATTAAAAGTGAAACCGTTGTATATAACTGAAGTGAGTTTTAAAAAACCTCAGATATACGTTATAGGGAGTGTGTCATGTGGCCCAAAGAGTTTTCATAACCCTTATAAAACATCAAAAAACTCGTGTGTAGATAGGCTCTAGGTTCAAGGCAGGTTATTTTAAAAGCCTAGGCTTTTTGATTCTGCCACCCTCCCCATCTGACCCCTGATCCAAAAGGTTCAACTTGCCTCATATCAAGGCCAATCCTGAAACTAGAGACTCCCTTTTTTCTCAGGGCACAAGCACCAAATTAGAAGAAAGGGAGTTTATTCTATCCTACTGCCTTGAATGTTGTAACATGGGGCCACTCAATCTACTACATTGAAACACAGTGCTGTACATTTGTGCTGTTGGATGCTGGGTTGGCAGGTTGTTGTACTTAATAACTTGTGTATAACCTTGTCCATTTAAAGTGACCTCATTGGCATTAGATTAGAATTAGTGGGGGAATCGAAGGAATGCAGAATGGATACCATGTAATTTCTATTCAGCCTTCTTTTTAATTATGTCAACCAGAACCCCTGAACGTAAGCAGAGTAAAGAACTATAATTATTCTTTGTAATAACCTATCTCAGGATGATCTCAGGACGAGATCTGTATTTGCCCTGAGATCTAAAATCCCCAAATAACATCAAATTGTTGATTTCCTGGAGCTCGTTTCAGTTATGAAATTCCCTTCAAGACTGAGACCCTAGTTATTGGGTAAGACTTGCAGAAATACAATATGAAATATAATCCTTAAATTTCAATAGTAGTACAAGAGAGTATCATCCAGCAATTGACAGTAAAAAGAGTGTTGATAGGTTCAAGATATGAGGGAAATAGGAAATCAGATACACATTTAATTAGATAAGTGCTCAGTTAAGGAAAACATGTTTTTTTAAAAAAATTACCTATACAAGACCACGACAGTGTAACTATTGCATAAGAAACATTAAAAAAGCTAATAATAGAAAAGAGTTGTGATCTCCATGATATGCTGCTCATATGCCATTCATGTGAGCAGTTATTTGCACTTATAATAACATGAATTGACTCATGCTTCACTTGATAATCAGGCTACACAATTAGTACAAGTCCCAAAATCGTAGTTTTCCATCACTGCCTTACCAAAAACTTCATTTAAAATTATTACTGAAGTCATGACTATCATGTTTCTTGAGCGGTGACAATTATAGATACTTCTGAATTTTATTGGACCTACAGCTAGAATGTAAAATTTTAAAAAGGAGGATCAGTTGCAACTATAATAACCTTTTTTTTTGTGGAATTGTTAACATTTCCCCCTTTACATCTTTGTTCATAATAGGAGTGCCCCATAGCTAAGGACAGAAAAAGGAGCTAGTATAAATATATGTCCATTTTATAAACAACAAATAGCATCATTCATTTTAAAATCACCATACCTTCACTGCTGCAATGTACAAATTAATATAATATAATATATAAACACAATACCTGTAACAAGATCTCCAAAATACTTTTTTCCCCCTTTGGACAAGGTTTGCTGCTGAACCTTTATCCTAAAGTCAAAAGTTGACAACTTGCAATCCTTTCGATTGACGTGCCCCTTGAGTAAAGGTCAGCTCATATACGTACAATGCAAAAGAATTCCATCATCTACTTCTTTGTGGTAAATAATGCTATTATACATCTCCATCTGTGCATATTGATTTTGTATTGTGTGTGTTTGGTGTGATGTGCGCTCAATAAGAAAGAAATTTTGGAAAGCATCTCCAGTCATTTCAGCACAAAGCAGCACTGTATATTTTCTGAGTGTAATAAACTCTGTCACTGCACAGTAGCAAACGTGGTGCATTTTTAAAGCTGCTAATGACCTGTTTTATTTAGAGGGGATGGGTACAGAATTCCATGCTGAGTATATGAGCGCCCTCTTTTCATCCAAACCAAGTAAACCACATCCCCCAAATCCTTGCTAGTGCTTGTTTTTAAATATTCATAGTAAGAGTAGGCTGACCAGATAAAATCCAGGTCAGGGCTCATGTAACTTTAACAGTTGTAGAGAAAAGGGAATTTCAGCCGGTGTCATTTGTATGCAATTAGTTCCTGGTGAAATTCCCTCTTCATCACATCAGTTAAAGGTGCATGCACTATACTAGAGTGACCATATACAAAAGAAGGCAGGCCCCCTGCAACTTTAACTGTTGTGATGAAGAGGGAAGTTCACCAGGAACTAATTGCATACAAATGACACTGGCTGAAATTCCCTTTTCTCTACAACTGTTAAAGTTACATGAGCCCTGACCAGGATTTTATCTGGTCACCCTAAGTAAGAGCTGCCTTTCAATTCCAGCCATGAAAACCCTGACTGTTGCAGACCAGGGATGCAAAAAGTAAATGAGGCCACTTCCCATAATTTCTACCAGTGGAGTTCAAACTCGCATCTCCTGCTTCCCATCCCTATGCCTTAAACAGAGCTGACTGGAGGGTTGCTTCTGCCATTGGTGGCTATGGCTTCCCTTGCTGTGTGCCCTGGCTCCTCCCCTTCTCCAGTTGGCAAAAGTGTTGGCAGATCCTGAATACTTATCTGAGGAGGGCTGTGTGTCCTGTCCATAGGCTCTTGCCACTTGAGCTATATGGGTGCAACATTGTATGGCCTGCCCTTCCTTCCTTCCCTGTGCTCTAAAACAATACTTGTTTGTAGGGTAGAGCATAAGGGTGGTTCAAAGCCTTTGCCTGGAAGGATGCCTGAGGACTCACAGTGGCAGGTTCATTGTGGTCTAAGCTCATGGAGTTGAGGTACCATGGCACTTTGTCTGAATTGTGATACGGGGAGGTGTCCTACTGGCTATGTGTTCATTGGCTCTTTCTGTGTGTGGGTGGCATGTAGGTGTCAAAGCTCCTCATTGGTGGACATGGGCAGTGTTTCCATGGATGCTGTGCCATTTCATTAGGGTGACCAGATAAAAACCAGGTCAGGGCTCATGTAACTTTGACAGTTGTAGAGAAAAGGGAATTTCAGCCAGTGTCATTTGTATGCCATTAGTTCGTGGTGAAATTCCCTCTTCATCACAACAGTTAAAGGTGCAGGCACTATACTGGAATGACCATATACAAAAGAAGGCAGGGCTCTGCAACTTTAACTGTTGTGATGAAGAGGGAATTTCACCAGGAACTAATTGCAAACAAATGACACTGGCTGAAATTCCCTTTTCTCTACAACTGTTAAAGTCACATGAGCCCTGACCTGGATTTTATCTGGTCACCCTAATTTCATGCTTTTCTGAGTTGTGTGTTTTCCCCTCCCCTCCTGGGCTGAGCAAGTATAGGAATCGGCAGCACAATGTATCTCTTCCCCAAAGGGAAAAAGGATTGCTCAATCTAGTTTGCTCAATGTTCTCTGATTTACACACTTCTTATTACAGTACTACTTTTAGGCGTGGTCAACCTACACCCATATCAACAAATACAGCTTTTGAAACTCTCCTGAAATTTCAAAAGGGTGTGTCTGTGTGTTGTGTGCATGTGCTTTTTCAGAAATACATATTCAAATATGTATTTCTCCGATAATACTAGAACCCAGGGTCATCCCTTGAAGCTGATTGGTGTGAGATACTTCTTCATACAACACATAGTTAAGGGGCTTGGATAAATTCCTGGAGGAAAAGGCCATCAATGGCTAGTCCTGATGGCTATGTGCTACCTCCAGTATCAGAGGCAATAAGCTTATATACACCAGTTGCTTAGGAACATGGGTGGGAAGGTGCTGTTGCACTGTGTCCTGCGTGTGGGTCCCTGGTTGACAGCTAGTTGGCCACTGTGTGAACGGAGTGCTGGACTAGATAGACCTTTAGTCTGATCCATCATGGCTCTTCTTATGTTTTTACATCCTGCTGAATATACAAATCTAGTAGTACTATTTTGGGCCTGTTCAAACAACATGCTAAGCCATAGTTAGGCCGCTAACCCTTTTGCAGCAAATGGTTAGTGAGCATGTTTAAACTGTGGTTATGTAGCCACCATGGCTGGGAATGGTTCACACAACACGCTGAGTCCCTCTAGATGGATTCCGTTTGACGCCTGGTTAGCCGATTATGCGCATAATCGCTGAAGCGCTTTATCGTAAATGCTTGTATGCAGGAGGTAATTGAGCACTCAACTGGTGACCTTACCAGTTGTTTCAAATGTGCTTTACAAGTAGTTAATGCAGAGAATCGCTTGTTCACATAGTCAAAATGCGCTTTAACGGCCGGAGCAAAATAAAACTCGCGATTTAACGCGCATTCGATAATGCGCATAATCGGAGAGAAAACGCGCCTCTAAGCCCGATTTGCACTCCGTTCTTGTAGAGGTAAAAATTTTGATGTGCCTTGAAAGAGCTTTGAATGCCTCTTGTCGAGGCAGCTACAAGAGGCATTTAAAGCTTTTTCAAGGCGCATTAAAAAATTTACCTCTACAAGAACGGAGCGCAAATCGGGCGTAGAGGCGCGTTTTCTCTCCGATTATGCACATTATCGAATGCGCGTTAAATCGCGAGTTTTATTTTGCTCCGGCCATTAAAGTGCATTTTGACTATGTGAACAAGCGATTCTCCGCATTAACTACTTGTCAACCTGCAGGAGAGGGAGGCCTGCTGCCAGAGGAGGAGGAGAGGAGTGTGCCTGCCTGCCTGTCTGCCTGCCTCCTGGCTTCGCTGCTACCACCACCACCAGCAGCCTCTAGAGGATTTCAGCCTGGCAGACTGCCACTCCTTGCAGGACCAGGCTCCCAAGTACTGAGCCAGCTGCTGTGGACAATTACATCAGTCCCCCTCCCTTCCTGGGAGGGATATTTAAGCTGCTGGCTGAGGGGGCCTGGGAAAGCCATCAACCTGCAGGAGAGGGAGGCCTGCTGCCAGAGGAGGAGGAGAGGAGAGGAGTGTGCCTGCCTGCCTGCCTGCCTGCCTGCCTGCCTGCCTGCCTGCCTGCCTCCTGGCCTCGCTGCTACCACCACCACCACCAGCCTCTAGAGGATTTCAGCCTGGCAGACTGCCACTCTTTGCAGGACCAGGCTCCCAGGTACTGAGCCAGCTGCTGTGGACAATTACATCAGTCCCCCTCCCTTCCTGGGAGGGATATTTAAGCTGCTGGCTGAGGGGGCCTGGGAAAGCCATCAACCTGCAGGAGAGGGAGGCCTGCTGCCAGATGAGGAGGAGAGGAGTGTGCCTGCCTGCCAGCTTTCTGTTTTGTCTTTGGTTGTTTTTTGTTTGTTTGTTTTTTTTACCCTTTCCCCAGGCTTGAGCTATGTGCCTGGGAGGGAGGATACAGGGCCAGGTGAGGGGATCTGAGGGGAGCACAATCAGGGTAGTGACGGGTAGAGGGAGATATGGCGTTGTGAGGAGGACTTGCCAGGTTAGGGAAACAAGGCCCAGACAGTTAATGGCTGTGCCTTGTTCCAGTCCCCCTCACACCCACAGGCTTGTTGGTTGCCTTATCAGCCAGCCCTCAGGCCTCCGGGTGCTGCTTTTAAATGCCAGATCAGTGCATAATAAGATCTCCCTCATCCACGATTTAATTGTGGATGAGGCAGCCGATCTGGCATGTATAACCGAGACCTGGGTGGGAGAGCAGGGAGGAGTTAGTCTCTCCCAGTTATGCCCACCGGGGTACTTGGTTCAGCATCAGGGTAGACTTGAGGGCCGGGGAGGGGGGGTTGCTGTGGTCTATAGGAATTCCATCCCCCTCTGTGGGCTCCCTGTCCATGCGACTACTGGTCTGGAGTGTTTTCACCTTGTGTTGGGCCAACGGGACAGATTAGGGATTCTGTTGGTGTACCGCCCACCCCGCTGCTCAACAGACTCCCTAGCTGAGCTGACAGAGGTGGTCTCTGGTGTACTGTTGAGGTCCCCCAGACTCTTGGTTCTGGGGGATGTCAACATTCATGCCGAGGGCACTTTATCTGGGGCAGCTCAGGATTTCATGGTTTCCATGACAACCATGGGACTGTCCCAACATACCATCGGCCCAACGCATGTAGCAGGGCATACTCTAGACCTGGTTTTTTCAACTGGACATGGAGATGGGGATCTGAAAGTGGGGAACTTTACATCAACCCCTCTGTCATGGTCAGATCACCACCTGCTGAGGTTTAGATTTACAGTGGCTTCTCCCCTCTGCAAGGGTGGGGGACCCATTAAGATGGTCCGCCCCCGGAGGCTAATGGATCCAGATGGTTTCCAGAGGGCTCTGGGGAGTTTTCCGGCTGATAGGGCTGGCTCTCCTGTCGAAACCCTGGTCGATCTGTGGAATGCAGAAATGACCCGGGCAGTTGACACGATTGCTCCTGAGCGCCCTCTCCTGTGTAGAGCTCGAATGGCTCCGTGGTATACCCCAGAGCTGAGAGTGATGAAACAAAACAGGAGACGGCTTGAGGGCAGATGGAGACGAACTCCTGATGGATGCAATCAAACACTGGTAAGTGCTTATGGTAAGCTGTATTCAGGGGCAGTGAGGGCAGCAAAAAAACAATACTTTGCTGCCACTATTCAATCATCAACCTGCCGCCCAGCGGAGCTTTTCAGAGTTGTCCAGGGGCTTTTACATGCTGGCCCCAAGGACATGGTAGAACCATCTAAGGCCCGCTGTAATACATTTGCTGGGCACTTCCAGAATAAAATCTCTGGCATCCGTCAGGACTTAGACTCCAGTGTTATAGCAGATGAATCTAGTGAGGTATCCAGAGCACAGGCTTGTCCTGTTTTCTTGGATGAGTTTCAGTTGGTGCAGCTCGAGGATGTTGACAAGGTGCTTGGACAGGTTCGTGCAACCACTTCCATATTGGATCCTTGCCCCTCTTGGCTAATAAAAGCTAGCAGGGATGGAACAACTGGCTGGGCCAGGGAAGTGATTAATGCCTCTTTGCAAGAGGGAGTGGTCCCAGGCCTCCTGAAAGAGGCGGCAGTGAGACCACTCCTAAAGAAATCTTCCCTGGACCCTGAAAATCTTAATAACTACAGGCCAGTAGCAAATGTTCCATTCCTGGGCAAGGTCCTGGAGCGGGTGGTTGCGAGCCAGCTCCAGGCACTCTTGGATGAGACTGATTATCTGGATCCATTTCAGTCGGGTTTCAGGCCTGGTTTTGGTACGGAAACAGCCTTGGTCGCCCTGTATGATGACCTATGTCGGGAGAAAGACAGGGGGAGTGTGACTCTGTTGATTCTCCTTGATCTCTCAGTGGCTTTCGATACCATCGACCATGGTATCCTTCTGGGACGACTGGCTGAGTTGGGAGTGGGAGGCACTGCATTGCAGTGGTTCCGCTCCTATTTGGCGGGGCGGCTCCAGAAGGTGGTGCTTGGGGAACATTGCTCAGCCCCGTGGATTCTCCAGTATGGGGTTCCGCAGGGGTCAGTTTTGTCCCCCATGCTGTTCAATATCTACATGAAACCGTTGAGTGCAGTCATCCGGAGTTTTGGAGTGCGTTGTCATCAGTACGCTGATGACACGCAGCTCTATTTCTCCTTTTCATCTTCATCAGGTGAGGCTGTGGATGTGCTGAACCAGTGCCTGGCTGCGACAATGGACTGGATGAGGGCTAATAAACTGAAACTCAATCCAGACAAGACTGAGACGCTGTTGGTGGGTGGTTCCGCTGACCGGATGGAGGGTGTTCAACCTGTTCTGGATGGGGTTGCACTCCCCTTGAAGGAGCGGGTTCGTAGCTTGGGGGTTCTCCTAGAACCATCTCTGTCACTTGAGGCGCAGGTGGCCTCAGTGGCACGGAGTGCCTTCTACCAACTTCGGTTGGTGGCCCAGCTACGTCCCTATCTGGACAGGGATAACCTGGCTTCAGTTGTCCATGCTCTGGTAACCTCCAAGTTAGATTACTGCAATGCACTCTACGTGGGGCTGCCTTTGAAGGTGGTCCGGAAGCTGCAGCTTGTGCAAAATGCAGCGGCCAGATTGATAACTGGAACCAGTAGGTTCGAACATATAAGACCTACTCTGGCCCGCTTGCATTGGCTGCCTGTATGTTTCCGAGCCCGGTTCAAGGTGCTGGTTTTAACCTATAAAGCCTTACACGGCTTGGGACCACAATACCTGATGGAACGCCTTTCCCGACATGAACCTACCCGAACACTACGTTCAACATCTAAGGCCCTCCTCCGAGTGCCTCCTCCGAGGGAAGCTCGGAGGTCGGCAACAAGAGAGAGGGCCTTCTCTGTGGTGGCTCCCCAATTGTGGAACGATCTCCCCGACGAGGCCCGCCTGGCGCCAACATTGTTAACTTTTCGGCGCCAGGTCAAGACTTTCCTCTTCTCTCAGGCATTTGGCAATATCTGAGGAGCCTGGGTTTGTTTTGTTTTGTTTTTGTAGTTTTTTTGAAGTGTTGAAGTGGTTTTTAAATGTACAGATTGTGTGTATGTTGTATGTTTTTGCTGTTTTAATTTTTGTATATTGTTTTTAATTGTTTTTAATCCTATGTAAACCGCCCAGAGAGCTTCGGCTATGGGGCGGTATACAAATGTAATAAATAAATAAATAAATTTGAAACAACCGGTAAGGTCACCTGTTGAGTGCTCAATTACCTCCTGCATACAAGCATTTACGATAAAGTGTTTCCGAGAAGATGCGCATAATCAGAGGAACAGGCGTCAAATGGAATCCATCTAGAGGGGGTCAGGGTTCACACAGCACACTAACCCATAATGTTTAGTTCAAAATGCTTAACCACTGTGGCTTAGTTTGTCATCTGAACAGGATTTTTGAATATACAAATCTAGTAATACTAGTAAAATTTACTCATAAACTAGAAAAATGTCATTATGATGGAAGGCCCTAGGGTGGCCATGCATCCTCTTTTACAGAGGACAGTCCTCTATTTGAAGGGCTGCCAGTGGATGATTCTCTGTTTGAAGGTGGCCTCTATTTGAATGGCTGTGCTGTCCAATCCTGGTTTAAAGATAAGAACCATTAGAACTGTTGCCCATGAACAGTTGGCACCTGGGCAGACCAAACAGGCAGGCACACAGGGCACCTGGCCTCAGTCTTCTGTGCTATGGTGAGAGATACAATATTTCTAATGAAATAATAATAATAATAATAATAATAAATGTCTCAATTTGCATGTGTACATTTTATGCAAATCTTTGTCCTCTTTTTTGGTCATACATTTCCTCTTTTGTGGCAATTCATAAGTGGCCCTACTACTCATGCCCACTTAATTTCCCCTGCAAATCCCACCTATGTCCAGCTTGGATTGTGAGGGGCAGGGCAAAACTACCAAGGAAGGAATTTGTGGATGTGGGAATTACAATAGTGCTCCCTTGCTGCTGAATCTTCCACCCATCACAAGCTCCCTCTCTCTCCCATATTGGCAAACATGGGAACCCCATATTTATCTCGTAACCTCTAGTTCCACCTTAAGAGTTGCCTTTTACTATCCATAAAGCTTTGTTTCTACAGAAAGGCCGCAAGATGGCACCAGATGCTAGAATTAGGCAGAGAATCATCTGAAGCAGAGAATCACACAAGCTCCTCTTCCTCTACCATCCCTAACAATAAAAGTATAATAACAATACAGTAAAGAATGAAGAATTATCTGCCCTTTTGTGACACTGAGGACCAGCTGCCTGAGGCAGAGTGACAAATAACATGGATGGCCATGAGCCAAGTGCACTTTGTGGCTGAGCAGGAATTTGAACACAGGTGTCCCCACTCGAAATACAACATACTGTCCACTATACTACATTTGCCTTCACACTGCCACTCTAGTTAATCACCAATTGACTTTCATTATTATTTTTCTTTTTTACTGTAACAGGTATTAATACAAAGTTGTCTATTGATTTCACAGTTTAGATCAGGCCCAATGATTACCCCACAAATGGCTTCTCTATACACAGCAGGCAGACTAGTGGCGACTACATAAATACCCCAAAGATGATTTAAGAAACTTTAGTGTAGATGCACTGATGGCGGTTTAAATTAGAGGGGGTTGGGGGAAGTTTCTTTTTCCAGTAGAGTACTGGCGCTTTAAACCTGCACACAAAATGCAGTGATTTAAACAGGATTCTCTTAGTTATCACCACCTGCTTCTATTAAATAAGCACTAATCCAGAATGCATGGTAAAGGCAAACTTTGAGAAACACAGATTAGCATGTGATAAATGCTCTACTACTAATTAGAAATGCAGGGAAGTGAGGGGTAGCAAAATTACAATTACCTGAAGAGACATGCAACTAGCTCTTGTGGTTGTATACTCACCTCGGCACCTTTCTGACATTTTCTGAAGGCTGAAGCAGTGAGGAAGCCACTGTTGCGTGGCTCCATCTTGCCCCCTCAGAAACATTAGAAATCTGACATCATGTGGGACGAGTCCACATGATGCTTCCTTCCTACATCAGTGTTGCTCCAGTTCACAGCAGGAATAACACTGGTGTAGAAAAACGCTATAGTGAGGACTCATCCTACATTACCTTGAACATCCAATGTTACCAATTAGTGTTGGAAAGCGCTACACCAAGCTGCTCTTGTGCTACTAAAAGTAGTATTGGGGCTAAATTAGACATAACGTGGAAGAACTGTAATTAGAATCGCCTGTATTCTGTGTTTAACTTTTTGGATAGAAAGACCTTGCAATGCTAATCCATGCTTTTAAAACCCTCCAAACTTTATTGCAATGTGATCTACATAGGGTGACCACGTGTCATGTTACAGAGGACAATCCTCTGTATGAACATGTGCTCTCTCTGAAGAGCTGTCCAGTTCAACTCCAGTATAAAGATATAGTCCATGAGAAAAGAGAACCATCAACACTTAGCACATGGATAGCAGACTGGGCAGGGCATACAAGTCTCCTGCTCACAGGTAAGGTGTATTGTATTTCTCTTTTAATTATAGTCATCATTTCCACATTTACAACTCTATTTATAAATTAGCACAAGTAAATTTATGCAGTCTGTATCCTTTTTGGTGATGTTATTTCCTCTGTTTTGGCAATGTTTAAGTAGCCACCTGAGCTCTACGTGGGACTGCACTTGAAGATAACTCATGAACTTCAAATAGTGCAAACGCTGTAGCAACTTTTGAACGTGAAGCACTGGAAACACATCTAGCTGGTGATGTTCCAAATGTCAGGCATACCAATATGTTTCTGGGCTCAGTTCAAGGTGTGGATTATGACCTGGGTTCTACGTACCCTCAGGGACTGCCTCTCCTTTTATTGTCCTCCACATCAGCAACAATCCTTTTCTGAGACCCTGCTTCAGATACCAACTCTACATGATTTAAGAACTGTAAGTTGCCTAATTCATATAACTTAATTTTACTGGAGTGATGTACTATGCATGCCTCATTTTAAAAATATGTTTCCTTACCCTAAGAGAGACAGATTTTACTGGTGCAGTGGAGTACAGTCTTAACCATTGCTCCACACTAATTGTATCTTCCATATTTTCCCCCGGGCCAATTTTGTACCCTTTCCTGGACATTCCATGTATCAGGGGGACAGAACCTCTTGTCTGCAGGCCTACTTTGGCCCATGGGACGCCCCAATCTGGCCTCTTCTGCCTCCAGGGACAAGACTTACGCTCCAAGCCACACACACCAGCAGCAGGGGTTAGGACCCGCTCATGGGCAGGGAAGAGCCCGAGCCCGCACTCTTCCCCTTACTGCCTTTTATCCCCACTGCTATCTCTCTGACCTTGGGAATAGCAGCAAGATAAGCAGCGGCAGGGACTTAAACTCACCTGTGTAGGGGGAAGAGCAGCTGCTTGTCCCTGCGTACAGGGAATCTATTTTGCTGCAAAAAAGAAAAAAGGGGAGTGATGTCAGGAGATGGAAGCCACACCTCCAACGTGACATCAGGGGTGTGGTGACATCCCATGGTATCATCCAGCAGTGGAATCAATCCAGCCCTTCACCCAAAACCAGTTCTGCACCCTGCTCTATAGCATTCGGTAGTTTGCATATAGTGGATGCCTGGCTCTTAAATTCTGAGGCCTATGTGATTACTATTTTCTCAAAGCTATTCAAAGGCCACAATGTGCAATCATAGGAAGCCCAGGAATCAGAAAGTGATATTTAATATGGCAATAGGGTTTTGTTTTGTTTTACAAGTGCACAAGAGTGTCCCTATTGTTGAAAAGTATGCCATGAGCATCTCTTTCTAGACTGAAGAATCCAAATGTCCACCTTCTATTTGTGGAATGGCTGGAGTCTTCAGCCTAAGAATGCATTCTGACTGCTTCTATTAGTTCAGAGCTGGCGCCACAAGCCAGCACAGTTGGGCATCTGCCAAGCCCCACACCTCTGGTGAAGGCAATTTGCTGACTACCATGCAGCTGTTTGGCCCGTTACTACTCCTCTTGCATTACTATGTGCTTGCCTGCTCTATCCCCAGACCCAGAAGGAATACCCCAGTAAGCAACAGGAGTGAACTGCTGCCTTCACATCTACCCTTTCTCTATAGGCAGTGGTGAAGACTGGGCCCAGAGGCAGAGCAAGTGGAAAGTTTAGGGAGGAGGAGAGCTCACTGAGGGCATCTTGCTCATGGGAACACAAAATCCTCCAGCCAGCATAGCATTACTTATGAAATGTAAAATATGTGAGAGAAGAGAAGATTCTACATCAAAGGTCCAGAACTTCAGACCTGGGGGTGTGTCTTAATCCAGTCCTCTGGGGTTCCCCAGAAGGCCATGCCCCCTTTCCATGGCTTCACCCCATTTCCCTGACCACCAATCATTGGGTGGTGTCTAAGATTTTGTGTAGTTCTTCCCCATTATAAAAGGTTAGAATGCCTCTCCTAAAGCTTAGTAATTGGCAATAATAATTTTAAGATGAATTATACTGGTATTTTGGGCCCTTCCCCTTTTTGTCTGCAGTCCCGCTCACCACTGGAATGTGGCCCCTGAAGGCTTATCCTAAATGGAATCCAGCCCTCCAGCTGAAAGCAACCTAGATTCTACATGTAGGATTTACATATTGACAGATGTAGACTAACAGCTCCACACTCTTTATCCTTTAACTCTCTAACCATGGGACAAGGGATAGAAGAGTTAAGCCTCTGGTTGTCCTATGTATGCATCACAGGTGGGCAAAAAGTAGATTTACAGATGTTTTGGACTTCAGCTCCCACCATTCTTGACCATTGGCTATGCTGACAGGAGGATGTCCAGAACATTTGAACCTTCTGCCCACCCCAGCAATATACTACCCCATAATACAGAGTTCCCTGTCAGCTTTACTCATTGGCCAAGCCACAATTTGTTCAGGTGTGTGTTGTATCCAGGCACAGAAAATGAACTATCCTCCTAAGTACAGCCCACTCTCCAACCTCTCCCTTCCCTTTGGATAGGTGAAATTAAATAATGTTGATAAATAAGTGTGAACAGATTTTGCATGCTTTTGGGCAGTATCCAGCAGCAGCATTCCGCAAATTCATGTAGCACCACCAGAGCTCCACCAAATCTTTCCGTTGTGCTTGCACAACCAGTTGTGCAATCAGTTACACAATGGGTTGCACAAGCAGAATGTTGCACCACCGGTTGCACAAGAATTATGTGCATCCGGTTGCATGAGGGTAATGTGCAACTGCACTTGTGCAACCATAACTTCAGTTGGATTCTCCTCTTGCACACAGTTCAGAACATAGTTCCTATTAGGACAACATCATTTGTGCTAACGAAATGACACAATTGGATACTATGCATAATGTTTATATGTTTTTTCTGACATTTTAATTTTGTAGTATAAAATATGATGTCTTGTTTCTCGGAGCGTTTTTGATTAATCAAGTTTATACTAGCAGCCTTGTGAAGAAATCCTACGTGCCATATCTGCTATAGAAAAAGCAGGCTGTTTTTGTCTATAAAGATACCTACTTTGTATTTGATACATTCTGTTCAACTTCTACAATGATACATCCTATGATAATTAAGATGTTTTAATCTCAATTTTCTAGTTTCACTGTCATCTTCATTCCACAATGCAATTGCCCTTGCAAACATAAAAACACCTCACCACAGTGACTGTAATTTGAGGAAAGGAGTTTTTTTACAGCACCAATCATTGAAAATAGACTGACCTTTGATTACTGCAGGACTGACCTTTCCTGTGAAGTGTAGTTAAAAATATTTCATTAGTGAGACACTTGTTAGCAACTGGCCCTGCTTATGTTATAGCAGTAGCTGAAGAAAGCTAGGAATGCAAAACTCAGAGAAAAGTTAAGTGGGTTGCAATAGCAACAATAAAGAATCAGTGTTGCAGATTAAGTAATTCATAACAAGAAATTGATGTGTATTACTCAATATCCTGAGACAGTAACTACTGCAGCATCAGAAAAACTAACAGATGTGGTGCAGCAAAAGCTTTAGGCTGCAACCCAATACTGACTTTGGAAAACCTAAATTCATTTAGATCTGTTAATGCAGACACACCGAACTTTACACTATGTTGTAAATTTGCTGTCTGACCACTCTGATGGGTATATTGCTATGGTTTTATCTTAAAAGTTGCCCAACTGGAGCCCAGGGTTTGACAATGGAATTAACAAGTGGGACCTACAACAAAATGGCAGTCAGTCAGCCATGCTCTCCTCCACAATATTCCATGCCATCTCCTAGTTTTCCATTTCCTTCCCCGCCAGTCAGTCAGTCAGTATTCCATTAGCTATTGAGCACAATCAACACTCATTGGGTATTTTGGAAGGTTTACTTAGGATGTTTAGGGTTTTAAAAGTTTTTTTGTACTCCTGCAAACCTTGGGGTTTCCCTGAACCTGCTGCTACCAATGAATGGTGCCATTTTGCCCACGTAAGCACTGGCACTCACCTCTGAACATTGGAAATAGAAGGAATTGTTATTGTTCTTTAATGGCTGTGGGTGGTATTCTGGATGGACAATTTCCCTCCAGGCTATGAGGCATGCTTTTCCGACCATGTATAAAAAATTGAAATTTGAAGACAGAAAGAGACACACACAGAGAGACAGTAATTAACTGAAATGCCTTAGGGTACAGGCTCTTGTTCTCTGGAGATCTGATAGAACTGCTGTCTTGCAGGAGTGTCTTTTTGTCTCCACTTATGCTCTGCTTGTGCACTGTAAGGGGAAAAAATATTATAAAGATACCCTGTTTCTAGCACACTCTCATCCAAAGGAAAATAAACCTGGTAGCATTGCCCCTGGAGCTTCTCACTGCTCATCTGTAACTTATCACATTTGTTCAATGCTGCAAACAAACAATCTTAGTGTGTATGTGTGCAGAATCTGGAATGTTGTAATAGGCAAACTGCAGATACTCTGAATGTGGACATTGTCACTGGTAGGCAAATATACACACAGCCACCTGCACACCCATCCATTCCATGGAAGGAGAGTCGGGCCCCATTCACACGATTATGGGATGGGTGGGTAAATTATCCACGGAGCAGGGAGTGGTAGGAAAACCACGACATGCACACTTGCTGCATGACCGTTACCCATTCATCTTGCTGTGAATGTGCCCTCTGCGTAGGCGTTGTTGTCCGTGGTGGCTGGGGCCTCTTTGTGTCCTTGGGATTGTTATGCATGCCTTTGTTCGTGTTCCACAACATCCGCAGGTGGCTGGCTGTCGCCCACGGGCACCAATTGCCTAGGCATTTCTAGCGTCTTGGGGATAGGCTTCGCCTACGCTCGCTGTCCAGCCGTGTTGGGCGAATGGGGGGGAGCTATCTGGACGCTGCTTCCCCTGCCCTCGTCCTTCTGGGTGATGCGAGGGTGGGGGTGGCGTTGCGGTGGGGGTTACCTCTGGATGGGGTGTCATCCTCCCTGTTGGTGTGGGGGTGCTGCGCCTTGTTCCTGGGCGCCTGGGGTTGTTGCTTGCTCCGTCTCCTCCTCCCCCCCTTGCCCATGGCTCCGTTCTGGTGCGCTTCCCTGTCCGTGTGGGTGGCTGACTGGGCACCCTGCGTGAGTGCTTGCAGGAGCCAGCTCCTTTTTGAGCTCCATGCCGGCTGCCTGGTGGGGGAGGCGGGCGTCCTGGTTGCTATGGCGGCGAAACCAGCGCTCCGTTTCATCCGCGCCCGAGCTCCTGCCCACTTTCTGCTGCTCTTGCCGCTCTCCTCTATGGTCTTTTCCGTTAACATACTCACCTCGGTTGTTTAACCCACGCACCTCAAGTGGCTGAATTCGGACAACACGTTGGTCAATTGACTAACTTTTAATCAACTCACAAGTGAGTTGTTTAACTCCGTTGTTTAAAACCGCGACTTAAACAACTGTGGGTTGGTTAACCGTTGTGTGGCTGAATTCGGACGACACGTTGGGTTAACTCACTGACGGTTGTTTAACTTAACACCCGTTGATTAACATGTCGTCCAAATTGAGCCATATTTACCAACCAACCAACCTTTTTTGGCTTAGTCTTCTGGCAGTTGCCAAAGAAAACTTTTAAGCAAGAAAAAAAAATGGATAGCCAGTATTTAGTTATTTTCTTATTTCCTAAATTTTATTTGTAATAAAAATTAAAAATAAAATTTAGCCTTCCGAGAAAGCACACTGCACATTCTTATAAAGGTTAATTTTGTTACAGGCATTTCTGTAAAAGTAGTGAATGGACCCAGTTTCACATGGGTGGGGATACCCTTCAGTATGATACAGCAAAGCCTTTAAACTTATACTACTGTCAAGAGTTGAACATGTTGTGCCCACCCTGTCAGAGCCATGCCCAGTGGCACCTCTAGGCATGGCCCCTGCCATAGTGAACCCATATAGCCCACCCCCAGCAGTCTTTTCCCTCAGTAGGAGCTGCTCCACAGCAGGGAGGAGACAGGCTGTAACTCTGTTCCTCTCTCTACTTATCTTCCCTGGCTTCATACTGTATGTGGACTGCAAAGCTATGTGCTGGTCAGGAGGTCTGATGTTACTACTGCAGGCTTCGATGCCATGATCATATTTAAATTAGTTAAAATTAATGCCTTAAAAAAAAACCACCATGAGGTGCATGCCAGGTTTCAGAAATCTAGGTTTCATGCTCTTGGTGCTACGGTGCTGATAGAAAGATACAGATTCCTCTTTTATTATTGGGAAAGGGAACAGCCTTTCACCTTAGCCCTTCTCAGTGGAAAAGTCATTGCTGTACCTGCAAAGAAGCACTCATCTGGAATACCAGAAGTCATAAAACCAAAGTTGGCAGCACTGAGCCAGGATGGGTCATACTGGAGCTCTAGGAAAACTAATGGGAGTGGAGAGAAAGGATGTCGAGTTGTGGAGATTCTAAAAGTGTGGCCGGGAGACTCTGTTTGTGTGAACCCACTAGCCCAGTTCTGAAGTACATATGTATGGAAAGAGAACCCATTTTCGCCTACGAGCCATCGGTCTGGAAACACCCTCTGATGTTACAGGTGCAATCCTATACACGTTCAGACATTTTTTTAAAAAAAAGTCCTACAACTCTCATCATTCTGCAACGAGCTATGGGGAATGCATAACAAGAGCCTATCTACAGTACTGCTTTAAAACGGTTTATAACAGTTTTGAGAACTGTTGGGGCCCAGGACACGCTCCATATAGTTTTCAAAACGTTTTCAAAGCGTTTTATCCTGTGTGTGTAGATAGGCTCACAGCAACAAAACAGATATTGCTTTAAAACTGTCTAACAGCTACATTCCCCCCACCATTTTTATACTAGAGTAAATGAAGGGGACCCTAGCGTGGGAGGAGGTCTTTTAGGATACAGATTTGCATGGGGGAGAGGTACTGCACCTACTCTCGAGTATAGGCTGACCATATGAAAAGGAGGACAGGGCTCCTGTAACTTTGACAGTTGTAGAGAAAAGGGAATTTCAGCCAGTGTTATTTGTATGCAATTAGTTCCTGGTGAAATTCCTTCTTCATCATAACAGTTAAAGTTGCAGGCACTATACTAGGCCCCCTCCACAAGGATGCGCTTTTGCGGCCGGTTCGGGGATTATGCACATTATCGCGGAGGCGCATTTACGCCTAATCCCTCTGCACGGGAGGCAGCGAGAGGCGGCGAAGCGCAGTAATTGATGTCCAAAAAGCGCTTTAGAAGACGTTAATGCGCATAATCGCTTGTTCACACGGCGAAAATGCGCTTTAACGGCCGGAGCAAAATAAAAGTCGCTATTTAACGCGCATTCGAAAATGCGCATTATCGGGGAGATAACGCGCCTGTACGCCCGTTTTGCGCTCCGCTGGTGTGGAGGTAAAATTTATAATGAGCCTTCAAGGCTCATTAAACGTCTGGTGTGGAGGAGGCCCTAGAGTGACTATATACAAAAGAAGGCAGGGCCCCTGCAACTTTAACTGTTATGATGAAGAAGGAATTTCACCAGGAACTAATTGCATACAAATAACACTGGCTGAAATTCCCTTTTCTCTACAACTGTTAAGGTTACATGAGCCCTGTCCTCCTTTTCATATGGTCAGCCTACTCGAGTACAACTGAAAGAGAAAAAGGCAACGCTACTAGACACATATGTACAGTGACGTCCGTTTTGGCCCTCTGTTTTTGCCAGGCGCTTTGCAGCACCCTGTGCAGCAACATCTCTTTTCGAATGTGCAATTTCCTTCCCCAGCGGGGCCTTCTCACGGCCCACCTCAGCGCCCTGCCTCCTCTTCGGATGCCCTCTTCCTTTTTGATGCCTTCTTCCCTGTCCTGCTCCTCCCAGAAACGCAACGTGCCGCCTCACCAAGGGGAGGAGGAGGAGGCTTAGCAGGCCCGCGCCGCCGCTGCCGCCAGGGCCACTTTCTGCATTGCAAGAAGCCTCCTCCCTACAAGCCCTTCAGGCGGCAGGCGGGGCTGTTTGCTCGGCTAGTCAGTTCCTCCTGCTCCCCGCGGAGATTGAGCCTCCCCCCGTTTGGAGTTACATCCCTCGCTTCTCTCTCTTTGGCCCTCCCGCCTCGGCCTGCCCTTGGTTGTCTGCTTCCTCTTCCTCGCGAGCCGCCGTTACCCGTTGCAGCGACCCCGGGTGAGTGAAGGGCGGCCTGGCTTTGGCTCTGTATTTATAGACAACAGCAGCCGGGGATAATGGGGGCGAGAGAAGAGGAGGGGGAGGAAGGGGGGCTGGGTATTCAGTGGCGCCAGGACAGGTCGCATTGTGCAGGAAGGGGGGGGGGGGGAGTGACAGCCGCCGGCCCCCTGGCCTGAGAGGGACAGCGCCCTCCCCTCTCTGGGTCCCTCCCTCGGCCCGGGCTGCAGACTCACGGAGAGGCGAGCTGTTGCTGCATGCTCGCAGCCTCCCCAGATTTTCTGCCCCAAGGTTGTGCGCCCCCTTTAACAATATTCCCACGGACTCTCCCCCCCCCCCCTTTCAGGTCCCTGCCAAGTTGTTTTATTTGGACTGAGGAGGAAAAAATGTAAGTGTCTTGTCTGTCTGTGTGAATCTCAGGAGGAGTTTCAAGGTGACCTATATGTGAACCCATCTCTTCTCTGCCTGGTGGAGGGGGGGGGGGACACGCTTGCTCTCTCTCAATGTATTTCACAGTTAGCTTGTGTGTCTGTTTCTTCTGCCTGTTAGGAGCCACTCCTGTCTTTCTGAAGTTAATCTCTGCTGCCTGCAAGTACGGAAAACGCCAGGCAGCCAAGATGCCCCATGGTAAACAGACCCGAGTTCGCCTCCTCAACGACATGGAAAAGCTGGACAAAACCCTCTTCCGGCTGGAGCAAGGTCAGTATTGACAGTGCCTGCCTGTATGTGCTCATTTTTGTTTAACAAGTCAACTTTGATCCTAGACTGTCGTACGCAAGACGAAATTCAAATGATTGTCACTAGCTCTTCCATCTCACCTCGTTCCCCTGTCTCTTATGGTGCACCATATGAGAGATTTTAATTGCACTGCCTCATTCCCAGAATTTTATTGGGGCGGGGAAATGATGTTGCCTTTCATTTGTAACCATCCCATGTTTTCTGACTCCTTACTCTTTAGTTTTTTTCCTTACCATGGATAATCCCTTAAAGAGAAATAGATAGAAGAGCTGCACAGTGCCTTATATTTGGTAGCGCTATAAGCTCTCCATCTGGAAGCATCTGTATAGACTGAGGCCAATGTACATAGTGCTTTACAAAGTAAAATTACTTTTCAGATGGAGAGGTTCCTGCCCCAAGGAGCTTACAATCTACAGTTTGTGTTTGAAAGGGGGAGAGCTTGCTTCTGAGAAAACAGATTACATCTGATGTTAAGGAGTTAAGCAAAAGGTTTTCATGAAAAATATGGGCTTTGAGGAAGGGTTTGAAAGGAGGAGAGAAAGGTACATCATTTGCTTGTTCAAACAAAACAGGCAATGTGAAAGAATTGGAAGAGGATTTTGAGAGAGGAGATTTTGGTTGGCTGAAGGTATGCATAATGCATGAAGAAGAAAAATCAATACTGCCATTAATATTTTGGAAGGCAGCTCCATATTTATCAAATGGTATATATGAACACAGCATTCCACTGAGTGGCCATAATCTGACTAATACATGTTGGGCTCCAATCTTCAAATGATGTTACTTTAGGATCAAACTAAGTGCGCGTTGGCAAACAGGTCACCATCTCTCTGTTTTAAAGCAGTAGAGGTGTGGTGCTGAGCACTCCCTCATAACCCCTTTTCTACAATCCCTCTCTCAGGTTGCTTTATTAGCATATTTGCTGCCCTGTGAACTGCATTCTGCACACCACCTCTCCTCTGTAAAAGGTGGGAAGAAGGGTCACAGATTAATTGTTTGCCGCTGAGCAGTTTGTTTGGATGTAGTATAAGTCTTTATAAACTCAGTGGCTGAATTTGGACAACACGCTGAACAACTGTGGGTTGTTGAAGCAACAACCCACTGCGTTGTTAACCGTGTTGTCAGAATTCAGCCACACAACCCACAGTTGTTAGAGGAACAACTGAGATGAACAACTAATTTGTGAGTTGTTGAGGGATTTTACAACTGACAAACGTGTTGTCCGAATTGGGGCATTGTTGAAGCAACAACCGTGAGTTGTTGAGCAAGGAAAATCAGAGAGCGGAGCGGCAAGAGAGGCAGAAAGCGGGCGGCCGCTCAAGCACACTCGCAACAGAGACCCGGCTTCGCCGCCATAGCAACCAAGACGCCCGCTTCCCCCACCAGGCAGCTGGCATGGCGCTCAACAAGGGGCCAGCTCCTGCAAGCACTCACGCAGGATGCCCAGTCAGCTACCCAAACGGACAGGGAAGCGCAACAGAAGGGCACTACGGCAAAGGGGGGGAGGGGGAGACGGAATAAGCAACAACCCCAGGCGCCCTGGAACAGGCGGCAGCCCCCCCCACACCAATAGGGGAACAACACCCCATCCAAAGTAGACCCCCACTGCACCACCACCTCCACCCTCGCATCACCCAGAAGGACGAGGGCAGGGGAAGCGGCGACCAGAGAGCCCCCCCTCATCCGCCCAACACGGCTGGACAGCGAGCCATTGCCGGGCCCCGAGAATCCCGTTGGGGAGCGTCGCGCCCGTGTGGAGGCGTCCCAGGTGCGTGAAAGCATCAGTGCCTGGATCTGGCTGCGCTACCCCCACCCCCTGTGAACATCAGCTGTAGAGTTTCATCTCTGGACTGTCATCCCTCCCTGGCATGCAGCCCCTTTCCACCTCATCCCCTTGGCACGTTCCGTGCTTGGCTCCCTGGGGGGGTGGCCTCGCCCGTCCCCTCTTCACCGCTGTGCCTTTCAGCCGCCGCCTGCCTTCCCGGGGGCAACTGTCATTTCCGTAGGTTCTGCCCTGGCATAGTGGTGCCCATGTGCCTTATTGCTCATGTCTGGTCTCCCTGCTGAATAAAGTTTTCTACGCCACCCCACTCTCATCTTCTTTCCTGTGTGTGCGGAAGATGCTCTAGGAGGGAGGTGGGGGGGGTTGGGGGCTGGTGCGTGGGTGCCAACGTTGGAATTGCAGCGCTGGGCGTGTGGTGCGACTGTTGTATTGGTGCTGCCGTCCCTCCTGGCTGCCTCTTTGCCCGAGGCTGCTGAGTTCCACCCACTGACTGAGGCAGCCAATGGGGTTTGGGAGGCGTGTCCTGCATCGGCTTCAATGGTAGCGCCCATGGTTTTCAGCCACAGTGCCTTCTGGGATACCTGCTGGAGGACTAACGGGGTTTGGGAGGCGGGGAAAATGGCGGCCGAGCTGTCAGTCAGAGTTGAGTAGGCAATCTGCAACCGGGGTGGTAGCCGATTCCTTGCAGCCCCTGCTGCAGCGTGTTGTCTGTAGATCACCCACTTTTCCAACAATCGTCAGTTGTTCATTCAACAACCGAGGCTCAGCGTGTTGTCCGAATTGAGCCAGTGAGTGTTCTTCTGAGTAAACTTGTAAAGGATCCTGCATTGTGTGATTTAGAGTTACAGAAATCAGTGAGTGCAGAATTGCAATATAAGTTTACCAATACAAAACCTCTGCTCACGAAAGCTTCCTTTTATTGTACTTTTATTTGCTTGAGTGCTTAGTCTTCCTTAATAGATAAAACAGTCACTGTTGTCCTCAAACACATATACTCAAAACACTTATCCTATAATACTAAGCAATTAATGGGACTTGTTTCCAAGTAAATATTCTTAAGATTGATGTGCCATCTTCTACAAGGGAAGAGCATTCTGATCTGGGTCTGTCTGAAAAAGAAAGCCAAAGTTCCTGTGAATCATGCACACAAATATAGAGGATCAATAACAGCCATAGAAAAATCCGAAGAGCAAAAAAGACAGCTGCATTGTTGATATGGTCCCCAGTGTGTTTTGAGGAATCCCTTCATCAAAGGATGTGTTTAATGCTTCTTGATTTAAAAAGCTTTGCAGCTAACGTAAGCAAATAGCTTAAACCTAAACTATGTAAATGCAGAAGTAATCCCTTTGGTTTCTAGGTAATGAGTTGTATTCAATGTTAGCCCTACTTAGAGTAGATCCATTGCAATGAATGAGAATTAAGTTTGATTAATATTGGATACAAGCTAGTATATTCAGAATTACAGCCTCAATGCATCTGTCAAGTTTTGAATTTATTTTGATTTCTAAAGTATAGTGAGAATTACTCTTGACAAATGTCGGTCAGTTTCTTAATAAACCACAACTGATATTGTCCTTACCGAAGTGTGACTAAACTATGTTGACAGCTGCTTGTGAACTCCATCTTATTAACAATCTTTGAACTAATCTTTGGGTGGGGTATCAGCTAATTCTAAATCATTGGGTTGGATTCAGACCATCATATTTTGAATAGACCTGTTGACATCAATGGGATTTCAGTTAGTCATGACCAAATTAATGTTCATTGATTTCAGTGGGTCTACTCTAAGTATGACTAAGTCTGGATCCAACTCACAGAATATTTTTTTTAAGTGATGGTTTATAAAACGTCAATATTTTTTACCTGTCTCCACCCATAATATTGCATTAACATTTTGTGAATGAAAGCTTGCCAGTACAGATTGCAACTAAAGTCACTTGTATTGCATCTCTAGCATTGTGAACAGTCCCTGATGCAGCACACTTGGGGAATCCCATTGGTGTGCACCCAGCATACTTTGACTTGGAACAATGGATCCCTTTGACAATCAGGGTCCAAAATTAAGGAAGATTTCTAAGGGCGCAATCCTATGCATGTTTAGATGAAAAAAAAAGTCCTACAACCCATAACATTCCCCAACCAACATGGCCCTTAGGCTATCATCTTCACTACACTTACTTAGTAAGGGCATTTTCACGTGAGGATTTTAGATTTGCAAATTGAATGAATGAATCACATTGATTTAAAAATGGCTCAGTTACTTCTGCTTAGAAGTGGACATAATAGTGACTAAAAGACATGCTTAATGTCACATGTGAAAATCCCTTAAGTTCTATTCAAGCATATCTAGGATTGATACTTTATTACTTTTATACCATTTAAGGCAAAATCCTGTCCCAGTTTAGACAGAAAAAGCTCTATAACTCCCTGCATTCCCCAGCCAGCAGCCTTAATATCCTCAAATCTCTAAGTGGTTCACAATACATATGTAATAAAATGTAAAACACTGTAAGAACAATATACATTAATTAACTAATTAAAATTATGAAAAACATTACATCAGAATCAGTGCTAAAACTGAGCAGTGTCATAGGCAAGAAGCTTCAATTTACGGACATTTATTGTTTATCTATTAAAAGCATTTTTAGATAGCCTTTCTTCCTACCAAGGCCCTCAAGATGATGTACAATTTCAGAACAATAATACATATCCAAAAACCAATAAAAAGGAAAATAGCTTAAAAACCAAACTAGAGGCCACCATTAAAATCTGTCAAAGGGCAGGTGGAATAGAAATATTTTTATTGCCTTCCTAAAACAAGGTTTTCTCTCTCAAGTCCTTTATTGCAGTCCATAGACCAAAGGAAATATGACAAAAGTAAAGTTGTTACAGAATAAGAAAATTAAAATTGTTAATAACAGGATCCGACACACCTTAAAATACTTTATACATTTCATAAAAGTTAAAAAACTTATCTTACCCAACAACCATTGCTCTGACGGATATAGCCACATTCAAAAACTTGGCCACTTGTATAGTAATATCCTCATTAGTGCCCTGTAGCAAGAGGTTTAAATGATATCCTGGGGTGAGATTTGTTAAAGGTCGTATAGTGAGATTCAGAACAAGAGCTGTGAGAAGAAATGAAGTAGCCCTGCGTTGTTTTCCAAATGGTGCAGTTTAGAATGAATTCACTTTGAAATCATTGAGACTTCACACCATGTTGATCTTCAATTCTAACGTATGCCTTGCTCTGTTCAGGTTTTGAGCTGCAGTTCCGACTGGGCCCTACCTTACAAGGCAAGCATGTTGCAGTATATACAAACTACCCAGCTCCTGGAGAAGTCTTTGATCGTCACAAATTCAGATGCCTATCTTGGCACAACCCAACAGGAAAAGAAGATGATTCTGACAAATATTGTAAACTAGATCTCCAGATTTCTGGATCATACCAGTATTACTTCAGTCAAGAGTAAGTGAATGTTGGTTCTGGAATGAAAGATGCTAGCAGCCATGTCTTCTGTTTGCTATCTTGGGGCTGGTTCACACCCACCTGGCAATCTTTTTTGGGTGGCCCTGTGTGTTTCACAGCCTAATTTGCACTATTTTCCCCCCTCACAAAAGGGGTGGGGGATAATGAAGCGGATGAGTTCTCTGCATATTTTATCCTCATTATGGGGGTGCCTTCCTCTATAATTGCATGATGAAGAACAATGTCCATTCCTCCACAAAGCAAATGGATTCACAGTCCAGGGGAACTGCCTGTTAATCATGAATTAGAGAATTCACTAATAAAGGATCTCTGATTTAGTGAAAATGTAGTCACTGGTCTTCAAAGAATGGCAATTCGAATGGTGGCATGATGTTTCTTGCATGCTATAATATCTCAAGGAATGTTAATGAAAAATGTAAAATTATACCTGTTTATAAGTGACTGTAGTGCCTAGTACTGTTTATGTTAAATACTTGGAAACTGCTAGATTTCCAAGCCAGATTATAATACTAATAACCATTTTATTTATATTCAATAAATGTCAGGGGCTAGATGGAATGGAAATGAAAATGCAATGGAAACCATTATTTTATGTGTTTCCTTTTTGAAACTCCACAATAAATAAACAGCACATCATCGATGTGGTATTATCAGCCAGTTCTGTGCAAGAATCTGCATTGCACTATGTTATTGGTTTTATCCCACCTGTGCACCTTCTATATATGCAAATATACAGAAATTCTGAAGGTGTGCTACTTTTTTTTTTAAAGCAAGTTCCAGTCTAGCTCACTTGATATATTGCAGAATTGTGCTCCCTTTGGTCATGGTCCGTCCTTCAGGATTCTCTTCTCATGTTACTTTCTGAAGGCAGATGAGCACTGCAGCAAGCCTAGGAAGATATATATGAAAATGTAATATGAGATCCAAAATACGCATAGCTTCTCTACAAGAAGGTACTGAAATATACAGTAGGGTTTGCAAACCACTTTCACAAATCTTCTGACAGAAGTATGACTTGAGAGTACACGTGTTTTATAAAAAACTAAAAAGCACAATGAATCTGCTTCTAATTTTGTTTCCACATCAATTTTTTTAAAAAAGAAAATATGTGTAGTGGCTGTGTATAAGCTGGAAATTCCTCTGTTTAGATCTTTAGGCAATCCACCGTCTTGTAGCCTCATTCTTAAACTGCAATATAGGGATAATAGTGGCCTATCTTTTCTTTTCTAGTGCAATCCTATACAGATCTAATCAGAAGTAAGTTCCATTGAGTTCAGTGAGGCTTACTTCCAGGTAAGTAAGAATAGGATTGCAGCCTTAATTGTTCCTGAGATTAGGTATATGAAGTACTCTAAGCAGTAATGTAGTAGCAATAGTAGGGGAACAATCAGAAAACTGAAAATTCTTATTATGTCAGAAAGGTCAGAGATCAATTTGAGATCGGGTTTGGGAGTTGGAATCCTGGATTCTTTGCAAAACGTGGGCTTCCTGCATTTGACTTTTCTGGCATTACAGTTCCATCTGTGTTCAGCATTTTTTCTGGCTTCTTCTCTAACAGTGTAATACATGTATACTTCAAGATAAGTCCCATTTGGTTCAGAGGGCTTAGTCTCAGTTAAGTAGGTGTAGGATTGTTAAAAGAATTTTAAAGCAATATTTTCTGTGCTTGAAAGTATTGTAAATATTTTAAGATACTTTTAAAGACATTACGTTTTTAAAATAGCAAGGCAAAAAATAATAATAATATCTGGATAGGTATTGAAAATATGTGGTTGACCCTAGCATGTATTTGCTTTTACATTGATAGAAGATGTGTGTGTGTTTTTTATTCCAGAAATCAGAAAGGTGGTGGAGGTTACATAGTTGTGGATCCTATTTTGCGTGTTGGTGCTGACAATCATGAATTGCCCTTGGATTGTGTTACACTCCAGACATTTCTAGCTAAGTGTCTGGGTCCATTTGATGGCTGGGAAGATCGTCTTAAAGTCGCAAAAGAATCTGGTAATAACCACATTGACTCCAAGTCAAATCTTGATTTGTGGATCAAGATTTGTCTTGGTATACCCTGTTTTGTAAGGCTAGTTTATATATTTGTACCTTTTCTGGTACATAACATTGATTTACTGACTGTATTTATATACCAGCCTTCTTCAACCTGGTGCCCTTCAGATGTCTTGGGTTACAATTCCCAGAAACCCCCAAGCTTATGGTCCAGCACATGTGGAGGGCATCAGGTTGAGGAAGGCTGTTATATACCATATTCCCTCTGGGGAGCTCAAGGCTATGACCCTGTTCAGACGACATGCTAAACCACATGGTTAAGCATTTTGAGCTAAACATTATGGTTTAGCATGTCAAATGAACCATGACTTAGCGTGTCATGTGAACCATTCCTAACCATGATGGCTACATAACCGCAGTTTAAACATGCTCACTACCTATTTGCTGCAAAAGGGTTGGTGGCCTAACCATGGCTTAGCGTGTTGTCTGAACAGGGGTTCCCAGGCAGTCTTCTGTCTGGGCTCTAACCAGACTTAGAGCTGCCTAGTTTCACCAAGTTAGCTCCATCATGTGCCTTCAAACCATTGCTCTGGAGGATTGTTTTTCAGTGCTTGTAACCGCTCAGTTTATTATGCACATCCTCTAATACTGGGCAGCAGAGACAACATGCTAATACATTTCATTATTGCTTTATAGGTTACAACATGGTTCACTTTACACCAGTACAGAGGCTTGGTCTATCTAGATCATGTTACTCATTGGCTGACCAGCTGGAAGTAAATCCTGACTTTTCAACCCCTAACAAAAAGTGTTCGTGGAATGAAATTGGAAAGCTAGTGGAGAAAATGAAAAATGAATGGAATATGCTTTGTATTACAGATGTAGTGTACAATCACACTGGTATGTTTGGTTTTTGTTAAAATTATCTTCTTTGTAACTGACTTTCAAAGAGGCTACCATCATGAAATTGCATGCATCCAAGCTCTACTGACTCCAGTGCAATTAGGCGTGTGGAAATACGTTTGGGTATATAATTAATATCGGAACTAATTTGTTGTTTATTTATTGAGAGGTTTTTGAGATTATTTTTAACAATAAAAGAAGCTTCCCTCTCTCGTCCCCAATTATACAGTTAATGGTACAAGAAAGATAACAATAAGCCTAATATTGGGCCTATTTTAGTTATTCCCATCTTACCCTGACTTTGGGCTTCCTGTTTTGAAAGACAAGGGCACTGCTTTCACCTACCCATCCACGGCCAATGGAATTGTATGGAATTTTTGCATTCCAAACCCTTTTAGCTGAGAATTCTCTTGTCATTTGCCCTGGGTGAGAAAGAAATCTAAATAACTTAATCCTTTCTGTCTTTGAGTTTACAAATTGCAGTAGTAAATCATTATAGAATGTACTTAAAATCATGTATTTCTTTAGAGATTTTAGTTGGTGTACAATCTGTGTATGACTTCCATCTGATCCTAAGCATGTTAAGTCTTAATATGCAATCATAAAACCATAGGAATGTTGCTGTAAGTAGCCTCCACATAGCTGCTATTCCAGCCTTGTTGGGGGCTGCAACTTATACAGTTGCTCATCATGTGACTTGCCCACATTGCATGGAGAATGTCCATGCTAGGAGTTGAATGTTCTTAGCAGTGCCTATTACTGGCATGGAAACTTCATGTGACTAGGATAGACCACATGATGAGAGTCTTTAGATGTTATTGCCCTGCTGTCAAACAACAACTGTGCAAAGCGATTTCCGCTGCCCTCCCCATTGTTAATACAGTGTCTAGATTGCTTATTTTTAAGGCAAAATGTTGAGCTTTAAGAGTTGCATTAGTAGTTTCAGGAAGCAAATATCAAAACAGACCCATGTTCCTATATTCATTTCATCTGCCTTCAATGCTTCTTTATCTCTTTGTATTAATCATTCTGATTTAGATAGCAATCCTATCATCCTTGGGCAAGCATCCTAGGGACTGTGGGATGACTCAGAAAACCACTCCGAGGTCAGAGACAGCTCTCCAACTTTGGAAGGGGGCAGTTGATCTGACCACACACCCTGCTCCCTTGCAACCAGTACAGAGTGAACTGCATCAGCTACCTCCCGAAGGTCGGCGGAGCGACCTCTGAGAAGGAGGAAAAGAGCTGTCCTGGTGGTTGGGGAAGGGAGGAGACCAGAGAGGCCAGGATATGAGATATGCTGAGCCTCTTCCAGCATCCTTCCCTCTCCCTCCAAGTGCTCTCGCTAGATGGACTGAAAAGCCCATCTAGTGAAATTCACCTGCTGGGCTGAAGTTGGCTCCTCCCATTCTGCCGGCTTCAGCCCAGCAGAGCATAGAGATCTCAGAAGCCTCAGAAGTTTCAGGGGCTTCCGACCATTAAGGGCACAGTGCATAAGATTGCGCCCTAAATCTTAAAATATTTCTATCTGCGGCAACCATTAATGCATCTTCCAGTGTCTTATTGTTACATTAGAAAAAGTGTCTAGGATTGCAATCCTGTGCACATTTATTTCAGAGTAAGTCCCATTGAACTCAGTTGGGCTGAGCCCTGATTAGAAAGGCATAGAATTGCTTTGTGATTTCACACTGATTTTAGCAAACTTGTATGGTACATCAGTAATATGTGTACATCTGCCGTAACAGCCTGTCCTGGTCTATAAAAGAAACAAAATAACTTTTAAAATTGTAATTTTCATAGTAGGTTCTCTGTGAGTGTGTGAGAGAGAGACAGAGAGAGAGAGTGAGTGAGTATGATATTTTAGTTGTTTAAAGCTTAGTTAACTAATCCAGCAGAAATTGGGGTGGGGAATTGTTGATTTAAGGAAAAATCTTTTAATGATAGTAACAATTCATATGCTTTTAACCTGACAGAACGACTCATTTGCAAAATGTCCCGAAGTTAACTAGGTACTCTGTTCATGGTGTCTTTGTATGTGTCTCCATCACCCAAGAGAAGGAAGCCTTGACTCCTTCTTTTTAAAAAGTACAGTTTCATCCATGTTTTTAGAACTGACCAAAGTGTTGCAAAAATGAAAACATGTTTTCAGCAGCCTGAAAAAATGCTGCAAGTTGAGTGTAGCCTTACTATGTCACTTCAGTCAGCCAACTAGCTGCCTTTACTGCTGATGGAAGAGTTCCTTGGTTATAAAGGTCAAACCTTCAGTGAAAAGTAAGATCTGCGTGGTTTAGAATGCCAAATTATAAAGGATCTTGAGTTTCAATGTTAGAGGACATTTTAGGTTAAGGAGAACAGCTTGCACTGTAACAGAGGTGCTCTTCTTCCATGGACTGCTTTTCTTGTCTCCTGAGATCCATAAGGGTCAAGCTTTCCTTTGTGGTCGTTCTTGTATGTGACTTTTCCAATGATCACAGGCTAATTGACACATGCATGGACCTTGCATAGGAGGAAGCATTGCAGGTGAATGTTGAACTCTTTGCATTGGAAGGAGCATTGTGTATATGCTGGTTGTTTGCAACATCAACCATCACTTGAGATACTGCAATTACATGCATGAACTTGACCTGATTCTCAGAGCACTCTATCACAAGTCTCATTCAGCAGAATAACCATTTTTGAGAATTTGTAGAGCTCCTTAGTTCCTAGGTTTGTGTTGTTGACTATTCTCCCTATGATTACAGAATTTAATGGGCAAAAGCAATGCATAAAAATAGGTGTGTTTCATGTACAATTCCATCTGTTCAGAATCTTAACTTTCTTAAGGCCCTCTTACAAAACTTCCATGAAGATGTTATTGATAGGACAGTTGATGTGCAATCTTGAGGTGTTAAGATACTCAATAGATTAGTCCAGCTACTTCCTAATTTTGTATGTCTTGATTTCTCTAAGCTTCAAACAGCGAATGGATAACTCAGCATCCAGAATGTGTGTACAATCTTGTTAATTCTCCTCACTTGAAACCAGCCTGGTTTTTGGATCGAGCCCTTTGGCATTTAACCTGTAAGGTAGCCGGTGGCAAATGCAGCAATAAAGGGGTGCCTCCACTGATTGAAAATGACCAACATTTGAATGTAAGAAAAAGAAATATATCTATCTATCTATCTTCCTTGATAAAACATGCTGTCACTGAATGAAGGAAATTATTATTTGCACTTTATGGAAGTCCCATCCTGGAGAGGTTCATTTTGCTTCCCACCTTGTCTCCCTTTTGCCTCAGAATTAAGCATTTTCCTTTAAGTTGGTAGTGGTCTTTTTTTAAAAAAAAATGGTGCTTGCATGCTAGTTCTTTCTATTATACTTTTTAATTATTTATTTACTTCAGAAAAAAATTATACCACTTCTCAAATAATATCAAAGCGGTTCACAAAATAAAATCATGATAAAAATGTAATGAAACACATCAATAAAACAGTAATAAAACAAAATGCAGCGACCAGATTGATAACTGGAACCAGAAGGTTCGAGCATATAAGACTTACTCTGGCCCGCTTGCATTGGCTGCCTGTATGTTTCCGAGCCCGATTCAAGGTGTTGGTTTTAACCTATAAAGCCTTACACGGCTTGGGACCACAATACCTGACAGAATGTCTTTCCCGACATGAACCTACCCGAACACTACGTTCAACATCTAAGGCCCTCCTCCGAGTGCCTACTCTGAGGGAAGCTCGGAGGTCGGCAACAAGGAAGAGGGCCTTCTCTGTGGCACCAGGTCAAGACTTTCCTCTTCTCTCAGGCATTTGGCAATATCTGAAGAGCCTGGGTTTGTTTTTGTAGCTTTTTGGGTTGTTGTAGTGGTTTTAAATGTATGTGTGTGTGTATTGTGTGTAGTATGTTTTTGCTGTTTTAATTTTTGTATATTGTTTTAATTGTTTTTAATCCTATGTAAACTGCCCAGAGAGCTTCGGCTATGGGGCGGTATACAAATGTAATAAATAAATAATAAATAAATAGATAGATAAATAAATAAATAAATATAATATCTCATTAATATAACCAAGAGTAGCTAGCAGTTCTAGAGATCAGGAAAATGCTTGGGCAAACAGATGTGTCTTAACTTGTCGGCAGAAACAGTCCAAGCTAGGAACCTGTCCGGTCTTAGTTGGGTGATCATGCCACATGCTAAGTGCCACAATGATCATCATGTTCTTTTCTAATTACATTGTATTTTTAGGGTATCTTTCTTTAATTCTTTATATTACAAGTGGCCTAATCTTGAATTATTATGTAGAAAGACAATTCATAAATTCTTATGTAACTAAATCGATTTGCACTGGAGTTCTGCTCTATTTTTTCTTTAAGAAACAAAGAAATTTGCTTGGTTGGTTTTCTGTTTGCTTTCTTGTGCAACAAATGTTTTACATAATGTATGTATGTAATAAAGGAATTATATTTCAAAACAGCATGGGTACAAATGCATTTACAGTGTACAGTGTACAAAACACTGGATTTTATTTGCCTGCCTGATACGTTTCTTACTTTTTTACAGTGTATCCGTAAAGTCATTTGGGAAGATGTTTATCCCAAGATAAGATTATGGGAATTCTTCCAAGTAGATGTTAACAAAGCAGTGCAACAATTTGAAACCCTTTTAACTCGAGGTAAAAAACTTATTATTCACAGCATAATCAATGAAGAAACAATTGCTAGTATCCAGAGAACTTCTTAAGGTCACCCTCCATTAGAATGTTTGACTACTTTTCTTGGGGCATAGAGAGATGTTACTTTCCAAAACTCACTTCAGTTTGAAAAGTAGTTTGTCATGTACATTAGGGGGTGGGGGTCCTACTTTTTAAGAAACACAGTCTAAAGCTCCCTTGGGCACATAGAACTAGTTTCACAATCCTTTGATCCTGATAAATATAGCTTTATTGGAACCAATCCAGAATAATCTGCCATGTTAATACTGTAAGGAATTGCAGTTAGCCTGTAATTAGGGAATTACGCTAACTCTAAGGTATTGCATTATGAATGGATTTGCCCCCATCTATCTTCCCTCTATTTTATTTTTATTTTATTTGTTTGCCGCCTTTCAGGGCAGAAGCTCTCCCAAAACAGCATTCAACAATAAAACACATAAAGCAATACAATATTAAAAGCAATAAAAACACATTAAAACAGTAAAAACACCTTAAAAACCAACAACAAAAACAGTTCCCACAGCAATGGTATCAGGAGAACAGTAGAGTAAAATAATACGTTTTCAAGGCCTTCTTAAAAGCCTACAATGATGGAACATGGCAGACTCCCCATGATAACTTATTCCAGGGGTGTTGTGCCTCCACAGAGAAGGCCTTCTCATGTGTGGTCACCCAGTGGACTGCTCTCACATGTGGGCAATGAGAAAGGCCTTTCTTGCTGATCTTAAAGTACAAGCAGGCTGATATGGGTGAAGGTGGTCCTTCAAGTAATTTGGTCCCAAACAATTTTAAGTCTTTAAAAGTCAAAATCAGCACTTTAAATTTAGCTTGTAAACACACCAGTTACTAGCACAGCTGGTGCAGTATAGGCGTTATATGATCAAATCGCTTTGCCTGGCATTCTACACCAGCTGAAATTTCTGAACTGTCTTCAAAGACAGCCCCACATGCAGTGCATTACAGTAGTCCAGTCTGGACATCACTAGTGCATGGATAACGGAGGCAAGGTCCAGGTAGGACCGCAGTGGCTGTACCACCCAACCTGGTAAAACGCAGTCCTGAACTCCGCAGCCACCTGAGCTTCTCCAGTTATCACAGATTCCAGGAAGACTCCCAGACTGTGGACTTAGTCTTTAAGAGGGAGTGCAACCTCATATAAGACCAGTTGTAAACCTTCCATCCATAGTAGTTGGTTTTCTTTATGGGAACATGTATTTGTTTGCAAACCCTTCCACGTCCACAACTTTAAATATAAAATGAGTTTTAAAATATGGAATGGTATTCCTCCCTAGGGCATGATATGACTCCTTCCTATCTTCACTCCCCTCTCTGGATCCAAGGGTGGTTCTGTATGATAGAAAGCACATGCTAGGGAAATCCTGTGGCATCTGCTCAATGCTCATCCCTGAAGCCCTCCCTGTAGGATTGGCAGATTGCATCATGCTCAAAGGCATCGTCAGATCTTGCCATCCATGGACTTATGGGGAAGGCTTTCTCTGTGATATGCTTACTAGACAAATGAGGATTGTTGCTCGCTACCCAAGCCATGTGCACTTCATTTGTGGTCCCACTACAGGATCAGGTGTGGGTTTATTTGTTCTAACCCAAGAAAGGAGCTTAGCAAAATACATTGCCAAAAGATGCAGTGATGGTGGGAGTGGTGAGATTCCCCCCCCCCCCCCGGGAACATTATTGCTATAATGCTATTACGTTTAAGGTGAGGGAGGTAACTCAGATTCTTAAACAGGTATCAGATTGTCTCTGTGTCCATCTAGGATATGTGAAAGGAAATCTTCATAAGTTGGATATTTATGTGGTCATTGTGATTCCTTGCAGAATGCAAAGAGTTTCTCCATATGCAGCAGCAGCAGTTAGACTGCTGGGTTGCATCTGTGTTTGTCCTCCTTGGCTTTGAGAAGTAATAGGAACAATAAATGCCTTTAAACTCAGTGCAACATTTTCTATTTCTCAATCAGGTGGCTCAAAAGTTAAAACTGATCCCAAGCAACATCTTGCAATCATTCAGGATCCTGAATTTAAGAGATTTGGCTGTACTGTAGATATGAACATTGCACTGAACACCTTCATACCGCATAGGTATGTAATTGCTTAGTGTTGTCATGCTTTTCCAAGAGCAAAGATTACAACTGTAATTCAGGAGTCAAAACATTGTCTATGCTCCATTCACAGGCATAAATGTTCCACCAAACTGCACTGCAGCGATCTTTGTTATAGCTTTGCCAATTCAGCTGACTGTAGCACATGCATAGAGACCCACACTCAAATTTGATGTAAAACTGCTCCTATGTTACCTTAAATGTAGTGAAAATTAGAAAAATATACAAATAGACCTGGATACACTAACTCAATGTTATTGTCAATATGAATGTATTAAACACAAACAGGTGACATTTTGAATTGGGTGCAATTCCATACCCATTCTAATGGTTTTATATTCCATGTATGCTTTTTTAGCAATGGGCCTGCTGCAATTGAAGAGTGTTGTAACTGGTTCCGCAAGAGAGTTGAAGAACTCAATGAGGAAAAATTCCGACAAACAAATTACCACCAAGAGCAGGTTGTAACCGTGATGAGGCATTTGAAATTCTTGTTTATGGACTTTGTCATTTTTTGTAGTAGCCCCTGAGGTTTTATTGAAACAACTGTTTTAATGGCTTCTAGGCGGTCACCTGCTTTGTGGCGACGGTGAACTATGAACGACTGGCTGGCCATGGGCCTAAATTAGGTCCTGTAACTAGAAAGTTTCCTTTAGTTACAAGGTATTGCATCATCTTCATTTTAAAGGCATTTTATTTTAAAACATGTACTTTCCTGAATGATGATAGATAATAATTGTTGGGCTCCTTTAATAAGGAAGAGTATACATTAATGTTAGACACATAGAATATAGAGGAAGCTTATCATATATCAGTTAAATAAACCAAGATAAGCATGAGCTTTTTGCTTGCACATTCTCCACTTCCTTTTGCAGCGATTACACACAGAAGTCTCCAATTAACTATAGTCTGTCTGGAATATATATTACACACATATCTATATAGAATGAGGTTTTGGGAAGTGGTGTAATTGGCTGCTTATGGGTAAGGATGTCAGAGGAATCTGTTTGGGGGATACAGCTCAGCAGGTTTGTGCCAGCTCAGGCCCCCGGACTCTGGATCACTCATCTGCAAGCTGGCCTGACTCGCTGTGGCTATTTATGACCAGGATTTGGGGCCAACAAGGTAACACTGGTCTGGATGAGAGAAAAGTTCAACACCAAAGTGTCCATTATTAAGTTGATTGGTGGGATCGGGGACAATTACTCATATGTTCTTGCAATATTATAGATATTTATATTATTCAAATAACATTTTCTTTTTGTGGAGGGACATATTGAAATCTTCATATACAAATTGTCTTCTCTAATGCTCAAAAAAGTATTTTCTGCGCACTGCAGGTACTTTACTTATCCCTTTAAAGAGCTAACCCTGGAAGAGGAGGAAGCTATGATGCATCAGCCTGAGAAAGCGAGTTATTTTATGGCCTATAATGGCTGGGTGATGGGAGATGATCCTCTGAGAAATTTTGCTGAACCAGGTTTGTGATTTTGAATGTCATCTATAAATGCCTTTCACTACTGTAGCTGAACAAAGTTATTGTGGCAGCTGCCAGTTGCAATAAGATGTTACTGAGTAATTGTAATACTTCAGTACTTTCTCAGAGATCTTTAATAAAATGCAGGTTTCTCAAGAGAAAATGTAATAAAAATTTAATAAAATGCAGGTTTCCTAAGCCTGTGCTTATAGACTGAACCAAAGACTATGGCTCAATTCGGACGACACAATAAACAACTGGTGTGGGGGAAACAATCATCAATTGTTTTGACTATTGTGTCATCCGAATGCTGCCATAGTCAACTCAGCGCTGATCCTCATCCACACCACAGTTGATTATTTATTACCATGTTGTGTGGAGAGTACCCCCTAGTTGAACAACTGTAAAGTTGATTATTACCCCACCATTGACTATCGTGTCGTCTGAATTGAGCCTATCTCTGTCAGAGCTGAATGAGTCCCTTCCCTTAATCAGTGCCTGTGGTGTTGTCTTAGATGGATGCAGGGTTACAATTTTTTAAAACTTAGGACTTTCTATACCTATGTTTTTCCTTCCACACCTTTTGTAGTTTGTGTGTGTGTGTAAGAATGTCATAAGCTATAACCACAACATTGTACCTAAGTTAATGTCTTTCTTTTTGCAGGCTCAAATGTCTACCTGAGAAGAGAGCTTATTTGCTGGGGCGACAGCGTCAAGCTACGTTATGGGAACAAACCAGAGGACTGTCCATATCTCTGGGCTCACATGAAAAAATACACTGAAATTACTGCTAAATACTTCCATGGAATACGCCTTGACAACTGTCACTCTACGCCTCTTCATGTAGCTGAGGTATAGAAAAATAAAGTGTCTCCATAGCATATAGATATAACTTTGAAACCAGTTTTTAAATCTGTATCAGCTGATGCTCATTACAAATTAATTTTGATTTACTTTTACTAGCACCATTTCAACATGCTTCTTAGATGCTGGATGTTTTTGTCTGGTTAGTAGTGGGCAAATTATGTTTTCCTGCCTATGTACAGGAATGGCACAGTCCTGTGCATCTTCCTCAGATGTAAATCCAACTGTGTTCAAGGGTCTTACCAATTGTAGATTAAAACTGTAGATTAAGAGTGCAATCCTATTCATGTCTACTCAAAAGCAAGACCCATTATGATTAGAGTGTTGGGCTTGGGCCAGAGGAACCTGGGTTCAAATCCCTGCTCAGCCATGAAGCTTGATAGTCAGTTGTCTTCTTTCAACCAAATGTCCCCTATAGTGTTGTAGTGAAGAGGGAATTATGGATACCACCACCATCACCACCCAGACATTTCCCTGACAGGAAGGATTGGGATACAAATACATAGACATGGTTTAAATAAGAAGAATCTTTTCAGGAGTTGCAAGGCAGCCTTCTTCACCCTGGTGCCCTCCAGATGTTTTGGACTTTGACTTCCAGAAGCATGGCCAGTGAGCAGGAATGCTGGGAGTTGCAGTCCAAAACATATAGAGGTTGCCAGATTGGGGAAGGTTTATTCATACACAGCTTTGAGTGTTTGAAAGTGCTTCACATATATTCTTCATCATTGTTACAGCAACTATGAAAGTTAGGCTAGTATTATTATCCTCATATTGCAAATAGTGGTTAAGGCTGAGAGACTAGTGGACTGCTTGAGTTTACCTAGTGAGTTCACTAGAACATCCTGGCTCATAGCCTTGGCTATACCTTGCAGTAGTAAAGTGACATATCAGTAAAGTTGGAGTCACTCTAAAACAGTTTACATTTTTGTGTGAAATAATATGAGGATCGAGCACAGTAACAGAATATGGAAGAACTTCAGCATGCCCAGTATAATTGAAAAATCTCCTGTTCTGTATATACCCTGTACAGGACAATTGGAGCCAAGCTGTCTAATTATAAAGTTAGTCCTGACTACATAGCGTTGAAACTTATGCTAATCGTGACTAATTGGACCATTGGATTTAATGAAACTTAGGGATGTTGTTGACACAGTGTTCCCATCTTCAAGCCATGGTTTGGGGATTGGGAGCATGCTCTCCTCCCCTCTTGTGCATAAATTGCCCCTCCTTTCATGATTTGCTTTTAACTGTGATTTAGTATTGTTTCTGTAGAGAGCCAGAATGTTGTAGTGGTTAAACTGTTAGACTAGGTCTATGGAAATCTGGGTTCAAATCCCCATAAAGCCATGAAGCTCGTTGGGTGACCTTGGGACACACATACTCCATCCATCCATCCATCCATCATGACAGGGCTGTTGTGAAGATAAGCTCATAAGGAGGGAGCCATGTACAACATGTTGAACTCCTTGGAGGAAAGGCAGGATACAAATGAAATAAAAATGTCTGAAACTGGTTTGAAGTTAGATTGCAAATTATAGTTCTAGGAAGCACTGGTTAGACTTAACTATACTTAGAACTGATACAGAGTGAATGCTAAACCATGGTTTGAGCAAGTCGTAGAACTTGTGTGTGAAACAGTTGTAGGATGGAGTGCACTGGCCCTCCAATACTTTTCCCAGTCTCTAAACTATTGGAGCCCTTGTGTAAATCTATTTTAATATAATATACTATAATAGAATCAAAGATTGTGAAGCTACCACCAGTTTATCCCTTGGCTTTCTGTGCAACCATAACAAGGTTAGTGGTTGATCTGCTGTTTATTGGTGTGAATGGAATTATTTGAACACATCCTGCTGATATTTCCTCTACCAGAGCATTTAAAATGATAACAAAATGTAGTTGGCTGCAAGCTTAGCATTGATATTTGGATTGTTGGTGTTTTTTCAATCATACATTTGCCAAAGTGACAGACTTCCAGATTAACTCAAAATTAGTTTCTCCTTGCCAAGCAAAGTGACTGTCTAATAATTTCTTTAAAATGTTACTTTTCCAGAATTCTAAAAGTAGAATTATTTTTCTCACCGTTACTTTTAGAGAGTGCTGAAATTAGTTTTTAGTTTTGAAATTAGTTGAATATTGAAATTTTGTTTGACTGGGTCCATTGGTAACTTTCCTTGTAGGTAAAGCTGTAATGTTTTCTTCTTTCTTTTTTCAGTTAATTAGAATCATTATCCATTAAGCTGAAAGTATAACTGCATATTCGTAAATACATTGGCTTGCCTGAAAAATGGCAAAACTATACCATTTCTCTCACAAAACGTTCTGAAAACTCTTTATTTCTTTGGGTTAAACAGAGCCACATGAATTAACGACTTCCATCTCAGAAAAAAAATCAAAGTAATCTTTGCAGAGCTTATAAATATGATGTCCACAATTGCACTTTAGGAAAGTCTATACACAGTTGTTTTGAGAAGGATCAAGCTAAGCTGACCACTTTTAATTCCCATTGATTTCCATTTAAGAGTTAAACGTTGGCCGGATCCTGTCTGTTCTCTCCTAAACTGATTTTGAGGACTCTGCTATGATTGGGTAACTCCTGTGTCATATGTTATAGGAAAAGCACATGTTGTGAGGAAACTGTTTTAAAAATGTGTTATGATCTGTAGGAGATGCTGGCAGCAGCCAGGTCAGTCAGACCTAATCTTTATGTGATAGCTGAACTCTTCACGGGCAGTGAGGTCATTGACAATGTCTTTGTCAACCGCCTTGGAATTACCAGTCTGATTAGAGGTACCCAAAAAAAAAACCCACCCATGCTTGAAAGGTTTGTTGCAGGATTGCTGTGTTAAATAAGTCAGAAGCTCTTTATGTGAAACTAACTTTGTGTTTTATTTGTATTTACTCTTCTGTCCTCCTCTGATTCTGCTGCCTTTCCCTCTTCCCTTTTTATTTGCCTATTCTGTGGGTTGTTGGATTTTTTTCATTACATCTAACTCACCATTCCTCCGCTTGTGCTAACTTGCATGCATCTTCATAAACGAATGTCTTTGGTTCTGACATCTTTGGCTTCCTCTTTTTGTTTTGCTGTGTGGCATTTCCCCTGTTGCCCCAATCCATGCCTAGCTTTGCACTCTTTCTTTTCTTCTGTTCTGCCTTTTTCCGTCTGCGGCTTCCTTGGCTGTACTTTTTGCAGTACATGATGGATGCGGCTAGAAAATTGCGACCCAGCTTGTATGTAGTGGCTGAACTGTTCACAGGAAGCGAGGAGCTGGACAATATCTTTGTGAATAAACTGGGCATTAGCTCTTTAATCAGAGGTAGGCTTGCTTTGAATTGCTCTTCCTTTATTTACCCTTGAGGTTGTGCATGATATGCTGTATTTGGGAAGGACATTAATGTGCAAAATATTCTTTGCATCCCTTTTTGATGACAGTGCACTTAACGGTATGGCTTCTTTCACAATAATCATAGCATTGTGTTAAGTATTAGGGGAACATATTTGCACAGGGCGATCTAGCAATAACCACCTCCACATACTTCTCACATGAATAGATGTATTTGTATATAATATATACTTTTATATTTAAACTCAGTCATACATACATCTCTCTTCTTCGACTGGTACAGACATAACATGATCTGTCCCTTAATCATGGTTAAGGGGTGGGAGATGAGCACTGGGAATGTGGCTTACCCTTTCCATGGTGAATTGCATCGGCACAGATCTTAACCATGGCTAGCACTAACCACATTCCTTCTTGCTAACCAGGGTTTGACGATGACAAACCCTGGTTAAGAAGGAACCTGGAGAATGTTAACCAAGATTAAGATTAGTGTCAACGTAACTTTTAACCATGCTTGGTAGATAAGGGGATGGGAGGAGGGAGCATGTGATTCTGGCACCAGTCTGTTTATCATGGTTAGGGGTCAGACTATGTATTTAAACATATTAAGAGCTGAGCATAATTTTTCTTTTTTATTTCCCTTTAAAAAAAATATTATTATTATCAGATATACAATATACTACTATTATCAGATATACAATGAAAAAGAGGCTATATACAACATACCATTATTTATACAATTTCTATTGTCTGCTACTGGAATTTAATTTAACAGTTCATCTCAAACATGACATAATCCCATTACCAGCTTCCATAAACCAACTAAAAAAAGATGATTCATATTAAAGAGAAAAACACAAATGGCTGTACTGCATCCTGGTATTTATTATTTCAAAATGCCACAAACAAAACTCACTTTCTCTTAAATCCATTGGAATCTACTCTTTCTTCTAATAACTAGCAATACATATTTTAGCCACAGTCAAAAATTTATTACTAATTCTAAATCAGTCTTAAGTACCATATTTTATAGCAGGATAATCTTATGTTTTTTAAGTATTTTATTTATTATTGCATATATATCCCACCTATTTTCCACTTTCAAGGAACTCTAGGTGATTTTCATGGTCTTCGTCTCATGCATTTTATCCATTGGCAAAGAATATCCAGTAATTTCCTCCATAGTCCATTCTTAGCATACTGTGAAACTCTGGGCCTGTTGAGATGCTGCTTTTTCTGGTATAAGGAGATGCAAGCCTTGGGCTCAGGCACACACTTTCCATGCAAAAAAATTAAATAATAATAATAATGTAACAGCCAAATTGAGAGTTACCATGTTTATCTATATGTGGATTTCTCTGCCCTTGCAAACCATTTTTTTCTTTCAATCCAGCGATAGGAATAGATAAACCCAGAATTGAGTGGCTTGGATGCTCGGTTCTCCATGTCATGGGGGTGATAGGGCAAAGGTCGCCATATCATACCAGCTTGAGTCAGGTCTCTATGTAATTGTTCTTGAAATATCGATCCCCATGGCTGTAGCTATCGGCATAGTTCAGTGGCTGGAGGAATGCATGTCATAGTTTTCATCAGTCCCACAGTCTCACCAAGTTTATGATGACTGATTCTTCATCAGGGCCGCATTCCAGAAGTTGGTGGGGATGAAGGCAAAAGGGGCAAGGCCAAAAAACTTCCAAAATACCAACATATTTTAGCTTCAAACTCTTACTGTCAGTAACTGAGCCTTAGGAGAAGCATTTCAACTCTTTAGAATGGGGGGGACGACTGCACAAAGGCCAGGAACCCACCAAATGCCTGGTAGTTGGGGGAAGAGGGAGGGGCCAGGGAAAGGAGGTGTGGCCTTCTGGGGATCCCCAAAGAGCCAGACTGAGATTCCCATAGGGCCAGATTTGGCCCCTGGGCCTGAGGTTCTGCATTGCTGGTATAAATGCTCATGTACGTTATTTATTCTGTAGAGGCAATGAGCGCGTACAACAGTCATGAAGAAGGAAGGTTAGTTTATCGCTTTGGAGGAGAGCCAGTTGGGTCTTTTGTTCAGCCACGTTTGAGGCCTTTAACTCCGGCTATTGCACATGCCCTCTTCATGGACATTACGCACGATAATGAATGTCCCATTCAGGTAAGCAAAGTAACCGTTTAAATGTTCAAGTACAGGTTGGCACTCTTATAAATATTAAACTATGATGACTTCATTATCTATTTTGACTCATTAATGATAGGCACATAGGTGTGTGGGATTTAACTGTATTTAACGTTTTAGCTGCATCATGTGGACAAGAACATTAAGTACACGACTTCTCTTTAAATATTTTCTGCATGCGGTATAGTGGGTTGCATTCAATCTTACATGAGTGGAAGTCTTCTCTTGCAGTGGAGATTTCCTGCCCCTCCTCCCCACTGCCTCCCACTGTGGTACCCAAAATGCCTCACCCGAAGGTGAAAGGATCCTCAGGAAAGGCTGGGATAAGTGGCTGCAGCAGGTGGAGGCATTCATTGGAATTCAGAGAGTCTGCTTCGTGTGAGCAGCAGGGCCTTTCCATTCATGCAAGGCCTCTTTGGATTCGTCTCAGTTTTATTTTTTTACATATATTGAAAGCCACGTCGATGGTCTTGACTGAATTCTCTCCCACTTTTCTTGTTGCTAGCATCGATCTGCTTATGATGCCCTTCCCAGCTCAACCATTGTTTCCATGGCCTGCTGTGCTACAGGAAGCACTCGAGGGTATGATGAACTAGTCCCCCATCAGGTATGTGTTTTAGTAATATGCTCCTCAAACATGTTGGCAGGGGTAGTCTTGTCATTCATTCTCTGGAGGATAGTACTATAAATGGCTATTAGTCATGATGGTTATATATTACCTCCAGTATGCTTTTTATACCAGTTGCTGGGGAACATGAGAAGGAGGGATCTGCCTCATTTATTTCCTGCTCGTGCATCTGGGTTGCAACAGTGTGAACAGAATTCTGGAATTAGATAGGCCTTTGGTCTGATCCAGCACAGCTCTTCTTATGTTCATCTGGATTACTTCATTATATTATATATTGGGCTGCCTCCGAAAATGGTTCAGGGGTTTGTTAGTCCAAAATGCAGCAATTAGTTTTGCCTCCTTGGATAACATCTCATCAACCCTAAAAGAACTTCACTGGCAGCCTGTTCACTCCTTGGCCCACCTGAAAGTGCTGGTCCAATTACTTGAAGGAGTGCTTCTTCACATGCCAACCTGTCCACACGTTAAGGGCATTGGCTGGTGGATGGCCCTGCCCCAAATACCACCAAAGTGACATCCCAGCTATGGAGTGTCATCCCCAGGAAGGTATGCCTGGCACCACCTGTACTGTGTCAAAGAAAAAAACCTTTTATTTACCCAAGCCTTTTAAAACGTGTTTACCTTCTGTATCTTTAACTCTCTTGACTTTTAATTGCACTTCAATCTGCCAATTGTTTTGAGTGTATTTATTCTATTTGTTTGTATTTTAATTGTTGTGTATTGTTTTATTTGTTTGCCTTTTAATAATTGATTAAAAAGTAGTATATGAATGTCTTAAATAAGTACTACTTCTTTAAACAACATGGAAAATGTATACCACAATCTAAGCAGAATACCACAGTCTAAGCAGAAATTTTGGGATTTCTTTGAGGATAGAAAAATAATAAATTGCTACATTTCAATTTGTTTGCAGATTTCTGTGGTCAGTGAAGAGCGATTCTATCCGAAGTGGGATCCAGCGGCAACACCTTCGAACCCTGGGAGAGTTAATTTCAAAACTGGAATTATAGCAGGAAGGCTGGCTATTAACAGATTGCATCAAGAGCTGGGAGCTAAAGGTTTTAATCAGGCAAGAACTGGGCCAACTCCTGAGGGCAGTAAGATGAAGCAGTTGTCATGGCAACAGGGTGGGCTGAGGACAACAGGTTGTGCGGAGAATGAAGGGAACTGAGGAAGTTGTGTAAATCCTTCAACCAAAGGCACCCATGTTTTCTTTTGCTGGTTTTATTTAAGCATGTTTATGGCTCTTGGTTAAAGGAAACCACCGATGCTGAATGAATATAAATGTATGGATTTATATAAACCTAGAGTCCAGTAAGGTACTTGGCATGCGGCTTAGCCTACTTGTACAAGTCAGATGACTTTAGTGTACTCCTTTAGTTTGAGTCCCCTCTACCCCTTGCTGATTCAAGGAGTCCAGGGCTTCTGAAAATCATGGAGCCTGTCTTAGCACGCCCTGGACAAGAAGTTTGATGTGGTGATTAGTTATGTAAATTAAAGTATAATTTGAATGATAAGCATTTCTCTCCATCAATCAAATAATGCATTTTTAGGTGTACGTAGATCAAGTTGATGAGGATATCGTGGCCGTGACGAGGCATTGTGCTAACACACACCAGTCTGTTGTAGCAGTTTCTCGAACAGCTTTCAGAAACCCTAAGACGTCCTTCTATAGTCAAGAAGTTCCCCAGATGTGTATTCCAGGTAAGATTATCAATCTTGAGCAGGATTTGAATCCTGCTGGTGGTGGTGGTGACGATAACAACAGCAACGCTGGTGATAATAAAAGTTTATATCTCACCTTTCTGTCAAAAAAGGCAGTTTGTTAAGTTGTTCCTAACACTTATCATCTCAACCCTGAGAGATAGCGACTGGCCCAAGATCACCCACTCATATTCATGGCTCAGTGGGGGTTTGAACTTGCGTTTCCCTGGCTGAATTCGGACAACACATTAAAGAACTGGGGGTGGGGGGAAACAATCATCAGTTGTGTTGCTTATTGTGTTGTGTGGAGGGTAACACGCCACTCACAAACTACTGACAGTATGCTATTTTGCCCAAATAAGCAACTGAGAGAAATAACTGGCTTGCAAGTTGTTTAGCTCAAAGCCAGTTGTTTAAAGTGTTGTGTGGAGGGGTGAGTGTGTTAATGGCGTGTGGTGAGTGGGTTAAAGCACAAGCCTATAGAGGCAGGCGGCAAGAGCAACCAAAGCGGCAGCTGCCACTCTGCTACAACTGGTGCAACTTGCAGAGGCAGCTGGGATAGAACTGGGAGGACTGAGGGAGGAGGGAGGGTGGGGAGAGGGGCAGGGGCTGTGTCAGTCAAATGCTGGGTTGACTATTAGTCCACTCAACGCCAGCCCCAACCACCCACAGTTGTGTAGGGATATGTTGTGTGGGGAGTACCCACAAAATAACCAACTGTGAGTTGGCTAATCAACCCACCATTGACTAATGTGTTGTCCGAATTCAGCCCCTGTCTTAGTCTGACATTTTAACTACTACATCACACAGTCTCTCACCATATTCTCTCTTTGTCCATGCCCCTTCCCATCCCCTGTGAAATAAGCAACGCTAGCAATTGTGGGGAAGGTTTAGCCCTCTCTTACCATTATGTCCTTTAGTTCACCCCTTTACTTTGCCCCATAAATTTTGATGCCATCCCACTCCATAGACAGAACTAAAGTGTGGGGTTAGGGACATGGTTGAAGCATGAGCACAACTGCACCTCCACTGCTGAAAGTGGGTGATGTGATTTCCATGAATAGGGACATCATTTTTCCCCTGGATTTCCGGCAATAAATGAGCCTTCTCTCGAGACATGAGAGAAATGGTTAGTGAGTGTATTTAACCTGTGGTTATGTAGCCACCATGGTTAGGAATGGTTCACATGACATGCTAAGTCATAGTTCACACAACACACTAAGCCATAATGTTTAGCTCAAAATGCTTAATCACCATGGCTTAGTGTGTCATCTGAACATATGGTTAGAGTCAAAGGAGAAGATACTACCCGGACACAATTCATACTTATAGACATTGACATTTGGTTTATTGTATCAACTATAAAGATCTAATCTCTACTGTAACCAGCTGGATTTTGAATATCAGTCACACTGGCTAGATGAACAACCTTTTGAGAGTTATGGTAGAATCTGAAATTCCAGATAATTCAAAACAAGTACATATTCTAAGCCAAATTGATCCAGTATTTATATTCCTTGTTTAAGTAAAATGATTTTAAAATATTCTTGATACCCTTTCAGCAGTACTCCTTCTCAAAAAGAAAGGTTTCATAATCTTTCATAGAAAGTAAGGAAAGATACTGAGCTTCACTCTTTTATTTTAAAAATGTGTTTGGTCTGGAATTTTAGCAATAAATACATCTCAGACATGCAGCACAGCTTATATATGATGTCGCTCAAACTTAAAATGAAGTTCAGTAGTGTGGTTAATGGATAGCTTGGGTTAGTATGGCTAGCCTATTGTATGGCTGGTTAACATACTTTCTCTTTCCTCTACTCATCATAGTAATTAATGTTTTGCTAGTTGTGTGAGAGTGTTTTACCTTATACCCTCTATAGGCAAAATTGAAGAGGTGGTTCTTGAGGCTAGGACTGTTGAGAGAAATGCCGGCCCATATAAAAAAGATGAGCAGGCAATCAATGGATTGCCTGATTATACTGTTGAGCTCCGAGAACACATCCAGGTAGCTATGTCTCTTTCATTCCATTTTCCTGAAAATGTAGCCACCAGATTTAAGTGATTTACTGAATTCAGCTATTTTTCTTCTCTTGACAGCTCAAGGAAAGTAAAATCATAAAGCAAGCTTCAGTCGCTACAAAAGGCCCTAATGAATTTGTTCAAGAGATAGAATTTGAAAAGCTAACACCAGGGAGTGTGATTATATTTAGGTAAAATTGTATTGTTTCTGTCTATTGTGTAAAACGTTTGGTGACTGGTTTATACAGGGTAATAAGCAAAAGCTGCTATCCCTCTACTAGAGTCCTAATTTGTGAGGTGAGCAGATGGGAAACTGGGAGGCAGGAGCAATAGTTGCGGCAACTGTAGTACATGGTACCGTGGCATGAGGAGGCAGGAGGCTGGGGCCTGTTCCCAGGGGCCTAGTCAGAGCAATGATTGGCAATCTGGGGGTGGGACTTTTGGGCAGACCAGAGTGAGAACCTTCTGGCTCTGGTCCACCATTGGACTATACATTTTGGCTCAGGCCTATGGCCTCTTCAGTACCAGAGCTCGGGCTAGCAAGCCAACCACATACCCAGGAACAGGAAGGGCCTACAAGACCAGCTTATACTGTGATGGACCCAAAGCTCCTGCATTCCTCCCCACTATGTACCAGCCAGAAGGCTGTGTCAGAGGCATCAACCAGCATGCAGGGTGTCCGATAACTGAATCCATGCCCTAGGCCTCTGCCAAAATATATTTAGCTGAAACCAATAAAAGTTGTGGCCAATTAGTTAACCTGTCAAGGTTTGTGTGCCAATTATTGTCTCTCTACACCTGTCCACCAGTCCACGTTCGCCCTGCCTACTCAATTTACCTTCCAAGGTTTTTCTTAGGACTTCCCAGATTAACATTTTTTGTTTGCTAATATTTGTAGAGTTAGCCTTGACCCAAAGGCACAAGAAGCTGTAGGAGTACTCCGCAATCATCTGATCCAGTTCAGTCCTCACTTTAAATCTGGAAGCCTTCCTGATGATGGTTCAGAATCTCTACTCAAAACACCCTTCTACAAGTATGTATACTTTTTGATTGAAACACATTTATTTATTGCATTTCTAAACCTCCCAAAAGCTGATGCTGTCTAGGCGGTTCACAAAACAAAACTTAAAACCATAAAATGCAAAAACATAATATAATATAAAAATCTAAAACATTTTTAATGGAGATTAAAACCAAAGTAAAAGCCAGCAGCCGCACAAAGATCTAAAAGTCTGCTAACGTAGTTTTTAAAAACTGAATAACTAAAAAGCCTGTGACGTAGAGGAGCAAGGGTCAGGTTGAAGTGGCGTTTGGATTTACTCCCCTGCTTCCTCTCTAAAGAGGGGCTGCAGTCAAAGCAGCAGGGAAGATTTCATAAGACAATAGCAAATGTGTTACGTATTTTAAATGTTTTAATATTGAAACCTATTTAATTATATTTTTAACTTTTGTATATTTCTATTTATAGCTTTTAACTGTATATGTTTTAATTTTGGAAAGCCACTTTGAAACCCAGCATTGGGCAAAAAGCAGGATACAAATAGCAATAATAATAATAATAATAATAGCCTCTTCAGAAGTATGTAAATTTTCCATTTCTATTATGAGCAGTTTGCTACTCATAGAACAGATGAAAGTGACATAGGCATACAGCCCTATCTGCACTTCCCTGGAGTAAGTATCATTGAGCTCAGTGGGACTTCTGAGCAGATGTGCATAGACTTGCTCTCTTGCTAATTCACCTTCATAGTATGGCATTGTCTTCAAGTCCACATATGTAGTAACCAAACTACATGTCATGTGAAATATGCCTGCACATTTGTATGTGGTTTGTCTTTTCATTAAAAACCATTTGTGGGAGGCCCTGATTGAAATTGGAATCATTGCATGGATCGAAGGGAAATGTAACCCTTCCCCTCACACTGCAACCTCAATGAAAATCTCTCCTCAAAACTGCCCCAGGGAATGAAACTGGTACCAATAGCAACTCCCCACTCCATCCCCAGAGCAAATAACATCTGGAGGTTATATTTGTTGCCGCCACAGTGCAGGAAGAAAGATATAACCCTTCCTCCACCTATGCCATCAGCTCAATCTGTTATGTAAAAGGTTCCTGAAGTTTAGATGGGAAAAAAAACTTTCCAAACAGAACGTGCTAAGTAAACCAGAAGGGGGTAAGGTGTGTGTACAAGCAAAGCTGACTGGGTAACATTAATTACAAGATGCATGTAATCATCAGAGTTTGGAAGAAGAAAGCAATGAACAAAGAAACTTCCAAGATAAGCCTGGAGCCTGTATGAGTGCCAGCAGGTGAAGTGATAGACAAGACCTCTGAGGGAAGAGTGATGACCTTTAGCATCAGAGACAGGAATTTTAAAAAATAAAATAAGATGAGCTCATCTAATGTACCACTAGGACATGTAGTTAGCAAGTGTGTTTTTCCACATTATGCAAAGATGTAGCATAGCTTCAGAGTATATGACCTGATTAGCCCTCAGGCTCTGCTGCTCCAGTATGAGTAACTATCTAAGTTAATGTAAAAAATGTGAATCGATTTAATTAAATTGTGTTCTATTTAAATAAAGGCATTCTAGAAATTGGGATTGTATGGGGAGTCTTAGTCTGTTTCTCACCCCATAATCCCAGTATTCATAACAGATCTAGAGGGCTGGGGTGCTCCTCAACAGCTGTTTTGTAATAAACATATACACAGATAGAAATGCGAAGATCATTTTAATATAACATGAAGTTTGGCCTAATGGGGGGGGAAATCGCTGGAGTATCACATTATTTTCTCACTTATAGATGGATAATCTTTTGTGAACTATGGACTGGCTATTATTATTATTATCATCATATCATCATCATTTCTATACCATCCCATATCTGAAGCTCTCAGGGCAGGTTACAAAGATCAAAAACATTAAAAACAATATGCAAAAGTTAAAAACAGAAAGAACACTCAACAGACAGTATACATAGAGACAACATACAACAGCAGCATAGACTTAATGTGGTGTACCCATTGTCTTTTAAAACTATTTTAGTCCTGAAAATAAATTTAACAAAAAATACGTTTTTAACATAGTCAATTTCTGGCTCTTTCTCAGTATTGCATCAAAATTAACCTTGGCGGACCTAAACCAGGTGTTATACCGGTGCGATGCTGAGGAACAGGAGGATGGTGGAGGATGTTACGACATACCAAACTGGACACCCCTTAAATATGCAGGACTTCAAGGTAAAAATTAATTGGGACTTGTTTCAAACTAACAGATTATTTAGTGTATCATTATTCCATACACTTTCTAATTTTTCCTTGAATTAAACCCACCTTGATTTAGGGGTCTTATAGTTTCAGGAATTTATTTATTTCATGGCGGTAGTTTTGTTTTACTCCTGGGATCTTAATCCACTGCTTGTGATAGTTTCATGACTTGTAATACAGAAACGTGTTTCTATGGACTTTCAGGAATAATGTCAGTGATGGGAGACATAAGACCAAAGAATGATTTGGGCCATCCTTTCTGTGGTAACTTGAGATCTGGAGACTGGATGATTGACTATGTGAGTGATCGTTTAATTTCCCGTGCTGGAGCCTGCTCTGAAGTAAGTTAAACAGTGCAAAGAGAAAATTCACCTTTTCGATAGATGTTTATCTGTTGCCTGGTTAATTTTCAAGAATTCGTTTTAATTACGCATTTAAATTCAGTGCTACAATTTGTTTCCTTTAAATAATAGGTTGGCAAGTGGCTGAAAGCAATGTTTATCTACCTGAAGCGAGTTCCTCGGTATCTCATTCCATGTTATTTTGATGCCATATTAGTTGGTGCATACACAACACTTCTTGACTTGGTTTGGAAACAAATGTCTAGGTATGTTTTTAGAAAAAAATAATGCATGTTATGGCTGGTGCATGTCATGGAGATACAATGGTATACACTTCTGGATGTTTGATCTGTTTTTCTAAGGAAGCACAGGAGATCCATTATGGCCAAACTGCAACAATCCTGACTGACTTCAGAAAAGGTTCTCTCTGACAGTCTTCTATCTCAATTAAAATGAACCAATTGATTTATTTTACTGCTGACTCTCACACTTCTGCTTATCACAAGATATTTCATCATTTCCTGCTTGATGACTCTCATCCAAATGACTCTTTATTTTCTTCCCAGCAAGGCTAGATATTTTTTCATTGTCCAAAGGAAGAGAAGGAGAGCCAGGTCATGACCAACCTCCAGTGAAAAATTGCTGTAAAATAAATTTAGCAGATTTTGTTGTACTGCTTGCTTTTAAAATTTAGGTCAGCCTTCCCCAACCTGTTTTGGACTTCAACTGTCATCAGTCCCAGCTTGATGATCAGGAATCTGGAGGGCACCAGGTTGGGAAAGGCTCACTTGGGCGTTTCGGGCCTTTTGTTGACATTTTCCATTTCGTTAAGGGGATATTCTGCAATTAAGGCAATCAAAGAGCTTTTCATAGGGGAAAAATCTGCTTTCACTGAAGGTAAACGCCTTCATTTTAGAAGTATTGTATATTTGAAGTTTTGCCTCTGGTGGAACAGTATGAAGATGGACAGGGTCAGAAAGGTTTAGCACAGCCTGTTGCACATGACATATCATTGCCTATCAGTGCTGGAGGACTGGTGTGATGCCTACGGCATCCTTGAGATCTTGGCTGGTAGAAACTGCTAGAATCTCATGGGTTCATTGGCAGAATTGCAACTCCTGGAATTCAAAATGGATTCCTGGATGGCTGGAGATGCATATTTTCTGGCTCACCCCATCAGAAAACTCTAATCCACCAAACCTTTTCTTGCACAGAGGCAAGTGGTTCTATTCATATTGGATGTGGACCTGGATTAATACTGATTTAATGCAGTGCAATGGGCATGAGGATTAGCTATTTCTCCATCATGTCATTTTTAACAAAATATTGGTGTGAGAGGACACAAAAGAATGAATTATTCCTCTTATTTGTGCTGTTGTCCATAGACTGTACCTAGAATGCCTAGTTTTTCAAGTATACTCAAGGTTCAGAGAATTCAGAACTTCCCACAGATTTCAAGAACCCTTGCATTTAAAATCACCACTGCTACTTACATTTACCTTGAATTCTGAAAAGAGGTACAACTCTGTGGGTTGAAATAAGTAGTGTTGCTTTAATTACAGCTTTGTTCAGAACGGATCAACATTTGTTAAACATCTTTCCTTGGGTTCAGTCCAGATGTGTGGGATAGGAAAATATCCTTCTTTGCCACCTCTGTCTCCTTCCATACACGATGTTCCATATAGGATGAATGAAATTACAAAAGAGAGAGAACAGTGCTGTGTTTCTTTAGCAGCTGGTAAGTTGGACGTTCCCTCTGCAGGTTATTGAAATACCTTAAAGATGAACGTGAATACTTTGAACTTGAATATTTTCACTCTATTTTGTGCTGCACAAGTAGGCTAGTTGATGCACATTCTAGCCTCCAGCAGTGAATAAGTCACACATGTCTATATAACTGCTTTTTATTCTGTATCGGTGTACATACACCTGGTAATATTCTAGATGCCTCCATGCACTTGTTGGCAAACTTTTGGGGGAGGTATGAGCAATGTGAACCTAATCAACATTATTTGGTCGGGAAAGGTCATGTCAATCTAGAAGCAGATTCTGGGTTCATTTGCGAATGCATGTCTAGTACTTTTCGATCTCCCATGCAAAAGCAGGGGATAGCACCCAAAATGTCAAACAGAACAATAGATGAACCACTTTTTAAACTAGATTTTTTAGCATGTAGTAACTTTGAGAATTGGGTTGATTGAGCATTTGTCTCAAGCGTATACACACTACACATGCACTCCCTCAGGTTATTTCCTTAATAAGATTTCTGACCCTTTGTTTAAAAGCTGGGTTTCTGGATTCTGCAGTCCTACTGTGTCACTGTTGTAGGGGTGGGCAACTTGCGGCCCTCCCAATGTTTTGGCCTCCCTCATGATTGACTGTACTGGCTAGGCCTCATGGGAGTTGTAGGTCAAAACATCTGGAAGGCCACAAGTTACCCATTCCTGCACTGCTGGTTGATAGCTTTTTATAAACAGTTCCCCTGTTTTTAGTTTTTAGTGCTGTTCTTGTATCTTTCATTTGCTCTTTCTCAGATGATATTTCTCATTCTACTAGAATTCCATTAGCATATCTAGTTTCACCTTTTGGCTTTCCTCATCTGACTATATATATTGTGCTTTTGAAAGTTGGCTAAACTGGTTGGTTGGCTAAACTAGTTTCTGTAACTCAATTTATTTCTACTAAAACTCTCTACTTGTGTACAATTAGTAGTTTAAAGTGCAATCCTATGCAACGCAATAATCCTGCAACTCCCAGCATCCCTTCAGCAAGCCACACTGGCTTGGGGCATGCTGGGAATTGTAGGACTTTTTCCAGTCTAAATATGCATACGATTGCGCTCATAATTTGTTTAACCTTTGCACTGATGCTCATCTATTATGGTCCTGAATATATACATATATATATATATATATATATATATACACACACACACACACACACAGCAGGCAATGAGAAGATAAATGTTCTGGCAACCAAATGCCTGGATTTTTTCAAGTATATCTAAAAATAAGACTGTCCTCAAAGTTGTGCAGAAAATCAAACTTGAACAAACTCTCAAATGCTTTTTTTAGGATCCTAAGTGTTGTTTCACCAGCAGATGACTGCATATATTTAACATTCTCGCAGTGGGTAAAATGCTCTACAGAACCCAAAAGTTCTGTGTATATATACCACCCTCCCAAGGATGTGGGAGTAGATGATTTACATATGGCAGTTTTGAAGGGAGTTTGATGTACAGCTGTCAACATACATTGGTTGGACTGTGTTAACAGTTAATGTCAGTAATTTTGAAGGTATCTGATTCCATGCCTTCATTTCCAATTTACTGTTCTTAGCAGCAAATCAAGAGCACAGGAAATTGCCATTCAGATATTCACTTAATGGTAACATGCCAGTGCAGTGCAAAGGTGTTCTTATGCCAATGTTACAGCTGGATACAAATTACAGAGAAAATGTTTAGGGTTGGAACCAGTCCGATAATATGCATAAAACCCACTGTGATATGTCCATATAGCAAACCTAGCAAGGAGCTCATGTACAAATATGCTTCTGTAGTCTTGAGTGTAATATTGCCGGTTCAAAGTAAGTGTTAATAACACCTAAGAAGTGTTAAGAAGTCATAAAAGTCCATTTTGATGCTGTGGACATAGAAACAGATAAATGCAGGGAAGGTCACCACCTTTATTTTGTTGATTAGTTGTGGTGTAACAAGGCTGACACTATAAAGATGCATACATTCTAATAGGGCTTAAAATAAGTTATTGGAAGGGAGGAGAGTGGGGGCCCAGCCATGAACATGGATGAGACCGTTCTTGGAGAGTGGAGAGCCATTGAGTTCCAAAGTTATATTTACTTTATCTTGCACTGTTTAGGTTTACCTCATTTTTCATCTGGCATCTTCCGCTGCTGGGGAAGGGACACCTTCATTGCATTGAGAGGGCTGCTCTTAGTTACTGGATGTTACTTGGAAGCAAGGTGAGATAAGTCCTCATGTCAATAGCAGCTGCCATTAGTATGGAATAAAAATAGACATTTTGGATGGCTTAGAATAACTCCTAGCGGTGTGGTTCTGGTCACTTAGCACCTGTTTATGTGCTTAAATATTTCTTAATATTTTCCAAATAGTGGGTAAAGAAAAATATATACATGCCTGGGGCATACTGGGAGTTGTCATCTAACACATCTGAAGGCTGGACTAAAAAAACATATGCTCATTTGTGTGAGTCAACAAGAGAGCTATGCTGGTCCATGAGAAAAAAAAATCCAAAACCCACAGTTGGACAATATCTTCACTAGGGCCAACTAACATTCCACAAAACAGTGAAAAGCCTCCACATTATTATTTTTTTGAAATGTTGGTTGATCCTAATAAAAACCTTGTACAACTGTGGATTTTGGATTTTAAAAGCTTGCACAGTTTTGTGGAATTTTGGTTGCTCCTAACAAAAGTTAATTGTTAATTAATAGAACCTGAACTGTTCTAAAGAATAATAAACATTTGGAGTAAAAGAATTTTTTAAAATGTCCCTTGAATTCTGATTATCTTTGGTATTCCAGTCACTGTTTTCATGTTTTGTCTTCTGGAACCTAATGGTTGTGTATCAGTGTCAACTTGGAAACGTGCAATTTTATGTTAATTTCCTTCACCCACCTCTTGGTTTCAGGAACATAATTTTAGCATTTGCTGGTACCCTAAGACATGGCCTCATTCCCAACTTGCTTGGCCAGGGAACTCATGCCAGATTCAATTGCCGTGATGCTTTGTGGTGGTGGCTTCAGTGTATACAAGATTACTGTAAAATTGTTCCAAATGGCACTGACATTCTCAAGTATCCTGTATCCAGAATGTACCCTACGGATGACTCCTCTCCTCAGCCAGCGGGCAAAAAGGTAATTATAACTTGTCCTGTCTTGCAACTTGCGTCTTGCGTAGATTGTAAGTCTAATGACAGGGACTATTTTTCTCCATGAGTCATGGAGATGCTTACCCTGGACAAAAATCTTCTTCCTGTTTGGGGCCTGTGGCACACTGTCATTTAGATAGGTTGATCCGTCATGGGCCGCTGGGTGAATTTTGGCAAGAAGCTTGAACTAAATATTATGTGGCCCCTCCCTCCTCTATGGTTCTCTAATTAAGACAGTATCTGACACAATTTGGGCCCAAAGTACAGTCTGAGGATATTTAATATAGTTGCATCCGTTAAGCTAAGCAGACCTTTGTCTGGCTTGCAGTTTAAGGATGGGGAGTGGGTGGGTGGGGGACACTTTAGATGGTTACTTCAGTTGTCAAGCACACAACTAATATTTCTCTTCTCCCCCACCCACCCACATTCCATGCTTTACAATGGTTTTGACATTCCTGATATATTAGAGCAAAAAAATCTGAAACTGTTTCTCTACCCTGATTTTAAAAAAGAAATACTTTTGCGTGGGTTCACGTTCACATTTTAAATTCAACTGAGAGTTTGCTTCTGCTGCCCTGATGATAAATCCATTTATTTGTGAATAAGTACCATTTTGCTGCAGAAAACAAAATATATTTTAAAAGTACAATAATGAAGTGAGCATCTGTAACCATGTACATGGTCATCTGGTCACCTTGTGATTATAAAATATTTTTAAAAAATAAGAATAAAGAAAGGATGCTGGAGCAAGAAGCATCAGCCCCAGTAGGCATTTTCAGCTGTTACTCTCTGGATGGTTGTTTGGGAACCCCTGGCTGCAAGGCCCCAGGATTCACCCTGAGGTCCAGCCCTGAGTCCACCATAGCTGGCCTGTGGCTGGAATGGAGATTCCCTGAGATCTTCTTGTACTGCAGTTTGAGCTCATTTTCAGAAGGAAAGGCATTCAAAAGCAACACATGTCTGCATACATTAAAAATAATGAAAATGTAGAACCACACTACCGAACATCCCCTCCCTCTGTCTTGTGCTCAATATTCTGTTGTTTAACTTGTAGGCATATCTATTGTTGATGGAAGTGATAGGAATGATAAATGGGACTTTGTCTCCATAATTAGAAAATGTATAGCTCTTTAAAATAATTTTGTAACTGATCATATGACACAATTTAGGTACTTCTGTGGGGAGTGCTGAATGGATCTCTTAAGCATCTTAAAGTATAATGGATGCAATCCTAAACTATCTGTGCTTCCATTTATACATGTTTGTGGTTGTGTCTTGATTTTTTTTCTCTCTCCACTTTTCCCTCTTCTATATTGGAACCAACCAAAACTCAGGATCAACCACTGTATGAAGTGATACAGGAAGCCATGCAGAGACATATGCAAGGCATACAGTTTCGAGAAAGGAATGCTGGTCCACAGATAGATCGAAATATGAGAGATGAAGGTATGCAATCCTCGGAGAATTATTTTTAAGACTCTGAGCCATCAGAGCTGCTCTTATGTTTTATTTTCTGAGTTACCAATGAAAATAAAAATAAAATGATTCTTCCTTTAAACCATTTTAAATATTACTACCCAGTCGAATTTTAAGAGTTTTATTGGTATTTTAATAATGTATTAATTCTATATGTTTTTAATCAGTTTTATGTATTTTATGTCATTTGTATTGATGTTGTTCTCCGCCTCGATCCTGAGGGGGAGGCGAGTAAGATATTATTATTATTATTATTATTATTATTATTATTGTAATCCATTTTACACTTGATTAGTCAAAACACTACAAATGTAGTTAACACATTACATTTAAATCTCTGTACACCAATATTTACTCTTTAAGTTCTCACCATTATGCTAAGGGTCCCTTTGTAAATTGTTAACTCTGCTGAATTGGAAATCCTAATTAGTTCTAAAAGGGTGTTATCTTGGGTTCTGTCTAAAGTTTATGTGTCTGTGTGTTTCCTGTGGTTTATTGGCAAGTAATCTGACTTTTGTGGCTGGTAGGTTTTAATGTGACTGCAGGTGTGGACATGGAAACTGGCTTTGTCTATGGAGGGAACCGTTTTAATTGTGGTACGTGGATGGATAAGATGGGAGAGAGTGAAAGAGGTCGCAATAAAGGAATACCAGCAACACCAAGGTACAGCATAAAGATTTTATAGCATTCTTGACACCTTAAATGTCAATTGCACTCTCCCCCTCGATGAAACAGGTTCCCCACCCTTGTGCTGAATCATAATTTATGATTTAAATCATGATTTATGATTTAGCACAGCATGCCTGGACATCATGATTTAGCACAGTTGAAACAAGACCAAGCAGGCCTTGATTTATGCTCTCCCCTTCTGTCCTGTGCAGTTGGGGGGCAAGACTTTGGTAACGTTTACTTTCAGTTTCCCCTATTCTTGGCTAATTGTTACTTATGAACCCAGGATCATTCTTTATAACAAACTCTGGTTCATTTAACAAGCCAGCTTCAATGGTTTGGCTTGTTTTGAAACCGATCAGAGTTTGTTATAAGCCATGACCCTGGGCTTGCCTGTAATGACAACATGAGATTATCAGAAACTGAAAGTAAACATTGCTAAAGGCCTCCTGCTTCCGGCTGCACAGGAAGGGGAGGGGGAAGCATGTGAGACTGAGGTTTGCTCAGGTTCATTTCAGGTTGTGCACATCATGCTAAACCATGGTTTAACGTGATGTGCAAATGTGGCTAGGGTCTGAACTAGCCCTGTCTTTATATAACACCAGCAACACTTATGCCTTTAAATGTCATGAATCCATTACATCAGGCCTGTACATCTTCAAGAACATAGGAATGCAGCAATGCAGCCCTAATGAAAATATATCAAAGTGGTTCTTTGAGTGATCTCAGCTGAGGACCCTTGGCTTGGACTCTAAATAAATTGATGGAAAACATGTTAAGTGTAACTTACCTTCCTCTAGTTTTGTGTTTTAAGCCAGTGCTGTTTCCCTTTAGAGATGGTTCTGCTGTGGAAATTGTTGGTTTGTGCAAATCAACAGTTAACTGGTTACTGGAGCTGTCAAAGAAGAACCTATTTCCTTATCCTGGAGTTACTGTGAAAATACATGGTAAGTAACCTTATCTCTGATGAACAATTGCAACACAAAAATGTACTACTAAGCAATAACCATCCTCATATCTAACATTTGTCTAGCACTTTCAAGTGTCCAAAGCACTTCACATACTTTGTTTAGTTTTTATCTTTACAACAACCCTGTAAGATAAACTAACTGTGCAGACTGCAAGGATAATTTTCTGAACTATTAAATAATATTTTATGCAGTAGTTTTCCAACTTTCCAACTTAAGGGAACCATCGTCTCATTGACTTCTCTGCAGAAGAAGCCTTGTGCATTTGCCATGGAATCCCTTCACTCTGCTGAGGATTGTAGAATGTATTTTAGGGTTACATTAAGTTTGGTAGAGTCTCCAGATCTGTTGACTACACCCTAAAATCCAGTCAACACTACTACTTGGAGATTTGCATTGGTAAAGTTTGCTAGTGTTGAGAGAACTGTTCTTCAGGTAAGACTGACACCTAGGTAAAGAAAACAGTTTGTCCTGGTCATAACTTCATGCACAGAAATGAGGAGTTTTTCACAGCATGGAGATAAAAAATATTGCTTGATAATGTCTTCTCTTTTTAAAAAAATAAATTTTGATTTGCAATTATAATAGAAACAAAAAGGAAAAAGTGGGGGCAGGTAAAAACAGCAAGCAAGCAAGAAAATGACAAAAATTGCAAATCCATTCACAGTAAGCATTCGCACCACCATTAATGAGAAGAAAAGAAAAAAAGATTTGACACTTCTGTTTCAAATATATACATGAGTATAATCAGTCCATATATTTAAATAAATCACCTGGTAATATCTGCACAACAAGGCACAGCTATGGAGGCTGTTATTAAAAGTTGGGAAATTGATTCATTTTCTCATAGAGAAATGTTTCTATGGGACTCATGGAAAACCACTGTTATACGGGATGCACTTCTTGTTGTTTTTAAATGTAAACTTTATATCATCTGCATAATAAAAACTTTGCAGAAGTACTCAAAATGATAATAATACATAAACTGTTATAGAGCAGTTTCCATTTTAAACCTTTTTGATTCTCAAAGAAAGAATGAATCACTCCTGATTTCTAATTTCTTTTAAAATTAATGCGGGGACAAGATTTCTCCTGTGTAATATTTGTAACTCAAAATATACAAAGGCTTTTTTTCTGATGTAATTTTCCTCTTCTTTGAAATATCATTTTCTCTTCTGTTCTCTACTTAATATCCTTGGCCGTTCTCCTGAATACATTATCCTGGCTGTGTTAGAGTGGCCTATTTCTCAAGTGTGTTTCCATCTTCTACTGTAACTTGAGTGCGTGGTGTAAGCTTAAATTTCTTGACCTACAGATTTATATTTAGAGCTAGCCGTAATTTCTCTTCTCCCATCTGTGCCCCATTCACTTTTTCCAATATATGTGAAGAATTAGATAGCTAGAACAGCCTTCCACTTCCCAGGGCCCTCTGAATATGTTAGACTAAACTCCCTACTGACTGGAGATTATCAGAGATACAATCTGGAGGGGAAGGCTGGTCTAGAAGATGCTGCTTTACTTTGAGTAATCCCCTGGAGAATTGTGGTAGTACGTGGGATTGAATGTGGGACATGAACTGGAGAGCGCTGTGTTCACGTTCCCTCCGAGCCATGAAGCTCCCTGGCTTAGGCTGAGAGACAGCTGTTGTCCCAAACATACCTCAGAGACCTGTTATGGAGGTAAAGAGGTATACACCCATGTACACTCATTGCCTTGGACTACCTTAGAGCAATGGCAGGATGCTATGGCATAGATAAATAAGCTCGCTTGTGTTTGTGAATTCCTGTTCAAACTGTAATTGTTATTTATTACATTTATATACCGCCCCATAGCCGAAGCTCTCTGGGCAGTTTACAAAAATTAAAAGATTGAACATTAAAAAGTCAATATACAAAATTTAAAAACATAAAACATAAAACAGCTGATATTTAAAACATTTAAAACTTTTTAAGCCTGGCCAAAAATGTCAGTTAAAACCTCAACTTAAGCTGTTAAAATGCCTGGGAGAATATAATTTTTTTGACCTGGCTCCGAAAAGATAACAGTGTTGGCGCCAGGAGGGCCTCATCGGGCAGTGTTTACTCTTATCCATAGTTCTAGAGTCACACTCTCCTTTTTCTTTGTCACTGCTTTCATTCCTAACAAAGAGGGCCCATCATTCTTTCCTGCCGGGTGGGCGAGGCTTCAAGGGCATTAACAGCACTTGAGAGCAAAACCGGTTGCAATTCTGTACAGATTTCTTCCTTTAATTTGGGTGGCTTTTCATACTGCTGTTTGTTCTCAAGACGTCTATAAATCTGCTTTGGGTAGCAGAGAGTCCTAATGGCACGCTTTCCCTCCCACAAGGTCTCACATGGTGCTGGGTTATTGAGAAGGTAAAAAAATCCTGTGAGTCTCACCTTCTGTTTCTTACCTTCTCCATACGCAACACAAATGAGAGAAATCCAGCCCTTTCTCTGAAAGCCCTCCATTCATGCCAGTAAAGGAGAGGTTAATTTGTGAGCACAAATACTACCTTGATGGCTTACTAGGCAGAATCAGTGGCAGCTCCAGGTTTGAGAGGGTCGTTGGGCAAGAGATCCTCAGTGGCTGCACTCCCTCAGTGACCCTACTTTTTCACCACATTTTCACTAGCTGCAACTGCTCCGCATCCTCTTTCTCATCTTTGCTCCCGCTGTCAGTGGGGCCTTGCAGGGTGTGGGCCCTCAGCAGGTACCAGCTATGCCTAATTTTGACACCAGCCCTGCCCAGAATAGCAGGCTTTTGTAAATGTCTGTGTAACTCTTAAGAACAACAAATAAACTGCTTACCAATGGTAAATTTTATATAGGAAAAAGAACATAAATTCAGATATACAGGAAATAATGGACACATCAAATTGTGTTCTGATTTAGTATACTTAAGGCATGAATTCATTAAGCCAGTTCAAACTGCCTAGAAAAGATTAAATCACTTCTTAGATGCCAGAGTCCCTTCTCTTCCCGATAGGTGGGTAGAATCAGATCTACATGTTTAGCAGAATGAGGTGCTAAACTCTCCACCCATTTTTTTTCATGCTGCCCCATGTTTAAAAATGGAATATTCTTAGAGGTCAAAACAAAACTTAGAGTCTAGCAGATCTGGGGGAAAGGTTCTGGTCCAGCCTTCTCCCTCCTGTGCTGATATTCCACTTACTGGGAGTATTCAAAATTGTGATTCCCTTCCCCTGTGCACACAAACTCACCTGCAACTCCATCTACCACCTTGTCTCCACCTCCATACTGATGTATATGCACGCCAGGCCTCAGGCATTGGGTCAGTTTCTGTCCACAGAAGAGATGATAAAGCCAAGACTGGAACACACACATGCCCTTGGGGCCAAAGCAGGGACTACATTAAAGACCTGGGTTCTTTTTTTCCTTTTTTTATATACCAGTGTAAGCACAGGGGGTCAATCCAGATCAGAATGTTATTATGAAGGATAAGGGGTCTTTAAACCTTCCTCCTGTTATGAGCCCAATCTGGATGGGCCTGATTTGCATGCCCGCACTTGCCCCCGTCAGGCCCTCTGCAAGCTGGATTGTGTCAGTGTGCATGGCCACACCACTGATGTCATTTTAGTCTTTATCCATGCTAAAAGAGAATGGCACAGAGGAAGGACTCAGTTGACGCTGGGATTAGCAGACTCTCCTCCTAGGGGAGCTATGGCTCTGGCGGCTGGATTAGGGAACCCAGCAGGTCGGATTCGGGCCACAGACTGGGTTTCTGTACCCTTGTTTTAATGGATCACTGTAAATTGCAAACAAGGGAAAGGGGACAAAAGACATAGCTGCTTGCTATATCTATGAGCAGTTTTTTCCCCATCTATAAGGTTGAAATGCCTCGATTAAGGCTTGGTTACTGATAGAAAAGCTTTCGGCTAAAATAGTCTTGTATTTTGGCCACACTCCCTTTGTCTTTAACCCGCCCACCACTGTAATGCCACCCCATCCCCGAAAGCTTCTGCATAATGGAATTTGGCCCACTGGTTGAAAGCAGCCCAGCATACTAATTATAGCATTGCAACACTGTATTGGCATGTGTTTTTTTATTTCTTTTTCCATTGATACTAATGTATTATGCTAAACCATAATATTATACTGTTTTCCAGGGAAAGAAGAGACCATTACATATGATCAGTGGAACAGGAAAATCCAAGCACACTTCGAAAAGCTGTTCTTTGTATCTGAGAACCCAGCAGATCCCAATGAGAAGCATCCAACCCTGGTTCATAAGCGGGGCATATACAAAGACAGCTATGGAGCGTCAAGCCCTTGGTGTGACTATCAGCTCAGGCCGAATTTCCCAATAGCCATGGTTGTGGTGCGTATTGTGTAGCTATACTGTAGAAATTATTATAGAACTTGCTTATCTCATGTATTTATTGGTTTGTATTTAAATAAGCTTGCATGACACAGATTATTTTTTTCTTTGCGGATGCTTTACTAAACATTTCAGTGATACCTTTAACAATGAGTGAAATATGATTTAGGAGAGGGGACATTGAACCCTACTTTTGAACCCCCCCCCCAAAAAAACCTCTTATCATGTACTTAGATCTGTTACCCTGATTTATCATTAGCATATGAACATTAATGTTCCTGAGAAATAAACATGTTAGATATCCTTTTTCCTGTCTTCAGCTTTTCTACATTTATTGTGCAGTTGTCATTCCCTACTCACCCATGTTTATGGATGCTCTAGATGATGTTGTGATCCTCCAGTTTTGCTTCCATGTCTAATGTGCACTTTTGGCAAAAAAAATTAGAGCAGGAAAAATGTAGTATTTAATTGCGCAAGTGAAAGGAAGTGCTGTTCTTCCTCGTGGTCTGTGTGCATCACACGCATGGGCTCTGCGCCTGCACAGAGCTTGACTTCGGGAAGCTTCCATAGCTGAGGAGATTTTAGCAGGAACCCGCCCCCACCATCCTACTGCACCCATGCTCCGTCGGGTTCTTGCCCAGATTCTCAGTTCTTCGTTGGCTGCCATTGTGGTAGCATCGACTGAATGGGCTCTGTTTCTAGAGACAATTTTCGAGGAGATATTTCTCCATTCTATTGTTTAGCGTTTTTCTTTTCTCTGGCTTCATTCGACACGGTCATAGATCGCACTGCGCCCCGAGTTCATGGCTATTAAGGCCCCATTTCGAAAGTGTATCCGCTGCGGGAGTAAATTACCTCCCTCCAACGGACACTCCTTGTGCGTTTTGTGCTTAGATGAAGGCCACGTTGTTGAAACTTGTCACCATTGTATGGCCTTCACCAGACAAACTCGCGAACGTAGAGCAGACAGACTCCCTGCTGTGAGAAAATGTCTTGAAGGCAGCCCATGCCCTGAGAAAGTCCAATCCCCAGGATGCTGATTTCTGCTTCTCTGGCCAGAGAAGCCTTGAGTGGGGCCAGCTCACCGCAAAGTGATAGCAATGCAGTTGCACCTGCCCAGGCAGTTCGGGTTCTAACCATGGGCCATTCTGACCCATCTGAAAGGCGCTTGATGGCCAGCTTGGCTAAGAAAATACCAAAATAGCCAAGAAACCCAACCAACAGGGACCCCAAAAGAAAAAGAAGTGGAGGAAGGAGTCTGAACATCCGCCTCCTTCATCGACACTGAGGAGGATCCCTACCTCCACCGATGATCCGTTCCTCAATACCAACGTTGGTAGAGCCCTCAGTACCATTTTCAGTACCGCTTCCTGCGGCTTCGGTGTCAGAGGGAGAAATTTTCGACTCCCCACCGCCATCACCTTGACCTCCCGCTGAAGACAAACTGTCGCTTTCCAACTCCAATGCTGACTGTCTTACCTCGAGTAGGCCCTCATTCACCGAATGTTCATCGACCTCAAAGGGACAGTTCAAATTGGGAAGAAACCTCTGCCTATTTCTCTCACCTCAGGGAGAGAAGAAACTGGCAGGATTGGGAATATTACCCCTCCAGACCTGAACTTACTCATCGGGGTTACCCATCAATACCAAGAGGCTCTTACTCCCATAGTCCAGCATCTCACAACAACTGGGATGATGCATTCCTGCCGCCACCTCCACGGCCCACATCCTGAAGCCCACCTCCTTCATTACCACGGCCAAGGACAATCCCCAACCATCTATGCTGTCAATACCAATACCTCAACCATTGGCCTCGAGATCGCCCACTCCAGCATCTAAACCACCCTCACCGCACGCAGATGAAGAAACCAACTTTGTTGGCTCACCAACTGACAACTACCATTCAGACTCTGTCCTGTATTGTTGGCCGCTCCATCGACACCATCCCCCAAGGCGACAATTGGCTCGCAAGACCCTTCCTCCCCTTCTGAGGATTTGGGCAGCTTTTTGGAGCAAATGTGAATGGCAAGGGCACTTGGACTGCAGACAAAGCAGCAGGTCGAACGGTTGAAAGATCCTGTCTTTGATGCCGTATTTACGGAATCCACTGCTTTAGTAGCAATTCCATACTTACCTACACTACTACAAACAGTCCAGCAATCATGCCATGCCCCCTCATCCATGGCACCAGCGTCTAAGAGACTAGAAAATATGTATCGCAATCAGAATAAAGACATGGATTTTCTCTTCACACACCCGCGGATAAGGAAGGGGAGACACCTAGACCTCATGGGTAGACAAATCTACACCTCAGCTTCCCTAAGCCTCAAGGTTGCCAACTACCAAGCCACAATGGCTCGATATCAACTCTTCCTGTGGGAGAAAATTTGGTCTCTTTGTGGCTACCTTCCTGATGACCAGCTCAAGCTTGCTTGCGTCTTCCAGGCAGAAACATCGAAGCTTGCTAGGCAGCAAGCCTCACAGCATGGCTAATCCACCATTGACTGTTGGCACGCTACCTCAACCAGTACAGGACATCCTTAAGGTGTCTCGAAGACTGACAACTAGAAAATCTTACACTGCGAAACGGGATTAGTTTACCACCTTCACGACATCACAGGGTTACAATCCGAACTTTGCCTCGCCTCAGCTGATATTGCAGTTTCTTTACTCACATCATCAGAAAGTTCTCAAACCTTCCTACGTAAAGGTTTACCTCGCTGCCATATCTGCAAACATCCACCTATCAATACTTTCACCGTTTTTACTCACCCTCAGATACAAAAATTTCTCATGGGACTTAAGAAACTAATAGGATCGACTTGGTCAGTGGTACCAACATGGAGCTTTTTTGTAGTACCCCACACGCTCACCAGGCTGTCTTTCGAGCCGCTTGCGATGACCGACCTCAGGCTCCTGTCCTTTAAGATTGCATTTCTAGTGGCAATCACGTCAGCGAGAAGAGTAGGTGAACTCGCGGCGTTAAGGAAACCCTACCTCAACTTCCACAAAGTTAAAGTTGTCCTCTGTCCTGATATTACTTTCCTGCCTAAAGTCATATCTACGTTTCACCTGAGCCAGTATATAGTACTTCCAGCATTCTTTACCTCTCCTTCGTCTCCTCTGAAGTCTGTAATGCATACCCTCGACGTCCGACGTGCATTAGCCTTTTATAAAGTGAGGACTGAATCTTTCTGTCGCTCTCCTGACCTATTTGTTTGCTACAGGGGTAAAAACAAGGGTCTCACGGTCTCTTCTCAACAACTTGAAGAACTGGGTCGTACAGACTATTAAGCTCTCATATGAACTTTCTGGCTTACAACTTCCTACTCAAATCAAAGCTCACTCCACCAGAGCAGTAGCCACTTTAGTGGCATTTGGTAAAGGGGTGTCGCTCCCAGATCTCTGCAAGATGGCGATATGGACTACGCCTTCGACATTTGCAAAGCATTATCATCTGGATGTTTGGGCACGAGACGACTGCTCCTTTGGCCGTGCAGTCTTGTCAGAAGTACTTCGCTGAAAGACACCTACCCACCTCCATGGTAAGTCAGCTTGCTAGTTGCCCATATGTGTGATGCACAGAGATCACGACGAAGAAAGTCAAGTTGCTTACCTGTAACTGTAGTTCTTTGAGTGGTCATCTGTGCATTCACACAACCCACCATCCCCGCTGGGGTCATTCAACTATTACTGTTGATTCCGATTTTCTCGGTACTGGGAGGCCATGATGCCAATCTCCTTGGAACTGAGAATCTGGTCGGGAACCCAACGGAGGATGTGCAGTGGATAGTGGGGGAGGATTCCTGCCAAAATCTCCTCAGCTATGGAAGCTTCCCAAAGTTGAGCTCCGTGCAGGCACAGAACCCATATGTGTGAATGCACAGATGACCACATGAAGAACTACAGTTACAGGCAAGCAACTTGACTTTTTCACTTGTATATTTGTGTTCTTTCACTATACTACAATGCCACCTAGAGGTTATGTAGCAGAAAAGCAGGAAAGGAAATGCTCTTTGTGTAGCGCTCAGATCTCAGTTCTGCAGTGAAACCAAAAGTTGATACAGCTGATTACCAGCCTCATAAATTCTTAAGATGCTATACACAACTCTTCTGTGCCATGCAGTATTGTATGATGTTGTGCTACTGTCATTCCATCCCATCCTTTTAGCTCCCAACAAATCCCAGGATTACCTGGGATCTAGAGATTGCAAAATCCATCTGCTATGTAAGGATTAACCATGCTGGCGCTAGTGGTCATAATAGTACCCAGTGAAAAGCCATGTACCTGTGGTGCTATCAGTGAGCTGTTGTAACTGCTCCCACCAAACACAACAATGTTAGTTGTTGTGTTTGGTGCAACAAATGCTTGGCATTTCCCTGGGTTCAGCCACCGGCTCTGACGGGAGAAGAGAGAAGGGCTGCGCCAGCAAGCAGAAAACATTTGTGGATTGTGCTCTTTAGTAAATAAGCTACTTAAACTCCCATTTTAAAACAATGTTTTAGATTACATTATGGTAATATGGGTGGGGGATTAAAATATGGCCATAATGCAGGATGTGTATTGTTAATTTAATTCTCCGGGGTTCTGTGAATTATTAAGTGAACTATTTTTTTTCCATTTTTTTTGTCAAGGCACCTGAAATGTTCTGTATTGAACATGCTTGGAAAGCACTTGATATGTTGGAGCAAAAGTTACTTGGTCCACTTGGCATGAAAACTTTAGACCCAGAGTAAGTATGATAGAGAGCTGATTAATAACAAAGACCATCCTTCTTATTCACTCTGAATTTAAAACTATTCTATACAGAACAGACTAAAGGACTTCCTCATTAAGAGAAAGCTGGAGTTCTGTTCCATAAAATATAGGACTTCCTGATAAAGACATTTGTTCAAAACTTCCCTGATCGTAAGGTTATGGATCATACCTACCTTTCCAAAGTCCCCTCTCAGTCTAGCTCATATAATTTCCCCTTCTGCTTTAATATACCCAACACTTCAATATATTTGGAAGGAGGGGATAAATCACAGCATCCAACTGAATTGGCCCCGTGGACTGAAGGATTTGGTGTGGTGTAAGTCCCCATCTGTATGAAAATAGGTTTGGCTTTGCTGCTGGTCAGAAACCCAGAGCTTCTCTAAATCAGCAATTTATTTATTGCACGCTCATGATTAGCCACTCACAGAAGTTTGTAGGCCCATTACATGATGTCATCAACGTCCAGGACATCTCCTGTGCTATCCCCCCGTAATCTCAGCCTTTTCAAAAAAGGTTGGGGATAGTGCAGAATTTAATATCTCTGGGATATTGTGGGATCTCTCCAGTGCGTAAGGTTGGTGTTGCGTTATAATTCTGCCACTACATGGCATTGTTTCATTAAATACAATGGAGCCTTGTTGATAAGGGAAGTTTTCAATTTAAAATCACGTGATCATGTATAAAGGAGTGCATCGTGAATGTGGAAAGACTGCAGAGTACGAAAGCCCCAATAAGGCTGTGGGGTTTTTTTCTATCTGTAGAGAAGCTCCTAGATGTTGGATGCCCTTCTCCAACTGAAGAAACTGAATTCCAGCTGAAACAGAGAACAACTTTCCCCAGTATCAGTACTCCCCAGTTTCTTCTCTCCTAAGTGGTCTGCTGTCCTGAAAAGTGGACCTCCCCGCCCTTACCTATCAGAGTGTGTTCTGAGATTTATGGGGCAGGGGATCCAGGTTGGGCAATGCACATTTTGAAATGCTATAAAATGTAACTTACAATTGGAAAAAGATAGTTACGCTGCTATTGGTACGGAGTTAACACCATTCACACCCTTTGGCAGTGGATGGTATCTGATGTAGGTATTGACAGTATAACAAAAATATTTCTTACAATAAAATTCACTAACTTTTTTTTAAAAGCCCACAAACAGTCTAAAAGCCCACAAAAAACAGCAATAAAATCCCCTCAAAAGGTTAGCAGCTACAATGATTTGAATAACCTCCCAAAGCCTTTCAAAAGAAAAAGAATGAACTTGTCATTTAAAACAGCAGGTCAAACATCCCTGAGAAGGGAATCCCACAACCTTGCTGCCGTCATTGAACTTTGCTTACTTAATAATAAATGGCTTTCATTAAGATGAATTCTTTCTACAAATGTATTTATTACCTTTTTGTTTGTGTGTGTTTTTCTTTTGTTACAGTGATATGGTTTACTGTGGTGTGTATGACAATGCCTTAGATAATGATAACTACAATGTGGCTAAAGGATTTAATTACCATCAAGGGCCTGTAAGTAAGATTTGTGCTTCAGCAGTTGTCATCAATAAATTCATTGTTTCCTTATCAAAACAGTGGTATCCATAATTCTGCTTTCTTTTTTCTGTTCTTTTTAAGGAATGGCTTTGGCCCATTGGATATTTCCTCCGTGCCAAGTTGTACTTTTCCAAGTTAATTGGTCCAGAGATATATGCAAAGACTGTGTTTTTGATTAAGAATGTTCTTTCCCGCCATTACGTTCATCTTGAGAGGTAATTTTCACTTTGACAGCTTGAAATACTACTGTTGGACACCATTTGTTTCGATATTCAGTCCGAAATGAAATAGGTCTCATAACATGAATACTTATGTATGCAACAAACATAGAAGGGGAAAGGTAGGAAAGAAAGATCTTTGCAGATACTCAAGATAAGATAACAGACACTTTGACAGGGGTGAATTGGATCACCATTTTAAGCTATCCAGTACAAGACCTGTGAAATTAAATTAGGATTATTGCCTTTAAGTTATAGATGAGAATGAGACAAGAGTGAATCATGAGCAATCATAATTGTTCTAATACTTTTATACTTCAATCCTAAATGCTTTTACATTGAAGCAAGAGTTATCAGCCTGATCCATCGGCAGCAATCTATGCAGAAGCAGGAAACTGCTTGTTGTCCTCGTATACGAGATAGATAAACAGCTCCTGTCACAGAAATAGGGATGGAGAAAAAGATGGTACAAGATACCTGAATCAGATAAGCAGTCCTGATACTCATCATAGTTGTTTGGGGGAGGCATGATTTCTGCATTTTCTATCTCCCACCCCAATCGTAGATGGTCCCTGTAAGAAAATTTTCCTGAATTAAATCTGACAAGGCAAAACAATTCCTTAATAAAGAAGGAGCAGAATGCTGGGGGCTGGGACTTGGTCCAGGTGTTTTCCTCTTCTGAAAGGTGATTGGTTCAGGAATTCCTTATGGGTCTCAATCTTCTTGTTAAAAACCAGAAAATGGGCGGCCAACCCTATTTTCTATCTCCGTTCTGCCGTATACTCAGTAACACGCATGTACTGTTCTATGGATTGGAAGTCTATATATTTGAAAAACATACAAAGAGCAGCACCCTTACCTTCACCCAGGTCCTCCTTTTAAGTTAATAAATTAAAATATTCCATTATTCTGATAGTGAGATATTAACTTTGTTTGTTTGCAGGTCCCCCTGGAAGGGACTTCCAGAACTGACTAACGAAAACGGCCAGTATTGCCCTTTCAGCTGTGAAACACAGGCCTGGTCAATTGCTGTGATCCTCGAGGTTCTCTATGACTTGTAAAAGTGGCTCTTTGTCTTGATAAAACTGCTAGATTTTGTCCTGAATGCAAGTTATCATGCTTGTCCAATAGTAAAAAAAAAAAGTCCAGCTTTTAGAAATGGTTTGTGTTTGTACTTGCCAGACACTTGTTGGAGCCCATCCTTTGAGAATCTCATCATTCATATATATATATATATATATATATATATCACTAGAAATTGGAAAATGTTATAAATTATACTGTAACAGGTTTTCAAACACAATCTCTTGCATGTAGCAAGAATTTATTTCAAACATCTGTGGAAGAACTCGTATATATACACACATCTTAGTTTACCACTGAACTGGCATTATGAAAAAAAAGGAGGTGAAAGCCAAACGAAACATGTTTACACTTAGAGCTGCTCCGGCCATATAGAAAGGAAGGTATTGTCTGGCCTGAGGAGTAAAAGAGTCAAATAGTTGGGAAATGTGGAACCCTCCCACAAACCTGCCACAGACCCTGTCCCCCTGTTCTAACATCTGAGACTAGCTAAAGGGAGAGTGACATCAGAAGACAACCATGGGGAAGTAAACTTTTAACAGCAACAGACAAATTTTGCACAACTTACTTGCATGCCCTGTTTGTTCTTAAAAGCAAACTCCCTGAGGTTTGTGATTGTGGCAGATGCCCTTCATGGCTAATCTGACCCTGAAGTTTTTGTTCTATCAGTTTGAGGGGGGGTTGCCCATACTACTGAATTCTATGAGCATTAACTGTCTTTAGGATGTCCTCCAGTGGGGCTTACTCACAATGCTCTACTTTGGGTAATATTCAGCTGTGCCCCAGCGCTAATGCTAATGACATTGCAATGTCATTAGCATTAGCGCTGACAGTGTAAACTAATGCTTCCACAATATAACTATCACTTGCTAAGCCCTGGAAAAAAGCAACCATTTGCTGACACTGTTTTTTACTGTTGCCCTAGCAAGTGATGATTATGTTGCTCAAGAGTTGGTTTATGCTAGCACAGTATCATTCGCAGCAAATATACAGAAAACTTCCAGAAACTGGGCCTACCAGAATACATCCACACCAAAATCCAGAAAGTAGTCATAATTAAAACATGCTCGATCGTCAGGAAATTCCTGGCAAAACCCGTCATGTCCGTCTAGAAAAACCACCACGAGTGAGAAAGAGATTATTATTATTATTATTAATAATAATAATAATAATTTTCTAAACCATCCCTGGATTACTTTTGTATATGAGAATCTCCTATTGCCCATTTATTGCAAATCCCACTGGAGTTGGTGCTTGGAAGGCCCATTAGAGAGTTGGGCTGTACCACATAAAAGGCTCGCCCTTACAAAAGAAGATACAAATTTAGGGAACCATTTACATGCCCTTCCACATAATGGCTCTTCGTATATCAGCCCTAGGAAGCCTGCAAGAGGAGAATTGCTCTTTAGCAGGTCATTGTAAGAGATTCCTTCCCTTAGTTCAAGCCAATTTATTCCAAGTACTTTAGATTATGGTTTAGTGAAAGCATCTGGAACTCAGTAGCCTGAATTCAGCTGAGCAATTAATAAGCAAAAGTCAGATTAGGGAAGGATGTCCTTTCTATTGCAGACGGAAATAGTAAGCCATGACTTAAGTATAGGGTGATGACAATGCAAATCTCACTTCCTATTTTTAATTTCTGTATGTAATATTTATGATTTTATAGTGTGTTTTAATCATTTCAGCACCATTGTTAATACTATTTTCAAAGCAAAAGCATATAGTTTTAGGACATGCTACAGCAGAGGCATGTAGTCAAACGGGTTAGGGATCATGTTTCTCTATACCTGTATTGTGGCATACATCACCTTTTAAAAACTTTTATTTAATGTGTTCATATTGGTACTTTGATACTATGAATACTTTAAGAGATCTTGGTTGACACTTGCACGAATACTTCATTTTCTAAGCGCAATTGTGTCGGTGAATTCCATCTAATCATTAGGATGTTCTTTTTTCATTAATAAAGGGTAAATTCTACTGTCAAAACTTTGTTTTGACATTCCTAACCATTTTCAGTCATATTAATGAGTGGTTAATTAATTTTTTATGTATCCAGTTTTCTTGTGGGCTTTTTTAAAAGCTCTTTTAGAAAATAGATACTGTTCCGTTTATTTTTAATTTTTAATCTTCATATTTTAAAGAAGAGACTGAGGAAATCTATATCAGGCTAAGACAATCTGTTGGAAAACCATTTCTTGGCATTCAGAAAGCATTTTTTTTAAAAAAAAAAATTGAGGCTGCAGTCCTATACCCACCTGGGAGGAAGTCCCATTGAACTCAGAGTAGGCATATGTAGCATTGCTCTGTTATATACCCAGAAAACTAACTACAGAATCCCAGTATCCAACTTGTAAATTAGAACCAATTTATATGAACAAATGGTGCGCCGCATGATACTCTTTGAGGTAGCTATCTTAGACAGAAGTGTATGGATGTTGCAGCTGAGCAAATGGGAAATCTTTCCTTACCTTTTACCAGGCAAGCTTTTTGGCCATATGAATTGGCCGAAAATCTTATTCACTTCAGAGGAACATAAATTGGTGCACTTTAGTATTCACACCATAAAAACTGATCCTTTGAGCCAAACTAGACATGAAGACGGAAGTTCCACAAGAAACACAGAACTGTCCCCATTGTGTGGAAAGAAGGGAGTGTCTGATTTTTAAGAGCAAAAGGGTTTCCTGCAGTTTATGTCACTGCAACTTCTCTCCATGAGAACTTTCCTTTCAGCCAATCTCCAGTACCGGCCGTGATCTCCTTGGGGTTAAAGTGTTTGAGGAACGGAGCTGAAAAGCAGTAAGCGGGAAGGAATGTTCAACAACACCACGCTCATGTGCTTCTTTTGTTGTTAATACTGAACCCCATCACATCTTCCTTTCTTGTTTGGGGACACTTTCAGCTCTGCCCGTGACATACCTAGTTTGGCCTTTGAGCCCAGGTGGTCTTGTTCCTGCACAAATTTGGAAATCGTTGTTCTTAAAAATTCAGTATGCTGTTACCAAGTTGAGAAAGAACCTGCAAAAGTGGATTTGTGCAAAATAGATTTCCCCATGGTTTGGCATTTTAGAGATTGAAAAAAATCTTTGAAAGGGGAGGAATGAGTAGTTATCAGTTTTTCCATTCTATTGACACCTTGTGAGCTGCATTTGTCATGTCTGTGAAAACAGTATACATTTCTCACGCTAATGTTTTGTTTTATATAATAATGAAAATGATAAAAATGCTTAATACATTTTGGTTCTAAATCTAAATGCATAAAGATTTTTTTAATTACCTAGCTATTTAAAAATGTATAAACGTTTAAAAAGTTAATGAATATGCCTTATTGGAAAAGCTGATTATGATGTTAATAATAATTACATACTTCCATTTCATTGACCTATTCTTGGTTATGGAGAACAGAACACTTTCAAATGAAAATGTCCACTTTGCTACTTTAGCAATGATCTCAGGCATTAATGATCTTACTTTTTGACATAATGGAGAATACAAAAATCAAGTCTGGAAGTCATAGCTAGAATTTGCTTGGAGAAGAATCTTTAATAAAGTTAATAGACTTGACAGTTGAGAGATAGTAATTTGCTATACTTCTGTTTACAGCTTGTTCTACTAGACATTTTAGTTCCAACTGTGTGGTTAACACAACTTTTTGTAGGCAGACTGAACAGACAATTGTATATGTTTTCCACAGTCTACTTTATGCCATGGCTCCTAGCAGGAATCAGTGTTTCATTCTCTGTCAACAGTGGAGCAAAGCATCTGGGTGTCACATTTGCACACATTGCTTGCTGCTTCAAGTAGATTTGTGATTTTCATTTCATTTCAATGAAACAAAGCCTGAAAAATAATTGAAAAGGGAATCATGGGAATACTGCATACTGTATAATGCAAAGTGCAATTGTTGCACACTTGAGTTTTGCGTGTCTGTCTGGTACAATTATTTTTGTTACATGAATAATATTTTTCTGCCATTATCTGTGAGTGACATTAAATAAAAGTCTAACAAAAATGCATTTTGCCATCTTTGTTAATATGCTCATGACTATAGTGGTCCCAATAATGAAGCCCAACAGGAATAGTGGAGGGGAGGATCACTGGACCTTTAGTCCTGCTTATGCCATGAGGCACACTGTTCCACATCCAGTCTCAAGGTGAGGATGGATCTTAATGTAATATTGAGAACTGGGCAGCAAGAATGGGTTGGGAAAGCCCCTGGATCAGCTCTCTTAAGCCAGGAATAGCCAACCTGGTGCCCTCTAGATGTTTTAGACTACAACTCCCATAACTCCTGACCATTGGTCATGTTGGCTGAGGCTGATGGGAGCTGTAGGGGAAAACATATGGAGGGTACCAGGTTGCCAACCCTTGCCCTAAGGATTTCCCTATCAGCCAGAGCACCTGAGTGTTCAGGTATTCTGATGGTTCAGTGGGAGTGTCTCTGCCCTGAAGTCATTCCAGCAGGAGTTACAGTGATCACTGTACACAGGATAAATCCAGCACACGGGATAAAATATATTTTAAACAAGTTCTATAATTCTGAAAATTAATACATTACAGAGTAAAAAATTGTTAGCAAGAATAAACTCTTTGAGAGTAAACCTAAGCACCAGTGAATATAATAGGATATTCTCCATAATGTGTTTGAAATCAAAAGCTTTGGAAAGGTTTTACATGTGGTGCAAAAAGGGCTAATAGTTATTTATAGATGCAGAAGCCATTTTTAAATGCAGTCTGCATTGTGGGCCATGAAAGATTGATTTGAAGCAACAACGAAAAAACCCAAACAAACATTAAAACTTCATGTATAAAACCAGTTCCTGATCATACCAGCTCCAATTCTAAGCAAATAATTTTGTTGAAATCAGTAGGATCTAAATCTGTTTTAGGTTAAACTGTTTTCACATATTACACTAGAATCCCTTTTGACAATATTTATTTTATATAAATGAATTATTAAATTGTAATCCTTATTGTGTATATTAATGCACAATAGAAATTTTAATGTAAAACCTACCTTGGCTAGGATCTACATACTTTTTTTTAATTTAGTATCTTTTCTAAGATCTTTCAAGTGGTCTGCAGTAGGAGTATGCAAACATTTGAGTCACACAAATCTGAATATTGTGTCAAAATTAGGTTAATCTTAGGAGTATTTTAATTAATGCTAACCTCAGTTACAGATCCCTAAAGCAAAACTTTGTCACTTTCTGCTTATAACCATTTAAGTTAGGTAGTTCTTTAACAGAAGCAAACTCTGGAATGGTGAGAGCAGAGCCACAGCCTTTTGCAGCCTTAGGAATCTTTTGAGGCTAAAATAAAGGACTGAACTAATTACCCCTCAGAGTAAGAAGGTTTATTTTTCTTCATGAGCAAATCTTTTCAGACAGTTTTCAATACATGTGACATCACACATTGGCCAGCAGAGGGATTACTAACAAATATAATGATTGGCTGCACCCAGGGAATGTAAATAACTGCCAGGGAATGTAAATAACTGAGTAGGGTGACCAGACGCCCGGATTTGTCCGGACATATCCGGGAAATGGGGTGCAAATCCGCATCCGGGCGGAAAAAACCGTTTTGGGGGGCCAAATCCGGAAATTTAGCCCCCCAAAACGGTGACCAGATGGCCCTGGGGCGAGCTGGGCCAACCGCGGGGCGGCGGGGGCAAACCGGGGCAGCGGGGGGTCACGCGGCGGTGGCGGGAGGCTGGCGGTGCGAGGCACCTACCGGCTGTGGCGTCCGTTTCCCTCCGGTGCTCGGAATCTACTGAGAAACAGGCTTCGCGGCCTATCCCTCAGTAGCGCGCCGGGTGATGACGTCATCACTCGGCGCACTGCTGAGAGACAGGCCAAGAAGCCTGTTTCTCAGTAGATTCCAAGCACGGAGGGAAACGGACGCCCCAGCAGCAGCAGGCAAGGAGCGCGTGGGGGGTGGGGGGGCGGCGCGGGTGCTCGCAGTGGGTGGGGGGCGGCGGGGCGGGTGCTCACGGCGGGGGGGCGGTGCGGGTGCTCGCGGCGGGGGGGCGGCGCGGGTGCTCGCGGCGGGGGGGGGGGCGCGGGTGCTCGCGGCGGGTGGGGGGGCCGCACGGGTGCGCGCGGCGGGGGGCGGCGCGGGGCGGCGCGGGGGCGCGGGGTACTTACCTGCTGGGGCTTCCCACCGGTGCTCGGAATCTACTGAGAAACAGGCTTCGCGGCCTATCCCTCAGTAGCGCGCCGGGTGATGACGTCATCACTCGGCGCACTGCTGAGAGACAGGCCAAGAAGCCTGTTTCTCAGTAGATTCCGAGCACGGAGGGAAACGGACGCCCCAGCCAGCAGCAGCAGGTAAGGAGCGCGTGGGGTGGGGGGGCGGCGCGGGTGCTCGCGGTGGGTGGGGGGCGGCGGGGCGGGTGCTCCCAGCGGGGGGGCGGTGCGGGTGCTCCCGGCGGGGGGGCGGCGCAGGTGCTCCCGGCGGGGGGGCGGCGCGGGTGCTCGCGGTGGGTGGGGGGCGGCGGGGCGGGTGCTCCCGGCGGGGGGGCGGCGCGGGTGCTCCCGGCGGGGGGGCGGCACGGGTGCTTGCGTCGGGGGGGCGGCGCAGGTGCTCGCGGCGGGTGGGGGGGCCGCGCGGGTGCGTGCGGCGGGGGTGCTCGCGGCGGGGGGGGGCTGCGCGGGTGCGCACGGCGGGTGTGGGGGGGGCGCGGGGCGGGAGGGCGGCGCGGGGGCGCACAGCGGGGGGGGCGGCGCGGGGGCGCGGGGCACTTACCTGCTGGGGCTTCCTTAGGGTGACCAAGGAGGACAGGGCTCCTGTAACTTTTAACAGTTGTGTAGAGAAGGGAATTTCAGCTGGTGTCCTTTGTATGCATGCAGCACCTGGTGAAATTCCCTCTTCATCACTGTAGTTAAAGCTGCAGGAGCCCTGCCCGCTTTTGTACCTGGTCACTCTAGTATAGCTCCTGCAGCTTTAACTACAGTGATGAAGAGGGAATTTCACCAGGTGCTGCATGCATACAAAGGACACCAGCTGAAATTCCCTTCTCTACGCAACTGTTAAAGATAGAAGAGCCCTGTCTTCCTTTTCATATGGTCACCCTAATTTAAATGGAATTTGCTTCCTTCCATGCACTTAAGCATGCTTAAGTGCATGGAAAGAAGCAAATTCCATTTAAATTAGGGTGACCATATGAAAAGGAAGACAGGGCTCCTGTAACTTTTAACAGTTGCGTAGAAAAGGAATTTCAGCAGGTGTCCTTTGTATACATGCAGCACCTGGTGAAATTCCCTCTTCATCACTGTAGTTAAAGCTGCAGGATAGCTAGCTAGTACAGCTAGAATGATCAAATGCAAAAGAGGGCTGGGCTCCTGCAGCTTTAACTGTTGTGATGAAGAGGGAATTTCACCAGGTGCTGCATGCATACAAATGACACCAGCTGAAATTCCCTTCTCTACACAACTGTTAAAGATAGAAGAGCCCTGTCCTCCTTTTCATATGGTCACCCTAATTTAAATGGAATTTGCTTCCTTCCATGCACTTAAGCATGCTTAAGCATGCTTAAGTGCATGGAAAGAAGCAAATTCCATTTAAATTAGGGTGACCATATGAAAAGGAAGACAGGGCTCCTGTAACTTTTAACAGTTGCGTAGAAAAGGAATTTCAGCAGGTGTCCTTTGTATACATGCAGCACCTGGTGAAATTCCCTCTTCATCACTGTAGTTAAAGCTGCAGGATAGCTAGCTAGTACAGCTAGAATGATCAAATGCAAAAGAGGGCAGGGCTCCTGCAGCTTTAACTGTTGTGATGAAGAGGGAATTTCACCAGGTGCTGCATGCATACAAAGGACACCAGCTGAAATTCCCTTCTCTACACAACTGTTAAAGATAGAAGAGCCCTGTCCTCCTTTTCATATGGTCACCCTAATTTAAATGGAATTTGCTTCTTTCCATGCACTTAAGCATGCTTAAGTGCATGGAAGGAAGCAAATTCCATTTAAATTAGGGTGACCATATGAAAAGGAAAACAGGGCTCTTGTATCTTTAACAGTTGCGTAGAGAAGGGAATTTCAGCTGGTGTCCTTTGTATGCATGCAGCACCTGGTGAAATTCCCTCTTCATCACTGTAGTTAAAGCTGCAGGATAGCTAGCTAGTACAGCTAGAATGATCAAATGCAAAAGAGGGCAGGGCTCCTGCAGCTTTAACTGTTGTGATGAAGAGGGAATTTCACCAGGTGCTGCATGCATACAAAGGACACCAGCTGAAATTCCCTTCTCTACGCAACTGTTAAAGTTACAGGAGCCCTGTCCTCCTTTTCATATGGTCACCCTAGCTTTATTGAAATCAATGGGACTTGTTTCTTGAGGTTTCTTTGGGCAGTTTTCTTTGGATCCCTGAATGGGATTTGTGTTCTCTGCACACTGAGGCAGTGTAAATTCAGGAGGTATTTGGTAAAAAGAGGGAAAAGTCCTTGTCTAGCATTGTGATAATGGGCATCTGTTCTGGCTTTTCTTTGTATTGCTACTGACCATGGTCTTGTTTACATGGCTAATGAACCAGAGGTGTAATGACACATTTTAGATTAGTTTCTCACTGATAAACCAGAAGTTATTTTTACTGCTCTAGCATCACAAATGTAGCAGCTGTGCAATGTGGAATTGAAATGATTCATTTTAAGTTATAAAGGGGGCTGTACGACCATTACATCCAGCATCCAAAATTGCGTCACAACACTATTGTTAGCTGGTGAGAGGCGCCCAGCAGCCAAGCACTGCATTTTGCCATTGAAGACTGTGAGGCTCCTGGCAAGGGGTGAGCAGGTACACTGGCTGCTGCCATGTTCACAGGAGTGCCAGAGGCCTTCCTCACCTGTTGCTTCTTCCAAGCTGGCCCAGGTCCCTTATCTGGGATGGGACAGAAGTGGTTTTGCAGCCAAACAGGGATGTGAGCAGCAATGTCTGGACTAAGGGGCAAGGTAATATGTGAGTGCATAGGGTGGCTTGTTTGGGCTTATATGTCTGGATTTCCTAGGCTCTGAAAGCATCTTTCTGGAGTGCACCTGCTGGTTGCATGAGCCACGAGGCCAGGTTCTGGTGGGTGCATAGTCCTCCTTGACAGCAGGAGGGGCTTGCACTTGCTAGAGAAAGGTGTATGGATGTGAAGAAGCAGAGGCACCTCTTGTTCTTTTGTGCTTGAAAGCCACCAAAGTGTCTTGTGGCATCTTGAAGACTCACAAATTATGCAAACTATGTTCATCTTGTGTGTGACAGACAACTTGCTCCACAACTGCAGAAACTTCCCCTTCCTAATTCTGTCCTGTTTTGTGTTTGTAATTACGTTTATGTTAACACTTTAGGATTGCAGGCCCTTTGCTGTCAGTGGGACTTACTTCTGAGTAGACATGTATAACGTTGCACTGTTCAACTTGCTTAAATTCTATCACAGTGAAGATTTATCACGAACTACAATAAAATAGTAATGGCCCTGTAAGCACCTTCATTTAAGGCTGCATCCTATATTCATTTATCTGGGAATAAGCTTTATTGAAGCTTTATTCTGAGGTTTCTTTGGGAAGTTTTCTTTGGGCAGAGCGCTCTGATTGGGATTTGTGTTCTCTACACACTGAAAACAGAATTTCCAAATATTTCTTGAATCCAAATATTCAAGAGATTTTTGGATAAAAGGAGGAAAGGATCCTTGGCAGGCATTGTGAGAATTTCTCATTGATAAACCAGAAGTATTTTTGTTCCATAGCTAATGCTTGCAGGGTAATTGTATTTTATTAGGCTGACCAGATAAAATCCAGGTCAGGGCTCATGTAACTTTAACAGTTGTAGAGAAAAGGGAATTTCAGCCAGTGTCATTTGTATTCAAGTAGTTCCTGGTGAAATTCCCTCTTCATCACAATAGTTAAAGGTGCAGGCACTATACTAGAGTGACCATATACAAAAGAAGGCAGGGCCCCTGCAACTTCAACAGTTGTGATGAAGAAGGAATTTCACCAGGAACTAATTGCATACAAATGACCCTGGCTGAAATTCCGTTTTCTCTAAAACTGTTAAAGTTACATGAGCCCTGACCTGGATTTTATCTGGTCAGCCTAATTTTATACTCTTTCTGAATGCTAGGTTGCTAGGTTGTTGTACTAGATTTTTATGTACCTGTTCAGTGGTAGCAAAATGATGGCTCTGTGAGTATGGGAATGAGAAAGGTGATGGGGAAAGAGTGTTAAATGTTAGGAAAGATTAGATTATGGTATCATCCAGTGAAGCATTTGCAGTCAGAAAAGATATCTGAGGGGAGTATGTATCACACAGAGTATAGCAACAAAGTACAGGAAAAGCTACAAAAGTAGGAGTGAGTGAAGTTAATTTCAGATACGTTGAATATCTCACTTGTTCCTTATCTCAGTGATTTTAACGTTAAGATATTATGTAGAACAGGTTTGTTTTAATTGTATGCTGTAAAATCAGACATGTGACCAAGGCAAGTTTGGGTGGGTACGCCCCCTTGGGGGCTGGACATGTTGGTGGGCACGCCCCCTTGGGGCGGCCATGTTGTCCTCCTTTTTGGTTTCCAAAATATGGTCACCCTATAACTGAGTGAATTCCTCTTAGGAAGTAACTAAGGAAATTTAGGACTTGTAGTTCCTGAAAGAGCATAGCCTGTTCATGCATTGGCCTTCATGACTATCAGAGAAGGGGGTGGGGCAATGAGGAAGTCATGCAGCCCTGAACATCAAGAGAAAAACCTACTCATACAAACCTCTCTGGGAGCTGGAACCCAGTGCAATCAACATTCCAGTCTCCAGGGGAAAGCTTTCCCCTACAAATGTACACACTTGAAGCATGAACAGTTCTGGGGGTTGTCTATATCTCTTCAAAGCCTAGCAGTGGCTGCGAATTAGCACTGCATATGATGCAGCTGCCAATTTGCAGCCACTGCGGGGCTTTGCCACAAAACAGTGCATTAAAAACATTGGCGACTTACCCCAACATTTTTCTTCAAAGCAAGGTCACCACTGCCCTTCTGCCACATGACCTCATTCCATGATCGATCTGGGAGGGGGCATTCCGGGTGGGTAGCGACCGCTGATTGGTTGCCAGAAGCCCAGGAAGTGGGCAGTGGAGCAGGCTCTAGTACCCAGATGGCTGGAAAACCCCATGCTCCCTGCTGGCATGGGGATTTCCCTCAAAACAATAATACCATTGGGTTTCAGGGGGAAGGATCTCAGGTAGGGCTTTATCCTTGCAGAGAGAAAGGGGGGATTGTTTGAGGCTGGAAGCTGGAGACATCAGCTGGCTGGCATAAGGCAGAGAGAGGCCGAAGGCAACCCAGATTCACCTGTAGCTTGGCCCTAAGATGCTGGCTTGCCAACTGGAGTGTTTTAAGAGTGCATCAGAGTCGAGCAGGTGTGCAAGAGGAAAGGAGGTGGAGGCGGCTGGCGGCAGAGTTTTTTAAAGTAAGAGTCACCAGACATGACCAAACAATAAGTAATACTCCTGGCCACAAGTGTGCGGCCCGGCAGGACCATCGGGAGACTTTGGCAGAGAGAGAGGAAGATAGTTTGAGGCAGGAGGCTTTGGTTTGGCTGCAATGACTTAGAGAGAGAGACAACAGAGGCTGCACAGACAACCCAGAGACACCTGTTGTAACTTAGCCCCACGGTGCTGGCAGGCAATGCAGGGCATTAGAAAGAGGGTCTCAGAGTCACGTGTTTGTGCAGGAAGTAGACAGGAGTTCAAAATCTGTATGTGAGAAGTGGTATCAACACGCAAGCCTTGAGAAGCTAACGTATACAAGTGAGAAGTGTGAATGGGCGAAGTAGTGTCTGCCACCCATAACACCAACCCTAATGTTAGGTAGAGAAACTTGTGACAATCATACACAAGATTAAAAAAAAATTGAAATGTAAAAATAAAAAAGCCAGCTAGCCAACCAGCAGCAAGCCCTGTTAAAAGCAGCAGCAGTTTGCAGTGGAGTGAGGATACAGTCAGAAAAGATATTTGAGGGAAGGGGAGAATGTATCACACAGAGTATAACAAAAGCTTCAAAGTACAGCAAAAGCTACAAAAGTAGGAGTAAGTGAAGTTAATTTCAGATACATTGTTATTTCAGTGATTTTAACATTAAGATGTTATGTAGAACAGATTTGTCTTAATTGTGTGCTGTAAAATCAGATATGTGACCAAGGCTATGTTCAGGTGGGCACCCCCTCTTGGTGCTGGACATGCCCCCTGGGGCCAGACATGTTGGTGGGGATGCCCCCTTGGGGGCCAACCATGTTGTCCTCCTATTTGGTTTCCAAAATATGGCCACCCTATTCTTATATTCTTAACGTTGGAGGGGAGGATGTTGAAGTCAAGTAACCACAAAGACAGACCCATTTGCTGCTAATCATGTGATGACCCCTTCACGGACTCCTGTCGCATCTGGAAGTTTGTGGATCCTTGTGCAGGATGTTGCTGACACCATCAAGTCTCTCAAGCCTTCCCCCGGTAACTCCATTTTTAAACAAACTGTAATATTCTGCTGAAATATCTCAGGATTTCCTACCATGTACAGGGGAAGTTGTGCTACAAAACACCCACTAGAGGCTGCTATCCCATTCAGGACTTTGGGCAGCGAAAGGAGGGGAACTTTTCCATTAGAGACCACGTGGTTGTCCCTCTCCAGTCGTGTCAGTCAGCCCCATTACAATTGCGCAAGAGAAGCAGGAAGCAAAGCCCCGGTAAGGAAACGTGATTTCCCCTTAATCTAATGAAGCCCTCAGACCTGAGGTAAATAATAAGCAATAGGGAAAGGAGATGCTGCTGCAACAACAACATACATCCATCATTTGTATGAATGGCCTGCTATTCAACTCAATACCTCCAGCTTTCAATTATTTGTTTCATTTCTACAAGACTCCTGTATGGTTTAAGAACTGGCAGAAATTTGACAGGTGACACTTTCCTTCACCCACTGAGTGTCTCATAAAAAATACCCATGCATTGAATAACCACTAGCCTGGCAACACTTAAGAGTACAGCAGGCCTGCCTAAAGGCTGAGAGGGAAGTCCACTTCTAATTGTCCCATTATGTGAACAGGGAACTAGTATGTGCAGTTTAAGGCTGGCATTCTTCCTAGATTTGGTCCTGTGTTGTAAGATTGAATGCCCAGGTTTCCATGAGTAAGTGGTTGTTTAAAAGCACAGAACTGAATGACTAGACGTAACCCCAAACCTGAAGCTTGTTGGCTTTATCTTGCCATGTGTATTTAGTCTTTCCTCATCAGGTTGCCAGTACAAAAAAACACCCTATTTCTCCTATTTGAGGAAGGAGGCCTTCCCCAACCAGGCACCTTCTCAATGCCTTGAACTGCAACACCCATTATTGACTATTGTGGTCCAACACATCAGGAGAGTGGCAGGTTGAGAGATTATGAACTTGATCCATTCTTTTCTTAGTTAAAAATGCAAAGTAGATTTGATGTTGGAAAAGTGGGGTACCCTGCTGGGGGATATATAATATGTGTTAGAGTAGTTGTAAAATACATGGGCATTGTCTTCTTTTGTCTAGAGGTAAAATTCCAGAGGTGCTATGGCTCATGGTCTTAACCCTGGCATGTGTACTTGGGATTTTCCCATAAAGTTATAGGTTCAGAGCTTATGGTTACCCTAAACTGAGGAGGAAGTAAGATTTGAACCTTGTATGCTGGGAGGAGACATAAAGGGAGAGGGAGGGGGAGGAAAAAAGGAGAGTGATGTCAAGGGCAGGGCCACACCCCCTGAGGTCATCTGGCCTGCAGGGTGCAGGGCAATCTGCTCCCCACCCCAAAACCCCAGTTCTGTACCCCTGCTTTAAGTTACAGTTATATCAAAATTTCCATCCATTCATATATATTGTATGTGAATCTATATCATCTTTTGGTGATACATTTCCTTGTTTTTGTTAATGTGTAAAGTGGCCACCCTAATGGGATAAGAGTAGTCCTCCTTTGGCTTCAGATAGTCCCCTGGGATCATTCACCAATTACAGTGGTTTCCAGCCATCAAGCTTTTCTATACAAGGCATTTATTGTGCACTCGTGACTCCTTACTTATAGCTGTTTACAGGTTCTTTAGATGACAGTGTCATCCTCCAGTTTCATTTCCTTCCCCCCCCTCCTTTTTTTTTTAGAATGGAGAAAATGCGGTATTATTTCTGAGTGCGGTGTTTCTGCTTGTACGTTTGTGCTATTCTGCTATAGCACAGCCCCACCCAGAGGTTATGTAGCAGAAAAGAAGGAAACAAAAAGCTCTTTGTGTAGAGCTCAGATCTCAATTTTGCAATGAAACCAAAAGTAAATACCGTGAATAACAGCCTCATGTAGAAAAATAAAAACCCTGCAACACAAAAAGCAGGGGAAAGCTTCCTTCCTCTGGAGAGGAAGCTGCTTTCATTTCCTCTAAAATCTTCTATAAATATCTTTTTGGCCTAGGTAAGTGCCTATAGTAAGGTATATTCAGGGGCAGTGAGGGCGGCAAAAAAGCAATACTTTGCTGCCACCATCAAATCATCTATCTGCCGCCCAGTGGAGCTTTTCAGAGTTGTCTGGGGGCTATTACATGCCAGCCCCAAGGATGTGCTACAACCATCTGAGGCCCGCTGTACTGAATTTGCTAGGCACTTCCAGAATAAAATCTTTGGCATCCGCCAGGACTTAGACTCCAGTGTAAGACTCCAGCAGGTAAATCTAGTGAGGTGTCCAGAGCACAGGCTTGTCCTGTTTTCTTGGATGAGTTTCACTTGATACAGCTCGAGGATGTTGACAAGGTGCTTGGACAGGTTCGTGCAACCACCTCTGTATTGGATCCTTGCCCCTCTTGGCTAATAAAAGATAGCAGGGATGGAACAGCCGGCTGGGCCAGGGAAGTGATTAATGCCTCTCTACGAGAGGGAGTGGTCCCAGGCCGCTTGAAGGAGGCGGTAGTGAGACCACTCCTGAAGAAATCTTCCCTAGACCCCGAAAATCTTAATAACTATAGACCTGTGGCAAATATTCCATTCCTGGGCAAGATCCTTGAGTGAGTGGTTGCAAGCCAGCTCCAGACACACTTGGATGAGACTGATTATCTGGATCCATTTCAGTCCGGCTTCAGGCTTGGTTTTGGCACGGAAACAGCCCTGGTCGCCCTGTATGATGACCTATGTCAGGAGAAAGACAGGGGGAGTGTGACTCCGTTGATTCTCCTTGATCTTTCAGCAGCTTTTGATACCATCGACCATGGTATCCTTCTGGGACGACTGGCTGAGTTGGGAGTGGGAGGCACTGCATTGCAGTGGTTCTGCTCCTATTTGGCGGGTCGGCTCCAGAAGGTGGTGCTTGGGGGACATTGCTCGGCCCTGTGGATTCTCCAGTATGGGGTTCCGCAGGGGTCAGTCTTGTCCCCCATGCTGTTCAACATCTACATGAAACCGTTGGGAGCGGTCATCCGGAGTTTTGGGGTACGTTGTCATCAGTACGCTGATGACACACAACTCTATTTCTCCTTCTCATCTTCAGCAGGTGAGGCTGTGGATGTGCTGAACCAGTGCCTGGCTGCGACAATGGACTGGATGAGGGCTAACAAACTGAAACTCAATCCAGACAAGACTGAGATGCTGTTAGTGGGTGGTTCTGCTGACCGGATGGAGGGTGTTCAACCTGTTCTGGATGGGGCTGCACTCCCTCTGAAGGAGCGGGTTCGTAGCTTGGGGGTTCTCCTAGAACCATCTCTGTCACTTGAGGCTCAGGTAGCCTCGGTGGCATGGAGTGCCTTCTACCAACTTTGGTTGGTGGCCCAGCTACGCTCCTATCTGGACAGGGATAACCTGGCTTCAGTTGTCTATGCTCTGGTAATCTCTAAATTGGATTACTGCAATGCACTCTACGTGGGGCTGCCTTTGAGAGACGGTTCAAAAGCTGCAGCTTGTGTAAAATGCAGTGGCCAGAGTGATAACAGGAACCAGAAGGTTCGAGCATATAAGACCTACTCTGGCCCACTTGCATTAGCTGCCTATACGTTTCCGAGCCCAATTCAGGGTTCTGGTTTTAACCTATAAAGCTTTACATGGCTTGGGACCACAATACCTGATGGAACGCCTCTCCCAACACGAACCTACCCGTACACTACGATCCACATCGAAGGTCCTCCTCCGGTTGCCTACTCCAAGGGAGGCATGGAGGGTGGCAACAAGGGAAAGGGCCTTTTCAGTGGTGGCCCCCCAATTATGGAATGATCTCCCTGACGAGGCTCGCCTGGCACCAACATTGTTATCTTTTCGGCGCCAGGTCAAGACTTTCCTCTTCTCCCAGGCGTTTAACAGCATATGATGAGGGTGTTTGTGTTTTTGTGTTGTTGTTGTGCTTTGACCCAGAAGGATATTGTAATTTTAACTTGTTTTTATGCTTTATGCTTTAAAATTTTGTATATTGGTGTTTTAATTGTTAAATGTTTTTAATTTTTGTAAACCACCCAGAGAGCTTCGGCTATGGGGCGGTATATAAATGGAATAAAATAAATAAAATAAAATAAATAAATAAAATAAATTCAAAACAAGTAACAAAAATCACCCAGGAAACTGCTATTAAAGCTTAATCACTACTGGAAGCTAAATTATGCTTCTGTGTATGTTGTCTGAATCTGTTGACATCAGATGCACATTCTGGGACAGTAGCAGTATTATTTCTGTTGTATCTATACCCAGTGCTGCAGTTAGGTAATTTTAGACACTGGATGTAATGGTATTCTGGGTGGGGGACTCCTAAGATGGTAATGTGCATTGCTTCACTTCATTCCAAATGTGGTAAGCCAGACCTGCTGCGCTTGTGGGCCCTCCGGCTCATTCTGCTGAGTGGGACCCTGTGCATCTGCCCCGAAGTCCTGCCCTAATAGGACCACTATCTGTGCCCTTGGAGGATAGTGGCTCTGATGTCAGTGGGGCGTAAATCAGCTCTGGGTTTCAGCCAGAACTCTAAATGAGCTATCCAATGTGCTTGGATAACTCCTTTAGAGTTCTGACTGGTTCTGGCTGAAACCCAGAGCAGGTTCACTGCCTCACTGACTTCAGAGCCACCAGGCTCCACTGGACTGTGCCATGATTTTGGAGTCTGAACTGCAAAAGAAGGGCAAACTTGCTTTCTTTAACTGCCCATTAATGAATGTTTTTGTCATGCAGTTTTATCCTGTTTGTATAATATTTAGCCATTTCCAGGCTATGCCTCTGACCTGGGCCTCCTAAGTGCAACTGGAATGTAACTAATAAATAATAATTACCTCTGGTAACTAAAGCTCCTAAGGCTCCCTCAGCACCCGCAGTTGTGCTGGCATGGAAACCATGCTTTAAGCTTGGGAAGTGTCAGAACATGTAGAACCACTATGTACAATTTTATGAGCAATAATTCTCCTCATAGACACAGCCACAACAACCTCAGTGGCAAATCCTTAGGGGAGCCAAGCAATAATGCATCACATCAGACATATTAAATATTTGTCCAATAGCAAATTCCTTTTGGACCAATTTAAATTTGTGTAAATTAGAAATCCATGTTCTGTTTGTTTTCTGTTTCCCATTGCCACCATTACCACTTGTGATGATGTGTAGATTTTATTCAGTGTGTGATCTGTATCTTGCAGCGACCAGAAACGTTTCCAGCTGCTAAACTGTAGCACTGATGTATCATTTTAAAGCTTGTTTCATATTAGGTGTTTATGCATGCCTGTTAGGTTGCTGGAAAAGAAGTATTTAATCTGAGTGGAGGCTACTGCACATCTCCTCTGTGTGTTTGTGTGTGTGTGTGTGTGTGTGTGTGAGAGAGAGAGAGAGAGAGAGAGAGAATGAGACTGTGACCCTGTTCAGATGACATGCTAAACTACGATGGCTAAGCATTTTGAGCTAAACATTATGGCTTAGCATGTCATGTGAACCATGACTTAGCATGTTGTGTGAACCATTTCTAACCACGGTGGCTACATGATCATGGTTTAAACATGCCCACTAACCATTTGCTGCAAAAAGGACTAGCGGCCTAACCATTGCTTAGTGTAAGATCTGAACAGGTACTGTGTGTGTACTACCGAATGGATCCAGCTTAGCCCTTAGTTTGATACAGTGAAACCTTCAAGCAAACTTGCCCTGCTCTCAGGAGTTGGACACATTGGCTGAATTCGGACGACACAATAAACAACTGGGGGGGGGGGAGGAGGAGGAACAATCGTCAGTTGTCCGAATGCTGCCATAGTCAACTCAGTGCTGATCCTAATCCACACCACAGTTGATTATTTATTACCATGTTGTGTGGGGAGTACCCCCTAGATGAACAACTGTAATGTTGATTATTACCCCACCATTGACTATCGTGTTGTCCGAATTCAGCCATTGTGTCCACCTCGTTCTGAGTGAAACCATGTCCATTGGCATCCATAGAACCAGCCCCCGCCATGGTGCACTTCTACAGCCCCCTAAGACTGCCTGCCCTGCCCATACCCACACACATACATACACACTGTGTCATATGGCCCCCTCCACAAGAATGCGCCTTTGCGCCTGGTTCCGCGATTATGCGCATTATCGCGGAGGCGCATTTACTCACAATCCCTCTGCACGGGAGGCGGCGAGAAGCGGCGAAGCGCATTAAAAGATGCCCAAAAAGCGCTTTCCAGGTAGTTAATGCGCATAATCGCTTGTTCACACAGCGAAAATGCGCTTTAACGGCCGGAGCAAAATAAAAGTCGCTATTTAACGCGCGTTCGAAAATGCGCATTATCGGGGAGATAACGCGCCTGTACGCCCGTTTTGCGCTCCGCTCGTGTGTAGGTAAAATTTATAATGAGCCTTCAAGGCTCATTAAACGCCCCGTGTGGAGGAGGCCATTGATAGACAGACAGACAGACAGACAGACACACACACACACACACACACACACACATATATATAGTGATGTATAGACAGATAGATGTGCAGACACACACACACACACACACACACACAGAGAGCCAACCGTTAAGCTGTTCAGATGAGACCATGTTTAGGCTGACCATCTGAAAAGGAGGACAGGGCTGATGTAACTTTAACAGTTGTAGAGAAAAGGGAATTTCAGCCAGTGTCATTTGTATGCAATTAGTTCCTGGTGAAATTCCCTCTTCATCACAACAGTTAAAGGTGCAGGCACTATACTAGAGTGACCATATACAAAAGAAGGCAGGGCCCCTGCAACTTTAACTGTTGTGATGAAGAGGGAATTTCACCAGGAACTAATTGCATACAAATGACACTGATTGAAATTCCCTTTTCTCTACAACTGTTAAAGTTATATGAGCCCTGTCCTCCTTTTCAGATGGTCAGCCTAGCCATGTTGCTCATGCCATAACCAATAGAATGACACCATGTAACATCTGGGAAGTAGACCCACCCTCTGGAACACCCTCCCCCATGTGGTTCAGGAGGCAGAAAATAATGCCTGGGAAGGAAGGGAGGAAAGACAGTTCCAGTGCACATAATGTTTGTCCTCCCCTTCTACATACACAGCTATGCCCAGGAGTGTGTATTGTTCCCATAATTATTACATGTAGGAACTTTGACAGCCCTGTTTGTGTGCTCTGCTCAGCCATACTACTGCAGCTAACCAACCTAACATATGAGAGCGTCACCAGTGTTTGATTCTACTGCTGCTTCTTGTTATTATTTATATTATTATCATTAATAATGTATTAAATCCATTTATAAACCACCTAGAAGTGGTTTAACATACAAGACTAAAATACAAAACATCCTGCTCGGTTAAAACAAAGAAAGTCACAAAATACAAAATGTTAAAGTGGTAAATAGAAAGGTGTAGCAACAGCTAGGCCTACAACCAAAGCTTTATTGAAATTTCAAGTACATGCCCCCATGAGGCTGAGAGGCATTGCCTTTAATAGTTTCCCTTAGGGAGCCTGTTGTCCTTAACTTCAGTTCCACTGATCATGTTACACAAAACAGTGTTCTCGGTGAAAATATTTCAAATCAGAAAACTAACCATTAATAAACTGGGCAGCACAATCCGTTAGGATGAAAAGATAGGTCTTTAAGTGGCACTTAAAGTTGGCACTTCCCAATATGTGTTCGTATATGTGATATAACTGCTATGAACATTGGAAAGCCAGGTTCAACAGTTTGGGTTAGGAATCCACTGTGATGGGTCTTCAAATACTAAGGGTGCAAACCTGTGCATGTTTAGACAGAAAAAAAGTCCTACAACTCCCAGCATTCCCCAGCTAGCATGGCATGGCTGGCTTGGGAATGCTGGGAGTTGTAGGTTTTTTTTTTCCTTTTTAAACATGCACAGGATTCCACCCCAAGTCTCCCTTCACCCTTATACAAACAAGCACATTGTGATTTATTTATATATATATATATATATATATATATATATTTCCCATCTCTCCCTTTCTTTCTCTGTGGTCATGTTGATCGAGAGAGACTTCTCTTTTAGATGAAATAGCAGCCTTTTGCCTTTCAGCTCCGTTTTACAGCGATGTTGAGAATGTAAGAGGAGCCCCTCATGAATCAGAGCAAAGACCTATAAAGTACAGCATCCTGTTTCCCATGGTGGGCCAACCAAAAAGCCTCTGGGAAGCCCATGAGCATGACAACAGGGCAATCATTTTGCTTTAATAACTGTGCTGGCAAATGGACAGGGGTAGGGAGGCATGCAAACTACCTGGGAGCTGTGATGTGGGTCAGAAAGAGAGAAACAATTGTTGTGTATATAAGGAGATTAGTAAGCCATTCAAATAAAGCTGCTGGCGTACCGCATAAAATGTGGGATGGACTCTATCGCTGTAGAGCTGTGCAGGGCAACACTCAAATTTCTGAGTAACAAGGATATAAAAGCCTCGAAGTCATTGAACAGTACTAGAAAACTCAACAGCTGCTAGAGGCGTATGAATTGTTATCATTAGTGGTGCTGATCTGGGTACTGCAGGAACACAATGTACTCGCTTCAAACTCTATTCCAAGATGCCGGCTACCTGTAGGTTGGCGGAGATTGAGATACAGTGGTCTTTTTAGCTTTCTAAATGGTTTAGGTTCCTAAATACACAATCACTTCTAAAACGTGTATTCTGCATCCTGGGCCTAACGATGCCTGCAGAGTATCATCAAAGGGAACAGGCTTCAACATATGTAACTAGTAAGGCTGTAACCCTCATGCACCCACCCACCCACACAACACCCGCTCTGCAGCGCCATCATAGGGTTAGATCCTACTTAGCCATATTCAGACTAGACCCTGGGGGTGTCATCATGGTGCCTGGTTGGCGGCACCTCCCTCTCAAACCCCATGCTTTCCCTCCCCTGGGGTGGCGTCTGGTAATCCTGACGCCAAGAAGGGAGCATAGGGTTTCTGGGTTGCCATACAGGGACCAGAGCCACCCCTGCCCTCTTCATGGTGGAAGGCGACCAATAGCAGGTCACCTTCCACCAGGCACCTCCCAGCCACGCCTGTGCAGTGATTCCAGAGCAAGGCGAGGGGCTGTCTTGACTCTGTCTTGTACATCCTGTCCTCGCTCTGGAGAAAAAGTCAGGGTAAGTCCCTGACTTTTTTTACAGCAGCTTCGGCAGAAAGCCCAGGATGGGTGCGCAATTGCAGTGTCGTTGTATAACTACCGCCATGCTGCCATGCACCCCATCCCGGGGCTTTCCAAGCATTTAGACAGCCCCCAGGTGCTAACTGTTGATGGACAATAGTCCTTCAGGTTCTTCAAACTGAAATTGGACAGGACAGTCCTTCAAATAGAGGGTGTTTTCAAATACAGGACTGTCTTCTGGCAGCTCATCAAAAAGAGGAACGCCCTTTGTAAAGAAAAAAGAAAAAGGACACATGGCTCCCCTACATTGCCACAGTTTGCATTAGCAGTGCTGAAAATAGTGCTTCTTCTTCCTAGAGCTAGCTGTTGGCACAGGCTCAGTATTCCAGGGTGGGCAGATAGCTCCAAGAAGGTTCTAGCCGTTCAAGCTGACCCAGGTATCAAAGGAAGGCCCTGCCATTAAAGAAGCTTAGGAAGATCCTGCAAATGATGAGAAACAGGCTCTGTGGACGTTTCTCCCTTCCTGGGCTATTATTCATCCTCTTCCCCCTCCTTAATCACTTGCAGGACTCAAGCGTGACAATCTGAACATCACGTTCAAAGGTTGGTGAGCCATTCCGTGTTATGACATATTTCACGTGGGCTGTTTTGTTGCTGCTCTGTTGTATCCTATGGATGGAGTGCTTCCTTTGATAAAGGATGGGTTTGTTACAATAAATTAGCGCTTAGCAGTGGTAACGCAAACATCCCAGGTAGGGGTGGCCAAACTCACCCACGACCGACTCATTGGACTCTCACTCCTTTATCGCTGATGTCCATCCCTGCTCCACACACTACGTGAGCAAACTTTTTCGAGGCTTGGCTCAGCCCAATGAGCTCTCGACAGCCACCATTGGTGCAACAGGGGGAAGTGTGCAATCGGCAGCGAGGGTGAATGGCTGCTGAGCGCTTGTAGGTGTTTTGTGAGTGCCTGAGTGTGGGTCCGCACTTGTGCTGCATATATCCGACTGAGTCCGGAGGGGCAGATGGGGGGGGGTGTCCATTGGACTCCTGGACTCAGTCAAGCACTTGCGTCAATGATCCCAGCTACTTCAGAGTTGCTAAGGGAGAGAGGAGAATGCATGCTGGGAGTTGTAGGGGACTTTTTTCTGTCTAAACACACAGAGGATTGTGCCCTTATGAACACAGCAATAAAAGAAGATAAGCAGCACTGACCAATTTAAAAACCCCTTCAACCACAGACCAACTTATATGCCAAAGACCTGCTTGAGTAGAAATGTTTTTGCCTCTCATCAGAAGGACAATAGAGAGAGGACCGGTCAAGCCTCCCTCGGAAGGCGCTTGCAGGACTTGGGAGTAGCCACAAAGAAAGTCTCCATGTGACCCCTCCAAACACGCTTGTGATAGTGGCCATACCGAGAGAGGAGCCTCCCCATTTCTCTCCTCCCCACCTTACCCACTCCAATGATATCCCATGCTTTAGAACTGCTTCTATATTCTTGATACATCTGAACAGCAACAAAAAACTGTCTGCCAACCCCGGTTTTAAAAAATAATAATTCTGATCATCATGTGCCGCTTTGCATTCTAAAGTCACTAAAACCATAACACCATCACGACTAGAGGAATAAACTGGAGTTTGCTTCAGCTGCTCTAATGTCTTTATCACCTGACGCTCTCTGGCCTCTTGAGAATCTTTAGAGGGAGGGAGAAACAGTGAGGGGTGGAGATAGTCTTCAGACTCTTAGCATCATCAGCCAAGAGTTTTATAGCACGCTTGTTACTGGCCACTCACGGATGTCCGCGGGTCCTTTTAACGACACGTCTCTCGCTCTTTTTGTAAATTTTAGAGTCACAAAATAGACCTCTTTTATTCCGGCTTGTCTGAGTTGCGCTATAAAATACCCACTAGGGGGCGCTATCCCCATTTAAATCTACAGGCCACATAGTCGCTGGTCTCTTCTCCATGAAAAGTGCTAGAAAGACAGCCCACAGTAAAGAAACACAATGTCCCCCCCATCTGATGACAATCTCTGATCATGTTTCCTTGCTGTCGCTTTCCCCCCTCTTCTGTCCCACGATATTTCCTCTTTTTTCACACAGGGGAAGAAAGAGGAAGTAAACAATGACCACAGTGGCCCATTCAATGGGCATTTTTATCACACCGCTTTTCCTGCACACAGCAGAAAATGGTGGCATATTTCATTTTTTTTAAAATCGGATGTACAGGGTCTATTTTGTGATGGAAAGGATGCATAGGAGGCGGATGTCATCAAAAGGACCCATGAAAACTCATGAGTAACGAGCGTGCAATAAAACACTCATCTGATGACGCTCTGAGTTTACCTCTGATGCAGCCTATGACAGAAAAGGGGTTCCCCACTTCTGGCCCAAAGAGTGCTGCCACTGAATCTTATCTCTGCTACTTCCATAGGCTGCACTTTGATCTTTATGCAGGACATTACTCCGCGCACAGGGATGGTGCCTTCGGGAAGAGGAATCAGGTGTTGTTTTGAATCCAGTGCAAAATGGGGGGTGGGGGGTGGAGAGAATGTTGTTGCTTGCCCTGAGCCACTGGTATAGGTTTGGCTATAAAGATAAATAAAATACAGGGGGATAATATAGAGACAGTTTATTAATTACTGATGAATCCAATAACGGCATTATAGATCAATGCTTTGACACTGTGCGAATTGCTCACCATAAACAATGCTGTTCAAATAAACTTGGTTTGTTTCTCACAGGTCTAACATTTTATATGACTGATGCTGTTAAATGTTGTCTCTTAGCCAAAGCAATTATTTAGTAAAATGCTGAGAGCCACAGAGATGCTAGCAAATTGAAAGCCTGTGGATTCATTCCGAAAGCTTTTACAACCCATTAATGCTTCATTCTCTTCAGTATTGATTCTTCCCTTACCAGTAGCTATTTAGCTTTATAGAAATGAGAGGAAATAACATGTGATTATCTTCTCTGTCTGTTATGTCTAGTTCTCACTGAAGTGGTAAATCTGTACCTGGGCTATACCATGTTGCACTGTAGGTGTGGATTCATGTGAGTGAATATTCCTGCATATAAAAGAAATCTCTCCCATATAGAAAACCATCACCATTTGCAGTTTAGGCTTTTATTATTAATTTACTTGATTTATATCCTGCCCTTCCTCACAAAGAGCCCAGGGCAGCTAACAACCTCTATAAAACATAACAGACCACACAGACAACATTAAAATCATGACTCTAAAATCACAACTAGATAATGAACTACAATAAAAACCATCAACAGAATCAATTAAAAAACCAAATATAGCGCTTTCCTATGCCCCCAAATCCTGCACAAATAAATAGGTCTTTAACTGTTGATGGGGGTCGGAGGACAGCCAAATCTCTACTGGAACGGAACCTTTCCATCACTGGAAAGGTCCCGCCCATGTGTGCTAGTCCCACAAACCACATTCCTCAAGGGCAACACAAGCAATGCCTCCCTGGCTGATCTTAAATCCTGGGTTGGTCAGTATTGGGAAAGGTGGATCCTGACCAATTTAGATCTCAGTACACCACTACAAACAGCTTAAATTAGTTGTTCATTGGCAGCCATTGCAGAGATTTTAAAACTGGTGTGACAATACTCACATCTCACTGCCTCTGTCAACATATGTGCAGTAGCATTATGCAAAAGTGGCATCTTTTGGACTGTTTTCAAGGGAAGCCCCACATAGAGAACATTGCAATAGTCCAATCAGGAAGTCATCACAGCATGGACTACTGTTGCCAGGTGGTCCAGGAGCAGCTGTAGCTGGCAAACCAACCGTAGCTGGCCATATGTCCTCCTCACCACTGAGGTCACCTAGGACTGCAGTGACAGCTTTGAATTGAGGAGAACTCCCAAACTGTGTACCTGCTCCATCAAGGGGAAAGCTACCCTATCCAGGGCAGGTTGTCTACCTAATTCCTGGACCAGGAAACCACCTACCCACCAAGCCTCCATTCTATCAGGATTTAAGTTGTTTGCTGGCCCTCATCCAGCCCAGACATTAGTCCACCACCTGCACAGCCTCTCCTGATTCAGATGGAATGGAGAGACAGAGCTGGGTGACATCTGCATATTGGTGACATCACACTCCAAATCCCCAGATGGCACCGCCAAGCAGTATCATATAGATGTCAAATAGCCTGGGAGTCAAGATAGAAACATGTGGGACCCCACAGCATAACTGTCATGGAGCCAAGCAGAAGTCTCCCAATAGCATTCTATAAACAAAACAAACAGGACAAGGTCCCCAATAATGATATATTAATATTATTATTTACATTTATATACCGCCCCATAGCCGAAGCTCTCTGGGCAGTTTACATTAAAACAGATATACAAAATTTTAAACCATAAAAAGCTTAAAAACAGATTACATATCACTATTCTGGGGTCAGTTAAAACTCAACATATACTGTGCAAGAAGAGAAAAGTCTTAACCTGGTGCCGAAAAGATAACAATGTTGCCAGGCAAGCCTCGTTGGGGAGAATGTTCCAAAATTGGGGGGCCACCACTGAAAAGGCCCTCTCCCTTGTTGCCATCCTCCAAGCTTCTCTCAAAGTAGACACCCGGATGAGGGCCTTAGATGTTGACTACGTTTAATATAAACACTCCTGGTGTAAGAGATCTACACGATAGCACTGGACCAATTAGTTGTCAAATTTATAATAGAAATACTCATAAGTATACATGTGCCAATAGGTTGCTACAGGGGTGGGAAACATGCAACAGGCAACCCCCTCTGCTACCACAGCACCAAAATTTGTGATGGTGACAAATAACTGGCAGTTTACTGCTGTAGAGCAATAAATAGGTCCAGTTCAGCTTGTCCTCAAGCTAAATTTGACCCTGAGCCTATCTACACTACTGCTTTAAAATGGTTTATAACAGTATTAATCGGTTAATGGTTATTAACCGGTTTAAAACTGTTATAAACTGTTTTAAAGCAGTAGTGTAGATAGGCTCCTTGTTACCACTCCATAGCTTGTACAGAGTTTTCTTTAAAAACATGTATTATTTTTGCCACCACTGCATCCAGCGGCATGGCAGCAGCAGGAGTGTGGCCTGTGTGGTCAAATATGGTCCCTGGAGCTTCCAAAGTTGACCACCCCTTGCTGTAGGTAGGAGTGGAACCATTGTAATACAGTACTTCCTATTCCCAGTCCCAAGCCACTGAGGTGTTCCAGGAGGACACTGTGGTCAACAGTATTAAAACCCACTAAGTGGTCAAGGAGAAGCAACAGGGTAGCGCTCATCCCATCTTTCTCCTGAAGAAAATCATTGACCAGAAAGACCAGGGCTATTTCAGTGCTGTGTCTAGATGTGAAGCTGGACTGAAATGATTCTAGATGATTTGGATTGTGCTCTGAGCTACATCATTCATTTTCTCATCACATGTGGGAACTTAGCACTTCTGCTAAAGCAAACACATTTCTTGTAAACAGAGGGAAAATATCAATCCATGACCATCTCAATGTAATTTCAATTTTTAATCCAGGAATTATGCTCACGTTTTTATCCTGCGTGTGCATAAAAATAATTACCCAATAATTTGTATTACTCCCTGGCCTCTTAGAATCCTTTCTTCACTGAAACAAAGTTAATCACAGTGATTTTTAAGAATGCCAAATAATATTTAAAATTAAAATTCAGGTACCCAGGAAGCTAAAACACACACACACACACAACTTTATTTGATATTACACATATATTTATGAGCTTGTCTCTATGAGAACAAATTACAGTGTCTCATTTAAATACACTATCTACTTAATGAAAAAATGTAAATTTAAACCTATCAAGACTGATTATCTGCATAACATAACTACCAATGCATTGCCAAAAAGTATCACCTGTTCTCAATCATTACTCTGATGAAGCATAAATACAACATGCTAAAATGTTAAATTTCCAAATATAGTAATAATGTATGATGTAAATAGCACTGTACTGCTATTACATTATACTGCTACCGATTCACAATAGTTTCTCATTCAACTCAAAAGATGTAGGCAACCTTTTTTTAAAATCAATTTCAGTTAATTGAAAAGCTTTACACCTCCATAAAAAAGATTTTTTTAAAAAAACCCAGATTTACAGCACAGTTTAAAGTGAAAAGCACATTAGAATCAGATAGCAATTTCCGAATTCAATACATTCTGAGACGGAATGGAGTTTTCCATGCAAATATTAACAAATAATAGCTCAGGGCAGCTGTATCCAGATCCATAAGAAAATGTTTACTTTCTTTGTTGGCAGAGCTATCCTGCAAAAGTCAGGTGGAGAGACTCTGTTATGGAGGATCTATCAAATCCAAGCCCTTTGGGGCAGGATCTACACTACTGCTTTATAATGGTTTATTTATTTTATTTATTTATTTATTTATTACATTTGTATACCGCCCCACAGCCGAAGCTCTCTGGGTGGTTTACATAGGATGGTATTGACAACTGTTGGGGCCCAGGACACATTCCATATACCTTTTTCAAAGTGTTATATCCTGCTTGGTGTAGATCTGACTCCAGTCTCTCACTGATTGGGTTAGAATATAGTTTGGGGGATATTGCAACTTTCTCTGCAAGTTACTGGAAGGGGGCAGATTTGCAGTTAATTAATTCATGGGACTTTTGACCACAGCCAGCCTCAGGATTTCTACAGCCTATAGTGTGGTTTCCTGTGATTCCTTCCTTTTGCTCTTTCCTCTTCCCCTTTTCTCCTTCTTGTCATCGGAGCACTGATGGAAGAGGAAGTATGGATGGAAGAGGAGCAAGGTGTCCCTTTGATCCGCCCCCAGCACACACCCTTTTCTTCCCTTACAGTCATCAGAGCACTAACAGCAGAGGATAAGTTGTTGTTTTTCTGAGCAGTGAGCCTCCTCCAACCTTGGACCTGGGATGCCCTCCCAGGGATCATGGGAAAGAGAACACCCACTACACTTATGGGGATACTATTTTCACAACTGAAGAATACGTCTGCATAAGGGAGCGCTAGTTTTGCTCTCTTTCTCCTATTATGAATATGCAAGGTTCCCATCTGCTTCCACTCAGATTAGTTCATTTGAATTGTCATGCCACTTCCTTCCTATTCTACAAATTTCCTGCTTTGGACCTATAACAAAGAATTGCTATAATTCAAAGGAGTTGGCCTTTCTTCATTCTACTTCCTTTATTTATGAGACACTGTGGACAGTTATTCAGGGCACAGGAGATGCATTAATAATTGGCTATTAAAAGTCATTTTGTATGTTTCTTTTGGGATTCCAACTGTATAAGATAGGAATGGGCAACCTGTAGCCCTCCAGATGTGTGGGCCTACAGCTCCCATGATCCCTCACCATTGGCTGTTGGCTATGTCTGATGGGAGTTGTAGGCTAAAATATCTGAAGGCTACAAGTTGCCTACCCCTGGTATAAGGCCATGTTTCTCATAGAATCATAGAATAGTAGAGTTGGAAGGGGCTTATTAGGCCATCGAGTCCAACCCCCTGCTCAATGCAGGAATCTACCTTAAAGCATCCCTGACAGATGGTTGTCCAGCTGCCTCTTGAATGCCTCTAATGTGGGAGACCCCACCACCTCCCTAGGTAATTGGTTCCATTGTCGTATTGCTCTAACAGTCTGGAAGTTTTTCCTGATGACCAGTCAGAATCTGGCTTCCTCTAATTTGAGCCCATTATTCCGTGTCCTGCATTCTGTGTCGATCGAAAAGAGATCCTGGCCCTCCTCTGTGTGACAATCTTTCAAGTGTTTGAAGAGTGCTATCATGTCTCCCCTCAATCGTCTCTTCTCCAGACTAAACATGCCTAGTTCTTTCAATCTCTCCTCATAGGGCTTTGTTTCCAGACCCCTAATCATCCTGGTTGCCCTCCTCTGAACATGCTCCAGCTTGTCTGCATCCTTTTTGAAGTGTGCTGCCCAGAACTGGACACTTCTTCTGTTTTGGGACATATTAGTGCCTTTTCCTCTTGCAGCTTCCTCCAGATGTGTTAGCCTATAACTGCCATGATTCCTCACCACTGGCTATACTGGCTAGGACTGATGGGAGTTATATGCCAAAACTTCTGGAGGGCTAAAACTTCTCCACCCCGGTATAAGAGCAATCAGATGCAAAAGTTCAGCAAATCTATTGAAACGATGGATTTATATGTGCTTAATTCCACATAGGCAGTTCAGGATGTTACTGTTTTTTCAGACATTAGCTTTTATCAGGTATATATATCAATGTACAGACTATGTAGGCTCAATTGTGCACAGTGAGCAACGCTCATCCTCACCACTAGCATTTCGATCTGCTTAGTTTCTAAATGTAAGGCATATTAAATGACACTTTTATGCCTTCATATTCCTTCATAATTTTAACATTAATACTGGTTATACTAGGTAATGTAGCAGCGCCGTGCCTCATAAATTTGTAATCACTCTATTAATATTTTATATTTATTTCCTCTTCTGTGCCAAATTAGCCCAGAGGTGCTTTAAATTATGTGTCTGGGAATTAAGTAATTGATGAATAAAATGAGCCAACCTCTCAGGAAGAATGCAACATTTATTTTGTGGCAGCCACAAACAATTGTTTTTGTTTTTTTAAATATTATTCCAGTCAGCTAAATATATTGGGAAAACAAATGCAGACATTAGCCCCTTTCACATGTTATTTGCATGAAATACAAGATATATTAAAAGGCTATTGAAACTCCCCACCCTGGACCAATCTGATGGCCCAGATAACATCAAGGGGTGGGTCCCAAAGCCCCTGCTCCTCCGCTTACATAATCCAGTCCTCCCTGACATTATCCTGCCTCCTGCCCCTATTTTACTTTTCTCTATATGGAAAGAGACATGGAACACCATGTCTCTCTCCACAGAGCTCCTCCACACACCAACCAAGTCCTTGGCCTCACGCACCACTCATAATCCTAATTGGGATCGTGTGCTGTGTGTGAACAGACTTGGACAGCGCTAGGAGGAGCTGCTCCAATGTAAAGGTTCTCGTGTAGGCGGATTGGCCTCAGCCTGAAGCCTTGGAGAGCTCCTGCCAATCGGATTAGGCAATACTGGACTAGCTGGACCAATGCTGTAACTCAGAGTAAGGCAGCTTCATATGCCCATATGTCACAGACCAGAGATTGCTCTGGCATAGGGATGCTTTAGGAATGAACACGACTATCCATCACAGTCTTTGAATGTGAATATTACAGGTTCCATCACACCAGTGTTTTATTGCACTTTTGTCCTGCCTTGTTCACCTTTTTGCCACACAATGTCATCCCTGTCCTGCAGTTGTCTCGCCCCTTTCCCTTCATTTTCCGTGGCATTTTTTCTCCACGCGGGATAAAACTGCCCTTCCGTCCCCATGTATTGCTGTCCTTGCGCTATGTCATAGAACCTCCCTTCTTGGGGGCTTCTGCATTGAAGGAAGGGCTTACTGACAAAAGAGGAGGGTGTGCTGAGTTGCTCGAACCACCAGGCTTTTGCCGAGTCACTTGAACGTACTTCCGCTGCTCCAACCCCATTCTTATTGCTCTCTCATTGCTATTTCTCCCCCTCAAAAGGCAGAAACGGCACCTAATCGATCAAACGCTAAATCGTTAAAACAGCAGACAACAAAACCAGAGCAAGGGGGGAAAGGCACCCACGTCCATCACAATGTCTTTCAACCACAAGAGCCAAAGAACTGCAGGGGGAAGGAAAAGGGGCGGGGTGGGGCGAGCACAGTGGCAATACCAGGAAGCATGAGCCAGCTAAGGTGAAAAGGTAAACAAGCAAAATAGCACAAGAATGCACGCATGTGAAAGTGACTAGCGCTTGACATGCTAATGAAATGGAGGTGGAAATCGTGGATGCAGACCAGGATAAAAAAAGTAGGTGTGATGGAGCTCCTGGGTGAAAAAAGTAAAACATACATTTATGAAATGCATATTTTGTCATAAAATATGTTTAGAAATACATATTTTTGTTTGTTTTTAAAATTGATTTTCAATATTAAAATAACTTTACAAAACAGTTTTAACACAACATGGGTAAGTATACCAAACCATAAGAAATACATATTTAGAAAGAAAATACAATTAAAAAATAGTATTTTGAGGTAAAATAGTACATTTAATACACATTTAAATGCTAATTTCCATGAGGATTTTTTTTTTAAAAAAATGCAGATGAATGCAGAAACAGGATAGGATGGATTTATGAGCTCACATGAAAGAGACACAGACCAGACACCGACTGATTTCTTGCAAGCCTTACGCTGAATATGGCATGACAGCATCTTGTGGTGGGAGTGGGGCAACAAGTTTCACCAGGGTTGGGGAGGAAAGGGTTAAAAACAAACCCTCCCCATGCATTGCAGTGCCATGGCTGATCAGCTCCCCTGTGGCTGTTAAATGCAATCGCACCTTTAATTTGTTTCACTTTTAGCCAGGACCCAGCCAGCTGATCTAGAGGGGCATTAAGCCAGGGCCAGATTCCAGTGGGCCCTTGGCATAGCACTGCCAGCTGGCACCTGCCACAGCTGCACCTGCTGCCACACCAATAAGTTAATGAGTGTGGGGCCAGTGTTCCAGCCAAATGAAGGACAGCATGTCATGGGGACACAAATTGAGCATAACCTTTGTACGTCCTGTACAAAGTAACCATGCCTGAACTTTACCTAGACCAGGATTCTTTTTCTTTAAAAACAAAACACAGAGTCATAGTCCTAATCTATATTTCATAGAGCAAAGTAGACCTCTCTACCAGCTTGGTAGAGTTTGCTACAAGCATGTTGTGTTCAATTAAGCATTTAGGGAACAATGACCATGTATCAGAGTGAACTTTCTCATGAACAGCAAAAGAATTCCTTTGGAACAACTCCCCATGGGGTGAAACTAAACTTCCTTAGGTTTTTCACAAACAACGGGCATTTGCAAAAGCCTTAAATGCTTCAAAGGTTCTCCTAGAAAAGGATTGTTTTCATTTTAAGGAACTCTTTGGCAGGGAATTTCAGGGCCCCTTTTCATTCTTCCTGCTCCAGATTGACAAGGCCTGATCTTCGTGCAGTGGCATGAGGTGATAGACTTCATCACTTGAGGTTGCCTGAAGGGGAATGCCATCTTTGAAAGCTTCCCTGCATAAAATGCTCCCTCCAAGCAGAAGTGTAGCACATCACAGAGAAAGTATCTACATAGCCGTCTCCATGCTGTGTTACCTCTCTACTTGCAGGAAGGTTTTTATTGTAGGGTGGCCACTCACACATCGCCAAAACAAAACTAAAAAGAGGACATGCATCACACAAAAAAGAGAACAAAAGAGGATGTCAATATACAAAAACATTACATGTTAATTTATATGCATAGATGCAAATTTAAAAACAAATATTATAATTTAAATAAAAATGCAATACATCTCGTCATGGCCCCTGCTGTCACTCTCGATAGTTCTTGGTATTTAAACCAGACTTAGACTGGACAGTCCTTCAAACAGAGTAGGGATAAGTGACTGGTGCCCTCCAGATATTTAGGACTACAGCTCCCAGCAAGGTCAATGGTCAAGGATTACAGGAGTTGTGGTCCAAAACAGCTGGAGGGTACCAGATTGTCTAGCCCTGAAACAGAGGATGATTGCAAAGTGAGGACTATCTTCTGACAACCTTTCAAATAGAGGATTGTCCTCTGTAAAATAAGAAACAGGGCCCACCCTATAAAAAATGTAATCTGAAGCTTGAAGTAGTGGTACTACTTAAATCTGCTGAAGGTGTAGAATAGGCCCAAAAGAGGGAGCTAATCTACAAGGGATCCATTTTGTCCTACACAGCCAAAGAACCAACCAACCTCCTATCACAGATATACACTGAACTGGCTAATGGCAATTGGAGTGGCCCCCTTTATTTTGGGAAATGGGCATGGCCAAGGGCTACGCCCTCCACCTGTGCTGTGGTCCATCTCCATGTTGCCCCTGTCTCACCCAGGTTGCTTTAAAAACACACACAGAAAGATGGAAAATCTCGGATTGTAGATCGCCACCATCTCATCTAGTTTGGCCCATAGGCTGGAAAAAACTCATTAGCTGTGAAGCATACTAGATGGCCTTGAGCAAGCCAGTCATTCTCAGGCTAAGCTACCTGACAGAGTTGTATTAAAGATACAGCGCCCACCCTAAGCTCTGTGAAGGAAGAATAAAATATAAATGTGATAAATAAGTCATGTTATGTAAGTACTCTTGGGAGAATGTTCCTGTTCTTTGTTTTGTAAATTAAAGAGGAGATAGCTTTTTCCCTGTGAGCAATTAATGAATCACCTTTTAACCTTCTTTTGATAAGCTGCTTATTGAGCTCTTCTAGTGTCTCATAATATAGTGGGTTTTACATTTAATCAATATTTTCCATTGCTGTTCTTTGAAACCTTTGCAATTTTTCCAATATCTTTCCAGGAATGTCTTCACGAAGCAAAAAACATGGGACTCCTATGAGACTAATAATCTCTCCATATGCAATCAAGTGCTTATATTAACGATTTCCAGAGAGGTAGCCATATATTATTATAAATCTATACCTATATGTATATTGACATAAATGCCAAATAACACTTCATGCAGCTGATGAAATGATATCTAGTCACTTGATGCCAGAATAAATCTGTTAGCAATTAAGGAACCTTCACTGTTATTTCTTGTTTATGTTAATAGTTCCCAAATTCCTTTGGAGATATACGTTCTAGCACCTCATTCTACTACACCGTAAGTATAATCTAGATGTTTCACTATGTAAGAGAAGAGTGGGCAACCTGTGGTCCTCCAGATGTTCTTAGATTCCAACTCCCATCAGCTCCTGTGAGCATGGCCAATGGTCAGGAGTGGGGGGTTTGTTGTCCAATATCTGGAATACCACAAGTTCCCCACCCCTAAATTGTAAGATACTGCATTTAACTCTGTTAAGAGAAGTCTATAGTGTGTAGGCTGACCATATGAAAAGGAGGACAGGGCTCATGTAACTTTAACAGTTGTAATGAAAAGGGAATGTCAACCAGTGTCGTTTGTATGTTATTAGTTCCTGGTGAAATTCCCTCTTCATCACAACAGTTAAAGTTGCAGGGGCCCTGCCTTCTTTTGTATATGGTCACTCTAGTATAGTGTCTGCAACTTTAACTGTTGTGATGAAGAGGGAATTTCACCAGGGACTAATTGCATACAAATGACACTGGCTGAAATTCCCTTTTCTCTACAACTGTTAAAGTTACATGAGCCCTGTCCTCCTTTTCATATGGTCAGCCTAATGGTGTGATCATGCTTGGAATACTGTGTAGAGGCCCAGTCAATCCACCTCAGAAAGGATATCGTAGTGGTGGAAAAGGTGCAGAAAAAGATAAGCAAAATGATAAAGGGGCTGGAGTAACCCCCCTACAAAGAAAAGTTATAACGTCTAAAACAGCTTAGCTTAGAAAAAAGGTGAGTAAGGGGAGATGTGATAGAAGTGTGTGTGTGGAAAAAAGTGGCTAGAGTTAAGCTAGAGAGATTCAGGACAGAAAAAGGGAAGTACTTCTTCACACAACACTTAGTTAACTATAAAATTTACTACCACAAGATGTAGTGATGGCCACCAACTTCAATAGCTTTAAAAGGAGATTAGACAGATTTCTGGACGTACAGCTGTCAATGGCTACAAGTCATGATGGCTATATATTACCTCCAATATCAGAGTCAATATGCCTCTCAATGCCAGTTGCTACTAGGGAACATGACTGGCAGGTTGCTGTTGCATTTGTGTCCTGCTTGCGGTCGTCCCATTGGGACACTGGTTGGCCACAGTAGGAACAGAATGCTGGGCTTAAAGGGCCTTTGGTCTAATCCAGCATGACTTGTCTTACATTCTTAACTGTTTATGGAATATTTCTTAGGGAAAGAGCACCTGCAATAACCTGGTTTGTACATCTCACTAAGCCAAAAAGCTTAGTTTAATAAATCAGGATGTGAACAAATGGTGTGTACCTATCTTCACTGTTCCCTTCACATGACCAAGCTAACACACTGGGATTCTGCCCTAAAAAGAGCTTCCCGTGATGTATGAATCAGGAACTATGATTATGTGCTTCCAAACAAGCCAGAATTCATAAACCAACTTTAAACCATGTTTTGGGAGCTATGCTTAAAAGCAAAATCCAGGCTTGCCGCTTGTATTGCCATTGACCTTAAGGAAGGGCCAAAATGACAGGAAAGGGTTGCACGCAGGTGTGAAGAAAGAAGTCTGACAGGGTGGCCAGGGTGCATGCAGGTTCAGGAGGCATCCATGGGCAAGGCCCGGGAGGTTCAGCAGGTCTGGTACGATCAGAAGGCCGATGAGGGTGTTCCAACCAGGAGATCAGGTTCTGGTGCTCAAACAGATTAAACCCAACAAAATGTCTCTGAAATGGGATGGGCCTCTAGTGGTGAAGCAACGGCTGGGGGAAGTGAACTACCATCTGTAATTTCCTCATATGTCCAGACAGCCCAAAGTGTTCCATGTAAATATGTTAAAATTGTATGTGGATCACCAGGACTTTTTGTTCAGGCTACGCCCTAGCCCGGAAGACGTGGGGGAGCCCACGGATATACTAGGGGAGTGCCAACAGGAGGGGGTGGGGGATGTCGTCCTTCCCCAAACCCTCACTCCTGGCCAACAGAAAGAGCTCCAACAGCTGCTCAAAGAATTTGAGGACATGTTTTCTAGTATTCCTGGTCGAACCTCCTTGGTCTAGCACTCTATTCTGACAGGGAATCACCCCCCCCCCATTTGCAGCAGATATTGAGCGTGAGTTACAAGTTATGCTGGAGTTGGGGGCGATCCGGCCCTCCAGTAGCCCATGGTCCTCCCCAGTGGTCCTGGTAGAAAAGTCCAATGGCGGAGGCATTTGTTTCTGCATTGATTACAGGCGGATGAACTCACTGACACAATTGGACCCATATCTGATGCTCCGGTCTGACCACCTCCTTGAACAGCTAGGGGGTGCCAAATAAATCACGACAGTCGACCTGACCAAGGGCTACTGGTAAGTACCCTTGGATGAGGACACATCCTGGATGTCAGCTTTCGTGACCCACAAGGGGCTGTTTTAGTTCACGGTCCTGCCATTTGGGATGAAGAATGGCCCGAGTACCTCTATGAAGCTTATGGACAGGCTCCTGAATGGGTTGGGGGACTTTGCCTGTGCCTACTTGGATGATCTGGCTATCGTTTCTCAAACCTGGGAAGCCCACGTGAAGCATGTCCATCAGGCGTTCACATGCATCTATGCAGCTGGGCTGAAGGTGAAGGCCTCAAAATGCCAGTTCAGCCTAGCGGAGGTTGTGTACTTGGGACACCATGTTGGTAGGGCAGTTTCAAGCCTTTGCAGACCAAGGTTGAGTCATTCGGGACTGGCTGATCCCCAAGATGAAACAGGTTCAATCCTTCTTGGGTCTGCCTGGGTATTACAGGCGGTTTGTGCCCCACTTCAGTGTGGCTGCTGCCCCTCTAACAGACTTGTGTCAGAAGTGGCACCTCACCCAGGTGCAGTGGACTGAACTATGCCAGCAAGCTTTTGATCTTCTGATGGCTGCTCCCATACTACGAGCCCCTGACTTTGAACTCCCCTTTGTTCTGCAGACTGGTGCTCAGAAATGGGGTTAGGGGCTGTATTACTTAAGAGGGACCAAACTACCAGCTCCTCCCTGTGGCCTATTTGAGCAAGAAGTTAGAAAAGAGCCTGGCCACCATTGAAAAGGAGTGTCTTGCCATTGTATGGGCTTTGGGTAAGTTGCGGCCCTATGTAGGGTCGCCATATCCAGCACCAGACTAATCATTCTCCTTTGTGCTCGCTGGCCTGGGTGAAGGGCACCAACGGGAAACTGTTGCGGTGGAGCTTGGCCCTGCAAGACTATGACTTTACAGTGATTCATAATCGAGGCTGGGAAAATGTGTTGGCTAATGGACTGTCACGGGCCTACTCTTTGTAAAGGACGCTGAGACTGAGGGGATAGGGGCAAACTCTGTTCCGTTTTCTGTGTTTCATTTACTGCTGTGGTGAAGAAGACGAAAGACTTGGGGTAAACCCCCAAGTTTCATCTCTTTAAAGGGGAGGTGTGAAGAAAGAGGCCTGGAAGACTACAGTCTGACAGGGTGGGCAGGGTGGCCTACCTTGCAGGACTGGGGCCTTTGAGTTGGGAGGGGGGAAATCCCAAGGAGGAATGTTGCAAGACTTTGTGCTGCTGGTTTTCAGTGCTCGCACCTGGTCCTCTTACACTTATCTTGGGAGGCCCAGCCAGGGCTGGTCTTCAAGGTCCGAGCTAATTGGAAGTGAGCTACAAGAGCTTCAGCTGTGGGAAACGGCCATCCAGAAGGAGGAGACTGGTGGCGTGAGTGGGACGGTTGAGGATTGGCTGGTCATGGTACCAGTTAACCCAAAAAAGGATAAAGGGAATACCCACTGGGTGGAGGCCGTCTTCTCCTGGGCTGGTGCATGGAAGGTGATGTTGGGGAATAGTAGCTTTATTGTTTTCAGGTCTGGCACATTCCAGGAAAAGGTTTATCACCCTTTGGGTGTGATTTAGTGTGGTTTAAAGTGTTTTATTGTTTTATTGCTTTTGCTGCTAACTTCTGCCTCAAACCTCACCCTACCCACCACCACTCCCTGCTGCTCTCCCTTTCTTTCCTGGCTTGCATTTTAAAAGGCTTATTGGACCGATGGAGGACGTACATGATTAGCTGATAGATTCTCAATAAATCGCTTCAATCCTTAACCTGTTTATTTATTTCCGACAGCTGGTTTAGGGCTATTTAGCTTTGGGATTGGGAGGTGGGCTTGGGGGGAACTCGGCCAAAGGGTTCTGCGCCCACCTGGAAGGAAAGGGGTCTCTTTCCTTCACAACAGGTACACCCCATTCTTACACATCCTGGTTGATTAAAGCAAGATTTGGGGCTTACTGCAGGGGTGGGCAGCTTGTGACCTTCCAGATGTGAGAGTGCAATTCCCATCATCCCTCATCATTGGCTATGCTGGATAGGGCTGAGATTTGCAGTCCAACAAAATCTGGAGGGCCAAAGCTACAGCTGGCTTCTGTGTCACGCAAATGCAGCCATTGTAATACCTATTAGGTAGTTTTGATAGTCCCGACATATACTGAAATCTGGGAACAGCCTTTGTAGCCCTGGCATCCATTAAATCAGATTATTTTGCCCTTGAAATTACCTTAATTCATTTAATATTGGAACAGAACCACAAAGGAAAATCTGGTATTGCACACTCATTTAAAATAGGCAGGTACAGACCTGATCAGCAACCTGGAGGAAGACCACTGGGAATAAATAATGAACCAATCAATAATTTGGTTAAAAAATAATATTGGAACAGTTCTAATAGCATATCAGTGGAGACTAGGATAAAGATGAGCCCTTGGTTGGGGGAAACTCCCCATTCCCCCCCCCCCCGTAATCACAGAGCTTAACTAGATATTACACTCAAGTGTGTGTTTTAAATCAACATCTGCTTCTAATAAAGAAAAGCAACCTTGAGAGACAACTGTTTGGAGCAGAGACGTGGCGAGGAGGAAGGCATACTTAACATCCCCGCCCCCACCAATTTTTTTCTGCTTCAAATCACCCTTGGTTGTTTTCTTCCTGCAGAGTGCTAAGGGAAAGCACCTCGGGGGACGTTGGGGGGAGGAATGAAGAGTTCTCTCCCCCCTGTTGCTACTCCGCTCAAAACCACAGCTTCTGAGAATCGACTTTTCCTTATTACAAACAGTTGCTCGGGGTTTAAACACCCATGCGTGTGAAATCAAGTTAAGCCCATGATACAAGCACAGATCCTCGGCCACTATATTGACACATACCCTTCAGTGACCTCCTAATTTTTTTAAAACAACCTACAGAGGAAGTAACTGCTGCTGTGTTGCACTATATTAGCCTATCAAAACAGCCTTGGAGAGTACAATTTTTCTTTAAAAGGAAATAACCTTTTGGATGAGATGGACGCTGCTGTACAAACAGGTCGTACACAAATGCTGGAGGTAACAGCTCAAAGGGAGCAGTTAACATATCAAAGATACAGGAGGAGACTGGGGTTATATTTATGCTGCCAGTACCTTTCTTCTTGGTACAGCAGTTGCCCTCAGGTGGGCTTCCCCATTGTTTGTAGCTGCTGGGACTTTCCTCTCCTCCCAAGTAAACCCTTACCCCTGAGCAAAAACAGTTTCCTTTAATGCAGAGCAACTTCAGCCTTGCCATCCAAACTTGTACTGACACTTCCACAAACTCTCAGCTGTTTTTCCACATAGAGATTCAGCAACTAGTTAAAACGAACTCAACTTCAGATTTTCACTGATTCACAATGTCGACAAACTTTGGGTCAAGTGAAATATGAAAATCTGTTTGAGCTTTTCTAACAGATAAAACCAAGACAGATGGCTTAGCTGGCTGTTTGCAGTCATTCTCGTTCCATGCCTTGAGGCAGGTGGATAAAAGTCAAAGCCAGGAAGAAGAAATGCAGATCCATGGCATAGTTTAAATTCCCTGAAGGAGGAATTATGTTGCATTCCCAGCAGTCTCTGACAAATGTCAGAAGGGGAGAATCAAACAGACCAGCCTTATCCAACCTGGTTCCCTCCAGGTGTAATTCCCATCATCACTGACCATTGGCCATGCAGGCTGGATCTGATGGGAACTGTAATTCAAAACAACTGGAAAGCACCAGACTGGAGAAGGCTGCAGCTCATAATCTGCTGCATGATATTGACTGGAGGGCAGAGATAGGATCAGTTAATGCGCTGGCCAAGTCAAGGTGTGTTCAAAACCAGTCTAGCAGGAGCAGCTTATGTTTCCTTTAGCAACGATCACATGCCTCCATAAAAGGGTTTGAGAACTGGGAAACATCGAACCCGATTAGTAAATAATGGTTTAAGATCTACATATGTACCCCCAATATCCTCCAGTGGGCCTGTTCAGACAACATGCTAAACCATGGTTAGGCTGGTAATCCTTTTGCAGCAAATGGTTAGTGAGCATGTTTAAACTGTGGTTATGTAGTCACCTTGGTTAGGAATGGTTCACATGACACTCTAAGCCATAATGTTTACCTCTGGACAGGAAGGAAACATAGTTCAGTGGTAGAACATATACTCTGCATGCAGAGAGCCCAGGTTTTAATTTGTCGTTTCAAATAGCAGGTAACATTGAAGATTTCTGCTGGAGAGCCACTACCAGTCACAATAGACAAAATTAGACAAATAATCTATCCTAATATAAGTTATCTTCTGATAAACAGATATATATTCATAATAGCTGCCCCACAATTGGGGCATCAAATCTGACCTTTAGAGAGATTTTCATGGGTTTGGTTTGGAAGTAACCTGATTTTGTAAGATCGAGTAAAAATGGTGGATAGCAATTGTAAAAGAGATTAAGGATATGATGGGAAAGTAGATCCATTATCTTAAGGAAATATTTCGCAAAACTGTTGGCTGTTTCTGATCATTGGAAAAAGTTCAATTTCTCGTTGATTGCTAAATGGACTAATAAGATGTGGAACATGGTTTATATCTGACCATTTGGTGGTTTGTGCAGTTCTCTCTCCTTCCCCTCCCCCCACATCCCCATTCCTATTTTTAAAAATGTTAAAATGCCTCTCTCAAGGCTTATTTGCTGGCAGTAATAGGCGTTAGGCTAAATTATGCTGATATGTTTGTCCCTGCCCCTTTTGTCTTTAGTCCTGCCCATGTCAGGGAATAGTTTCAGCATTGCAGTGGGCCTTGTTAGTTTGTAGCTTAGATTTAATTAGCAGTAGTCTGGAAGGGTTTGGGCCTAATCGGCCTGGGAAATGTCAGCATCTGTGTAAGTTTATCTCTGTCAGTGTTCTCAGAGCAGAGCAGGTAGGAGTCGCTTTCCTCCCTCTGGTTCAGCCTTGAGAGGCTGGGAACTCTCTGTGAGAACCTGACAGATGGTGAGGAGTTTGCAGAAGAGTCACTCAAATCGAAGTGTCATCCTGGAGGGCTGACACCCTGTTTGGACAGGGGCCTTGCTGAAAGGCCAAAAGCCCTTGCCTGTTAAGTGGCCCGGAGGAGGTGTCTAACACTCACACCTCCCTTTTTAAGCTGATGTAAAGATGAGGAGTCTTTGCTAGGAACATCTCCTCTGCCTTGCCCGAAAGCTCTCCGTTTGGACCCATCGTCGTCGGGCCCTCTGGTGGCCCTCTGCACATGGACTCTCCTAACTTGAACTTTGGATTGCTAAGGTCTTGCCTTGAAAAGTACTGTGAGGCTTTTCATAGACTTGAACTCACATTTGCTGTTGATTGTGTGTCTCTGTCATCATCTCAACGTACTAGCAGAATGAATTTGATCTACAACTTTTGGACTTTCCTCTGCCTGGACTCATGTGGCATGGAGTTGCCAGTGGGAAAGCAGTGGCACGGAACTCCTTGCATCTGTGAGTTTACCCTCCCCTTGATCTTGTTTAGGCCTTGACCATGTAGCTTGGAGTTACCAACAAATGGTCCAAAGTTGGACTAGCTCTCTTTGGACTGGTTTGTTAGTCCTTTCAAGAATTTGCCCCCTTGATTGCCTGAGGGATCATGCAAAAATCTTCCCCGTTACTTGGTTTGGAACCTGTGTATGAATTGACTGTTCACTTGTGTTTGGAACCGTGGATATGGCAACAGAGAAACCATGTTGATGAGGATCTCAGTCACAGTAGTAGCGATTAGCTTTTGACTGTTCTGGAATTTCTTGGAGCCTCTAGCTATTGACCATTAGCTATATGATTTCTGAAGTGTGTAACCATTAAGCTTTTGCTGTGAGATTTCCTGCAATAAAGAAGTCTCACTGAGTTGGGTGTCCCTTGCCAATTTGTCAGAATGTGTGATTGCCTGAGGGACTGGGAAACCTGACAGCCCACCACTGGAATGCAGCCCCTGAGAGCTTCTCCAAAGTGGCATTCAGCCGCTAGTCCATATGATCAAGTTGACAAATTTGTTATGGGCTAGGGAAGGGAGACAACAGGAGAATAAATTTATAAGAACCTGGATTTTTAAAAATAGGATTCTGGAATAATACAGTTCAGAAGGTGATAAATCCATAGACATTGTTGTGTATAATTTCATCTGATATGAGTAAGTGAAGGGATCATAGGAAATTTTGCAAATGTTTATTGTAAAATGTTATAGTATTAATAGATTATTGATATTTATTATGGGAATTTATATTTATATATGGCATGGTATATATATATATATATATATAAATGATTGTATTAGTGTATTTATTATTTCATTGAAACAAAAAAAAGGAAATTCACATAAATCACAATTTTAAAAGATTCCCTTGCCACCTTACTCTTATGCTGCACTGTATCCCACATTCCCCTTGCATTTCTACAAAGGGACAGAAGAAGGAGACAAGTTAAGAGTGGAAGCACAAAACAAGCCTATCTGGACATGCTGATATAGGAAAAGAACATCCTCAACAGAAGCACATTTGCTATTGCCAAAGCAGAATATTTTTTACTAGGTCTGGGCTTTTTTCATAAATTCTGATGACTTTGCTCCTGAGAAATTCCAGCAGCGACTGCACTCTCACAGTCTTCATACAATGTTCCTAATCAATAGAAGGCACTGTATATTCAGCAGAATCTTTGGACTTGGTGGCTTCACAATGGTACTTAAATTCTAGTGATTTCCCTAAGAGAGTATTTTGCTACAAGGACATTCTCCATTCACTTTGGGAATTGGTTTTATCTGAATGACAGCCAATCTCATAATGAAAATTGGGCATGTTATAACAATCCTAGCCTTTTCATTTAAAAAAAATATCATTTTATTTTAAATGTCCATCATAAGCCTGGCATCCTGAGTCTATGCATGGAATTATATCCCATTATGTTCACCAGACTTACTCCCAAGTTAGACTGCATAGGATTTCCACTTACAGTCAGAAGTAAACCCCATTGAGTTTAATAGGGCTTACTCATAAATACGTGTGCATAGGAATACAGCCTAGCATCTTGATCCTAGGCACATTTACCCAGCGATTCTTTCCAATACACTCAATGGGACATGCCTCTCAGTAAATATACAGCCTTGCTTTCTTTTGGCTTTCATTCCCCTCCAATAAATAAATAATTATTTTGTTTTGCCATTTAGTCAAGGCATATATATTTACTATATTGCAACACTCTCTACGTTCATGGTCGATATGGACGGTATTGTACTAATTTCAATATTTTTTTACTCCACATTTATACTTTTTTTTACACTCAGATGTATAAATGGGACTACTCCAGATGCACCCTTTCTGACTCTTGCCCACACATGCACATAAGACTCCTCTTAGAGAGCTAAAGCATGGCCACCTACTCTGCAATCTGACATAACATAAGAACATAGGAGAAGCCATGCTGGATCAGACCAAAGCCATATCAAGTCCACAGTTCTGTTCCCACCATGGCCAACCAGATGCCTATGGGAACCCCAGAAGCAGGATACAAGGACCTTAGCAACATCCTGCTTGTGTTTCCCGGCAACTGGCATACAGCCATCATGACTAGTAGCCTTAAACTCCAGGAATTTGTCAACCCCCTTTTAAAGCCATCTAGGTTAGTGGCCATCACTATATATTGTGATAGCAAATTCCATGATGAAGTACTTCCTTTCGTCTGTCCCAAATCTCCCACAACTCAGCTTAATTAGATGATTTCGGGTTTTTGTATTCTGCATAATTGTATATACCACTATCATGTTGCCCTTAACTCCTCTGTTTTCCAAGCTAAAGACACCCAAATGGTATACTCTTTCCTTATGGGGGAGTTGCTCCAGCACCTTGATCATTTTAATTGCCCTTTTCCACCCTTTTTCCAGCTCTACAATATCCTTTTTAGGGTGTGACAACCAGAACTTTCTTCAGCCACCTTGCTTATGGATTCCCTAGGGCCTGAGTGAGGTTCCAATCCCAGCCTAACTCACAACTTTACTTTCCTCTCACAGAAACTAAACAGTTTAATTAGGTGGAATGTGGATTCCATGCCATCATACCAGATCAGCCCATAGGTGTCAGAAGCTTTAGCACTACCATTACATCTAATATAGATTAAACTAAATTAATGAAGTTGGAACTAAAGATTTTGGCAGGGATGGGGAACATGTGGACATCCAGATGTTGTTGGACTGCAATTCTCATCAGCCATAGCCAGCATAGCCAATGGTGAGGAATGATGGGAGTTGCAGTCCAATATTTGGACGGGCACACATTCCCCATCTTTAGATTATGTGAATGCAAAAAAACCATCACATCCAAATAGATAGGGGCTAATCATTATTACAATATAGAGTTATATTTTCCAAATGTTACATAGCTTATTAATTTAGGATGCAATCCTATGCATGTTTAGGCAAAAAAAAAAGTTGTACAACTCCTAGCATTCTCCAGGCAGCTCGCTGGGGAATGCTGGGAGTTGTAGGACTTTTTTTCTGGCTAAACATGCATAGGATTGTGCCCTTAAAGGCTCAAAACAGAATGTAAGAGACCTTTCCCTTGGTGAATCATGCATCTTTTATCATCCAGGTAACAGATTTAGAATAAGCAGAAAATTAAACATATAGCTAAGATCTTAACTTTTGCAAATGGAAATAATTAACAACATTCATTTTATAATTTAAAATGGTTGGGAAACCGCACATACATGTTTTGCCTTCTACAGTATTGTACTTGATTTTTTTTATTATGGTATCTGGTTTTATTATTATGCTGTATGCCATTCTAGGTATTTCTAGTAGAAATTTAGAGGAGAGAAAGCTCACTGACCATACCAAATTTTAATCAAGGTGTGGTTAATATTTTATCTACAGTTTCATGTGTCAGGAAAAGCTGCATGTATGCATGGGAGATTCCATACAGTAATGTTGCATTTTCCTTTGGGGCTTGCTTGTAATGGTCTAGGCTATTCAGGTAAACAATGAGGAACAGTATATTTTATGTATGTTTTATTATATCGCTATCCCATATACATTCTAGCAGGGAAAAGTACTACTGCCAGTCTGCCCCTTGAGAGGATGTATTACTCCTCAGCATCTCAATCCCTCTGCAGGACTTTGTACCAGTGAAGTGAAATTGCTATGTAATAGTGAAGCAGTACTGCTTGGTTATATTAATAAGGTTGGTGCAATCTGGCTATCAGATTGATCCAGAAGTAAGTCCCAATGAGTTTAGTAGAACTTATTTCCAGGTAAGTGAGCATAGGATTAAATATACCTTTAAATTAACATGAGGCGTTAATTTCTGCTTTAAAATGCCTTAAACTTACATGAACATATTTCTCCTTTGACATAGCACTATTGAAAAGAAGTCACATTTTACATTGAACTTCACTGTCGGATTTACAAATGAGGTGTGAAACCACACTGGTAGCTTGCTAATTCACTTATGGTTACATAAAGCCTCTCATGAACTGCCAGCTCGATTGTATTTACTGGTGATGTAAGAGGCTTGTGCTGTGACACATAGGAGGATAAAAGTGCGATTTTATTCACTCATCAGTAAACCTCTTATTGTTTCTCTCTGTTGTTCATTGTGACTAATCATCCTAATGTCTATTATTAATGGAGAATTGCTAGAGTGAAAGAAAAGCCCACATCTGCTTTCAAAAGAATGCAGCTATTTAGGATTTGCATCAGAGTTACTTTGAAAGCATAGATGACAGATGTCCAGCAGATTCAGTCAATCCATTCAAAAGGAGGCAACCCAGAGACCCACATGGAACCATGGAAGCTACTTAATGGCTAGGATTTAACTAATTTATATAAGTCAGCATATAAACATCTATACTAAAGGACTTTTTCTTTTTAATTTGATAGTCCTAAATAAGATTAAATCCAAAGACTCTGGTTGGTTTATGGCAGTGGTCTTCAACCGGTCAGTCCAGATGGGTTGCAGCATTAGGACTATTAAATATAATTCAAAGTGGGTCTCATGTTGCAGGTTGGGAGTCCAAGGTGGGTCTCAGGTCTGGACTAGTTGAAGACCACTGGTTTATGACATGGGTGTCCAACTTTTAGCAGAGGTGGCAGAAGTGGCACAGATTGTACTGAAAACAATCAGAAGATCTCATGAGCTTGGCTGTGGCTTGCTGGGAAAGGAAGATGTCCCGTTAATATAAAGGATAACTTACGCTATCACAGAGAACCAATTCCAGCCAGTCCTAGTTAGAAGAACCAGGCGGCTTTGCTGTATCACAACAGTTACACCTAGCACTTAGAATAAAACATATTTAATTTGAATACTTCCTCCAGTTTAATCTCTCTGAACAAAGCAAAATATAACAATATCGACATGCCCATCTCTCTACCACTACACCTTCTCCCTGAAACATTAGAAGTAGCAATAACTGATGTATTGTGACATGCCCTATCCCTTGGGATGGGTTAGATAGAAGTCCCATAAATAAATAGAGGCAAAACATAGGAATTACAGATTTACCACAGCAAGTATTACAATGGCCAGTGTTGGTATTGGCACCACCCAGCATCCTTGGGCAGCTAATGGGAGCTCAGCATAGTCCACCACCATGGATACCTGCCCAGAGTCCTCCTTTAAATGAAATTTCTGGCCTTATGCTGCAAGCAGTAACAGGCAGCTGGGTCTAGACACCATTTAAATTTCCCATTTGTGCTACAGCAATAGGTGGGATTGTGGGAAATTTAAATGGCAGCACACCTGCCAGGCCCCACTTGATGGAGGAGAGACTCCATCAGGACCTTTTACCCAGGGCCCACTCAAGCCTGATTGGGCCCTGGGTAATTACATTCTGTAAACATTGTAGCATATCAGCCAAGTTTGGTAACCACAAGACAACGAATAACCTGAATGGCTTAGTTCAGAGGACACTTTAGGCAATGGAAGGGGGGGAGAGGCAACAGACAGTACGTTATTTTTGCAGTGCCTGACACACGACATGTTGTTCCTCCCCCCATGGCGCGGCTGAAAGTCGCGGCCTCACAATAAGCACTGGGGCTCTGAAAAACAACGGAGCAGCCCGTTCTTTTTCCCCATTGCTTAATAACGTACCGTCAGTTGCGTATCGCCTGACATACAACACAATAAGCAACACAACTGACGGTTGCCTCTTCCCTCCGTTGCCTAAAGTGTCGTCCGAACTAAGCCATTGACTGAGTCTTATGGAAATCAGTGGAATGAAAACATCTTAAATACACATTCCTCACATTAGTTTGTAGAGTCCAGCCAGATAACCAATGATTTAGTTTCAAGTTTGCTGATACAGTAATGCTTATTCATTCCTAATCACGTTTTCCACTTGCACCCCGCTATAACCTGGATTATATAAAGGCAGTTCCGTTTTGCAGGATTGCCTAGTTATATTAACCTCTTGGCCCGAGAAGATCTCTGTACCAGGGTTGAACATTGGGGAACTACCAAAACGTGGAGTGCTCCACTCATCCCTGCAGTACTACAGAGGGGAAAGCTGCCCCCATCCCCCATTCCTTCAGCCCCTGAGACGACGACGCTGGTGGTGGTGGTGGTGATGGTGCTTGCTTGGCGGCGGGAGAGAGAGTCTGGGCTGCGCGCCACGTCGCCGCCCCCCAGAACCGGAAACCTCCCCTTTCAGCTGAGGAGGAGAAAGAGGGGGAAGAAGAAAGCCGAGGCGCAGGCGGGCGCCGTGTGTCGGCAGCAGCGACGGAGGTGCCTCCGATAATCTCCCTCAGGTCGAGGCGCAGCCTGTCCACCCGCCTTCCCCGGCCGCCCGCTCGCCCGCCTCGCTCAGGCTCAGGCGAGGAGGGAAAAGCCGCCCTTCTCCCACCCTCTTTCTGACGGTTGCCAAGCGGGGCGGGGCTGAGCAAGGGGGAGAGGGAAGCCGCCCGCCCCGCTTGGGCACGTTTAGCTGCCTTCTCCCCAGCAGTGCGAGCCGCCTCGGAGGCAGCCAGGTGGCCCGTCGGTCCTGAGGCCGACAAGGCGGGAACGCGTCCCCTCGCAGCCTCAGCCTGCTGCAGCCCGCTGCGGGGATGTGCCATTGCCATGGCGAGGAGGCTCTTCGCGGGGGCCTGGCTGAGGAAGCCCTACTACGGCCAGGTAAGTGTGCGAGCAGGGCAGGCAGCTTGGCTACTAGGCACTTGACGTTCTCCTCAAAGCTACCTTCGCAGGGCAAGGAGGCAGGCCAGCGGGACTAGCGCCCGGTTGGAAGGAGCTGCGGCGAAGGAGGCGCAAGGGGCAGGTGGGGGTGGGGGTGGGGACTGGCAGGCACTGCGGTTGCAAGGATATAGGCGTTGGCCACACGACAGGAGGACCCTGGGTGGGGACGGGAGAGGAAGCAGCGAGTGGCGAGGTCGGCAGGGACACGAATGAGAAGGCGGGTGTGTTGCAGTTGGGGTTGGTGCCTGTGCACGCTCAGGCGTTCTTTCACACGTTACCGTGGGAAACAGCTCACGAGATTGGGGTCCCGCCACTCGCGTAAGAACGTGTATTAGGTGTCACCATCCGCTCAGCATCCCTTCCCTCCTGTTCTGTTTTTGCCTTTTTAAAAATTCTTTACAAGCCTTCCAGGCGTTACAGTGAGAGAGGATGATGACTTTGGGTCGGTAAATTGTGGGTTGTTTCGCCTTTTAATAGCCCCTGTGAAGGAGATCAAAGAGGCTGGCATTCTAAACTTCCACTCATTTTTCCTTATCTTTCTTCCAACCCTACTACTTCTCCATCCCTCCCCATTTTCTTCCTAGTTCTGGCTATATGGGAATGATTTAATATGGTGATGCCTCCACTTAAAAGTGCTTCTGTTTGGCTTCTCTATTGGGTGTCATGTAACTTGCATTTTGCAGTGTTTTGACAATGGATTTATACGGATTTGCCTGTGCTGGATTGCTTGCCCCTCTGCAGTTCAGCGGCTTGAAGATATATTGATCTGACAGGCTGCAGGATAAGACTAAAGAGCAGTATTAAAAGGCAGAAAAATATGCTTTGGAAAGTATTGATCTTGTAGAGAGGTTAGTACACAAACAATCAGATGTGCTAGTTGCACTCTGGTTTATCTGTCCCTGTCTATATATGTTATACATACACCTGTGTCAGAATAACCATGAAGGAAATATATCTTCTATTCGTTATGTTTTATATCACACCATTCTCATCACTCATCTTGCCAAACACTGTAGTGCTAAACTATCAGTGCTTTCAGAGATTAGAGCAAGAAACAACCATGTGCCAACACTTTGAACTATTATTACCAGAATCACTGAATGTTAGGATTAAAAAGAACCTCACTGGTCACATACAACAAGCCCCTGTGCTGAGGTATGAATGATTCTTTAGAGGCCCAAACTTCATAAAGGGCTATCTAGGACGTCTTCAGAAATCCTCAAGAAAAGGTATTCTGCAGGTTGTTCCATCGACCACCTATGGTCAGAAACATTTTCATAGCAACAACCCAACTAGCACTTTTGTAACTTGAACCCAATGATTCTTATTTTAATTTTTAACTTTAAAACTTTTTAAAAGTCTTCAGTAGCTGTACACTCCCTACAAGCCTGGTGCTCATTCAGAAATGTGTTTTGTTTTTTTTAAGTGTGGTAGAGAGAAGCAAAGCTGTCTGCTGTCTTGGCTCATAATCTTGTTAGTTTGTGAATCTTTTGCATTTTTAATTTTCTTGAGGCTGTGTACTCCCTCTTTTTGGGGGGATGTTAAGCAGGGCCTCAGCTATCCTTTTGTAACCACATATTTGGTCTGTTACATGTGGATAGAGTAATATTGAATTGGGACTTGTAGGAATTGTGTAAAAAGCTCTCATAGGCTTATCAGGCTACAGGGAGATAGGTATGACTATAAATATTTTGTAAATCTCACACACCCCATATATCCTATGTAGTGCACTCCTTATTTATTCAGATGAGATAGGGCCAGTAACAATGGAGAAGTAAATCTGTACATTCCCCACCCAACCCTACAAATAAGAGAAAGTCAATTAAATGGTAGGGTCTGGAGTCACCTCTTACTTTGATGTTTAAATTACAGGAAACACTGCCTTGAGGAAGCATATCTGGATCACCAGTACTAACAACTGTGCTACTTGAGGAAAGCCATTTAGATTCATGCAAAAACTAAATATCCCCAGAGCACTGTTGGTGCTAGAAAGGTTATTTGGAAAGGCCCTTTCGGGATGCCTGTCAGCCTCCCACCCCAGAGGCTGAGGGGCATTCGATGCAGAGTGAGAGGAATGCAAAGACAATCTGTGCCTCCACACTTCTCCTGGTCTGCGTTTTGGCTAGACAGACTTTTTCAGCTGTTTAGCTTAGGCTTTGTGGAGCGGGAGGGAAGGAAGCTGGGGAGGCCAGAGGATTCTTCATAAGATGGTCTTCCCAGTCCCCTCCCTGCCCACGGAGCCACCCCCTTTCCCTCCTTTCTGAGGTAGCCGGTGTGGTTCTCTGCACTGGCTGCAAAGGGGAGGGGGCAGGGAGCTCGGACTGCTGTCTCCAACATCAGATCCAGGAATCCGAACTATCCTAGGACCCCCAGATGCTGCCCCCCGTATTACCTCTTCCCCCAAGGTACATCAAAGAAAGATACATCTAATGTTTCCATTCCATGATTGCAAATGAATTGATTTATGATATGTTTAAACCTTCCCCATTCTAGCTAATTGGCTAATCATTCCAACAATTCAAGTATTTTAATACTTTCTTAGTTATCTTGACCTGTAAGTGTTCATGTCAGTATTTCTACTTGACAGATGGCAATTGAATACATTGTTAGCTGTGAAACAGTCTTGTGCTCTTTCCCCCTCCACTCCCCAGGAGAATGTATTAACTCTAGGAAGAATTTTATTAAGAGTCCAAAGCAAGAAAAGAGCAATGCAACCTGCACCCTCAGAATTTGTCTTGTATGTATTTGAAGACCATTGTTAGTAGTAAGGGGAGGACAAAAATGGGTATGTAGCTTGGATGATGCATAAAAAAATTGTCTAACATTCAGTTTAAAATAAAAATTCAAGGATTGCTTACAAAGATATCAAGATTATGATAAAACTAATTTTCAGTTGAGTTGTTTAAAAAGAGATAGTGCAAACACTCTACTACTAAACAGGATGGTTCAGTTATATGGAAGGTCAAACAAATGTAATTCTCTGTATTGGAGCAAGATACTTCAATATATTTTAAGTCTATCCTAAAAATAAACAGCATTAATGGTAATCTATATTTTGCTCTGGGCAAGTACTATATCTTGCTTCTATATCAGATCCTTCTCACTCAGTATGTGTTTTCACATATATTTTATTTATTATTTATTATTTTATTTCATTTCTAGCCCGCCTCTCCATCCAGATCGAGGCGGGGAACAACACCAAATATAAATATAAAACAATAAAATAGATAAACCTTTAAAACAGATAAAAACAAATACATTATTAAAATTATTTGCATATGGTGTAGGCAGGAGGACATGTAGATGGGTAAGTTCAGTCATTTTATTACTGTATATTTTCCGTCATGTTTAAAGCAGGAATAACAACTGCCATCTCTGAAAAGTTGATCAGATTATATTGATGAAACAACACAGTGGCAAATTATAGGTGTTTTTCATGCTATTGTCCTATTTTGTATTATGGCTTGTTTTTTATTCTCATAGCATAAATTCGAAGTATTTTTACACCATGGACTTCTAATATAATTGAATCTCTTCCCCTTCTCCAAGTTTGTTTTCAAATCTTCATATCCTTGGAACAGTTTCAATCCCGTTATTTCCCCTCCTCCACAAATACTTCTAAAAGCCCACTAATTCAGTGGATAAATGCAGCAATCATTAATGCTCATTTACATTTCTGATCAGATCCTGGACTTACATATGTTTCCATATTTAAACATCTAAAAAAAGAAGACCTATTAGATTAATAATTGACAATTGATTCCACTTTGGTTAGCTATTTAATGACATCAGAAATTTCTGAAGTATCTAGCCAGTATTTTAATCTCACTTCACTTTGGGTACAGTGCTGTTGCAAGATCAAAAAGAAGGAATGCAGTATAAATGTGAAATATTTTTGAACGGGGTAAAGCTTAAAAACAACACAGAGCTGCTTTTAAGAATTTTGTTTCCACAAAGACATAATGCTACAGGTTTTTTTGCATTTCTTCTGTGTGGAGATGATAAAAGGATGGATAATGGTGATATGGTTTTGACATCTTTTCTGACTACAGAATTATGGAGAAAATACTAATGTTTGCAATTGTTCATTTCGGGTTGAATATCTAACATGTTCAGTTTTAGGAGTGAACTTTGTTTATAGGTGAGGATTAAGTACTTTAAATTCCAAGTTTGATAAATGCTACCATGCCTCTTCAGCAAGAGAAGGAGGATAGGTAGTGTTACCTATTTCTTTATTGAGGGAAATGAGCAGAATCCAATGGGACACTTAGGCTTCTGCCAATTCTCTTATACCCCACCAATTCCCATGTGTAAGCAGCACTCATTGTTTGCGGAATAAAGGTTTAGCGCTTCCAGGGCAACTTGGAAAGGAATGAAAATGCTCATTTCTGGAACTGGGCAGGTCAGCAAAGCTCGCATAAGGGAGCTCTGCCAACCTCTTCCAATCGAGAGACAAGCTAAATCTCCGTTTCACAAGTGGTGAGTCCCTCTCACACAAAAGAATTAGCAAGACCCACTATTTGCACAACAGAATCTGCAGGGCACAAGAGAATCAGCAGGGGTATAAGTGTCCTGTTGGATTCTGTGCAATGTGTTTCTTCTCAAATGCTAGTTATTTTAAAATAATTACACATTTTAAGTCTTATGGTGTTTTCTATGTTCTTGGGTTAATAATGGGGTCTTTGTAGTAGGGCTGTTGCAGACACAACACTGGTACCCTGTTAACTATGGCTCTGTTCAGATGTAACTTGGGGAAAGGTGGTTAGGCTAACCACAGAGAATGGTGTTTAGCACTAACCATGCCAAGTGCTCCCACCAGATGACCATTGAACCATGCTCCCAAGTCTGGTTATCCTAACTACTCCCTAAACAGCTACTCCCCTACAGAAGTCCGCAGTCCTCAGATCAGTCTGTCATGCTTCCTAGCGGCACCTCAGCCAGCTGCGGGTGGCCATTACAGGGTGGCACTTTTATTCTTTCATTCAAAAAATATACAAAATCTGCCCCAAAATGCGCATTTTCCCTACAGGCTAAAAAGAGAAAATGTACATTTGGGGGAATTCACACAATTGCACAGATGTGTGAATTAGAAAACTTGAAACAAGCAAACAACTGACAAATCTGAAAGAAGAGCAAGGCACAAAGTATGAATGGGTGAGTTTGCTCATCCCTACATATTTTTGCTCCTCAGGCCGTGTCATGGAGATCTTCCACAGTAGCAGAAGCAGCACCACGGCTTTCAGCCACAGTTCCCACTGAGCTCCATGCAGCATTTGGTTAACTACAGGAGCCTGACAGTTGAGATGCTAAGCCATGGTTAGGGTGACTAACCCTTTTGCAGTGTGTGGTTAGTGAGGGTGGTTAAACTGTGGTTATGTAGCCAGCACTGTTAGGAAAAATGCCCTACCCATAACACGCTAAGCCATCATGGTTAGCTCTAAACTCTTAACCATCATGGCTTACCGTGACATCTGAACAAGGTCTATATTTAAAAGGTTGGGAGTTAGCCATGGTAATGGCACTCCTTGTCCCTACCTACTTCCCTTTTGGGATCAAATTTCTATCTTCTGCCTTAAAAATAATTAAAGGATATATTGGCACTAAGCTTAATTGTACTTAATGCTGGGTAAAGTTTCCATTTAATCTGGCCTTTAAACCTCATGTATTTAATTGCTGTAAATTTATTTATTTTATACCCTACCTTTCTGCCAGGAAATGGTAGTCAATGTGGCTAAATACTATTTAACAATTAGTTTGTGCTCTGTGTAACATGAATAGCATAGGTGATAAAACACTTTTTAGGACTTACCAAACCATGTTTTACTTAAATCCAGCCTTGCCTGAGGCAAGAACAATTTCCTTCACCCCAGTGAGCAGCTGAGTGGCAAATGCACGCCCATGTTCCCACCCATTACGATCTGCCTGCTTGTACTATTCCTGGCAACCACTATAGAATTCCTGTATGTTTTCCTCAGCCATGGGCCTATAGTTGTTGGATATATTTTTTTCATTGGAGAAACTGCCAAGACTAGCTGTATTCAAAGATCTTCTGTGATCCCATGTTTTGGGAGACTGGGGGCAGAGTTATGAGATCCTCTGATTGCACTGTTTTCCTCCAGCACCTGGCAGCAAGACAAAGCTCATGGAGCATGGTGAATGATTTAGGGAATCAAAGCCAGTGGTATGCAATAGTCCTTGTATGAAGTCACAAGGCTGCTTTAAACTTTTGTAGTCAAGGAATATTCAGATACAATAGCTCAAAGCAGTACACAACAATTCATCTCATTCTCTGTCTGGATCTGGAACTAGTATCAATGTGCTCTGGAACCTGTCCAGATTCAACTTATGCCAGAAATGGTGCTGCTTGAGATGCATCCCGCATGGTGAATAACTAATTACCATGCAGTTCACACTTTTTAGCAGAATCTTGACTCTGTAAATGCCTTGTCAGGTGTCGTCATGCACTTTTTCTTTTTGTGTTTTCTGGTTTATTTCCAAGAGGATTGTGGGAATGAGAAGGGGGTAAAGAAAAGCATATGCTGGTTCTGAAACAATTTTATTCTAATGTCACAGTAATCCCAAAATACTTGTTCTTTTACCATAGTTGTCAAGTCATGACTGCTTAAAACTTTCTGGGAAGTAGATGCAGAATAAACTTGAATATTTGTGTAAATCACCACCTATTGGTTAATGTATCAAAGCAGTTTTCTGTAAGTATATACAGTTGAATATTTTTTTATACTGAACATTTCAATGACTGGGTTAAGTGAGGCACTGTTAAGTGAAGCACCTAATTCATCTAAGGTCACTGCTACGGTGGTAAGCAAAAGGGTACCCAGCCTCGACTCACTGTTTCACCTTGTGAGTTGTCAAGGCAATTGAGCTGGCATACAAGGTGACTGGACTCAAACTGTCTGCCCCAGTGGAAGCTCACTACTCGTGTGGTGATGATGTTGGTCGCATTTGACAGAGGGGGCACCATCCCTGCCCTGTGTTGCCATCTATTTATTCAGCACTATCGGCTAGATATTTGGGTCAGAGCTGACTGCTCCTTCAGTCGTTCGGTCCTATCCTTTATTCTACAGTACAACACCAACCAGCCTACAGTAAGTCAGATTGCTACTCACCCATATGTGTGATGCAGAGAGACCACCAAGAAGAAAGATAGGTTCCTTACCTGTAACTGTAGTTCTTCGAGTGGTCACCTGTGTATTCACACAATCAATCTGCTGTCCCCTTTTCACTGTCATACTCAACTTTGATGTCAAGTACTAAAGATTCCTCTCAGTTCAGAATCTACAATGCTGATCTCAATGAACTGAGTGAATAAGCACGAACCCGCTAGGAACATGCATGTTGAGATGATGGGGAATGGTTCCCACTAAAACTCTTCAACTTTAGACTTTTCCCAAAATGGGGCTCCATGCAGGCTCAGAGCCCATATGTACGAATGCACAGATGGCAACTTGAAGAACTACAGTTACAGATGAGCAACCTGTCTTTAGTTTTGTATTGTAGTTTTTAAACCATTGTGAGTCTCAAAAGTATATGCTGGAAAGCGGGCTATAAGCAAAAGAATTATTGTGACAGTGGCAACCATTAAATTCCCTGCATGCTTAATCCTAATGACGCAATATATTCTCTTCCCCTTGAAGGAGCGGGTTCGTAGCTTGGGGGTTCTCCTAGAACCATCTCTGTCACTTGAGGCTCAAGTGGCCTCAGTGGCACTGAGTGCCTTCTACCAACTTCGGTTGGTGGCCCAGCTACATTCCTATCTGGACAGGGATAACCTGGCTTCAGTTGTCCATGCTCTGGTAACCTCCAAGTTAGATTACTGCAATGCACTCTACGTGGGGCTGCCTTTGAAGGCGGTTCGGAAGCTGCAGCTTGTGCAAAATGCAGCGGCCAGACTGATAACTGGGACCAAAAGGTTCGAACATACAAGACCTACTCCGGCCCGCTTGCATTGGCTGCCTGTATGTTTCCAAGCCCGATTCAAGGTGCTGGTTTTAACCTATAAAGCCTTACACGGCTTGGGACCACAATACCTGATGGAACGCCTTTCCCGACATGAATCTATCCAAACACTATGTTCAACATCTAAGGCCCTCCTCTGAGTGCCTACTCCGAGGGAAGCTCGGAGGTCGGCAACAAGGGAGAGGGCCTTCTCTGTGGTGGCCCCCCAATTGTAGAATGATCTCACTGATGAGGCTCGCCTGGCGCCAACATTGCTATCTTTTCGGCGCCAGGTCAAGACTTTCCTCTTCTCTCAGGCATTTGGCAATATCTGAGGAGCTTGAGTTTGTTTTTGTTTTTAGGATTACAGCTTTTTAAAGTTATTATAGTGGTTTTAAATGTATGTGTGTATTGCATGCTTTTGCTGTTTTAACTTTTGTATATTGTTTTTAATTGTTTTAATCCTATGTAAACTGCCCAGAGAGCTTTGGCTATGGGGCAGTATACAAATGCAATAAATAAATAAAATAAATAAATTCCTGCCTTATATAGTTTTTCAGTTAACCACCATGGTTGCTATTGTCACAATTTTGATGTCATTGTTATTTCCACACAGTAAATGTGTGACACTAAGGCTCACTAAGGCTCATCCAGACACATTAGTCAACGGTGGACTATTTAATCAACCCTTGCTTAAATATTCCCCGTGACTAACATGTTGTCTTTCGGACAAAATCCATGCCACAGTTAGTTATTTTGAAAAAAATAACCAACGGAAGTAATTAACGGTATGCAGAGTTGTTCTTCTCCACAACCGTTTCTTATCCTGTCGTGTAGCAGGCTCTGTTGATTATTTCCCCTGCCGACAGAGTCGCAAGGCAAGAGTGGCAGAAACCCCTGCTGCTCTAGCCCGTGGGGCTCCCTCGGTAGGAGAAATAATCTCATGCTGGGAAGTGCTTGGGGAGCCCCAATTGTGCCATCTTCTTTCTCTCTTGTGCTGTCCCTTGATGGTGTGGCTCAATCCTTGGCTCCCCGCTCGCTTCCTGGCACGGGCACATGCCGTCCCTGGGTGGGGTGCCGCCCCACATGTTCCCAGGGACTTGTACGTCCCTTGCCACCACTGCCCTGCCCTTAACTCACGTACAATGCAGGCAGGCAAAGTATGAATTTATTTATACTGACCCATATATTTTTGACATACTCTTTTACAAACTAAAACAAAACAAATAGGATATAACATGGGCTTCTACTAAGGTTGTGATTTACAAATATTCAAAAACAAAGGAATAACAATTGTGTTTGTGATGGTAAACTTTGCATAATACTTAGGATGTGCAATACCTTTTGCTCAAATGGATCTTTTCATGCTGTATGAACTAGGGGTTTGGGGGGTGTCATTGTTGTTTGCATAAGTAGTAACGTTAAACCAAGTAGTACTAAAAGTATCTGGCTTGTCTTAGTTGCTTTGTTAATTTGCAAGCTAATGCAGTGTCCCATAAACATTTGTACCAAGTGTCTATGGAGAGTGTTCTGATGTCTTTCCAGCGTTTGGCTACCTCTAGTCTTGCTTATATATCTGCTCTTTACTGCAAGTCTTTGAGGAGAAGGTCCTTATTAGGGCCCACAAAAATTACTGTCGAGGGTAATTTGGACAACATTGGTTTGATATTGTTACAATGTCTGTTTGCAGATTTTGGAAATCATTCTACTAGTTGACAAGTCCACTACATATGGAAATGTGAGCCCATAATTCTACATCCTCTAAAAATGGTTTGAACATTATTCATTTCCATTGTCTGCTATCCTGACAGGCATAAGGTACCACATGTGAATTAACTTCATGGAATTCGTTGTAAAACCTGCCAGGGCTGATTTCATTGGCTTATTTCTGGAGGGCACCAGGTGGGGGAAGGTTGGAATAGGGGGGTGCCTCAATAGAAATATTAGTGGGGAGAGATGGTGGTTTTTTTCACACAATTTCTCCCTGGTTTGCAACATTGCTCTAAACAGGTGGTTACTAAGTGCTATAGGAGAGAACTGCAGATCTCTATTGGGAGTTGTTAATTATTTCCATGTTCACCCATGATTTCTTCTTTGTCATTGTGTAATAGAGAAAGTAATTGCCAAAGTTGGAAGATAGCATGATACTCTGTTAGGTTTGGGGTGGTTTCATTGAAGGTTGCCACCAAAATAAGAATTCCATCTGTATGTGATCCCAGCTTCCCAGGTTTTTTTTCCGTATATGGTTCAATGTCATGTCTATGCTATAGAGTTTAGTATTGTGGTTTTGCAGGTTCATGACTGGGGGTTCCTCTAGACGATTGATTTAAGGCTCATGCATGGCGCATTAACGGTTTTACCTCTATAAGAATGAAGCACAAATCAGGCGTGCAGCCGATTTTTATCCTCGTTAATGCGCTTTTTCAATTTCGTATTAAATAGCGACTTTTCATTTCCTCCGAAGTTACAGTGCCTTATGTTAGTATAAACAACTTCTGAGCAGTCGCTTTAACGGTGATAGTGGATGGACTATGGTGGTGATGTCATGCATGAAGAACTGCCCCTTCACCCCTTTGGTGTGAACACCTCCCACAGTTGTGTTTTGTCATTTCCTGTCTCCTCCCTCCCTCCCTTTCTTCTTCTTCTTCTTCTTCTTCTTCTTCTTCTTCTTCTTCTTCTTCTTCCCTTCCGTCCTGATGGACTGTTTAGTAATGGCTGACCGTACCGGTATTTAAAGTAAAGTTTCTGTTAAATCTTTCTTTCGTCAAAATGCGGAACTACTCACATGGAGCTGGTTCTACAGGAAGCAAGGGGGTTGAAATAAGGATGTGCGCATAATTAGAGATCCGCTAAGATGTTGTTGCCATTGAGCTGTCGTCTTGCATGCTGTTACTCGGGAGTAAGGCACATTGAGTTACCTCCCCCCTCCCTTCTCTCATTGCTTTACCGGGAAGTTGTGTGTTTGTGTGTGTGTGTGTGTGTGTGTGTGTGTGTGTGTCTGTCTGGTGTATCGAACCAAAATGACCATTTTGTACAGAGATACCACTGCAATATCTTTATTCTACAAATGGTTACATGTGGGCACAAGCCCATTGCAAAGCGTGGGTGGAGTAATCAGAAAGGCACTGCACAGGTTGGGAACACACAGAAAGGCTACACAAAAATTTGCCCTTGAAGCTGCAGATGTGCCTAGTAGGAGGTTGCGAAGCAGGGGGAGATAAGGGACGTCTGGAGCTAGCATTGGGGGGGAAGAGTCCCACGAGAGTTTCTCCCCTCCCTTCCTGTAAGAGCCTGTCCGAAGCTATAGGCTTGCGTTTCCATTTATTCCTGAGTAGTTGTGAGGGGGACTACTACAAATGGCGATCGGGCACAAGGGAAGAGGTAGCCCAGGTGACCAAAGGTGGGAGATTCAGGTGGGCAGGGTTAACAAATGGCGGGAAACTGAGGGGGCAGTTCCACCAGGACACAGGGCGATGCTTTCATCAACATTTCTTCTTTCGAACCTCAATCTATGCTTCATTCATAATGTGATTCTACGCATATAAACAACTTTAAAGCGATTTGCATAGAGCCTGTCATTCGCTTCCACATCTCTCGTCTATAGGAATTAGGCGTAAACTCGAATGTAGGCTAATGTGCCTATTCAGAGAATCAGGCGTAAAACCAACCTCTTCTAGAGGGGACCTGGGGTGCCTTATGTCCCGAAGCCCTTTCAAGATGGTTTCCTTTGCAGAGTAGCAGGAGAAACACAAAAATGATGTCATATGGTTTGGCTGTGGTAGGTTGTTTGGACAATAGTGTCCAGTGATTCATCACATAGTCATCAGCCAAGATTGGCAGATCAGGCAAGAGTTCTGCAAACCACCATGTGAGAAGATAAATCATATTCTGCTTTCCCACAGACTGTGATCTTTTTGCACCCCTAAATTTAAACATTGACTATAGTTCTCCAGGTCTTTCAGTTTGAATTGCATAGCCACCATGGTTCTGGATAAAGCGTATAGCTTTGGGGGGTATTTTAACACCCATCTCAAGGGCTTTGTTTGCTGTTCCAGAGGAATTGGCTAATTTTTCAGACCTCTCAGATATTCTCTTTTTTTAACAGCCTGAAGGCTGCAGACCATTCAGATGAAAGATCTTTGCAGTGCTGCTTTAATTGCTCTGATATTTCATGCAACAGTATAAAATTATCTGTTGAATCTCCCCCTTGCATGAGGTAGCCATGTTTAGCCCTCCTTCATCTTCTGACACTTTGCAATAGACAGCTAGATCTTACAACCCCAATAGGTTTTAAAATCCCACTAGCACCCCCCCCCCCCCCCGGGAACTGTATTGCATACTTGAGCCAAGGAATACTTACATTTCCTGTTTCCTTCAGTTCAAAATGCTTCTAATACCTGCTGTTTAAGGGTGAGTTGAGGAGTTATCAATGTTGGCTGCCATCTTCACCTGGTGATGTAGCTATCTCCCATACTGACCCTTCTTAGACCTGAGCCTTTTTTTGGAGCAGTCATGTTTTAATGGTAAGAGGCAATTAGGTCTCTCTTCCTCCATGTATTTCAGTCCTATGCCTTCCTAAATTGGAATTTGTCTACTGAGCAATAATATATGTCTCTTGCCAAAAGGAAAAAACACACACACCAAGTACTGTACAGTAGGTGGTTAGCAGCTACTCCTTGGAGCATATCAGGCAGCTGTCTTTCTAGCCATCAATGAAGTGAGGAAGAAAAGAAAGCTTGGTACTGCAGCAATCATTTATTGGGTGAACTTTGGTAATTGCCACTAGAGGAGAGAGAGCAGTGTTTGCAGCAATAGGAGTTGAAAGCAGACTACTTTGGAGAGATGATTGCCTACCACCCTCTGCTTTCTTCTCAGTCAGAACTGGTTGCTGATGAGTTATGCAGCCTTAATAATTTTTTACGTGACTTCTAAAGCTAACCCTCTATATGCTATAAAACATCTTGCCTTATTTGGCTAGTCTTAATGGCAGTCCATATTGAATGCATGATCTAGTATGCTAGTTTCTAAAATATCTGTAGAAAATGTATGTGTGTGTGTAAAACCCTTAAGTTCATATATTGGAAAATACTAGACAAGTTTTCCTTTCTCATTATTCCTTCTTAAGTACATAGTAAAGGTCTTAGCTCTTTTTGCCTTGTACTGCTTTGTGACGTAGATAAGAATTTGTGGACCTATAGAAACAACTTACATTGCTCCAGCTAAAAATTAGTTAGTTAAAATAAATTTAATTCTTGTCACAATTCTATTCCACCCTTTCCTCCAAAGCGTTTGTAGTAGTATATATGGAGTTTTCCCCATTACTTACATTGGTGTTAGACTTGATTGTGGAAATATGACTTCATGTCTCCAACTCAGCTATGAAACTTACAGAGTAGCCCTTGGCAAGTCATGATCTTCCCTCCCACCTATTTCATATGGTGTTTATAAGGCTAAAATCAGAATGTTCCATGTTTTGCTGAGAGTTCCCTGAAGTAAGAATGATGCAAATTTAATAAATATAATTTAGTTGACTTTAGTGAGACTGTTGTAAAGTTCTGTGTCTGCTAATACTACTGAAAAATTAACTACTGTAATAGAAGCGCTGCTATAAGAGGATACAGTGATTTATTTGTACCATAAGAAACTATATTCCCTATGAAATGGCTGTCTCATAGCATCATAAATAACTTTGATTTGCATTTTTACATGCTGGGGAGTAGGGTTTCCTTGTTTCTCAACTATGCAGAAACATTTGGCAAATGCCTTACACCAAGAGTGTTTACTTCTTTAAAATAATTTACCACACATTCAGTTCACAGTTTTGCCTTGTGTACTAGCTTAGTTTGTAATGAGCTGTTGTAGTTAAAAGGTGGGTAAGATTAATGGGCTGACTGGGGAATATGATAGCAGTATTGCTGTCATATTAGAACTTAGCAGACGATGGAATTGCACTTGAGCTACAACAACATTTTTTAACTCCACAGCCGACATGACTGTATTTATTTATTTATAAAATCTATGAGCCACTTTTTAGGGTAAATGCTCCCAAGACAGCATACAACAGAACTTAAAAACCACAAAACATAAAACAATGATAAAAACAGAAGATCAAAATTAACTGTTGAAAGCCAGATAGCCCCATATATGCAATTGCATTGGTAGAGTCATAATTCAATTATAGACCAAATAAATAGATGAGTCTTTAGGACCCACTTGAAAGCCTGTAATGATGGGACTTGGGAATCATCAACAGAGTTCCACAAGTTGGGGACCACTACTGAGAAGGCCCTATGCCTTGCTCCCACAAGCCTAATTGCTCTTGCACACAACTAGGACCTCTTGATGCTGATCTCAGACTGTAGGCAGATTGGTATAGGTGAAGGTGGTCCTTCAAGTAACCTGGACCCACACTATTTAGAGGTTTAAAGGCCAATACCAGCACTTTAAATTGGGTCCAGAAATGTGCTGGCAACATGACCTGACTCTGTAGCACCTACCAGAAACTCAAACGGCCACCAGTTGAAGTTTCCAAACTGCCTTCAAAGGTAGTCTTGCATTACAGCAATCGAGAAAAAGGGGAGAGAAGCAGGTTCTCAGAATGCTAAGATATCTTTATTAATATACACCCAACGTGTTTCGGCCTGTGGGATTTTATTTGAAAGGCCTTCTTCAGGGGAATGATTAGATAGGTCTGCAGAACTTTCTAAGTCAACTGGAAGTCTACAGACCTATCTAATCATTCCCCTGAAGAAGGCCTTTCAAATAAAATCCCACAGGCCGAAACACGTTGGGTGTATATTAATAAAGATATCTTAGCATTCTGAGAACCTGCTTCTCTCCCCTTTTTCTCGATTTGAGTGGATGCTCTCCTCCCTTTGGTTTTTTGCATTACAGCAAGCCAACCTAGATGTCACTAGAGCATGGACAACTGAAGCAACGTCTACCCTCTACAGATACTGTTGCAGCTGGTAAAAATTACACCTGGACTTCCACAGTTATTGCCAAAACCAGAAGAACTCTGTGAACTCAGTCTGCCAGGAGGAGTACAATCCTATCTAGGATCAGTTGCAAGCCCCCATCCAGAGTTTTCTACTTCCCTATCCGCAGTATCTCTGTCTTGTCTGGCTTAAGTTTCAATTTGTTCCCCTTCATTCATCCCAAAACCGCCATCAGACACTGTTTCAAGAGTTCCACAGCCTTACTATGTTGAGTTGGTTGAAATGAAAGGTAGAGCTGAGTGTCATCCACATATAGATTGCACTTTAGCTCAAAGCTCTGGATAACTTTCCCCAGCAGTTTCATGTAGACAGTAATGTAGGCACAGGGGACAAGATAGAATTTTGTGGCACCCCATAAGACCTGGGCAATGAGAGACTATGGCTGCCTTCACCAACGTGGTGTCCCCCAGATATTTTGAACTATAACTCTCATCAGTCCCAGCTAGAGATGTGAAGGCCTGGGGAAAAAACTGAAAAAAATCAGAAAAACAGTTTTTTTCCGTTTTTTCCGAAAGCTTTTTTGTTTTGTTTTTTCTGAACAAATTAAACAAAATGAAGAAAAAATGGATTATGGAATGTTTTCTTTTAGCATGATGAATAAAATGTTTACAACAAGGTGTTCATATATTACTTCTCCAAATGATTTCTAAAAACTATTTACAGTATCAGATTATTACAGTTTCTGTGCACCAAGGACAAGCAAGCAAGCCCTAGATTGCAAACTGAGAAACAACAACTCTCAAATACAAAAGCAATATGCATTTCTGCCTCTAGGGGGCACTGCCATTGTCACAAGAGAAGGGAAAGGTTTCAGTTTCTTTTTTGCTTGTGGGTGGTTCTGTCCTCTTGTCTTGACTAGTCTAGGCCACAAAGGACTGGAAGAGAGTACAGAGAAACAAAAGGGGGCTGAAAGTATACTTAATTGAAAGGTAAGAGTTTAAATTTATCTGATTTCAGAAAATTAAACCATATTTTAGCTGAATTAGTTTATTTTCATAACCCTTATGTAAATCATAATTTAATTCCTACTAATCTTATTCTTTATTTCCTCCCCAACCATAGTTTAGTGTTTACTTGCAAGCTAGCCACTAAATTATTTTTCTCCCCACCCCCCTCAGGAAAATGGTGAGACCAATATCTAGCATATGGAGGCATTTCCACACTACAAGTTCTTCTGAGAAAAAAATGTGATTTGCAAATACTGTCAAATGAAATATGCATTTCCAAATGCTACTAGGATGACAAAACACGTTCTTGTATGTAACAAGTGTCCAGTAGATATTTAAAAATCCTTCATGGATCTAAGTGAGGAGGACCATAATGATGAAAGTACACATAGCTTTCCTCAACGTTCTCGTTCAAGAAGTCCTCTTTCTGCTCCGTCTGTAACATCAGCATCCTCACAAAGTGTTGTCCCATCAGCAGCATCTTCAAGTAAACAAATATTGCAACCAACTGCATCCAAAAAATACTCAATAGCTTCATTTGTAGACAAGATGACATCTGAAGATCAGGGAAAAATTGATCAAGCTCTTGCAAGAGCAATATATTCTTCTGGAACCCCATTGTCAATAACTGAAAATACATACTAGCAGGAAGCTTTTAAATTACTAAGACCATCATACCATTTGCCCAGTATACATTCTTTGAGCAAGCCTCTTTTAGAGTCAGAATACCAACGTGTAATGGAATCTGTGCAAGGAAAAATCAACAAAGCACTGTGTCTTGCTCTACTTACAGATGGATGGACAAATATGAGAGGAGAAGGAATTATAAATTTTGTGATAGCAACACCTCAACCAGTTTTTTACAGAAGCATTGAAACAGGAAAGAACAGACATGCTACAGAGTATATCATTGGTAAAATATGCGAAATCCTACAGAAAATTGGGAGTGGTAAAGTATTTGCTTTGCTGACTGACAATGCAAGTAATATGAAAGCAGCATGGAAGATCATAATGGATAAGTATCCACATATTACTGCAATAGGATGTGCATATCATGGGCTAAACTTGCTTCTTAACGATATTATGAAACTGGACACCCTTCAAAGGATCTATAGAAGAGCAAAAGAAGTTATAAAATATGTAAAAGCTACTCATATTGTAGCTGTAGTTTTCAAGACGAAGCAAGTAGAAAAAAATGCAAAGAATAAAATAGTAACACTGAAGCTTTGTAGTAAAACTCGGTGGGGTGGAGTGGTGATCTCCTTTGAAAGTTTATTAAAAAAAACAAAGAAGCTCTTCAAGAAACAGTAATAGTTGAGGATCTTAAAGTACCCAGGAGTGTAAGGAACACTGTACTTGATGAGGATGTCTTCTGGGTTCAGCTGCAGAATTCCTTGAAGATTCTAAAGCCAATTTCTTCAGCAGTCACTGCATCTGAATCAGACAGTGCACTTTTATCAGAAATTCCTTACCAAATGGCCAAGATAAGATCTCAATGTATCTCCACTTACAACTACAGAAGAAAGTAAAGTGAAATATTTTATTAAACAAAGGGAAGAATTTTGTTGCCATCCAATTCATGCTGCTCCAAATCTGTTGGATCCAACGTTCAAAGGTAGAAATATCAGTGATAGCACTGCTATTGCATTTGACTGGATTACAAAACAAGCATCACACTTAGGACTTGATGTTGGAAAGGTACTTTCAAAAGTTGCAGAATACAGAACATCTTCAGGGATTTGGTCCAGGAATGCAGTCTGGGATTCTGCCAAACATATCCCTCCTACAACATGGTGGCAAGGTCTTTGCACAACACAGCCTCTGTCTCTTCTTGCTTCTCGCTTTCTTCAGATTCCACCGTCTTCTGCAGCATGTGAAAGAATCTGGTCTATGTTTGGGAACACTCACACCAAATCAAGAAATAAATGGACATGTGAAAAGGTAGAGAAGCTTGTTTCAATCCGGGCAAACTTTCAGTTTTCAGAAATCTATGATAACTACGATGATGACAAACATAACAAAGCAGAAGCAGAGACTGAAACTGATAGTGATAGCTGTAGCTCAGAGAAGGAGTCTGATTAAATGTCATGTCAGTTCATTGAATCTTGTCCCCCCCCTTTTTTTTTCTCAGTTCTTTTTATGGGAATGAGTGCTTTATATCTGCTTGACACTGTGGAGGACTAGCAGAGACATGCTTTTCTTTGTTACTAATGTTGATGGTTTCTTCTGGTTTTTTTTTTTAATTGCCTGTTCCTCATAAACTGACAAAACCAAAGAGGTTCTTTACAGTTCAGGTTTTCCTTACAGTTCAGGAGCTTGTAGCTCCATTTGTTACCAAATAAAGTCAAAATTTTAAAAAGTAAATTCAGTTTGTAATAATTATTTGAATACACTGTACTTTGAATATACCAAATGTGATAATTTTATGCCAGACCAACTTACACATAATTACATTTTATGTTCCTAAAGTTACAAAGTGACTTTCAATCTGTAAAAGCTGCTAATATTGCATCTTTTTCCATTTTTACGAAAATTTCCATTTCCCCCCGGAAAATAACTGGGGAAAAAACGTTTTTTTTTCCATGGCTTCAAAATTTCCAGAAATTTTACATCTCTATCTAGGATTCAATCAGTGCTGCCATCATGTTTCAAAATTGGTGGGTTGTACTTTATAGAATCAAACATTATGCTTTATAAACAAACTTTTAAGATTTATTCAAACAAAGTCTTTTCTACAATACTCTCTCAGGCTGTGGCATCTCTCTCCTCATGCCAGAAGCAGTGGGTGAGCCCTTAACTACTTTCTGGGTCCTCCCTGGAAGCACAACCCATTTAGGTGGAATCTAATAGTTCTTTCATGTTGTTATATAGGGGACCTTGAAGCCTTTTCTTCTAACTACTGCTTCCAGATGGGAGTTAGGAGAAGTTCCATCTGCTAGTGTTCAGCCAGTTTACAAAGTGTCCCTGGGATCCCCACCCCCGGACGCGTGCACACACACACACACACACACACACACACTGCAGGAAGCAGACAGCACTTACTGTGCTTCCCAAGTGGCTAACTGGATGACCAGTGAAGCAGTCTGGACTGAACTTTATTTGTCTACTGTGGAATTGGAAGCAAAGAAACTTCCTGTGTATTCTCTCATATATTAGATCTGTTAGAATATGCCCTAAGAATGACCTTCTCTGTATTTGGAAAGTGGCTGTGCTGAAAGCCAACTGCACAAGTAGTATGTTTCTCTACTGTAAAATCCACTTTCGATTTTATTTATTACTGAATTTTCATTAGCACAGTGGAACTAGGATATGAAAGATGACATAATTATATGTCTCTCTTTCTCTCTCCCCCACCCCACCCTGCTTTTGTGTGCCACTACCTCAAGGTTCGCTTCTCTTATATGCGGATGAAGTATCTCTTCTTCTCTTGGCTAGGAGTATTTATTGGCAGCTGGATTATTTATGTTCAGTACTCATCTTACACAGAACTTTGCAGAGGACACGACTGCAAGAAAATAATAGTAAGTATAATAAGGGATATATATATATATATATATATATATATATTGTTGGCATTCTTTGCATGCTGCCTTTAGCCTTTTTTAAATAAATAAGTGTGATAGAAGCAATGAATATAATTATACATTTTTAAACAGCACTTTTACAACTGATCCTGCATTTACTCAGACATAAACCTTGAGTTCAATTGTACTTCCTTTCAAGTATCATAGGGTTGCAACCTTAAAAATAGTATCCAATAGTTTTTGCAGTAAAGGTTATTGCAAAGTAAAGATTGTGATACATTTACTCCCTAATTTCACACTAAGTGATTGTGAACTGCAACCTGCACCTTCAGACATCTTGGATGAACATACACCTGTAAGCTGAGAAATGTTGTTTAAATAGCTGGAACTGGTGTGGAACCATTACTTTTTTTCATAAGGAACAACTTACTTCTTTTTCTTTTGCTATTTCACGTATGTAAATAGTATTATTTTGGCAATGTTTCTTGTGTGTGTCAAGAGAGACAGATCAAACAAAAAAGAACTGGTATCCTGTGCACTTGTCAGTTCTTCAAATTATTATTAACCTGGTTCATTGGAAGAGAAGGAATTGTTAAGACTCTTCTTGGGAATTGTGTGCAAGGATAAGGAATTAAGAACAAAAAAGGTAGACTTGAAGATCTAAATGGAATTTAAAGCTTTTGAAATTGTTAGACAAAAGGAACCCCCATTGGGCCTGTTCAGGCGATACTTCAGGCTCTGTGGCTAGTGAAACTGTGGTTCTCTGGAGTTAGCAGTAACCACAAGCCATTCTGTCACACACAACACTTTCAGCTACGGTTAGAGCCACTAACCCTGCTGCAGATGGTCTGACTGTGGTTAGTGAGTGAGCAGGGTTTAACAAAACACATTGCAGATGACACCTTAAACCCTGCTACTTAACCAAAAGCCTTAACTAGCAGTTTAAGGTGTCTTCTGAACAGGCCCACTGTGATCCATGGTGAAGGGAGTTGCTTGATCTTATGGGCTAGGAAAACAAGAGATGTGTAATTAGGCATGGGTAAAAAAAAAATCAGTATTAGATATTGAAGAGTGTGATAGTATTAAGTGCATTTGCATTGATGATAGGATCAGATTGAAACAGAGACTAGTAGAGGTTGACATGTGGTATCCATATGTTCTGAAGAACCCAAAATTGTTGTTCAGATATTGGAGCTATCTTATTTAGTGTATATATGAGTAGTCTAATTATCTTTGTGTAAAACCAGTTTTCAGGATTGGATTTGCGTTTAAACATATGACACAATGAGTGTGATGTTAGTGAAAATGCGGTGATCCTCAGATGGTGGTCTTCTCTGCCATTTTTTCCAGTGTGATAAGTACAAGACTGGAGTTATTGATGGATCAGCATGCAGTAGCCTATGTACAAGACAAACTCTTTATTTTGGAAAATGTTTGTCAACCAAACCCAACAACCAGGTATGACTGCTCTATATTTTTGTCAGGTTCAGAAAAAGCTTTAAGTGGCAACTCTTGCAATTATTATTATTATTATTATTATTATTATTATTATTATATTACACTTATATACCACCCCATAGCCAAAGCTCTCTGTGTAACTTCTATGTAACATATTGCTTAAAAAGACTTTAAATCAAAGACAGATGAAAACACATTCAAAAACTTAATGAGATAAACTGCTTCATGAAATTTAAAATTTTGGAGACTGGAACATGACCTCTAAAATCTATGATCAAAGGTTACAGTTGGGGAGGAGAATAAAGTGGGGGAGGACTTGGCCTGATTGAGCCCGTTATAGTATCCTGGAGTGTTGGGGGGAAATGCCATGGGGCTTTAAAAATCTCATCCCATGTTATTATATAGGGAGGTTTAAGGATGCGGAAAAGTAAAAATTTACATTTTCCCTTTCCCATTCTACCAAAACCTCCTGCCCCACTAACAATATAGCAACAAAGTACTCAGGTTTGGGAATGACAGCTGGACGCAAACCTAGGTCCTTCAGCACTTAGGAGCATGGGAAAGAGAGTGGGATTGCTTTTCTTTTTCCTCTCCTGAAATTCTCCTCCTCTTGCTCCTAGTGAGCCCCAAACAGCATGACAAGAGACCAGTTTAAGGCTGGCTTGAATCCAGAATAGAGCACCTATTAGGGCTTGGGGTAACCACAGCATTTTTGTTGTTCATGTTGGTTTGCACAATCAAAATAAGCTTATTTTAGCTTCTAAACTTGGTTTCACTTATAGTTAACTAAAAGAAAATGAATATGGGAGAAGTCTGTGTTCAACAACAATTTAAAGTCCATCCTAATTTACAAGAACGCCTGCATTTTAAACTTCTATAGACTGTGCTTGCAGAAAATGACACATCATCCTTCATCTAAAATACTGTTTGTAATTTCACATTAGTTGCCATGCAGAAATTCATACACTCTAAAAAGTTATGAACCTATAAAAGGGGTGGGATATAGCTCTAGTAGTTATGACATATCACTGGGCAGCCATCTTGATGGTATGGATAATATTTGTATTCCAATACAGCACATATTTTTCTATCCACCACTGCAAAATCAAATTGGGGAAAATTGCATGATTTTTTCTGCTACGATAAAATGCTTTAAAATCTCTTTAAATTATATAATAATATCTTAAATAAGCTTTATAATACTGTATTTTGTACTGTAAATGCCCTTTCCACTTATGCATGCTATTGTCCTCAATCTGCCTTGTGTGAACACTTTACTTCTAGGCATGATACTGAGTAGGGCTTTTGCTCAGTTAAAGAAATCTTAAAACAATTGATCATCTTGAGTGTTCAAAATGTATGCAACTTTAATTTGGTAGGCTTTTTTTTTTACAAGAAAATAAGCATACTCCTTTTTACATGATATATGCACATACCTTAATAGGCACTAACTTACCAGTGCCATTCTCTCCTATGTTTGAAAGAATGGGGGAATGGCTTCTTCTTAGATGGCATCTGTCAGCTGCACTACTTTTGCTAGTACTTGTATAAGTTTATTTATATTTATTTTAATCTGCTGCCCACTTACTCAGCTCACCTTCATAATGAAAAGGGGCTTCATTAATTAAGTCATCAATTTAATCAAGTAAGCACAGATCACCTATTAATAGGACAGATCCTTGGTGTAAAAAAAAAGATTTTTGTCTGTAATTTTTGTCTCTTCTGTCTTGTACAGATGTATTTAGGAGCCTGGGCTAATCTACAAGGTGTTATAAAATGCCAGATGGAAGAAAATACTCATATTGATCTCAGAACTGAACTAGAACCAAGGAAGGATGCTATTCTGTTTGATAAACCAACAAGAGGAACTACTGTTCAGAAATTCAAGGAGATGGTATATGGGCTTTTTAAAGTGAGTATGTTCCCTCTCCTTCTCCATCTCTCTAGTTGTGGCTAGGGAGCTCAAAGGACTGGTGATATCTATAAGACTCCAATGTTTACTATAGGCATTGCTTTGCAGTACTAAGTTGAGAGCCTAAGTACATGTTATGTTAAATGTGTTGCTTCAGCCACATCAGAATTTTAAAAAATTATTACCAAGCATGGTGTCTGGTTTTCATTGGGATTGCTGCACACTGCTGTGATCCCAACAAAAACAGCCCCCCTCCCTGTGCTACAAATAGCAATGTGGGAGAAAGTTCCCATTACTATTTGTAGTTCAGGGAACTGTATATTTGTTGGAATTGAGGGTGGTGGAAAGCTTAAACCCCTTTTTCCTTTGTGCTTTAGACATGATTTTAAAAACTGTTCTTCCATGTTTACTATTCATCTTTTTTAAAACACACTGATGTTCTGGAAGTGACACATATAACATAATATGTAGTTAGGCCCTGAGTTATATTTTAGCTGAAAAACTACAAATGATATAATACTGAAGTCAATGGTAAAATGTCCTTTTGGTGGGTCATCAGTAATTGGATAAAATTCACATAGATGTATCTGGTATGAAATAATATGCTAGTACCTGTCTGAAAGTAATAGTTGAGATTTTCAAACACTTTTGTAATCTAGGCAAATAACCACAATTAGTAGAGAACGATAAAATCATCTTAAAATGACTACACTAAATGCCTTTGGAGCAAGACTTCATAAGGTTACTAGGAATAGGAGAAAGGTGTTAATGTGCATAGTCAGATGTGGTCATGCTAATGTGTGAGGGGCTTTGTAATACTGATATATGTGGCCCAGACAACTGCTGCCTCTACTGGGAGTGCAAGAAATACATGGGACAAAAGGTGGATCTTTGTGCTAAAATGTGTCAAATACCATGCCTTCTCTCCCAAGTAATGCTACCTGATCCTCTTATCCGTAGTCTGGAGAGCCTTAAATTTGCTTTGTGCCAGTAGTTGCATGACTGGTGTTTATAGAACTGAGAACAGCTGTTTTAAGTTTCCTTTATCTTTTTTGCTCACCATTTTGATTATATGCTTTTCTGACACAGATACTAATATATGTCGGAAAAAGTGATTGTAACACGTGCCTTACGGTTGTCTGTCTGTCCTGATCACTGAGATCATGATTTCGTTAAATTTCTAAAAGGTGTGTTAGCACCCATATAGCTCAGTGTTGGTTAACATATTTTAACATATTTTAACAGTTAACATATTTTAAAAAAATATATGCATATGATGTTTGACTATATATATGGCTTCCTTCTAGGCAAAACTGGGTGAGCAGGGAAATCTTCCTGAACTGGTTAATCTCATCTTGTCTGTTGCTGATGGGAATAAAGATGGTCGAGTTTCCTTGCCAGAAGCGAAGTCAGCATGGGCCCTTCTCCAACTAAATGAATTTCTGCTCATGGTAATTCTCCAGGATAAAGAACATACTCCCAAATTGTTGGGCTTTTGTGGGGATCTGTATGTGATGGAAAAAGTTGAATATACCTCTCTTTTTGGAATTAGCCTTCCGTGGATCATAGAACTGTTCATTCCCTCTGGTTTCAGAAGAAACATAGATCAGTGGTTTACTCCATCATGGCCTAGAAAGGCAAAAATAGCCATAGGGCTTCTGGAATTTGTGGAAGACATTTTCCATGGACCATATGGAAATTTTCTTATGTGTGATACGAGTGCCAAAAACCTGGGTTACAATGATAAATACGACTTAAAAATGGTGGATATGAGAAAAATCGTGCCAGAAATGAACTTGAAAGAACTAATTAAAGATCGTCACTGTGAGTCTGACCTGGATTGTGTATATGGATCAGACTGTAGAACTGTATGTGACCAAAGTAAAATGAAATGTACCACAGAAATAATTCAGCCAAACTTAGCAAAGGTGTGCCAGTTGCTTAAAGACTACCTGCTTCGTGGGGCTCCTCTGGAAATACATGAGGAATTAGAGAAACAATTGTACTCATGCATTGCTCTGAAAGTTTCAGCAAACCAGATGGAGATGGAGCATTCCTTAATACTGAACAACCTGAAAACTCTACTGTGGAAGAAAATATCTCATACAAATGATTCGTAGTTTCTTTGTCTCAGAAGAAAACACAGTTGCTGCTGTAGGAGCTGACCACTTTTTCTCCAACATGGCTTCAACATATTCAACATATTCTTTATTTAGCCTCACCTCTTTCATCAGTGCTCCTTCAAACGTTGCCACTACAGTGATTTTTTTCCAGTTGGAAAATGATGTACGTTCTCTACGTATCTGCCTGGCAGAGACTACTGAAGCCATATGGCTATAACATTCCCATTTGGGAAACAATACAGGTTCCATGTTCTCCTCCTGCCCTTGCTCAAATTAAGATCCTTTAAGAAGGGCATTCTCTTGATAGTATTCACTCTTATTTCCACAGAGACTAACATAATTTTTTGAGCAAAACTTTCTTGTTCAGAAAAAGCACTTTGAACACTCCCAGGAGGTCTGTTCTATTTCAGAATGCAATTGTGAGATGACATTTATTTAATCACCTCAAAAACTCACTGCATGTGGAAAATCTAGCATTTCAAAGAAAGGATTGCTGCCTAACCTTCTCCCTGATGTGTTAGCTTTTTGAAGCCAGGGAGTTTTTGAAATAGAAAAGTACTGAAATGAGAATCCCACCTGCAATCTTAAGTAATGCCTGAAGTAAACTTTAACAGTGCTATAAGAAGTTACTTCTTTTTTCTTTCCCCATTCCTACGCCTTTCTCTTCCTCTTCTCTTGCCACACCTCAAAAAATTACAAATTGGGTTGTGTTGCTTTTAAAAAAAAATGGAAGTCTGTTTTTTTTAATGAAAAACTTTACAAGCATTAGCCTGAAGATTCACCACTACTAGAAATTAACGTGGTAGAATGAATCCAAGCTATTTATAAATAAAATGAGTATTTTTGAGATTATTTACTAATTTTAGCATGGCAGAATTTGCACATTAGTGATTTTTCAGAAAGAAAATTAGTGTGACAATTTAAATATTTTAAACTGGAAGTTTTTGGAACCAGAACTTTTTTGTTAGGTTTTTACATTTGTATACACATTTACCTCATGCGTACATTGAATGTTACTCAGTTTGCTGAAAATTCCTAGTTAAAAGTAGATATTGTACCATGCTAGCAGTTGAGGATTTAAACAGAGCATGTTGCACACACATACATACTGTACCAGCAATATTTAAAGACACTAAAGTAAACTGATAAATTACAATCATCGTCTGGATCATAATGAAAGCAAATTTATAACAAAGAATTAAGTATTACACAAAGTGAAGGCAAGGAGTTCAGAGGCACTTAAACTGACTTTTCTACATGTGAAATTCATAACGTTAATGCAATTAATAATCCAATGACAGTCATCTCTTTATGGTAAAATATTTAAAATCATAAGACATAATCTGGCCAAAGGTATCCACATCCAACAGTCCAATTCCTAACGTGTTTGTTCTGAAGTAATTTTATTCTAGTTCAATGGGAATAACTCCCAAGTAAATGTGGGTATAGAAATACAGGCTGTGTCTAGTTGAATTTTATGTAAGGTTAAGCATCGATATTAAAGGCCCAGCTCCTTCGGAACATCAGCAACTGAACACATGTTAAAGAAACAGCAAGCTCCTTTATTACAACAGGACACAAACACACACGTTTTACCAGAGTCCATGGAGCAGAGTCTTTTGTGAGCCCAAGTTCAAAAATCCCCAGATAATTCTGAACAGGAGCCAGAAACGGGGTCTTAAAGTCCAGAGGTATAATCCAAGACTCGCCATGGGATTCAAAGCATGCAATAGTTCAGGATTTGAGAATAGTCCAGCAAAGGAGTGTCCAGAATCAGCAGCATTATAGCTACAAACCTTGTTTGCCTGTGCACCAGCTTTTATGCAGGGGCAGGGCGACAAGAGTCCCTTACTTGTTAATCAAGCCCTATGGGAAAACAGCCTGTAGTTGAGAACTCCACTTGACTGGTTGTTTTCCTCTTGCCTTTTCAGCTGGTGGCATTGCCTGGCAGTTAGTCTTGGACATGCCCCTTCTTTGGCCGGATCTGCCTCCTGGACTCTTATCAAAGAATGTTCCATAGGCTAGGGCAACTCAGAAGCTTCTTCTCAGGCTGGCTATAACAGGGGGAGAAGTAGCTTCCTCCTCCTGGCTGCAGTCTACTGTGAAACCAGCCAGAGACAAACTTCCAGAACCCTGACAGTCCAAAACTTGACTAGGCCCTAAGTGAGATTCTTCTGTCTCTGAATCAGACTCTTCCTCTGAGACTGTGGCCTCCGGGGAAGGCATGACACCCAGCCAAATCCATAAACCAGTTATTGAATCCAAGCTATTCATCCAGAAGTCAAATGAGTTAATAGTTCTGGTTTTGTGGGTCAAGCATTTCATGAGCCACTTTAAAGTCTGGATATTATTTTCAAGTTGACTTTGAAACAGATATGCAGTGTCTACCTTTGTTCTAGGACTATGTGGCAAGCTGGCTTTCGAAGCACGATTGCCTTCTGCTATTGGCTCTCAGTTCTAGTTTTACTTACAAAACGGCAAAGTAAAGCAAGACAATGGCAAGGTATGCATGTCTGAGAGCACCCTACCTAGTTCAATTTTTAGAACTGTGTGGACTTCGAATTACCTATTTTGCTTTTTTTTGCCTGGCATAGTCTCCAATTTTGAGCAAAAATGGCAACTTTGATCACACATAGATAGTTTTGGTAATCCTCTTTGGCTCCTAGCTGTTGACACTGCTATCTGCTCAAATGACACTTGTCATTGTTTGGCAGAGTTCCTGTGAAGCATTTGTGCACATTGCTGTTGACACTAACTCACTCTCTCCACCCTTCACTTGCATTTCTATCACAAGAGGGAGAAGATGATTAATACAAGCCCTTTATTTTAAAGTTTCCTTTGTTTAACAATCTTTTTTGTCAATAAAACGTGTTTTTCCCACTTTACAAACATGCACTTACAAAGCAAAACTACTTTTGTTTGTTGTACGATGTATGAAGTGTCCATGATTTGCTCTAGGATTTTGCGCATTTTTGCCTTGTATAAATATTTTTACTAACAATATTCTTGCACAATGTCCACCTTGTTTTTAAATTGACTGAGATCCTCTTTAAGAGGCAGCATTTCATATTTTCAACCACTAAACAATCCTGTATCTTCTAGGCATATCCATGCTGCTGGGTAAACCTGAATGTCAATATTGTCACAGTCATTACTTAGTGGGAAAAGATATTGAGCCAAATATATCTAGATATTTGAAATAATTTTGGAATAACAACTTGTTAGCAATGCAGTTTGTACTGTATTTCATTTTGATTGCTGTTAACGCCATCTTCAGGAGTTTTCATTTTGAATATGAATTGTTTACAATAAACTGGAACTATTTCCCCTTTCTCATAGTATTGTTTATTGGACAAAAACATCTAGTAGATTGGGGATGGGGAATATAGTGCGGGTGACGGATTTGCACCGACGTCTCCACAGGCAAGGCAGCAGATTGAGGCTGTTGTGGTGGAAGAGTGAGGTCTTGAATTTCCCCTTCCGAGATCGAGGTGTGAGGCCCTTCGATCCGCTCGTTGTCCCTAGCCAGTGTTGGTACCGGCGACTGCAGCATAGGGGGGTAATGGAGGTAGCTGTCTCGACGTCGACGGTGATAAAGTAACAGTCAAAGACGGCACTGTTGGTCTCGATACTGTTGGTCTCGATGCCGTCTGGTCCCCTGATAATTGTAGGGGTGACTGAGACGGTTCTTCAGCCGACACCGGGATGGTGTCGATGGTGAGTGGTGAACTGTCCTCTTCTGTTAGAGGCGTGACCACAAAGGTTGACCGTTTTGTTGAAGAAATGAAAGACGTGGACCAAGAAGTGGAAGGCATATCCGAGTGGACAACGAGTGCTGGTGGCGTTGCCATGGGCGAATCAACTGCCTGCAAGGCCTTGCTCCAAAGAACAGCCTTCAGTCGATCAGCCCTGTGCCGTCGCGTTTGTTTTGAAAAACCCTGACAAAAATTACAGGATTCAACAATGTGGCCCTCTCCGAGGCTTAGAAGACAGAGAGAGTGGCCGTCAGAAGGGGGAAGTTTACTCCCAAAGTGGGTACACTTTCGAAACAGGGCTTTTAAGGCCATCCATTCGTTGTTTTGAAGAATAACAAGACAAAATAAAATAAATAGGAGAGGATGAAACACCTCAACAAAACGTTCTCTTTAGGAGAAAAACCCGACGAGGTGTTGCCACAATGGCGGACAAAAGAAAACTGAGGGCTGGGCAGGAACCTGTGGTGCATGCTCAGTACGGTATGGGGGAGAGGTTCCCACCCAAAACGCCTCAGCTATAGAAAAATTATTTTCCCGATCGAGGGCCTGCGCAGGCGCAGAGCCCATATGTGTGATGCACAGAGACCACGAAGAAGTACTGGTTCTTGGGCATAAAGTTATGCAGCACTCACTTTGATCTTTACTAGATTGTTATAGAAAATATATTTGTATGTTGAACCCTCCAAATGCAAGGAACTAAATGAGTAAGAGAATCTTATTGGTCATAGTTATGTTGAAATAAATGAAAATCAGTTTCCTTTTATTTCTACTTGATATTTGCATATTGCTTTCGCAAAGGGTGGTACAATATGTGAACACATTATGTACTCTGGTCTGTTGATTCTTCTTCACTTTCAAAGTCATAAGTGCTTCAAAATGGCAATTGACAGTTAAGGAATGGGATACTTGAAGATCTTCATCACACTTAATTTTTCCCCCTGGTTTGCCTCCGCATTTTTTACCTCTGAGGCAGAAGTGCGTCAAACTTATGATCCCTTTCACCTGAATAGCTGCTCTTTCGCTCCTTCACTCTTCCACGCCATCCTCCCCTTCTCTTTTTCCCTCCAGTCAGGTCCTGTCAGATGAGTACTTCAACCAGACCTCTTTTCTGCTGGGCAGAAAAACGACCCTTTAGTCTGGCTCTTTGGGGGCATCGAGGGAGTACAGTCCTGTCTCTGCAGAGATTAAGGCATTGTATAATTTTTAAAAAGGCTTTCGAGCCTAGGATGCAAGGTTTGGGTTTTATATTGAGGCTTGGAGCAGGCTGCTGGGAGAGATCACTTTTCCCTGCTAGGACCTGACGTAATCCATGCAAGCCCCCAGTTCCTTTAAAACTACACAGAGGCTTGGGGCGCATTAAGTGCGCTTAGGGAGCATTAAGTGCGCTTAGGGAAAATAATCCAGTCTTTTAGCATTCTAGGAAAGGGGGGGAGGATGGGGGGTGTCAGCAGGACTGGCACTTGTCTCAAGTGCATTGATCTCCACTCTTTTAATGGTTTGCTTATACTGTCCCCTAGTGAAACATGCTGGGGTAGTATTACATTTAATCAGCTTGTGTATAAAACTCCATGGGACGAAGCATTAAGACTCATGAAATTGTGTGTAATGCCAGCAGCGTAGTCCATGTGTAGTGGTTAGAGCAACAGATTAATGCTATATTCAGACATCATGCTAAACCATGATTTAGCGAAAAATGAACAAGCTGCAGCAAGCCTCCCCACCCCCTCCTAGCAAGGAGCAGGACTTAGAAGCTTTTACTGTTTTAGTTAATGCTGCTTGGTCTGAACTAGTGATTGCTGTTTCTGTGAATTTCAAAATGGGCCAGCTTCAAACCATGGGTTATGAAACTTGTGTCGACATCATCCTTCTATTTTTACTGGTTATTACTAAAGTATTCACATGTATCTAAACCCAATTTCTGAGTTCCTAATCTGTATTCAACTTTGGTCAGGTGGCACACAAACAAATGCACAGGAAAGCATAATCTACCTCTTATCAGCAAGGGGACAAATAAAAGATATTCCTTGGAAAAGGCAGAAGAAACACCTTGTCTTGGCTACAAGCAGCATCAAATTGCTGGGCTATGTATGGGAGGAGCTATCTAGCTTTCCACATACCAGCCTTGGCAAACTAAACCTCATCTACCCTATCAAAATATACAACACAAAAAAAATTATGGAACAAAACACTTGGAAGAAAATACTGACATGATAGGACATTGCTGGGAGTTGAAACTTTTCAACCTCTTGCATCTCAGAACTCAGCTGCATGATTCCAAAAATATTAAAAGGCAACTGCTTCCACCTGCCGGCACTGTAAATACGAAATTTTGCTTACCTGTAATTTCCAAATGTCCTGAGTCACTGCGAAGGACGTTACCATCACAACTGAGATGTACAAAACCAGTGTCAGCTCTATAGTAGGTCTTATAATCAGCTGCTCACAATGTGGTTGGTTGCACATGCCTACCAAATGGTGTTTTAGCTTATTAGAGTATGTCTGTGTCCTCCCAAGGAAATAACCAGAGAATTACCACCCCCAGAATTGCAGACAACTACTTGTCTGATGAGCAAGCAGTGATCCTGTGAGAAATATCATTCTCTTAGGTCTAAGCCAGGGGTGAAGAGAGGGCTACTTTTGACCTATCTTAGAAACCATCCCCACATCTTCTATCTTGCCAAGAGCTTGCTTCTACCCGTCCAGAGTGAATATACTGGACTCATAAAACAATGTTGATGACAGTATTCAAGATCAAGGCACTGGAAAGGAGTTTGGGTATACATGGATCTTATGGTGCTAGGCCAACCGCTAGATCTCTCTTGACTGGATTGGGGGTACCTCTTGATGGACAGTTTCCGTCGACATGTCTTCGCGCTGGTGGCAGTTGCAGTTGCGTCACATGACGCGGCTGCCAATGTGAAAACATCTAGGGGCAAAGTCCCTTTGCCGCGAACTAAAAAAGTCAGCCATTTAACGCGACTTTTTTAGTTCACGGCAGTACTCCCCAATCCATTTAAAGTTTTAAAAGTAAAAAAAACCCAAAGCGCCTCCTCCCCCCTCCCATTTTGTAATTTTTTTTAAAAAAAAACTTACCTGGGAGTAGGGGAGCCAAGGCCCCCAGTCCCTCCCTCCAGCAGCCGCCGTGCTGCCAAATGCTCGGCAGCGAGGGCAGAAACAAAGGAAAAAGCGCCATCACACCCCTTACGTCAGGACTGGCGTAAGGGGCGTAAATGCAATGCGGGGGAGCAGCCAGGGCACAGCACTCCCAGTGTCGTGAAGAGGGGGGCCATGATTTACTTAGTTCCCAGATAGGGGTTTTGGAGGCTTCTTCTGCTTGCCAGCTTGAGATTGCAGAGCACACATGGCCCCAGAGTGAGCTCGTGCAAGATATTTGGCTAGCTAGCGTTACATTGACTATTCCCAAGCAGATTTAGCAAAGGGATTCCCATAAGAGAGCCCCAAAGTTCTGCTTATGCTAAATACCAGCCGTCTTAGGTTAAGGAATCCAACTTCAGTAGTACATTCCTAAGAGGCCTTGATCTACAAGTGTAGCAAAGAAAGTATTGGCTGCCATTGATGGTAACCTGGGAGGATAAAATAAAAGACAAGTTCCTACAAAACTCTTATCTCCTAGTAAAGCTGGTTGGATATCCTAGCAACTTGACCCTTCCTGTAGCCAATAGGAGGTGCTGTCCCACATGCAAGACTGCCTCCCTCAGGCACTTTGAGAGATTAATTCCTCTGCGTCTAATTACTTGGACAGGTAAATAGGATTTCACAGAGTGTTCTGTTGGCCAGAAACCAAAGCAAAACTATGGGCAAATATTTTATTTTATGGGTAGGTCACATGGAAACCCTGGCCTAATTCCATGCATCCCTTGGCTTAATTTCATTCTGGAAAGTCCTGACAGAGAGGAGGGTGAGAAGAAAAACTGAAGTTGTCAGAGCAATGGAAATGTAGTGAGGAGTCTTCTGTAAGCACTCAGTACAGATCTCTGGCAAGGAGGGAAGGGAAACAGAGGAGCTGAAATGGACAGCAAATGCTGCAAGCGAGAGCCCTCTGCAAATGATCATTTCAGAACTCTGGCAGCCTGCTGGGTAGGGGCAAGAGGGAAAAAAACACCCATCATACAGCCCCTAACAAATTATTCTTCAACAGAAAAGAACCCACCCACCCCAATCTATTTGAAGCTATTAACCAGTTTATATCACAGGTAGCCTTACCATTAATAAAACTCAAGTCCTAGGAATGGTGTCATGTCCTATAATGCACTCTTTTGCTCAACAGCTGACAAACTATGCTAGTGTTTTGGCAGCATGAAACTAGCTTTAAGTATGTATCGCAGGCCTTTTATATCACTCAAGTACTTTCAGAACTAAGATGAAGCAACTCAGTGCATATGCTTACAGTAATTTATTTGTATGAACTCATTTTCCCTATTTGGGGGACAGTGATGAAAAATTGCTTCTAAACTACTATAGTTTAAAAAGTCAACACATGCTGAAATTGAATACTTCATAGTCAAAATACTAAAAAATGAAAGATGGCCCTAGCAACTAAATGTATTTAAAATGTGCATCTGCTATCTCTTCAGCACCTTTGTTTTTGTATGGTTTTGCTTGATCAACTATATAACAAGTGTAAAACCTGTGCTACCAGGAATATAAACTTTTGGAATGGTGGTATCTTCTGAGTATTGGATTTCTTTTCCATTGAGTTTTATTCCATCCAGCAACCTAATTAATTTGTGAGCGTAAGATGTAATTACATTTTTACCATACACCCTGCTGTAGTACTGTATACTACACATGCAGATATCTACTGCCTACATATTATATAAATTAACTTTGGTACTCCAAGAGCCTTTTATTAGACACTAGATGGCCACCAATTCAATTAATGGATTTCCAGCACCAGCAGCGGGTTGACAAGACAACCTTTGAGGTTCCTTCCAACACAGAATATCCTCACAGTGCAATGGAGGATGAAAACAGGTAGCCAGCATTCCATGTACTTATTACTGAAAGTTGCAACATATAAACAGCCCAGCAAGAGGTTTTGTTTTGAACACAGTATGCACACAGTATGCACTGCTCTGGAATTGTAAGGAACAAGGAATTCACCGATATTCATCAACACATCTTCTATGTCAGGGTGCAGAACCTCAGGCCTGGGGCTTTTTCCTCAGGCTGTCTCCTGGCCCCATCATCTTTCCCCCAATGATCGATCATTTGGTTGGGGTCCTGACTTTTCAGTTTTTCACCCATTCTAAAAGGCTGAAATATATCTAAGGCTGTTAATGGCATTAAGAGCCTTAACCTAAAATGTGCTGGTATCTTTAGCATTTTGTCCCTTCCCCTTTTGTCTTTGGCCCTGCCCACCACTGGAATGAGGCAAAGAGCTCCCTCTGAAATGGAATTTGGCACTGACCTGGGCTGAAATAGGTTCTGCACCCCTGCTCTACATACACACATACAGAAAATAGAGCAGTCCCCTAACTTCAACCCATCCTGTTACTCCTTTCCCCTAGTTATTATCATGTGCTCTTCTCAGGCAGTGTTGCTTTTTAAAACATTCTAGGGCTGCTTTGCAAAGCCAGCCCCTGAATCTTAGAATCAAGACTTTAGGTTTTTGTAAGATGCAAGGGGAAATGGACAAAAAGGTATCAAAAGATCCCAAGGTCCAGACCTTTTCTCATCCAATGCTACTTGTTATATCAACATAGCACTTAATTTTGGCGTACTGATACTACCTCCTAGTTTTATCTATACAAAAACTACTGCTATTCAAGATTTGAGCCTGGATGAGGTGGCTGTACTGGTTTGCACTACTGTGACCTGGGTGGAGGAGGCTGGCAGACTCAGGTTCTCTGCTCAGCATCACTAGACTATGGCTGGGGAGGGGTTCCTGTGATTGTTGGAAATGCATCTTCTCTCCACATTCCATGTTTTTGTAATACCCCAATTTAGACAAGCTGGACAGAACAGGTATTTTGATAATGTACCAATTACCTTGCTGCCTGATAGTCTCCCTGCCTGAGCTCACGCAAGTCATTTTAGAGCTGATTTGAGGACTCCCAGTCTTTTGAGACTCATGAAGCATAGGCGAGTCAAGCTTACAAAACAAGCACAAGAAATGGCAGAGGAATTGTGCATTTCCTTTTGGCATGTCACAATGGAAGTGCATCTTACTCACTCTCCCTGTGCTTCTTGTAAAACGAGCTCTCCTTTTACCCAAAGGGAGAGAAGTAGAATGCCCACACTAGCCTTTGCTTACATATATCAATTGAAATCATTTAGAAAGTACTCTGCACTGACTCACACTGACACAGAGAATAGCAGGAATCCAAACAATCAGATGCTGGCTGACCTGAAATAACTTTAGTTTGGTGTTTTAGAAATACGTCATCAGGAGGAGTTGTTACTGTAAAACTAACTCCATCTTCTCATCTGTAATGTTTTGTACAAGGATGAAATGAAGGAAAAGTAAGCAAGCAGCAGGTGTTCAGTTATCCAATAGCAGCTATAATTCAGTGTCAGTAAGTCAATGCTGACAACATTGGTTCAATAAGTTTATTTTGTTTTCCAAAATCTCCATAGAAAATTATGGAAGGCATCTTAGCTATCAGCCACACGTTCCTGGGCCCTAAGGAAGCTAGCCTTCTTTTGAGCCACACGATCTTTCTTCTGGGCAAGGGACAACTTGGGACGGTTCCACCTGCAAAAAGAGTTTGAATTACTTTACTATCGCTGAAACATAAGGTTTTTTTTTAAAAAAATTAACTGACACACGTGTCACCCCTAACATTTTAAATTGTCAGATACCAAAGTACCATTCTATAAGTTGCCACAGATTTGTCTACCTGCTAACCAGTCTATCACTGCACCGTTCACAGCTAATCTCAGTTTTACTCACCCAAGTAAATCATATCACAATTTATTTTACAAAAGTGGTATCTCAGGTTTTCAAAAGCAATGACATTTTGCCCATATATGTCAGATTTCTTAAGTGACTGTATGTTATAATGCCAGCACTAAATACTGAATAAAACATTCAATATTTATTCCGGGGAGTAAATATTATCTACCCAGTACAAGCTAGGATTATACAGATAGCTCATCACTATATACCTGCCAAGCCTCTTCCTCTCTCACCCTCAAGTTCTAAGGTTATTAATTCTGCAGTGATTGTAAACTTGCCAGCTGTATCTAAATCTACTAAGCATAAGTCTTTAACATGGAAGGAACAGGGAGATTACATACACGGTTGCACAAAAGTATCCAGAGCATTCCTTTTTATGGCAGAAACTGTGGTGCACAGTTGCCCAGCCAACATATGTATGATTCTCTCCCCCTGCAACACCATACTCTTCAAGGCAACCTCAGGGAGAGAGGGCCACATCTCATCAACTAAATGTCCACTGACAGATTAGCTGACTGAAGTTAAACCCTGATTGGGCAGTCTGCTCAGGGACTCCCTCGGTCAAATCCTATATCCGTTCCCAACTAGATAAGCAAATAATATGACTGGACACAGTGAATGGTTTGGGAGTGCCTGTGGGGAACTCTTTGCAGGATGCAAAATATTTTAAAAGTATGGATGCATCTGAGAGCAAAAAAATGTTCTAATAATTTTAAAACTATTGGCCATAATGAAAAACCCACCCACCCCTATGAGTAAACAAATCTCAAAGCAGAATGGAAAATTTGACTATTTGTTTATACCAAGTAACACTGATAACTGCTTCAGGCACTGAGGCAAGCAAGCTTCCCATCCTATGAGTGTGACAAAGGCTAGAATTATCATTAAAACTTCTAACAGGTGGAACTGAGACTTTCATTTCTGGAACTGAATTAAGAACTGCCTATTAAACAGATCCCTACTAATAACATTCTTGACCAAAAAAAAAACAACCATGGTTAGTATCATTCTTTTGAGGCACCTGGGAAATTAACCTTTTATTCATTTTCATATTCAAGCCACCCATATTGCTATTTGTGAACCATCACAGGACTGCAACACAGGGGGAATAAGAGAGACAAAGCATTCTCGACACCTAGCCAAGCTTTTAAAGCATATAAAACTCATTTTGAGTTTTCCAATTTTGTGCTGGAAAATCTAAGCTAAGAATTATCCTCTTCTAGCATCTCCCAAAACAGGACATTTCATTTTCAATGTTAATGTACTCCAAAAAGATATTTAGATTTCACTGGCACAGCACTCTTGAGAAAACAGGCATTTCTTTATGGGATTTCATTTGGGACGCGTGGGTGGATGGGAGAATGAAGACCATCTCACCTCTTCTTTTTGACTTCCCTCTTGGGCTTCTTTTCATGGACTGGATTCTCACGTATTTCAGCATGGGCTTTTTTATACATTTCTTCCATCTGAAATAAGGATATTTAAAAACAGTTTATATTTAATATATATTTAGCAAATTTGTCTGGGGGTGGAAACTTAAGATATTCTGAGAATAAAGTTTCAGAATGAATTCTGATGCAATGTCTCCAAACTAACACACTCAAAATATATCCTTAAAATATAGGCAATCAGTTCAAGAACAACTCAGTACTGAGTAATAAGCAAGGTAAGTTTTAATGCAACTTTTAAAGTAAATCAGAGGCCTGCAGTCAGAGGAATCTAGAGCAAATCCACACTTTATGTGTGTGTGTGTGTGTGTGAGTGTGTGTGTGTGTGTGTGAGAGAGAGAGAGAGAGAGAGAGAGAGACTACCTGCAAAGTTGGGTTTATAATTCATTTCCTCATGTGCAATGAACAGTGAAAGATATAGGGCAGGCTTCCACAGCCCCATGGAGTATAATGCCTATCTTTCTGAGCCAGAATGGTTAGAGGTTAGGGAAGGCTGATGTAAAGGACTCTGCTTGTCTATCCAAGTCCACCTGAAATGCCATACCACCCTTCTGCTCCCCACTCAAAAGCAACAATCAAGATACTCCCCTCACTTGAAAATTGGGGGCCTTTCAACAGCAAAAAGACCAAGCAAGAACTTTGAGATTCATTTTCTAGATTACACAGAGATTACTTGCATTTTCCTATAAAACTGCAGATTGCCAGTAAAGTATCAATTCCAAGCAGAGCATAGTCCCTAATGAATGAATCTGGAAGCATCTTACCATGTCAGGCGTCACATTGTTCTTTATGTAATGGGAAAACTGTTTCTTGTAAGCATCTTCGTCCTCCTCCATCAAGTAACGCATGTAATCTGCAACGTTTTGACCCATGATGTGCTTGCGATGGACCTCTGCATTGAATTCTTTGCTCTCTGAATCATAACCAGGGAAGCGCTTGGTACTGTGAAACAGGAGTTGAGCTTCAGATACAGTTTTGAGCAAACCCTGCTAAAATTTGGGACTGGCACTGCCAGAGAAGGTCTTTTTTTTAAAACACAAGTTCAAGAATTTTAGCCACCATCAGTCCCGTCTTGAAACACTGAGATCCATCATACACATGCCAAGGACCAACTACAGAATGTTCAGTCAGTGGGATATCATCACATAGCAGCCAAGTTAAAGACAAAAGGTGGATCTTTGAGAATGCTACAATTAGTATTTGTGGAGTAACAGAACAATCACCCTATCTGACTACTCTGATTGGCTATCATTTATAAAGTCTACTGCAGCAATTAAAGTAACACACAATGAAATTATAAAATGAAATCCAGACCCCTGTGCAATCAGGTGGATACGTGAAGCATCCAGTTCGTGCAAGAAGTTCTCTGTAGCAGACAGGAGGGCATAAGTAAACTCCGCTTTCGCCATAGGACTAAGCCAAGGTCTTATAATCAACCTTAGTTTGCTTATCAACTAAGCAAACAACCACTACGTATGGCAAAAGTCAAATGCACTGCACTCAGATTAAAAGCAAAGAATAGGAGCTTCTCTTGATACAGTCATGTCTACACCAGGCAGCAAAAACAGCAATTTTTAGAAGTTTAAAAGCTCACACACAGGATGAGTGAGCTCAACAGCTAGAAACCTAACCAAACTAAATGAGACATACATTTCCCAAGATGTCTGCTCTGATGGTTTGGGGTGGGGAGTGTTACCTGTGAGGAATTGAAAGGCCACCATCCACAGCTCCTTTCAGAGCACCGAAGACCTTGTTCCCAGTGGTAGTTCGAGCAAGACCAGCATCCAGATAGCATGTAAAAGCACCAGGCTGCCCATCTACACTTTCCACATTATATTCATCACCAGTCACTTCAACTTGGCCTTCATAGGTCTTATCAAGGCCGAATTTGTTCAGAAGCTGCAAACAAACAATTCACATAAGTTTCCGCCCAACAGATCTGGAATGTTGCAGAGGGGACTACAAAGTGTTCTCAGTGGTAGGCTCCACAATCCATCAGTCACCAAAATGGGGAGCTTGCAACCCCACCCAAAGGCCAGTTGTGGCCATAATGATAGGGTACTCATGTGAAGAAAAACAAGGAACTCCTTAAAGCCAGGAGTGGGGTGGACGGGTGGACAACACTTCAGTTTACAGCCACCAGCAATCTTTTAGGAACTACTTCTGTGCAAGGGCTGGAAATGTAGTAACAGAAACATTTTAGGAATCTTGGGTGTCTAGTACCATGGGATTTTTCCAGCTGTTCCAAGGCCTTTCTTGCAAGGGATGTGCCCTAAGGAGTCTTCTGATTCCATTACATCAAGTAAATTGTATGCTAACCTGACAATACCAAGTTATGTAAGTGGAGTTTGCCATTAACCCCTTCTACCACACGTGATGCAATGCCAGTCAATCTACAAGGCACTGAATGGAAGATGGAAGAACACCTCAGGAATTGCAGAATAAGGGAAGTGGAGCCTCACACTAAATAAGCTCCTCACAACTGCTGTAAGAAGTCTGAAAAAGTAATGTTACTTTTATCTAACACTGAAGTAACAGGAGCATAGATCCCTATGTATCCGGTTCTGGACTCTCTCTAGGCCAATGTTTATTTCTTGTTTAGATTGTTTCCAAAATTCTGGCTTAGCACAAACTCCTGGATGTGTACTCGAGGATTAAAACAAACAGGGTGAGTGCTGATTTGAAATTCTTCTGCCCCCCTCCCCACCCCCAGCTTTTAAGTCAGTGTTATGAAATCCCCAATTGCAATGATTTGCAGGACTTGTCTCCCAATGTGTGCCAAATAAACAGGAAAGCAGAATTATTCTGACCTTTAACAGATACGTACCCTGCGAGCCAGCAGCAGACCCGTACAATAGGCAGCAGCGTAGTTGGTCAAGCCTACTTTTACGCCATACTTTGGCAGCTCATGAGCATAAGCAGCACAGACAATCATGTCGCCTTCAATTCTGGCATATGCAATCTGAATCAAAAGTAGTGTTAGTGAGTGACCTCAAACCAATCCGTTAATATTCATAAAATACTGTCTGCTCCCTGCATGGGAGTCCCATCAAAGCTAACAGTCCTGCACACAGAACCTTCCCAAAGCCAGCCTTCCCCATGCTTCTTTCAAACTACAACGTGTACAGCCCCAACTCAGTCCAGTGCCTGTAAATGTTACATATATACCTCCAAGGTACAGGTGGGCTCAATGAGAGCAGCTCTGCAATAGCTGGATCTTTGCTGGATAAGAAAGCCGTATAACAAACTTTGTACTGGACATTTCTCTCCCTTCTTCACCTGCTCAGTTCTCACTTCCCTCCTACCAAGGTACCATTTCCACTGATCCTCCTTTCTCCTGACAACACAGCTCCTTCTTCCTTCCTCAACTGCATCAAATCAAAGCACACCACTACGATAGTGCTGCACACACATTCTCCCCGTCTTGGCTGCAGTCTCTCCCTCTCTTGGCTTGGACGTGCGACTAGTCCTCCCAACTCTGAGCAGAGACAGGAAGGCCACATATGCAGCCTGTGAGAGTCCTGCATTCTATTAATCCAACTAAACACAGTGGGAGCAGCAATAGAGAAAGGAAAGCAACTACTGCAGCAGGAGGGCAGTTTGCCACTCAGCTTCTCATCTCGGGTAGTGGGTTCCTCAGGACTGCATGACTCATGCTTAATACTTTGCCTTGGTTTTGCAAAGCATGGACTTGCTTTTCCAAAGCTCTCCCATGTCATGATAGAACATGGAAAACAGACCTTCAGAGATGACAAGCATATTTAGCTGCATTTGGTTTTCCTGTTTTGGCAACCCAAATTACCAGTACATTCTAACATCAAACTCTCTTTCCCCTAACTCTCCACCCAGTGGGCTAGTGAAGGAAAGCCACACAAGATTAGGCTAAGGGTTGTAGGTTGCCCACCAAAACAATGCCCACTTTAAACATTGTTATCAGAAGAGATGCGTAGAAACATTGTTATCAGAAGAGATGCGTAGACCTAAAAAAACATTTTGTGCACCTTCACAGAAGCAAGAATCAAAATCACTGTACTTAAGACTTACTGAGCATAGCTGGCAATTTTTAGGTGTCTATAACAACAAGCAACCAAGCACAACTTCGACAGCTTTTTAAAAGTGTTGTTTCGTTGGCATTCTGTCTTTTCTCCCTGACTCAGATTGGTAAGTATAATCATTCAATACTCTACAGATGGAACGAAATATCTGTAGTTCTGAGAATCACTCACATCCATTCAACAACAGTTACACTCAAAATGGATCTTCAGAATCTCTGTGCTAGCCATTACAGAATTCAGTGATGCAACATCTGCAAGGTTAAAAATGACCACACCAGCTTAACCAATAGCTCATTCAAAAGAACCATGGAATTTCTAGCTTGGGAGGGAGCTGAGAATTTTGCAGAACTACAATTCTTAGTGCTCATTTGTTGGCAGCCATGACAGTTACATAGGGGAGGAATGCATAGGTGTCCCCTAAAGTAGGGGGACAGAACCTCTTTCAGCCCGAGGATCAAATTCCATTTAAGAGACACTCTTGGGGGCTGTATTTCAGTGGTGGGCAGGGCTGATCAAAAGGAAGTGTGGTCAAAGGCAAAAGGAACAGAGCTAAAACACTAAAAATACCAGCCTCATTTAGCTTGAAGCTCTTACTATCATTTCAACCTTTTAAAATTGGGGGGTGGCACTGCACAAAAGCTAGGAAACCACCAACTAGGAAAAAGGGATTGGGGAAGGAAGTGTGGCCTTCTGGTGAACCCTGGAGGGCTGGATTTTGCCCCCAGACCTGAAGTTCTGAAACACTGCCCTGAAGCTACTCATAAATGAATTCTAAACGTCACTCACAAGCTGTAGCTTTTACAAAAGTCTAATACAAAGCGGAGCACAGTACCTAATCTATTTGCAGACCTAACCTGTTTTCTATATGATTTTCATAAATGGGGAGGGGGGGTTGGGGGAGAAGACAAAGATTGTTTGGAAGTAGAGCAGTTGAGAAAATGCCACACTAATATTTGTGACAAATTTCAACTCCACTCTCGGTATTTTCTACAGGCTGGTAGCTCTTTTTGTTTCCACTTCAAGTATGCAGAACGATTTAAAAAACAACATGCATCTTTGCACAGAGAAAACTAGTGATTTGGCTTACAGCAAATACATTAGAATATAAGCAGCAGAAAACAGAGCTTGGAATCAGCACTATTCAACAACAGTCACCTGCTTTGTCCAATACATTCACTTTCCAAGAAGCAGCCAAATAAGAAATCTGGGTATGAAGCAACATCAAATTCATCTATTTTACTTGCACATCTATATCTGAACATCTATACCTGGAAAAGAATTCCTGGTGCGCGAAGGCTTGAAAAATATTTTAACGTTAGTCATATCAAGGACCGCTTTTATTTATTATAAACATTTTTTCCCAGAAAGAAGATTCTAGCTACCTTCTCAAAGCAAGCATGTAATAGATCGTATGGCCAAGTCTGCTACCATACAAAAGGAAGCAGTACGGTCACAGAAAAGGGATTATTCTATCAAGTTCTGAAGAGTTTTTGCTCTATCATCAAACTGTTGGAGAAAAATACTATTTTTCCTCTTCTTTCATAAATTAAGGGCTACTACACATTATAAAAGTCCTACATGGAAGGTATGTCTAAGAAGGATATTTCTGAAGTGCAAAGTGGCCCTTCCCAGCACAGTCAAGAATGGAAAGGTGACCTTACCTGGCAAATGATATCTCTGTTGGTGACACGTACAATCATCCTATATTTAGGGGTGTTGTACTTGTTTTTATCTTGAATCACCAAACGCTTACGAGCATAGTAATCAGTCTTTCCCTCTGAAAGAGTGAGATGAGAGATTGGAACAGATTTATACACTGCAGGTACAAGCCCTCATCCACTTAGTCTACTAAAAGCTTGTAAAGGTGAAGCATACCTCTCCTTCTTCGGAATTTGACTTGATACCTCTTGAAGTAGGCTTTATTCTTGACAACTTTGACGAACCCCTTGAAAATATGGAACATAGCAGCGTTAATGTCAAAATGTCTATGTGACAGTCTCGCAAGTGAAATCAGAGGAACTAAGATACTTTTAATGTAGAAGCCAACAAGGGGAAAGATGGAAGATTTGTTTGGAAAGTTCACACATATTTAGACATGTGGCCTAAAAAGGTAAATTACACAGTGACCCTATTTGCACAATTAAACAACACACAGTTTGTTAACCATGGGTTGTTTGGGAGCATAATGGAATGGATGTGCTAGCTTCCAACCATTCAGCAGCATCCAGTATACTAAACACCCCAGGTATGCCCCATACCTGGGTTGTTCTCTGGGATGTGCAAACCTGGAAATCTGGCTTGTTGAAGGAGAAACAACCCAAAGTTGGAACCCATGCCCAACTCTGGAATGTTTTTCCCTCAGTAACCGAGAGCTCTTGGTTCATATGTCAGGGAGAACAACCAAGGGATGGGGCAACCCTGGATTCTTTAGCACACTGGCGAACAGCTGGGAGCCAGCACATTAGCTCGCTCCCAAACAACTCATGGTTAACAAACCGTGGTTGTTTAATCATGTAAACCGGGTAAACTAGATGTATCTTCATTATTACTGTGATATTGAAAATAAGCAGTGGCACTAAACAAACATATGCAGCAAAACAAATACTCCTCCAAACTGTTTTTGGTAGCAAACTATCTGCAATGCACAAACCATATACTTTTGCAGAGATTTGCCTATATTTATACATGTTTATTGACATGATTTGCCAGTGACAGCATAAGTCTTGCCATAGTCCAGTAACTACAACTTGACTGGATTTGGAAGATTGCAGCAAGGGAAGCAACCACTGTGGCTGTATGCTCGACCACCATTTGCATTATTCCCCATGATGTAGTACGGGTTGGCATGTCATCTGAACCCAGTGCAGGGTTGTACAATAGAGATTGTAGGGTGGGTATGACCCCCCCCCCTCGGTGCACCAGGTTTGGACACACTAACCCATCCCACTGCACTGGTGATAATGCAAATGGCAGTCACGGGGACAGGAGGAGCAGCCACGATGCTTGATTCCCTCGCTGCAAAATCGTGGGTGTGGCACTAATGAGGAAAATTATAGTCAACACAAAGTTTTAAAGGATCAGGTGGTAGGAAATCCACAAGGGACAGCAGCATAGAAATTAAGGCTGTCCAAAATTCCAGGCCTATGTTGACCATTCACAAGAAGGGAAAACAGGCAGTTTTTAATCGATATTTTCCCCAACTTGCTTTTGTTTCTGAAAGGCTCTCCGGGGGGGGGGGGGGGGGGGGGAATGGTGTTTTAAGCTTGCAACATCACATCCCACCCCTCAATCAGCCATTTTCAGAAGTAACACATTTCATTTAGCAACATTATCCCAGGCATTATTCTTGGTGATATTGCAGCAGCCGGACATGACCACAAGCCATTCACAGGAAAGGTAAGAAACAATCTCTTTGGATGACAGTAGCAGTCTATCTCCAGGAGCCTTCTCATGCATTACAATGCCAAATCCAGCTTTGCCAGTGAAGGGTACACTTGACAGATAGTCAGCACAATCCTTCCCTAATGGGGTGACTACATATGACACAGATGTTTAAAAACACACAACTTTGTCCCCAGCTGTTTGCGTTACACTCTTAGGTGCATGCTTAAACTACCCTCGGTATATATCCAAAACCTAAAAGTTTGAATCAACCAAAACGACTCTTATGCGGCACATGCTGCAAAGAACGTAGCATAAAAATGTCACAAGACACAGCAAATCAAGAGGTTTTTGTGAAGTCATTATGGCAGCCTTCCCCAGTGTGGTGCCTTTCAGGAAGGTTTCAGACCACGACTCCTATCATGCCTCAGCCAGCCATGCATCTTGGGGCAAGATGGAAGTATTGGTCCAACACCTCTGGAGGGAACCTGGTTGGAGAAAGCTGCACTAAGGTTAACAGAACGCGTTTCAGATAGACAGACCATACCTTGTAGAAGGCCTACATTTAGGAGCTATTTCCCCCAAATCCCCAGCAGTGCCTTTAGATCATCATAAGAAGCTGACCGCCTATTATCCCTGCCTCTCCCCCAACTCGAGCAGTGATGACAACCTCGCCGTCCATCAGGCCAGACGAGCGCCCTGCGTGTACCCGCCCGGGGAAGCCTTTCAGACAACGACAGGCCCAGAGCTCTCGCTCCCTCTGCCTATCCTCGCTGTCAAAGGCCTTTAGCTTGAAGTTGTGGTTGTTTCTTTTGCGGGGGGGAGAGGGGAAGCTTGAGAGAAGAGGTGCTGTGAATGGTCGAAGGGGCCACCATTCGGAAGAGGAACTGGGGTACCCCAAAGGGCCAGAGCAAAGGAGTCAGCTGAGGGGCATGTATATGAGGAAAAGAGCCCAGAGAAGCAAAACCCGCTGCCCCTTTGCTAGCAGGGCCTTCAAAGCGGCGGGTGTGCAGCCATTAGGCCACGCTGGAACCTCCTTCCGCAGCTGGGCCCGACACTTCCCATCCGAATCCATCCGGCCGCCCGTCGCCGAGCAAAGAGCCACTCGAGGCTCGGGGAGGACAAGCCAGTCCCTCTTTCCCCATCGCGACCCGTTTGGACTCGGTACTGACCATGGTTCTCGGTTCAGTCCCCTTTCGCTTTAGGCCGAGGGCCGCTCAGCGAAACGTCTGCCGCTCGTAATGCTGGGGAAAAAGGCCGAGCCCAACGCGCAGGCGCAAGACGTAACGTGACCGACGAGGCGGAGTCAGGCGCCGCAAGAGCGACTCCGCGAAAAGGGAAGCCTGCCCTCTGTAGGCCTGGAGGGGAACGCTCCCGCCACTCTCGGCCGTTTCCCCGCCCCTTCCTGCTCCGCCGGCGTTGACGTCAGCTATCTCCGCAGAGTTCTCTCGTTTCTCTATGGCTGCAGCTGTGACGTCATTGGGCCCGACGGAAAACTTGTCGCTACCGCCTTCGTTGTTAAGCTGCTTTCAAGCCCATCTTTAAACACTAGCGTAAATCCCGTGTTGCCACGGGTACTAGTAGTCTGAGAATGATTAGATAAAATATGTGTCCGTTTCCCTTGCAAATGGAACAACTGTACACTTTTAAAATAAATGTACTACAAATAAACCATTATAGGTGAAAACAAACAAAAATGTTCTTTTTAAAAGGATAATTTAGCTCTTCTTTCTGGTGTCTTGTTCACCTGTTTCGTCTCTTGTTTTTCTTTCTCGCAGCACATAGTCAAAACTATGGAATTTGCTACCACAAGATGTAGTGATGGTCACAATTTGGTTGGTTTTAAAAGGGGGTTAGATAATTTCCTGAAGGCTATCATGGCTACTAGTCCTGATAGTTATGTGCTACCTCCAGTACCAGGACAGCATGCCTATGTACACCAATTGCGGAGAACACGGATGGGAGGGTGCTATTGCACTCAAGTGCTGCTTATGGATTCCTGGTCAATAGCAGGTTGGCCACTGGGTGAACAAAATGCTGGACTTGATGGACCCTTGATCTGATCCAATATGACTCTTCTTATGCTCTTGTGTACTCCCTCTGGTGTCCTTTCAGCTCGTTCCCCTCAGCTTCTCTGCCTCTATCACCAGCTGACTTTTCTTCAGCTCTTTCTCCTCAGCTTCTCTTCCTCCTCCTCTAGCTAACACCAACTGATTTTTCTTCAGCCCCTTTCCCAACATTCTGTGCCTGTCCATTCATTGGCCCAGCACTATTACAGGTCAATACACACTGTTACATCACAGACACAGTGTTGGGGCATATGCATTAACATCCCCCTTGCCTAATCTGTCTCTTCTCCCTTCCAGAGCTGCTCAAAGCTTGAGCTTTGAATTTTTTTGAACTTTCTAATTCTTATGCACTTCTACACTGCTCAAGCTTCAGTTTAAAACAAAATTTAGCCAAATTGGTCTGGTAATACACCTTGCATGACTGTATTCTTATATAAGGTATCAATTCTTTATGCTGCTTGCAGGGTTGTTGTTTTCAAATTGCAATAATAATAATAATAATAATAATAATTTATTTCTTACCTGCCTCTCCGTCTGGATCGAGGCGGGGAACAACAACATGATAAAATACATAAAACTGATTAAAACATAACACATATTATTAAAACTGCATAAAAAATCCTAAAACATCCTAAAAACACCCTTAAAACATTCTAAAATTCCACTGGATATGCCTGCCGGAAGAGAACAGTCTTTATAGCTTTCTTAAATTCTAAAAGACTGTTAAGTTGACGAGTCTCCTCCGGCAGGTCATTCCACAGTCTGGGAGCGGCAGAAGAGAAGGTCCTCTGGGTAACGGTTGTCAGTCTAGTCTTGGCCAACTGCAGTAAGTTCTTCCCAGAGGACCTGAGCGTGCGGGGCGGATTGTATGGGAGAAGGCGATCCCGCAGGTAACCTGGGATGTCAGCAGCCTTGTTCTTCCTGGTGAAGTGGGGGTAATTATGGGGATGCGCTAAAATTGCAACTCAGTCCAATGCATGCTTTACAATCCCAGGAATGCAGCCCCCTGGAATATATCATAGCAAGGATGATTGCCTGCTCTCATCCAGAGGGCTTTAGGAATCATCCCCAAATAGCCAAACAAAAAGAACTGTCCTTTTAATCATTGAGTTATTCTTTTGACGACAGCAAGGAACACGTTTCCCAATCTGTGGCCGAAATAAATAAAGTGAAGCTTTTCTAAGCAGCAGAAACATGGTAAACTTGCTTTGTTGCTGCAGAAAATTGTTAGAAATGTATTTATTACACATATCCCACCTTTCCTAGGGAGTCATGTACATGAGGTTTATTTATTTACTTATTAACTTTTCTATTTATTTATTTACTTTTCTATTAAACCCATTTTGTGGCCACAACATGCCTATGAGGTAGGTTAAAATAGAATGCATTGATTTGCCCAATACCCTTCCTCCTCAATAAGCTTATGACTCAGGAAGAGTCAAACAAAAGGTCTTCTCAGGCGAAGACCAACATTTTGATATTTCTCCACTTTCCGTAATTATTTTGCCCTCCATCAAATTTTAAATTGTAAACTTTTTATAGTGACAATGTCTGACTTTTATTTTTATTTTTTGCTTATGCTGGAAATCAGTTTTTAGTCCCACCAGTTTGTCTTCTGGGAAATGGGGCTTTTGTGGCTGGCCATGCCTACAATGGCAAACATTTTGTGAATGGGTAAGTGCTTCATGGTCGCCAGTTTGTGATAGTGCCCACAACACAATTATTGTAAACTGCCCAGAGACCTTCAGCTATTGGGCAGTATTGAAATGAATAAATAAATAAATAATACACTTTCCACATTTAGGATGTATCTACTGATCAAAAAAGTTTGGGGCACCATGATGTAGGGAAACAGAATTTGCCCACCAAATGAATCTGTCTAAGACTGGACTGGTCTCTGTTATGTTTGCTGATGCTTTTCTTTCTGGTTCTCTTTTAAAGTAGTAAGAGAGCTAGGTGTAGCACCTTTAGTAAAATATGATTGAACATGCAGTGGCTACCTTGTGTATGTGAGTGGGTTGCATAGTACCTGGAAAATGGGTGATGAATAAATAATACAGTGTATTACAGATCAAGGCATATTATCCAATTCATTATGGCATTTGTGTTACTAGAACTTGTTCTAGGTTGTTTCCTCCAGGTAGCAATCTATGAATTAAAAAAGGCAAATGCCTGTTAGCAAGATGTTAATTTATGCTACTGCTATTGACATATTATCAAGAATTGCTGCAAAAAGCAATTGGATAAAAATGGACAATACAATGGGTTATACAGCATTGTTAGTACTTGAGTAACATCATAAATAGGAATTATGCTTGTAATACTAAAACTAGCACTATATCCAATTAGCTAGAGTTGCTTTTCAACAAGATTAGGTATTATAAGGCATACATACTGTTGCTGGGCAGTGTTGGCAAAATGGTGCAAATTCTGCCATCACTTGACAACAATGCTGCAGGATATTCCTGAGTCAAAGTAAATAGTTCCTATAATACTTATTTTTAAAGTTGCCTCTACTTTTCATTAGATGTTTAATTGCAAATGTGTCTGCCATTGTATCTAACGCTACATGGAGATGGGAGGTAGCAACTGGTGAGGTTAAATTCCACTCCATGCCCAGAAAATGGCCTACAAGTACAATCTGTTGCCACAGAAGCCATTTCTTTCACACACATATTTGGTTCTGGGTCAATACATTGAAGGGGCAATTGGCATCGGTCCAGAGGGCAACAGCTGGTGACTGTTAATCTGAAGGTTGCTTGAGACAAGGGGCTTTGCTAGTCCTGGCCCCAAATCTATTTTCCAGGGCTCCCAAATCTATTACCCAGAGCCCTACATGTCCATTGGTGCCAATGGAAGGTTCCCCCACCCCCAGCTAATTTGCCATGCAGGGGGCAATTTACAGTGGGGATTGCAGCTGGGGAGCTATGCACCACTTTAGTTTATTTTGAATATTGGTTATGGAGGTAATGGCAATTGATGAATGAGGTAATTAATTGAAGGGGAATTGGGAAATTAATTGGGGTGACCCCTTGCTTTTTCGTTGGCTTGTTTTTGGGTAGCACTCTTGTCAAATTTATGAAACTCCATTTTGGTGCAAACGTTATTTTTAGCATGCGATGTACCAATCACTCTTTTTTACATTTTTATACCGTTGCAAATTAATTGTAATTGAAGAGGAATTACTGATTTGGGAGATCAGGGCAGGGGTGCAAATCAATAGCAGAATTTGTATTATTTGAGGTGATTCGGATGAGTTATTCTGCCTTCTGTGAAATTTAAATAGTAATGATTAAATTATTTCTGAATTTGCATAAACAGATTAAATTAGCTCTTGCAAATTTAAAGTGCTTATCAAAAGTCCCTGCTTGATACCCCAGGCATATCCTTAGACGGTCAATAAACATAGATATCTGAAACTTCCTTTATAGGGGGTTCAGCATGGTTGGGAAAGGCACAATATCATAGCATGTTTCACTGTTTATCCTTTGATTCATAAAACTCTCTAGGACCTTCCAAACGGGGCATTCTTCAATCTTTTCTACGTTTTCTCCATGAAGTCCATTTATTTCTGAATAAATATCTCATTTGTCTCTAATTTCAAGACAAATGCCCCTTCATTTTCAGATGCAGAATTGTGCAGCTTGATCTTGTGTATGTCAACTCTGAAATCATTCCCCTCCAGTCATGCGTACTCCTCCTAGCATTAAGCATGCACAAGCTTGCTGTCATGCAGCCTGATTCTATCCATATTGACCCCCAAAGTTAAGATTTGCACTCTTATGCACAATTACCTGAGAGCAAGCCCCATTCAACACAGTTGTTCCAAGTGAAATGCACAGGATCTGGCTGCACCGCATCCCATCGAGTTTGATGAGTTTGATTTATTTATTACATTTCTATGCCGCCCAATAGCCAAAGCTCTCCCACGGGCGCATCGGATTGGAGGTGTTGGAACAATAGTTCCTACATTACTCTTGGCTGTATGTGAGTGTAGTTAAAGTGGTCTGGTGTGTGGTTTGTGGAGTAACCGGGACAGGCCCAACCCAATAGGCAGTGGAGGCAGCTGCCTGATGTTACAGAATTCCAGAGGTACGCTAATAGGGAAATTCATCCAAGGGCAGCATTCCATCCATCCATCCATCACTCACTCACACACACACACACACACACACACGGAGAGAAACAAGGGTCTAAGATGTAAGTGAGAAGGGAGAGTGAAAGTGAGATCTGTCCAAGCATTCTTTCCCTTGTATGTGTCAATGTGACAAGGGAGAACCCTTCCCCTCCCACCGCATTAACCTCCTCGGTTTTTCCTTGAGGAGGAAACAACTGGGCCTTTCCCCGCCGCCTCAACACGCAACCAAAAAGGGGAAGAGAGAGAGAAGTGAAGTTATAATGTTTAGGGCAGAGGGAGGGGGAAGCTAGAGGCGCCATGGTGTATGTGAGCGACAGGCTGACAACAACGCACTCTTAATGGAGTTTTACTCGGACTTGAGTCCCGCTGAGTTCGATGGGGCCTACTCCCAAGTAAGTACGCACAGAATTGCAGGCTGCGTGGAGCAAACCAGACGTTACTTTAAATCCGTGTCTACCAGCTATGTCTTTTTTTCTTGCATTTTACTCTAAAGTAGACTCAATCCCCCCCCCCTTCCCCAAATCAGGGTCCTTGCCCGGGACGACGACTTTTCAGTTCTCTGAATCCTCACGATGCCTTCCCTTCTTTCCGTATTGTTTTGTTGTGTTCCCTGCCTCTGGTCTCAAGGCCCGGGGGGTCGGCCTCGACGGCAAAAGGGCCCCCGTTGTATGGTATGTGCGCCTGCGCGCCGGGTCTCTCCCAGGGACGTGGCCCGGTTTCTTGAGGCTGGAGCGGCGCCGCGGGCTCTAGAAGAGGGGGGCGGATGGGAAGGGAGGGAAGGAAGGGAGCCGGGAAGAGGAGAAAGGCGGGACGGCCGTCCGGGCGGGGAGCTCCGAGAAAAGCTGCAGCGGGGCCGGGCCGGGCTCGGCTCGGCTGCCCAGGAAACTGATGTCCGCACCTCGCCTCCCCAGCAAAGGCTTCCAAGGTGAGCAAGGAGGCGGCAGTTCCGGCTGAGAGGTGTGTGTATGTGTATGTATTTCCTCGTTCCTCATTGACCTCTCTGCCCGCCCACCTCTGTTTTTTAAATTCCCATCCGATTCCCAGTCTTTGTGGCGATGGAGGGCGAAGGCGGCGGCGGCCACGACTCCCTCCCTCCCAAGCGACGTGGGATGTTGGGGCGAGGGGATACACACGGGGGGAGCCCCCTCCACGTCCTCGAGAACGGGATGACAGGAAGGGCATCCACCCTGCCTGGTCTCGCTGCCTCTCCCTCAGGCCTATTACGGCCTGGAAAAGAGGTCTTTCTCGCGGACGGTACCCGTCCCTCCCGCCCCAATACTCGTATTTCGCACTGGCTGAAAAAGAGTCGTGACCCGGACACATCTGAGCGTGTTCGTGTTCTGTTATTCTGGCTCCGCAGCGATTTCATCGGGATAGCTCTCTCCTCCTCTTTTCCTCGTTCTCCTCTCAGCCACAGTCCACCGGATTTCCTCTCTCTGGTGATGAAGAGACCGTGGGGAGAGTTGTGTGTGTACGATCGCGTCCTTTGGTTTCTATAGTGAGCACCAGCCGTAGCTCGGAGAAAGGACTAAAAAAAAGAAGGGTTCAATCAGAACCCAGGCTCAGGCTTGTTTTTTTCCATACAAACGCATAGCACGGATCATGCACAGCAAGGGTGTTCCTGAGTGTGTACAGAGTGCTTTCCCCTCATCACTGAGTAGCTGCAACCGGATCCCGCAAATGATGGCATTCCACAAAACAGTGGCCTGCCAAGGCAGGCTCAAGTGGTAGTTTCAATGTTGAGGATATAGTTTTCCAAACTATAAAGTATATGTGTACAGAAAGGGGGGTATGGCAGGTGGAGCCTCCCCTCCCCTCTAAGAACTGAGTGGCCCTTATTAATCGATTCTGGATTTGTCCGGATGATTGATTCCTCCCAGGTCCCATCCCGCTGCTGTCTAAACGCCTGGAAGACAGAGCTGTGTTAACTTCTAATATTTCTCCAGGGCATAGTTCTAGAAGAGGGTTGGAAGTGACCTAGGCTAGTGCTCTGATCTGCATATTCTTTCATGCAACACTACATAGACACAAATATGCATGATTGCACGCATATAAGGATCTCTGCGTTCTCCTCCTGTGGAGGAGGGGAAAGAAAAACCCACAAAGCATTCAAGGAGTCTGACACACTTCTAGAAAAGAAACTTTACGGATGGTCCCTTTGACCTTGGCTTTGTTCAGTCACCCCATGGTTAGGCTATGTATCTCCCCTGTTCAATATGTGCAATCTATAACTCTTGTTTTCCTCAGCCATCTTCCATTCCCCTCACACTGCTACAGAAGCTATGCTAACCCATAGGTAACCACGATCTTTTATTATTGATACTGTTCATTCACATAAGAGGATTCCATTACAGCTGTAGTGTTAGAAAAGAGAGCTTCTTGATATTCATGAAGCTTGCCTGAAGGAATAAATTACTTAAGAGATCTAATTTATTTGAGGCCAGTGGTCTTTAATAGGGAGAACTTCTGTTGACTTAAATGTGTTGATTTCAACAGGATTGGGTGTGCCCAACCCTGCATAGAACCACTGTAAAATTGAAATGCAAGTTGCTACCTGAAAGATGTTCACTGATGCCATTTCTCTTGCCTAATTAACAACAGAGAGTATTGGAGTGGTCATTCATAAGGTCTTTTTTAATGGGTTTATTCATTTTAAAGTCATTTTTAATTTTTAATTAGTTTTTTTATAGGAAAGATCGTTCATTCCCTCGATACTGGAAACTTTTGTCTATCTATTTAACTTTTATTGGATCTTTATTTGGTAGTTCAGAACAGACCTTATGCTGAAGGCAGCTCACAAGGTAATAGTTAAATGCTGGAAAAGTGCAGAACTTCTAACATTGAAGTCTTGGTATATGTAGCTGTGGCAAATAGCTATGGTAGAAAAATGGGCATACCAACTAAAATTAGCTAAAAACAGTCAACGTATCAGGTTTTTATAAAATATGGCATCTTTTTATTGTATATACAAATCAAGGACCTATGCAGTGATATTTGTCGTAGCCTTTCCTCTGATTTTGGAAATGGGGCTAAACATAATTCGTTACTAAGAAGAACCATAAAGAAAAGTTCCAGGCAGCCAATGGATTCCACCTATATGTTGTCTGTGAACTAAAGGGGGTGTGGTGGGGATGTTAAATACACGACCCTCTTAATAACTAGATTTAAATTTGATGCATTTTTGTTTGCTTGTTCATCCTTGTATTTGATAAATTAATAAGAATTTTGTAAATAGACCTTGTCCATTATAATAGACTTGTGTACCAAACTTTATTCTGTTTAGCATGCAGCTTGGACAGACCTTAATGATTTTTAAATCGACTAGTTCTGTTTTCTGAACCAGACTGGATGTTGAGCTTGCATAAAAATATTGTTATTTTAACATGGAATAGTGATTGAGCCAAAGCTCACTTCCTGTAAAAAGTGTGTTCTCAAACAAACAAAAAATCCCGCTAAGTCAGCTATTCTTATACTTGGCATGCTGTAAGTTATCCAAGGACAGCTTTCCAGGAAGTTTAGTTTGCTTGTGGAAGGAGTGAATGTTTCCTGAAAATTCTTCTCAGAAGAGCTTGTGGTATCTTCTCTAAGAGGATAAATGAGGTTAAAGCAGTTATGACATTATAAAGCAGAGGTGCAAGCTCAAATCAGTGTAAGGGTTCCTCTTACATTTTTATTAACTCAAGAAAACCACTTTGGAAAGTTAGCCATAGAAAAACATTTTGTGACCATTTTAACTTGGTGGGGTTTTAAACCATTCTCTGTTAACTCAGTTTCCACCCCCCCTCTACTTCTCATTATTCTCTTTTAAACCCCCTTTCTGTTAGCTCTCCCGTCTTCTTTTCTTGGCATCTCATATCACTCTCTCTTCTCTTGTAATCGGCACTCCTCTCTCTCCAGGTCTCCACACCTGAGTTTTGCTCCCCGTTTTCTGCTTTTAGGGTGCTACAACTTGGGTGCTTCAAGTCCTACATCATGCAGGACATTTTTCTGTCTAAAGATGCATAGGATTGTGCCCTGCATCTTTATTTTGGTCTGTTTCTGTGTCTTCTTCCCTGAGCACCCAAAGTTTTCACTAACCCTGCAAGTTGAATCAATGATGGGGGTCTCAGAAGCAGGTGCAGCGTAGCTGAAAACTGGTGCCAGTTCTGTGGGGAGGAGGGACAAATGCATATGTAGTGATGCAGGAATTCTCCCACCCTACTCCCACTCTTAATGGGCATGGGGCATATATATATATATATATATATATATATATATAGCTGCAGTTAAACAATTCTTGATTGCTAGGTTAAAAATATCTGTCTATATAGGCTGGAAGACTCAGTAAGGGACAAACTATACATTATAGCCCCTTGAGATTTGTAATTGATCTTACTTTTTATTTTTATTACATATAATTGGATATGGGGTGCTAATTTGGTTGTGGAAGTGGTGGAGGGGATGCTTAACCCTTTACCCCTGTACCATTTCCCCAGTCTAAATTGCTGCCCTTGAGCTGCTTTTTACTTCATGTGGTGGGGGTGGAGGCTGTATCCTCTGCCCGTGCCTGTTATGGAATAGATAGTGGTGGGAGTGGTAGGGGATTTAGACTGAGAAAAATACATGAGAGGGGAAAAGTTAAACACCTCCCATTCTGCTTCTCTGATCAAATTAGCAACTCCTCCTCCTCCATACCAAATGATGTTCTTAACTAAAAGCAAACAAACCTAAATATCATTAACTCTATCATGGATTTTCCTGGCAAAACATGGAGTTTGACCCTAAGAAGCAAATCACTTCTTTTCTTGCTGCTGCAGGCTAATATAATTTTGATTAATTGTAGGTGCAGATCAGCTTATATTCTGTCACTATTTTTAGAGTTCTAGTAATTACTGGGGTTTTGAGCCAGGCCAGAGAAGCTCCTGGAAGTTGTTTGGGAGAGTGAAAGTTGGAAGCATCTCTTAGGCGACAGCCCTATGCACGTTTAGACAGAAATACGTCCTACAATTCCCAGCACAAACTCCCCAAACCAAGGAAATAGCAGGGCTAGAATTTCACCAACAATTGAATTTTTCCCTCTAAAAGTAGAGGAGTGAGAACTGCCCCTAGCAGAAAAATAAATTGAAGGTGAGATAACTTTAATTTTTGCGAACCACACAGGAAGTTTTGGCTATTGGGAGGTATAGAAATGAATTAAATGGGGCAGGGGGACTGTTTTCAGAATGTTTTCAGCTAAAACCAGTGGGCCTGTTTTCAGAATGTGGCGAGACTGCGTACTTCACTTAGGTCAGTTTTCTAAGCTGCTTCCCATGTCAGATATTCTTATGGGGTCATACAAAAGATTTAACATATAATAATAAACGGTAATGTGCATATGGTAAATGTATGTGGAGGCTGAACGAATCACATAGGAACAGAACTAAGGAACTCAAAGTGGCTGTGTGTCACTCTCTGCTGCATCTATAGGTAGTAGCAAATTGGAAGTTGCTACTGCATTATAAATCAAGGAGCTCTAATTTTCTTCTTTACAGCAAGCTTGAAACACGCAGTTCTGAGTTGCAGATTCATTGACGGTGATGAAAGATAGGATCTACTTTATTGTAAGATTAGCATAGTGTAATCTATTAATCCTGTAGACCAGGGTTGGGGAATGTGTAGCCCTCCAGATGTCATTGGACTGAAACTCATGTGAGCCCTAGCCAGTTAAAATGCTAATGCTGAGGGATCATGGGAGTTGCAGTCCAACAGCATCAGAAGAGTGTCACATGTTCCTCATCCTTCCTTTAGATGGTGTTTCCATTCGAACATCCTGACCTTAAACTAACTAGTATGGAAGAAGTTCAACTGGTATCAATGAAATCTCTGTGTAAATATGCTTAGGACTGCATCACATAAGCTGCATCATTCAGGATTATTGCAAGTTATTCTATTAATTTAGAAACATTTTTAAGTATTAGCTTTATATTTTCACTAGGAAAAAATATTTTAGATGAAGCATAAATACATGTTTTTAGAATCATGGGATATTCAGGGTTGTAGTAAGAGTTTATAGATTGCATGGAAATTCTTCTCTTGTGAGCCACTGAGACAGGACAGATTGGCTGCCAGCTTGCACTAACCCGGTGATGTAGTGGAGAGGCAGGCAGAAACATACTTCTCCGAACTCTGATCATCCCCTCAGGCAGGAGTTCGAATGTGGTGGCAGCCCACAGAGCAGCAGTCTGCTTGCTTACATTCCTAACTCTCATTCCTATTCCAAAAGTCAGCTAGTTTCATGGTGCTATGAGGAGACAGGGGCTTCCCAGCAGAAGAGTTCAAGTCTCACTGGGGGAATAGTGCTCCTACACAGATACTCATCAGAAACTGCAAACACTATGGTTGTAGCAGTGTCTGTGGGAAGAAAGCAAGCTTTTTACAAAGGAGAGAGCCACATGCACGAGCAAGAGAAAAAAACAATATAAGAAAGCTTGCAGGAACCAGCAGCAGTGCAACTTTGGGCTCTGTTGGCACAAGTGAGCTTAATGATATCATTCAGCAGGCATAAATCAAGGATAGGATTGCACTGTTAGCCTTGTGTTTCAGCTCCTGTTCCGTTTTCTCTTTGGCTGCTTTGCTACCTGGATGGCTACAGTTATTAAAGTTATTGGATGGCTATAGTTATTAACATCTTTTTGCTTTGCCTATCTCTTTTTGTTGTTGATTTTGTAGGGAAAGCAAAGTTACGTTAGGGTAGATAATTGAAAATATAATATGTCAAATGACTCGTATCAAATACCTTATCAAAGTCCTAACAATTAATTCCACCAGCGTTTTATAATTATATATATATATATATATATATATAATTAAATTGCAGTAAAGTAACTATCGGTGTATTTTATGGTACACGAGGGCATTAAGTAAGTGTAGATTAGTTCTATCTGTGGCTGAGTACATATTTTATCCATTTCGATTTCAGCTGTGGATCTTCAATTTCAGGTTGTGATTTTACTGGTGTGTTCGTGTCTAAGATTTCCCACTGCCCCACTTATTTACTATTATTGATCATATTTATTATTGATTTATTGTATTTCCATGCCACCTTTCTGAAACCAACTAAGGTGGTTTACAAAACGTTCAGAAAATAAAACCCAAATCAAATAAAAACACAGCAAAACATTAAAAACAACCTTATGTACCATAATTTTTAAAAGCCAAGTTAAAAAGTTGTGTCTTTACTCCCTTCCTGAATGCAGAGAGAACTGGGGCCATTTGCCACTCCAGAGGGAGTGCATTCCAGAGTTTGGGAGCAAAGCAGGAGAAAACCCTTTCACACTGCAAGCGAGTGTGTCTTCAAAAGGGCCTCCTGCTGACTTAGTAACCAAGCAGGTTCATACCGAGATAGACAGTCCCTCAGAGAACCAGGCCCTAAGCCTTTAAAGGTTAAAACCTGCACCTTCACTTGAGTCCGAAAACCATTGGCAAACAGTGTAGATCTTGCAGTATTGGGCTGATGCAATCATAATACCATGCACTTGAGACGTGTTACCTTACACAAGCAGTTGCTTTAGGTTAGTTTCCATGGGATGCTTATCTTCAGGCCGTATCATCTACAGTGAGGAGAGTCTGTGAATTCTTTCTGGAGTGAGGGTTGCTGTCTTCGCATCTAAAGCTAGCATTGGTTTGGGTGGCTGGTCAGTAACTGTAATGACTGTAGCTCTGTCCGCAATAACATTTGGAAGTACGTTAGGTGGTGTAAGTTTTTTGCTGGGAGTTCTTATTATTATTCATAGCTTTGTAGCAAATGTGTGAGGGGTTCCTGTGTCTTTTGAGAGGAATCTGAGGAAAGCATTTTCTTAATAGTCTTTGAATTTTTTTTTACCATTATGCTTTGGTATACTTGCTGGGAAATCTATATGATATTTTTCCTGCAAGACATGCGTGTCTTCCTTTGCATCTACTCAGTTCAGCTGTCTCAGCTAGGATCAAATGCATTCCACTTTAAGAAAAGAACTATCATACTTTCAATTTGATAGAAAGCAGAAGGACTGGATTTTGGAGGCTTATCGATTTCAGCATTTTATCTTCCAGAGACGTACTTGCTTACATTAATAGAGTATAAATGTGGTTTCTGCCAAGGGAGAGGCCCCCTCATGTCCTTGTTCAGCCTCCAAGGACACCTTCTGTCTATCCAGGGACATCGCGTTCCTCACCTCTTGTCTATAAGAAAAAAACTAAAATCCTTTGTTGACAATACCTTTATGATTGGGGGGAGGGGAAACAAAAAGGTAGTTGAAAAATCTGGTTTTCTTTAAAAGCAGATGTTAAAATTGGATTTTAAAAATGGACTTTAATTTTTTTAAAATATAAACACAATTTCTCTTAAAAATAGTGGTCAGCTTTGGACCACTGATTAGGAAATATGGCATATCTATGAGAAACTTACTTTTAAATGCCTCTTTTTGTTTTGCTGGTTTAAATAATTGTTTTAAATTGCCTTAGTTTAAATTAGTCGGCATCCCCCCATCAAATATTTATAGGCACTGCCGCAAGCTAAGAAAGGAAACTGGTTCTGTTCCAGTTTTTTCAGTATTCCCTAGTGGTTGGAATGCATGACACAAAAGCTGTCTTGTATCAGAGTCCCAACTCACATAGTTGTGCAGTGTTTAGATTACAAGCTTCTACTTGCCTTTCTTTGAATATAACTTTTCCAGTTCTCAGTATGTTTGTGTATGTGATGGGGCTGCTGTGTTTGTTTACTTGTGCTCTGTCACTGAAGACACTTTTCTTTCATTCCACTCTGATACCAAGCATTGGCTAATGAGCAGTATAGAAATATAATAAATAAATATAGGGAATCAGAAGCTGGGGAGAAAAATGCTTGAATCAACAGGACAGGGGAAGGTTCAGTTCTGATTACCTGCGTGCCCTTTTGTTGTAAATACTACCTCCTGCTTTATGTGTGTCCAAGGCAGGCTTGTGAATCAATAAACATGGATGCCTGAGCTTATATAGTTTAGCTCTTGAATGAGTTTGCACATGACAGCTCCAAAGGAAATTGCCATCATGTTACTGTTTGGGATTTGGATTTATTTGAGGCAAACTTAGAAAGGCCAAATACTGATACTGGGTTGGGACAACATGATAACTCCCGATGAGTTAAATAAACCATGATGGTTTATTTAACCCATGAAGGCTTAGAGTGTTGTCTGTCAGCTCTTTTTTCACCCCTGGTGGCATATTTTTCCATAATAAATCACCCTGATAACTCATAGGCTGAATTCGGACAACACGATAGTCAATGGTGGGGTAATAATCAACTTTACAGTTATTCATCTAGGGGGTACTCCCCACACAACATGGTAATAAATCATCAACTGTGGTGTGGATTAGGATCAGCGCTGAGTTGACTATGGCAGCATTCGGATGACATGTTAGTCAATAAAACTGACGATTGTTTCCTCCCCAGTTGCTTATTGTGTCGTCCGAATTGAGCCATAGTCTGCAGTAAGGGTTATTTAACCCATTATGGGTTAGCGTGGCCTCTGTCACAGTGTGGGTTAAGTTGCATGCCTACAGAGTCGCTCGGCAAGAGCGGTCAAAAGTGCTGCTGCCACTCTGCTTCTCTTGGGCAATTTCTGTTTCCAAGATCTGCCTAGCAACAGATTGTACTGTATAGCCAAGCAGGGTTTTCACTGTGCATTGGGTGCCTTCCCATGAGGAGAAACTGTGTTTGAAATTTCCTCCCATTCCTGCAAACTTTCAAGGGTTTAGAGTCACCCACCCCACTTTTTGGTGACACTGCTAGAAATAAGGAATGGGCTTGGAAAACCAGCTTGGAAAACAAGGCAGCAGCAGGGAGGGAGGGAGTGGGAAGGAAGGCTTTGAGAATTGCGGTGACGCAATGGGGCTGCTGGGAAGCGGCTAAATATGGACACCACACAGAGAACGGCAGGGAACTGGCAGAGACAAGAGAAAGAAGAAGATGGCCCCTAGTGTGAAGTGGACCAATCAGAGACGGGCAGGTGCTGTAGCTTGAGGGCGGTGGGATATAGTTTCCCTCTCAAAGGAAGCTGGGCAGGAGGACCACAGAGAAGGAGGGGCAAGGGGGAGACCTAAGCTATGCAGAGTAGCTTATTTGCCCAATTGTGTGATGGGGCACAGTGAGCTATTTTCAAAATAAGCTACTGTGCGTTGCTTTTTAAACCCCCATGGCTTAAAGTGACGTGTGAACCCACCCTGATAATGCAATTTTCTGCCTGAGTAAAACATGAGGTTTATCTTAGATGAGAAACAGAAATGCTGATCTGTGTTGGCATGTAGGGGGCATAATTTACAATTTTGCAGAACCTTACAAGGTATTTGAAATTAAAATGTTAACGATTCATACAAACTGGAAAACCTCTGGCTCAGACCAAGTATGTTCTCTGAGAACCTGACAGTAAATCAAGAGGGAGCTTTTGTTATTCTTTTTTCAAAGGCCCATGCATTGGGTTTCAGCTCATTAAAATTAAACATGTTTACTTCTCCTTCTTTCACATATAGTCAATAGCTATGAAGCAAACTTTTGATGTTCCTGAGATCCATTATCATGGAAGCAGGGCTCCTCAGATTGAGCAGTGTTGTTTCGTTTTTTTTCCCGTGATTTTTTTTTTTTTTTTTTTGGCACAAGCCAATTTCTGTCTTACTCTTGGTTGCCTCTTGGTTGTGTCGAAGAAAAAAATCTTTTGACTTGTGAAGTATCACCATCAGGAAGAAGCACCTTGCATATAAATACCCCTGGCGAATGTGGCATGTTCTGAGTTGGTATTGTTCTCTGAAGTCAGATCTACGGAGGCAAGAGAGAGGTGGTAGCATTGTAGGCCCAATCCTTCCTGCTGTGGTGCCCAGAGCAGATGAGCAAGAGAGATGAGTTAGGAGCAGCTGCTGCCTTCTCTTGTCTCTATACATCCCTGCATGCCACCAGAAGTGGTCAAGTTTAGAGGAGTAGATATCGTGGGGAGGGGGAATTGAAGTCTTGTTGGCTTGGGAGTCCCTCTTCTCTTCAGTGTCTGCTGAAGGGGCAGGGAAAAGGAGGAGGTATTCCTGTTTATTGTTTGGTTGGCTATCCTCACCCAATTGACGGCTTTTTTTTCAAAATAAAAGTGGCATTGTTGACCACCCCCTTTCAACTGTTTTTAATGTTTTGTGCAGTTAGACTCTTGACAGAAGCAAAGGGAGAGGAGTAAAGGTTGCTCTGCAGCAAAGCAAAACGAAAGAACAAAACATGCCCCGTCTCTTACCTGCATGCAACCTATCTGAAGTGCTTTCACCACTCCATATAGGGTTTACATAGATGTTATATTGGATGGCCTCTTGGCCTTTTAAACTCCTGTTCTGCAAATAATATCTTTGTGAATGTGCTGCCCACTTTGATACTTGTTGGGATTTGGGTTGGAATGAACTAATCTGCTGGGGCTGGTTCTTGACAGTTGTTCTCTGGTTTCTCCTGTAATAACACCATGAAAATTTTACTCCATTTTTTTCTTGTTAGTATATAACATAGCTCCAATCTTGTAAATTTACTCACTTCTGGCAAATAAATCACCTCCAGGTGATCATAAGGGGCATTGTTTTAAATATGAACTTGGACTGTTCCTTTTTCAAGATGGTGTGCTACATAGAGATGTACAATTTACGGAAATTCTGAAATCATGGGGGGGGGGGGGGAACTGTCCCCACCCCCGTTCCCCCCCCAAGGAAAAAAATAGAAATTTGGAGAAAATTAAATAAGCAGTAATTTTAAAAAAACACTCTTTGCAGATCTAAAGTCACTTTGTTGTTTTAGGGCAGCCTTCCCCAAGCTGGTTCTCCAGATATTTTGGACATCCACTCCTATCAGCCTCAGGCAGGATGGCCATTGGTTAGGAATGCTGGGCATTGTAGTCGAAAAGATCTGTAGAGCACCACGTTGAGGATTCTGCTTTAAGAACATAAAGCATTCTTTATGTTTCTAAAGTTACATTATGTCTAACTTGCTTTGACCAGAGGGAATATCAGCAAGTAGTCCCTGAAACATCTGAATGCCAGAAGAAGCAGGAAGTACTGGAAACAGAGGAAGACAAGTCCAGAATCACAGGACTCTGTAGGACAAAACTGTCAAGAATGCACATTTTCTTCCATATTATGATATGGTGACATGTTGGGAAACTGAGAATGGCTTGGAGCATTCCAAAATATTTATTAGTAAAAGATACACTGGATCCATAATTTTAATAAGAAATGGAAGAAATAACTGTGCTGAGAATCTTACGGAAAGTATTGCGAACATTTCCCCCATGTGTTTATTATTTTCAGACGTTTTTCATATCTAGTCTTTCTATAAAAGACTTATGGCATAGTTTTTAGAAATCATTTGTGGTGAGCGGAGTAAAGGCTTGGTAACAACGTAATAAACACATTGACTGGGTTTGGACAACATGATAACCAATGGTGGGTTAAATAGTCAACAATAGGTTAAATAGTCAACGGTTGATTATTGGGTCGAGTGTCGGGCACTGTGTCGTGTACAGAGTTAATTATTTGAACAACTGTCGATTATCATGTTTTATGTTGGGCACCGTTGACTATTTCGTCACACACAGTTGGTTATTTTCGGTGGCTACAGAGTCTCCTGGAAAGAGCGACCAAAGCAATGGCTTCCTCTCTAGTCCAGCTGGCAGAACTCATAATAGCTGATGGGATACCAGTGGAGCACTGGGAGAGAGAAAGGGCAGGAGATGTGTCAATCAAACACACCGTTGACTAATAGTCAACTCAACGCTGGCTTTAATTCACACCACGGTTGATTATAATCATGTCGTATGGAGGGTACCACCCTCAATAATCAACCGTGGAGTTGACAATTAATCCACCATTGACTATTGTGTTGTCCGAACACAGCCCTTGTCTTAAATTCTAAAAGAAAATATTCATAATTCAAAGCTGTTCAGTTTTTCAAATTTTTCGGAATAGAACAAAAACGATCCTTGGAATAAAATGGAAAATGACCTCCCCCCCCCCCCCCCCCCATTTTTCTGGGCCTTCACATCTCTAGTGCTACAAATAACTGATACGTGCATACGAACAGGCTGGTTAGTAAATGTTTGCTGTAGGGCTAATAAGTTTTGTGGACATTATTAGCAAGCCTGAGTTATCTGCTAATTTAAAATGTGGCTTTTCAGAACTTGGTAACTGTGAAGGAAAGAGACCCCTTTCCTTCCAGGTAGGCGCGGAACTCTTTAGCCGAGTTCCCCCCAAGCCCACCTCCCTATCCCAAGGCCAAGTAGCCCCAAGCCAGCCGTTAGAAATAACCACACAAGTTAAAGACTGAAGCAATTTATTGAGATCCTAATATCTAACCACATAAGACTCCAGTCAGTCCAATAAGCAGTTAAAATGCAAGCTGGAAAAGAAAGGGAGGGGAAGCGGGGAGTGGGGGGGTAGGATGAGGTAGAAGTTAGCAGCAATAAAACAATAAAACCCTCTCTAAATCACTCCCAAAGGGTGACAAGTCTTTCCCTGGAACGTGCCAGACCTGGAAGCAATAAAACTATCTATTCCCCAGCATCACCTTGCTGAATAGGGATCCCTCCTTCCACGCACCGGTCCAGGAGAAGATGGCTTCCACCCGGTGGGTATTCCCTTTGTCCCTTTTTGGGTTAGCTGGTACCAGGACCAGCCGAAACCAATCGACCGTCCCGCTCACGCCACCAGCCCCCTCCTTCCGGACGGCCGTTTCCCACAGCTGAAGCTCTTGCAGCTCACTTCCAATTAACTCTGACCTTGAAGCTGGGGCCTCCCAAGATAAGAGTGAGAGGGCCTGGTGTGGGTGCTGGGAACCAGAAGCTTGAAATTCTCCCCCTCCCACTCCAAGGTCCCAGTCCTGCAAGGTAGGCCAACACTGGTCATTCCAGCAAGACTGTAGCTTTTCTGCCCCCTTTCTTTTCTTTATGCTTTATTTGCTTCATCTTGTGTAACATATATTAGAACATCAGGAGACCTAAGAGACTGTCTTAGATGGCTTCTTTGTGACGGATAAATTTCAATTAGGTAATTTCCCCCTCCCTTTGCTTCATCAGCTGCAGAATACAAACCGTGTATATATGTTGTTCTTTGCAGTATTTATTAGAGAAAGAGAGGTGGAGGAAACTCCCTCAAATTTAAAATCAAACCTTGCAGGTATATAACGCAGATATCCGGCTGGACACCTATGACTGTGTTTGCTGTTCTAATCAAGGAGCTGTTAAATGCTACTTGTATGCTTTTCCCCCTTCTCCAGGTGGCGACAGACAAGGTTTCGGGGAAGCTGAGTTCTACTCTCTCATGGGTGAAGAACACTGTCAGTCAAATGGCCAGTCAGGTGGCAAGTCCATCTGCCTCATTACACACTACATCCTCCTCTACCACGCTCTCTACTCCAGCATTATCCCCATCATCTCCTGCAGAGTTGAGTCCTGATGACTTAGAGTTATTGGCTAAATTAGAAGAACAAAACAGGTGAGTGGCAACTTGGCGCTGGCAATTTATGTGAGAGCGCAAAGGAAAAGTTTGTGGCATCACGAGATAGATACTTCAGTACGGTCTGAAATGAATTTTCTTTTAAAGAGTTGAAAGAACTTTTGGTATTCCAGAAGTATAAAATGAATTCCTGTGTGTGGGGTGAGGGGTGGTGTATTTTGCAGTTGATCTCTCTGTCTATCGGTCATGCCCCATATAATTACCTGTGTAAGGTGATAAGCCCAGCTTGGCAGTTAGCCAGTTGCCTGGGGTGTAACGATTCTATAAGATGCATCTCCTGCCAGGTGTGCGGGTCCTGACAGCCTGTGACACATAGGGTTGTACAGGTGGGTGGTTTGGTCTTTAAAAAACTACACATTCCATAGTGCTTTCTTGGACAGCTGAACTAGCTGTATTTAAGACTGTGGAGCATATTATTTCCTTTTTATAATTCTGTCTTACTTTAAAATGTTTTGAAGACTTTCCCTAGTTCAGGCTACATTCTTTGCATTCTCATTGAACTCCCCCACCAGCTGGGCCACAGTTTTGTCATAATCAAGCATTGAGACACTATAATCTCCGCAGAATATAATAACCGCGCTTTAAGGACTGTAGGATACTTTTTTCTTTTTCCTCCTTCTCAATCAACTTGAAGGCAAAAATGTCCCAATGTCCTAAAAGTGCATTATTTTATTGAACAATAATTTAAATACGGTTGTCTTGAGCAATGTCTTTGTTTTGACTTGAACAGTGCTTTGCTTTAGCATTCTGTATTACTATCCAGGCATCTGTCATTTACAGGAAAGGTGTGTTTGGCACATCACAAAGCTCAGTTCATGCCTGATTGCCCAGGTGGTTTTACGTCCAATCAGAGTTAATTTAGAATAAATGAAGCAAGAACTACACAGTGTTTGTAGCCATTAGCAAACCAGTCATCTGTATTAAAACTCATTTAGGTAATCTCTCTGTTGCTTTAATACAGAGCAAAGGTGGTATGATTTTAATGCCCCCTAGGTCATATGGTATCTTCAATTGTCTGTGCTAAGGAGTAGATGCCTTGAAATCTTCTTACAAAATCAAAAGGGTTTTTCAAAACTTAAGGACACAATCCTAAACATGTTTAGACCGGTGGGGGGATCCTACAACTCCCACCATTGTGCTTGCTAGGGAATGCTGGGAGTTGTAGGACCTTTTTTCTGTCTAAATGTGCATAGCATTGTGCCCTAAAGTATATAAATTGGCTTTCTGCATATTCCCTTTGCTTTGGGCACTTATAATGAATAGTTCATTGTATTGAACTGGATTAATAGCTCAACTGACAAATACCTTGATCATTTTATCTTATTAGTTGTATGATGGTGAGTTACAATAGCTGCTGATCTTGTAAACCAGAGGTGGGGAACTTCAAGTGGACTGCAGTTCCCACTAGCCTGCAATTCCCATCATCCCTAGCCAGCACAGCCGATGGTGAGGCAAGATGAGAGCTGCAATCCAGCAACATCAGGAAGTCCACGAGTTGCTACCTTGTTGTAACAGTGTTTGCAGGTTTTATTGATTCTTAACCTGTTTCTGTTAAAGCCCACGCTGCATGAATAAGATCCAGTAAATCCAAGGACCTTTCCAGATAATTAGGACTTTTATTTGTTCAACTGCACAATTCGTACTCATTTTAGAGCTGTGGGGACACCAAATGTCATCTTTCTTTAGAGTTGTGGGGACACCAAATGTCATAATATTGCTGGTGTTGGCTTATCTCCACCTGCCTCCAAAGTATTTGGACAGCAATATTTTGTTGCTGAAAAATGCAATTATGTGCGAACCAGGTCTTTGGCTGCCTAATGCAGAAAGGTTTGGCAAAATTAAATAATAGTACTGTAGCTTTGAGGTATGCAGAGTATCTGTAACTCATCATCAGCGTCAAAGCTATTCCTTCTATGCCATTATCAACATACTTTAACTTTTTATTTTGAAGTGCTCTCACCTGTAGCATTCAAATAGAGGAGTGGTTGTCTAGCCCTCTATAAAATGAAACAGCCAGCAAGGATAACATCCATGTGTACTCACCGGTAGCGCCCTACTGTCTTATGAACTTACCTTAGTTCTTTATAGGTGTGCAGTGTTTCTATGCTATATCCAGCCAGGGATGGTTGGCTTCACCAAGCAGTTACTTCATTTTACACATCCCCCCCACAACCAATTAGCCAACCAGCCAGCTGGATAATGCCTATTTTCTCTGGGGGAAAAAGTAGCTTTTCTCTGATGTGATATACTAAATTTTGTATGTTTCTTAGAATGTAAAGCAGTGTTAGAAAGACTGAGTGACGGGGTTGCTGTGCCCCCTTGAAAGCTTACTCTTGGAAAGCCGAGGAATCACCTGTTTCCATTCATTAGCTGTGTGAGCCAAACAGCTCTCAGCAGTTCTGAAAGATTCAATTATGCATTTCATCACTGGGTGTAAAACAAAATAAAACCAAACCTTTGACCCAAGCATGTGCAAAAGGGTTGACAGAAACGGAAGTGTAAAAAAGGGGAAGCAGGGGAGCTTTCTCTGGACAAGTAATACAAAATCTTTACTCTTGGTAGTGATATCAGGCCACGTAGTGAGTTAATTTCCCCTCCAAGATATGTTGGAGTGGTTCAGTCCTAATGAATAAAAGCTCCTATTTGCAGAAGGTAAATCATTGATTAGAATGGAGTGGGTTTTTTTTTTACTGAGTACTTACAGTATTAAAAGCTGCAGATTCTGGATTAGAGAGCAATGAGTTTATCAAGGTAAGATTTACACCATAGAATTATGGTAAATATTTCACAATATGAACGTTACCTGGTTTCACAAGATTATAACTTGCAATGTTAAGTATATGCTTCAAGTGTTCATATTGCACTTCCCAGCTTTATTTGGAGTTTGGACTTGTTTACCGTAAAGCTTGTGATGAAAAGAGTTTCTTAGTGTTTGAACTAACATATCGAACACTGCAGTTTTGCCTTGTAGCGCAAGATGAAGTTTTGCTCACTTTTTGACCCCTGTATTCTTAAAATTGAGAAAGTAGAGTAGTGCCTTTTGAAGTCATTTGCACACGGAGGGAAAGAATACTTCATGGCACTGTCTTCTAAGGGGTTATTGTCCTGAATCTTGCATTCAGGTCTCATGCTTTCCTTCTGCTCTGTATCCCTCTCCCTTTCCCCTTCAACACTGCTGCCCTCATAATGCTTCCTACTCTAAGCATTTTCTCTCCTTTTTTGCACAGATAATCCATGTGTTTACCTGACTAGGTAGATAATTGCGTCATTAACTGAGTGAGAAGCTGCCTTAAGTGTATATAAGCTGGTGGGAAACCAATGGATTAGACTTGATTCATAAGGTTATGTTCGTTTTAAATGCCAAAAATCTAAGAAAATGGAAAAGAGACTCTTTTGACACCCTCAACCCCCTTCAAATAACATTTATTCTATCTTCCCCAGAGTAATCTTAACCCTCTAGCAACAGGGTCCAGTCCTTCCTTTGGTGGCTGATATCTTTAATTTTGCCCTTGACAATTTCTGAGGTTTTGCCACTGTCCTCTCTATTGACAGTATTAATTAGAGAATAGATAAAGCATCAGGTACCAGCTTCTCAGGATGTACTACGACAGCAAACAAGTATTAGTTGCGCAAGCTTTTCAATGTCATTTCCTCTACTGCGTTTGAGAAACCCTTTAAAGTGTTTCTCTACAGCTAATGAGGAAATGAATAATTCCTTAGAAGAATAAGTGCAGGGTAAGGTTAGCAATCTAATTCATTTGTTCAACTTATTTAGAGGGGTATATGGATGTGCCAGTTAATATGGATATTTTTGGCAAGGAATAATTGTGAACTGGGAAGTAGTGAGATTTAAATTGGTTTCAGTTATTGATAAATCAAATGTCTCAAAGTGATCTAAAACAAATCAAAGTGATCTACAATCCTGTATGCAAAGTAGAACTGCTGATATAGTCTCTGTCCATATCTGAAAGGAATGAGAAAAGAGTTAACTTTTCCCAAACGGTGGCAGTATTTTGGTGGAGCTACAGAGTAATCCTATGCATGCTTACTTAGTTGTTCAATGAGGTTTATTCCCTTGTTATGTTTATGATTGCAGCCCTAATCATCTTGCTTAGTCCCTGATACCTGCTAAAATTCTTGATGCTTCTTGTCCACACATTTAGAGTGGAGCTACATTTTACACCAGTAAACACGTTTCCCTAAATGTGTTCTGCCGTTCATCCAAATACAGGATGGGGAGGCAATTGAAAGGTAGGATCAGTGGCAAGAGATATGCTTAACCTTCCTGTGCTTGAGAACTCTTCCTGACAAATGTCCCCTCTTCTATTGTTTGAGTCTGGCTTGGTGGGGACAGAGAGATGCAAGCATGCGCACATACACATATCCTTGTGTGTACCATTTTCCCTTTAATGACAGGTAGCTCTTAAGATATGTTTCATGACGTCTGTAAATATTCTCCAGGATTTTTTAAAATCAAATAATAAATAAGTTTCTGATTCCATTAATGAAACCTTTTAACTTCATTTTCTACTGTATGTATTCAAGGAGTAAGAAAGTGTGTCAAGTTTGGTTTATGGCAATGGTTTAAAGTTTCATAACAAAACAACTGGGCTGCTGTGCATTTTGATACAGTCAGAAGGTTCAGACTGGTTTGTGTGTTCTGCAGATTGCTGGAGACTGACAGCAAATCACTGCGATCGGTGAATGGGTCAAGAAGAAACAGTGGCTCTTCACTTGTATCTAGTTCATCAGCTTCTAGCAACCTCAGCCATCTTGAAGAAGACTCCTGGATCCTTTGGGGGCGGATTGTAAATGAGTGGGAAGATGTGCGCAAAAAGAAAGAGAAGCAAGTTAAGGTTTGTTGACGGGTAGTGACCAAGCTTATTCTTTCTTTTCAGTGTTTGAATTAGAAATATCGCCTGCTCTGAATCTGGCAATACAGAAAATATGTCTAGAATTACTTGTTGTAATGGTATTGTAAGAAAGAATGACCTTGTTTAGACAACATGCTAAGCCATGGTGGTTAAGCATTTTCAGCTGAACATTATGGCTTAGCATGTCATGTGAACCATGGCTTAGGTCATGTGAACCATTCCTAACCATGGTGCTACATAACCATGGTTTAAACACACTGACTAATCATTTGCTCAAAAAGAGTTAGTGGCCTAACCATGGTGTAGCGTGTCATCTGTACAAGCCCAATATCACTAAAAAATAAAACTACTTATAAGTAAGCATAACTGGAGATGAGAGGAAATAGCATAAGGGGGAAAAAGGTCATACGAGTCCACATACCGCAGGTAAATATCCTTTTGGCAAATTCCAACTGTCTTTAGTTCTAGGCTTAACGCATCTGTCTGGCTGTGTGTGGAACTGACAAGATGTCTCCTCAGTGATAGCAATGTTGATGGGATTGGAGGGGCTGTATAGAAGTGCGACAGTAAAGTTTATGAACTGACTCTGTGACCTACTGTATTGAGACATAGGATCCGCATAGAAGTTGGCACATGTTGGTATAAGGAAAATTAGTGATGTAACTTATTCATAACCTCTCTGGCTAAATGACACAGTTTAAAATGGTTTAATCTTTATGGCTCAGCGCTTTCTACTCTAGGTCTGTTTGTATTGACATGGAAGCTTACCCAATATAGTTTACATTCTAGTGTAACAGTACAAATCACAGGACTTCAGTGGCCTTGTAGAAAAACGACACTATGTGAAAAAAATGATTTAAAAAATTAGAAGCTACCTTTCAATTTTTTAAAAAAATCTCCTCGAGTGACATACATAATAATAAAGACACATATCATGCAATAAAATGGCTATTACCTGTAGAAAAATAAGCTTTTAGATCTAGTCAGAGCTGACAATACAAATAAAATTTGTTTCTTAGAAGCCTGGCACTGAAATGATAACCAGTTCAGCACCAGGCAAGCTTCCCGGGGGAGGGAATTCCAGGCCCATCTGCTTGCAAGGTGTTAAGCAGTCTTGCTGAGGTCTCCCTATACAAGCCTCCAGGTAGACGGCTTAGTTTGCCAAGCGAAGCTGTAGACTGGGTTCACATGACATGATAAGCTATGTGAGTTCTGAGCCTTGTTAGTGTCAGCATGGCTTCCCGTGACATGCAAACTTGGTGCAGATGATTCAGCATGGCTTGTTAACCATGCACAAGCCACCCTGAGAACCCATGACTTCTATTAAGATTGTTGAGGGTGGCTTGTTCTCAGAGTGGCTTGTTGCGATGTCCAAACCCGGCACTGTAGCATCTCCCAAGTGGCTACAGAGCTGCTTGGTAAGAGCATCAGAAAGCCTGTGCTGCTGGGGGGAGTGGCCTAACGGGCATGGAGTGAAGTCGGAACTCTCTCTCTCTCGTTAAGAAGCGATAGAAATAATTATAAATCCCTATTTGGAGAGAATGGATTGTTAATCAAAGATCTGATTGCGGGTCCGGAAGCTTTGCTGTATCTGTGGAGAACGAAGTTGCTGGAGTTGCGGTTCAGCAGAGAGAGAACTTGGCAGGCGATCAGTAACGGTAATTAATGGATTTTAATTGGGAGAAGTAAGGTTGACTGATAAGACTGGAGGGAGAGACGGAAGCGATTATAATTGGGAAAAGAGATATTTAACCTCCAGCTGAAAGTGTTAGAAGCCGAAACGTACTTGTTTGATAAGAGCCGAGAGGATATCTGAGGCGGACAGCAAAGATTTAGGTGAGGGGTGCGGATTTATGAGTTTAGCTTTATGAAAAGAAAGCAAAAAGGTGAAAAATCCAGTGCCCCCGCCTGGAGCAGGCTGTCGAAAGATCATCCTTCAGATAGGAACTGGCATTGGCTCACTACAGTTTCTGGAATCCTGCCAGACAAAATGCCGGACAAAATGCAGTCTTCAGACAAGGCCGGAAAAACATCTCCAAGTCATTCCGGAAGCTTTAAATCTGGCGTAGTTCCTAAAGGGGAAGGTGCAGTTCCTAAAGTTGCCAAAGAGAGTCAAGCAGAGACATCAGATGATTTAATGGACAAATTTCAGAAAGTGTTAGAGGCGGCCTTGCTGAAGCAGGAGGAAAGATTAATGCAAAGAATTAAGGACTCACAGCTTGAACTTTTGTTGGACCTTCAAACTGTGGTGGAAAGTGTGGAGAAATTGGAGAGGGAGACTGGGAAGCTGCAGGAAGATAGCAAGCAGCAGGGGGAGCATTTGAAGGAGATGGACTTGCGTTTAATTGCCTTGGAAGATCGAGACAGGAGAGTCAACATTCGAATTAGATCTTTTGGAGAGAGAGAGGGGGAGAACCCTAAGGATTTAAGAGATACAATTTTGGCATGGATTAAGGAAGTGGAACCTCAGGAAACTTGGGAGATGGCAGATATCGAGAGGATCCACAGAGTGGGTTATAAGAAGAAGGGGATGCTCCCAAGGGATATAATTGTTAAATTTGCCAACTACTACAAGAAAGAAAAGTTGATGCAAGCAATTAGACGTCAAGGTCAGTTGATGCTACAAGCAACACCAATCGAGGTTTACCAGGATCTATGCCCTCAAACAGTGCAGTGGCGGAAGAGTGTTAGACTGTGTACAGTGGCTTTGCGGAAGAGATCGATAACATATATTTGGGGGTATCCAGTCTTTTTGAGATTTATGTGGAAAGGGAAACAACACAGAATAACATCAAGTGAGCAAGGGATGGCTCTTTTGGAGAAGCTGGGCTTAGTTGATCCCACGGATGTTGGAGAAACAAAGCAGGATGAAGGCGCTGTAGGAGGAAGCAGTCAATGAAGAAATATTATTGTAATAGGGATAAGAAGAGATTATAAGGGAGGGGAGGGTCAGATTTTTGCTCCGGGAATGTTGGGTTGCTTCTCCCCCCCCCCCCCCCCCGAAGAGTTCTAATATTTGGGGCCATTGCCCAGAAAGGTCTGGTGAGGAGGGGGGTGAAGATGGGGGGTAAGTGTGAGGGTGAGGGAGGGGGGGTATGTGTGTCACAGAGGGAGACCAATCTAGAGATTTGTGTGAAAAAGAGAGATGGAAAATAAATTAAGGGTTGCAACTTTAAATGTTAAAGGGCTAGGAACTGTTATAAAAAGGAAGAGAATAGAAATATTATTAAAAAAAGAGAAAGCAGATGTAATTTTTTTGCAGGAAACTCATCAAACAAAGGAGGGCGTAAATGAGCTTCGGATGAGGGAAGTGGGCGTTTATGAAAAGTCTTTTGGTACTTCTAAAGCGAGAGGTGTAGCAATAATTTCAAAAAAATGTGGTATTACAATACAAAGGGTGAAGAAGGATGAAACGGGAAGATTTTTGATAATTTCTTGCATGGTGGGGGAGGAGGAATATATATTGATCAATGTATATGCTCCAAATGGGAAACAAATGGAATTCTTCAATGAAGTTTTTAATGCGGTGGGAGAAGTGGGTAAAAAGAACATTGTGATGGCAGGTGATTTTAATATGGTATTAGACAAAGGGAAAGACAGGGATAATATATTAAGAGATCTTAAGAGCGGTGGGAGGATGGGGTTAAGTAAATTAATGGAGAGAAAAGAACTAATGGATGTTTGGAGGGTATTAAAAGGGGAAGAAAGGAAATATACTTTCTACTCACCAAGGTTTAAGAGTTATTCTAGGATTGATTATGTTTTTGTGACAAAGAATATGATGTCTAAACTTATAGATTGTGCTATTGGGGTAATTAAAGTCACCAATCACACATTATTGACAATGGATATTAAAACGAAGAAGGATTATAAACAAGCTAAGAGATGGAGAATGGATACAAGGTTATTAAATAATAAAAATATAGTGGGTAAAATAAAAAAAGAAATGCAGGAAATATGGGAAATTAATGAAAAGGACTCAAACTCGCATGGGTTAATATGGGACACTATGAAGGCTGTGGTAAGAGGGATTTGTATTAGGGAAATGTGTACCCTAAGAAAACAACAGGAAGCACAAAATAAAAAGATTGAAAAGGAGGTAAGGGATTTAGAGGAGAAGCTAAGAGAGACAAAAGATAAGCGCCTATTTGCCCAAATTCAAGCTAAGAAAAAGGAATTAGAGAAAGAAGAGTTAGAACAAGTCCAAAGGGACTTGCTATATTTAAGGAGGGATTTTTTTGAATATAGTAATAAAAATTCGAAGATGCTGGCTAGGTCCACTCAGTCAAAAAAGGCTAAGGATATGATAGGGACAATTAGAGATAAGACAGGGAAAAGTTGTAATTTAATGGATAAATTAAATATATTTCAGGAATTTTATAGAGAATTATATACCTCAGATATGGGGTCACAGGTTAAGGTATTGGAATATGTAGAGAGGAATTGGAAAATAAGATTACAGGGGCAAGATAGGGATTAGATGGAAGGATTAGTTACTGAGAAAGAAATAGAAGAAATTATTGATAAATTAAAAGGAGGAAAATCTCCGGGAATGGATGGTTTGGGGCCGGAATATTATAAGACTTTTAGAGGAATTTTAATACCAAGATTGAAAAAATTATTTAATAGTATAATAGAAGGAGGAAAGACCCTGCCATCGTGGGATCATTCCTTGATTATATTAATCCTGAAACCAGGAAAGGATCTGACGGATCCAGCATCTTACAGACCAATATCTTTAATAAATCAAGACTCAAAATTTTTTACGACAATAATGGCAAAAAGGATGGGTACGTTTATATATAAATATATTAGAAAAGATCAATGTGGATTTATTTCAGGAAGGCAAATGGCTAATTTAATTGGAAGAGTTTTAAATATAATCAATATTATTAAAAAAAGGAATTTAAAAGCAGGTTTGTTAGCATTGGATATATTCAAAGCCGTTGATTGCGTGGAATGGCCAGCACTTAAAACAATTTTGAAAACATTTGGGCTTGGAGATAAATTTATGGGAGTGATGGATCAACTGTATAAAAATAATAAAGCAGAAATAATGGTTAATGATGGGTTAACGCAACAGATTACACTAGCTCGAGGAACTAGACAAGGTTGTCCACTTTCACCGATCTTATTTGCGATAGTGATAGAAATTAGGGAGGATGTAAGATTGAAGGGGATAGGAGGGAAGGAGAAGATTAAAATGAATATGTTTGCGGATGACACATTACTGACATTAGAAGATCCCCTGGAGACTGGGGAGTTGATTAAGAAGCATTTGAGAGAATTTGGGGAGATTACTGGTCTACAAGTTAATTGGGGGAAGTCAGAAATGATGTTATTTAATTATAACAAAGAGGAGATGGAGGAAGGTAAAGTTAAGTTAGGTCTTAGGCTTAAAAATATAGTACGTTATTTAGGAGTTAATATTGCAAAAGATTTAGATAGGTTAGAGGAAATTAATTTTGCAAGTTTGAAAAAACAGGTAGGGGAAAAGTTAGAGGTATATAGAAAATTAAAACATTCTTGGTTTGGTAGAATAGCGGTTATTAAAATGAAGATATTACCTAAGATTAATTTTTTGTTTAGAATGCTGCCGATTAAAATATCGGAAGTAGAGTTAAAGAGCTGGCAAAATATGATTAATGCTTATTGCAATGGAGATAAGAGAGCTAGGATTAATAAAGGGTTATGGTATAAGACACAAAAGAAAGGTGGCTTGGGACTTCCAAATATAAAGAGTTATTATATTGCTAATCAATTAAGATATGTTATAAATAGTATATTAGGGGAGGAAGACTTAGAATGGTTAGAAACGCAAACAGGGGAACTAGATTTTTAATTGCAAATTAATTTTTTTATTAAAATTCAAAAGAAAGATCTGAGGGGACTGGACAACCCGTTGCTGAAAAATATTCTAGAGATCTGGGAGAAAGTTAAAAGAAAGTTAATACCAGGAGACTCTCCACTCGCCCCAGTGGTAGTAGTGGGAAACTTCCCAAGGAATTTAAAAGTAGAGTTGGAAGGGAGTCTGAAGGATCAGGAAATTATTAAATTAAGGAATTGGATGGAAAGAATGATAGATAAGGTGCAAATTAGAGAGTTGTTAAAAGGTCAAAAGATAGCTTGGTTCAAATGCTTACAATTGGAAAAATGGACACAGGAATGGAAAAAGATAAATAAGAAATGTAGAAATAATACAAGATTTGAAGATTTAATTGAATCAAGAGGAAAGAAGGAAGTAATTAAAACTAGAAAAGGTTTGACTAGCGAAATATATAGAATTCTGATAGAGGATGATGAATATCGAGAAAATGATTTGGGAAGATGATCTAAAGGAACAAATTAATGAATATGACTGGTGGAGGATATGGGATGCAAGAATGTTAAAGCTTTTGTCGATTAGAATTAAGGAGAATTATTATAAGACAGTATGGAGATGGTATTTAACGCCGGTAAGATTTCATCAGATAGGAAAAAAAGTGTCCAAGAATTGTTGGAGGGGGTGTCAGGAGGTTGGAACTTATTTTCATATGTGGTGGAACTGTGAACATGTACAAAAAATTTGGGAAAGGGTGTTTAAAGAAATAAGTGAAATAATTGGAAGTAAACTGGAATTAAGCCCAAAGCTGGCTCTACTAGCAATATGGGATAAAGGAAATGAGAATATAAACAAGAGAGAATTGATAAACAACCTCCTGGCTCCCGTCAGATTAATGATTGCTAAAAACTGGAAAGGGCAAGGGATATATACTATAGAAGAATGGTATAAAGAAATATGGGATATGGCACTTAATGATAAGCTAACGTGTAAAATGAAAATAAAGAGGGGAATGTCCAGTAAGAATGATTTTGGAGATATATGGAGCCCATATCTGGAATATGTATTAAGAACGGGGAAGGGGCAAAAATCTTCAAAAGAGTCTTTACAATTTTGGAAAGAATAATGAATAATTGAAGGTCTCCTGGGGGGAGGGGAGCACGGGGGGTATGTGGTTATGTATTGTATTTTATGTTGTTTATGTTGTATTATGTTTGAAAATAAAATAAAAATTTAAATAAAAAAATAGATTAAAAAAAAGAAAGCCTGTGCTGCTCTTTGCAATCTCACCGGTGCCTCTTCCAACTTCCTTGCCTGTGACTGCTCCTCCACCGATGCCAAAATGGCACTTTGAAAGGACTGTAACTCGGTTGCCACTTTTTGGGGAGGAGGGGTGCTTCAGAAGTACACAAATGGGATCGTAATTTTTAAACTTGCTGTTATTTCCCCCCTGGTCTTTTGCAAGTGTGCTGATTAACCAGCTGGTAAACCACCCTACGATCATGCAAACTGATCCATTGTACATTTGGGATTGTAATCAGAGTTAAGGCAATAATCATAGTAGGAGCTTATTGTGGTTAAGTTATGTCTACACTGAGCTAGCCAGTTAAATGCTTTGGCAATTTCATTTTATCCAGACTTTATTCAGCGTGTAGCTGTCTGCTCTCACATCCTTGTAAAAGAAAGAACCTAACACGTGAATATGACGTTTCTTTATTAACGTCTGCTCTAGGATAATTCAGCTACTCTGTTAGCAAAAATAAGTGATGCTCATCAGATTTTTTTTTATGCTTTAGGAACTTGTTCGAAAAGGGATACCCCATCATTTCCGAGCAATAGTTTGGCAGCTTTTGTGCACAGCTCAAAATATGCAAATTAAGGATCAATATTCGGAACTCTTGAAAATGACTTCACCTTGTGAAAAGCTTATAAGAAGGGACATTGCTAGAACATATCCTGAACATGATTTTTTTAAAGAAAAAGACAGTCTTGGTCAGGAGGTTTTATTTAATGTAATGAAGGTAAGTTGGCAGTTCATACCTTTTGATGGAAAATAAATATTAAATGTGCATTGTGTGTTGCTTTTCGCCATGATGCCTAAATGCCACCTCTATATTCGGAGGCATATACATCTGAGCATCAGATGCCAGTGACAAGGAAAACATGCTTATCTCCACCTTATGAGGTTTTGCTGTTACAAGCAGAGTGTTAAACTAGATGGTCCTTTGGTCAAACCCAATATAGGCCTCGCTTTTTATTCTTTCAGGTAATATAATTATTAAATGTAGGGTCTTGTCTTTCTTTATTGAAGAATGTGAGTGATACTTGATAGTTGATTGGCATATCAATGGAAGGCTAGCTATAGGACTTTGTTTCACTTCGCTGGGAGTGTGGTAGTACTAAATGAGAGCAGCATTTGCTGCAGTGTAGATCAGTGAATGAACAAATGATTTCCTGTGCTAAAGTTGTCTTGGACATTATTTCCATTGCTTTATGGATCCATGGGAGTGTTTTATCCTTAAGCAATGTAGTGTATGAGCATTCATTCATTTATTATATTTCTATACTGCCCAATCTCCGAAGCTCTCTGGCAATTTACAAAGATTAAAAACCTTAAAAACCTTATAAAAATCATTTACGTACAAACATACAAACAAATAGCACACACAGAGACACACATTTCTAAATCAGTTTTAATCATTCAGCAATAAGAAATATGCTCATCATATGCTGCCAAATGCCTGAGAGAGGAGGATAGACTTAACCTGGCCCAGAAAAAATAACACTGTTGGCACCAGGCGGGCCTCATAGGGGAGATCATTCCACAGTTGGGGGCCATCACAGAGAAGGCCCTCTCCATTGTTGCGGCCTTCCAAGTCTCCTTTGGAAGACGCACCTGGAAGATAGCTTTAGGTGATGAACAGAGTGTACAGCTCAGTTCATGCTGGGAGAGGCGGTCCATCTGGTGTTGCGGTCCTGAGCCATGTAAAGCTTTATAGATCAAAACCATCAGCTTGAATCAGGCTCAGCCAGTGCAAGCAGGCCAGAATTGGTATTATATGTTCAGACCTTCTTGTCTCTAATGAGTCTGCTGCGTTTTGCACGAGCTTCCAGCTTCTGAATATCTTTAAAGGCAAACCCACGTAGAGCGCTTTGCAGTAATCTAAGCTTACAGATCTTATTTACAGCAGTTTCCGCAATCTGTATTGTAACTGTTTGGGGACTGATGATGACATTCTTGCTGCTGCAAAAGAGATCAATGCTATTCTGATTTGCATATTACATGGCTCATGTGACGAAGAGACTTTCCGGACTGAAATATTGGAGCGTTAACATGTGAACTTGCCTGTGCTTGTTTTAAATGGCTTGGCAGTTCCAATTAGAACTTCTTATGCTGAGGGAAGAATTAGCCTATTGTTGCAAGTTAGGCACATCTGCTGTAGACATCTAAACCAGCCAAGTGAATGAGCTCATGTAAATTGTCAATTAACTTTACTCCATAAGAATGGACTGAAAACATTCCCTGCTGATTGCTGTTTCAGTTTGAATAGAAGCATGGCAGCAAGATGGTAGCTAATCCTTTGTGTGCTTTTAAGAGCGAAACAAATCAGAAGTCTTGGGAGCATATACATAATCAAAACACTTTCCTTTTTTAGGTTCGACCTGTTCACAGGAGGAGACAGTAACATGAAGTACTAAATATGAAAATATTCTGGTGGAAGGCAGGGGTTACAGAGAAATAGCCAATATTGCTGGGACCTTGCAAAATATAATCCTGGTCTCAAGGGGTTTGTGGCATACTAACCTAATCAAGAACTTCACCAGGGAATTCTGTCCCTATGGATGCCACTGGCTCAGATTTAATTTTTTCCTCAACGCTTCCTTCCTGTAGCCCCCTGCTTTACATGTTGGATAAATTGCAGCCCGTGTTCAGCTGGAGTTGGCTTGTGCTTTAAATGCAGATTTCTCTTCTATTGGGGCAGGGGCACCACGAAAGTGCAAGAAGCATTTGTTGCCAGCTTTGGATGTTACTGTAAGTGAAGAATGGAACTTTAAAAGGCAAACTTCCTGCTTTTACCCACCCTTAGGACAGTTTAACAGAGCTCCCATTTTGGCTCCAGGGGTTGAGCTTAGCCATGTACCACTTGGAAGGAAAGACTCCATCAGCTGGAACAAGTGAATTCTTAAGTGTTGTTGGACACTTACAGTTATATAGCCTGTGTGCTATTTTGCCTTTCAACACCCTCCAGCCCTACCCAAACTTTGCTTGCGTATTGTGTGTCCCTTCTAGCTCTTGCCCTTCCCATTCTTGTGCTTTAAGACAGCAGAGAGAAGTATAATGGCAAATTCCTTAGTATTTCGTGGTACTTCATCCTTCATCTTTGCCCGATCCTGCTGCCAACCTTGCTTCCCTCAGTCCTTGCTTAGTAGTCTGCTGCCATCTCCTTACCATTGCTGACTGCTTTGCGGTTTCCTTGGAAGGTACTTTGATCCTGAGCCTTGCTTGGATATCATCTGAAGTTTAGATCCCCTTTAATGCCGCCATGGAGCTGCCACTTCCTTCTGTCTTCCCACCCGCTGCCAGGTTTCTGTGACATCATAGCACCTCAACCAGTAGCAGGGCACAGCTCAGGCCAGCCTGCATACACTTCAGGCCTTTAGACCTATGCAAACTTAACTTGATATAGATAGGACCATGTGTTAACTTTTTAAAAAAGAGTTTTAGCACTGTGCTCAGGAAAGCTGAATTCTGTAACCCGCAGACATTAATGCAAATTGAGCAAATGTTTTATTTTCTGCAATGCTGCCCTTTCTAGTCATGACAGGGGCAGAGACGTTAATGCCCTCTTTTCAGTATTTGAAAATTGTATTCACCATTCCTCTGGCTTTTGAAATGTTAGCTGGCAGTGCCCACACACTTTAAATTGTGTATTTGTAGAAATATGAGCTAGAAACTGGAAAACGATGGAAGGAGCAGGATTCTGGGGGCACTGCTATATTCTGTGCTCCCATTCAATAGCAGCTCCCCCCCCCCCCCCCCCCGGATATAGGAAGTATTTAACCTTCCTTTTGGAAGTAAGTGTACTATTGGTTCTGCTATTTAACGTCTTACCAGCTTTTAAATTTTTTCTAGGCATATTCTTTAGTGGATCGTGAGGTTGGCTACTGCCAAGGAAGTGCTTTTATTGTTGGATTGCTTCTTATGCAGGTACGTAAACAGTTCTTAATTAAAAGCATAATAATAATAATGACGATGTAGCACAGGACCTGTGAATTGGAACTCTTCTCTAGAATGTCATAGCTGGTCTTCACCACTGGCTTGATGTGCCTTTTTTACATAATAATTAAGTGGTTTATATGCTGTTCTGACTTTGAACCAGGGCTTAATGTGAGCCATCTCTGAGCTTTGCTATTTGTTTCTTTTCAGGGGCTAGTCCTTAGAATGTAAATAGCTATATATTGTTTCTTTGGTTGGTAAAAGAAAAAGCTCCAACCATAGCAAGTGTGTTTTTCCATACTTGCTATTATTGGAGCTGTTTCTACAGGGCGTTTCTAGAATGTAATAGAACCTAGCTTTTCTACATGACAAAATCGTGTTGGGATCTTGATATTGGCCAAAGCTTTCTCATTTTAGTAAGAAATGTTTCAGAAACTGGGGCTGATCCTCGTAATATAAGTCTCTAGAGCAGAACTTAACTGGAGTACACTGTTTTTCAGTAACGACCCGAATTTGGGGGTCATTGCAACGCTATACTGTAAGCACAATGGATATCATTAGGTACCCCTTAGGCCATCAAGCCATGATGACTTGAAAACCAAGACTTCTCTTTTTACTTATTGCAATACTGCAATGAATATTTAGTGCTACAGACCAAAACAAGTTGTTAAAAACTAGGCAGCTTAGTTTTTTCCAGAGGTACACTTGGGGTTCCATCACACCAGCGATTTAGTGCACTCTCCCCATGCCTGGTGTGTGGATTTGCAGCACAGTACTCACATGACGCCGTGCCTGTCCTGCTGACACCCTGCCTCTTCCCCAGCCTTTTCCGTCTTTTCCTAAAATGCTTAAATTCTGTACTATTTTCCCTAAGCCTGTTTAATGTGCCCTTAAGACTCAGTGTAGGGCTGTACTCTCACATTTTCCTTTGTTGAGGGCATGTACAGTGACTGGAGTCTTGCTGTTGGCCTGAATGGATTGCATCAGGTCCTGGCAGGGAAAAGCGATTTCTCCCAGCAGCCGGCTCTAAGTCTCAATATAAAACCCAAACCTTGCATCCCAGGCTCTAAAGCGTTTTTTTTAAATCTCTGCAGAGGCAGGATTGTACTCCCTCAATGCCCCCAAAGAGCCAGACTAAAAGGCTGTTCCATTTTTGCCTGGCGGAAAGGCAGTCTGGTTGAAGTACTCATCTGACATGACCTGCTTGTATATGTCTTGTTAAAGGGGGGTGGGGGAGGAGCAACCAATGAACTGGAGAAGGGGTGGGGTGGAGTTGAAGTGAAGTGAAGTGAAGTGGAAGAACAAACAAGTAAAAGAGTAGCATATTCAAGTGAAAGGGACCAGAAGCTTGATGTGCTTATGCATCAGAGGTAGGGTGACCATATTTGGCAAACCAAAAAAGAGGACACCCTGTGGGGGTGGGGTGGGAAAGCGGCTTTCCAGGGCCTCTGGGAAGTGCATCATCCCCCCCTTGCCACCTTAAAGGCCCTGGAATGGAGGAGGGGAAAGTGTGTCATTCCTGCCCCCCACTGCTCCAATTGGGGCCTTTTCTATAATGTCCAGGAAAGACACACTTTCCCCTTTAAGGCCCTGATTGGAGCAGCGGGAGGGAAATGACCCACCTCCAGAAAGCACATCATTCCCTCCCACCATGCTAATGGTGGCCTTCAAGGGGAAAGTGTGTCTTTCCAGGACATTGTAGAAAATGACAGAAAATCCCCCCTGACACCCAGGATGGAACAAAAACCAGGACAAATCCGGGGAAATCCTGACAGTTGGTCACCCTAATCAGAGGTAAAAAATGCGGAGGCAAACCAGGGGAAAAATTAGGTGTGATGGAGCTCGTTAAACTCGTGACCATGTGGTGTTGGGATCTTCTTGGGAACTTTCAAGGTGTATATAATAATATAAGGGTTTTACGTGCTGACACTGGTCTCCTTCAAAATAGATGCCAGAAGAGGAAGCATTTTGTGTATTTGTTAAATTAATGCAAGATTATCGACTTCGAGAACTCTTCAAACCAAGTATGGCTGAGCTGGGCCTTTGTATGTATCAGTTCGAATACATGATTCAGGTATATCTGAGATCTGTTATCCCTTGTATATTGTGTAGCTATTCATTTAAATTGCTTTTGTTTTGTTTTTGAAGCAGATATTTCCAAGTTTCTAAGCAGATTAGGAAATTAGTTGGAAAGTCACAATTGGGAACACTTGCAAAAATAAATAATGTGTAGAGAAATGGCCAAAATGTAGGTCCTGTGCCATAAGACAGCCTTCTCCAGCCTGGTTCCCTCCAGATGCTGTGGGCTTCCACTCCATCAGCCCCAGCTAGCATGACCAATGATCAGGAATCCTGGGAGTTGTAGCCTGAAACATCTGCAGAGTGGCAGGTTTGGAAAGCTGGCCATAGGAGGAAGGGAGTTGTGTTTCATCTACAGTCCCCTCATTTAACTGAGAAATGTGAACATTTTTGTCTCTGGTATATTTTGCATACTACCTTGTGTATCATATTTGAGTACTCTTAATAAGATAACATCAGTGCTTTACAATCAGTTATAAGAAATTGTTAAATATTTCCTCCAGCAAACATTGATAACCTGATGCTGTGGGATGCAGAGCGATTCACTCTGTGTTTCATTGCACGAGAACAGCTTGATCATTGTGTGGCCTTCACACCACATTCATCATACATTTGACATAGATCTTTTTCTTTCTTTGATTGAAAAAGATGAAATTGTTTAATGCATAATCCTTTCAAAAGAATATTTCATAGAATATCTTTCTGAAAATCCAAATAACCTCTTTGCCGGGTAAAGTTTTTTCCCCTTTGGTTCTCTTTCAGGAGCAGCTGCCAGAACTTTATATGCACTTCCAAGCCCAGAGTTTCCATACGTCTATGTATGCATCATCATGGTTCTTAACTATTTTTCTTACATCTTTCCCACTACCAATCGCAACAAGAATATTTGATATATTTATGTCTGAGGTAAGCGATTCTCTAGTGCTGGTTTTCCACAGCCGAGAGCCATATTGGCCAAAGCAGCTACTATCAGTGTAGTAGTTGCTTGGGTCCTACTTGACATTTTATGTCTCAGTTAAAGCAGGTGAAGATCCCCATTTATATTAGAATGGATCTGTAGTACTGAAATTGAATCTGTTTTCCAGTGATCTTGTCAATGCAAATCCACATTGCATATCCTTTAAATACTAGATATTAGAAATACTCATGTAAAATACTTGTCTTATTCCTAGGGTTTAGAAATTGTGTTTCGAGTTGGCGTAGCACTACTCCAGATGAATCAGGCTGAATTAATGCAACTTGACATGGAAGGGATGTTACAGGTAAGCTAAACGTTACATTAAAGTATAGATCACTGGAAAGTTTGGCTATAATATCAGTATTAATGACTTGCATGCTATGATTTTGTTTTTAGTACTTTCAGAAGTTCGTGCCACATCAGTTTGACAGTGGGCCAGACAAGTTAATCCAAGCAGCTTACCAGGTCAAATACAATGCAAAAAAGATGAAAAAGTAGGTATTGCATTTTGTAAAAGCAGCCTCTTTATGGTATTGTTACAAAGAGGCAGAATCTTTAAATCACTTCTTAGACTTTACTTGCTTTAGACCATGGGTGGGCAAATTTTGGCCTTCCAGATATTCTTGGACTGCAACTCCCAGTAGTACAGGATTAGTACAGGAAAACCTTTTTTTGATCCATGTCTTATTTTTATTAGAAATATGCTTATAATATCACATCAAAATACGTTGTACATATAAAAAACATTTCTGTTGTTAAACACCATTGCTAAAGATCCTTAGATCTTAGTAGCTTATAAAGAAATAGAATTTTACTAACTCTTTCTTCTTCTTAGACTTCTAGTCTTAAAACCTTAAAAAGGAGTGATCTCAATCTAAGTACCAAGTTCCTTGTTTAATACTGAATAGGCTACTCAGCTAACAGGTATGGAGGCCTGGTGAGCTTCTAAGAAGAAGCTCCCGCATTCTAAAATCACATACCTATACCCTTTTTGTGTAGGAATTACCTCCCAACTAATATTATGTACTGTTATGTAAATTAGGGCTCACAGTTTTAATTATCTCATTGTTATTACATATTCTTAAAAATCTGAAAACATACATAAAAAGCCTACACATACACTTTTCAGGCTAGATAAGCTCAAGTTTGAATTAAACCTTTGAGAAGATAACTCCTTATTTAAAATTGGCCAATTAAACTTTATATTTTTTTCTAGACATCTATATATCAGACTTTTTGATGTGTATGCCTTACACAATATTTTTTACTTACTAATTGATAAATCAAAATTTTAAGTACACTTTTGGCCTGGAATAATAGTCTCACACCTGTTCATCACTCAAATAAACTTTTGGCCTGAGTGATAAGCCTATAAATCAGCATTTTTCTTTGGATGCCATTCAGTTCATCGTGACCATTATTTTTATGCTAATTACTCAGAATTCATTGTAAACCTGCTTGTGCCTCTGTGTTGTCTTCTCTTTGATACAGTTTAATTCTTTGGATTTCCAATTGCCTTATATGCAACATACTTAATCGCTTGGGTCTTGGAACTCCAAGACAAGACAGCTTTTGCTTGTGTGTGTTGGGGGTGGGGATGAAATCATTTCAGCCACAATGGAGACTTTTTGTGGCCGATCCATGACACCAAGAACTATATGGGCTGTAATCCAACACATCTGGAGGGCACCATGTTGGGAAAAGTTGGACTAGTTTAACACACTTTTTAAATAAAAATACAGGCAGCCATGCTGGTCCATTGGAAAAAAACAAACAATCACATAGCATAGTACTTTTATTAAGATCATCTAAAAATCACAAAACGGGGAGTTAGTTTTGAGTTTCACAGAACTCTTGCTCAGATTATATGTTAAAAAGGGAGCAGACGAGGTGCTCCCGGGAAGGGCATGGTGGAAGAAGAGAACTCTCTAGAGCAGGAGTAGGCAACCTTATTGGGTCCATGAACACATTTGGCAATTTGAGAAACTGTCCTGGGCACCATCACTTAATGACTGCAGATGAAAGCATCGGCCTGCAGCCAACATTGTTTCCCAAGAATGTCTCTGAGCCTCACATGGGAAAAGAAGATCGGGAACCATTAGAGGTCCCCACTTTGCTTTGAAACAATTTCAGCTGTTTGTAGGAACGTCATTATTTTTTTAAAAAAAATAGTGGGAGAGTTAGGGCACCTCTGTAGTCACCAAGAAAGGTGTCGGAAGGCGCATTGGTGCTACGAGGGATATAGGGAACCTGTAGCCTTTCAGGTGATGTTGGAATACAACTCCTATCATTTCTGACCATTGGCCATGCTGGCTGGAGTTGATGGGCCTTGGAATCCAACAACATCTCGAGGGCTACAACCCCTGGTAGAGTGTACCAAAGCTACTATGTGAGACCTGTAGGGCAGAAAAGGCAGGGTGTATATGGGGGGGAAATATTTTTAAATCTCTGTAGCTTGTATTCAGTGGTGGTGGTGCATCTGAGCCAACAGAGGCTTTTATTTTGAGCCAACAGAGGCTTTTGTCAATTTCCCTTCCTGCCCCCCCCCAGCACCAGCTCCCAGATTACCCCTCCCCCCCTTCATTCACAGAATCCTCCACTGGAGCATCTGTGAACAAAAGGGCTCCATTGGATACAACTCCTTGACTTTTCTCTAAAATCTGGGCTACAGATCTACTAGGGTGACCAGATAAAATCCAGGTCAGGGCTCATGTAACTTTAACAGTTGTAGAGAAAAGGGAATTTCAGCCAGTGTCATTTGTATGCAGTTAATTCCTGGTGAAATTCCCTCTTCATCACAACAGTTAAAGTTGCAGGGGCCCTGCCTTCTTTTGTATATGGTCACTCTAGTATAGTGCAATTTTAACTGTTGTGATGAAGAGGGAATTTCACCAGGAACTAATTGCATACAAATGACACTGGCTGAAATTCCCTTTTCTCTACAACTGTTAAAGTTACATGAGCCCTGACCTGGATTTTATCTGGTCAGCCTAGATCTACAGTTAAGGCCTTTTGTTTAAGAAACAATGTTTTATCAACCCTGTCAATTAGCTAATCTTATCACACACGTAAGTAAAGCCTATATGTAAAATTATCTGCATGCACTCTCTATGCACTTTAGGCACAGGCCTTTCAGATGGGCATAACAATTCCCAATTGAGCTAGCCGAATAAAAGCAGTATGAGTTGATATGTGTTTGCTACTGGATTTGAAATAATGTATTCCATTACTGGAGCATGGGCATTTCCTCTTATAAGGGCCATTTCACATTAAACTTTACCTAAGAGGATTTACATTGGTATAGGAAGGAAAGGTTGTGTGAACATTACACAAGTGTCCATTTTGCCAGGTGTATGCTGGTGAAGAACTGCTGCCAAATGTTGCCTTCAAATAAGTGTGCGTGCAGCAAAATAGGCAGGTGTGTCGTCCTACCACATCAGCGTGCTTGTGTCTGGGGCAGTGGTTTCTACATCAGTTTCTGTGTGTGGGTTGGGAGGGAGACATGGACCTGGTAAAGAATTCCAGAGAGTCAATCCCTTTTTACCCTCTTACTATTTCAGGGTAGGGGAGAGGAAGATAGGATTTAGTACATGCAAAATATCTATGGTCTCCTTCTAGGCAGCAATACAAATGAATATCAACAATTAACCTGCACGTTACCTATTCTGTGAAGCACAGGCATACAACATGAAAAACGATTTGTAATGGCTTTCAATTTTTTTCAGGTTAGAAAAAGAATATACTACTATAAAAACAAAGGAAATGGAAGAACAAGTGGAAATTAAAGTAAGTAGATGATTTTTGAGTGCAGTAATAGTTAAGACTTTTAGTTAACATATGTAGTACGAAATCAGGTTCAAGGTGTTGTTTTTAACTTCATAGATTTATGCTAATTCAAAATGTAGTCGTTTTGAGAGCCAGTGTGGCATAATGTTCAAGTGTCAGAGTTGAGTTGCACGGACCTAGGTTCAAATCTCCACTCAACCACACAGCTCACTGAGTTGACCTTGGACCAGATGCTATGGCTGCATTCGGATGCCACGATAGTCAACAGCAGGTTAATAGTCAACTCACTGTTGGTTACTTTGTGGGTATTCCCCACATGATCAAAGAAATAACCAAGTGTGAGTTGATTGTAATAAACTGTGAGTGGATTATTAATCTACGGTGCGTTGAATAACTCGTTCCCTGCCCTCCCTCCTTGAAAATAGATTTCTGCCAGCTTGAGTAGAGCGACAGCTGCCACTTTGACCACTCTTGCCTAGCAACTCTATAGCTGATGAAAATAACCAATGGTGCCCTCCATACGACATATTAACCAAGAGTAGTTTAAATAATCCACTCTGCAGATCGTTGGTTATTTGTGTGGGTTATTTTGGCAAAATAACCCACCATGGGTTAAAAAAATCCCACCACACGACACAATAACCCAACGTGGGTTAAATAACCCACCGTGGATTATTTAACCCATTGTGGGTTGTTGTCTGAACACAGTCAGTGGCTCAATTCAGACGACACGATAGTCAATGGTGGGGTAATAATCAACTTTACAGTTGTTCATCTAGGGGGTACTCCCCATACAACATGGTAATAAATAATCAACTGTGGTGTGGATTAGAATCAGTACTGAATTGACTATGGCAGCATTCGGATAACACAATAGTCAAAACAACTGACAATTGTTTCCCCCACACCAGTTGTTTATTGTGTCGTCCGAATTGAGCCAGTCTCTCAGCCTAACCTTCCTCACCAGGGCCAAGGGACAATGTCTGTTGCTTTGAGCTTTTTGGAAGTGAGTCAGGGTACAAATGTAATAAATGAATAAATAACATGCTCCCATTGAAGCATATTTGTTTTTATTAGTGCATTATTATTATTATTATTATTATTATTATTTGCATTTTTATACTGCCCAATGGCTGAAGCTCTCTGGGCGGTTTACAATATGGTATGTAGGAATACCATATTAGTTTTCTGTAGTATTTTTTCATTTATTATGGGAAACTAATATGTTGAAACTTTCGGCATTTCAGGACTACATATAAAACAAAATTGTGCTCAAAGGTAGATGGAGGGGGTTATACTGTTCTTGTTGCTGACTCTCCCTGCTCCCTATCCCCTCCCTGCCCCCCTCACTTTGAAATAATTAAACTATAAGCACATCTGAAATTGCGGCGGTTGGAAGCGTTGCAAATATTGTGTACTCCAGGAATGTCATAACGCCAATATGGTGTACTTGTGCTTAGATCAACTCTGGTAGGTTTTAGTATGTATGTTAGCTTTGAATCAGTTGCACAAAACGTACTTTGGTGTCACAAAACAAAAGGACTGTGGCAGGGGTGTAAATAACAGGGAATAGGCGTGCTTAGAATTTAGAACAAGTACACGTGGTAGGTTCAGGCTGTTAGTGGTTCTGGGCCATACCTTGTAAATTTATGGATTGCCATCCAAGTAATAATAATTATATATGCATGTGTTCAATAGTAACACACACACATGTGCAGAATCAGATACCAGAAAAGGGTGATATTATGTATATGAGCTGATCATTTGAACCTACCAATTTATTTTAATTAGCAGAACCATTCATGATTCTTGCCAGGTGGCTTTGTGTCAAGTAACTTCAGCAGGTCTTAGAAGGTACCTCTCCCCCTCCCCTCCCCGGGCCTATTTCCCCCTTGATTTTTAAAACTTTGTAAACTACCCACTTTCAAGAGTTAAATATTTAATTTCTCGTTTAATTTCTCAAATTAAGTGCCTTTACAGTTCGGTTTGCTTTTCAGAGATTAAGGACAGAAAACAGACTCTTAAAACAACGCATTGACACACTAGAAAAAGTAAGTGTTCTAGTAATTCAATCCTGTCTTCAGTGATTTCATATTTTCTATTAGTAGTGCAATTCTGAGTAACCGCACTAGCTTGGAAACAGTGCTGCTAACAAGAGCTTGTGGCAGACATGTCATGATGCTTCATAATTAGACAAATAAAGATTTTAAATTATGAGCACCTGCTATGCAACCACAACTTAAGAAATGAATACAGCAAAGAGTGCTGTGACACTTTAAGGGCTAACAGTTTTACTGGGGCATAAGCTCTTGGGTTTCTGAAAATACAGGAAGACATTAACATTGGAATATGTACATGATGAACTTTCGATGGAAGGTCAGTGGCCTCAAGCAATCTTCTTGTTGGAAGGAAGCCAAGACAAAGCCAACTTGTTCCAACCGTGCATTAACCAGAGACTAATTAGCAAAGTATCCCTGTTCTACCAGTTGCAATTTCATATTATTGTGGTTCACTTCATAACCATGCAATGCACTGAGAAATTCAGTTAGGTGTCTAAAATAAACGTGCCCTCTGCCTAGCCACAGGCGGGTCTTCCAAAGGGTAAGATGCCTGCAGAGAACTTCCTTTCGTTTCCTACTTTTCATTAAACTCATGATGGAAACTAAAACACCAGCACACCTTTCTTGCAGCCTTCTTCTATAGTTCAGTTACCTTCTGCTCAAGTTCAAGACTTGGATCAGATATAACGACTACAAATTGAGGGGCCTCATTCTTAATTAAGGTTAAAGCAGGTACCCATAAAAGACTGTGTTGGATGAGGGAAGGTGCTTAACTTGGATCATGTTTTCCCCCAAGCATTTTGGGAGCGGAACAGCCACCCTTCTCTCTTCTCCACAGAAGAACTGGGGGAAATGGGGGCTTAGCTGCCATCTTGCTGTAGCTCTATCAAATTCCAAATATCATCATTTTCCCATTTGTTCCAAGAATTGTGATCCATCATGCCTCTTCTCCCCAGTCACTAGGCATGTTGTCGATGTATGAAGAATACTAAGTGTACTCTAAGACTAACATCCTTTTGTAAGAGCCATGCTTTTTTCTCCCTAGCAGCTAGAGCCACTACAACTTCCCTCTTATTTTAAGCTTTATGGACACTAGTAATGGGGGGAGGATGCAAGGGGGCCAACATAGATCAGACAAGGTGCTAACAGTCAAAATGGTCATCTTGGTCAGGAAACTTGGGTCATATGTTAAGTATTTATTTTTTATGTTTCAGAATAACCAGCATTGGCATAGGTTTATAAACTGCTACGTACCAACTAGTTTTATTCCCTTTTCTTTATTTCTTTTTTTAAATCAAGTGTTGATAGATTGTATGTGCTTCTACTGAATGCATTTATTTGAATACTTGCAGATGTAGCATTTGAAAGAAAAATGAAACTGTGGTTGTACTTAGGGGCGTTGTGTGATTTTCGCGGGGAGGTGCATTTTGAGAAATCCTCCATTTTTCCAACATGTTGAAAATATTGCCAAATGTATTCGTAGTATGAAATCTTCAGCGGTGGGAAAACAGTCTGGAAAGTTGTCCTGTCTTTGGGATCCAGGAGGCAGGCTGACCTTTTGCCAAGGGAAGACTATGTTTCCCTCTGCCCATATTAGCCTTGCATTAATAAAGATCATCAAGCCCAAGGCACATGCTAGTTTTCTAGCAGATCTTCTATTCCTTCAGCCGTGCTGCTTTTCATGTCCCACCACCATGATTGTAACATAATTCACTAAGGTTTTGTCCTGTCCTTTCTAATAGGGAAGGGCAGGTAGGGGGAATTGGAGGTCCCATTCTGAGATCTTGTTCTTTGCCTCTGTAGAGGAGAATGCAGTTCTTCTAATAGCTAGAGAAGATTGGAGTAATATTTTCTTCCCGTAGGCTAAGCAAAATGGTTGTATGCTTTTCCTTATGCCTCTTAAGTTCCAGAATCTATATAAGTCTACATTAGTGCAACGCTTATTACTCAACATCTACCAGACCAATTCTGCTGATTTTTTAAAAATCTGAAGCTTGAGCGGTGTAGGCATGCGGGAAATTTTGAAACTTTGAAAAATTCAAAGCTTGAGCTTTAATAGCAAAACAATATGTTCATTTGCTCCACGCCAAACAGCGCTTGATCTGACATCACTTGTTTTCAATATGAAACTCAATGAAATGCTAAATTATCTTTTTGAAAAAAAAAAATTGTTTTCGCGCTTGCTATTTTATTTGTGTAGCAGACAGATTTTGCTCATTTTTGTTTTGTTTTCACTTTTGAAAAAAAAAAAAAGAATTCAGTGCCAGTTTTGTGTAGCAGACCGATTAAACAAATTTTTGTTTTGTTTTCTCAGAGTACTAGCACCTGTGGCAACATGGGGTTTACACTACTAGTAGAGAGTGGTTCTCAAACAAAATCAATCTTGATGGCTCCTCTAGTGCCCAAGAAACTCTGATTGTCAAGTAATACAGTTGATGGAATAGTCTAGTTCAATCTGAGCTAGTCCTCCTGCCTTAATAATTTATGCTATGTTCAAATATTAGAAGCAGTTAACTGTTTCCAGAATAATCAGAATTATGACATATCCTTGAACTATTTCTATTGCTGTGTCTCTGAATGGTCTCTGATCTGGAAGATCTCTGAGTTGTTAAGAACTGTTGGGTTTTCCAAATAAGCTTCTTTGTTTCAAATATCAACCCTTTTCTATAGGTTCTAAGAACTGTTTCTCCTTCTATTCCAATCCGCACAGCAAAGAAATGGAACAGTTTAGATGTATGAAAAACCGTAAAGGCATTCAAGGAAAACAAAAATCCTCCTGCAAGAAGACAGTCTTACTAATGTATATCTAGGTGTCAAGCTTTCCTTAATTTTCAAAGAACTGGGGAATCCTTGGTTGTATCTTTATTTTGAAACTGCCTGGAAACTGCCTAACTTTCTACACCCAAATGGCTTTCTTACAATATCTTTTGTCATACCTTTGATAACTTCCTTTGTCCACTCATGGTAACACACTGGTCCTTTCCCTTAAACTTTGGATTGTTTGTTTCCACTCATCAACCTAAAGGATACACTGTGCATCCTACATCTAGTGGATGCTGAAAGGGTTCCTGTTTCTAATTCATATTTCTAGCTCTTTAGCCTTCTTTGGCTTTTTTTTTCTTTACAAGATTTGCCATAACCGCCTAACTTTTTGAAATTACAGCTGGCAGATGTTTTAATTTTTGACCTAAAAATTGTGTTCCCTGTCTGGGGAGGGAGATGTGGCCCTTCTTATCATGAAATTAATCCTTTTTTTCCAATATGTATCCTGGGTTACAAGGGGACAGGTCTTGAGGACTCTCACCTCCCCATCATAAACTAGAAGCAGAAAAGTAAGATGGAAATTCTGTTCTTAATTACGAGTTCAAATTCAACGTGAGGATAGTTTCTACCCAATTTATATAGGTTGAGAAATGTCTGCATTGGGTTTAAAAGGTTGTAGCTTTCATTTGCTGAGAGAAATTAATTTCAACTCAACTCTGTCCTTGATCCTTGAAACAGCCATTTGCATGTGGATATCTTGACTGGCTTTGCCTTGGGTCTGTGGATTTAGGAGAAGTGGGGATAACTGGTGTGTTCATGGGTTAAGGTGGGCCTCTCTAGAGTGAAAACTACCTGAATTATTAGATTGCACTGAAAGCTCTTTACTGTTGCAAAATCTGAGCAGGAAAAGCTTAAATGGTAAAATGGCAAGCAGAATTACTGCTAGAGTTAGCGGAAATTAGCTTGCATTTAATTTACATATTTTCCCCTGCTCTTCATGCCTGACATTTTGCATCACTGGACTCCTACCTCTTAAATGCACAAATGGTTCTGCCCTCCTTGATTAGCTGAACTTTCTAAGTGTGCACAAATTATACCTCCTTTCAATTCATAGCACTTTGATCGAATGAGGTCTGCATGAAATTATACAGTTCTCCATGCAATCTACTTCCAACTGAAAATTAGACAGCTTTTCATCCTTTAAATGAGCACTGTTGAATTTGGAATGCTCTTTAAAAAAAAAAATCCGCCGTTCCCCAATGATGCTGAAACTTTTGGCTGTTAAAAGGTATCACCCTTGACTGTCCTAAAACGTATACTTGAAATTTATTGTGTATGGAAAGTAGGTAGAATTTGGGCATAATTCTCCACTCTTGATTTTATTACTTTGTTTTCCTTTTTCTCTTATTCCTGTCTGAATTTTTTTTCCTTTTTATAGGAAAGTGCTTCCTTGGCAGATAGATTGATACAGGTATACTTCTTTAGCATTTCATCCTAAAACTTGTTTCCCACTCTCAAAAAACAGCGTTCTGTTTTTAATGCATGTTTAACTTACATGCGTTTTCAAAACAATGCATCTGTATTCAAGTTAATTGAACAACTATTTCTAGCAGTTCTGTGTTAGAATAATATTTAGACACATGCCTGCACGCTACTTCTAATGGCATCTGAAATTCTTAATAATTGGTGGGCTCTAATTTTGTTTCAGCACTAATTCTATAGATCACTACAAACCCATAACAGATGTGCATGCACAATGGAGTAATAAATGCATGAACAGAATTCTACTGAATGCAAGTACACAACTGACCATACTTAGGGATGCTAAATACTGTAATGTAATGCAGTACTAAACTGCTTTACTTCACTAAATGTAGACACTGGCTATAACAATTCCGTGACGATTTGCAAGACATTTAACCATATGGCAGAATAAATATGTAAAACTCTCGATCTTCCTTGGATCGGTCCTCCAATTGCTTTAAAAAGAAAATTATGTCCTAAGGGACAAGTGACAAGGGCCCAGGAGGCTGAGGAAAACTACCTTATAAAACGGGAGCTGGCCACCATCAAACAGCAGAATGATGAGGCCATGACTAAACTGGAGCAAGCTGAGAATACCATCAGGGAGCTCCAGCAGAAGCCGGAATGGGTAAGGCATCTGGTAGCACCTTAATCTCTCTCTTCTTTCTCATTCACTTGTGTTTATTTCTGTTAGTCATGGCATGATTCTGTTCTTTCAAATAGATTGGTTTTTGTGATATGTGCATTAATAAAAAGTAGATTAAAAATGGAATTAGCTGAATCATTAGATAAAAAAAAAAACATTTGCATCTCCATTGGGAGGTATCCATCAGGGCCACTTCACCTTTACTGGTTCTGTTGCATTTGTGGGAGTGATCAGTTTTCAAGGGGTTTTCAAATAGCCCCAAATATGAAGAGACGCTCATTACTGGATTGGGACAAGTCAGCGGAGCTCACTTCTGCAAGCTTTGCAGACCTGCCCTATTCTGGAAACGACTATTTCTGCTAGTTCTGGGTTACTTTGAAAGCGCAAAATCCCCATTGCGCAATCAGTTGCTTCCGCAAGCACATGGGCACAATAGGATATACCTACGGTAACCATTTTTACTAAGAAGCAAATCCTGTTTATTTCAGTGTGTTGACTTGCAGGTATATGTACTTAGGATCACCTATGTTGTTTATGGTTAAGCAAATGTGTTGTTTAAATATGGGATGCTCAGATTTCTCCTCCCACCCCATATATCTCTCCGCCTCTCTCTTGCCCCCTCTCTTCTCTCTCTCACTCGCACGTGTGCATGGAGTGGATGTTGGTCAAGTTTAAAAAGCAGTTTGGGGCTGGCACAAGCACTTTGCCATTCATAGCAAACTGGAGTTTAACACATTGCTGATCTAATCTGTTGTACCTAAACAGACTCAGAAGTTCAGAAACTTTCTTGTAATAGCTTCCTTTGAAATTGATCAAATTTATATGACTGTAACCAGCCCACATTTGCATGTATTATTATTTGCAATTTGTGCCAAAAGAAGACTACAGATGTTTTGAATCTTGATAACCTGAGATTAGTTTGTGTAGTTGGGAAATCTATACATTTTAATCAGATGTGAAAATAATTGGCTTTCTGATTGAAGAAGTACTTAATATCCAATTCAGCAGAAAGTTGGGGATTCTAGGCTTCCTGAAACGCAAAGGTAGCTTTTAAACCCCACCAGAATTGGAGCAATCAGGTTGGTATTCCACACAGACTTCTCTGCTTTCGATGCATTTCTTTCTTTATGAAGCATTACTGTGGTTTAACAAACAAAGTATTTGCTGAATGTACAATCACACTTGTTTATAGGATACCATCCCTTTTTTTTTGTATCCAGTAATAGCCAACTTGCAATCCAGAAATTGAAGCTATATCTTTAAAATCATCCAAATGCTTCAGGAGATTTAGCAGTTGTGGCTCCTGTCTGCTTTTGCCCTGGTTTCTTCACCAGTTCCACCCACCCATCTCTTGTTGTAGTCAACAGGACTCCTAAGTGTGCCCTCTAACAGGCAGGAGGAGCATATGAGAGGACTAAAGAAAAAACATATGTGAGCATCCGTACTTCTTGATCCTCCTGCTGCATGGGAGGATTTAAAGGCATAGTGTCAATCTCTGGGGCTACAGCCTGGCAAGCTTAGTTCAGATATCTTCAGCATACACTGATTCCTCCAGTTCCAATACTCATTGTAGCCATGTATGATAGAATCTGGGTCAGCCTTCCCCAACCTGGTGTCCTCCAGATGTGCTACACTACAACTTGCATGATCCCCAGCCAGGGCACCAGGTTGGGGAAGGCTAATCTAGGCAATACTTACACATATCCCACAGGTACTATGCATGTTGACAGTTTGTTTCCCGGAGAAAAGCTGGGGGAGCACTGGAGGGAAGGATGTAATTGACACGTTCTTTTACAAGTACAGAATATCACTCTGCTGGACTAAATGAAGTAGCATGTGGAGAGGATGAAACTGACATGGATGTTTACAACAATGCCTCTGCAGAGCTACACAGCGAATAGGCAGACGTGTGATCCTGTGCCCTTATGCAAGACTGCCAATTTTTTTAAAAAAAAAAATTACAAACCCATTTGCACCAATTTCAAGATCCTCCCCACAAAAAAAAACCCTCATTGCAATTGAATTAAAAAATAAAACCATCACTGGATCAACTCATTACAGATCGACATGACACCAGCAGAGGGAAACGGAGGGAAATCCGCCAGGGCCAAACTGGAAAAATCAGTTGAGATTTCACCCCTAAAAAGGAATTCTCATACATCCCTAAGAAAAAGCATTTTCAGCTTCTCATATGTTTGTAGTAGAGTTTTGTTCACATGTCCTTTAAGAGCTGGTCCAAATCTAAACATAGATTTTTTTAGAACATCTGCATATTTATAAACATTACTCTTGCTACACCAACATCAGGATAAGGGTTGCAAAGGGATATCATATCTTGACATGTATTTTAATATTTTACAAGTTATTTGCTCTTATTTTTAAAATAGAAAGCAAATAAACAAAAGTCAGCAGCAGTTAACATTTCGAAACTTGAGTTAGTGGGCATGATCCAATGCTGGTATGTGCAGACTTCTACTTGTGCAATGGAACTTGACCTCCCTGCCCCGGTGCCCACTCGGATCTTCCCTAGAACATCCCCCACCCTACAGAACAGATGGGGAGGCTGAAGGGCTCCTCCTTTCCCATTCTGCTGATGGAAGCTGTTCTGTCAGCAGGAGATATTAACTGGATACTCTCAGTATCTTAGACATTAATTTAACTTAAAGATATAAACGGTTACATCTCAATTATATGTATACTTGCTTATATGTATACTTATCAATGTAGCCATTGATAATGAGATCTGTGGCTGCAGCACACAGTTGAGCTGTTCTGCCGTGTCCTTAAATCTCAAAGATCTTCCAGCATGCATTAAATGCCCAAAACATGAGTGTTTGTATCCAATGGCAATTGTTCCTCGTGCATATTAAATTCTGCATGTTCTTTTCTATAAACCCGTGCCTTAGCATCAGTTGCAAAATATTCCCTTGAATATCATGTATGTGTAATGCTAATGAAGGCTATTAAGTTGCAGTTTAATATAAAGAGTGACAACGGAGGTTATCTGATCCGGTTGCAGGTTGTTAGGATTTGCAGTGATCAGCCTTAGCTCAGTTGTTTCGCAGGGAATGAGTGAGCCATTTCAAAATTCCAGGGCACCACCTAGTGGAAATACCCATTCTACATAGAATGTTATGTTTAACATTTGGGCAGCATTCTTAAGCATACCGACCAGGAAGTAAGTCCAGTTGAACTCCCGTGACCGACTTCTGAGTGAATATACTTAAGATCATGTTGCCCATGATTTAGCAGTCACCAAAATAAAAGGTTTTCAGCCTAATAATCCATACTGTATTAAATGTGTGTTAATGTAATTGTTTCTTTGGATAAAATTTTGTACTTTTTGCCTTTCCTTCATATGACCATCTCCCAAAAAACTCTTGGTTGTTTTTGTGACTTCATTCGTGTGGCTTGTTGACAGTTCTTTTTTCTCTGAGGATCATAAAAAGAAGAGTAACAAATTAGTATACATAAAGTCCCCTTTTAGCCAGTCTTCTGATTTTCAATTTTATATGAAAGATCTTAGCAACCTTTAAATTTTTTCAATAATTTTTTTTGCATAAGTGATAATAACGGAACTGATAATCCAAAACAGGAAAGCTTTCTGCCTTGTTCGTAAATATAAACTTGGTAGTAATGTCTATATATCAGGAATAATGCAATTTGTCTTTCATTATATAGTTGACTACACATCTTATAATCAAATTTGGAATTAAACTACATTGCTACAGATAAGCAAATATACATGCAAATTATGTGCATTGGGAAGAAATGGAAATGTAACGGGTCTGAATAATTGGTTTGAGTTACTACTATGTCAGAAACTGTTAGGTACATAGAGACTGCTAATTCACTTGGGGAAACTGAGCTTGTTAGGGATGTGCTAACAAGAAAAACTCAAACTTGGACCTCAAAGTTTGTTGACTCACGTCCTTTTCAGGTTGCAAGCTTTTCTTTTCTTTTTTTCCTACGAAAAGCCATGTGTATTTTTCCACATTAACACATCAGTTGTGTGCTTTTTTTAAAAAAAGTGTGCTTTTTTCTTCCAGTGACTAAAGCACGTTTGTGTACATTTTTCTAATGTACAGCTTTTATGTGTGTTTTTCAAATGTATGCGGTTTTAATGCATTTCTTGTTGCATGAATTGCATCGCAAGCTTGGTAATATGCGGACTTCAGACCGCAAATTGCGTTCAGTTCTGGGAGGTGCAAATTGGGTAAATTCTGGTCAGTAATGGCACTAGTTGTGATACTCTCCAAACACAAGCTTCTATGCTTTGTGCTTCATTTTAACGGCTGTTGTTGTTTTGTTGCCTTGGAAGAATTTGAATTGCTTAGTACGTGATGCAGGTTATAGCAACAGGCTGAGACACTTGTTAGCTGTGAATCCAATCACTTCCTCTTAGAGTGGTTGGGTGGATAAGAGGATTAAAAAGCAGTTTCAAATGTGGGTTAAGATGATAAAATGAAGGGTAAGAAAAGAGCTTGCATGGTCTTGCTCATCAAGAGCCTTGCTCCATGCATAATTTAGTGAGAAATGGAGGGTAGCCACCACAGGAAGGAACAAGGAGCTATATAAAACATCCAGTAAAATCAGACTTCTCAGCCACAGTGACTGGAGCCTTTTTAAAAAAATGAAAACTGATGTCCTGAACAAACCTGATTTTGGGACTGCCCACTTGGGACTTTCATTGTACGTGGTCTTAAAAGCAGGCTTGTTACACTTAGTGTACTTAGGTGTGGCACTACAATCTAAGTTAAGATAATATGAAATTAAATTTTATCCTCATGCACTGCAGATACTTTTATATGTAAGCCATTTAGGGACCTATCCTATGTCCCCTAGATCGAGTCGGGGGGGGGGGGGAGGGTATAGGATTTTTCGGTTCTCTGGCTCCGAGCTCAGAGACAGCGCTTCAATTTGGGACCCAGGAAACCCTGCTTTCTGCCCCCTCGCAGCCAGCATGGCGTGAACCACTGGGGTTGCCTCTCTGTGCTCAGTAAACTGAGGGGTGTTCCCATGGCCGGGAGGAGACTGCAGAAGCTGGCTTAAGCAGCTTCCTAAGCACTGTGCAGCCTCCCCCTCCCGCTCCAAAGCCCCCAGCTAGACAGCCAAATCAGCCGTCAAGCCAAAAAAGCCGGGTGGACAGAACATGGTGGAGAGGATCCCCTTCATGCTGCAACCACTCTGCACTGAGTAGTCCTAAGTCCTTAAGTTCGGGGACTTATGAGTACCCAGAGCGCAACCCATAGGACTGCGGTCTTAGAGATTTTATTATATTAAGCGGTATATAGGTATTATAAATAAATATTTTTATGCCATGATTGATTTTGGAGTACTTAACTTCTTAAAAAAGATCAGTAAGTAAGAACGTGTTCACAAATGATGCTTAGAATGCCCTTTTGTATGCAGCACAGTCATTTTAAAAAATATGGTTGTGTAATAAATAAAAGAACCTAACATGGTATAAACACTAGTCCCTAGAGATGTGCATTTAGATTAAAAAAGGTATGTTTTCTATGAGTAAATGCTTCTTAAAGATACTTTTCACTTGCTGTAGACTCTAAAGTTTAGATAAACACTGCCTGAGTGCTATTCTGAGGATATGGCTGCTTCCATATTATTAAATGGTGAGTGTAGTATTTCTAAAAATGCAATACTCGCCAAACCCCAATGTGACATTATTGCATACGATATAGATCATGATAGTGTGAAAGTAACCCTAGAAGCATTTGAGGTTCCAAACAGCAGTTGCCTCTGTATATGTATAATCTAGCTTTATTTGACAACGCTATGGAATCCTATATAGGCAAAGTCTTCTAGGAAAGCAATATTACTCTGGGCCTAACTAGCAATTTCAGGGGGAATACATTTGCTGCCAGTTCAAGTCTTCCTCACATGCCTCTCTGTCAACGTATAGTAAGAGAAATGAATGCCAGGATTTTATGTTCAGTGTTTCTCTGACCCCTCTCTAATTTATTGGCTGCCACTAACGGGATGGGGAAATCCTGAATAGGATGATGATACTAAGGAAAGGCATGGGGAGGTGCTGGTTGGTGACAGCCCTCATAACTTTCAGTTAGCCCATACGGGCCAGATGTGGCCCCAGTCCAGCCCCCAGATCTCCTGAAGTCGCTGGGGGAGGGCGAAAGCTCATTCTCCGGCATCTCCAGGTGGGCTGGAAAAACCCTGGAGAGTCACTACTAGTCAGTGTTGACAATATTGGGCTAGATGGGCCAATGGTCTAATTCAGTATAAGGCGATTTTCCTATGTTCCTATGCCCACCCCAGTGCCCTCAGGAACAAACGGTAGTGGCAGAAATACAAATCTGTTACTGTGAAGAGTAGCCTCCTGCTGGCTATGAGCGGCCTGTTCCTTTCTGCTCTGAGAGTGGTAGCTCTAGCAGCTGTGCCAAATAAAGATGGCCTGGGAGTGCAAGACTGGCCTTTCATTAGTCACCGCAGCAGACGGGCTGACTCAGATAATCTCTGCTCGGAAAAACACAATGACTTAATGGCTAGCTGGAGAAGTAAAAATATGTAAGTCTTTAAATACTTCTGTCACAGCTTCGGGATTGGGTACACTTTGTCAACTGGGACGAATCTTCAGTGGCGCCACAAAGTGCTGAAAATTCTGACTCACAGGGTGATTAAAAGAAGACTTGGGAAAACTGGAGGTGTGCTTCCACAGCTTTCAGAAACAACCTGTTGTCCTTGTCAAACCTCAGGTTTGGGGTATTATACAAATCTCTGTTGAATGGAACTTAAGGCATCCAGGACAAGTGATGTTTGAGTGCCTGCTCCTTAACGGGAACAAGTCCTGTCCTTGCTGCAAGTCTGAATAGAAATACATTGCAGAAAGAAGGCAGCATTGTTCTGAGCAGTACACCTGTTCTTCAGCCCTGCTTGTCATCTCGCTTTGTGAGGACAGGGTTCGCACATTTTAACCCCCCTGCTCTCCCTTCACTTAATGCTAACGTTGGGTTTACTTGCTCTGTAGCACAAGTCCGGTTCCCGCTATAGTGAAGACTTCGTGCTGCAGTTGGAAAAAGAGTTGGTGCAAGCAAGGCTGAGCGAAGCAGAGTCCCACTGTGCCTTGAAGGAAATGCAAGATAAGGTTCTTGATATGGAAAAGGCAAGTCACCCCCGAATGCCCTGCAGAATGAAGCAGAGTTTTAGGAGTTCTTAGAACGTAGCACAACTTTCTGTTGTAGCAGCTAAGCTTAATGTTAAATATGGGCCAGCTTTGATTTAACTTCCTAACCAAAGGTTGGTACTTACAATAATTACATGTTTCTAAATGGTTTGGGACCAGGATTTTTGAAGGATCACATCCACCCATATAATCCTGTCCACCCACTGTGTTGAACATTGGAGGGTCTGCTATGTAAACCACCACTTTCAGAAGCGCAGCTGGTTGGGTTATGACACGGGGAGTTTCCTATTGCAGCACCAAGGTTGTGGAACTTGCTCCCTAGAGAAGTTGGGTTGGACTCCTCTCTATTAAGCTTCAAATGAGGTGCTAAGAACTTCTTATTTCACCAAACATTTGGTGTAGAGTAAAGTTCTCTTCCTATTTTTATACTGAATTAAGATATAAAATTGATTTTGGTCACTTGAACTTTTTATTATTATTAAAACTTGGAACTTTTTTCATTTTCCATATTTTATTATTTTTAGTAAGCTGCTTTCAGTTCATAAAGAAAAGCACGGTATATGTTTTTAAATAAAATACGGAACGCATGGGTTAGCAGATATGTATAAGATCTGCTTGATTTTTTTTTTTGTAAATACCTCCATCATCTGGAAGCATTTCCCAACATGGTTTTTATTCTTCTGGGGCTATAATACCATTGGTATAACACCTTCTTTTAAACTCTTGCATCATTGTATTTATAGTTCTTGATAATTTGGTGCATTCTTTTCTTTGAAGATATAAATAAGACTCTCCCTCCATAAGACTCTCCCTCCAGAATGAATGCCATTCTATTTGGGGTGTATGTGTGCTTTTTCTATTTTGCATCTGTGAATACCCCCAACCCCCACTGTAACAGATTTTGGACTAGACGGGTCTTGAGTACCTTTCAATTCTGTCGTGCATTGTGCAATGCCAATACCATGTATACATTCAATTTCTTAAGAACTTATTTTGTTGCAGAGGAATAGCTCTTTGCCTGATGAGAATAATATTGTTAGGCTTCAAGAAGAATTGATTGCAGTGAAGCTAAGAGAAGCAGAAGCTCTGATGGGCCTAAAGGAACTTAGACAACAAGTTAAAGATTTGGAGGAACACTGGCAGGTAAGTTTACATATCTAGGCATTCAAATCAAGTAACCCTAAAGTTGATTTGGCAATAAATGATGCAGATTGGTTGACAGAAGGTGTGAGGGACAAGGCTAGGGTCCATGCCAAGGTACAGTGAGTGAATGAGTCCTGATTCCAGATGCAGAAAGTTCATTTTGATTTCTGGCCCTTAGTAAACATGTTTTTAATATGTTTCTTTGCAGCTTCTGGAAGACATGCAGATTTCTATGAGCATAAAGTCTGGCAGCCCTCTCATAAGCATGTTTGTTCAGAATTTCCACTGAGCAGCTCACTAAGGGAGTCAATGATGCATGGGATTGCACCCTTAGAATGCTTCCATTTGGGATTTCCGGCATGGCTTCCTGCCCATCCTGGCTTTTATTTTATTTTTTTATTTTTTTAAACAGGGAGGCTAGCATCATCATCATTTGTTCAGTTTATATCCTGCCTATGTACAGAATACCCTAGGTGGCATACAAAGTTAAAATAATTTAAAAAGATAAAACAATCGATAAAACCATACAGCATAAAAACAATCTTTAACGGTCAGCAATAAAATTCTAAAAAGGGAAGGCCTGCTGGAATAATAGTCTTTAATGCCTGCTTTATGATATTCAAAACAGTCAGCAGGCGCATTTCAATTGGCAGGTCATTCCATAGTTGTGGGGCAGCAAAGGAAAAGGTCCTCTGGTGGGTGACTGCCAAGCTCACCTTAGGCAGTTGCAGCAGATGACCCTCCGAGGCCCTTAAGTGGTGGACTGGGGCATGCTGTCCAGTGAAGTGCTGCCCTCCAGAGCCATCTTTGTTTGAGTAAAAGAGAAGGTTTTTTTGTGTTTTGGAGCTCAGACCCCACCTCTGTCTTGTGCTTAGGCTCTTGGAAGAGTAAAACTACAAAATAATGCTGTCGTGTTCCGGAATGTGGAAATATGAGGAGACAGTTGATATTTCTGCATAGCCTCTTTCAGCTTGAGAGCCAAATTTCAGAGAAGCTCTTGGGGGGGGCTACATTTCAGTGATGGGGCCAAAGGCAAAGGCTCAGGGCCCAAACTACCAGGATATTTTAGGTTAAAATTCTTACTGCTAGTAACTAAGCCTTTAAAAAGGCATTAATCCATTTTAGAATGGGGGAGGGTGTAGAATGGCAGAAAGGCAGAAAAGCAGGATTGGTATTTTGGAGAAAGGGTCCAGGGAACAGGATGTGGCCGGATTTCCCCCTAAATCTGAGATTCTGCATGTCTAGTTTATAGTGTTAGCAAAACACATTCAAGGAGTTGACATGCCCAATATTTTTAGCGCCATTTAGTTCGCACTACCGGAAGATGGAAAGACCCACCTAAAAAGAACGCTGTAAACGAACTGCAAGATGAACTAATGACAGTCAGGCTCCGAGAAGCAGAAACTCAGGCAGAACTGAAAGAGGTAAAACAAAGGATGATGGAAATGGAAACACAGGTAAGAGCACTAATCACCCAAACGATACTGAATGTCAGATATTGCATGGAAGATATTGCCCTGAGGACAAGACAGAAAGTTTGAAAATCCCTGGTAATTGGAAGTGCAGGTTCAAAGCTCCACTCATTTCGAAAACTCATGGGGTAACCTTGGGCGAATTGTGATTAGTGATGTAGGATTTACAAAATTATTTTGAGAATTTTCCAGAAAGTTCCTATGCAAATTAGATTAATTTACAAAGGGTTATTTGCATTGGGGAAATTTTTGTATGTCCATATTTATTATTTACTTGTATTTAGTAACAGTGGCCCATTTTTTGTGTGTGTGCCATTACATTCCAAATTTTTGACATGAAATATTTGAGGGAGGAAATTAGTGTGATTTAAATGTCATATTATGTAGACATTTTTATTGGAATACTTGTAAAAATGTAAAGATAATAGCATGTAAATTTCTTAAATTTAAGGGGGAAAAATCAAAGGTACTGAAAACTGTTGGCACACGAATAATTTTTAGCAACACAAAGAGCTGTGTATGATATGCTGACAGCTACCCATCTATTTCAACAGAATTCAACAATTCCACTGTGGTTGTAGGGGCACCTTAAGTTTCACTGTCACTATTTATTAGTTTCATTTCACACTGAGACATATATGTATTTCAATTGGCATGTATGTGTTCTCTCACATTCTTGCCAGGGATAATCACATGATAAGCATTAATTACAACTTTGAAGCTGCCAAACTTGTCTGATATTGTATTTGTAGTATGAATTGTTACTAATGAACTTATGAAATGGAAAAAATCCCTGTGGGCAGAAAGAAAAAAAATAAAGCACTGGAAAATGTTTTGCTCCACATGGCTGGTCATGATTTTACAGGCCAAACTATTTCACAGAGTGGTTGCGAGCTAAAAATGGGATTGAGGTCTTTGGAGGAAGCAGGGGATGCAAATGTTGTAGCAATTGTAGTAGTAGCAACTTCAACTGTCACATGTTGTTCTCTTGGATTCTCACTTTTAATTACACTTAAAAGTGAGATTCCATTAAGTCTTAATAATTGCTCTTATTTTCTAAACTTGCCTAGCAGTGCTTGAACTTTTAAGTTCCGTGCTGCATCTTTTAGTACGAAATTATTGAGATTTATAGCAGCCTAGTTGCTGTTGTAGTTCAGTTTTGTGCTTTTTTGGGGGACAATTTTATACTTGATATAATAGAATAGACTTTGGATATGTTCAGGTGTTAATAGCGTGGTGAAAATGTTCATCCTGATATTAATTTTGGGCAGGTGCCCACCCTTCCCTACCGCATGAAGAAAGTAACCAATGAAGGAGCGGAGTGTTGTTGAAACTACAGAGTTGAAAGTTGTCTCCTGAACCTAACACATGAATTGAATCTCACTCTTCATTTTTAGTAGACCCATTCTAAATAACTTGTATTGGTACTCCTACCAGAACATGTTGATTATTCCAAAAATAAACTCTGTAGAGTTCAGGATTGTACTTACAACTTGATTCCTGAAGGGTTATACAAAGAACCCTGTGGAAATTACCATTGGACAAGTTATTGAATGATAATCTTGACAACTGTGTTAAAACAATTTAAACAAAATTACTGAAAGTATCCAAATTAAAAAAAAATACAAAGCAGCTATTAAAATAACTGGGCATCCTCTAGCAATAAAAACAATTCAATACAACATGTTTAAAAAACAGGTCATTGCAGGAGCCTAAAAACAATTCATGGCTTTAGTCAGTCAATCTAATCTAATCATTATATGTGCTACACAACAAAAAGTAACTAGTTTCACTATTCCTTTCAGCCAGTAGGGGGTGTAGTTGTTCTTTTTGATCACATATGCACAATATGTATGTTATCAGATGTGACATGTCTGCTTTCTATAGTGTATAGGCACTTAATACCCAACACAGATAGTTTGTTTTGAATAAGCAATGCATTCTGTATAAACAACACACACAAATACATCAAAAAGCTCAGAGAGTCCTGTACTAAGAGAGCTTAACTTTTCATTGGTCTATCTTTCATACTTCATTAGAAACATGCTATAGGAGAAACAATGAAGTCTTGTGGCACCTTAAAGACTATAACAAATTTAGCATAAATCTGTACAGTCAACTTCATCAGCACCGTGACATTTTCGATATATATTCAGTATACGTGGTACGCATGCATTTGATGAAGTAGACTGCAGTCTGCTGTAGTCTACAAAAGCTTGAGCCAGAATATATTTGTGAGTCTTTAAGGTGACACAAGACACTTTGTTGTTTTTGCTACAGCAGACTAACACAACTAACTACCCACTGGAAATGGTTACAATGGTTATAGGAGGCATTTGGACTGCTCAAGTGCACTCTAAATTAATAACATTGAAGGAAGTGAAGAATCTACCTTGCGCTCATATTCCAAGCCTTTTTGCAATTGGTTCAGATGATCAGACTGAATACTCGACCAATGCAGCTTACAGGCAACAGGTGTTTATGCATCCCTTTTGGAAAATTACTTTGGCATTGCCCACAAATGTGACGCTTCACATAAGATGTAGAGTGTACAGAGCTAGGCAGAATAGAATGCAGTTCAGCAAGAAATGTTTTCCTTGAGAAATAGAACCAGTTGTGTTACTCTAGAGTGCTTAAAATCTGCTAGGCCTGTACAAAGATAGCATTGAAGACGTACCTTACTTGCAAATATGTAGTCTTCTAGGAGCTCACAGGAAAAATCTGTATTTTTGTAAGCCACTCAGGGTTGGCAGTAGTTCTCATAAGTGTTATTTGCGTGCATGCTGCTACAACTAGCAGCTATCTTAAGTTCTCATCTTCTGTGCTGGTTGATGCTCAGTATGAAGGAGGAGATAATACTAGTAAGATGACAACAAGTACTCATCAAAGTATCTTCAGGAGGGAAGAGCTGGCTAGGTATCTTTATAAGAACTGTGATGTTAGCAGTTCTTCTCCTAGCCAGGTGCTCTAATTCTAGGAGGCCACTGTGCATCCATGACCAACTTCTGGCAGGGAAACCAAACGGCCCTCTCCGGCTATATCCTAGTGTCGAGACTGCTAGGTGCATCACTGAACAGCCTAGCTGGAATGTTTTACCATCTGTATCCAGCATCTTTTCCAGGGAAAGTGCTAGAACTGTTTCTTGTCTCTGAGTATCTCGTGCATGGTAGACGCATAATACACTTATGTATTAATAAGATGGTGGTGTCAGAGCAAGCTATGAGGTTTGCAAACTATGGGGTTTACATTAGCGTACCAATATTGACTGCTACAAATGCACAGGTCTGATGACTAATGCATTCCCTTTTCCTCCCATGCTAATGCCTCTTATCAGAACCAGATAAATAGCAACCATTTGCGGAGGGCAGAACGGGAGATCACCAATCTGCAAGGGAAGGTCCAACATCTGTCTGCACAAAATAAAGGACTTCTGGCTCAGCTATCTGAATCAAAGCGAAAGCAAGCAGAGATTGAATGCAAGGTACATACAATGGATAAACTTAAAAACTCATAATCTACGCTGACAGCTTTATCTGACAGCTTTTGGGATGAACATATTGGATTTAATACAAATATCACATGTACATTTGGAAACCGTTTATACATTAGGCAAATGTGTGGACAGAATATTTGATTTAAAAATCATACATTTTATGATCTTACTTTCATTTATACACCATCACATAACTCTTTGGAGAGCATACCCAGAAGCTGCTGAAAATCTCCTGGACAGGCTTTGAAGAATTATCGTACCTTCTTGAAGGCAAAATAAAATGCTCAAGTGTGGCTTCCATGCCAAGTAGCCCTTTTGTTTATGCATTAATGTGTCACTGCACTTGGGGTATTTGCATAAACTTTGTCACATGCAGGTAATTCAGTCAAATAGCAGAATTTTGATAGCTTAAAGCTGTCAGTATCTTCTTGGAATTAGATCAGTTAGATTTGTAGCTAGGCTTCATAATACTTGTACTGTGGAAACACTTATCAAGATATTGATAGAGTTAAAGAAAAGCTCTAGCTTTAAAGTATTGTATGGGATCATCAAATGGTGCGGGAGTAGAGAAATTACATTATCAAAATCTGTTGGACGCCAGGGGGTGGGGGTTCCAGAGGAAAGATCTAAGTACAGCCATCCAGACAACTCAAACATGTTCTGAGTAAGTGTCTTTCTGCCACTTCTGATCCATGCTAATCATGTTTGAATCACATGGCCTTTCTAAGAAGTCATTGTGGGATTTACAGTGCGAGTACATTTGCCCGTGGGTGCAGCTCGGGCTGATGTGTTGATGTGCCTTGCGGACTGGGCAAATGCTAAGCGGATGCCTGGTCCTGCCAAGGATGCACCCACGGAACCGTGAAGACGGAGGTAGAATCTGTGTCACCCAATTTGTTTCCATTCATATCTTTTTTTTGGGGGGGGGGGTTGATTTGTCCCTTTTTCTGGTGCTGCGTGTGATGTGCAAGTATGCACATGGGGAAAGCATTAAAGGAGCAAGGAGGGAGTGCTTCTACTTTTGCTGGACTTTGATATGGCAGATGGGGCAGGGAGCTTGCATCCTCAGCTTAGCATTATGCTTAGTTTTGAAAGGGTTTTGAGATTCTTTTTTAAAAAAATAATAATAATAATAAAAAACCTTTTCCCAATTTATACAGTTGCCAATACAAGACATCACAAGAAGCCTCCATTTCGCATGGTCTCCTCCACCCCCACCCCTCTTCTGGTCACTGACACGTGTTCAGTTCTGTGTCCTACTTATTAAGCTATTTTAAACCTAGCAGTATTCTTCCTCAATTAATTTTTCCCCGTGTTTTAAGTTATCGGAATGACTTGTCAGAGTTCTGCAGTATCAGATGTCGCTTCAGAGGCTGCCTTCAAATTGTGGGCATGCTCCTTTATAATACAGCATTATTAGGGCCAAGCTAGACATGACGTTTAAGCTGTTTTCTCTATTGCAAACAGCTGGTGCAGGGCAGCCTGATCCTGATTGGGACTATAGCGGGGGTACGGGGCAGGGGGGACGCAGGGATCTAACCCTTAGCTCCTGCTGCAGTCCCAGTCAAGAATCCACCCTGACTACTATTCACAATGGATGGAAGCTGCTATTAGCACCAATGGGAGTTTTCCTCTCATTGCAAATAGGACGGTTGAGGGAGAAGTCAGTTCTGATTGGACTGTGGTGGGGGCAAATGGTTCTGATATGGCTGGATACCCAGATGCTAACTACTGATTTTTAAAAAAGCCCAGTTTCTCAGGGTCAAACTGCGTAAAAACTGTCACGTCTAGTTCACCTTAGTCAAAAATGTTGCATGTTTGCACATAGCCACAAATAGCTACACTTGGCTACTAAATCTTAAATGTGAACTTAAACAACAGTAAAAAAATTGAAAAAAAACCCATAAGACCCACAAATCATTAATTGTATTGTTTATTTTGAGTATAGCCAGTATCCTGGAGTAATGTTGAATGGATTTGGAGCAAAAGGCCATGTAGCTACATGGCTTCAAACCGATTTTCCTGAAATGTGAGTCAACTTGTCACTTATCACTCCTTAGAAATCAGGGTGGTTTTCTGAACGTTTTCTATTTTTTTCCTTCTTTTCCTTAGAATAAGGAAGAAGTGATGGCTGTAAGACTCCGAGAAGCAGACAGCATAGCAGCTGTGGCAGAACTCCAGCAGCATATTGCAGAACTAGAAATCCAGGTAAGAATGAAAACTTCTTTCTTTCTTTCTTTCTTTCTTTCTTCCTTTCTTTCACTTCCCTTCAGATTTGGTGTACAGTAGGTATCTCATAACATTTCATTCACAGAATCATACAGTTGGAAGGGACATTAAAGGTCATCTAGTCCAACCCCTTGCTCACTACAGGAACTGCAATGCAGAATGCAAGTACAGCAGCCTTGCTCAACCTGGTGCCCTCCAGATGTTTTGGAATATGACACCCAGCATTCCTGATCATTGGCCATACTGGCTGGGGCTGATGGGAGTTGAAAACCGAAACACCTGGAGGGTGCCAGTTTTGGGAAGGCTAAATTACAACATCTCCTAACAGGTAGTTGTCAAGCTTTCCAATGCAGATGTGATGTTGCCTACCTAGTAATCATGTTTAAGGGATCAGAAGCTGGACACAGGTTCCAGCCTTCTTGCATGTGAACTCCCCCTTTGGTGCCTATTACCATGTTGCACCAGTATTAACCATGGTTTATGCTGAGTTCGCTCCCACCCCAGAATTTGAATACTGGGCTTTTTAAAAGTTTGTATGCCTACCACTTAGAACATTGCTGTAAGGAAGATCTTTTTAATAGCCTCTGTATCGGTATGCTTACATTGGCCCACTTTTAGTGGCCATGATTCATTCGTGTTGCACAAGTCAGGATGGGAGTGCAGGAGTATGTTCAGCCCTGTGGAACTGAGATGAGCATAACAATGTGGATGTGGATTTTTGTTGCTGGATTGGGAAGTCTGAATTCCTAGTTTAAGCATTTATAAATATGACAGAGTACACTAAGTGAACGGAATCTATTCAAACATATACTCGCTGCCATAAGAAGATATTGCCGAATTGTGTCTTAAACACAGCACTTAATTTTAAAAAAAACCAGCAATGTTGAGGATATAGCAATGACTTAAACCAAACAAATGGTCTTTCTCTGAGAGGAAGCCACAGATCTTTCCATTTAAGTCTGATCTTCTATGAAGACTCTGAAACTAAAACCATGATGGCCACTTCCTATCCTGCTGATTTTAATAGCTGCTGTTACTAAGCATAAGGAACCCAAGACACTTTAGCATTACTTTAGGATTTAAACTGTAGTATTTCCTTGTGCTTGCTCATATGAACAGTGTGCCTGTTGCTTACAGTGGAAGAGAACTGAACACTCTGGCTGCATTTGGACAACACATTCGTCAATGGTGGATTGAGTAGCCAACTCACAGTTGGTTATTTTGGGGTACTCTCTACACAACATATTCCTACACAACTGTGGGTGTTTGGGGCTGGCGTTGAGTGGACTAATAGTCAACCCAGCATTTGATTGACACAGCCCTCTCCCCTCTCCCCACCCTCCCTCTTCCCTCGGTCCTCCCAGTTCTATCCCAGCAGCCTCTGCATGTTGCACCAGTTGTAGCAGCGTGGCAGCTGCCACTTTGGTCGCTCTTGCGGCCTGCCTCTATGGGCTTGTGTTTTAACCCACTCACCAAACGCCATTAACACACCCCTCCACACAACACTTTAAACAACTGGCTTCGAGCTAAACAACTTGCAAGCCAGTTGTTTCTCTGGCTGAATTCAGACAACACGATAGTCAATGGTGGGGTAATAATCAACTTTACAGTTGTTCATCTAGGGGGTACTCCCCACACAACATGGTAATAAATAATTAACTGGTGTGGATTAGGATCAGCGCTTAGTTGACTATGGCAGCATTCGGACGACACGACAGTCAATACAACTGATGATTGTTCCCCACCCCCCCAAGTTGCTTAATTGTGTCGTCCGAATTCAACCTCTCAGTTGTTTATTTGGGCAGAATAGCATACCGTCAGTAGTTTGTGAGCGGCGTGTTACCCTCCACACAACACAATAAGCAACACACTGACGATTGTTTCTCCCCCCCCCCCCCCCAGTTGCTTAATGTGTTGTCGGAATGCAGCCTCTGTCTTAAGGCTGATCAAGGCACAATGGAGCAATAATTCACCAGATACTTGAACTCTTCAAGGAAGCTGTATTTCTCTGAGAATTCAAGAGTTCTACTGACAGGTCAAAATTACAGCAATTACCCTAAACCATACAAACATTCTGTGAAATGTCTGGGTGTAAGTGTAAGATACATTGGTATTAAACATGTATAGCATTCTTGATTATTGCTACACCCACATTACTACTGAAATTACTTTACTTGCAAGTCCCTAGATTAAATCACAGTTTTGGAACACTGTCAAGGGAATCAACTAAAAGCATTTTTTTCCAAAATAAGCAAAATGTGTGTTTTCTTATCCATTGCTTTTATGGGTATAATTGACACATTCTTCTACAAGAATTGGATTGTTATTGTTGTTGTTCTAACTGACTATATTCTGTTACTATTAGGCTTTGCCTAGCTGAGAGAATGGCCACAGATATTAGGACCACAATCTAACCTTTTTGTATGAGTACCATACTAATATACATATAAAGTATTTTTTTTAAAAGTATGCTCAACGATTAATGCTGAATAACTGCCAACTGTTTTCTCCATGTTTTGTCATTTAAAGTATGTGCCTTTTTAAAGTAAAAAAAAGTTACGTTTTTCATGAGGAATCAAGTTTGGCAAGTGCTGCAGAGCAATTTTTCACTGGTCTCCTGAATTCACTACATTAATGAAATAGTATTTCCAGGAAAAATAAAGGTACCTTCCCAGCAGTAAACACTTACCTTCCAAGGAAATAAGTCTTTCTTTAAATCTCACAGCATCTTTCTTTAATATCGGTGGGGTTCTGCACAAAGCATTTTCCAAGTCCTGAAGTTCTAAAGAAAGAGTTTCCATTTTCGCAATTACAGGAAACTTTTTTTTTACTCTTTAACAGTGTGATGTGTGTTCTGAAAGCCTAGAATGAATCATCCCAGTCACCAAAAGGACACACATCCCCCACAACTGCCCTGATGAATAAACTCAATTTAGGTGTTCAGTGCAAAATGTCATTGTCATGTCACAAAAATTCATAAAGCAGCCCATGCTCAGGTAGGCTACTCCAGCGTAGCTAACTTCTAAAATGGCCCCCCAAATGGCACTTCTTCATCACTGAATTACCTTGTTCAGTAATTTTAGAAGCAACCTTGGAGGATAATCTGAATGCTAGACATGAAATAATAATCTTTCTGTTTCCTCAAAAGGTGACTGACATATTCTTAGTTTTGTCATGTATCACCAAGGTTTTAGGAAATGTCAGGATTCCCCAGGTTCCATGGCACCATACCCTTGACAAAGTTGTATGCTAAATCCTTCTTGAATCTATGCTTTTTAATCTATCCTAGTCTAGGAGCGGTAGCATACATGAAGGTGTAAGTAGTTAGGATGTGTGTATCGTGTGTGTGTGTGTGTGTGTGTGTGTGTACACATGCACACACACACACACAGGTAATACATGCAGCTGGAAAAGTACTGGCATAATGTGGACTCATTGGCTGGTCCTCGTTAACAATCTTGCTGCCCTGTTTTGGACCAGCTGAAGTTTCTGGACCATTTTCAAAGGCAGCCCCATGCATAATACATTGCAGTAATCCAGCTGAGAGGTTATCAGAGCATGGATAACGGCCTAAACTAGTTAAAACTCTCATAGGCAACTCCTCTTCTATGAGGTTCAGCATATTTTAATTTCCAGTTTGTGGATGTCATCACTGGGGAGGTTGACATTTGGAAGCACTTACACTCATGATGTCATATAATGCCACAATTTTAGTAATGCAGCTCCAGAAGAGGGCCATATTTGTGTTTGAACCTTACAATTACTGTTTCTGGTAGGTCCTTTCAGTGTTCTGGCTGTCTGATTGATTATATATCACACATGATGTAATTATGGAATGTAAGCCATTTACTGCATAGGAGTGAAGTCCATGTAGGAAGTCCTTAATTCAGGGCATCCCTAACTCACACTTCATGGTAGCTGTTAGTCTCAGCCATGCAAATGGCACTTCTTCTAAGTGTTATTTTTTATATTCATCAGTTTAAGGCCCATTCATTTTATCCCAAAGGTATGGTGGCTGCTAGGAAAATAAATTGCATGGTCATTCAATCACATGATTAGCTGTTTACATAGAGGTCGAATCATGTGGGTTTAGGCCAGCGGGTGCCACATTTAGCGGAACAGGTTTATACTTAATCATGTTGGTAGCCTTTCACAAATAAACAGTGAAACAATTGCTAGGTGTCAGTGCTATTTGGCTTCATGGAAGCGACCACACCACTGGGACAAAATATAACTTGACTCTTAGCCATCATTGCCATTACAGGTGTAATCCATGAAACAGAAATGGAAAACTCTGAATGAATCCTGTCTGCTAAAAGGGCATGAAACTTAAGACCAAAGTACTAGAGCTGGAGTACATGATCAAACTTTTTTCGTTTCCTTTTTCTGGAACAGAAAGAAGAAGGGAAAATTCAGGGACAACTTAATAATTCCGACTCTAGTCAGTATATTAGAGAACTGAAAGATCAGATAGCAGAGTTGAATCACGAGGTAAGTAAAAAGTTATCATTTTTGATCACATGTGTTTCTTTCCAGTATCCTGAAGTATGGTTTTTTTTCTCCCCCTGATTCTGGGTAAATATTGTGTCAGCATTCTTCTCCATTTAATCATTCCTTCTGACCAAACATCCAGAATCCTGGCAGTGCTCTATAATATGGGAAACAGCTTTCCAAGATCTGTAGAAAACCACGCTGGGACATATAGCTCTACTGAACAACTTGTATTTCTTTGTAAGAATTGTGTGTCAACCTGTCAGAAGTATTACATTTTCAACAATAGTATAGTAACAGTTGGTTGGTGGGGTTTTTTTTTAGATTTTTCACCTTAAGTATTTACCCCAATGCCGAGTGGCAGTTCCAGTGTCAGTGGGGCAGTGAATCCACTCATGTTTCAGTAAAATCCAGTCAGGACTCTAGAGGAGCTATCCCAGATGCTCCGCACCTTGGAGTTCTGTCTGAAACTCCAAGGTGACTGAACTCCTGACTGAAACACGGAGCAGACTGACTGCCCCAGGGTCACTAGAACCACCAGCTTCCACTGATTTACCCTAATGTGAGAGGAAAGTTTATGTAAGTATTTGTGTGTTTTTTAAATTTAAAACCTCTTCCTGCTTGGTTGGTAGCATCTTTTTAGTTGATTAAAAGTTTTTTAAGCTGTTCAATATCGCAGCCCATATTTATTTTTTTGTATTAAATATTGAGAGATATAAAGGATTTTTATACTGCTGAAGATCAACATTTGAGCTCCACTCTTACTCAAATCAGCCAGAACTAGGCTGACGAGTGCTACCCAGAGGACCTTCTCTTCTACCGCTCCCAGACTGTGGAATGGTCTGCCAGAGGAGATTAGACAAATTAGCAGTCTTCATGAATTTAAGAGAGCCATGAAGACTGCTCTCTTCCAGCAGGCCTATCCAGTTGAATTTTAAGATGTTTTTAATGATGTATTGGTTTTTATTTGTTTTTAATAGCTCAACTATTTTGTGATTTTTGTGTTTTGTATTTGTTGTTGTTCCCCGCCTCGATCCGGAGGGAGAGGCGGGTTATAAATATATTATTATTATTATTATTATTATTATTATTATTATTATTATTGGTGAGAGATAGAAATGAGCATGGAGAGAACAAGAAATGTGAAATACCTGTATAAACAAGTTTCTCTTGTGCAAAGATGATCATTGTTTTAGAATGCAGTAATACATATCACAAGTTGCTTTGCTCCAAACCTGGCTATGGTAGGATGTATCCTCATCCTCTTTCTTTGTATTTAATTTTTCCCCTTTTACTGTGAATTAACAGAGCAGAACAGAAAACAAATTGTGAAATTTCTCCATTAAATATGCCATTCTTAAAAAAAGGGGGTGTTTCTCCTCATGCTATTTATGTTGAGTTGCATCTCTTAACTAACTTTGTTGCTGGTGTGTGAAAAAAAAGAAGAAGCTAGTAATGAATCTGATATACCTGGAACTTCCATAGAGCGCATCTCTTCAGATTATAACAGTGAGGAATCCTGCTTTGCCTTTATCAACAGTACCGTCTGTAATCATTCCAGGACCTTTAACAATCACTAAACTCACTTCAGAGAAATCAATATCCAACCACCTACCATTAAACATTTATGCTCCAATACAGCTAAGGACATTTGTGCACAGAAATAGCTTACATGTCCTTATCACTTGTTGGATTGGGAACTGTGGACACGGAGTGTAGATTCAGATACGCATCTGAAACAAATTTGTATCAGTCTGAGTCTGCAGTCTATCTACACTGAATTGCTTTGAGTGGGATGTGTATTCTAATGCCCATTCACATGAACATTATTGTTAACCTGAAACTAGCTGCACAGCTTGTTTTATATGTGACTAGGGTGGGTGTTTGCAGTCCTGTATCTACTTGAGACTCAGTGGGGATTTCTTTCAAGTATGCAAAAGTATACAGCCTGAAAGTTTCACATGTCACACAATTCTTTCTTATTCTTTTGGAGGCTTAAATAGAAAACTCCTAAATATAGAAGACCAGCTTGAGAGGATAAGTAAGAACAATGGCTCCTATTTGTTGCTTTTTATTCTAATCTGGTTTCATATTATTTCTCCCAACAAATTAATGCCCCCTCTGACTCGCTTCTCCAATAGACATATGATTAAACTTGCAAGTTCATCTTCCTTTGAAGATGTGGTATACACAAAATGACCACAACCTTCTGGCCAGCTAGATGTGGGAGACATTCATAGATGACTAAGCAAAAACATGGGAAATCACTTTAGTGTGCATGCCTTCAACCTTCAAATGTGAAAAGCGTATTTTGAAACCTTGAGAATGTTTAGATTTTAAGCTGGTGTGTACATGTAGAATTCAGCCAGGTTATTCCATTTCATTCCTGTTTAAGATCTGCTCTAAAATGCGTAAACTGCATATTTAAAAAGTTTAATCTCCAAGAACCACAATGGCCACTTAAAAAACGTCAAAGTTAAGTTTGCCTATGACAAAACACTGCCTTATCTGTGATGTTCTTCACTTTTGGACAGTCCTTCCTGCCTCCCCCCCCCCCCCCAATACAATGATAAACGTAATCGGGGAGAAAATATTTAAAACATTCTATCCCCCACCCTTCAGTTAAATCTTCCAAAATGTCCAACAAATCAGAAACAATTAAAGCAAGAAATTGACATTTTAATTTACAACAATTACACGGAATTAAAACAGCGAGGAGAACAGATAGAGTCATCTGGTCAAGCATCTATTAAAAGCCTAGGTGAATGAAGTCGTATTAATTTTGCATCTCAAAAGGTGGCAAAATAGGCACCGCATGAATGGCCAGACGATGGCACAGGGATCAGAAGTGTCAAGGTGGTGAGGGTCTGTGGAAACCCCTGCAAGCTGGAAGGCCAGTGGGCTTGAGCATAGTTCAGTCAGGGCCGTCTTCTTGCCGGCTTCCCCAGGACTGCATGTAGTAGGTGCAAAATAATATCAAGGCTGTATGCGTGAGGCTTTCCAGGAAGTGTAGCCAGAGTAGAGTTGGGATGTAGAACACTTTTTGGCTCGGAGGTTGGGTGGTGGCCCCCCAATTGTGGAACGATCTCCCTGACGAGGCTCGCCTGGCGCCAACATCGTTATCTTTTCAGCGCCAGGTCAAGACTTTCCTCTTCTCTCAGGCATTTGGCAATATCTGAGGAGCCTGGGTTTTTTTTTGTTTTTGTAGCTTTTTGGGCTGTTGTAGCGGTTTTAAATGTATGTGTGTATTGTGTGTATGTTGTATGTTTTTGCTGTTTTAATTTTTGTATATTGTTTTTAATTGTTTTAATCCTATGTAAACGCCCAGAGAGCTTCAGCTACGGGGCGGTATACAAATGTAATAAATAAATAAATAAATAAATAAGGAGGCGAGTCCACAACTGCTTTAAAATTCTTGTTGCTGGTGAGCAGTTTGGACATGCAAGGAATACCCATTGTGTGTTCTTACCCTTGACAGAAAAGTTAGGCATGTTTGCTTCAGTCAGAGCCACTTCTGCTCCTTGCATAGAAAGGCAGGCCTCGTCAGGAAGATACATTGGAACCATCTTCGGTTCAAACTGGGTTTTGAAGGAGTCAGTTGAGTAAATATCTAGATAGCCTCACTCAGTCTGGGCTAAAGAAGCTTGTTGACCAAAGTGCTTTCTGTTTCTTACTTGTATTCTTTCCCAACTCATACTGAGTGATTTATAAACTGCCCAAGCCACCTTACTGTGGGGTTTTGTTTTGTTTTTTGCCGCTTCTTTGTATTCTTGGTATTCCCAAGCAGCTGTCTTGACTTCCTGTTGGATGTTGCAAGGAAGAAATGTGTTATGGAGATTACAGGAGTGGCACATAAGATTAGAATTGATAGGCTTGCCCACAGGCTACACTAACAGACCATAAAATATATTGGGAGGCAAAAGCAAAGAGAAGTGGTTTCCACTTGTAGACCTGTAGAAAGACTTTGGATTTACATATATGTGTGAAAGTTTGTACGGTGCATTTTTTTTTGTATGTTCTTCATTATTCAGATTCTATCTCTGTTGATGTCCTAGTCACCAGTGGCATTTCTCTATACAATCAGAGTAGTTGGCTTTTACTTTGTAAGCCTAATCCCAATAACAGCTGATAAATAATGCTAAGAATTTCCTCCTCTTCAAAAGCAAATTGCTACAGTAGTGTGTTTTGCACAATTAATTTAACCTCATTTCACATGGCTAAGACATTGAGGATCCATCTGATATCAAGCATAGTTACCTTGTTCTGAAAATTCTTCTGAAACGGATAGCTCGCCTCACGTTATGTTTTTTCCATTCCAAGTTTTTTTTTTGGATTGAATGTTGTGGCAGATGTGCTCAGGATTAGGTTTGGCTTGAACTGCATATGTGAAGCTTTTCTGCTAGCAGTACTTTTTCTGCAATGAAATATTAAATGGATAGGATATGCAATAGTAAATATCAATACTAATTTTAAAAAAGTTATTCCATATCTGCGGATATGTCACACTTAGTATGATCTCTTATGAGAAAAGGTATTGAATGCAGTTAACCTTGTCTGCTCTTTCTACTTCAACCTCTACAAGCAATAATACGTGGACTTATTTAAGGGCAGTTCTTAATTCCAGTATGAGTCATGTCCAGGAAAACTACCCTTTCGGTACTTAATGTGCGGTGATTGCCCACTACCGTATGTACGACAGTCATCCTCCAAGGATCCTCTCACCTTTTCTTGGTCCTTATACATTGGCTTGTTCTTCTGACTGACAGCTGCCACATAAGGGGAGAAAGGAAGTTTGGGCCAAAAACGGCTCAGGTACAGCCTCTGATAAGAAGGGAATGCCTCTTAACTGAACTCTATGTAAATAATATTTGTTAGATATCTAAAATATACTTAGTGAAAGGTTTTTACTCACATCGTAACGTAATACTTGCATTGACTACAGTTGAGGAAGCTTTCTGTGCACTTCCTTTTTCCCCAGTATCATAGCTAAAGGCTTGCTCCTCATATCTCCATGCACCCTGTGCTATCACCCATCTGATATTTCTGTCCTAACAACCTAATGCAACCAGTAACAGGTTCTGATATATGCACTATCTCTTCTTCAGATCATTTTTCTGTTGAACTAACACAAGATGGGCTTAATGAAGATCGACGTAAGCTGGAGATCAAATGCCCTGCTTTTAAACGATTCTGCTTGTAGAAATAAAATTGTAAACACTAAGTAATTACTCCGAGATAAATAATTCATACTATAGAAGCAAAGAGCTATTCTGGGATGGAAATAAATAGTGGTAGTATGTAGAACGTACTCCTTGGAGTCTGCAGATCTGGCCGATGTGACACATGCCTAATTTAAAACCATATAATGAACTGTACACAGGGCTGCCTCTGAAAAGTGGCCTGTTGGCCGGCTATTGATGAGAGCTGCATATAGAGAGCACATGGCTGATTTATTGAAACAACTGCCACAAGCTTATTTCCAATTAAAAGTGATGGTGATGACCTTTAAAGCCATTCATGGTTTAGGGCCAAGCTATCCAAAGGGCTTCCTTCTCCTCTATGAACCTGCCCACTTGCTAAGATCCTCATCAAAGGTCTCCTTATGTGTCCCAACATTTTCAGAGCCACACTTCCTTGGGACGAGGGACAGGGCCTTGTTACTGGCCACAACTAAGCTCTGAAACGGTCTCCATGATGAGACTTGTGTTTTCCCTTCCTTAATGGCCTTCTGCTGGATGATGACTAAAATCTTCCTGTTACAAAGGGATTTCAGACCTTTAATGGGTTTCATATCCCTCTATTGAATTATTTTTAACTTACTGTATTTAATAGTTTTTATTGCTGGAAGATGTTGTTTTAAGAGCTGTTTCGTATTTTTTGTTGTGTTTGACTGCTTTTAGTAACTTAGGGCACAATCCTATGCATGTTTAGACAGAAAAATCCTACAGCTCCCAGCATTCCCAGCTGAGGAATGCTGGGAGTTGTAAGACTTTTTTTCTGTCTAAGCATGCACAGGATTGCACTCTTACTGATTTTGTTTCATTATATTTCATTTGAGTTATTGTTAGTTGCCTTTAAGCTTTCTTTCCTTTTTTTTAAGGAAAGGTAGGATTTGCATGTTTTAAATAAATGAACAAACACACTTGAGCTTCAGGCTAAGACATTTCTCTTCTCCCAGGCATTTAACAGCAATGTTGAGCTTTTTTAACTGACCCTTGGATAGTTTAAATGATATGTAGTTTGTTTTTAGGCTTTTATGGTTTTAAATGTAGTATATTGGTTTTTAAATGTTCAGTGTTTTTCATTTTTGTAAACCGCCCAGAGCACTTCGTCTATGGAGCAGTATATAAATGTTAATGTTAATCATCATCATCATCATCTAACCAAATTTGTGCAGGAAATTGAATTAAAAGAATGCCAGTGTAAGAGATCAGAAATGTTCCCAGCAAATGAAAATGGAGTAAGTGCAAAACTTCATCTAGCTTGTTTAAAATCAGGGTTACTAAATATTGCTGTATAGAGTCTCTCTAAGTCAAAACAAATTCTTGACTCCCCTTTATATACTTTGGGCAAATATCAAAGGAGCAGGACAACATGGCCACCTATATGGTATAGAGGTTCTTGGGAGATGAGCAGGGCTGAGTGAGTGTGGAGGGGGAGGGGAAACAGATGGCTGGTTTGCACAACATGTCAGCCCATCATGGGTTAATTTACCCATGAAGGCTGCCACATTGTGCCAGGAGCCTGGTTAGCAATGGATTATCGTGCCATGTGAACCCAGGCAGCTCTGGGTTATTTGAGGGTTGTCTAACTCTCAAATAACCCCTGCCGTCTGGGTTTGCATGACACGACAATATTTTTGCTGCTGAGCTAGTTTTGAAGAGAAAGCATTTCTTGCCTAAGTGTTGGGCTTAGCTTTTGTCTCATAAAAATGAAACTTAGGGCACCAAGTGACTCCATATACATTGAGAGCTGAACCAAGCCAACTGCAAAGACACTCCTCAAAGTGAGTCAAAAGACTGGACAATTTATGCTTCTAAAAAGTTGGATTTATGAACCACTTAGTTGGCCCTTTGTGGCCAACTAAATCATAGAATCATAGAATAGTAGAGTTGGAAGGGGTCTTTAAGGCAATTGAATCCAATCCCCTGCTCAATGGAGGAATCCACCTTAAAGCATAGCTGACAGATGTCTGTCCAGCTGCCTCTTGAATGCCTCAAATGTGGGAGAGCCCACTACCTCCCTAGGTAATTGGTTCCATTGACATACTGCTCTAACAGTCAGGAAGTTTTTCCTGATATCTGGCTGGAATCTGGCTTCCTGTAACTTGCGCCCATGTTTCAGAGAAGCTTCTTAATAAGATAACGTAAGTATTGCTAGTCACTATTACTATCCCTGTGGCATTAGTTTATATGAATACTGCTTTTGAGCATCAAACTTCCATTTGTAGCTGCTACAGCTAATATGCACTGATAGGTCAATCAGTGGCAGGTGTTAGATCAATATGGTGGAAAACTAGGTAATTGATGTGTAGCCATTTAATGGAGACTGCATCCTGGCGCTATAGCCATTCAGGTGTTTGAGAGAGCAGCTCACTGTCCCACCCTTTTGGGACTATATATGGTAGGGATGGGGAACACGAGCTTCTTCAGGTGTTTTTAGACTCCTAATTCCAACAACACAAGCAAGCATGGCCAGTGCATAATGGGAATTGTAGTCCAAAACCACCTAGAGGGGCCATGGTCACCCTCTCTGATATAAAGTCTTGCACTTCTTAGATATGCCTGCCTTTAGTGGTTGAGGGCAGATGTATCCTATCTGTCATTGCTTCTATTCAGTACAAGGTCTGTGAATAATAATAATAATAATAATAATAATAATAATAATAATAATAATTTGTTTCTTACCCGCCTCTCCGTTTGGATCGAGGTGGGGAACAACAATATGATAAAATACATAAAACTGATTAAAACATGACACACATTATTAAAACTGCATTAAAACATCCTAAAAACATTCTAAAATTTCACTGGATATGCCTGCCAGAAGAGAACAGTCTTTATAGCTTTCTTAAATTCTAAAAGACTGTAAAGGTGACGAGTCTCCTCCTGCAGGTCATTCCACAGTCTGGGAGCGGCAGAAGAGACGGTCCTCTGGGTAATGGTTGTCAGCCTAGTCTTGGCCGACTGTAGTAAGTTCTTCCCATGAATTTTGTGTTGGCCACTGGTCTTGCCAATATTACTGAAGCACAGTAGAATGAAACATCTTGACTGGTATTTGCCCAGTTAGTGGTTTTTTGTTTGGTTTTTTTTGCACTGACCTGCAAGCACTCTATGTTGAAAGTGCATCATGGTTAATCATCTTTTGACCTTTTTAGAAACACAAATTGTCCAGTCTTTTGACTCACTTTTGAGGAGTGACTGCCCAATTCGCTTGGTTCAGTTCTCAATGTATACGTATATACATAATGTATATGTATATGAAGTCACTTGGTGCTGTGCTTGTCTTCTCTCCCTCCCCCACTTATGTCCTACCACATGCTTTAAAAAGCTAACAGTTACTAAAATCAACTATAACATTTCAAAAGTACAACAGAATAGTCACTATATATAGTCACAGTTACTTGTTAATTTTTCTTCTAGGTATTTCATGTTTCCCCAAATAGCCACCAATAAGGTATTAATCAGCCTCCTAAAACCCAGCCAAACATGTCTGCCAAAACACTCTAGGGAGAAAATTCCCTAATGATGATGTCACTGCAGAGAATGACTTTCCCTTTGGGCTGGCCTGCCCAACAGAATCAAGGTAGTTGGTTCCGGGCCCCATTAGATGAGCGAAAGGAAAGGTCTCCAAAATACCCTGGATTCAAGCCATTTAGGTTTTATAGGTCAACACCATCATTTGAATTGTGCCCAGAAATTAAGAGCATACATAGCGGGTGTTATGCCCTTCCCCTCTCTTCCTGCCAACAGGCAGGCTATCAGACGCTGAAACAGTTGAAGTTTCCAGACACCTTCTTAAAGCAGCCCCATGTAAAAACCATTCATGGGTCCAACTTGAAGGTAACCTCCAGGGACTCCTGGCCGCAGACATTGCCTGAGGTTCCAGAAGCATACCCAAATTGTGCTCCTGATATTTCAGAAAGAATACATCCCATCTAAAAGGAGAGAACCACCGACTGCTGGATTACTTGAGCTGCACATTATGAGCATCTTAGTTTTGCCTGGATTGCGTTTCAGTTTATTTGCTGTCATCCAGTCCACTGCTGCCTCAAGTCACTGGCACTGCCGTGCCAAGTTTAAATGAAAAAGAGAACTACAGATGCATGTCATCAGCATATTGATGACACCTCTCTCCAAATTTCTTAAGATACCCTCCCCAGCAGCGTCATGTATAGGGACAAAATAAAGCTTCGTGTGGCATTGCAGATGACATGGGGTGGATCAGTGGTTCACCAACACTGCCTTATGGGACCTTTCAGACTGGTAAGAGCAAAACACTGTGGAGCAGTACCTCCAGCCACACGGTTCAGATGGACACCATGGTTGATGGCATCAAAAGCCTGTAGTTTATAATGGAATTCCACCAGCTTTGCAGATATATTTTAGCATTTGCCCTTTTCATTCTGTGTGCCCTTGGGCTCATCAGCTTGCAGTACCAGAGCGATGCTTGTCAGGCTTTCCTGAGTAAAGCTTTTTCAATACACTGAAGTGCACCCATTGTGATAATCTAAGATAAGCATTTAAAAGCTTTGCCTCAACTCAAAAGATTAAGAATTAGATTGCCCCCTCTAAATAAGTAAAAGTAACACACAGTTTACTCTATATTGTCAAACAAAATAGAGAATAAAAATTGCATGTGCATTGTTGGTAGTGCAAATGAAGTATGGCAGAACGTAAAGCTTTTCTGCCTCATAACCCTCTGCTAACACTGAGAGGAAATATGTTAGCTCTCAGATTTAAAGTCTGAGTTTTTGAACTTGTGGTTAGAGCTTACAGAGCAATAAATCATGTGCTTTCCTTGTATGGTGTTTTGCAAATGCAGTAAGACAAGACCACCAGATTTGCCCTCCCACAAGTCAGCAAAGTTATTGGACAGCTAGAAGTTGCTGTTTTTGCTAGTACGTGTCAGATACAGAGCATCTATGCTGGTAGAGTCTGATTTCAATGGTTGTGGTCAGTCTGAGGAAACTGTGATGTGATAAGATAGCGCTCATGAGGTCATGTGGTTAGCAAACAGCCAATCTAACAGAGCAGCTTTCTGGACCCTCGGTTTAAATAAGTATATTACCTCAGCTGCATATGTGGCATGTTTTATGTGTTCTTGAGAGCCATGGTTACTGTTCATGCTAGATAGGCTACTGAGTAGCACCTTTTTGTGGTAGTTTGTCTCACGCCAGTGATGAGAGTTGGTGTGTATGGACAGTATAGCGTATCAGCAAAACATTGTGAAGTTCTACAAGGTAACGTTCATATTCATCACTAAATTTAGAATTCCAAGAAAATATACAACGTGCTGTCATCGCTGTCATTTCCTTGTAGCTAAATTTCCTTGCTTTAATATGAGGAAAGATAGAACTTTTTTGCTTAAACTATAATGCATCATGCAATTGGCTATTTTTTCATTAGTTCATGAAACACCGTTGAGGTAGGGAATAGAAGAGGGGAGCTAGTTAAAAAAAAAGTTTTAAAAATCAACATCTACATTGTAGTAGAAAGATTTGATAGAGAAAATACTCTTGGTTAAAAAGAGTAGAAAGAAGGGGATTATAATAATCATCCCATTCATTTCAGAGAAATCCATTGAGTGGAATGGGTCTTGGGTTTGGGGTTTTAAAGTCAACTGTTCTGCATTCTGTCTTTTGTATTGAGTTCTCCCTTCAGCACTGAGATGCTGGAATGAAACATAGCAAATGGGTTCAGAATATAACTTTAGCGTTCAAGCTCAAATACAGGCCAGTTGATTTTGATAAACAATTTTGGATTCTACACGGTTCCAGAAAAACATATATTTCATTTTCCGGACTCAATTAAAGGCATGAACGCCAAATCTATTACCTTAAAAAAAACTTTTTGTCTCACAGCTGTTTACTTAGAAGATGAGTTGAGATGTAGCCTATTTAAAATTAATCATAACAGTTTAATGGCTGCCAAGGATTAGAATACTACCTTGACACTTTTTCCCTTTTTGATTAGATCCATCTGAAGAGGAATAGTTTATTTGAAGGAACTATTCTCATTTGTTGCTTACAGCAGGCTCCCAGAGCCAAATTCAGCAAAAGCCTTTTAATCATGTTAAGCAACATATGAGAGGAAAATCGAACAGGCAATTAATAAATAGTTGCTTACAAAAGGCAACTTGGAGGCCCATTCTTCTGACTCTACTTGCTATCATTTCAATCATATACTTTCTATTAAGATTTCAAAACTTTTGATTATATGGTAATAGTGCAGTGATCAAAAAGTCATGACCCTGCCTGATCGAGTTATTGGTTTCCTGTTCTGACTTACTTGTAACCTTCTGGTCTTTATGTGTCACTAGTTCTAATCTTTGTCATGTTAGCAGTAGAGCAACCCAGCCTTAGCATCTTGTTTCCTCTTGACTGTTTAGTCTTGATAAGTGATTAAAGCTGCACACACACACACACTTTTAAAAAGGAAAAATTACTGACAAAGAACATAACCAAGGAAGTTTAGCGATTCAGATTTAAGACATGCTTTGAAATGTATTGTCTTCATACTTCTATATTCCTCTAGACTTTGGGATGTTAGCTGTGACACAGCTGCGTCATAACACTGTTCTGTATGTTGTAACCTATCCCAAATACACAAGCTTGCTGTCTCTTATGAATGGCACACATTAGTACAAATTACAGATTTTGGCTGCAAAATAGGTGTGAACAGTTTTTGGGTCCTATTTGTATGACATGTGAGAGCCATTAAAGCAGAATACCATGCACATATATTTTACAACGTGCTTGAAGACATAACAGAAGCAGCTACAATCAGGGAATTTAACCAGCCCTCCAAATGTTCACCCTACCTACAGTCCATTTCGCTGAGATTTCAGAGACAGATTCTTTTTAAGCCTTTCTCCCTGTACTTCTTTTTCCCCTCCCCTTCTCACCTCCATCCCCTCCTCAGCTCTGCCCCCATCATTGCAATTAGGCATTGAAGAAATGGTCCCACTGACACCAAGAGAAGCTTTTTTTCTAGGCCCAATTGCAGTGCATTGGGGACAGACGCTGAAGAGGATATGCTACATCCAAAGGCACCTCAGGCTAAATCCTGCCCATTAGCCAGCAGTTCCTCATACCTGTTTTAAGGCAATGGAAGTCCTTTGGGACCATAGAAAACCCCAGAAACTATGCAGAGAGGGTTAAAGTCAATGTTGTGTGTGTTGCATTGATGGAAATGAAGCCCGCAATCACCCAAGTCATTCCCCAACCAAAATACTTGCACACCTAAACTTTCTAAATACTAGCACAGCAAACTGTTGTAATTTTAGTTAAGTAGACAAGTCTGCTCACCACAGCATGCACAGCCTTAGAAAGTCCCTACCTCAGTACCTCAGCCCAGTCATGCCCCACCTCAGTGGGGCATTACGAGGGGCAGCAGCAGGGAGAGCTCTTAGCAGGGTGCTGCGGTGAGAGCCCATTGGCCCAACCTGCTCCATGTCCCATTCAAACTGTGGACTATTTTGATGGATATCTGGAGACGGGCTACCAAAGTAATTGGACTTCTCTGGATTATTACTGGAGTGAACTCAGATGGGCCTGCCATTAACAAGCAATAGTTAATGGTATGTCATCATCACTGTCTTGCTAATGGCTTCATATGCAAGCTATGTGTAAAGATATATTGAAGTATGATTTGTGTGTTGTATAGTTCTCACAAGACAGATGGATAAAATGCTTTTTGATTACCTCTTCAGTCCTTTAAAAGTGATGGGGGTGTATTCCTGTTTCTGAAACTGGGCCAAAAGAAATAAGGTGCAAGAGATCTGTTGCTGGACCTTCTGCCAGTTTAAGTTTAACTTAATAGCAGTTGGGGGTGGCAAATTGCATCAACACAGTAATGTAACATTGGAGTTATAATCTGCTGCCTTCGCTTACTGCATTTTTAACCTGGATTATTTAGAATTGTTTAAAGCCTCTAAATGTTTCTCTGCTATCTTTTTCCTTTTGCTTATTCTTGGGGTGACAGTCAGCACCAGGTAAGAGCATGTTGTGAGAGAGTTCAAATGGTATGAATTTCACTTTCTAACCATGGGTGCTGTTCTCAAATATATAATCCACAGTCCAGTAAATCATAAAGTATGTAAAGTATGGCTAAACTTGGCATTTTCGGTCACTTCTTAATTCTGCCATTTCAAAGGTGACTAGAGATCAGTGATGGTCGAGGCAATCACAATTTCTACCAACTCTGTTAAAGCTATGATGTGTTGGGAAGCAGCAAACATGTTGCTATGGCGTCTTTCCTTTTGGTACTTAAATTTAGCTAATCCCATACATTCTAGATGTAGCCGTCGATTCTGATGTCATGGTTTTTTCCCCCATTAGAGCTGTGACCTAACTGCCCAACTATTTAGTTGGAGAATTTAAGTTTATGCTGGTAATTCAAGAGGAGGGTTCCCTCGCTTCCCCAAGCAGCAACCTTCTGTAATAACAATAATGTTCTCCTCTGGTCAATCAGCAGCCCTTAACCTCAAAACAGAAATAAATAGCATGGTTTATTTCAGTTCTGGTTGAACTTTCTCTCCAATGGAAACAAAGCCCTGAAACATTCTTCTTTAGCTATGAACTGGGAAACAGCATCCATATTCTGTGTGATGTTTAAACAAGTGAAGGAGTGTCAAAGAGCCAGGGATTGTTGACCCTCTATCTGGAAGATGATACGTCTCTACTCATCCTTGCTTTTGGAGTAGGATGCTTTCCCTTGCCCATTTCTTCACTATGGTGAACTCCTTGCCTGCTTCATTAACCTGGAAGGAACTGCTTCCCTGTCAGCCTGTTAAACCTTGATTAATACTTTGAAAATCTGAAGTCAATGGAAACTTTTAATCTTAATGCATATTTAACATTCAGTCAACTCAAGAGCTTGTTCCTGCCATGCTCTCTCATTGCATGTTTTTGGCTAATTTCCAACCCTTACTACAGTAACTGAAAATAAGGAGGATGTTGCTGATTTTGCTCTTCACTTCAGCTCCAGAACTAAATAGTGTCTTGGATTCAGAGTAAGCATTTACTGTGAATAAAAAGTGTAGCAAATTAACTGCCGCACTTTGTTTTAGGAAGAATGCTGTGTAAATAAAAGTAGGAAGCTTTCTTAGAGCACAGTCCTATACATGTCTCCTCGAAAGTAAGATCCACTGAATTCAATGGGGCTTACTTCCAGGTAAGTGAGTATGAGAAAATAGCTGCAATGAATCGTTCTTCACTTCAACTTTAACTATTACAAGGGATTCAAGTCGTGTGTGGGTCACATAAGGATGATTTAAATGTTGTTATGTCCATTTTAAAGCTTGAAAACATTCAAAATAAGCTCTTGGAACCGGTTTCCAAGATAATTAGTTAATGCTTCAAATGAAACATGTCAAATGGAAGACCCACAGTCACTTGTTTTGACATATTATGGCACCCAAACTGGGAAACACTGCAGCTCTGGTTATATACACATAAGATCAAGTTTAACAAGGACACACGATCTTGTCAGAAATCATGCCTAGCTATAATGTCCTACAAAGTATATTACTTAGGAAGATTCTTAAAATGGAACTTAAATACATGGCTTCAGCATCCCGAGCATCCCACTGTTCAGAAACTTCATGCAAAAGAGCAATGATAACTTCGGCTGTATGAGGGGTTTTAACATCTTAAAGATATTTTCAGTGTCCACTTGGTGTTTACAGCTTCATATCCTATTTAAGACACTCTGCATGTGGAATTGAGCATGTGACCCTTTGGTTTGGGGTCTAGGTGGTCGTTCTGGTCACACAATTCTTTAAGAAATGTATAAAGCAACATGCAATAAAGTGCTTGTTCGTAGGAAGGCTAATAAAATGGTCTTAGAGATCTCTAGAATACCGTTTTTTATTGATTGATTGATTGATTGATTGATTGCATTTTTATACTGCCCCATAGCTGAAGCTCTCTGGGCGGTTCACAAAAATTAAAACCATGAAATCATTTTAAAATATATAAAACAAGGCACAATCTAAAAACACAGAATAACATACAATATAAAAACACAACCAGAATAAAACCAAGCAGCAGGAATTAATACAGATTAAAATACAAATTTAAAACAGCAAGGATTAAAATTGAGTTAATTTAACTGTTAAAATACTGGGAGAATAAAAAGGTCTTCACCTGGCGACGAAAAGAGTACAAAGTAGGTGCCAGGCGAACCTCTCTGGGGAGCTCATTCCACAGCCGGGGTGCCACAGCAGAGAAAGCCCTCCTCCTAGTGGCCACCTGCCTCACTTCCTTTGGCAGGGGCTCACGGAGAAGGACCCCTGTAGATGATCTTAGGGTCCAGGCAGGTACATATGGGAGGAGGCGTTCCTTTAGATATCCTGGCCCCAAGCCGTTTAGGGCTTTAAATGTTAGTACCAGCACTTTGAATTGGGCCCGGACCTGGATCGGCAGCCAGTGAAGTTGGAAAAGGACTGGCGTAATATGGTCTCGTTGGCCAGTTCCCGTTAACAATCTGGCTGCCCTGTTTTGTACCAGCTGAAGTTTCCGGACCGTTTTCAAAGGCAGCCCCACGTATAACGCATTGCAGTAATCCAAATGAGAGGTTATGAGAGCATGGATAACTGTAGCTAGGCTATCTCTGTCCAGATAAGGGTGCAGTTGGTATATCAGCCTAAGCTGGTAAAAGGTGCTCTTTGCCACCGAGTTCACCTGTGCCTCAAGCGACAGTTCTGGATCCAAGAGCACCCCCAAACTACGGACCCAATCCTTTAGGGGGAGTGCAACCCCCTCCAGAACAGGGTGAACATCACCTCGCTGGACAGACAAACCACCCGCTAACAGTACCTCCGTCTTGTCTGGATTGAGTCTCAGTTTGTTAGCCCTCATCCAGTCCATTACCGTGCTCAGGCACTGATTCAGAACAGCCACTGCCTCACCTGGGTTTGTTGAAAAGGAGAGGTAGAGCTGGGTGTCATCCGCATATTGGTGACATCTCAGCCCACATCTCCGGATAACCTCTCCCAGCGGCTTCATGTATATGTTAAACAGCATAGGGGATAAAATAGAGCCCTGTGGAACCCCATGGCTTAAATGCCACGGCACAGAGCAATAATCCCCCAGCACCACCTTCTGAAAACGGTCATCTAAGTAGGAGCGGAACCATTGCAGCGCCGTGCCTCCAACTCCCAGCCCAGACATCCTATCCAGAAGGATACCATGGTCGATGGTATCAAAAGCCGCTGAGAGGTCCAAGAGAACCAACAGGGTCCCACTCCCCCTCTCCCTCTCCCGGCAAAGGTCATCCCACAGGGTGACCAAGGCAGTTTCTGCTCCAAAACCAGTCCTGAAACCCGATTGAAATGGATCTAGATAATCCGTTTCATTCAAGAGTGTCTGGAGTTGTCCTGCAACCACCCGCTCAAGCACCTTGCCCAGGAAAGGAATGTTCTCCACCGGCCTATAGTTGTTAACATCTTCCAGGTCCAGGTTAGGCTTTTTCAGGAGTGGTCTGATTACCGCCTCTTTTAACAAGGCCGGCACCACTCCCTCTCTCAAGGAGGCATTTACAACCTCCTGGACCCAGCCGGCGGTCCCATCCTTATTTGATGTAATTAGCCACGATGGGCAAGGGTCAAGCACACAAGTGGTCGACCGGACTTGGCCAAGCACCTTGTCCACATCCTCAGGCCTCAGTAACTGAAACTCATCCAATAAAACTGGACCAGACGGTGCTCTGAACGCCTCTACTAGCGGAGCTGCATTAAGCGTGGTGTCCAATTCAAGACGAATCCGAGCGACTTTATCTTCAAAGTGCCGTGCAAACTCGTCACAGCGTGCTACCGAGGGTTCCACCATCTCTCGCCCTGGCCCAGAGTGTAGCAGGCCACGAACCACCCGGAAAAGCTCCGCCGGACGACACTGTGAAGATGCAATGCTGGTGGAGAAGAACTGTCTCTTCGCCACCCTCACCGCCACAGAGTAGGCTCGATAATGAGCTCTAGCCCGTGTCCGATCAGACTTTCCATCACAAGGAATTTTGTATACAGTATTTGCTCTTATACCATAAAGGGATTAGCTATCTTTTTTTTGTTTTCACTAATCAACAGGTATGCTGCAATTTGCAAAATTGGACCTCCAATAGTATTTTTTAATAGTAAAGTTTAATTTCATGCCATAGAAAGGATAAGTACTTGCTTTTGTTACATCTGAACAATGTTGACAAATGTTGCAATGTTTTAACATCTGTTCTAAGTGACATTTATTGTGTTTATGTATTCTGCTGATCTTAAGTTGTATCAAATTAAACGTTTAGTCAGCCATATTGTGAAGAAGATATATTTGGGTGAAAGTGTGGCTTTTGTAGTGAAAATGTGTTGTACTTATATTCTGTTTTCTTGTGCATGATTCAATGGCACTATAAGGCAGAAGTATTTCTCGCTAGTAAAACTCATTTTTTTGAACTCTACCCATCCATCTTCTCAAATCACTGATTTCCACACCCAGGCCTCATGCTTGACTGAACTTCTGATTATTCAAAGACAAGATTGCAATACATTTCACTAGAGTGGTTATAACCATTTTGGTATTAAACATTACTGTTTCAAAAAGCCCTGTTCCAAAAAATCTTAATTAAGGATGTCCAAAATATATGTGAAGTATTTTGTTCATAAACTAGTACTACCCAAAAAGTAACCAAGACTTACTTTGCCTATATATCATGTGTGTATTTGTTTCAGATTCCTCTGAAACTGGTTTGATGGTGACTGAGTGCACTCAGATACTCCTCCTGATCTTGTAATTGTAGCTTTAGTTTAAGATAGAAATGAACAGTTTAATATGGAAGTATTCACATTTCTAGAGCACAAACAATAGCCCAGTTGCCTAATTCTTATATATGTCTGTTTTTTCTTTTAACAGATCAGATGCCTAAAAGGCAAGAAAGCCTTTCCAGGCCCACACACTTTTGATGGGATTCATATTGTGAACCATTTGATAGGAGATGATGAGTCATTGCATTCGTCGGATGAAGACTTTATATCAAACCATGCTCAGGAGGCTGAGGTCCGTTTTCACTTGCACAGGACTAGTCAGATGGACTTGAATCCAACTGTGGTAGACAGTAGTGACAGTGATACTGAGAACACTGAAGCATCAGGCACAATCCTTCAGAAGGAAAAGAACCAAAAAAGAGGAGAGTCTTACTCTACAACGGTGTGATCACTGTGAATGGTATTGCCCTTCATTCTCTAGGAGCTTATTCCATGGTCAAGTGATTCAACAGTAAGCTCTTGGACTGATTGGCTCTTGCATCCCATCTGACGCATGATGTGTATGCATCTTACTATCTGCCTCTGCATTTGCCAAATCTTTATCCCCAACTTGTCGTTGCCATAGAGTAGACTGGGAAGTGGCTGGACAGATGATAAACTCTAACAGTATTAATAACTATTTTCTGTATGCTTCTCATGCTAGAAAATGTGCACTCAAGAACCATAACTGCAGTTTGTAAACATGGGGAATCGTACTCTTGAGAAGAAACTGTTCTTGTGCAATATTTTAATGCTCTGTAAACAAATGTGTTCTTTTTACATAAAACCGTTTGTGATCACGATGGGAGTGTGCAAGATGGATCAGATATGGCATATATCTGATTGTCTTGAGTGTCTTATTTTTAATTAAAATAACTTCTATTATTGGAGGCCACTGAAGTTTCCATTCTAAAGCCTTTACTTGTGCTATTTTATACACTAATTAACTGTCATACTTCGTTCTAAAGGATTAAAAAAAACTTTTGTCAACTTTTATGTGCATCTGCTTTTGATGTGTTGCTAATGAACCTGATCAAAATATCTTAACTACAAATGTCTATTTTGTATATATTTATATATATATATATCTACCTTGCATAAAAATGTATATTAAATTTTTTATGGGAAGTGTAAATGTTGCAATATATCAGTCTTAGCATTTTAAAAGGAAAAGGAAATTCTGTGTAAGCAAGTAAAATTGAGAAATGTTAAAGGGGGGATGGCAAAACACTAATTCTAGGTTTAAGACCTCCACTTACCAAATGATGCACAGGTTCATGTATTCCAAATGACACTATTGACTGAAATTTTAACTTTGTCTATATGTAACTATATAATAAATTTTTTTCATGATTTAACAGATGCCAAACAGTTAAGTGTTTGACTGTTCGTTAAAATACAGCTATTCGTGACTTTAAATTGCTCTGCAAATTGCTATTGAAGGGTGGTATAGAAATGTCTATAATAATAATTTTAAAAAATTAGCAAGATGCCCAACAAATAGTGGGAATGTGTACTGAAATGTGGCAATAATTGCAGGCAGGAGAGTGCAGGACCCAACTTACTCCCAAGTGGCGTTACAGTATATTCATTTTTCTTGTCCTTGCTTCTGGTCTCTTGCTATACCTTCAGACTTTCATCTGCTATCTCTCCCCAGCAGTCTCCTTCCCTGCAGTCTGTAGCCTCTCTTTATGGCTGAGATAGCAAGATGGTCCATCAAACCTTCTGTTCAAACAACCTAGAGACAGATCGTTCAGCTAGTCTGTCTTTTCCTCTTTAATGGATTTTCTGTGGTAAGAAAAGACTGCTGGTGGGAAAACATAGGAGGGATACAAATGGAATATGATAATGTTTGGAACCCATGTAAAATTCAGTGAATTGGGTAGGGCAATTATATAATAAAATCCGCCTCTGGAAGCATTTGGAAAGTCCTTGCATAATGAACAGAGTTTATTTTTATTTATCCCATAGCAGTCTTTACCTCTTAACGTAAGATGTATTAGTAGGTTGACATGAAAATCATTATAGTTTTTTTAAAAATCTGTACAAAAAATAAAACAAAGAACAGGCCCTGGCCCCAAGCAAAGGGAAGAGCGATGGAAGGACATTCCAGTTAGAGGAAAATGGGACACAGGAATAGAGAGGGTAATCTTAGGCTGAACAAAGAAGACTGGAGTAGAGGGAAATGTCCAAGGGAGGAAGAAGAGATAAATATGAAGAAGCAAAACGAGGATTTGGAAGTAAGTACAAGAAGCTTAAAAGTCAAGACAAGAAATGAAAGGAAAAAGTAGTACAAAGATGTTTACATGATTGAAACAGTACACAGAAAATATCAGACAAGCCACAGGTTTTAGGGCACAATGAAGAGGCTTTATGGTAGAAGCATGAAGACTACCAAAATGAATGTTATAATGTGAGAAACAATAGAATGAACCAAAGCTTCGGTAGTGTCTGTAGGAAGCAAATTCTAGATACATAAATCAACTAAAACAAGACTTAGCTAGTGCTTATATATAAGGGGGAACACTTAAAAGGACAGATTCTGTACTTGAAAAGAATAAATGGAATTATAAAAAACGAATGTAATGCTCAAAAGGACAATAAAATTTAGTTTCAGCAGAGTAAAATGGGCATTCATCCAATGATTGAGATTTCAAAGTGGCACAAACTGGAAGGGAAAAGGTTAGGTAAAGAACAAATAGGGAGGAATATAAAGGTATATAATCCTTGGCACTGAGGAACTCCTACAGAATGGGGAAAAGATGGTGGTAGGAGGAATGAACACCTGAAAGAAACCTTAATGGAATAACTGAAACTGAAAGCATAATAAAAGTACCTGAAAAACCAAGAGACCCCAGAAGAATCGAGCGGTTGATTTTTATCAAAAGCTAAAGATCTGAAAGAAGTAGTATAAAACATAAATCTTTAGATTTGGCTGCAAGAAGATAACCGGAAATGTGAGTTAGCAAAAGTTCTGGTATGTAAAAACGGAAAACAAGATTGCAAATGATAAAAGAATTGATAAGGTAAACCACTGGAAGAGAACTTCCTCCCTTGTTCCAGATTTACATTTGTCTTCTGTCTTCTGGTTCTTTTCCTTCTTCGATTTTGTCATTGTTACTCATTGCATTTTTAAAGCTCTTTGATCCTTTATCCTATCTCCTTCCTCCTCTTTCTAAAGGTCGTGAACATACTGATTTGATGGGGCAATTAAATCTCAAAAAAAGAGTAAACTTGAATTAACAGGATAGCAAGTAGCATATGAATAGAAGAAAAGAGATTAGTCTTTAGGGGGGGGGGAAGCAAAAGGTGCATCTGATAGTGAGCAGCATCAGAGGAAAGCCATGTAGAGGAGAAAAGAAATTTTACCTAAGAAGAATTCGCCTATGATATTCTTAATCCTATTTGTTCAGAAGTCATGTTGATTTCAGTAAAGCTGACTTCTAAGTAAGTGCGTTTAAGACTGCAAGCTAAAGTCACCCACATATCTAGGAATAAGCCTCTTTACAGTCAGCAGGGCATGAATAAACATGCAGAAGACTGGACTGCATGTCAATTTATTTTTTGAAATGTATCTTTTGACAGCTTTGGTTCAAAAGGCCAAAGCACTACTTGGTTTACTAAACAATAAAACCTTGTCAGATGAAAATTGCAGGAGCATAAATAGTTTTGTCTGGAAGGCTTGTTTACATAAATAGATGGTATCCAGGAAATTCTTAAACTTTAGAACTGCTCTTTCAGTTTTTACTTGGCTATTTTTATCGGCATACAAGCATCATTAAATTACATTTCCTCTGAACAAATGATGTTTCAATGTACAGTGGGGTGAATGTGGTACTCCTCAAATGTAAAATGCAGCTTCCCCAAAGCAAAAAATAGTTCCAGAGTTCTAATTCTCACTTTCTTTGTAGATTGCATCTGCTTTGCCTTCCCCAGTGGGAATCCAGATATAAGCAGCTGACAACCTCTGCACCTGGTGCTGGGTAGCTGAGGTTGTCTAGAAAGTATATGCTTGTCTATCCTTGTCAGCACCAGCTGCAGGTCTCTGCAAAAGCAAAGTTCTTCAATCAGCGGCATGAGAAATTCAGTTGAAGTTTGGTCATAAAAACATATTGAAGAGTGAAGTGTAATGATGTTGCAGTAACTGCCATATTGCACAGGTGTTACTGGATCAGACAGGGTGACAAGTTGTATTTTGAAGTTAGTTTTCACTCAGGCTCAAATTATACATGATGCCTACCAACTTCTGTTTTAATCGGCAATCTGGACCACGTATTCACACAGTTGCGGGGAGATGTTTAACTCCCCCCCCCCCCCATGGGCCATTTTGGTCAGGTTTTTTGGCACATACCCTCAACTGCTTTTTACCCTGCTGAGGAAAAAAATATGTTTCTCTCATAAGGCACAAATTTATAAGAAAAATGTCTTACAGGAAGCAAAGTGCTTGCTCTCTTTGCATGGATTTCCACTCCACACTGTAGCGTCCGACAAGTACTTTGAGTAAAATAAACATTGTTTCATTAGGGAGGAGGGAGCATTCATGTGACTCGACATTTTGTGTAGTGTTTACCCTGAAATTATATGTGGTTCTGTCCTTCAAATATGCATTCAAATATACCCTAATAATTTAATTATTAGGGTATATTTGAATGCATATTTGAAGGACAGAACCACATATAATAAGAAATGCAGGGCTGCCATCCAACATGGCAGCCCTGTGTCAGGATGTATAGTCAAACGTATCCTCTTACATTATGCTATGAATTTCTTCACCCCTGCTGGTGGCAACCTATTATGTCAGGCACAGAAGTGAACAACCATATTGACGTCAAGACACAGGATAAGTTGTACTATGCCTCATGGAGTAGAAGGGGTGACCTGAATGCAGGACTGCCATTTTCTGAAACAGCCTTGTTTTTTTAATATACAGCTCTGCCCTAAGGTGTGATCCATGGCTCTGTGTGTGTGTGTGTGCTTGTAATGTGGTAGTTCAATGACGTTTTACGAATGCTCTCTCAGCACTAGAAACCACTGAAAGACCTACTTCAGATGAGTACCTATCTGGACACCATAAATGCAGATAACTCCATGTTGGATACACATGTGAAGCTGCCCTTACACTGTACTGTATTTCATGGTTAGCTGATCATGTTCACTTGTGCCTTTCTCTCCTATGTAACTGAAACACTGTGCTGATAAGGATAGGGAAATTTATATTGTAATATCCTCATCAGTCTTTACAATATGACACGTCTTCTTCGTCCTATGCTTTGTTGAAACACCAGAATTAAATAAGTTGAAATGTTCAAAAATTCTTTCGACATTACTTATAGAAGTGACAAAATACTACTGTTGTTGTTGTTGTTGTTGTTTAAAAAAAACGTGCTTCTTGTACCATAGAATGAGATTTGGAGGCAAGGGGCAGATCCAAAGCATGGCTCACATAATGGGCCAAATTCATGATAGATTATTTTGTGCGTGTTCTTTAAGAATTTCCTCTGCCTCTGGAATTCCCATGCAAATTAATGCATTTATGACTGCCTTCTCCAAGTTTTCTGCAGCAGGATGGGTCCATCTGGCACCAACATTGCCATCCTTTTCACGCCAGCTTAAGACTTGCCTCTACTCCCAGGCTTTTGAAAGCATGTGATGGGGCTCCTAAACTTAGTTGTTTTAAGGTGCAATTCGATCAGGATGGCTGCACGCCTCCGAACTCAGAGGTGTACAGCCATCCAATGCAGAGTGGGAGGAGCAGCGGAGGCGATCTTTGCCTCTGTGCTCCTCCCACTCTCCATTTTAGCTAGACTGGCTTTTTTGCCCATATAGGTGGGGGGGAAGAGAGAAGGAGACTGGGGAGGCCTGCCGATACCTTCCCAGTCCTCTCCCCTTCCTCCCACTGGCACGCCCCCTTTCCCTCCTCTCAGAGGTAACTTTTGCAACCTTGGATAGGCAACTGGTGTAGTTCTTTTCACTCTGGCTAAAAGGGTGAGGGGGTAGGGAGCTTGAATTCCTGGCTCTGTGGTCGGAGCCAAACTCAAATCCAGGATTCTGAATTATCCTATGACTAGGGTGACCTGATAAAATCCAGGTCAGGATTCATGTAACTTTAACAGTTGTAGAGAAAAGGGAATTTCAGCCAGGGTCATTTGTATGCAATTAGTTCCTGGTGAAATTCCTTCTTCATCACAACAGTTAAAGGTGCAGGCACTATACTAGAGTGACCATATACAAAAGAAGGCAAGGCCCCTGCAACTTTAACTGTTGTGATGAAGAGGAGATTTCACCAGGAACTAATTCCATACAAATGACACTGGCTGAAATTCCCTTTTCTCTACAACTGTTAAAGTTACAGGAGCCCTGACCTGGATTTTATCTGGTCACCCTACCTATGACTCACCCGATTCTGTTGAGGGGCCACAGGTTTTCTCCCTTACTTCTTCTTGCCATTTTTTATTGTTTTATACTGTTTTCAACTGTTCAAAATCTTTGTATGTTTTAACCCTTGTTGTAAGATGCTTTGTATCTTCCTTAGAGAAAGGCATCTGATAAATTTAATGAATGAATGAATAGTATTATGTGGGGTGGCTAACCATGTTTGACAATAAAAACACTTTTCTCTTTACCCTGGAAGGGTTATAAAATGTACACATCTTTGTGTAGGTTGTAATAGATGGCTTTCTGTCCTGATCAAGTTCCAGCTCATGAAAAGGAAAAACTGTTACTGTATTTATGGGTGCCTCTACAAGAGCGATTTAAAGCTCTTTCAAGGCGCATTACCAAATTTACTTCTACAAGAGCGGAACGCAAATCAGGGGTCCAGGCGCTTTAAATCTCCGATTATTCGCATTTTCGAATGCGCGTTAAATAGCGAGTTTTAATTTACCGTGGGAGTAAGAGTGCCTTATGTCCGTGTAAACAATTTTGTGAGGTGGTGCATTAATAATCAAATGGTCTTGTTGTCATGCGTATGTGTGGATAATTAGTGAACCACATAGACAACTCGTCCCCTCGCTTCTTGCTGGGTTCCTGAGAGACAGGAAGCAGGGAAAGGGGGTGCGGACAGGGGGAGGGTGTTTTCATGCTTGCCTGCATGCCTTCCTCCATCCATAGACACACACACACACACACACGCACACACTTGCTCCCCTCGCTTGCTGGGTGTGTGTGCATGAGCGCGTCTGAATGTTTTACATCACCAAAACAACAACGGATGATTGAGAAGGAGAGAAGGGAAAACAATCGATCTCACTGGGAAAATGAGGAGGAGGAGGAAGGAACGAAGCAGCTTCCCCTGTCTGTTTGGGCGTGCGTTTGTGCGGATCTCTACTCGCTCGCTCGCTCACTCCTTCTCTTTGGTCTCTCGCTCTCTTCCTCTCTCTCCAGCAAATGGTGGGGGGGCAGAGAGAGGCAGCCGAAAATACTTTTTAAAAGGCTGTTGGAGGGGGAAACTTCTGAGGCACATTCCCATTTACTCCTGAGCAGTTCTGGGAGAGAGGACAAACTTCAGTTGGCGGCGAAATTGGAGGGGACAGAGGTAGCCAAACAGGTTAACCACATCATTCCACAGGTAACCTAGGAAACCAAAGGTGGGAGATTCTGGTAGGTGGGGAGAATAAAGGGTGCAAAACCTGTTTGGTATGTCAACAACTTTAAAGGGAGTTTCATACAGCCAGTATTAGGCGTAAAAGTGATTGTCAGGAGATGCGCATAATCGGGCAACTGGGCTTCAAACCGAAATCTTGTAGAGGGAACCTATATAAGATTTTACATCTCTGACTTGGAGTGATACTAAAACAGCATCCGGAAAGATAATGGTTATGAAACTTGCTGATCAAATAATCAGTTAAACTGCACACTTTATCCTAGAAACTAGGAAGCCTAAAAGATAAGTAAGTAGCAGTGACAACTTCCAATGCATGTTCTATGAAGTGTCAAATGACTATAAATCACCTTACACAAGTAAAAAAATCTGTTTCCAGCATACTTCTGTTATGAAGAAATAAGGGTGTTTACTGCCAAAACATGACATGTTAGATAACTAGATAAAGCAAAAAGGACTATCAGGAGTCATAAAAATACTGATTTAGTTGCAATGTTACAATGAGACATTCTGTCAGTAACAGAAATAAATAAGCTGCAATTCTGTACCCCAATCTGGGTGTCAGTCCCACTGAACACAATGGGGCATGCTTCTGAGTAGACATGTATAGGATTGCACTGTAAATTGCATACATTATTTTATTTTCTAATGCTGGCATCTACACAGTTGTCACATGCTATTCAAAGGGGATGGGTTGTGTCAATGGCTCTTAGCTATAATAGCTAAATGAAACCTCCGTTCACAGAAGCATTCTGCCTCTGAGTATCAGATGTTGGAAACAAACAGGAGGTGCCCATGTCCAGCTTGTGAGCTTCTGCTCTTGGAAACAATGTTTGTAACATTTATATACTGCCTAGTAGCAGTGGTTTACAATCAGAAAAATATTAAATACAACTATAAGCCCAGAACAATAACAAACAAATTCCAGCATAAAAATTGCAGTGCCAGCGAGTAAAGCAGCATACATGAATACGCTGTGTTGCTCAAAACATACAACAGATTATTTTTTTAATTCAGTGGCTTCAAAATTCAGTTTAAAAGGAAGGATAAAAAGATCTCTACTTGGTAATAAAAAGACCACAAAAAAGGTACTACGTGAAGTTCTTGGAAGGGCATTCCATATTTACCAAGAGAACCTGAAAATGTTGAAAGAGATGGTATGATTCAGCAAGCTAATTCTTAGCATCACATACAAACCTACTAGGAAGGCAAATCCTTCATGCAAAAACAATGGAAATGAAATGTCTTTTAAGGTATGTGGCCCATTTCTCAAAACTCTGGGTATCCTACATGCTGTCGAAGGCAAGCCCCACTTTACAAGAGAGGAACAATCATCATCTAAGGGCTGCTACTGCACTCTCTAAAGCTTCTGAAATAGCCTTCTTATTAGTGAGAGGAATGATGGTTTTTAGTTAAAGGCAGACACAGAGCTTTTAGACAATTAGCATTTCTTCTTTAACGATGAGTTCTAGACACTTTATTTTATTAATTGAGTTGATTGCATTGGTTATGGATCCAGATAGATGGCCCTAGGCTTGTAGTTATAATTGGAAGTGCTTGGATCAAGGGCTTGCTGTTAGTCCAAATACTTCTAATTACACCATTTTCCTTTCTCTGGGGTCCTAGTAGTTCTAGAATTCTTCATATCCGCGAACACTCTTACTTCCTAGCAATGTCATAATAATTTCAAGTGTCTGTGCCTGTTCTTAGAATTATAGATTGTGGCCTTGTTCTATGGCTTTGGCAACCCTGGCTTTAAAAGCAGATTTCACAGCTCTTTCTCATCGCAAGCTCTGGCCTGAGGTTCTGGCTTGGTAAGATATTCCTTTTATCATCCCATCATTTTTGTTGACTGATACATTTGCTACAACACAAACAACAAACTTCTATCTCCCCGCAAAATGCCACCTTTTACAATCTAAACCGTATCCTGTACATTTGGCAGCTGCTGTTTGAGGAAAAGAGAAAAGTTAAGGATAGACTTGTGTGCCCCAGCCCCAGATTGCCATGAACAGTGAGAGACAGGAGTTGCATCCAGGAAGAAGCGAACTTGAACAGGGCTGTAATATTTGCAAGCCACTTGCTGCATAAATCAGCCCAACTGCACGCATGTCCAGTGACTGTCTGGATTATTTTTTGTTGCTGTTCAGACAGCATGTGGAGATTGTGTAGCAACTGCCCCTCAGAGGGCCAGCTAGAACTGGGAGTAAATAGTAGGTATGTCTGGGAAGTTATAGATGTGAAATACTTTGGGAACAGACTCTAGGAACTAACCTCTAGGTATGAAACTTACTGGGATCTGCTAACAGCCAGTCATACGTACACCTAGGGCTGGGACTTGGGGCCAAAGTCTAGGGCCCAGCAGCCAAGGAGGGCTCCATATGACCATCCAGAGAGCAGCAGGTATTCTTTAGTCATGAGGTGCTATGATTTAAATGAATTTAAAATGCAAACCTGCACATGACCAGAGTATTATTTCTTTAAAATCAGAGTTGGCAAACAGTTTTGTTGTTCTAACATATCAAGAATATAGATGCAGTTGGAAAGGATGGAATAGCGGTTGGGAGTGGGAAGAAGAGAAATGTTAGTTGTGTGTTTCACAATGGATGTAATGCACATAGCTATCTAAAGGGGCCGTCCATAAAACCGTTAAATCCCGGGTCTAAAATTACTTAGCTGCACTTCAGGCTTTCCTAATGTTAATCTGTAGAGATCAAGGGTAGGCAAACTGGTGCTCTCCAGATGTTTTGGACTACAATTCCCACAAACCTTGACCATTGCCCGTGATGGCTGGGTTGATGGGAGTTCTAGTCCAAAAATCTGGAGGATCCCAGGTTGTTGTAGATTCTTGGCTCCTCCAGACCTATATTCCCAATTGACTTTATTTTACTGCTTTGAACAGGTGAGTTTATTACTTTCACGTGGTCATGACACTAACTATGCAGATATTTTGTTGTAATTTCTGCAATAGCTTACTCTGACTGTACAAAATATTTATTTTTGTTGAAAGCATAAGGTTGAGGCAAGTAAACTATTCCCACCCCATGTGACTAGCTTGTTTCCCTTACTTGAACAGGTATGTCCATGATGCACCTGACTTAGAGAAAAAAACAGTGGCTGTATGGATAGACCCCATTCAGCAACAGATGTGTAAATCCCAGCTGAGTGTTCTGGGCTTGAAAAAGTAATAATTATTTCTATGCATGTGTTTTCTTGGTTTTTTTCTTTTCACAAATTGTCTTTTTGTTTTGTTAAGTTCACAATAAAAATAAAAGAAAATAAAAAAGGATTGAAAAGCAGGTTGTCCCTTAAAATGTGCTGCGTAAATTAATGAGCTATACCCTAAACTTTAATATATAAAAATATTAATACTTAACCATGCCCTATTGCCATTTCCCACAACGCTGAGCAGGATAAAGAAGGAAAACTTTGGTGTGCGTAACTGCTTCAATTTGATCCTATCTGCTTAAAGGATGCTGCCATTTTCTGGGGCCAGGGCTCGTAAGCTTTTGACTTCTACAATGAGGGCCAGCCCAAGACATTTTGCTGCCTGAGGCAAAGGACAACCCCACGCCCCAATTCTATGTACAGAAGCCAGGTGGAGTGGAAGTTGAATCTTACTTTAACATGGATCACCACCACCACCATCATCAGGGTAGCTTAGAGGACACTGGGCAGGCACCATGGTGGATACAGACCTCTGTCCTCCAACAGAGGGAATAGCCAGGGGGGCTGTCACCACCTTCGCATCTGCTGTCTGAGGCAGCTGCTTCTCTCTGCCTAACAGGGCCGCTGTCTACAATGATGAGCATAAATTTAGTGGGTGTGGATTTTCCCATCATGGGGACACAGTGGTGAGTAAGACTGACCTGTTGACATTTTGCCTGTCATCAGGAAGGACCACAGCTTGTTGGTAAAGCACCCTGCATTGCAGACAGAAAGCCCCGGACTCAATCCTCAACGTCTCTCACTTAGAAGGATCAGGGTGAGGTAAAAGACTTAAGGCGCTAGACCTAGGCTGACTTTATGAAAAGGAGGACAGGGCTCATGTAACTTTAACAGTTGTAGAGAAAAGGGGATTTCAGCCAGTGTCATTTGTATGCAATTAGTTCCTGGTGAAATTCCCTCTTCATCACAACAGTTAAAGTTGCAGGGGCCCTGCCTTCTTTTGTATATGGTCACTCTAGTATAGTGGCTGCAACTTTAACTGTTGTGATGAAGAGGGAATTTCACCAGGGACTAATTGCATACAAATGACACTGGCTGAAATTCCCTTTTCTCTACAACTGTTAAAGTAGGCTGACCATCTGAAAAGGAGGACAGGGCTCATATAACTTTAACAGTTTTAGAGAAAAGGGGATTTCAGCCAGTGTCACTTGTATGCAATTAGTTCCTGGTGATATTCCCTCTTCATCACAACAGTTAAAGTTGCAGAGCCCTGCCTTCTTTTGTATATGGTCACTCTAGTATAGTGCCTGCACCTTTAACAGTTGTGATGAAGAGGGAATTTCACCAGGAACTAATTGCATACAAATGACACTGGCTGAAATTCCCTTTTCTCTACAACTGTTAAAGTTATATGAGCCCTGTCCTCCTTTTCAGATGGTCAGCCTGAAGTTACATGTGCCCTGTCCTCCTTTTCATATGGTCAGCCTAGCTAGACCTTGCTATGTTCACGCATCACTGCCAAAGAGACAAGGATTCCTGCCATGCCTAGAGCTTTCTGGCATTGGGGGGTGCAGTGAGGTTTCACCTGTTGACCATCAGCCTTACCTCTTTAACTGTCACTAGAGGCCAGGAGAGGCGCACATGCGTCGCTGCCCAGCAAAGTTACCCCAGCTTTCCGGGGAAAGCTTTGTTCCTCCTCCTTGTAGTAGACTTGTACTAAGCGCGGGGCGGAGGGGCTCCAAAGGCCTCCTCCACTAAGCCTGTGCCTGGTGAAGGCGAACTACTGCTGCTAATGGAAATGTTTTGTTTTGTTTTTTCTTTTTCTTTCTGTGAGCTCTGCGGTTTTGAGCCTTTTTCTAATTTTACAGGCGGTGTGATTTCATGCATGGAGTTAACCAAAGCTCTGCTAAAACGGGGGATAGTCATAACGATACAGTCACTGAGATGTGCACCACACACACACACCATCTCCTCTGTCTCCAGAGCCACGGCTTTGGCTGGGCTTCACAAACCGCAGTCACCTTTGGAGATGTAGCAAATGGCGCCTCTGCCCCACCCCCTCCGGCGGCCCCTCTAAGCCCCGGAAAGGCAAGAAGGGGGAGAAAGGAGGGCAGAGGCTTTTATAGGCAGCGGTTTCTCTTTCTGCAGCGACTCTCAATTCTGCCCCCTTCCCGCCCCCCGATCCACTCCCCTTTCTTCTCGAGTGGACATGACTCCCTCTCAAGTTGGGCGATCTCGGGGGGGGGGGGGGGAAGAGAACGAGGAATCCTCCCACCTCTTCCAAATTTAAACCTTACCTAAGTTCCCAAGGGAAATGAGCAAGCCCGGAGGTCAGGGTGGGTGCCATGGTATTTTCAGCCGCGCCGCTTGGCGTGCTTTAGCTCGCAAGAGTTTCCACAACAAGCTAGGAGGAGGAGGCCAGGAGTGGCCATGATCACCCGATAGCTAATTCTAGGATGGTCACTTAAAAAAAAAAAAGGACTTCTGTGGCTTTAACAACTGTCACCCCTCCCCCCTCCCAATAGGGCGACCGTGCCTAGGAGAATAGTAAACCTTCGCAGGGCGGGGCTAGAGTCACTCCCCTTCCCCCCCCCCCTCACAATCACACCCGTTTCTATTCACACCAATTAGGGCTGTGGCCAAAATCCAGGGCTCTGCAGTCCGGTCTGGTACAGCCCCCCCAGTGACCACCCAGATGATTGAGGCCCTGGCATCATAGGCGTGCGCAGCACGTTTCATTAGGGTGTGCACCCAGGGATTTTTTTAAAAAGCCAAACATTTATTGAATACTCAATCATAAAGGACATTTATTTTTATTCATTTATTTATTAACCACTGTAGACGCTGATGCCCTACTCTGCTTTCGGCTTGCCTGACCACAGGAGGGCAGTTGCAGTTGGGGGGATGAGGAGATGCTCCTCAAGCCCCAGCATTGGTGGCACATTGTGGTAGGCTGATCAGATAAAATCCAGGTCAGGGCTCATGTAACTTTAACAGTTGTAGAGAAAAGGGAATTTCAGCCAGTGTCATTTGTATGCAATTAGTTCCTGGTGATATTCCCTCTTCATCACAACAGTTAAAGGTGCAGGCACTATACTGGAGTGACCATATACAAAAGAAGGCAGGGCCCCTGCAACTTTAACAGTTGTGATGAAGAGGGAATTTCACCAGGAACTAATTGCATACAAATGACACTGGCTGAAATTCCCTTTTCTCTACAACTATTAAAGTTACATGAGCCCTGACCTGGATTTTATCTGGTCACCCTACATTGTGGTGAGACTGGCAGGATGAGGTGCTTAGGAGGTGATATTCGGGGGGGGGGCTCCTCACCTGTTTGAAGCTTGGATCCAAGCAAAATGATTTCTTTTCGCTCTTGCTGCTGGTAGCAATTGTGCTCTCTCAGAGGCAGTGGTTCTTCAGCCTGGTGGCAGAGCAGCCAAAGGGCAGTCAGAGGACTGTTCCTGCTGTGTCCGGATCCCCCTCAAAGGCCCCCTCAATTCCGTGCTTATTGCTAGAGACATTAGGGTGTGCCTGGGCTAGGATGACCAGATAAAATCCAGGTCAGGGTTCATGTAACTTTAACAGTTGTAGAGAAAAGGGAATTTCAGCCAGTGTCATTTGTATGCAAGTAGTTCCTGGTGAAAATCCCTCTTCATCACAACCGTTAAAGGTGCAGGCACTATACTAGAGTGACCAGATACAAAAGAAGGCAGGGCCCCTGCAACTTTAACAGTTGTGATGAAGAGGGGATTTCACCAGGAACTAATTGCATACAAATGACACTGGCTGAAATTCCCTTTTCTCTACAACTATTAAAGTTACAGGAGCCCTCACCTGGATTTTATCTGGTCACCCTAGCCTGGGCACACCCAGCACATCCCTTGCGCACGCCTGTGCATGGCATAGAGGCTGACACCAGCACCAGGGCTGACACCAATTGCCTCAGCATCCTTCCAATTTGTAATATAGATAGGATGCAGCAGACTGGGCACCCTTACAGATGCTCATTGAAAAATAGTGTCCTTTTCTTTAATAAAAGTGTGCTTGTTCCCAGTAACTGGGAATAATCACTATCAGAACATCAGAAACAAACTCTTCTCTCTCTCTTTTCTCCCTTTCTGCCATCTCTCTCTCTCTTTCTCCCCTTCACTCCCCAGCTGCCTCCCTTCCTCCTTCTCCCCCACTCCTTCTGCAATAAGGCTTTGAACAAAAGCTTACATTGGCAGAAAATGGGAAATAGAACAGTGAGGCTTTCCCCCAGGTCTGAACCTCTGTACTGAGAGAAGCTGTGCTTACAGAATATCTGACTGCTCTACTGCTGTTAAAAGCTCAGGACCTCTGTTACAGGGTAGAAGAAGAAAAAACATGCACAGCAATGAAAAAGGGAGTCTCTGAGGCAGGTGCTGACATATATACGACCCTGAGTAACCACAATAGCAAATAGGATAGTAGCGGGTAAGCCAGTTTGAATCCCAGAACTTCACTGTCAAAAAAATAAATGGTAGAGAATTATTTATGTATTTATTTTTAAAGTCTGGCGCTTCCCACCACTACCACAAGGCGGATCACAAAGCAGTTTAAGAACACTGAAATAGAAAATCATAGAGACAATATCAAACATAATATAACACACCACAGTCATCAAATCAGCAGATGGAACACAACAGGTTATTACTTCAGTCTTCCCCAAAGCCCTCCAAAAAGAGCTAAGACTTCACCAAACCCTGGCAGGCATATATAGTGATAGGGCATTTTCTAATTTCCCTCACTGTTGTTGCTATGATATTATTCCTGCTTTAGACTAGGGCTAGCATTAGCTTTTTCCCTTTCAAAGACAAGCACTCGCCCCCACGCTTTCACACCTTGTTGGCCTCTGTTGGCAGTGAAAATGAGGGCAGGAGGGGTGGGGGAAGAACCTCCGAAAGGGCACAAGACATTTTGGTGCCTGTGGCAGATCATCCAAAGGCCGTTTTCCATAACTGAACAATCTACAATTTGCCTGAGACAGGCTACTTCACTCTGGTAGGTCCATCTGTGGGCTACACATGCACAAAATTGGTCTAGCTGCTTAGCTTCCTCCTCTTCCTCCTGGCAGCAGAAGGGAGGAAGCAACTCCAAGATGGGGCCTGTCATGAGTGTTTCATACAAGCCGCCTAGCGTAGGCTGACCAGATAAAATCCAGGTCAGGGCTCATGTAACTTTAACAGTTTTAGAGAAAACGGAATTTCAGCCAGGGTCATTTGTATGCAATTAGTTCCTGGTGAAATTCCTTCTTCATCACAACTGTTGAAGTTGCAGGGGCCCTGCCTTCTTTTGTATATGGTCACTCTAGTATAGTGCCTGCACCTTTAACTATTGTGATGAAGAGGGAATTTCACCAGGAACTACTTGAATACAAATGACACTGGCTGAAATTCCCTTTTCTCTACAACTGTTAAAGTTACATGAGCCCTGACCTGGATTTTATCTGGTCAGCCTATCCTAGCGCATGTGCCTGGATTCAGCTTGTAGGCACTTCCATCTCTGCCCTCTCACTCACTGCTGCTTCCATGAACCTAAAAAGATGGAACTACTGTATCTGGGGACCAAGTGCTAGCACATTTGGAAGAAAAGATGCCCCCTATACAGTATGTTCTACAGCACACATTTACTAGTTGAGGCACATCAGCAGGCCAGCGTAGCATGGAAGAGAGCATGGGCTAAGGGTTGGCCCAAGACATTTTGCTGCTTGAGGCAAAGGCTAAGACCCCCCAGGTCTGACTCCCATCCTTCATTCCATGTACAAAATCTGAATGGGCAGTTGAATCTTACGTCAATACTGGCAATGGAAGATAATGCTCCACTGCACCTAAGGGCAGCTGGCAAGCTTAGTTGGCATAAAACAGTCTAGCTTAGGAGACTTGGTAAATAGTGGGTGGGGTTTCTGCTCCCCACCCACCCCGAGATGGTTCTGACAGAGTTTAATTTGAAGCCCAACTTACAAGGCTTTGGCCTCAAGATTCAGTTCTAAACCAAGAAGAATGATAACAAAGAATGTGCTTCATTCATGGAGGATGTGAAATGCTTGTTTTTACCACTGAGATGGGAAATGGGTAAAGACTTTCAAAATGGAAAGTGTGATTTCAGGTAGGCTTTAGCCCCAATACTCCTTGTTTTAAACCAATTCCAAAAGTTACAGATTGGGGTTCCCCCTCCCCCATTCTGCTATTCTAATGCAGATGTAAAACCTACATTGGCTAGAAGGTGTGATTAGGGGTATTCATGTTTTAAAATAGTTTTCCAGTCACATTTAAATTTTGAGTTTTTTGCATTTCTGGTACCTATATCGTAACAGATTTGCTAGAATGTACCATTTTGTTTTGTTTTTTAAACTCTGTGTTCTGTTGTCTAGACCAGAGGTGGGCTTAGAAGATAGTTCTCCAAGTGTTTGGGACTTCAACTCCCAGAAGCCCCTGCCACTATGGCGGTCAGGAATGTTGAGAGTTGGTCCAAAATATCTGGAGAACTACTTTCTGCTCATCCCAGTTCTAGATCGTAATTAGTAGCAATTTTATATGTGAGCACAAATGGCTTTTGAGATGCATGAGGAGTATTAATGTCATATGAGAGAGATCTTTCCAGGTTAATTCCCTTTCCTGTTAGCATTTGAGTTGCACTAGCTGAGCTCCTAAATGGAAGGGTTGAGACTGGGATCAATTGTTGGTACTGTTTTGTGGAGGTGGTTGTTAGTGAGATGTAGCAAGCGGTATGTTCTCAAACACTGGACAGTATCAGTGAGCAACCTCTAAATGATGCAGCAGTTGTTGATGGTGGTGATATTGTATTACTACACTTTCATGCACTGAAGCCAGAAATTAGGTGGAAACTTATGGGGGATTCAAAATAGAGTTGTCAAGTGTGCAAGAGACGTGTGACATGCCTGACATTGATGTCATGGGCACTATTCAATCAATGCCTGTGACACTTAATTGCCTCCACAGAAAAATACCCATCACAGTTTTGCTTGCTGGGGGAGGAAAATCAATTTATGAGAAATTCTAGTTGTTTGACTGCAGTACACCATCTAGGTGATTCAGTGGGAATTGTGCATTGTAAATTATATTACCTGGAAAGTTGGTTATCTATTTTAGCCTTGCAATGAGTAGCTATTGCAAACAAGTAATGGTCATGTTTCAAGGCACATGCAGGGTGACAGCTAGGCCCAACAAACCTGGCTAATACTCTGTGCCAATCTTGTGCTATCTGGGAGGGGTTTTCCACATTGAATGCTCATGGATTTCTTCCTCTGACAAAAGGGAGTAAAAATAATTCCTTGAAGGTAGGAAGTTTGAAATCCACTGGCACAAGAGAATTATACACCTTGCTTTATGGAGCCAATGGGGGTGACATTTGACTCGGTGTTGGAGAAAAGCTTATGTACTCTTCCAATACCAGAAGTTAGGCCACGCAATCTGCATCAGGGCCCAAGCATCAATTTTGGGGCTCAGTACAAATTTGTAGTACAGGCCCACTCCCATACACATCCCACCCCATTCCCACCACCACCTCCAGCCTATCCACAAGGAACTCTGGGACTAGTAGTTCTTGGGAGAGCCTGTCACATAAACAAGCATAAATCTGTCTCTCAAACAGCAATTCCTAACTGAACTGAACAAGCAATGTATTCTCTCTATTTTACATAATGTTGCTTGCTCTGCTCCAACACTGCTTCTGATTGGCTCCAAAGATTTGGACAATACAGGGAAAGATCTTTCCATTAAAATCTACAGTCATAATCTCTGGAACCTGCCTAGTAAAATGTAAAACCCGTGCATATGTGGGGGGTGGGGAGGGGGACAGAAGAGAATATAATTTACCAGGGCGGTAAAGAGGTAATGAATTAATCACTCCAACCCTATTTGGAATCTTTAATCCCGTGTTAGGGAATGTGTGAGCCTGTTGTTGGACTGCAACTCCCATCAGCCCTAGCCAGTGTAGCCAATGGCGAGAGTTAGTAGGAACTGCAGTCCAACAACACCTGGAGCCCTCATGTTCCCCATCCCTGCTTTAACCTAACAGGAACCATTTTTTTTCCTGGCGAGTTGGTGAAGGTAGCCTGTTTGAGGTGACAGACTGAGGGCATTATTAAACAGAAGCAAACTGTCAATAATTTCGTTTGTTCTTATATATCTACCACCAGGGATGCTGAAATAGTAACATGTAAAGCCTAAATCAGCCTCATGCCGTCCATATTTATATATTTTTTAAACTAAGGATGCTAGAAACTACAACCCAACTTCTGGAATATTGAGTGTAGAAGTGGTGTGTGCTCTCACGTATTTTTCAACACTGATTGGATCTGTAGCTCTTCCTGTTGGTGGAAGCTTAAAGCTCAAGTGATTTGAGAACAGGACATTATGAAGAATAGCAGAGCCTGGCCTAAGCCTTCGTTGCTTTGACACATCTCAGAAAGGGACTGGGATGCAGTAGGAAAAGCCAGGGCGAAAACCTCACAGGCGGGGCTGATTCTCTTGTTGGGGGTTTGCAAGCGGGAGGGGAGCAAACATTTGGTGTTGTTGCAGCAGCAGAGGCTCCCTAACGCTCAGGAAGTGGAATTTGTGGTTTCAGGGGCTGAGCTCACAGAGGGCTGTTTAGAAAGAAAGACAGAGAGAAGTCCGGCGCAAAGACAGCGATTCTTCTGAGACATGGTGAAGAAGGAGGAGAAAGACGAGAGGTAGCTGCTTATTTAAGGTCCCCGAGGGATAGGAGAGGCAGAAAGCAACGGTCTCTAGCCACCGTCCTTCCCCATGGTAAGCAAAGTGCCTCTTCTCCTCTGGCTTCCTTCTCTGCCCGCCTTCACACAATCTGTAAGCCTGAAAAGAGACCGGAGCAGTGAAGGGATCATATTTTACACCCAGATTTCCCTACAATGGGCGGCTGGGTCCCTCCTACTACAGGTGTCTGTGTTGTTGTGTTAAGGAACATGTGCGTAGATAAAAGGGATTTTACCCATACTGGAAGGGGATGGATGGAGGCCGAGGGTTTACACTCTCTCGGCACCTGTTCTGGATCGTTCACTTCCAAGCATGTGCAGAGTATCTTGCTCCTGCCCCCGTCCCCCACCCGCACACTACTAAATCAGAGGCGGTTATGAACTGGGATATTTGGGGGTTACATTTTGCAGTTGACAGGGTGTGTTTTCCAGGCCTGCTTTAGCCCCAGAAGCACCCCTCGTTAAAGAAGGGTTAAGAAGTCACTTGATAGTGTATACAGAGAGAGAGAGAGAGAGAGAGAGAGAGAGATGCATGGTACCCCCGCTCGCTCGCTTCCTCGGTCCCTCCGCTTCTTTGTCATTCAAAGTCTGTTTGGGAAACACACGTTGTGAGGAATTGTGAGTTATTGATCAGAATGGAGATTTTGTTTGCTTGAGAAGGGGGAAGCCTCTGCCACCGCCGCCGCCGTGATTTCCTCCGTCGCTGGACAGCAAACTTCAGGGAGTCCATCCCACCATGCCACTCCAGCCCATCCTAAACCAGGTTGCAGATGGATCGGAGTTCGAGAATCCAAAGTCCATAGTTTCAGACCACCAGTGATTATTCCTGGGAACTCCCGCAACTATATATCTGGCCCATCTACTGGCTGACTATAAACAAAGGGCTGAAGACACGCAAGAACGCGTGTCACTGTCACCTGTCTCTTGGCAGGCGTTTGGGCACGTTCTACAAGGCACTGCTATGCACAAGCCACTCAGAAGGAAGTCCCTTTGAGTGCAATAGGATTTACTCCCAAGTAACCGCAGCCTTCCCCAACGTGGTGCCCTCCAGGTCGAGTATAACCCCCATCCATCCTAAACATGGGAATTGTAATCCCACCCGTCTAGAGGACACCAAGTTGCGGGGAGGGTGATTTATAGGCTTGCAGCCTGTATTTAAGAAATGCAGTTTGGAGAGAGGTGTTTTACATGTTGTGGGGGGGGGGGGTCTCCTCTCTTTTTCTTCAGTTGGCCACTCGCTGCTCTTTGTGTGTCTGTGTGTGCGTGTGTGTGTGTGTGTGTGTGTGTGTGAGAGAGAGAGAGAGAGAGAGAGAGCACACCGGCTGGGTGCGCAAAACATTTTCCCACACACGTGTCCAGGGGCCTCTTATCTTAAAATAAATAACTTTTAAAAATCACCTTTCTGCTTTGGCCCTGGGAGCCCCTAGGGAGAGCATAGATTTAAACTCGTTGAAGCTTGCTTACCAGTTACTCACCAGAGGGCTGCAGAGTGTTGTTTTGTGTAAAACCGAAATGCAACCGCGAGGAGGAGGGGGGCTTCCCCTCCCCCCAGCTGCTTTCCTACCCGCAAGGGAAGGGATGAGGGGGCTCCCCCGTGACCCGAATCGCAAGCGCTCGAGATGATGCCACACATCGGAGCCCAGCCGGCTGGGGCAGCAAGAGTTTATTTTTAATAAATTGTACTGCTTGAAAGCAGGGGCGGCGGCGGGAGTGGGGGCGAGAAGGAATTCCGAGAATACTGGTGTACTCCGACCAGGGAAGGGGAGCCGTTAGGACGCTGCCGCTGCGTCAGTCCCCGCCCGGGTCATAAATAGGCTACTGTTCACACATTACTGTATGCACCCGTCTAACATTATCTGGGAAAGCGTGCCTCCCCGCTCACTTTTTTAATTATTATTTTTAGGATCCGTGTGTGAACCTATCTCAGATAAATGCATTTATTTCTTTTAAATCTACCCCGTTTTTTAAAGCTGCTCCAAACAGATGGACTGGAGATTTGAATCACTTTGTCAACTTCTCCAAACTAACTCTCAGCCCGATGCAAGGCTGCTAAGGGAGCGTCAAAAACAATTTAATCCAGGGGGCTTTAAAAAAAAAAATTTAAATTTTTTTAAATTAAAACTCCCTGGTCAATCTACAAGGCAGGAAAGCCCGGGCAGGATCTGAAATCCATGTGGGGCGGAGAGCACATCCTTGGCTCTTTTCCAACCAATTTAGTCCTTGAAAATACAGGGCACTGATACGCAGCTATATTTGCGCCAGGGATGGGGGAAGCCCGGTTGGAAGTCTTTGGAAGTAGGGCATTGTGGAATGCGCCGCTGCCATTTCCTTTCAGTTGAGGGCAAGGGTGAGAGAGGCGGAGGAGACTGTGCAGATAAGTCCACCGATCCATCAAGGCGTTTGATTTTCGGTCCCCACTTTCCGCTGCTGCGTCTCCGTCTCAAGGATGAATGTAGCGGCAGGTGGAGCGCCGGAGATTTTCTCCCACCAGTACCAGCCACAGCAGCAGCGGCGCTCTGACCATAAACTGCTTGAAACGCTCCGCAGATTTGATGTCTTCTCTTTGCAATTGGCAAGATACGGGCAGTGCTTTCAAAAACGTTCGCACTGCACGTTACACATACGCACGCATAGGGATGGATAGATAGGATATTACATTATATGGTGTATGTGCATTCTATTACACACGCACATCTCCCTCTCTCTCTCCCTCTCTCTCCCTCTCTCTCATTTGTATAAAGAGAGAGAGAGAGAGATTAATTCAATACATTACACACGATATATGTTGCAAACTACCCATAGATAGATAGTTGATATCCAATGTTAGTCCTATGCAGAGTAAAACCATTGAAATGAATGGGACTTGTTAGTCACAATTAACTTAAATCCCATTCATTTACGCTAGATATGACCAACAGTGGATCCTACCCTATCTGTCTACTGTGTGTGTAATGTCTATCTATTTATCTATGCCTATATCCAACTCCGTTAAACCGGGAAGTTCTCCTGCACAAACCCTATCAAAATGAATGGGAGTTGCCCTACTTTTAACCACACTCTTTGGGCACAGTCTATCATGCACGTTGGCAGCTCCCATCCATTTCAGTTAGGCCTGTGCAGGAGAACTTCCCAGTGAATCCCGCCTCATGTCATTTTTAAAAAGAGGAAGGTAAAATTCCCTTTATTGTTTGTAAAAGTAGCTAATTTATAGGACGCACTGTACAATAAGAAAGAAAGAAAGAAAGAAAGAAGTCCACAGAGTATAAAAAGCATTTATCCTGTTTAAGCATGCAGGTAACAGCATCCAACATCTTATATCCTTATCAATCTCGTCTGCTTTCCAGGTCTTCTGGGGTTGGTCGGTCAGTTTTCAGATAAATAATGTTGGGAAACAGACTGAAGGGCACAAACTGCAAGGATTTTCTTTTGCATCTTCCATCTATTTTGATGGAGTTTGCGCAGGAGAATGTCCCGTGGATTGTATTTGAACCATCTGAGTTCTAAAATCCATTCACATAGTCCGAGCTCATGCCGTTCATTGTCCCCTGATTCATTGTAATCCTTGTAATCCATTGACCCTGCTGGTAGAGACTGGAAGATAATTCTCTCACAGGCACACTTTTTGCCACTTTTAAATTTCAGCTCAAAATTGACCTGCAACATTCCGCCCAGGTGCATATACTCCCTTCCCCCAACCCCTACATAAACTAACATAAAGACAAAGAGAGTCTGGGCAAAGCCTAGTTGTGAACCTAGAGGCTGGGAGTTCAAATCCGCTTTGATGATTAAGTATGTTTTCGCCTTTGGCTCCTTGGAGGAAAGGCGGGATATAAATGCAACGAATGCTGCTTTAACCCAACGTTGAGGACGTGTGTTTTCCCGTTCCTTATTTGGGCAGCGATCTTCAAACCAAGCATCTTGAAGCTTTCAACTCCCGTAAATTTTTATTTATTCGAAGGATGCGATTTCTAGGGGTGACAAAATAGGAGTCTGTCTGAGGTCAGGGATAAGGATGTGTGGGATGCTCTGTTGAATTACATTGAATTGAGAAATCTCTCGCTCTTTGTCGCGTTCCCCTGCTACGGATTTAATTTTGAATTAGATGGACGCAAATAGTGGTGGGGGGGACATTGTCGGGCCATCCCAGTCTGCCTCACCGAAATATCTATGTCTTTCCTCATTTCCATAGCGTGTGCGTGCATAAATATATATAAATATATATGTTTATACCGCCTATCTGCTATTTCAAAGGCGCAGGTTTACCGCAGTTATCCAACTGGCGTATGCCCGAGGCCATTTAATCCAGATTATGTTGAGTTTCGCAAGAGGTTCCTCCTCTTTGATGGTTTGTTCTCCGCTGAATGAGAATTCCGATCGGTCTTTCCTAACGGCTGGGTACGGAAAGGGGGTGGGGGGAGAGAAAGGTGTTTTACGTTAATCTGAAGACTATGGTTTTCCCTCTACCACCACCACTACCACAGCCGAAGGAACTTTCTTTATGCTGCACTCCGACATGCACACTTACTAGGGAGCTAATGCGATTGGATTCGAATAAACATGCCTAGGATCGCGCTGTTAGGCTGCAGCTCTAGACACTTTAATTTGGGAATAAAGCCCATTGAACTCCACGGGGATGACGTCCGGGATGCAGGCCTAGGATCGAGATGTCAGAACGCGCCATCTCGCGAGGATGGGGGCCGGTGAGTCGTGGAAGCTTTGGTGTGAAAATGATAGACGCTCCTCAATGGGATTATCATCTCAAACACATCCCCCCCCTCCACACTTTTCTTTTTTAAAGCAAGAGTAACCACCGCTGGAGGCTGCTACTTTAAGCAGATGAACAGTAAGGAGAGTGTCTCTGTGTGTGAGAGAGATAGATTAATCCCCCCACGCAGTTTCCCTCTTCCCTGTCTCATGGCAACTTCCTCTAAAATTGGTGACTTTAAACTCCTGTGAAGGACCGTCTGAGTTTCAGTAGAGATACTAAATTTAAATTCAAAACTTTATCCTGGAAGATTAAACACGCAGTTAAAAAAAAAAAGGGGGGGGACAGGGGGAAAAAAAAGGAAAGTGTGTGTGGTGGTGGTGGTAATGGGCATCATGACTTGCCAGTTGCAAACATTATCTGGTAGATAGGGATTAGAATTTTGGAATTGGAATTGTCATTAGGGGTGGGAATCAGTTAACTCGTGGGGCACAATCCGGAAGCGCTGTTTTAAGATCCATTGATATCGAACGATTCCCTTACATTAGAATAAATGGCCTATAAAATGTATTTTGTTAGGATTTCAACCCTGCTTTTTAATAACGGCGCCTCACAATAAAACAGAAACACAATAAGATATTTAGATAATAAAGTATTTAGGGTGCAATCGTATGCATGTTTAGACAGGGGGGAGGAAGTCCAACAACTCCCAGTATTTCCCACCTGGGAGCTGTAGGACTTTTTTCCTGTCCAAACATACATAGGATTGCGTCCTTATTGCACATGGAAAAGGAAGAGAGAAGGCAGATTTCTGGCACAATTAATATCTGTTTGTAGACCTTGTTTCTCGATCATCCTCCATTCCCTGTGGGCAGTCCTAACAGAACCAGGACCAAGTTCAAGTGATTCAACAGCCATTCAATCCTAAACTGATTTATGCTTTTTAGAAGCGAATCCCCTTCAGATAAACGCACCACCTTCTGTATTTAGTCTCAGGAGTGCAATTTACATGTTCCACATACAATAAGGATAATATAATCTAACTGTAGTTTATATAAATATTCATTTACATCGAACTTCCTGGCATGAAAATATATGTGAGAAGTCTATCTGTCAGATCAATATCAGAACTGGATTATACAGGCTCAATCCCATTTATGATAGCTTCTTTATAGTGTTCAGTTTCCTCCTAGCCACTATCTCCTTCGTTAGGGTTGTCAAACTCGAATCTGGTTCCTTGATCACCCCTACAAATGGGCTCTGTCCCAGGAAAGTTCATGCCACAATAAAATGATCATCTTTAAGGTACCACAGGACTCTTGGTGGTTTGGGCTTTTTTGTTAACCGACCCTGTCATTGTCTGCAATTAAAATGTAGCCCTTTGTTGGTTCTACAAAGCAACAAACACATCCCCAGCGATGAGACGCTTGCTTTTGATTCAAACTAACATTGATAACGCAGGACGCATTTTTTTGAAATTACTCAGGAGTATTCATCAGGCTGGATGTTCGGAAATCTAAAGATGGAAGAGACACCCCACCCCACCCCTTGTCAGGCATGACGTTTGAGGATTTAACTCCAGTCCTACTTCCTTCCTTTTGAGGTTGTTCTTTTTTCTAGTCCTAAATTGGAAGGCTTCAATTCCCCTAAATTCTGGTTCTTCTCACAGTGATCCTCCAGCTCTCTGCAAGCTGTTGTCCAGTTGTTTTGCTTGCTCCTTGCCCATCAGATTGTCTAAGCAAACAGCAGGCATTTAGGGTACACGTTTAATTATTCCTCAGCGGTACTTTTATTTAGTCATTTCTGCCCCGCCTTTCCACCAAAGAATGGCGCTCAAGGCGGTTAACAACAACACTATCTCTTGGGCGAGCAACTGGCTCTTTCTTCTTCACACTGCGCGATTGAATTGTCACGAACCATGAAAATCAGCTTATATTTTTATGGACGTCGAAGGCAAAACTCCTTAAGCTTAGAGGAGAGGGGGAAAGGGGCCAAGATGGCTTTGGTCTCGATTACATGGGATAGAGAGTTAGGATTACACCAAACCACAAGGAAGGCTCGGTAGTCTGAAACAGCGACTGGGCGGAACTGGGCCACTTTAATTACCCCGCCTTGAAGCGACGGTGGTGCCGTCTTCTCATACCGTGTAAGCCCCACTGAGTTCAATGGGACTTACTCCGAGGTAAGCGTGTACAGGATTGCAGCAGCCTAGCGCTGATTTCGATAGCACTGTTTGTTGAAAACCAAAACAACATCTTGCAGGGCGCAGGGTAAGCGGGTGGGGCGCGAGAGCGTTTTGGTTTCTAGCTGTCGTTTACTCTGGCAGGTGGGAGTCAGTCCCATTGAAGCCCATCAGACTGACTTCTGAATAGATAAGGAGAAGCTTCCACTCTTAAGCTAACCGCCACGTTCGCCGGGTTGTGTGTGCCCGGGTGTGGATATCCAAGAGAGGGCCTTCAAATTTTGCAGAGAATTTGCCCTCTGGCAATAAAATCACCGGGGACTGCTCAGTGCCGGCCCCAGAAGTGTGTGTGTGTGTATCTGTGTGTATAGGGGGCAAAGTACATTGGGGTGGGGGGTGGGGGAGGAGACGAAATTCGTTCGACGTGTTACATTTCTGGGTGGGGGGGAAAGAAAGAGAACGCACAGGAACACACTCACATCTTCGAGGCTCCCTCCTCCTCCTCCTCCTCCAGCTTTATTGGCGGATCCCTCCCGGCCAAAGAGAGTTCCTAAATTTTCGAGCACGCGTTCTCGGGGTTGGACCCGAGGTTCCATTTCCCAGGCCGAAAGAAAGGGACAAGGCAGCTGCAGCTGCTGGCTTCTCTAGGCGCTGGGCCCACCTGTGCGAATGCCACCTGGCGGACGGCCGAGCTGCCCTGCCCTGCCCGCCTGCCAGGCACGCTCCTCCTCCCCGCCCAGATCCCTAACCAATGGCTTGTCACACCTCTGGCGCAGATCCCTTCCAGCAGAGCCGGGGATTCCACGCGTTTCACTTGTGGGGACGCTCGGGAGGAGCTCGGACGGCTGGGATCTGTCCCCGGGAGCCTCCACGTGGCGTGAGACAGGAGAAGCGCCGCCGCAGCCTGCCGCCGCCCCATCAGCAACCACCCGGTGTGGCACCATGCCCAGGTCGTTCCTGGTGAAGAGCAAGAAGGCTCACAGCTACCACCAGCCCCGAGCCCCCGACGGCGAGTACAGCCTCAGCCTGGAGAGCGTCCTGGCTCAGATCTGTGCAGGTAAGAGCGGACCGGGACCGGGAGTGCCCGGCGCGGGGCCGCACCAGACCATCCCGACAACGCGGATTCAGGTGCGGTCTTGCGCACACGCACACGCGCCCCCCATCCAAGCGCTTCCCTTTGAGATGCATCGCAGGCAGCGACCCGTTTCCTTCAGCGCCTGCTGCTTGTTACGGATTGAGAGCATGGAGGAACGGAAAGAGCCTATCTACACACCCAGGATAAAACACTTTCAGAACGTTTTGAAAACTGTATATGGAGTGTGTCCTGGGCCCCAACAGTTCTCAAAACTGTTATAAACCATTTTGAACCGTTTTAAAGTAGTAGTGTAAAAGGGCCGTCTTTTATGAATCGGAGACAAACCGGCTTGGGTTTTTCTTTTTTCTAAAGACAGGGATTAGGGTGCCCTTCGATGCACTTTACCCACCTTTTGCATACGCCCCTGAGTGGCAAAGAGTGGATCTGGGGCAGGCTTCTTTTTTTCTCCCCTCCGCATGTTTTCTTTGGATTCAATGACCGGGCTTCCAGAACCGGGGGCTGTAATTACGGGTTAAATCAGTAACCAGGGAGAAATGGACAAACAGGGATCTCACCAGGTCTTTCTCTCTGGACAGACACTAAGATTCCGGGGGAGATGAATCTGGGCCTCCCGGAACCGGAGCCGCCGCGACAAGATCGCTTCTCTCCGGATTCCCAGCTGCCGGACGGGGGGGAAGGGACCTCAGACTCGGCTCCCAGCTGCGAAGGGAGCGTGTGCGACAGAGCCGCGGAGCTGGAGGATTTCTGGAGGCCGCCCTCCCCTTCAGCCTCGCCAGGTAGGCATTTCAGGTGCGCTGTGGGGCGGGGAGAGGGGGTTGTTCCACAGCCTGGCCCTGTGGCGGTGGGGGCTGCTTTGCAGTGTGGGCCGCTGGCTCCGATTTCGGTGGGCTATGAATCCACTCTGGGCTTTCGGTCAGAACCAGCCAGAACTCTGAAAAGAGCTGTCCAAGGTGCTGGACCTAGTTTGGGCTCAGCACCTTGGATCGCCCCATTTAGAGCTCTGTCTGGTTCTATCCGAAATCGGAGCCACCAGCCTTCACTAATGCTTTGAGACAGGATGCTGCTGCGTTTCTATTAGAAGTTTTAGGTTGCAGTCCTGTGCCCATTTACCTGGGAGTAAGCATAATTAAACTCAGTGGGGCTTATTTCTGAAAATACATGTATAGGATCGCACTCTTACAGAGCAGTCCGATGCCCAGGAGTAAATCTAAGTCACTTCCTAGATATACCTTCCGATCTGCTCAAGGTGTATTCCCCCTCCCCGTCCATATTGCCATGAGGGGGGAATGGGAAGCCACGCCTTTCAGGTGTTCCGTCCGTTGCAGCATTAATAATAATTTTTTTAAAATGTGATTTTTATTTAAATAAGGGAGGACGAATTGAAAATGGTTTTGTTTCTTCTAATCAAAACTGTACCCTTTGGAAAACCAAAGCTCTTTATTTAGCGCAGCAGGAAGTGGGCAGCCAGGCAGGAAGAGCGGACTAGAAACATGCAGTAAAAAATGAGTGGAAATGTAAGGTCTGGATTTTCCAATCAGATTTTTAAGGGCAAACTTGAGCAATCTCTAGCTACTTGAAATAGGGGGTGGGTACCTAAACAGAACCTGTGTGCAAAGGACAAAGAGCTAGAGTGAGACCAGATTCAGATTCAGATTAGCCGAGGGACGGACCCTGGTAACCGGCCTTCTTTTCTAAAAAGCGATCAAGGCGGTATACAGCAACTAGCATCCACTTTGCTAGAAGAAGTGGCATAAAGAGGATTCCAGCCAACGAAATCAGCACTCGGGGTTGTGAGAGAAGCAAAACTACTTGTGTCCAATGGAATCTGTGCACAAAGGGGTTCCGAAGTGTTTGCATTGAGGACCAGAACCGATCCAGTCCCTTGTTCCAGGGCACGTGCATACATTAAAGTATTCTCGGTACAGCTCTAGGGCAAGGCTGGGCAGGAAATAGATCGGGATCTACTGATAAGATCTCTGCATGATTCGCAATCCATGGCGAAGATTTCTGACTCCCGATTGTTTAAGAGAAGCAGCCCCAAAATGTCTCCTCCTCCTTTCCATGTATAGGACTGAAATGAACACAGAAGCAATCAGGAGTGCATTTCTGTTGGGAAGAACTGAGCTCTGCTCAGTTTTGGTACTCAAAACAAATTCCTGGGCTCATAATTATTTTAATTCTAGGACCAGATCTAGCCCTAGGATATTGCACTATGAAAGCGGTATGAAGGTGGTATATAAGAGGCAGGAGCCACACTACTGCTTTATAGCAGTATTGAAGTGCACTGACAACTGTTGGGGCCCATTGACACATACCATATACCACTTTCATAGTATATGGTATGTACTATATACATACCTGCCTCATATATACCATTTTCATACTGCTTTCATAGTGCAATATCCTGCTTGGTGTAGATTGGGCCTAAGTGTATGTCTTTGGTATCCGGTTCAAGTTGAAGGATCTCGTGGTTTTAGTAAAATCATCATCATCATCATCATCATCATCATCATCATCATCATCATCATCTGTTAGCCTCAGGTCCACCTAGCCTTGTTCTAGGGAAATCCAACTTGAATGGAGAAAGAAATGCGTGCATCTAGATAGCAGAAGCTCGCTCTTCCTTCCTTCCATTCTTTTTCTTCTCTCCCTCCCTGTCCATAGAAAGAAACACTTCTACCTGCCTAGAGACAGTATCACTCCTGGCGCCCCCCACCCCACCCACCCCAGTTTGAGTTGTAGGACTTTCTCTCTCTCTAAACATGCATAGGATTGCACTCTTAATTTCTTCTATATTTTTAAATTGCTACCATCAAATTGTTTTAGTCCCTCCATCAAGGAGCATATGCAGCAAGTGCTTTATTAATCTGCTATGGAGGCAAATAGATTTCAGTTATACCTGTTTCTCTGGTATTTTTTAAAAAGTTGTTATTAGACTGTACCTCTTTTCATTTGCATTTCTATTAAACATTTATGATTATTATGGGATCATCTAGCTGGTGAATAATAACTCTGCAGTCAATTGCTGTTTTTCTTTTAAAATTATTGTTGTTTTCTATGTTGGGCATTATTTTATATTATATTTTCTTATAAGAGCAGCGTGTGTGTGTATTTTTTTTAAAAAAATGTTGCTTACTAAAACTGTAATAAAATTGAATTGTAATAAAGCCTCATATCCAGGATATGAGTTGGTAACCTCTGATTGAATATTAATGCTTTTTGAGTTATTGAATATTAATACTCAATAAAAGTTATTAATGACAGCCCACCTCTGAGGAAAATAGACAAGGGGTGTCTTGTAGTCTGTCCTACCTGGTAGGGTGAAGGTGCAGACATACCAGTTTGCTATATATGGTGACAAATCTGGTGACATATGTGATGGCCAAAAGAAAGAAAGAATCAAGAGGGGGAACCATGATTAGATGAATCTGATAATGACTCAATTTCATGTCAAAATATAAAGTTGGATTGCTATTTATTATACTGGTATGGTATCTGAGATCTGTAATGACCCCCATTGTTAATTCATATGGGGTTTAACAGGATTCCTGTGCTTTTTCTTTTAACTCAAAACATCTTGTATTGCAGATATGAACAATAAAATTCTTTATGGTTATCACCTTCTTATTTGAACTGCTGCATCAGCATAAATAGATATGTTGTTGTTAAATGAAAGTTCCCCTCATGTTTTTGGGCATTTAGGCAACAATCCTAAGAACGCTTACCTGGGAATAAGCCCCATTGAAAACAGTGGGACTTACTTCTGAGTGAACATGCATAGGATTGCACTGTTAGGCACTAATACTTATTTAACTGAGGTCTAACAGACTTTTCAATAAAAACTTCAAATAAAAAAAATCACGATGTGTTTTACAGATCAGTTAACCTTCTTATTTATTTACTTATACCATACTCTTCTATTTGAAATCTTACCTTGCTGTTCCTAGGTACAAATATAATGCATCCGGTACTTAGAAAATAATATATGTGTAACAGAAGCACAATGAAAGAACTGGATCAGGCGCAACAATTTTATAATTGCCATGCATTAATTAGACTAAAACTGATAATGTAGCAGGATTCCTATGATGACACAAAATAAGAAATCCAGAGGCAAGTGATGCCTTTATTGGGTCAACTAATGTTTAAAATGATGGTGTTGTTTTTTTTAGATAATGAAGACTTTTATTAATTAGAAGTTAGAAGGAAAATATAGGCATCCAAATTTGGTCCCATTCATAAAATTAGCAGCATAACAGCTTCTCTGGCTGACATTGTAGATGGAAAATTGATTGTCTGAATGCTTCCACTACAAACTACCTGTAGGTAGTCCACTAGCGTACCAGGGAGGAGGATCAATCTAGTCTTCTCATTGACATTCTATTTTTCTGTGTGCATGGATTTTGTTATTATTAACTTTTTGCCCATGGGGGAACAAGAAAAAAACCATGCAACCCACCTACAACTGTTATTGTAAAATTTCAACAAAAGGAAAGAGAGAAAGAAAGAAAGAAAGAAAGACAATTTGGCTACACTGATTTGAATATATCAATTTAAATGCATACATATGCTTGAAATGTTATGATCCGAGAAAAACTTTACCTCTTGGTTCCGCTGACATTGGCCATAGGTAAGATATTTTAAAAAGGGGGAACCCTTAACACAGGGATCCCCAACCTTTTTAGGTCAGTGGTAGGGTGACCAGATAAAATCCAGGTCAGGGCTCATGTAACTTTAACAGTTGTAGAGAAAAGGGAATTTCAGCCAGTGTCATTAGTATGCAATTAGTTCCTGGTGAAATTCCCTCTTCATCACAACAGTTAAAGTTGCAGGGGCCCTGCCTTCTTTTGTATATGGTCATTCTAGTATAGTGCATGCACCTTTAACTGTTGTGATGAAGAGGGACTATCCCCAGGAACTAATTGCATACAAATGACTCTGGCTGAAATTCCCTTTTCTCTACAACTGTTAGTTACATGAGCCCTGACCTGGATTTTATCTGGTCACCCTACCAGAAACCAAACTGGTGAAAGAAAAATAACTTAGACCAAGACCCTAAGTATAGGCAGCAGCGGGATTTGAGGTCCAAAACACAACACCACTCTTTTGAACCTAAATAAAGATGGCACTGAAAGGTAGTACTTCAGTTTGCAGCATGACTGGGTCCCAGTTTTAAAAATATTTTGAACACGTTTAAGAAATAAAATAAAAGTTCGGAGGGGCAGAGAGCTTTGTAGGCACCATGTGAGGTGTCATTGGGCACCCGGGTTGGAGACCCCACTTTTAACTAGGGGTGTGCACGGACCCCCCGGATCGGATCGGGACCCGGATCGGGACCTCCAATTTTGTCCCGGACCGGTTCGGACAAAATCGGAGGCCCCCCGGACCGGATCGAGTCCGATCCCGATCCAAAAATCGGAAATTTTTGGATCGGCCGCCATTTTTTTCCCCATAGACTTGCATTGCAATGCAAGTCTATGAGGAAAAAATGGCGGCGGGTGGGTAAGGGGGGGCCTAACTCCCTCCCCCCCCCCGGGGCCGTCCGCTGTGGACGGCCCCGGCAGGTAAACCCCCTCCCCCGCGCTCCCTACCCCCCCTGGGGCCGCCTGCTTCCATCCGCTGGCGCCCGCGGGCGCCAGCGGATAGAAGCGGACGGCTCCGGGGGGGGGGTAAGCCCCCTTCCCCGCCACTTACCTTCTCGGCACGTCCGGCGCCGGCGGCTACTACCAGCGGGCTCCGCGGCCTACTCTCGAGTAGCGCGCCGGGTGATGACATCACCCGGCGCGCCACCCTGGAGCAGGCCGCGGAGCCTGCTGGTAGTAGTAGGCGCCGGCGCCGGACGGGAGCCGCCGGGCCGGGCAGGTAAGGGCCCCCCTCCCCCCTCCCCCCTCCGCGCGCCCCCTCCTCCCCTCCACGCACCCCCTCCTTACCTTTCCGGCCCGGCGGCTCCCGTCCGGCGCCGGCGCCTACTACTTCCAGCAGGCTCCGCGGCCTGCTCTAGAGTAGCGCGCCGGGTGATGACATCACCCGGCGCGCCATCCTAGAGCAGGCCGCGGAGCCTGCTGGGAATAGTAGGCGCCGGCGCCGGACGGGAGCCGCCGGGCCGGAAAGGTAAGGGCCCCCCTCCCCCCTCCGCGCGCCCCCTCCTCCCCTCCACGCACCCCCTCCTTACCTTTCCGGCCCGGCGGCTCCCGTCCGGCGCCGGCGCCTACTACTACCAGCAGGCTCCGCGGCCTGCTCTAGAGTAGCGCGCCGGGTGATGACATCACCCGGCGCGCCACCCTAGAGCAGGCCGCGGAGCCTGCTGGGAATAGTAGGCGCCGGCGCCGGACGGGAGCCGCCGGGCCGGAAAGGTAAGGGCCCCCCTCCCCCCTCCCCCCTCCGCGCGCCCCCTCCTCCCCTCCACGCACCCCCTCCTTACCTTCCCGGCCCGGTGGCTCCCGTCCGGCGCCGGCGCCTACTACTACCAGCAGGCTCCGCGGCCTGCTCTAGAGTAGCGCGCCGGGTGATGACATCACCCGGCGCGCCACCCTAGAGCAGGCCGCGGAGCCTGCTAGTAGTAGTAGGCGCCGGCGCCGGACGGGAGCCACCGGGCCGAGAAGGTAAGTGCCCCCCTCCTCCCCCCCCCCGCTGTCCACTTTCATCGGCGGGCGCCCGCTGGCGCCCGCCAATGGAAGCGGCGGTGGGCGCCAGTGGGCGCCCGCCGATCCGCCGATCCGCCGAACCGGTTCGGAGCTTTTTCGGACCGGTTCGGATTGGATCGGCCGATCCAGCTGCGGGATCGGAAATCGGATAATTTATCCGATTTCCCACTGGACCGGACTCGGATCGTGGATCGGGTCCGATCCAGTGCACATCCCTACTTTTAACCCACATATAACTACTCAGCTTCTACTGGCAATCTTGTTATAGATTTAGGTTGCCCCACCCCGCCACCCCAAAAATCTGAGGCCTTATAATTTAGCTCAACATTTTCAAATGTTGTCACTGTTTTGGGGAGTTTTATGTACCATTTCTCCCCATTATCCCAGAGGTCTCAAAAATGCTTGATGTTGCTGACTCCAGCTACAATTAAATAAATACTCATATCTCCACAGCTGAGCCACAAAATGAGGTATGCCTCTCATGTTATGTTTTCAGACAAAGGAGCTATGCTGCTAATCACTCACATATCTAAAAGAAGGGGAAATGTATCATCCATGCATGATCATGCAGATGAACAGTGAATTATAGACTTAGAGCACAATCCTATGCATATTTAAACATAAAAAAGTCCTACAATTCCTAGCATTCCATGTTGGAAGTTGTAGGGCTTTTTTCTGCCTCAGTATGCATAGGATTGTGCCTTTCATCTCACTGTTAAACAGGGTTTTTCCCCCTTGATAAGTACAAAGTACAGAAATATTCTTCAATTTCAACTATTTAAGAATAGGAAAATACTACACCAAGCAGGATACAACACTTTGAAAACGTTTTGAAAACTGTATAGGGATTGTGTCCTGGGCCCCAACAGTTGTCACTGCTGTTATAAACCATTTTAAAGCGTTTTAAAGCAGTAGTGTAGATCCTGCCCACGTTAAACATTTGAAAGTTGCTTTTTTGCATGAAGAGCAGAATCAATGTGTTGTTGCTTCCTCACAGCTGCCACTCCAATCCTGAAAAACATTTGTAGATTCTGAAACGAGTGGCTTTTGGTGGCGCTGTTGTTTAAATGCATGACAAGGAAAAATAGTTTGGAGATGTTGCCTATTGCCTGCAGGAGGGCTTGCTTTTTGTTTCTGCATGTTAATGCTGACAGCATTTTGCACTTATTTCAAACAGTGGATCAGGCTTCCCCAACCCAATGCCCTCCAGATCTGTGAGGATATAACTCCATCAGCCCCAGTCCAGCATGGCCATTATTTGGGATGGCTGGGGATGATGGGTGTGTAGTGCTTGGAGGACACCAGGTCAAGACTGGTTCTATCTTTTGAAATTGTAATGTGCCTTCATGACTACATAGTGTAGGACTGGAATAACAATTTTTTTGATATCGGATGTCCCCAAAAGTAGTATGTATGTTCAGGTGTGTGTGTGTGTGTGTGTGTGTGTGAGAGAGAGAGAGAGAGAGAAAGAGAAAGCGAGGGTGCAAGTCAGCATCCAGGCCAGGCTGTGGAGTATATGTGCTGTGTGAACCCTGTTAACTGCCTCTGCTCAATTTGTGTCTCAACAGCATCTGAGCGCTCCATCTGCCCATCCTTAGATGAGGGTTCCTCCTTCTCGGTTCCCTTGAAACCCTATGCATGGAGTAGCCTGGGAGGCTCTGAGCTGAGACATTTGGTACAGAGCTACAGGCCTTGCCCAGCTCTGGAACGAAGCTCGTCCCTTGGTCTCTTCTGCGAGCGGGGATCTGAGCCCCCTCTCTACGGATCAGAGCGCAACTCAGCTCTGGGATTCTATGGTGACTTTGGTTCCTCTGGTCTCTTTGAGCGGCCAGCAGCAGCCCCTGGAATCTATGTGGAGGCCCCGCCTGGACTCCAACAGGAGAAGAGTGCAAGTGGCATCAAATTGGAAACGGAGCTCCTTTGTCGTCCCCTGTTGCTCAGCACTGGTTCCTACAAGTGTGTCAAATGCAGCAAGGTATGGACTATGTTCTACGACCCTTTCGCCCTGGTCTACTCAACTGGCTTTGGTAGGAGTGTCATCAGACAATGGGGTGGGGTGGAATCGCATTTCCCTACCACCGCTTTGCCTCCTGCTCCCATCCCACAATAGGGATGAATAGCTTCCTCTTTCTTCACATGGGGAAGAAAGAGAAAGCAAGCAATGACCTTGTGGCCCATTTGGTGGCCTTTTTACCACACTGCTTCTCCTGCACACAGCAGGAAATGGCGGCAAGTTTCGTCACAGCCAAAAGAATCAGATTTTCCTAATCTTTTTTTTTTGTGATGGAAAAATGAGCAGAAGGCGTGGGAGGGGCACGGGAGGGGGACAGTGACATGAAAAAGACCCACAAACATCCATGAGTGGTCAGTAATGAGCATGCGCTAAAACAAGGCCTAAGGAACAAGGCTCAGGCAAAGAAGGAGCAAGGCCAGGGGAACAGATGGTCAAAGCAGAACCAGGTCTGACTCGGAAGATCTGCTAGGAGACTCAAATGACTTGTGCTGGCCTGTTAATAATTGTTGAGGTGGTTCTTAAATAGATAAGAAGAGCCCTGCTGGATCAAACCAAAGGTTTATCCTGTTTCCCACAGTGGCCAACCAAATGCCAAATGGCAAGGCCAAAAGCAAAATATGAGGGCAATAGCCCACACTTGCTCTTGTTCCCCAACAACTGGTATTTTGAGGCCGGCTGCCTCCAATCCTGGACCAGAGTGTGCCGTTTAGCCCTCAAAGCAGTTTACAACTTTTCTAACGACTCATTGATTTGATTAATTTATCAGTGTAAGCATTTTTTTTAAAAAAAATCCAGCCATGCAGCTCCACAGGGCCTTAAAAATTGCTTACAACAATGAATATCATAATAAAACCATCATGATAAAGCAATAAAACAGCTAAAATAAAATATCCAAAGAGCATAATCGCATAGCATATGAAGCGGCAAATAAATATTGAAAGAGCAGCTACTGTCAACAGCAGAGTGCCTCTCAATGAGCAGCCCAGCTCCCAGTGAAGTTCTTTGGCCAGAGCTCAGTGGTGTAGTACAAAGGAAACATCTCTGCTCAATATCTCCAAGATACTTGATTCAGAATCTGTTCTGAGCTTCCGTGCAGAAACAATCATCTTCTTTCTCTCTCCTTCCCTTAGGTCTTCTCCACCCCACATGGCCTGGAGGTGCATGTCCGTCGTTCACACAGTGGCACCCGGCCCTTTGCTTGTGAAATGTGTGGCAAAACATTCGGCCATGCTGTTAGCTTGGAGCAACATAAAGCCGTGCACTCGCAGGTGAGGCAGGGACCGGGGAAGATGGTGAGGAGTTCAAGAATGATGGATCCATAGCACTAGGTAACTTCCGTCAGAGAAGGTGTTGGGATGATCACACACAGCTGGGATTAAGCCTGAGTGATGGACCAGTATGCAATTGTTGCCGAACTGGAAGGAGATCCCCTAAAGGGACAAGTTAGTGATACTTCATACGTTACAGCCCTACCCCATGAGAACATAAGAAGAGCCATGCTGGATCAGACCAAGAGTCCATCTAGCCCAGCATTCTGTTCATGGGTGGCCAACCAGTTGCCCACAGGAAATCCTCATGCAGGATATGAGTGCAATAGCACCCTCCCACTCGTATTCCCCAGCAACCAGTGTATTTAGGCATACTGCCTCTGATACTGGATGTAGCATGCAGCCATCGGGATTATTAGCCATTGATAGCCTTCTCCTGCATGAATTTGTCCAATCTCCAGCTAAAGCTCTCCAAATTGTTGGCAATCATTATGTATTGTGGTAGCAAATTCCACAGTTTAACTGTCTTTTATCTGTCCTTTTATCCGAGGAGGTTGCCAAATCCTACATAAAGCCTAGAACACTTGTAGAATTCTGCCTACAAAGTTACATCAGTCCGAACATGTGAAGTCTCCATGTGAGCTACAAGCTCCTGGCTACCACCAGCACTGGTGTGGAGACCCTCTAGGTCAACTTCCCCTCAACCTGGTGCCTCCCAGCATCCTTGACCATTGGCCATGCTGGCTGAGGTTGATGGGAGTTGGAGTCCAAAACACTTGGGGGCATCAAGTTTGAGAAGGATTGTCATACTTACAGTGAGAGGTTTAGTAAGAGTCCCTACTTGGAAAGCCACCATACAGATGTGGTTTTGGTGACCCCAAATGGAAGAAACCCTATCATTTAATTTTTAGCTATTCAGTATTAAATGCATTTGATATAAGAGTTGTAAACTCCAGAAAATCCCAATGAAGGAGTAGGGTTACTTCTCAATGAAGCAAACGCAATGAAGACAAACCTTAACCCATTACTTTAAAAACTTCCTTCAAACTGCAGCGTTGGAGTAACATGTCCTCTTTCCCCATATGATAACTGTGTCATGTGATTAGTTGGAGCTTGGTGGTGTGAAGCAATAATTATCAATGACAAGTCAGTAGTGAGAACTTGGTCATTGAATGAAATCAGTCAAGCATTTTTGAGGAACTATCCTTTAGGGTCAAGGTGCAAATGGAATGAAAGGTAAAGGAACTATGCTTGAATTAATTCACCTTTATCTTTGCACATATTCCTCTAAATAATCACATACTTCAATATGATTCCTTCTGTGGGAAAACACTGTTAATTTAAGAAACCTATCTGGAGAGGAATACTCACAAAATAATTAAGGCAAAACAGCTGTATCGAGTGGCAATTCATTAAGGAGAGAACATCAAAGATGAATCCTACAGGAACTTAGTTCAGTGGGGATCCATTCTTAAAAATATTACAGGGCCTGGAACATGAAAGCGAAGTTTTGTGGCTAAACAGAAAGTTTTATGGTTGGGATCTAGAGTTGGAGAAGAGTCCCATTGTAAGAAAAGTACTTTTCTTTCCTCCTTGAATTAGCACTGCCATCTCCCATCACTTCCATATGTACCCTTCAAAATCTCCACCCTTCCTTTTAATGGTACTTGAGGAAGTGTTGGGAAACAGTACTATTAATTCAAGGAAATTATTATTATTTTACAATGGTTATTAAAATTATTATTATTTTACAATGATAACGAAATGACATCTGCCTTAAAACTCTTATTGCCTTTAAATTAGACTACAATGATGAACATTAAGGGCATTTTCTCAAAAGTGTTACATAAAGAATGCATATGTAAAATCTACATTGGCCAGAATGTACATTCGGTTGAAGAACGGTTCTCTTCTGCATTCTTTCTCCTATTAAAATATTTGAATGAGAAGCTCAAAGGTGAATCTAGACATGTGTAAAAATCATCATAACATTCAAATCCAGCGATTGAATGCAAGTGTGCACCTCTCCATTTATTTCAATGGGATTGCTTAGCAAGTGCATAGGGATAGAGGTGAGCACAGAATTGTAACCCTAATTGAACTGAATGAGGAAGCCAGTTTGTGCAGGAACATGGCCATTATAATGTTTTTAGGATGTTTTTAATGATATTTTATTGCAATTTTAATAATGTGCCCCATGCTTTTAATCAGTTTTATGTATTTTATCATATTTTATATTTACTGTTGTTCCCTGCCTCAATCCAAACGGAGAGGCGGGTAAGAAATAAATTTATTATTATTATTAAAGCATAGAATGGTCTCTAGATTAAAGTCTCTAGATTAAAGACTAGGGCCCCTCCTTGGGTTATTTTCTTACATTCATAATTCATCCAGTTTAGTGTGCTCCAACTGCTGATGAAGCTAGGCACAGCTTGCACAACCAGAACAGTAAAATCAGCGCAGCTTATTCTTCTGCATTTTTGCCTTCATTGGACCTTCAATACTAAAATGCCAAAGCAGAAATTCCCATACAGATTTGCAGTAAACTAGCAAATAAATATTTATTCAGTTTCACACAGTGCAGTTTTTCTGTACAGATGTCTACCTGGAAGTCAGTGCTGCAATGGCAATTGAAATGAAAAATGGATCCCAGTAGCTACTAATCATTCACACAGAATAGGCTCGGTATACCAAATTGGAGTGGAATATCTGTCCAAGGAAGAAAAATGTTGGGTCTTGTGAGTTTAGAAAACTGGTGATTGGGGGAAGTATGATAGAGCTTTACAAAATTATGAACTATGTACAGAGAGTGAATAAAAGGTGGCTATATCTCTCATACTCTAAGCACAACAACTGGGGTTACTGATCCAATCAAATTGATTGACACACACAAGAAGTGTTGGGGAGGGGAGAGAAAGAAAAGATATACTGCATATATATATATATATATATATATATATATATTGCGTAACTTGTAGATTTATACTTTCCTTTCCAAAGTTGCTATGGTGGCCACCAGCTAAAATGAATCACATAAATTCATAGAGGATAGATCTATCAATGGCTTTTAGTTAGACTAGCTACACATCGAACCTCTGGGTTCAGAGGAAGTATATATCAGGGTACCAGAGGCAATAGACAACCAGTAGAACAGGGGTTGGGGGTCCTGTGGCCCTCCAGGTAGTGTTGGACTCCAACTCCCATCAACCCCAGCCAGCATAGCCAATGGTCAGGGATGTTGGGAGTTGTAGTCCAACAACATCTGGAGGGCTGATGGATCCCCACCTCTGCAACAGAGGCTAGAATCACTGCTTTGAGTTTCCAGAGGCATCCAGCTGGCTACTGTTGGAGACAGATTGCTAGTGTAGATGGAACCTTGTTCTGAACCAGTAGACGTAGGATCAAACTAAAACCTGGTTCGCACATAATGACAATCTAGAGTCTAGATTGCACATGGGTTGTTGTTGAATTATTGGTTGTTGTTGAATCGTGGGCTGTCATTATTTCTGAACCCTGCACTATGGCTTAACTATGGGTAGCTAACTATGAACAACCCAGAGTTGTTCATGGTTAACAACCCATAGTTAAAGCACAGTGCAGGGTTTGCATATAACAACCCACGATCAACAACAACCCACTATTCAATGTTAACCCATACTCAACCCATAGTCTGGATTGTTGTTATGTGTGAACCAGGTCAATATGTTACATATGTAGTTTGTCCTTGAGTGCAAGAGTTTTCTTTCAGAAATAGCCAGTATGGGGGACCCAATCTGAACTGGCATGGGGTGTAGGGGGTATTTACCTTTGTTTAATATTTGCATGGGGGGGAACATTCCCATTCACTCCGATTAGAACTCCCCTCATGCAAATAACAGATGGAGAGAGCCCAATCTGGATTGCAACTGCAGCAAAGGGGAAATGAGTTAAAGCCCCCTTAACACTCCCATGGCATGGTCATGATCTGGATTGAGCCTTTGCACTGTCTATTTGTCTAAGAAAAATCTTGCTATCAAATGCAAACCACATATGTTACATGTAGTTTGGGCCTCATTTTAAGGAATCGTCTGTTCCCCTGGAGAAATGTTGTACAGCCTGAAGCACATTGGGATGTTGACTATTCTCTTGGATTAATAGATTTCTATGCATCTTTCAAAGTCTTCCTTAGCATCAGGTTTTGGTGACATCACCTTACTTTCTGGCCTCACCTGACAAATTGCATCAGCAGGTAATTCCCTGTGGAACCATTAAATGCAGAGCAGCATATGATTCTTTATCACATTTAGGGGCACAATCCTATACATATCTAGACAGGAAACAGTCATACAACTCCCAGTATGGCATAGTTAGCTGGGGAATGTTGGGAGTTATAGGATGTTTTTTCTGTCTAAACATGCATAGGATGGTGCCCTTACTTAGTCTTCCTTAGAGGTGAGGAACCTGAGGTTCCCTAGATGTCTGCTCTACAACCCCAGTAATCCCTCACCATTGGCTCTGTTGGTTAGGGCCAATGGGAGTTGTCGGCCAAAGCATCTAGAGAGCGACAAGTTTCCCTCCCATGCGCTATGGTATTTGGGGAGTTTGTGGAACTACATGGGCAAAACTTAAAAGAGGAATGAGTTAGGCAGCATGATGGGGGTCATGGTGAAGCCACTGCCCAAATCCTAGTGATTCTTCTGGGAACCAAGTGTGCCGGAAGCACATGCCTTGTTTCACACAGAATCAAGCAGCTCCTGACAGCCTGCCAAACAGCTGTGGGGGATGGGGCAGGATGGGGGGGATGGGGCAGGGTTCCAGGGGGGCAATGCATCCCCCAACTCTTGGAAGTTGCCTTCCCCTGGGTTAGAGGAATTCTGTCCATGGGCTGGCTGGCTGACCCTTCCAGTCTGTCTAGTTAGGAGTGTGTCACCATGAATTAACTTGTGTAGAGAACTTGAGCATGGTGGGAAAGTTTTGAGATTGTTCTGAGATGTGTCCACATCTTGATTATGACCCAGCAGACCTGGTTCAATTCCCTTTTCAAAGGTTTGCCAGACCTTAACCTCTTTCTTGACCATTTATCATACGAGTCGGCCAGCCTGTTCTATGAAGCTGCATGTTGCAAGTTGATCCATGGGGTTGGCTTTCTATGAGCCCTTGTTATGTTGTGGACCCTTTAGTGAAGGCAAGACAATGAATGCTCCAGTTCTGATGCCTCTGGCTATGTGCCTTATGCAGTGTGATAAAGCCTCTTTCCTTTCCACAGGAACGTAGCTTCGACTGTAAGATCTGTGGCAAGAGCTTCAAGAGATCTTCCACCTTGTCTACCCACCTTCTCATCCACTCAGATACTCGGCCTTATCCATGTCAGTACTGTGGGAAGAGATTCCACCAGAAATCCGATATGAAGAAGCACACTTTCATCCATACAGGTGAGCCCTACATCCTTCTCAGCCTCTGGACATCATAGACACATTTACCTTTCCTGCTATTGGAATAAATGAGCCTCAATGTACCTACTTGACCAGAGCCTTTCTCCCTAAAGACATGCTTCTAACATGTCTTTAGGGAGTGTGCACCTACTAAAAGGGCAGACTTGATGACAAGGATATCCATTCTATTTCTCTTCTAAAGTACAAGCAATTAGTTTTAGAAACATAATTTCAGGTAGGAAAATGGAGGGAAATCTCAAGCTTGAATGGACATATAAAAAATTGGACAAAATGAGCATATGTAAAATCAGGGTAGTGTATTCCTCTGGGATCACTTAGTAATAGCAAAGCAATTTGGAACATATATTAAAGAGAGCTTTGGCTTTTGGGCATTATAGAAATGTAATAAATAAATAAATAAATAAATAGGTGTTTTTCCCCTAAGAACTGTGCAAGTGGCGTAACCTTTTGCATTGTTTTTAGCAGTGTTCAAAATATTGGGCAAAGGTTAGGGAGAACCTAATGAAATCTACAAGCCCCCTCTCCACTAACTCACCTTTCCCAATTTTAGCGAAACCATGGCTCTCCAATAGACTTCTAAAACCAGTACCCAAGGACTACCACAAAAAGAAATGAAGCCAAGCCCCATCCTGGCACCTTCAGTAAACCGACCACTCAGCCCCACAGAAGAAGGTGTTGTACCAGCAATAGGAGATGCCCTTACCACATGGTAAACTCTTTGCATGGAGTGCCTTATTGCAAAGCTGGGTCAATCGTCTCCATGCCAGTGCACACGTTCATTTTCAGGCATTTGTGCTGGCACAGAGAACATGACCTGGTGAGCCACGCTGCAGGAATGGCTTTTACCATCACATTTTGGTAGCTGCAGTATGCAGACATTTTAAACTCCTTCCATCTAGCTATAGGCAATAGTAGACCAAGGCCCAAATTGCACGTGACAATGTCAAAACTGCATGTATATCAGTGTGGGTTTGCCCCATTGACATGTTACAGCTGGGAGGAGTTGGGTGTAATTTAAAGGGCGACAGGCTTGTGTGGGCAGAGGGAGTGCTGAACTCTCCTTCCCACAGCTCCCCCTCTTTGCCCTTCCCCATGACCTCTTCCTCCAAGCACCTTTCTCCCAGCTAAGCCACCTCCAGTACTGGAATCCATTCAGGAGGGGACTCCTCCTCCCCCAAATGACTGTCGGCCAGGATAAAAAAGCATAGGAATGTAGGAAGCTGCCCTTATGCTGAGTCACATCTAGCCCAGTATTGTCGACACTGACTGGCAGCAGCGACCCTCCAGGGTTTCAGGCACGATTCTTTCCTTACCCTACCTGGAGAAGCCGGGGATTGAACCGGGGACCTTCTGTGTGCAAAGCATGTGCTCTATCACACTGAGCTATGGCCCCTCCCTAAGGCTCAGAGCCTACCTGCCCATATGCCCCTTTGCCCTCTGTTTTCCACATGCATGAAATAGAGGTGTTCGGGGGGGGGGGATATTCTGTTCTTCCATTCATTGTCATTTTGAAAAACCATATTCATTTTGTTATTCATTCATGCAAATCACATCCATTTTGTTACTTATTTGCTGTAATTTTCATTTTTCATTACTCTCATTCATGGTGTGATTGTGTGTGTGTGTGTGTGTGTTGCTTCTACTGATGATGGGCAGATGTCATGTTGGCAGCTGTTTCCCAACGGTTCTCACTGTGTTTGCTCATAACACCCCAGATGTTGCATCATTCCCAGGTATTGTGAGAAAGGAAAATGGCGGCCCTCACTGGTAACTGCAATTTTTATAGAGCAAACACAATTCATTTCCCACAATGCCCTAGAATAATGCATGTGGTGCACTGTGTCCCAGATCCCCTCTCCCCCAATGCCAATCTATCCCCAACCTTCTGCCCTCCAGATGTTTTGGACTACACCTCCCCAAATTCCTGACTATTAGCCATCCTGACTAGGGCTGATGGAATTAAAATCCAAAACGTCTGGAGGACATCAGGTTGAGGAAGGCTGGTGCAGCCATTTGTTGCTCAATGAATGGGCCCCATTTGGTTCCATGCTTCATTTGTTCCAAGATTATTACGCATTCCTAGGATGGGAGTGTTATTTGTTATTTGGGCTAGACTCTCAGGTTCAGAAGACAAAAGAAAAAGCGTATGTCTTAATTCTGCAAAGAGGACGAGAATTTTACTGCAGACTATGTCCACAGCGTAGCATTTCCTTTTGGTAAAGGGTATTTCATTCAGAAAAGGCCAAGCATGGTAGGGGTGGAAAGAATAATGACCTCAATTTGTTTTGTTGTTTTTCAAAAAATATTTCTGTTACTTGTTAAAAAAACAACACCATGCTTTTTATATACTGATATGCTACTCTTCCACAGAAAGGTCAGCCATTGGGTGACTAGGTGTCCTACTTTACGGAGGATAGTCCTCTATTTGAAAGTGTCCTCTGCCCAGCCTGGGTTTAAAGACCCAAAGGAAGGGAGAGTGTGCAGGGAACTTGAAGTTTCCCATCACCAGTTAGCACCTGAACACCTGATTGAGCCGGAACACTGGTCACGTGGTCAGTCTATTTAAATAATAATAAAAATACATTATTATTATTATTATTATTATTTCTAAATTTGCATCCATACTGATAAATGTTCATATGCAAATGTTATGCAAATTGGTGTCCTCTTTTTAGCTGGCATCACTGCCAGGCTCTGATTACTTGAAAAGTCTGCGTGAGAGTTCCCTTGTTTTCTTCTTTGACTGTGCCTAGAAAGTGTTGCCAGATTAGACATTTCACCCAAAGTAGGCTCATTAAAATTAGCACACATTTTAATAAGTATTTTATCTTTAGTATTTATCCAGACAGTGTAACCACACATTGGATAGCTGGGCATGACAATGGACTCTTCAGGCTAGTTTGCTAGGGATGCTACATTGTTTAACTCTGTGTCTATCCTCTCATCCTCCTCAGGTGAGAAGCCCCACAAGTGCCAGGTGTGCGGCAAAGCTTTCAGCCAGAGCTCCAACCTTATCACCCATAGTCGGAAGCACACCGGCTTCAAGCCCTTTGGCTGTGATCTGTGTGGCAAAGGCTTCCAGAGAAAGGTGGATTTGCGGAGACACCGGGAGACCCAACATGGTCTGAAATGAGAGCCATGCAAAAACTGGGGAGGGGGGGAGAAACCAACACAAACACTATGTCAACAGACTTCCTCTTCCTCTTCTGGTGGGCTGCCCTTTTCCTGCGCCTGCCTTTTTGCTCCGTTCCTCTCGCCCGCTTCCTGCCATATCGTCACTAAACAGGAAGTCATAGCAGGCTAGCCAGCATTTTGCAGAACTTTACCAAAAGCTCTTGGGATGCAAGTGGTATGCCAAGGCTGAAGAAAGGTGGGGTAAAGCCTCTTTGTCTCCGTGTCTCTTCTTTTTAAATTAAACACTGGAAAAGTAACATAAATGCCCCACTACCTTGAATTCCCCAAAGGCCCTATATGAATAAGCTACCTGTTGCCTATGAACCAGAAAGTCCTTCTCTTCCTCCCACCCCTGGTGAATTCCCCACTTAGCCTTGGTTCCTGGAAGTAAATTTTCTGGGATACCTGAACTGCACAAGTTTACATGGTAAACACACTGAGCAGTGTGACAAAGGGCAGAACAACGGTGTTTTATTTTGTACTATTTAACAGTTAAAACTGGTTTTACTTAACTATTTTCTTCTTGGGAACATTTTCAGAGTGAATGGGGATTTAGGTCTGCTTCTGATTTTGTATTTCCCTCTTATCTTTATAATGCAGAGATGGTCCGCTGTGATTCTGAAACATGCAAGTGGCAAAGAAGGTCCCAAGCCTAATGCCAATATAGTGACTTTCAGTCTTGTATTTGATCATTCCCACATTACAAGGGATCTGACTAACCATGGCAAATGTCTGGCTGCTCCCTATTTGCTGACTCCTTCAGTCTGAAAGGGGGGTTCTTGGGCCTTTCAGAGCTATGTAGCATGGAGCAGATGCACTGGGCAGCTTTTTCTCTCTTTATAGTGCTGCAGTGATGGGAGGAGGTGTGATGATGCTCTATAGGTGTGTGGCAAAAGCTTTCAATCATAAGCACATTGGCTTCAAATGTGTGTGGCAAACTTCTCTTTGACGGGCAACCGCTAAAGGATAGAGGAAACCACCAGAATGGATTGAGTGAGTCAGACACCTCTCAAACTTTGATAGGATTTGAGGGAATGAGCCTTAATAGTCTACTCAATGTTTTCTACAGGAGAAGCGCCTACTAGGCTCACTCCCAGCCAAGAGGCCTGAGTCTCCCCTTTTAGGATCGTTGGACACTGGCGTGGGCCCTGAGGCTTCCCCCACACCTGCGTAAAAGGTCTCCATGACTACTTCAGCAATGCATCGTATAAACAGAATGGACTGAATCCAATGGGTTGTGTCCAACGTTAGTCTAACTTAAGTGCCATTCTGCTCAATAGGTCTACTCTAAGTAGGACTTACACTGGATGCAACCTAACAAGTCCTTTTCTAAGCCTGGTCAAGCTTGTCAAATACATATTAACTGAGCTGTATCGTTCTGGCTTTGAGTGTAGGGTTATTGTTTTTCAAAATTGCCAGTGCAGTACGCCTCCATCTGGATTGGGACTCTAGCATCGGGGTGGGGAGGGTTTAGTGGGCTTTAACCCTTTGCATTCCCAGTCTGGATCAAGGCCCCTGCGCCTGCAATTTGAACTGACAAAAAAAGTGCCATTGAAGTGAATGGATGCTGTTTTGGTAATGCAAAATACAGGTGCAGGGCTCCTCAATCTGGATTCAGGCTGCAGCAGAAGCAAAGGATTAAAGCTTCCCTAGCTCCAGCAGACACTAGGGTCCTGATCCAGATTGGGGAGTGCATGCTAAGGTCCTGATCCAGTTTGGGGGGCATGCTGGTAATTTTTGGAGGGCAAATGAGCACTCAAGGCCAGAACTATGCAGCTAATGTAATGTGTAGTTTGGCCCTAAATTGAACGCCAGCAGTAAATCGTTGTGCCAGACGCCAGCATTTCCCATGGGCCCCATGCTCTGTTTCATTTTTCTGTCATCATTGCACACCCATGCCATTTGTTAAATCTACAACAGCCCCTTCAAGCCAGGGGTTCTAAGATAAAATGATGTTCTTCCAAATGATGGTGTCTTCCAAGAATTTCAAATCATATCTAGTGAAACCCTGGTTGTTACATGTGCGTGTTCATGCATGTCCTTTACTTTGCATTTTTGGGGAAGGAAACAGCTTACGGGGAGCTGAAAGGGAAGAGCCAAATGCAAAGCAAGCGATGCCTTATTAACTAGAAACTGATGTGGTTTGCCCTTGAGTCAAAAAGGGCAGAACTACGGGTCAGGGACTGATTTTCCTTCCTAAATGCCATTGGCATTTTATAAATAGATAATGAGTAGGTGAGAAATAGCTGATGAGCTCCTGATACACTGGTTTGAATATTTAGGCTATTTGCTCTGAAATGGTCTCATGCCTAGAAGGACCCAGGAATCACTATCAGTGTGTTATAGTAGGAATTTGCCTTAACTAATCCTGTACATACCTCATCGTGGGGGGGTGGGGAGATAATATGTTTTTACTTTATAGGTAAGATTGTAAATGCCTTTATTTAGATTTTACAGTGTGTCGTATGTTCATTGATGCGTATTTATTGGAATAATGTTTTAAATTAATAAAGTACTGATGAATCTTGGGAGTAGTATTTATTTCAATAGAAAATTTTAATCAGACTAGTACTGTGATCCTTAAGAGACTGGTTTGGAGTTCAGCACCACAAATCCATGGGCTTGCACACCCAGTGATGTAGGATTTATAGCAAAGAACATTTATTGCGTATGTGTAACAGGTATACAGTTTCTGTGCATGTCAGTATCATAATAGGGCCTGGCACTCAACAATTACAATGATCTGGGCATGTTTAGCCTGGAGAATAGAAGACTGGGGGGAGACATGCACTCTTCAAATACTTGAAAGGTTGTCACACAGAGAAGGCCAAATCTCTTCTCGATTATCCCAGAGTGCAGGAAGTGGAATAATGGACTCAAGTTACAGGAAGTCAGATCCTGACTGGACATCAGGAAAAACTTCCTGACTGTTAGAGCAGTATGACAATGGAACCAATTACCTAGGGAGGTCGTGGGCTCTCCCACAGTAGAGGCATTCAAGAGGCATCTGGACAACCGTCTGTCAGGCATGCTTTAAGGTGGATTACAGCATTGAGCAGGGGGTTGGACTCGATGGCCTTATAGGTCCCTTCCAACTCTACTATTCTATGATTCTATGATCTGTGACTTAAGGGGAGAGCGAGTCCGGATATAACTTGAAAGCATGTATAGAATGTTCATGCAAATCATGTACATGTCTCTGTCTTCCCCCTTGGTTGATGTAAAACCAGATAGTGTTCTGTTTTGCTGATATATATATATATATATATATATATATATGGCAAGATCAGAACCTCTGCTAAACATAGCAAAAAAAGGACACTGTCTGGTTTTACATCAACCAAGGGGGAAAACAGAGACATGGCTCACGTTAGCCAATATGGTGTCACTATAAGCCCAGCTTTGGCATGAGTATTTGTGTCATATCAATGGCATATATTCCTCAGTCTGACTAGTTGATCATTAAGAGTAGTACTATTGTTCTATTAGGCCATAGAGCTGACATATTTTCCAAAACAAACTCTGCTTTTGAAGTAACTTACTTATTGGTATTTATTACTCTCAGTACTTGCCCAGTGAGCAAAAGTGGTTTAAATATTCTTTTACTATTCATCTCTATAAAATCCCATGAACCAGGTTGTATTCATATCCCTTTTACAGGTGATGAATTGAGGCTCTGAAAAATCATGACCCCAGTCCAATTACAAGGATTTGAACTGTTGTCTCCCATTCAGGAGAGGACACTCACATGGTATAGAACTCCTGGCATTGTGTAATATCAGAAAATAAGGAGGGCCTCCATTCTTTGTAGTAAGCCCTATGGGCTTATTTCTGAGGACCTATTTCTACCTATTTCTGAGTATCTATCTATCTATCTATCTATCTATCTATCTATCTATCAGATTACACAGTGAGAAACAATATTTGAATGTTCTTTGCTTATGGAAAGCTAGCCATTCAAGGTTCGAAGCCTAGACTCCCCCTCCCCTGCTCCACCACACACAACATGCTATTGCAAAGAGACTTTTCGAACATGCGGAAGTGTTCAGTCATGTGATTTCCCACTGCATTCTCAAGTTTTACAGTTCCAAGAAGGTTATACCACATGATTCTTCTTAACACAGAGACTGGACCACAGAGAACATCTACACAGAAATATTCAAGCGTGTTTGGGAGCTGTTCATTCAGTAAGGCACCACAGATTCAGCTCTCATGACTCTGTGGCAGATATATCCGCAGTTTGCATGGAAAACTAAGAGAATTGTGTTTGTCGGGGGTGGGGGGACGCGGGATCAATAGTTAACATAACAAAATATATGTCAAGTGCCTATCCAAACCAGCATCCTGTTCCTTTTTCACACTATGGACATGTCTACACCAGCCCTATATCCCGGGGTAGTCCCTGCATCGTCCCTGTGTGTCCAAATGCCAACCCTGGACAACCAGGGACTTTCCCTGGGATATAGGGAACTGCGGAAAGCCCAATTTTTCTGCGGTCCTGGGACCATCCCACAGCGTGTGGGGCCGTGGGGCCGCTGCTCCTGGGTTGTCCCATCCTCCCCGCGAGTTGCAGGGCACTGAGCTGCGCGGGGGCAGTCCGTGCGCATCGGAGGTGGGGAGCAGGTTCTGTTTTGTTGTTGTTACCTTTTGCGCTCCTTCTCCCTCTTCAGGAAAAAAAAAAAAGGTGACTGCGACGTCCTGCGGCTGTCAAGACGCTGGGGGAGGATTGCAGAAGCTGGTAAGTCCATGATCCCCCCCTCCCTCTACACGCTATGGTGTAGACATGCCCTGTGTCTGTATTTCCAGTTGTATCCTAAAGCACTTATCGACATGGGCATGATGTTCCTTGGGAAGCTGGTGGCTGCCTTGTTCTGTAGTGACTTAGGATGAATACAGATGGCCACAGCCTTGCTACTTTTCCTCTCTTTTTCTTTTAAAAGAAGAAGTTCCATGTGGTGAACACTAGCTGAAGGCTGGAAGAGTTGTCTGCAAGCACTGGCTATCATGATGACCTGAGGACTTACCACAGAAAAGTCTGTGTGTGAAGGCTTAGCGCCCTGCATGTCCAAAACCTATAGGATAACGCACGCCCCCTCCACCTCCCACAATACGAAGGGCCATTTGTTATTCCATGTGGGATCTTTCAATGCAATGATCATCGGATAAACGCAAGGGTCATCCTCCCCATCCCGCAAAGACCAAATAAGACAGACAAAAAAGAAGTATAGTTTCAAAGTAAACTTTTAACAGTGAAAAGAGGGGGAAATATCTTAATAATCTAACCAACTGGGAATCAGAACAAATTATTGAGACTGTTACAGTGTGAAATTTGAAGATTGCAAATATCTTTCTTAATGTTATTACTTAGTTGCATTAAAAATGTATGGTGTATATTATGTGACTCATTATTCATGAAGCAGGTTCCATACCTTTTGTCTGCCAGAGTAACTGAAGGAGGTAATAGGAGACGCCACAGAGCACACCTTTGTTTCTCTTGCTGAATTTTTAATAACACCTCCAGCTAGCCAGTTGGTGAAGCTCTGTGCCCACCTAAGAGTGGAAAGGCAGAGCTATCTCAGAAAGACTAACCCTTTCAAGAGCTAATTTGAGCTTGTGTTCATTCACGTCGGTGATGATTAAATTACCTATCAAGTGTGCCGAGCTATCATGATTCAGGGCTCCAAAGAACAAGGTGGATTTCACCTGATTGATTTAAAATACCCGGGAAGGGGGGGGGGGGGAGAACAGATGAACTGAGAAAAGAAACGTCAAAGAAGCTACCCTTTGCTTCCTGGCATTTTTGCTCTTGGCAGAAAATGCAGGATTTTTAGTGTCCAAAATGTATTCATCATTTCTTTTTTCTTCTTCCTTTCTTTGCCCTACACTTCCCTCCAGGTGGGAAACTCAGGCAGGACCAGCCCTATCATTGGGCAGAGTGAAGCGACTGCCTCAGGTGGCAGTTGTTGGGGGTGGCAGAAACAGGCACTGGTTATTCCCTTCCGTTGGGAGAACAGAGTTTTGTGTGCCACATGGTCCATCCTGCACTCCCTAAATAGGCCTGTTGCCCTCAAGTGTAGTGGAGGATACTTTCCCATTGTCAGTATTGAAGTCAGCTTCTACTAGCAGTCCAGTCAGCTTCTATATGGAGTATGTGGGTGAGTGAGCCACCTTGTCCTTCACCTCAGACTGCAAAATGTTTTGTGCCAGCCCTGAGCTCTGATTGGTAAACATGGTTCTCTAGGCCGACCAGATAAAATCCAGGTCAGGGCTCATGTAACTTTAACAGTTGTAGAGAAAAGGGAATTTCAGCCAGTGTCATTTGTATGCAATTAGTTCCTGGTGATAGTCCCTCTTCATCACAACAGTTAAAGCTGCAGGCACTATACTAGAGTGACCATATACAAAAGAAGGCAGGGACCCGGCAACTTCAACAGTTGTGATGAAGAGGGAATTTCACCAGGAACTAATTGCATACAAATGACCCTGGCTGAAATTCCGTTTTCTCTACAACTGTTAAAGTTACATGAGCCCTGACCTGGATTTTATCTGGTCAGCCTATGGTTCTCCCCACTTCATCCACACTTTTATCTTAGAACATCCCAGAGAGGTAGGTTAAGTTACACCAGCCTTCCCCACTCTGGTGTTCTCCAGATATGGTGGACAACATCTCCATCACCAGGTTTGGGGAAGCTGGGTTAGGCTGAGAGATGAGGTTAGATTGACTGACCCAGGGGTCACCCAGCGAGTTTCATAGTTAAGTGAGGATTTGATCCCAGGTCTCCATAATCCCAGTCTATCATTCTGACCTTCATACCACAAAATTCATGTTCAGCATACTGTAGATTAATTATTGAGGAAAATATGCTAAAATGCCTCTCCAGCTCAAAGGGTGCAATCTTATGCATGTTTAGAGAGAGAAAAGTAAAACCTCAGAAGAAAGCATAGGGCTGCAGCACACTTCTTTCCAGTTTGCAGTTTTAGACATAAAAAAAACCCTTCCAAGTGACCACACTATTAAAAGTCAGTTCTATAGGTGTTTACTCAGAAGTAAGTCTCTCTCTGTTCAGGGGGGTTTACTCAAAGGTAAGCATGCATCAGATTTTAGTATGACTTGGATGTAAATGCAGTTGAAATCAATGGGATTTACTCTTGAGTAAGGAAACCAGAAGATCTCTATTTTATAAACTGGATACGCACAGCTTCGCATGATCAAAGTAAAGGAAATTCGATCCTTCACAAATGCAAACAGGTGCAAGTTTGCACTGGCGGAGTATCAGGGAAAGGGTTTAAAGGGTTTTTTAGGGATTTAAAACAATTCCTAAAAAAATCAAAGGATGAACCACTCTGGTTCAACCTTGGCAGGGCTAAAGGCCCCCTTAAGACCTATCACCCTGCTATGTTTCATCTCTTTATCTTTAAAAGTTATGCAGATGTAAGCATTTTCGTTAATTGTTATAGGAGCTCCAATGAGTGAGGGGGGAAGGCTGCCACATCCATCACAATGTCCATCAAGGACAAGAACCAATGAACTGGAGGGGGAAGGAAAGGGAGGCAGGCACAATAGCAGTGGGAGAGCAAAAAGAGAGTTCACCGGTATAGCTATGATAGTGAAAGGGAGGAGCGCTTGCAGCGCTTCTGAAATGGAGGTAAAAAATGTGGAGGCAAACCAGGGGGGAATAGGTGTGATAGAGCCCGTATTCTTGGGTTTTAAGCTATTAGGAGGAACCCTAAATGTATATGTTCTACTAGGGTGACCAGATAAAATCCAGGTCAGGGCTCATGTAACTTTAACAGTTGTAGAGAAAAGGGAATTTCAGCCAGTGTCATTTGTATGCAATTAGTTCCTGGTGAAATTCCCTCTTCATCACAACTTTTGAAGTTGCAGGGGCCCTGCCTTCTTTTGTATATGGTCACTCTAGTATAGTGCCTGCAACTTTAACAAACTTTAACAAAGAGGTGACTATACAAACTTGGGCTTTGTAGAACACAATAGTACAATACTAGCACAAAATCTTGGCATAGGTTTTGAGGAGACATGACAATGTTGGTTTGGGATGTTCAATTTGGCCACTACAAGGGCCATATTGAACAGTCACTTACTGTTTTGTATGAGGCAGCACAAAACTTTGGGCTACGTTTTGAGTGAATATGATAATATTTGAGGGGGGAATGTTGAGAAGGATCCCTGATGGAATATGTCAATACACACTATTTGCTGGCAGCACAAATCAGCACATAATTTTAATATAGGAAGGGGGTACCAAATTTGGTGGTTTATCGTTAATAGAGTTCAATTGCAGCTCCACAGATAGTGGGAAATAACTATGAATAACAATTGATAACTAGGGAAACACATCAAGGCTCCCATTTATTCACCTTATACTTTGCCTTGACAATAAAATACCCAACTATCACTATGAGTGACATTGAGGCTTACTTGCATATTTTCCCCATTTCCAGAACGTAACAACCCACAAGTGGGAGTGAGCATGCATGCTAATTTCCTGTGCGCACACCAGCACCTGCTGCAATAAACAATCCAGGGATGCTCCATCCCTGGGTTGTTTTTTGCGACGTCCAAACAACCCAGAGTTTGTTCCCATGGTTAAAAATATAATGATTAGAGGTGTGAGAGCCTGGATAAAAACTGGAAGGCAGGAGGCAGAACCAGAAACAATTGAAAAAAATCCTTTTCCCCATTTATTTTCCAGAATGTTTGGAAAATTGGGGGGAAATGTTTTTCCCAAGCCTTAACCATTCTAATAACGTTATCACTATTAATTTTCAGGAGCATTGCAGATTAAATGATCAGCCTTTATATGGAAAGATGAAGGAAGTCTTACAATATTAATTTTGAGCTAGGATAGTTGCAGTGTGTCTGGATGTTCTTGCTTGCATCTTATTCGTATTCCAGATAAAATTTCATATTATTAGTTTGGTCAACTGCATTTTTGCAGAGATAGCAGGTACTTATTCATAACCAGAAACCTTGTTGGAAGAAAAGGCCATGGAGTACAGTGGATCTGTGTATTTCATCCTTGGTAAGGTATAGTGCTGCTGCTGCACAGTCGTGGCATTAAGTCGGCTGCATGGTTCTCCTGTTGACCAAAGGGTACAAACTGAACATGCAGCTACAGGAGATCATTCATTGGACTTTGATTTGATGTCAGTGGAAATTCTGCCCTCCCCCAGAAGCTCTATCTAAAGTATCCTATTATATACTGTAATTTATAGTGGAGTAAGAGCCTTGCTTCAGGTCATTCTCCACTCTCTCCTGTTGATTGTCCTCTTGAATTTGAAGTTTATAATTCTCCTAAAGCCTTGGCTTACATAGTGCAGGAAAATCCAGATTAGGAAATGAATGGCATTCTTTAAAGATAAATAGTTAGTGTCATCTGAGGATAAGGCTAAACAATCCAGGCTGCTTTTGAGCCAGAATCTTCATCCTCAGCACTCTTTATGCAGGAGCCATTTCCCTACTTCAGCAAACTATGCTTTGATGTCATATACAACCCAGTTCTTCGTGTATGCTGTCAGCAATATACCAAATCGATCCTTTCCCGTAAACTCTCTGAAGAGCATTTGTACATGAAGACACAAGAAGCAGATATGGAAGAAACATTTGAAGAAGACATATCCTGTTTACAGATAGTGAATTAAATCTCAGAGAGCGTTATCCGACGAGCGTTTTATCGCACGCTCATTACTGCCCACTTACGGATGTTCATGCATCCTTTAGACGACAACGTCCGCCTCCCGTGTGCCTCCCACTCCTTCGGATCTTTTTTCCATCTCAAAATAGACCCCTTTTAATCTGTCTTTAAAAAAACAAAAAAACAACAACACGGAATGTGCCGCCATTTCCTACTGTGTGCAGGAAAAGCGGCGCAATATAAACGGCCCCTGAATGGGCCACATGGTCATTGCTGCTTCCTCTTTCTCTCCTCGTGTAAAGAGACTGTCTATTGTGGGACAGCACCAGGGGACCATAGTGACGGCAGGGAAACACGAAAATCCACTTGTCTGATGACGCTCAGAGTGTAGATCTTTATGTAGCAAAACAGCTACATAAAGATCTACGCCCCGCACGCTCAGGTCCTCTGGGAAGAACTTACTACAGTCGGCCAAGACTAGGCTGACAACCGTTACCCAGACTTCTCTTCTACCACTCCCAGACTGTGGAATGACCTGCCGGAGGAGACTCGTCAACTTAACAGTCTTTTAGAATTTAAGAAAGCCATAAAGACTGTTCTCTTCCGGCGGGCATATCCAGTGGAATTTTAGAATGTTTTTAGGATGTTTTAGGATGTTTTAATGCAGGTTTGATAATGTGCGTCATGTTTTAATCAGTTTTATGTATTTTATCATATTGTTGTTCCCCGCCTTGATCCAAACGGAGAGGCGGGTAAGAAATAAATTATTATTATTATTATTATTATTATTATTATTATTATTACTACTACTACTACACACACACAAGGAAGGTACCAGTAAGCTTGCCGGGTAACTCAAAAGATTCTCAAATGTACAACAAATCTCTTCTTAAAAAGTTTCAGAAATCAAATCACAGATTTCCCATGCAATGTGTAATTTGAGTTTTTATTCTGGCTGCAGAAAGTCAGGACTGGTTTCATGTATATTTAAAAAGAGGTAAAATTCAATCTCTTTTATTGCCTTCAATTCTTAAAATCATATATATAAATAGCCATCTCAGATATCTAAATGTTTATGTAGTCAAAACACCACCATCCACACAGAAGAGGGGGGAATCCACAGACTTGGAGGAACCCCATGTTTTACAGAAGTTAATTTTTTTTTTAAAGGGGGGAAAAAGACCCTAAAGAAAGAAGGAAACCTCAAGATAGCCCAATGAAGACTGGACATGCTCAGTGGGCATGGAATGCTGACTGACAGCTGTGGAAGGGAAACAGAAAACTGGGGGAGGGAGGAGGAACAGAATGGGCATGGCTGGCACATTGGATAGGAGCAATCTACACTGCAACATTTTGTTGTAGGTCCCACTTGTAGAATGCTATTGGTAAGCTATCCATAAGTATGTTGGTCAGGGAAGCCCAGATGAATATCTTCATGTAAGGAAGTAAGCCTGCAAAATTTCATTGGATTAATAGAGAAATTATTTAATTAATCAATTTATATACTCCTTACCATACCTAAAGATAGCTCTAAGCTATCCTTCCCCAAGCTGGTGCACTCCAGATGCAACTTCAACTTCCATCAGCCTTATTCAGCATGGCTAATGGTCAGAAATTCTGGAGATTGCAGTCTAAAGCATCTGGATGGCACCAGGTTGGGAAGACTGCTCTAAGAGGTTATAGTCCCCTTGGATGGAAGCAACATGGTCTCTCTGGTGGCAATATCCAATCTTCCAAACATTCAGGTCTTATGTAGGATGAACCTGCAGGAAAATCGCAATAAGGTAGATCCTAAAATGATAGTTCTCCAGTTTGTGGACAGGTTAGCGCCATGAGGAGATTCTTTAGTTTTTGGAGCTACAAAAAGTTATGGTTGTCAAAGTTTAGAAGAACTTTAGAAGATCGTCATTGAAGAGACAGGATTCTTAAAGGTAGGGATAATTTATTTATGCAAAAGGGAGTTGGGAAACTAGTTCAAGAACAGAGGCAAAGGTTAAGTTTGAAACATTCAGGTTTTATTGTGCCACAATTGTTTACAGAAAGGAAAATTCTGATTAGGACATGACGGCCTAGCTGATTGTTCCTAATAATAGTGATAGCAGGAGAGAAGATGATGTCCAGGAGTGGGGAGGTTGATAGGCATATGGTAAAGTGGTACTTGGAGGTCCAACCAAAATGAGATAATTCAAGTTGCAATGACAAGGGGTGGGCTACACAAGAGGTGTAATGGATAGTGAGATGGGATAGCTGATGGGAGTTGAAGCCCAAATCATCCAGTGGGCACCAGGTTGGGGAAGGCTGGCAGTAGAGTACAAGTAAGTCATGGACGTTAATTACAATAAAGTGGGTAGTGAACATGCTACCATCAGAATCATCCATTTGTTCCTAGCTGCCATGACGAGTCTTACCCATGCAGCCTTTCCCAGAACAAAATACTTATTCAATATATTAGGCATGGTGCGAGGGTAAGGCCAACAAAATACACATGTAAAACCCATCATGGCTGAACTTCTCGGCAAGAATGGCCTAGCTCCTGTTGACTGAGATCCTGCGATCCCACCATCTGTCATAAGAACGGGCATGTTGCTAATAAGTGATTGCTCCAAGGGCTAAACCAGGAGAGACATCGGGAGGCAGGTGATCCATCTCCCAACAGTTGCAGGTTTTGTTTGCTGTTGTAATGCAGACCAAACAGGCAGGAAGTGTCCCAATAGAGCTGCTGTTGAAATGTACCAGCATGGGGCTGGGAATTTGATTGGTGCAGCTTGGGGGTTGCTGACTCCTCATTCCCTCTGATCATTTTTTCCAATCAAAATTTGGACGTCCCAGTGGCTCTCCTATACACAAGGAAATGATACAGGGATCCTGAGGTTCATTTTTTAAAAAAAGAGGAAAAAAAGAAGAAAAAAAGTTGCCTGAAAACTGATCCTGACTCTCTCGGCATCTCATCTAGTATGGCGTCAGTTCATCAGATGAATCTTTATCGCACCTGCTCGTTATATGCATATAAAATATATGAAGAGCAAACATCAAGCTGGAGGAAAGACGTCTGCATCTATAAAAATGTCAGGCATGCCTCCCATGGGGACATTTACTGCCCATTGCCTGACAAAGATTAACTTGGTATTGCTCATAAAATCTTTCAGAAAAAAGTAAAAAGGGAGACATTTGGATGGGTAACTGCCTTAATATTCTGATTTTCTTCAACACAGTAAAAAAGAGAAAAAGGAGGAGGGTTGAATCCAGATTTGGCCATCCTTAGAATGCCTCCATTGAAATCAGTGGGACTTAAGTGAGTCATGACTAACTGAAGCCCTGTGGATTTCAATGGGTCTACTCTAAGGGTGACCAAATGTGGATCCAACCCAGAAAGTACTAAGAAATGAAAGAGCTTGTTAGTTTGTAAGCTTGAATCTTTCTTTAAAGCATTCCTGATTCCCAGACAAATGCTAATTTAAACTATTTTGGGGGTGGGGGGTGTCATTTCTGAAATCCCCATTCTCTCCCACATTGGAGTGAATGGGAGGATTTTTTTCAAGCTGAAGTTCTCTGCGAGGACAAGGAGAGGAGTAGTGGGCCAGTCGGTCAAGTCCCACAGGCCACTTCTGGTCTATTAAATATCAGCTATCGAATACTGTTGTACTCTAAATGAGATTCTAAACCAATTATCAAACACAGATAACTTCCCATTTTCCCTAGCAGTGAAAAGATCCGAGGGTTCAGGATGCCATCCTACAATACACTTAGGTAGGAGCACATCCCATTAAATTCAATGGGGCTTATTTCTGAGTAGACAAAGATAGGAGTGCACTATAAGTTTCCTTTGGGGCAAGACAGCAGGAGAGACTCATGTAATATTTGCTTTACTTCCAAATATGCAAGCAAAGCCTTTTGGAAGCAGGCGGGTATTAAATACAGATATCAACTATTCGTAAATACTCAGTAAATTGTCAGAGTATGCAATGAAAATTCAGTAGCAAATCCCTCCAACTCACATGTGCCTAAAGCTTGATGCAACCTGGGCTGGATCTACGCTAGTCCTTTTTATCAACATTGAACTGCACTAATAATTGTTGGGGCAAATGACATTCCAGATAACGCTTTTCTAGCATTATTTCCCATTTTTTATTTTGTATTATCAAAATACCGCAACGGATGTCACTGCATGCGCTACGAGGTATAAATGTGCAAGAGGGATATAGTATCACTATGCTATATCCCCCGATACGAGACAAGGTGTAGTTCTGACACAAGGTGTAGATCTGGCTCAGGTTGTGCCTAATCTTGTGCCAAACTTTGGCCATTTGGATTTAAAAGGTAATCTTTAAAACATTGGATTGTTTCCAAGCAATTTGTTCCTCCCCAAGCCTGATTATTTTGAAGCCAGCGTTTTGGAAGGAAAGTGACAACAACAGCAACAGCATGGGTCCTCCACCTGTGCTATAGAGTCTAGACAGTATAGAACTTGAAACAAGGTGGCCGTAGCTCAGTGGTAGAGCATCAGCTTTGCATACAGAAGGTCCCAGGTTCAATCACTGACTTCTCCGGATAGGGCTAGGAAAGAATCCTGCCCGAAACCCTGGAGAGGAACAACCAATCAGTGTTGACAATACTGGGCTAGATGAACCAAAAACCTGACTCAGTATATGGCAGCTTCCTCATATTCCCTTATATTGATATTTGCCTCAAAATATCAAAACAGTGTCAAAGCACGTTCAAAGCAGCTGCACAAATGACAGAAAAACACACATCAATGTTTTTTTTTTTTTACTGGTCAGTATTCATTTTTCACTCTGACTGTTGCTAGTGCTTGGATAGTGTCATGTTTTCCCTACTATTACTTTGCCTTCACTGTGCACGGCCTCATTCACACGCATTGCTGCTTAAACCTGTTACTTGTAGTGAATGAGCCACATGGTTTTGTTGACAAATGTTAATGATGTCATCATGTCAGATTAGGGTGACCAGATAAAATCCAGGTCAGGGCTCATGTAACTTTAACAGTTGTAGAGAAAAGGGCCATGGACTCACACCTTAGGGCAGAGCTGTATATTAAAAAAACAAGGCTGTTTCAGAAAATGGCAGTCCTGCATTCAGGTCACCCCTTCTACTCCATGAGGCATAGTACAACTTATCCTGTGTCTTGACGTCAATATGGTTGTTCATTTCTGTGCCTGACATAATAGGTTGCCATCAGCAGGGGTGAATAGGGTGACCAGATAAAATCCAGGTCAGGGCTCATGTAGCTTTAACAGTTGTAGAGAAAAGGGAATTTCAGGCAGTGTCATTTGTATGCAATTAGTTCCTGATGAAATTCTCTCTTCATCACAACAGTTAAAGGTGCAGGCACTATACTAAAGTGACCATATACAAAAGAAGGCAGGGCCCCTGCAACTTTAACTGTTGTGATGAAGAGGGAATTTCACCAGGGACTAATTGCATACAGATGAGCCTGGCTGAAATCCCCTTTTCTCTACAACTGTTAAAGTTACAGGAGCCCTGTCCTCCTTTTCATATGGTCAGCCTAATTTCATCAGAATGTAAAATCATCATCATCATCACGGCTGATGCTAAAGGTAGGTCGGGTCAGGCACCAGGCCTACAGCCAGCCTAAACATTCAGGAGTGGTGCCAAAAAAAGGGGGGGCAGTTCATTTGTTTTACAGGCCTTTTAAAGACAAAAGTGTAAACTGTTTTTTAATCATTTGTTTGTAAACAAAAATAAATGGGGAGCCAGAGAAGATTTAGGGGAGCCAGGCCCCCTAGCCCCGCTTTGACTATGGGCCCGTCAGCCCCATACCAAGAGTCCACACCCCAGCAGGGGCCCACTGACAAGAGCCTTCTGGACTTGTTCCTCCTCTTCCTCCTTGCAACCTGGACTCCTTGTTTGCCTGCCTCTTGCTCTGGTCCAGACAACAGCGGTGGTGAGAAGGAGGAGCCCCTGCCTACTTGTTCCCTGGCTCTCTGCCTGGCAAGCAAGCAAGCAAGTGGTGGCCATGGTGAGAAAGGGGTTGAGGAGCAAGAGCAGGTGGTGACAATGGTAGGGAGAAGGGAGGGGCCCCACTGAGGGTAACTTGCCCAAGGGCCCTCAAAAATCTGTAGCTGGCACACCATCATCATCATCATCATCATCATCATCATCATCATCATTATCATCGTTTTTCATTCTTGAAACCAAAAAAGCCATACAATAAAAATGGAGACTGAAACATAAGTCATTTTTCAATAGCAAACCGATATAAGATCGAGATTTGAAATTATATCAAAGACTAAACATTCAGCGGTGTGACTGGAACTAATCAGTGCAGCTGCTATAAGAGCACAAGGCCTTTGAATTTCCGTGCAGTTTTTATTTTGCTCATATAGAACGTGAAAGAAAATCATCCAGTTTCAAAACGGTTACAGAGTGACTTGTCTACTTTCTCCTAGATTAAGTTATGGTACAAACCTTGCATAATGTCGGAAGCAATCTTTCGCCCTAACACAGAGTAGACGATTGCTTCACACATCATACAGATGTTTGTCAGGAGCCCAGAGTGATCCATAGCCAAGCTGGAGTCCTGGTGACATGCATCTAAATATATTTGCAAACATGCTTGCTGCATTAATCATTTGACATTATTGTGCATATAAATGTTTTACATTTCTACCTAAACAACAGAATACACGATCCAACCTCCTGTATGCACACAAGGAGCAGGCTGTGGAGTCTTTTGCTCACGCTGGGAGGCCCTGGGGTTCAGAGGCACATGCTTTCCAGTGCTCAGTACCTGTGCATACACAAATGGTGCAGTCCTGTTTGTTTGTTTGTTTGTTTGTTTGCAGGATGTGCTGGTTTGGCACTTCCTGCGGTGCCGATTTTTAGGGCAGTCCTAGACGTATGACTCGCCTAGCTGAATACAAGCCACTGGGCCTGATTTGAAAAGCTGCCTGTTTTTGCAGTTGCTGGCAGGTGGCAAGAGCAGACAGTTTATTGAGCTCCAGGTGAACCTCCCCCCCCCCCCAATATATGGCTGATGGGCTGTCTTGGCCACTTATGAATCCCTCCCAAGATGGTAGCAATTTGCATAAAATTGGTATGTGGTAATTTAAATGTATAGGTGCAAATTTAGAAATATTTATAATTCAAACAGAAATGCAGTACATCTCACCATAGTGTAGAAGACTGGGACCAGGTAACCTGTGGGCCGGCCTGCTGCCCAGGTGCAAACTCTTGATGGACAACCGTTCATTCGGTTTGTTACCTTTAAAATAGAATTGGACAGAGGTCGCCTTTCAAATAGAGGACTGTCCTCCATAAAAGACGACACCTGCTCACCCTAAAAGCGAGCCCTAGTTGAGTTTGCAGCTGCTGAGCCTTTTAGAAATAGAATTAACTGCTGACCCAATCAACAATTAAAATTTGTGCCTCGTTTCTTCTTCTCAGCCCACTTTACTTTTTCTTCCCCACTTTCCTCCAGTCTGAGCTGATGGCCAATTTGCGGTCAGAAACCCCTCCTCCCTAATAGTTTGAACACGGATATTTGTGAAAATATTGTAACAGCTGTGATCAGTTGGTACATGTACATTTCAATTCAACTAATAGTAGCCATGCTTAAGACACACTGAAATAAAGGGTCAAACAACTAACCTGAGCCCCGTTGATTAAATGGCATGTAAAGGTGACTAGCTTCATTTGGATTGGGGATACAGTGTACACAAGAAGAAAGCAGTACCTAACCTATAAGCCAGTTTAGTCCTAAGAAGAAAACAACTTCAAAAATACATGCTAGCTAGCTTAAGTGGTTCAGGGATCACACTAAAAATGTGTAAGGAGGAGATCTGTAGTGAGGAGTTGGCAGCTACTAGTGGTAAATCATATTCTACAAAAGTATTGCTCAAGCCAGACACTTTGAACAGAGACTCAAAGTGCCAAGGGGCAGGGGAAGCAGCGATGAATGAAAACACACCATATTGTTCACGAAGTGGAGATGCTTGCCTGAGTAGCAATCAGGATCAATAACAAAGCTAACCCATAGCTAGAAAAAAGAAAAAGAGCAGAGGAGAAAATGCACAAGATCCAGTCAAGTGGGGTTTCAAAGAATGGGTAAAAGGGAAGCAAACAGAAAGACAACGGTTGTGTGTTCCATCCACTTTGAAGCATGGTGATGCAACCTGGATTGGGGAAGAAACTGTGAAGGAAATACACGTTAGAACATATCACCGTTGGCCTGGAATCAAATGAGAGGTGGCAAACGGACAACGAAGCAATCACGCTATCTTGACTGGCCACAAAATCAGTCTAGGGATTGCCAAACCTGTAGGAAACGGAGTGTTCATGAGGGCCCCTTCCATAGGCACCTGACAGTGAACGAACCAAACTGCTCTTCTACCGCAGATTGGCTCACAACATCGAGAAATTGCATGGGATGAGAAATCACACAGGAAATAAAGGAAGACAAAAGCCACCCGTGTCTCTTTGTGCTAAGCGAGGGGGGAAGACACAGGTCAACACCAAGTAAAAAAAAAATGTCCGCTTAAGGAATTACGGTGTTCAGTGTTTGACTACTAATGGAAATACTGGGGATCGAAAGGCAAAAATGTTACATCCTATTATTACTACTAATGCTAATTAATAACAATAAAATATTATGCTCTGAAAGCTCTCATTTTGAACATTGGCCCCAGAATTAACCGTGGCTTCAAGGGGATTGCAAAGTCCAATGAAATGCATAAGATGGTCCTTGGGTATGAAATTCTTTGACTTCAGATTTTAAAAATGGGGGGGGGGGGTTAGGGATGTGTATCATATTGTTAAAATGTCCGATAAAGCTTGTGCTTTATATTAAAGTGAGGCAAGCCATTCCAGGTTTATGTAGAGGGAGGCAGAAAGCCAGATTGAGGCGGCAACCACTGGCAGTTAATTTGGGGTGTCATGAAAGGGTAGCAAATTATTAGTTATTTAGGGGGCAATCCTATCAATTGCGCCCTCAGTGATCAGAAACCCTGGAAGTCAGAGGTGCCTGATCATCTGATGCAGGGTGGGGATGTCTTTCGCTTCCCTGTCCTCCCACCCTGCAGATTTTGTTAGATGGCTTTTATCCTATCTAGTGAGGGCACTTCAGAGAGGGATGCAAGGAGGCTGGAAGAGGCTTTGGATAACTCATATACTGGCCTCTCTGACCTCCTTCCTCCTCACCCTCCAGAATGCCCCTTTCTTCCTCTTTCGAGGTCAGAGAGCAACCAGTGCAGCTTTTTATGTGCCAGCTCCACGGGGGTGGGGAAGGAGGCAGATCTCTAACTCCCCCTTTCAAGGTCGGAATTCTCTCTCTGACCTTGGAAGGGGGAATCAAACAATCCTATGGTCCCTGGGACGTTCATCCAGGGAACAGATGATTGCTTTCTTGATCTATTCTTATTGTATTCTTTACAGTCAGGGTGAAGCATTTTTGTATTTTCTGCCTCAGGTGCCAAAATAATAATAATAATAATAATAATAATAATAATAATAATAAAATATATTTATTTATTACCCGCCTCTCCCTCAGGGCGGGGAACAACATTGATACAAATGACATAAAATACATAAAACTGATTAAAACATATAAAATTAATACATTATTAAAATACAGATAAAACTCTTAAAATTCGACTGGGTAGGCCTGCTGGAAGAGATCGGTTTTTATGGCTGGCCTTCTTGTGGGGATGAGGGGGGATTTGCTTCTCCACCTGAGGAAACAAAATGTCCTAAGCTGGTCCCGGCCATGTTTCAAAGACAGACTCAAAGCCAATATTGGTGATATATTCTCAAAAAAAATAAACAACAAAGCATTTACTGTGGTTACTTTTGTGTGTGTGCCTCACAATAACAATATGGGTGTTCCTTAATAATATCACAGGTGATCTGACCAGTAGGTGTGGGGAGGGGCTGTTTCCTGCCGAAACAAAATGGCAACCTATCTGGCCGCTGTATCATTCTGGCTGGGGAAATGCTGGCTTTGTGGTTTTCATATCTGATATGACAACTCTTCCAACTCTGCTTTTATTTACCGAATGCTGAACATCTCTGAAATGTATACCTGAGTGTTGCCCTTGTGTGTCACACATTAAAATATGCAGACAGATAAAATGACAAGTATAAAAATAAACATGTTGCAGAGGAAGTACATGCTACAAGCAGCTTTTCCAAGCGTTCTTCAGTGAGGTGATCCTGTCACTGGAACCAATGCAAATAGGTTCCCCATTACACCACCTCTGTACCATACAAGTTTGAAGTATTATTTCACATAATAAAGAAGGGAGTTCCTGTTTAATAACATTGGAAGTAGCCTAACCCTGAGTCAGTCCATGAGTCAATGTAGCTGAATACCGTCTACTCTAAGTGGCAGCGGCACTGCAGGCACAAAGGTGAGTGAACGAGGGGCTTTTGCCATACCTGCTTCCTGGGCCTCATCTTCACGAGCACAGGAGAAACGTGCATTGTTGTTATTCTCTGCTGTATGCTGAAATCGGCTCCACTCTATCATTGTTACACCACAGAGCCAGCTGGAAAAGATAAAGGCCTCCTCCACACGGGGCGTTTAATGAGCCTTGAAGGCTCATTATAAATTTTACCTACACACGAGCGGAGCGCAAAACGGGCGTACAGGCGCGTTATCTCCCCGATAATGCGCATTTTCGAACGCGCGTTAAATAGCGACTTTTATTTTGCTCCGGCCGTTAAAGCGCATTTTCGCTGTGTGAACAAGCGATTATGCGCATTAACTACCTGGAAAGCGCTTTTTGGGCATCTTTTAATGCGCTTCGCCGCTTCCCGCCGCCTCCCGTGCAGAGGGATTGTGAGTAAATGCGCCTCCGCGATAATGCGCATAATCGCGGAACCAGGCGCAAAGGCGCATTCTTGTGGAGGGGGCCATACTTCTGGGGGTGGGGGGGGAGTAGAACCAGCATCATTCAGAGAGGCGCTTGTTACCCACCCCACTTGATGCTACAGTTTAATGAATGGGAATGGGGAGTAACCAATCCACTATACTGGCTCCCCATGAGAGCATCCCACTGGCACAAATAAAGCCCACTCCAAAAATTATCACCCCAGCCCTAATACTATATCAGAGAACCCAATTAATGCAGATCCCAACTCTGGAGCTCTGCAGCTCCAGAGCTAACACCCTATCACACACAGAAGAGAATTAACACAGTCCTTTGCAACTCTGGAACTGCGGAGCTCCGGAGCTAACAACGGATCAGAGAAGGGAATGAACAAAGTTCTGAAGTTAATTAATGCAGGAAGTGCATAGACGTCTCTCAATGGGATCACTAGGAGTGAATGGGGGAAGGGCCTGCCCACATCACAGCCAGATCACAGGCATGCCAAGTATTTAATGTGGAGGCATGGAGGCACATTGCAGATCATGGCTGCTTTAACTATAAAGAACACCGTAAAAAGGCTTTTTCAGGCTGAAGTGCTGGTTGGGAGCATGCTGGCCATGACGTCATGTGCCACAAAGGACCTCTAAATGCAGCCAAGCTACAGGAAACTCCCTATGAAGACTGCCTCCTGGTCCTACGTACTAGAGATGCTTGTGATTGAACTCAGAGCTCCCTGTACACAGAGCATATGCTAGCTTCTAGCTGGCTAATTTTGGAGATAAAGTCAAACAGAGCATGAAACAGGTTTACTGGTTGTCATTTGCATTTCTTCTGACACTAGATCACACCTGCGTCTTCACCAATTGAGAAGTGCAACATGAGCAAGTGAGGGTGGATATGTGTAAATGGGCTGTCATAGATACAACACTGCAGATAGAACATCCATACTACTTGTGGCACAGTACTTTTTAGTGGAGTCATCTCATGCATCTAGCTGCCAATCTTTAAACCTTTATGCAAATGTTCTCTTACATTCTTCTCTAATATGGGTAGCCAATAGGTATCACAGCTAAATCTCATTGTAATGACAGCAACAAGCCAGCATCCTCCACTGCACCTGAGACCAGCAGCCTATCTTACATAAGGGGTGAAGGACAGGCCATGTAGTATACACAGCTCTGTCCTCCAAAAGCGGGGAATGGCCAGGCGGCTCCAATGCTGTCCCCTAGTATCTGCTGCCTGAGGCTGTTGCCTCACTACTTTATGGTAGAGCCAGCCCTGCCTGAGGTGAAGGACCTTTCTATGTACAGAAATCCACTAGACTGGCAATTAAACCTTACTTCAATGTGGGCAGAGGTCCAGCTTAGGGGGATCAGAGCAGGTGGCATGGTGCACATACAGCTCTGTCCTCCAGCTCCTTCCTGCTACTCCCTGCCCTGAGGCAGCTGCCTCACTCTGCCTAATGGTAGGTCTGGTCCTGTTTGGACAGCCCACCTGCTGAGAGCCTATCTGTGTAAAGGCCTTCTGCACATAGGGACACATACTATGAGGCGGTATATAAGTGTAATAAATAATAATAATAATAATAATAATAATAATAATAATATAATAATAATCTGTAACTGTATTCCCCCCAATGTACTCGTCATATGATTTATGTCTACATGCATTGGGGACTATGTGCAGAAGCTCCTATGCACATGTTCTGCTGTCCAAACGGATTTCAAGCTGTTTCATTTTGTGTGTGTGTGTGTGTGTGTGTTTCTTCTGCTTTGGGAAGACATTGAATTTTAAAGCAATTTAGAGTAATTGCCACAGTTAGGATTAGATACATATTTATTACATTTATATCCTGCCTTTTTTCCTCTTGCAAAGAACACAAATCAGCTTACATGGTCCTCCTCTCCGTTTTATTCTCTCAACTGTCCTGTGAGGTAGGTTAGGCTGAGAGATAGTGACTGGCCCAAAGTCACTCCGTGAGCTTCATGGCCAAGTGGCAACTAGAACCTGGATCTCCCGAGTCCCAGTCCACTACACCACACTGACTCTTAATTGTTCAAATTCTCAGGTCACCATCTCCGGATGTGAACATAAAGCAAACAGCTCCGGAAAGTAAATATACCCACCCAGCGATTTATTTTCCCAAATCACTCCTTTGGCTAATGTTTCCAAGACAGTCCACGCGACACATCTGGTGCAAACCAAACATTTTCAGTCAGTTGGATCGCAAGGTTAATATTTGCCCATGCGATTGCTCAGGCACTTTATGACGTTCTTGAGCTATGAGAAAAGTCAAAGGGCCATTACCAGATTGTTGGCAGCTTTCAATCAAAGTTGGACCTGGGCCCAGGTGTGTGCAAAGTAAACCTAATCTTGGACTTCCTGGATCAAGTTTGTCTTTTTTTAACACTGATGGTACACTTAGGTCTGTGCATGTCAAACAGATAACTGATCGTGAGGCGGGGAGGCAGAAGGCAGAGTAAATTCAGAAAGAGCATCCAAGTTCAGAACATGTTTCTCAGATGTTCTGGACTTGGATTCCCCTTTCTGAACTTATTCTGCCTTCTGCCCCTTGCCCCTGATCAATAATCTGATGCACATGGATGGTGAGTCTCATGTGCAGTTGGTTTTCAACATGCTGCTGCAAGCAAGAATCTGTGGTCTAATCCAGCACTGGCAGAAGAAGAGGTCATCCCTGATCCCCTCCTAAAGCAATACATAGAGAAATTATAATTAAAACAAAGCAGTAGTACCTAGTGTCCCAATGCCTTTGCAAGGCCCACCATCGATGCAAACAATAAAGCCCTCACCACCCTGAAAAAAAGCTGGCACTCCATGCTCCAAAGCTGCTGGGTCAGGCTACCATTTTAATTTCTCTCAATGCCCCCAGTGTAGCATCATTCTGGGACATTGTGTGAAGTTGAAATGGTAGCTCTCAGCCAGCAGGTGTGCCTTGGGAGTGTTGCTGTGCCGACCTGACAGAGCCAACCAAGAGTAGAAGGGGTCCACCAGAGGACACTTTGCCCAGTGGCCCCTTGAACCAGGTGCAGGCCTTGGTCGCAGCTCTTCCTGGACACCCTTTTTCCTAATTCAGGCTGGAATGATGGGGCAGTGAGGGCTGCAGTCTCGGTCACAAGGCCATTGTGAGTCAGTGAGGGTTTTCTAGGAGGGGCCATTCAACCTTCACAGAGAGTTTGGCTGGTGAGGGAAGAAAAGAGCTCTCTCCTTTAGGAGCTTATCCTTCCTTGGAACTTTGCAAGGCTCTCCCCCACCCCAATTTGAAAATTACTGAGTTACATAGGTACCAAATATCACCAGGGGACAGAGAATATCATTGGTGGCATTTTTCCCCATAGGTTGTGAACCTACCTCCAGGTGATAAACCAGCTGTAAATCCAAATCCATAACTATGTCACTGGTGGTATAACCAAAGTTTAATCTCAGAAGCAGCATTCCACCAGGGCTGAGCTTTCTGCTGGAGCACATTGCCTTTCCAGCACAGCTAAGTGCCATCAGGTTTACTACAGTTTTGCTGCACTTTAGATTCTGTGTGTACACTTAGTGCTTTCAGGCAGGAGTTTCTAGTTGCCACAGCCACATGCATTTTATAGATACAGGAATCTGAACTAGGACCATGGTCAAGTTAAGAGAACATGAAAGCAAATGGTGAGGTTTGCATTCATTGCACCATATAAAGCTTTGCCACAGCTTCTTCTAGAGATTTTGGTAATTAAATTAATTCCTAATTCACCGCAGGAGTGTCTCGGGGTCTTCTGCTGCTCTCACAGGACAGTATTTTTAGCCTGGCTTTGTTCATTGAGCACTTGGAATGTTGGTGAATGTTCCATACCATCAAAGCAGCTCAGCCATTTAGTATCAGAGGACTGACTCTCATAAGCACAATGCACTGTAAGTAGGCAATATAGAAGACAATATAGATAGGCAGAGGAACAGTGCCTTGGAAGCAATTGGCAGCCTTAGAGGCACCAGTTGTTCTTTTGACTGGGCAATTTTCATAATTCTACTTTAATTTAGGCAACCTGAATGCTAATTTGTGTGCTATAATAAAGCTTCATACACTAAAATGGGTGGTCTTAGGGAAAACACATTTGTACAATTCCCTTTCCTTGTAAAAACATCATTCTAGATTGCCGTTCTTTCTTTATGTGTCATTATGCAATGATCTTTCTGATACTGGATTGTCTCCACTAGGGCTGTGACTGGATCCAGAGCTGGATCCCAAATCTGGAGCGCATCGGGCCGATCCAGGCCGATCCAGGCCCAATCCGAACCAGATCGGATCGGACCTGTATCAGGCTGGATTGGATCCGCGATCCAGATCCACTCCAGGTACGTCCCCGTTCTCTCTCTTCCTCCCCCCAATTGTCCTGCTTACCTGCAGCCTCCTCCACATTGTCCTGCATAGTCCTGCCTCCTCGCTGTGGGCTGCTGCATTTCCTGGTCGCAGCGGGTGATGATGTCACCTGCCGCGACCAGGAAATGTGGTGCTCTAATTGGTTAGAGCACCACATTTGCCGGTCGCGGCAGGTGACATCATCACCCGCCACAACCAGAAAATGCGGTGGCCCACAGCACGGACGGAAGGCAATGGCAGGACGATGGCGGAGGAGGCAGCAGGTAAGCAGGGCGATTGGGGGGAGGGAGGGGGGAGGGGGAGAGCGGGAGGGAGGGCTCTGCACGGACCCAGAGCGGATCCGGATCCAGATACGAGGCAAATTGGATCGGGCCCGATCCGGACCTCCCAGATCGGGATCCAGATCAGATTGGGGGGTCCGTGCACAGCCCTAGTCTCCACATAATTTTAAAAAGCAGAAAATAACTGTTGTATTTCCTCACATATATACAATTCATGTATAACTTTCTAACAGGACTTAAAAACACTGGCAGTACAAATGGGATGATTAAAGGATCAGGTAAATGAGGGTTTGTTGTAATACACACATTTATTTTTTTGCTCACTGGAGACAGGATGGATTGCTACATTCTCCCTGAGTAAACCACTTCAATGGGTTTATCAGTAACGGACAATCTTGTCAGTCGTTTCTCCTTCCCAGTTTCTGCGCCATTGGGAGCCGTTGCTCTTGATTTTCTTCTTTCCCTCTCAGATAAGCATGGACCCAGCTGTAAACATGACACAAAAAGTCCTTGCAGAGGAAGGATTTATGCTGTCTGATTAGCTGGATAGTTTCTTCATGCTTCAAACTCATTACATTAATGTGGCGCCCTGGAAGGCAGCGCGCCACATAACAATACCAGAAGGCTTAACCCCATAATCCGTGGCAAAGGTCTGGTGAAGTGTTACACTCCTTTCATACAGCCCAATCCCACAAGCCAACAATGTATAGGCTGGAGCCAATTGAGTCTCACTGGAAACAATGAGAAATGAGTGCCTTGAATCCAGGTTCTTGGCTTTAGTAAGCTTGTAGATGAGGTTGATTGATAGTACCAGCTTATTTGGAGAGAGGTTTCGACAATGACTTCAGAGCCTGTAGAATCAGATCAGTCTTCTAAAGAGATTTGAGCGTTGTGGCTTTCAGTTTTACAAGTGAACAGATTTGCAGTCTCATTAAAACCCTACGATCAAACCATAATTATCTGGCAAATCTGCATAGTTTTTGCCATGTTGGTACTCTCCCTGATCTTATGATGAGCATAGTTGTGATAGAGTTCAAAATGCAATACGTCAGAATTGCTGTAGCAGGTTCATCGTCCTATGCTAGGTGTCCATTCCAAAGCCAGGATAGCAAGTGAATACCAAGTATGTTTTCCCCATTGCAGAGGTCCCCGGGATGGCCAGAATGAACTTTTCCCACTGAAGTGAGGCTGCTGAAATTAAGAAAGCTTGGAGTAACTTGGAGTGGACCTTTGCATGAACGCACTGTGAGCTCAGTTCAGTTCTGGTACCGAAAACAAATTCCTATGCTCAGAATGCACTCCCAGGCACCATGTTCTTTTATTTTAAATCAGTGATCTTGAACTTCAGGATGATGGGACAGACCTGGCCCACCTGGGGTCCTAATCTAGCCCTCCAGGATTCCCCAGGCAGACCACGCTTCCTTCCCCTGGCCCCACCCTCTTTCCTTCGACTACCAATCATTTGGTAGTTTTCTGGCTTTTGAGCAGTTCCCCTGTCCCCCTTCTGAAAGGTTGAAATGCCTTTGATAAGACTCAGTGACTGGCAGTAAGAAACTTTAAGCTATACTATGCTGGGTGGGGTTTTGTTTGTTTGTTTGTTTTTTGTATTTTTAGCCCCATCCTTTTGCCTTTGGTCCTGCCCACGCCCTGGAATGTGGCCCCTGAGAGCTTCTCCCAAATTAAGTCCAGCCTTTGGGCTGAAAGAGGTTTGACACCGCTGCCCAGTACTAAAGGCTGATGCAGTTGTGGTGTGTGAAAAACACACATAATGATACTGACACATTTGTCAAGTGCCGGCTCTTCCCCGCATTTGCTGCATCACCACAGTGGCCGGATGTCAATGCGGCGCCCAGTCTGCTTACCCACATTGCCCACAATCTGCTTGTCCACACACAGTCAGCATCACCTTTCCATTGGAACCTATGCATGGGTTGGCCTTAGCACATCAGAGGTCTGTGCTGCAGAGGCTGCTATTTCTAGGGTACTAACTAGCGAGATAATTTAAATGTGACACTGAGCACATGGAGCCCAGCATGAGTAAGGGTTGTCATTGGTTTTTTTCCTTAGCATTTCACATTTAAACCCAGGCAGGGACTCTGAGCAACCCGTGACTGGTTGTTGTGCTTCTGAATGGTTTTTATGCACAATCCTAAACACTTATGCCTTGATCCGGAGAGGTGATAAGTACACATCATCTTTTTTGCTATTTATAAGCTGTGGAAATTTGCTGCTGGCCACGTAGCTGCTGGCAACATCATGCATTGCCTGATGTATGCTCAGTATGTAGGCTGGGTGCCGAAGAGCTATTTGAGCATGTCCAGAGGCATGGGGATGCCCAGTGTGACTTGTGGCTTGTTTTTCATTGGCCAGCATAAGACAGGGGCTGCAGCTCAGGGGTAGAGCCTGTGCTTTGCATACAGAAGGTCCCACCAGGTTTAACCCTCATGATCTATAGGGAGGGAGGGGAAAGACCCTGGAACGCTGCTATTCATCAATGCAGACCAAACTCCCCCTCCTCCTTTTCTTCTTCTTCTTCATTGTCGTCTTCTTTTTCCATGAAAAGGCACCTTGCAGTTAGATGAGCCAAGTGCACAGTTGCTGCTGTAACTCTTCTGAAATCAGGAGTGTTGCACCACCGATGAATATGGCTCAATTCTTTCCTCTTGGGTGTGATGTGTGGAAGGTCTTGACTTCCCCTGAAACGTGTGACTTCTGAATTGAAAAGAAATGATACAGTCTTCATGCACCACTCCTGTGATGTGCCATGGCCCTGCCAGTTCTCGAATAGCACCATTCTATGATGCGCTAATCTTTTAGGGAGTCACAGCTCTGGATGATCCCAAGTTGGGAAGAGGCAGGGTTCCCAGGAGAGACATGGTTCCCAGAGGAGCTTGATCACGAACCCAGAAGCTGGGGCTGCATGTGTGGTTCCCGTTGCTAGAGCTGAAATCATGTTCGCCATTGCAGTCATGTGCGTCTAACTGTGGCTACCTGCCAATCCATCAGCTTTGGCATCAACACCAATCACCTGTACTGGGGTGGATGGAAGGATCAAATTCAGCAGCGCTGTGGAAGAAATGGTTGGCATTGCTAAAGCCGGCAATACCAACCACCTAGTCAGCTGTTTGCTGTGGTTAGATATTGTATGCAGCAGCAGATGGGCAATCCCCTCCTGTATGCACAGGTATATCTGAATTAGGGACAGGTAGAGGGTGGAAAAGACCTCTCCCCAAGATTCTGGAGAGCCACTGCCAGACAGGACCGGCCCTCCGATTAGGTAAAGTAAGGCAACCACCTCAGGCGGTAGATGAGGAGGGCAGTAGCAGGCCACAGCCTTTCCTCCTTACTCCTCCTTGTCCATTCCTCTCTGTTGGAGGACACAAAGGCTGTCCCACCCACCCCAAAATATCCCATTGCCAGTGTTGAAATAAGGTTCAATTGACAGTCCAATCGGCTTCTGTGCATGCAATGGAAGTAGGCACCAAATTGTCCTTTGTCCTATTGGCAGGGCAGCAAAATGTCTAGGTCCAATCCTGCTGCTAGGGTTAGCTGCAGTGGGCTAGATAGACAAAGGATGCTCCTAAACAAGGCTTTTATGGCGCAATCGCCCTGCCTCATTCATATTATTTTACAAGGGGTCCAGATGATGCTGTCTTCCATTTGCAGCCCCCCTGTGCTTTCCAAATGGACAGAACAGCTACACAATGTATTTTCATGGCAAATGATGGGAGCCCCACCAACCCCTGTCTGGAAGCTCCCAAAGAGTTTGAAGTGGTATAAGGCAGGTTCCTGTATTTCTTCCTATGATCGTAGATTCAAAGGAAACCCCTAAAAGTTGAGTGGTAGAGCAGTATTATCCACTCTCCTTGCCAGGACAATGATCCTTCTGTGTTCTTTGAGATGCAGGCAACCTGATCCTGTGCATGTTTACTGAGAAATAAGTCCCAGTGGGTCCAGTAGGGTTTACTTCCAAGGAGGCGTGTATAAGATTGCAGCCTTAGTGAAGTTTATGGGAACAGTCTCTCCCTTGGATTCACTCAACGTTACAGCTAAATCTGCTTTTTAGGGAATTCCAGATGAATGTAAAAGGCAGATTAAGTGCTTCTTTGCCCTTGGCTATTTTACTGGAAATCTGGGCAAGGAAGACCTCAAATAAGCATTTGTGTCAAAAAGGCATGTTTTCCACTTGGAAAGGACTGATGTGGGGGCTCCTTTTCATCTTTGTATTACTGGCTGATTATTTATTGAAGCTTTTACAGCAAGCTAGAAGCAAACACTTGCTGAGACTTTGATTGTCAAATCTGAACCTTTTGCGCAAACTTCCTGGAGTTCAGTCAGCCCTGGCAGAGTGGAAGAGTGCCGTCAACTCTAGAGCGAGACAGTTGACCCTGTTCAGATGACACACTAAGCCACGGCGGTTAAGCATTTTGAGCTAAACATTATGGCTTAGCATGTCATGTGAACCATTCCTAACTATAGTGGCTATATAACCACGGTTTAAACCCACTCACTGATAGGGTGACCATAAGAAGGAGGACAGGGCTCCTGTATCTTTAACAGTTGTATTGAAAGGGGAATTTCAGCAGGTGTCATTTGTATGCATGTAGCACCTGGTGAAATACCCTCTCCATCACAACAGTTAAAGCTGCAGGAGCTATACTAGAGTGACCACATACAAAAGAGGACAGGGCATCTAGGACAGCAATGTCAGAGAAAAAAGATATGTGCAGTGGCTTAGCATGACTCAGTAAACCAGACTCGCACCCTCTAGATGTGTCGGACTACAACACCTAGCATCCTCCAACTGGCATGGGCATGATGGGTGTTGTAGTCCAACACATCTGGAGGATGCCAGGCTGGGAAAGGTTGTAGTATATTAAGCCTAGTGTTTTCACTGGAAATGGTTCTCCTGGGAACACACATTCAAATATGGTTTTGTTCTGTGAGAGGAACCTGAGTTCTAGCCTGGGGGTGGGGGAGGGACCATAGCTAACTTTTTAGCCATAGATGCCAAAGAACCCAGATTCAGTCACTAGCATCACTCGTGAAAGGAAGCACAGTTGGGCCACCTGAAACTTTTGAAGGCTGCAGCCCATTCCAATAGACACCAGAATTTAGGAGGGGGAATAGGATACAACTAGTTGTGGTATTAATTGCATGAATACCATTCACATGTATGCTTTTTGTGTGGTCTGAGTAGCCTTCTCTCTCTGCTGTAGTCCCAATGAGCACAGCCTCTCCGAAGCTGCTATTTGCATAGGAAAGCTTTTTTCACAATGACAACAAAAGGCTCATCCATGCAGTTAATATTGCATCTAGTTTGGCCCTCAGTAAAAGGCAGCTTTATGTGTAAGAAACTAAGGAAGCTGTCTTAATGCATGTCAGAACATTAGTCCACCTAGCTTACTATAGTCTAGACCATGATGGTTGGGGTTGTTGGGATTTGTAGTCCAAAACATCTGGTTGGAATGGGAAAGGTTGGTCTAGAGCAGGAGTAGGCAACCTGATGCCCTCCAGGTGTTTTGGGTGACAACTCCCATGTGCCCGAACCAGCATGGCCAGTGCTCAGGGATTATGGAAGTTGTAGTCCATCTGGAGGGCACCAGGTTGCCTACCCCTGATCTAGAGTCTTGTTTTCCTCCAGTGCCACTGATGTACCATACAGCCTGTTACCATTTCCAGGTGGAGTTTTTATTTTGTGTTCAAGAAGATGCATCTGTGGTTAGAGAAAAGCACACGCGCACCAAGAGACTTCACTGGTAAGCTGGGTAAAAATCAAAGCTTAAGAGGGTTTAAAAAAGAAGTACGTATATTGGGAGAAGTGATGAATTTGATTCATTTCCACCTATACGTGTGTCATACTTTATTTGTTTGAGCCATATGGGTTTGCAGAGCAAATTCTGTTCCAGGTTATCTGGGAATTTCTGAGATGGCACATGCTGGACCTGTACTGTTGCATTTTGTTTTGTTGCTTTGTGCTAAGTCAACATCTAGATTATTATATTTGGTACAGGCTGCCTTACTCTACCTAATGGTAGGGCCGGTCCTCTGGAATCACTTCCTCCATAGCATTGGTTCATGGTTACCATAGGAAGCTGTTTTATATCAGGACAGAGTAATTTTCCATCAAGTCTATTACTCTTTACTCTGATTGTCAACAGCCTTACAAGCTATCAGGAAGGGATCTTTCACCTCGCATTCTACCTGATCCATTTTTACCTGTAGACGCTGGGGACCGAACCTGAGACTTTCTGCATGCACAGCACATTCACTGAGCTATGGTCTCTCTTCATACCATGCAACCCACCCATTTGGTTACCAATGGTAGATATTACCATGTGGAACCCTGACAATGCAGAAGCCAGTAGTATTTATGAACCGGTCCTGAGAAATGAGGAACTGGTGCTTAATTTCTATTATGAAAAGAAATAATGATCCTTCACTTGAAAACCTTTCCCCTTACTTCTAAATTGGTGGGTGTTCATTGTAGGGGAAGAAACTTTGCACATGCCTACAAACACTCTTCTCTTTATTACTGGAGCTGTCAATGGATTAATCATTTAAAATATTGGTTCTCTGGCCTTTTAACCAATGAATTGATTACATTTAACTATATTTCCATATTACCAATTTCTCGGCCTAGATACCTTTTTGAACTATTGAAGGAAGTGGGAGTTAACTTACCAGTTTAAAAGCAATTGCTGCCATGCATGGCTAGAAGAAAAGGTCACCTTGAATGTTTTCTTGTTCATTCCATATTAAAATCACACCCAAGAACCCAAATAACCTCAAAAGGTTAACTTTTAAAATTTGGTCCCACCAATTAATCAACTAATGCTTCAGCTGATTCATTTACTGATTAGCCTGCTTAATTTTTGAAGCCCTTGTTATTATTTCCCTTATTCCAGGGATGGAACCCAGCACTGACAGGCTCCGGGGCTAATCACTGGCAGGGATCTTGAGGGAACTCTGAACTGTGACTCATCCAAGCAGTCATGCAAATGCCCTTTCCGTGCCTGGATGGAGTACAAAATAATTCAATTACAGCAGATATCTGATTGGCAGTGACAATTGACCCGTGCTTATTCTGTACCTCTTGTCTATCAATGCTCCCTTCTGAATGTAGGCAAGGTTTATTGGCCTGAAAAGTTTATAGGAAATCCTGCTCAGTAGCAAAACCTGATTAGGAAACTGTTATCATCTTCTTTGCATGAAGGGTGAGCTCTGACAGGCTCAGCATCTGGCTGTCATAAAAAAAAGGGCTCCTGATGAGTCAGACTGTTTAGCTACCAGCTGTGAGCAACCAGCTTGCTTGGGCTCCATTGATAAACAAGTTCTTACTGTCCCTTGTTAAAAATAACAATAATAAAAATAAAAATAAACCAACCTGCATATAGACAGAAAAACGAATCCGTTGAATAAGACTTAACAGATTGATTGTGGCATAAGCTTTCATGAACTAGAGTCCACTTCATTAGATGCATAAAAGTTTTGTCCTTGTTTGCGCACACACACACACACACACACACACACACACACACACACAAAATAAGGAGGCCAAAAGGCAAAGAAGAGCAAACTGTACAGCGGGGGGTGGGGGTGGGGGACAATACACAGTCCATGAGCTGCAAGTGCCTCCGCCAGACCCCAAAGCTGTGTTTCAAAAAATGTAAACCCCAGAATTGACATCAAAAGCAGCAAACTAAATTGGCCCTTTAGGCACTCTGTAGTCACTAAGGAGCATCAAAAAGGCTAAACTTAGCTGGAAATCGGCCCTCCTAGTTCTCCTGTAGTGCTAGAGTGGTTTGCCACTGAATTTCAGCAGCAAATCACCACTTTCCTCTCTCTCTTAGAATCATAGAATAGTAGAGTTGGAAGGGGCCTATAAGGCCATCAAGTCCAACCCCCTGCTGAATGCAGGAATCCACCTTAAAGTGTACTTGAAAGATGGCTGTCCAGTTGCTTCTTGAAGGTCTCTAGTGTGGGAGTTCCCACAACCTCCCTAGGTAATTGGTTCCATTGTTGTACTGCTCTAACAGTCAACAATGTCCAGTCGGAATCTGGCTTCCTGTAACTTGAGCCCATTATTCCGTGTCCTGCACTCTGGGATGATCAAGAAGAGATCCTGGACCTCCTCTGTGTGACAACTTTTCAAGCATTTGAAGAGTGCTATCATGTCTCCCCTCAATCGAAGGTCTCGGTGGGGGGGGTGCACGGGGGAAGTCGAGGGTGGTAGTTTGTGTTACATTATGTATTGTGTATATTGTTTTGTTGAAATTAATAAAAATTATATAATAATAAAAAAAAAATGTCTCCCCTCAATCTTCTCTTCTCCAGGCTAAACGTGCCCAATTCTTTCAGTCTCTCCTCATGGGCCTTTGTTTCAAGTCCCCTGATCATCCTTGTTACCATCCTCTGAACACGCTCCAGATTGTCTGCATCCTTCTTGTCTGCATTCAGTGCCCAGAACTGGACACAATAATCAAGATGAGGCTTAACCATTGCCAGATAGAGGGGAACCAGTAGATCGTGCAATTTGGAAGCTATACTTCTATTAATGCAGCCCAAACTAACATTTGCTTTTTTTGCAGCCACATCACACTGTTGGCTCATATTCAGCTTATGATCTACAACAATTCCAAGATCCTTCTTGCTTGTAGTATGGCTGAGCCAAGTATCCCTCCTCTTGTAACTGTGCATTTGGTTTCTTTTTCTAAGGTGTAGAACTTGGCATTTTTCCCTAATAAATTTCATTCTGTTGTTTTCAGCCCAGTGCTCCAGCCTATCAAGATCACTTTGAAGTTTGTTTCTGTCTTCCAGGGTATTAGCGATCCCACCCAATTTTGTGTCATCTGCAGATTTGATAAGCATTCCCTCATCCAAATCATTGATAAGCATTCCCTCATCCAAATCATTAATGAAAATGTTGGAGAGCACTGGGCCTAGGACTGAAAATGTTGGAGAGCACTGGGCCTAGGACTGAGCCCTGCTGTACCCCACATGTTGCCTCCCCCCCCGTTTGAGAGGGTACCATTGATAAGCACTCTTTGAGTCTGATTTTGTAGCCAACTGTGGATCCACCTAATAATTGTTTTATCTAGCCCACTTTTAGCTAGTTTGCTAATCAGAATATCATGGGGCACTTTGTCAAAAGCTTTGCTGAGGTCAAGATATGTTATTTCTACAGCTTTCCCACAATCCACAAGGGAGGTTACCTGATCAAAGAATGAGATCAGATTCATCTGACAGGATTTGTTCTTGACAAATCCATGCTGGTTTCTAGGGTACCTCTAGACAAGAGGTTTGTCCCGCAATGGCTTCGGAATGGTGGCAGGTAATCTACATGACGCAGACACCACTCTGAAGCCATCCAGGGGCAAAGCCCCCTTGCTACGGTTTTTAAAAGTTGGGCAGTTACCCCGACTTTTTCCATGGAGCAAGGCACAGAGGCACATTTGCCGTCTGTTGCCTTTCTCCGATATGACATTGGAGGTGGGGCAGAGACAATGATGCCTCCTGATTGGGCGCTATCACCGGGACAGGGGAGAGGGGATTTCTATTTTCTACTGGATCTCCTCCTACTGACTTCCCTCTGTAAATGCAAACCTTCACATTTACAGATTTTTTAAAAAAAAACCCGGGGGGGGGGGCAACTAGAGGGAGGTGAGAGGGAGGAGAGCTGATTCCCTGTTCCTTCCCCTCTGGCTGCCCCGTTCTTTCCCTTCCCCGGTGCTCGGCGTGGCGGTGGCAGCAGCAACTCCACACTCGCGCTCCTTCCCATACAGATGCCGGAAAGGGGCGCAAATGCGGAAACTGGAGGCCTCATGACACCGTCAAGACAAGGCCCTAGTCATCACTGCATTGTTTTCAAGGTGTTTACAGGGCAGCCAGATTGTTAACGGGGACTGGCCAACGAGACCATATTACGCCAGTCCTTTTCCAACTTCACTGGCTGCCGATCCAGGTCCGGGCCCAATTCAAAGTGCTGGTACTAACATTTAAAGCCCTAAACGGCTTGGGGCCAGGTTATCTAAAGGAACGCCTCCTCCCACATGTACCTGCCTGGACCCTAAGATCATCTACAGGGGTCCTTCTCTGTGAGCCCCTGCCAAAGGAAGTGAGGCAGGTGGCCACTAGGAGGAGGGCTTTCTCCGCTGTGGCACCCCGGCTGTGGAATGAGCTCCCCAGAGAGGTTCGCCTGGTGCCTACTTTGTACTCTTTTCGTCGCCAGGTGAAGACCTTTTTATTCTCCCAGTATTTTAACAGTTAAATTAACTCAATTTTAATCCTTGCTGTTTTAAATTTGTATTTTAATCTGTATTAATTCCTGCTGCTGGTTTTATTCTGGTTTTATTCTGGTTGTGTTTTTAGATTGTATGTTATTTGTTGTTTTTGGATTGTGGCTTGTTTTATATTTTTAAAATGATTTATGTTTTTAATTTTTGTGAACCGCCCAGAGAGTTTCAGCTATAGGGCGGTATAAAAATGCAATAAATAAAATAAAATAAAATAAATTTATGATCTGCTCCAAAATTTTCCCAAGGATGGATGTCAGACTAACTAGTCTGTCGTTCCCAGGTTCCTCCTTTTTGCCCTTTTTGAAGATAGGGACAACATTAGCTCTCCTCCAGTTGTCCGGCACTTCACCTGTCTTCCATAATTTTGCAAAGATAATAGACTGTGGTTCAAAGAGTTCTTCTGCTAGCTCCTTTATTACTCTGGGATGTAGTTCATCGGACCCCACAGATTTGAACTCATTCAAAGAAATTAGGTGTTCCTTGACCATTTGTTTATCAATCTCAAACTGCAATCCTGACTAGGTCTGTGCACGGACCCCCCGATCTGATCCAGATCCCAAACTCTCAGGTCCGGATGGGGTCCGATCCGGATCCATGCACAGCACTCCCTCCCTCTCCCCCTCCTTCTCCCCCTCTCTCTGCTTACCTGCTGCCTCCTCTGTGTCATCCCCCGTCGTCTTACCTCTTCGATGTTGGCCGGCTGTTTTCCTGCTCACGCCGGGTGATGACGTCACCTGCCATGAGTGGGAAATGCGGCGCTCTAGAGAGCCTCAATTGCTGGTCACGGTGGGTGACGTAATCACCTGCTGCAAGCGGGAACGTGGCCAGCTGACATCGAGGAGAGAAGACGACGTGGAGGATGATGGGGGATGACGCGGAGGAGGCTGCAGATAAGCAGGGTGATTGGGGGGAGGGAGGAAGATAATATATTTGTTTTTATCTATTTTAATAGTTTATCTATTTTATGATTTTTATATTTATATTTATTGTTGTTCCCCTCCTCTATCTGGATGGAGAGCCGGGTTAGAAATAAAATAAATGAAATGAATGAAAAATGAGAGCGGGAGGGAGGGCTCTGCACGGATCCAAATCAGATCTGAATAGCGGATCCAATCCGGCCCGATCTGATCCAGTTCGGATCCGGGAGGCCCAGATCAGCCCAATCCACTCCAGATTCGGGATCCGTATCTGTATCTGTGCACAGCCCTAATCCTGACCCTTCAAGCTTGTCCTTCACTTTTTCTGGGGTGGGATGGGGGGTCATAGACCCACTTTTGGGAGAAGACTGAGCCAAAGTAGGAATTTACCACTTCTGCCTTTTCTTTGTCATCTGTTATCAATTTGCCATCCTCACTGAGTAGTTGAACCACCATTTCTTTCCTCTGTCTTTTACTATTCACATATCTGAAGAAAGCTTTTTTGTTGTTGCTTTTAGCATCCCTCATTAGCCTCAGCTCATTCTCAGCTTTAGCCTTCCTAACACCATTCCAGCACTTCTGTGCTACCTGTCTGTACTCTTCATTTGTAGCCTGGCCTTCCTTCCACTTCCTATATGTATCCTTTTTTGTTTTCAGGTCATCTGTAAGCTTTTTGTGGAGCCAATTGGTTTATTTTGTTGTCTTCTATCTTTTTTCCTTGTTGGAATTGTTTGTAACTGTGCCTTTAAAATTTCCTTCTTTAAAAGCTCCCACCTATCTTGGCCTCCTTTTCTCTTTAGGGCCACTTGCCATGGGACCTTACTTATCATAGTTCTGAGTTTATTAAAATCAGCTTTCCTAAAATTCAGAGTATGCGTATGGCTACAATCAGCTTTTGCTTCCTTTAAAATCAAGAACTCAAGTAGGACGTGGTCACTTACTCCCAGAGTCCCAAAACTGCCACTTTATCCACTAAATCATCCCTATTGGTCAGTATCAAGTTAAGGATAGCCAATCCTCTTGTTCCTTCCTCTACTGTCTGTAGGAGAAAGTTATCAGCCATATAAATAAATAAATAAATAAATAAATAAATAAATAAAGTCAGAAATTTCTTGGAGGGGCGACTTTTGGCAGAATTTGTCTCCCAATAGATATCGGGGTAATTGAAGCCGCCCCATTACTACTACATCGGACTTCCTTGAAATACTGGCAATTTGCTTTTCAAAAGTTTCATCCTTGTCTTCTCCTTGATTGGGTGGTCGATAGAAGAGTCTGATTATTATGCTCCTTTTATTCCTTGCCCCATTAATTTTAATCCAGGTGCTCTCAATGGGGCTACCACATTCATTGCCCTGTATTTCTGTGCAGGGATAAGTATTTTTAACATATAGTGCGACTCCACCTCCCTTTCTATTTCTTCTGTTCTTTTTGAACAAGTTATACTCTTCAATTAGTATATTCCAGTCATGGGAGTCATCCCACAAAGTTTCAGTTATACCTATCAAGTTGTATTTGCCTTCATGTATTAAGCGTTTGTTTCTGTCTTCTCTCTTTTTTCCTTGTGGGGGCACCCCGTGGAAATTGCAGCACCCCATGGATTGCTGCTTGTGGGGGTAGCTGTATATCTCATGGGCAAAAATGCCCCCTGAATCTCCCACAGTTGCACACCCATGATGTACAGTCTGTGGCATTTCTATCACTGGTTGTTTGGTTGTTTGGTTGTTTTGTAATTATAACAACCTGATTTAAAGGCTTTTTGGATACAGAGCAGATCCAAAACCATGATGGGAAAAGGTGAATGTTTCCCCCCCCCCTTTTCTTTCTTTTTTTAAAAATATATCTGCAATCAATAATTTGTTTCAGGACATCAGATAGGTTCTTACTTTTTTGAAGTGTTTCCCCCCCCCCCCTCTTCTATAGAAAGTTGTATAGGTAAATCTCTTGAAAATAGCTTATCCAAGAGGATTTCCCATTAGTTCAGGTCATCTCCTGAATCTGAGGTAAAACCAACAACATTAGGTGTCTTCGTGGATCCCAAGTTGAACTTGAGCCAGTAGTGCCATGAGGCAGCTTAAACCTTTAACAATCCAAACAGTGCAGTCCTATGACGGTTTACTCATAAATACGTGTGATTGCATCTAATGCAGCTTACGCCTTAATAAGTGTGTTTAGGATGGCATCTTGAATCTGCATTAGACACAGTGGCACTTACTTATGAGTAAACTCACATAGGATTGCATGGACAGGCTACAATCCAATACCCACTTACGCGGGAGTAATCTGCACTGAATTCAACCTGACTAACTTCTGAGTAGACAAGTATACGATTGCACTGTCAGTTGATTTAGTTAATTGTGCCATGCACCATTACCAAATGGTATGTCTTTTGCTTTCAATTTTATTTTAATTTTCCGTACACCAACAAACTCAACAAACATCTACAGAAACTAAAAAGATATACAGAAGATATACTATTTTCTCCACAGCAAAAATATGTAACAATATTTTCTCTTGCTAATAAGTAAACACATTTCCCCTCTTTCTTTTATCTTGACCATTTCTTCTTATTGGTTGAATCCACAGATAAAGTCTACACAATCCTACACAAAGTCTTTAAGAGGTTTCCATTCACTTCATCTCCGCCAACTCCAATATCCGTTCATCCATTGTAGAAAGCTTTGGGCTTTTCCATTTTTATGTATATAATAGTTTCACTGCCATTGTCATATAAAAAAATAAAGTTCCCCAGTTCTTTTTCATCTGATCATCCACTAGGCCCCAAAAAGGTATTCTGGTTTCAGTTATATATTGATCTTTGATACTTATTCATCTTCCATTTCAAACTTCCACAAAAATTTATGTACTTTTGAAATAACCTTTTCATCATTTATACATACATTCATCATTTATACATACATTCAAGCTCCTCTTGAAAGAATCTCTTACCCCTTAATTCTTCTGTATATTTTTTGAACAAAGATATTAAATCTGTGATTCCTTCCGATATCTTTTTTCTTCCCCACCCCCTTTATATTAATCCAGAAATCAGGGTTTGCTCACCAAATGATCCACAAGCAGTTTCATTTTTGCTGTAGTGAAGAACTCTCTTCGTTAACATAAATCCCTTCAGTAAATTTTTTCAACAATGAGGGCTGTTGGACTTCATGCCTCATTAAAGACTTCAAAGCGTCCGTGAGTGTTGTAAATCCATTATCTCATACACCCCAGCAGCCCTGTCGGCGGGATCTCTGTCCCAATGCGAGAGCCACACAGGTGGGCTAATGAGATGATTATGGATATCTCCAGCTCATCCCTTTAATCTAGGGTGATTTTCTCCAACCGGAGGGACGTCCCCAGTCAGTTATCGGGCTGCTTTGCTTCTCCGCTACGAGCGAAGACTTCAGTCCGCCATAGTGCTTCCCCGGAAGTCTCTCCCAAATGGTATTTCTTTAATCCCTACTTGTCAAAGCTTTAGTTTTGTTATGACCAACTCAGCAGCTATTAATAAAGAAGAAATCATAAATCAATGTGTTTTAGGAACATTTAGGTAATTGATTTCTAAAAGCATTGCTTTTGGTTACAGCTGTAATTCATCTCCATCCATCCTCTGAATGACTCTTTTTGAGGAATTCCAAAACTTAGGGCAGCACCACCACATGTGAAGACAATCTGCTTGTACTAAGGCTATGAAATCCTATACACAATTACCTGGGAGTAAGCCCCATTGTATTTAATAGGACCTGCTCCTGAATAGACATATATAGCAGGGCTGTAGAACCTCAGGCCCAGGAGCCACATCTGGCCCACCTGGGATCCCCAGTGTTTATGTGGTAAACTAGGGTGACCAGATTTTGGAACCCAAAATCCCGGTCCCCCCCACCACCCAAAACAACCCCCCCACCAAGCCACCCACCCCCAAAAAACATCAGCCCGGACCTACCAGGTTCGCTGCCGCTGCCGCCCCCGCCGCCCCCCCAGGTCCCCCGCCGCCGCCGGGTCCCCCGCCGCTGGGCTCGTAAGGCCAGCGGCCGCGTGGAAGAGGCAGGGAAGGGCCGGATCCGGAAATGACGTAATCAGCCCTCCCCCGCCTCTTCTGCGCGGCCTCTGGCCTCGTCGGGGCTAGTCGCGATGGCAACGACCCCCGAGGAGCCCGGATGCCTGTGCGGAAGAGGCGGGGGAGGGCCAATTACGTCACTTCCGGATCCGGCCCTCTCCTGTCCCTTCCGCGCGCCCTCTGGCCTCACAAGCCCGGCAGCAGCGGCGGCGGACCCGGCCGCCCCAGCAGGTAAGTGCCCCGCGCTCCTTACCCGCAGGGGTGTCCGCTTCCCTCCGGTGCTCGAATCTACTGAGAAACAGGCTTCGCAGCCTGTCTCGCTACTGAGGGACAGGCCGCGAAGCCTGTTTCTCAGTAGATTCGAGCACCGGAGGGAAGCGGATGGCCCTGCGGATAAGGAGCGCGAGGCGCGAGGGAGGGCACTTACCTTCTGGGGCAGCCGCTTCCCGGGGGCGGCAGCTTCCCGGGCTCCTCCGCCGCCGCCGCCGGGTCTACCGCCACTCCTCACTTGCTGCCACCGCCGCGTGACCCCCCGCCACCCCGGTTTGCCCCCACCGCCCCCAGTTGGGCCGGTTGGCCCCAGGTTTCCCGGTTAGGATCGGGAAACCCCGAGCCATCTGGACACCCTAGGTAAACAGAAGATGCAGCTACAGCTAGGCTTACAAACAAAGCTTTATTTAAACTGAAACTGAAACTGCTGGTACACTCCCCTGAAAGGGTGAGCTGTCCCTTTGAATAGTTTCCCCCAGGGAACCTGTGGTCCCTAACTTCTGTTCCACTAATCATGTTACACCCAGAAGGCCCTGTTCTTTCTCCTGGCCCCACCTCTTTTTCTGAACCACCAATTGTTTGGTGGTTTCCTGGCTTTTGTGCAGTTTTTTCCCCATTCTAAAAGGTTGTAATGCCTCTCCTAAGACTTACTGGCAATAAAAGGTTTAAGCTAAAATATGCTTTTATATATATATATGGCCTCATAGCTTCACTGAAATGGAATTTGGCCCACCAGCTGAAAGAGGTTTGGTGCTACCATTGTACAGGATTGCACTGTAAACCACCGTTCCAGTAAGAATATGTTTTATTCTTATAAATTTCATATAATGTCTCTGGTGCCAAATATCAGCCATGCTTTTTAAAAGTATTTTAGAGGGACACAAATAGCATTGCTTGTTACTTCAGCAAAACCAGAGTTTTTAACATCACTAATAGATGGAACAACTATTCCCCATGTCAGTGCCATTGTAATCTAGATGAAGTTCCCGTGACAGATGTAATTGATTAATTTAATTCATGAAGGTTTAGCCTCACTAATCAAGTCTTGCTATAAAATTTAGCTGTGACCTTTGCAATCTCAACTTCGAAGGTAAAGTCCGTTTGAGGATAGAATTAACCAACAAGGCATGTCTAGCCAAGGCTTGTAAGATGATGTTGGGTAGCACTCATTGGTGTCCTCACATTTTTATGTGAGTTCTACCACACCTAGAGAAACGGTCAGAAATGTTTTCCATGTGGGTAGTATTGGCAAATATCTGACTATCTTGTAGTTGTATAACGTGGAAATATATTTGTCAGGAGGCTTGTAAGTCATGCTACTTTAAAATGCAATTTTAAATCTCCTTATTACACAACACACACAAGGCAAAATTGCAATTATACATCGATCAAGCAATTTGTGTGTGCCCATTCCAGCCACAGAATCTGTGTTTCTGAACACTGAATCAGAGCTGCTATAACACGGAATTCTAGCTGTCCTCTCTGATCTGCTGTAGCAATGGCACTTGGGGTGAGGGCCTGCTCTTAATCTGCAAGCCATTGGCCACAACGTGGTGTGATCTTCAACTCCTTGGCCACAAGTGTTTAATGTTTTAATCTTTGTAAACTGCCCAGAGAGCTTCAGCTGTGGGGCAGAATAGAAATGTAAATAATAATATAATAATAATAATAATAATAATAATAATAATAATAATAATAATTCAGCAGCACACAGTTAGACATCCCATTGTAATCAATGAGGCTTGATCATGCCTTTGAGCTAAATTGCTACCACTGCCTCTTGTCCTTCCTTCAATAAAAAAGTCCGCCAGCTACTGTAAGGCAACCACTGAAAACCGAATGGGTGGCTTCCCCACTAGCTGTTCATTGGGCTGATGGTTTTTAAGCTTCCTACCTCCAAGGAAACCCTTCCATGGTGACACATCAAATGCCAAGGCATTTTTGCATCTCTGCAGAGGATTCTGGCACATCTGCATCTCTGCACATCTCTGCAGAGGATTCTGGCACAGAGGATTCTGGCACACAGCCGGTTCTTCCAAAGTACTGGTCAGACCTGTTAGACCTCACCGTTGCCTCATTTGAACTAGGAGTGCAATCTCAAACACAAGACTCTTCTGTGACTGCATGCCTCATAGGAAAATGAGTTGTTTGGGGGAGAAAAAACAACCTGTAGGGGACCCTGCTCCAACACTGAACCCATTGAGAAGAGTTCCTGGACCTACTATTGCTCCTCCTCCTCCTCGCCACCTGCTTGCGCACTTGCCTTTTTCTCTAGCTGAGAGCAAGTGAACAAATCAGTGGTGGTAGTAATGAGCTGCCACTACCTGCTTGCTTACTGGTTCTCTACCCAGCAAGCAAGCAAACAATAGTGAGAAACCATTGGCAGCAACTGGCCACAATAGCACTGAGGAGGAGGTAGATTGCCTGTGGGAGGGGCCCATTGAGAGTGTCCTAGCCAAGGGCCAGCCAAAACATGTAGCCAGCCTTGCTCATCTGCCAGGACAGATCTTCTCACTGAGGAACCCCAAGGTTGAAGTGCATTGGTCACCCTAGAGGCTAGGCTGAGTAGATCTTTCATCCTCATCTGAAAGGCATTTCAGATTCTTGATCATGAATTGATTAATTATATTCCTATCCCACTTTTACATGGGGCTCTAGTCATCTCCCATCCAGAGGACACATGAGAAGGGCCACAGCATTTCTACAACATTGCTGCATCAGGGCATCCAGACCAGCCTCTGTGCCAGCACTTCTTCCTCTTTAACTTTTCCCCATTTGTCTGACTACATCCTCTTTTTGCAATAGCAAAACCAACTCACACCAGCTCTCTGCAGGTGTCTGACCTGCAGTGGCCTCCCAGTCAATCTTACCCAGTTAGTGGTTTGTTTGATGTCTTTTAAGTCACATCTCTGCAGCAGGGTTGGAGATATGTGCAACACTTGCTGTGCTTTCTGCTTGCCAATGATATTTCATTGCATTGCACTGCATGGGTTTTTAAAAGCCTGTTTCTCCAGTGGATTAAAGGTTATATCAAGCCGGAAAACATCTTTGGATATATATCAAGTCAAGATAGGATTTGAACTTGCCACACCTTGCCACTGCCAACAAAGAAGCTCAGAAGTTTCCTGATCGCCAAACATATAATGTTCCAGCGTTTTGTGCTTGCATCTTCTTTTACTGCCATCTCGTTGGCTTCTAGATTCAAAGGGAAACACCATGTGCAGAAAGAAAGGCATGTGATTTCCAGGATATACTCTCAGAATCTAATCAGTGGAGGTAGAAAGAATGAGCTGTCAGGTGGTAGAGGGACAGGGGAATAAAAGAGTTTTATAGACAGCCTGGCCTTGCCTTACATACCATCTGCTGAATACAGAAACCGAAGACTTGCTAATACAAGCTGGTTCTGTCTTTTCAATATTTAATGCCGACTGGAAACGGCATGATAGGGCTCTGTATGTAGTATGCCAATAGGATTTAGGACGTGCTGAGGCCCATTCACAAGTGTGGTTGGAACAGTTCCCTCATGAGCCCCATAACAATACAGTTTATTCTTTTTATTGCTGTTACTACTACTACATTTTCCATCTTTTTTTCCTCTTGCAAGGAACCCAAGGTAATTTGCAAAGTCCTCCCTCCTCCTCTCCATCTTATCCTCACAACAACCCTGTGAAGTAGCTTAGGCTGAGAGTCAGTGACTGGCTCGAAATCACCCAGTGAGTTTCATGGCCAAGTGGGGACCAGAACCCGGATCTCCCAAGTCCTGGTCCAACACTTTAATCACAACACCACATTAGCTCTGTGTGTGTATGCGTATGGAGTGATTAATTCGGTGATGGAGCTGTCCCTATGGGCTATTTCACAGAAGTAAACTTGCCTTGGCCATTCATGAGTAAAGTAAGCCATGATGCAGATGATGCATTGTTAGATCTCTGTGACCTTAAAACACAAACTTTAAAGCAACCACAGGGGCTGTGATTTTGAATGAAACAGCAGTGGTGAGGATGAGAGGGTTTAATCCTTTCCTCCATATTATTACCTTTATAGTCCTACATGGTTTGAGTCTTACCTGTGGGATCTCCTTCCCCCGTACAATCCACCCCGCACACTCAGCTCCTCTGGGAAGAATTTACTCCAGTCAACCAAAACTAGGCTGACAACCGTTACCCAGAAGACCTTCTCTTCAGCAGCTCCCAGACTGTGGAATGGCCTGCCGGGAGAGATTCGTCGATTTAACAGTCTCTCTGACTTTAAGAAAGCCATAAAGACTGATCTCTTCCGGCAGGCCTACCTAGTTGAATTTTAAGATGTTTGTTATTTTAATAATGTATTAGCTTATGCACATGATTGCCCCATTTAGGGTGGGCAGAGACAAAAGAGGACAGGGCTCTTGCACCTCTAATAGTTGTGTACTACACCTGCTGAATTTCAACATGACTAAAAGGTGCAGGAGCCCTTTCCTCTTTTACATCTGGCCACCCTAGCCCCATTTACCTCAAAGAGGCCTGCAGACTTGTGCGTTATTTCCTTTGCACATGTGAATCAACCGTTTCCGTTTAACTAAATGGGCACATACATACTGGAGCATCCATGTGATTCTGAATCTGTGGAGGCTCTATCTTTTAATGTAATGATGTATTTATTTATTTATTTTCATTGATATACCGCCCCATAGCCGAAGCTCTCTGGGCGGTTTACAAAAATTAAAAACACTGAACATTAAAAACACCGATATACAAAATTTAAAACCATAAAGCATAAAAACAAGTTAAAATACATCCAAATGCGTATCTGTAGATCTTTGTGAGTGTTAATCCCATGGACTCATCTCCAGATTAATCCAGAGATGGGACTGCTTGATTGTGTCTCCATCAACAATACCCAAATGGCTTCAATGGTCCTGCAAGGCAGTAGTTCTACCAGTGGAGGCTGGTGGTTCCAATGTCAGCGGGGCAATGAACTGCTCTGGGTTTCAGTCAGAACTCTAAAGGGTTCTGCACCTTGGATAGCTCCTTTGAGGTCTAACTGGTTCTGAAACCCAGAGTGGATTCACCACCCCACTAAAATAAGAACCACCAGCCTCCACTTGATTGTACTGCACAGGTGCAGAAGCTGAGGCCTGGGCATTAAGCCTGGCCCACCTGGGGTCCCAATACACCTTGCTGGGGTTCCCTAGATGGACATGTTGCCTTTCCCCAACAGATTGCTGGTTTCCATGCAGTTTTCCATTCTGAAAGGGTGAAATGCCTCTCCTAAGGTTTAGTCACTCTTAGCAGTAAGACCTTTAAGCTAAAATATGTTGATATTTTGGCTCCACCTCTTTTGCTTTTGGCCCCTCCCACCACTAAATGTCTCCATCCCCCAAGAGCTTCTTCAAAATGGAATTCAGTCCTCATGCAGAAAGAGTTCAACACTCCCTGTCCTATAGGAATCCAAAGCTGAGCTGCTAAGAGGTTATGAAAATGGTAAGATGGGAGGGATTAATGTAAGTGGCTCACTAGGACTGTTCACATAGCACACTAACCCACACACAGTGGTTAAGTATGGGTTGTTGTTGAACCATGGGTTATTTTTCGAATCTTGGGTTAGCATGTTGTCTGAATCCAGGCCATTTTCCGCAGAGTGGCTTGTTAACCATGCAGTGTGGGTTATCTTTCTTAAACAAGCCACCTTGAGAAGCTATGGTTTGTTGTTGGGTTGTTATAAGCCATACTTCATGGTTAACAACTCCACTCTGCGGAAAATGTCCTGGGTTCAGACAACACACTAACTCATGGTTCAACAAACAAACAGTTCAACAGCAGCCCACATTCAACACTGAGTGTGGGTTAGAGTGTTGTGTGGACCCTGTCATTGCAGCTTCAAGCAGTAATACCATGTTACATTTTTCCAGGATAACTTCATTAACTGTTTCTGAGCAATGCATGGAAAGAGACTTGGAGTGCGAAAATGGATGATGAATTGGATGAGCCCCCATTAACTACTGATTTGTGGCAAATATGGTTCAAGATTACTTTTTGTCATTCCTCTGGCTGCCTACAAAATGAAACAGCCTCAACCCACATCCTATGCCTGCAAACTTAGCATACTTTGATGCCGAAAAAGTTATTGCAGTAGGGGTGGGTGGATGGGTGGGTGTTTAAAGCAATTCATCTCTATTCACTTTTTTAGATGGTCAGGGACTTTTGCAAAGGATGGGGGGGGAAGTGATTTGAGTTATCAGCGTATATGAAAAGTTAACACTCAAAGAGAAACAGCTTTGCAGAGCATGAAGAAAGTTATTCAGTGGAGCTTAAATTATTTTAAATGAAAGCTGTCTCTCTTTCTGCTTTGAAAAAGATTTTACAGGCTAGAGTGAAAAGTGCTTGTATGATCTATGAAAGAGGGGGACCTCTTTCAGTCCGAGGGTTAAATTCAATTTTGGAGCATCTCTCAGTGGCTGTATTCCAGTGGTGGGTGGGGCCCAAGGTAAAGTGGGTGGAGCCAGAACTACTTATTTTCATAACACTTCATTCCCTGGATGTACCAGTTTTCAACCTCAGAGTTTAGACATGGGAATGCCTATGAGCACATGCAAAGTTGTTTTCTAACAGCTGCACACTGGAGATGAAAGATACAGGGTTTCACAAAAGAGAGCTTATCTTTCAAGGTAGAATACAGCTCTATATCCATTTTTGAAGTAGTGGGTGGTATCCATTCGTAGTCCTATTTAGAAAAATGAAATGAATGGGATGTAAGTTAGAGTCGTAAGGAGCAACATTATATTTTCCTATAAACTGGTTTTTAAAGAGATCATACAAGCACCTACAGGTTGGAACACACTGGGAGGTGGTAGATTCTCCTTCACTGGACGCATTTAAACCAGAGGTGGGATGGCTTGCATTGAGCATCCTGCATTGAGCAGGGGGTTGGACTAGATGACCTTCTGGGGACTTTCCAATTCTGTGACTTGATGTGAAAATGAAATGTGTGACTAACAGTTGCTGTGTTCTGGATGGAGCCAAGAACAAACGCCTAGATCCTGGTCATATGTCAGCCACAGATCCAGATCCAGTAAACTTAAGGTGCATGATCAAATGTCACACAACACTTTTAGCTCGTAGTTGATCATAAAAATGCCTTATCCAAGCAGAACTTTATGAGCATACAACAGTATCAAAACCCAAGAGTGCCTGTGTGTCTGTGTGATTGGCATCACCAAACTCTCACATGTGTAGCAGTGGATGAAACGGGGGGGGGGGGGGAGATACAAAGGGTGCCTGCATCAGGCCCAAGACTTTACAATAGCCTCATTTACAACTGGAACTGAAATGAATGTGAGCCATTAACAGAAGATGGACTGCAAAAATCCACAGCTACTAGTGAATTTCATATATCAGCTGTTGCAGAGGAAACATGGGGCAAAATTAAGCACTTTTATCTCTCACAGGTTTTCACAGATGTTTCAGCACACACTTAACTTCTCTGTTGAAATCAATACCAACTTAAAAGTACTTCACTTTGGTTAGATCAGGGGTGGGCGGAAAGTAGGAGCGTCATCAGACTAGCATTTTATTGCACGCTCATTACTGCCCACTCACGTTTTTGTGTGTGTCCTTTTAACAATGCCATCTGCCTCCTGTGCGTCTCCCACTCCTTCTGGTCTTCTTTCCGCCACAGATAAGACCCCAGTAAATCCGATTATTTTTTTTGGAAGCGAAATGTGCCGCAATTTCCTGCTGTGTGCAGGAAAAGCAGCACGATAAAAGCACCTACTGAATGGGCCATGTGGTCATTGCTTGCTTACTCTTTCTTCCCCGTGTGAAGAAAGGGGAAGTATCGTGGGACAGAAGCGGGAGGAAAGCAATGTAAGGAAACGCAATTCCACCCCCCCCCCATCTGACGATGCTCTAGATCTTCAGATTTTTTAGACTTCAACTCCAGCATTCTTGGCCAGTGGCCACTCTAGAAGAGGCTTCTGGGAGGTGAAGTCCAACACATCTGGAAAGCTACCTTCTTCCCACCCCCAGGCTAGCTCATACACAAAGTAGGGCTTCTTGACAGCCATATTTGGTCACCAAAAAAATTAAGTGCCACAGCCCTCAAAGTTGTTCCATCAGCTTCCATTCACTGCATGTCAAACACGGGCTTTTATTTCCAAATTAGTTATAATTGCTACTCCAATGGTGTGAGATCAGAGAAGGGGTAGGATGCAGCCTGATTAGTTTCATTGGGCACAATTGAACTAAAGTTAGTCATGATCAAGACCGGAACTCGCAGCTCGATCCTAAGCATGTTTACTCAGACATCTCATTCATTTCAGTTATTGGCCGAGTATAGGTAGTTGTTGAAATACAGGTTGCTTACCTGTAACTGTAGTTCTTTGAGTGGTCATCTGTGCATTCACACATATGGGCTTGGGCTCACGCCGGCGCCGAGCCTGACTCGGGACTCCTATAGCTAGCCTAGATACTTTTTGGCGGGAACCCCTCCCCCCACCGCTCCAATGTGCATGCTCCGGGTTCCCGCTCACCTCAGTTCCTAGAGACCGCCTGGCCTCATGACCAAGATGATACTCTGCTAAATTTAGCTTTAATAGGAGCAAGGCATGTAGCCAATTGACAGCGATGTCAAGAGGGGACGGTGGGAGGGTTGTGTGAATGCACAGATGACCACTCGAAGAACTACAGTTACAGGTAAGCAACCTGCATTTCTTCTTTGTGGTCTCTGTGCATCACACATATGGGCGATTAACAAGCCACTTACCGGTGGTGGGATGCACGCTGTCTTGGCTACTGCAGTACTGCAGATAACACCGATCTCCCGAAGGCGTAGTCTTGTCGGGCTCTGACGTCGAGCTTATAGTGCTTGACAAACGTGGAGACCCTGGACCACGTGGCAGCCTTACAGAGGTCAGGGATTGAGATTCCATGGTTTAAAGCAGTAGAGGTTGCTTGTCCATGCGTTGAATGGGCATTCAGCTGCTGTGAGACCTCTTTGCCTGCCAGCTGGTATGCCAACGAAATTGTCTGAACGATCCATTTGGCGAAACGTTGAGGTGAAACGGGCAGCCCTTTAGTCTTCCCTCCATAGCAGATGAAGAGGCTGCGAGATTTGCGATAATGATTGGATCTGGATTTGTAGAATGCTAGTGCTCTGCGCACATCCAGGGAATGTAGCTTCACCGATAGTGGATCTGTCTTTGCTTGAAAGAAGGAAGGCAGGACAATGTCCTGGTTAAGGTGGAAATTTGAGACTACTTTTGGTACAAATGAAGGTCCTGGCTGTAAGACAACCCGATCTCTGAAAAATTGGGTATACGGTGGGTCAAGTAGCAGGGCGCAGAACTCTGATGCTCGTCTGGCCGACGTGATGGCGACGAGGAATGCTGTTTTGAATGTAAGAAGCCTCAAGTCAATGGTGGCTAACGACTCGAATGATTTTGAAGTGAGTGCGGTAAGCACTACCGAGAGGCTCCATTGCGGGACCGGGGACCGGTGAGGTGGAAGGATGTTGCGAAGTCCCCTTAGAAAACTCTTGGCCAGAGGATGAGCCATGAGAGAGTAGCCGTCTAAGAAGTTATGACGGGTCGATATGGCTGCCAAGTACACTTTAATCGACGATGCTTTCAGTCCTTTGTCGTGCAGAGAATAGAGGAACTTCAAGACCGACGGCATGGAGGAAGTATCGGGGTCAAATCCTTCTGCCTGCGCAAATCGTATAAAAGAATTCCACTTCCTATCGTATGAAGCTCGTGTGGCAGGCTTCCTGGCCGCCTCCAGAATGGAACAGATCTGAGGCGAGAGTGCTAGTTTATGCCATCTGGCTGGATTCTCCATGCAGTGAGCTTGAGTGAATCCAGGTTCGGGTGCAACAACCCGTTGCCTGTGTGCGTTAACAGGTCCAGGTGGACTGGAAGGTGCCATGTTCGGCCCTGCGACAGGCGGAGGAGCGGGGTGAACCACGTTTGTCTGGGCCACCATGGGGCAATGACGATTGCATCTACCGCATTCCTTGCCAGCTTGGTCACCACCAGGTTCAGTAGAGGAAACGGTGGCAACATGTACAGTAGACCCCTGGTCCGTGGTACCACAAAGGCATCCCCCAGGGAGCGACGTCCGATACCCGCTCTGGAGCAGTAAGCCCGGCAAACTGTGTTCTCGCTTGTCACGAACAGGTCCACCACCGGGGTACCCCAGGTGTCGAAAATGTGGCTGAGGACAGTTGGGGCTAGGCTCCATTCGTGGGTGTCGCAGAAACGCCTGCTGAGTGTGTCCACTCTGCCGATGTTTTTCCCCGCGATATGGACTGCTGATAATCTGATGTCGTGTCGGATGGCCCAGAGCAGTATGCTCCTGGTCAGATGGAGTAGAGTAGAAGAGTGGGTTCCTCCCTCTTTGTTGACGTACCACACAACCGCTGTGTTGTCGGAGAGGAGCTGTACGTGGCGGCCCTGAAAATGGTTCTGGAATGCACGTAGCGCACGTTGTACTGCCAACAGCTCCAACACATTGATGCGGTAGGAGTGTTCCGTGTGGGACCAACGTCCTTGACAGCTGAGATTCCCGCTGTGGGCCCCCCAACCGAGGAGGGATGCGTCTGTGGTTATGGTGCGTGATGGACCAGGGTCCACAAACGGCATTCCGGCTAACAAGTTTCGCATGTCCATCCACCACCGCAGGGATTTCCGGACATCCACTGGGATGGGAATTTTCACTCTCCGCGGATTCAAGGTGGGATTGTACTTCCGGAGCAGGAGATGCTGTAGGGGTCGCATGTGTAGGCGCGCCCAACGCACCACGAAGACTGAAGCTGCCATGAAGCCTAGAAGTTGAAGAACCTGTAGGGCTGATGTCCAGTGCCGGCTGTAAAGGCGCCGAGCTGCTTCCATTAGTGTTGCCGCTCTGTCCCTTGGCAAGGAGGCGCGGCCGACCACCAAGTCCAGGCGGACTCTGATGAACTGGAGTGTCTGTGTCGGTTGAAAGGTAGATTTCTCTGTGTTTATTTGAAGGCCCAGCAACGAGAGGAGGTTGACAACTGTGGCAACGTCCGACTTTGCGCTTTGGTACGATGGTGAGACGATGAGCCAGTCGTCCAAATAAGGGTATAACTCTATACCCCATGAGTGTAGGTGGGCACATACCGCAGCCATGCACTTTGTGAAGACCCTCGGTGCTGATTTGAGGCCAAATGGTAGGACTGTAAATTGGAAAACTTGGTCTCCCACTACGAACCGAAGGTATTTGCGGCAAGATGGATGGATGGTTATGTGGAAGTAGGCATCCTTTAAGTCTATTAAAGTAAACCAGCGGTTTTTCCGAAGAAGGGGTAAAAGTGCGGCCAATGTGACCATTCGGAATTTCTTTGTTATGATGAATTTGTTTAGGTGCCGTAAGTCCATAATAGGCCGAAGTCCCCCATCTTTCTTCGGGACCGTGAAATAACGTGAATAAAAGCCCGTTCTTAGGCTGGTGCGATTGAGTCTTATTATGGCACCTTTGCTCAGCAGTGTGGCTGTTTCTTGCTCCAGCGTGGCAGATGGAGGCGTTATTCTCACGGTTCCAAGAGGAGGGGGAACTTTGAACTCTATTTTGTAGCCTTGGCAGATGGTTCGTAGGACCCATTTGTCTGTCGTTATGTGTTGCCAAGAATGTTTGAATTGGTGAAGGGTGTGTCTGAATAGTGGGTGTTTCGCTGATTGGGAAGCGAAGTCAAAGCCGCCGTTTTTGTGCCGGGTCCGGCCTGTTGCGTGACTTGCCAAAGCGCGCAGAAGGCTTCCTTTGATGGAAGGAGGCAGAGGAGCCTGACGGTTGGTACCTTGATGGCCGGTCCTGCTGCTGGCGGGGCTGATAAGGGAGAGGCCTGTACCACTTCCGAGTGCGAGACGAGGGTTGCTGTTGCTGTACAAACCCCAACTTTCGAGCCGTGACCTTGGCTTTATGGATGCTATCCATAGCCGTGTCGGTGGTGGCATTGAAAAGACCCTGGCCGTCAAACGGGAGGTCCTCAATCCGCGTGCGGGTCTCTTGTGGCAGGATGGCCGAACGTAACCACGCATGTCTACGTAATGCCACTGCTCCTATCATCGCCTTTGCTGCGCAATCCGTCTGATGTTTCGTAGTCTCCAGTTGTTGTTTAGACAGACGTAGTGCCTCAGTCTGGAATACCCTGGCCAACTCCCATTGATCTTCAGGCAGGTAATTCGTCAGGGCCGACATTTTCTCCCACAGAAAGACCTGGTAGCGGGACATCATCGCCTGGTAATTGGTGACCTTGATATTAAGGGCAGCAGATGAATATATGCGACGTCCAAAAGAATCAAGTTTGCTACCTTCTTTGTCCGTCGGAGCAGAGTGGCTCTTTGAAGACTTCCCTTGCGACGCCTCAACTACAATAGAATTTGGTTTGAGGTGGACGAACAAAAAAGGTGCTTCTGACTCCTTGATCTTATACAACGCATCCAGGCGTTTTGATGTGGGACCCATTGTAGCTGGGTTGGTCCAGGACTGCTGAATCGTCTTTAACAAAGTCGGGACCATTGGTGGGGCAAGTTGTGTCGACGGCTCCACATACATGATGTCAAAAATATGATCAGTGACGGCTTCCTCTGGTTGGTGATGCTCGAAGCCCAGCGATTGTGCCATTCGAAGCATCCGCTCAGTAAAGTTACCAAGCTCCATTGATGGTGATGCAGTATCCTTTGTGCCAACCTCGAGCTCAGGTGATGGAACTGATGGAGGAGGAGACCTCAACGAAGAGGAATCTGATGCGTAGTCTTCGACAGACGTTTGAGCCGGCGATCATGAACGGCGTTTTAAGGCCTCTGTAGAAGCCGTAGTGGTGGCAGTGACCACTGCAGGTCGGGCGGTAGTGCGTGCAGTTGATGGTGCTATGCGCTCCCCAGTGTAAGGGTCTAACCTGTAATGAGGTCGAGCCGAGCAAGAGTGGTGAGAATGGTTGGAGTATCTGTCCCAGTCGTGAGTGATAGAACGGGATCTAGAACGGGATTGGTGTGTTGTCGCCCGATCAGTTTGAGAACGGGACCTAGACCGTGCACATCGTTCCACCGTGTACTGTGATGCCTGAGAAGCTAGGGATGCTGAGCGGGCAGAGCATGCTGGTGATACCAGTGCCATCCCGACCGGGTCGCTGGGAGACGGTGGACCGCTCACCCTCCATGGAGATGGTTGTGCAGAAGGGAAGAGCTCCTCTAAGGGTCGAGAAGGTGACGGTAAAAGTAGCGCCGCCTCGTCTGCCGGCGAAGATATAGTCAGTACCGAGAGTGATTTTCGGGCCGAGGACGGTGTAATCGGTATCGATGCTGTCGGCATCGGCAGAGGAGACGAACGCTTCGACAGGTGTGACTTCGAAGAACTCCTGCCTGGTATCGACGTTGATGCCGACGGGCTCCTGCCCGATGTCGATGCCGACGGGGTTGCACTCGAGGGCCTCAGCGCGGACCACGTCAGTGCCAACGAAGTCGGTATCGAGGATCTCGATGTCGAAGCCCTCGGCATCGGCGCCGATGTCGACTCCAACGAATGGCGCAGAGGAACAGCGGCTGAAGCCGAGGACTTTTTGGAAACTTTAGCTGGCTTCCCGTGCTTGTCCTTCAATTTGCGCTTCAGCCCCAAGTCCTTTGATGGTTTGGACTTTTCGGGGCGCTTGGTGGGCTCCGTAATCCCCGAAGGGGGGCCCGACGGTGCTGGGTCCGAGCGGCTTACAGTGACTGACAAGCGCTCCCCAGAAATGGCTGCCGAGTGTGGCTGAGGGGCATCCACTGCAGCCAATGCATTTTTCCATAGCAGCCCTCTAAGATGATCCGCTCTGTTCCTCCTGGTCTGTTTTGAAAAACTCATACAATGGGTGCATGTTTCGACGACATGGGTCTCTCCCAAACACAACAAACAGAGAGAGTGCCCATCCGTCAAGGTAATTTTCGCTCTGCAGACAGAGTATTTTTTAAACAAGGCGGTCTGCGCCATGATAGGAGCAGGCCGAAAACAAACGAACAAGACTATCTAAACTAACTATACTCATATATATATATATATATATATATAACAACAATATCTAAGCTAACTTATCCTAACTAACTATATTTATTCCTAGCAGGATATACGAACAAGAGTTCGAAGGAGTCGATCCGCGAGTCCGAGCAAGGCGGCGGTCGAAAAGGAACTGAGGTGAGCGGGAACCTGGAGCATGTGCGTTGGAGCGTGGGGGGAAGGGTTCCCGCCAAAAAGTATCTAGGCTAGCTATAGGAGTCCCGAGTCAGGCTCGGCGCCGGCGCGAGCCCATATGTGTGATGCACAGAGACCACGAAGAAGAACCATGGGTTATTGTGTTGTCTGAACCCAGTGTGTTTTCTGCAGGGTGGCTTATTTTTATTAAACAAACTACCCTGAGAACCCAAGATTTATTACTGGTTTGTAAACAGTGGGTTGTTCGTTTTTAACAAGCCATGGTTTGTTAGCGCAGCTGGGGTCAGAGAGCACAATAACTCATGGTTCAATGACAACCTACACTCAACCACTGAGTCTGGGTTATCATGTTATGTCAACCCAGTCAATGAGTCTTGCCCACTAGTGTGATAGGAATAAATTAAAACCTTTGCTATAAACAAACTGAACAGAGAATAATATTCTGGTCATATGTTATCTACAGATCCTGCTCCAGAAAACTTAATTGGGGTGACTAGTCCCCCACATAACACTTCCACTTGCAGATGCTCAGGTGATCCGTTTTTTAAAAAGGGGGTAATACATTGGTACAAAATGTTGCATCAAAAATAGCCTTGGTATTTCAAAGAGTGATAGTTGTGAGACAGACTTCCCTGCTGGATTTTTCCCATGTTAACTTCTACAGGAGAGGGGCCATAAGTTAATGCAGTTAGGGTGCAATCTTATGCATGTTTAGTCAGAAAAAAAAGGCTTACAGGTCCCACCATGCTGGCTGGGGCATGCTGGGAGTTGTAGGACTTTTTTTTAAAACATGCATAGGATTGCACCCTAAAGATACAAAAACAAAACCCCACATAAGTCAGAACCCTAGTACCACTATGTATGTGGTCCTGGTGGATTTAAGGGGGGATAAAATATACCCATTTGTGGAAAATGAATTCTCACATCAGGTATGTGCATATCGGGCTGCTGCAGGATTAATAGAAAAGAGACTTCTGCCATGGCCACCTTGAGAAATGCATTGTGAGAGACATGTTTTTATAACTTTAATTTTTCTTGAAACTACGCTGAGTGAACCAATTCAGCTTTCAGTTTTGTTTGAGAGTACTGCATCATCTTGGTTCATTTAAAGGTCAAACATAACCACAGCTAAAGGAACATGGAAGAATAAGAACAGCGCTAAGTAACTGGCCTGTTTTTAAGAGACACTTAGTATCCAATGTTAGTCCTACTTAAAGTAGGCCAATTGAAATGAATGGGACTTAGTTTAATCATGAGTAAACAATCTTTTCAATTGGTCTATTCTACGCAGGACTAACATTGGATACTACTCATTGACCAGGACCACATATCCAAAAGGAGGGATTAGGCCTTGTGCTGAGTTAATTTCAGGAAGCTCCAGTCACTAACTACAAATGGTATTGGCTCATTGTTAATGTTAATAGGCTATCAGTGGCTGAGGATACATGTATAGCAGCTTGTAATTAGTGGGGGGGGGGAAATGCATTTTCAGCTACAATGTATCAACGATTCTTGAAGACTCTAAGCTACTACAATGAGTACTGTCCTTGTGATATTATATGCTGCTGTCAGGTTCTGGTGTTGGCACAAGATTGGGAGACCTGAGAAAAACAAGGAGCAGGACAACAGCTATAGGCTATAGGGGCTGTTCCCCCCCCCACACACACACACACAGTGGTGGTGCAGCCCAATGGGGGTGAGGCAAACTGTTAAGCTGGTTGCTGGCTTTCTCTCTATAGCCCACCTTCCTCTCTGCTAGCCAGCATGCAGGCTGATGAGCCCTTCACTGCTACAGGATCATAAGCGGCTTAATGTTCAGGTACAGAGAAGCCTACAGAAGCGAACACCCAGAGATACTTAATCAACATGAAATGAGGGGGCAACTCCACCTTGCTGGAGTAATTGCTGGATTATATATTTGTACGCAAGTGTAGGGTGATCACATGGAAAGGAGGACAGGGCTCCTGTATCTTAACAGTTGCATAGAAAAGGGAATTTCAACAGGTGTCATTTGTATGCCTGCAGCACCTGGTGAAATTCCCTCTTCATCACAACAGTTAAAGCTGCAGGAGCCCTGCCCTCTTTTGTATCTGGTCATCCTATGCAGTGGCGGCTCCAGGTTTTGCGGGATCTTGGGCAAGGCCCCCTCAATGGGCTTCCTCCCTCACTGCCATTGTCACAAGCTTCTGTTGCTGCTTGACACTGCTACCACCTGCTTGCTTGACAGGCAGAGGGGCAGTGAGCAGGTAGGCAGAAGCAGCTACTGCTCTGGCCTCTTACCATCGCTGTTGCCTGGGCCAGTGAGAGGAAGGTCAGAACACAGGCTGTAATGCTGAAGAGCAGCAACTCCAGGGGGCTCTTATCAGGGCCCCCTGCTGCGGTGTGGGCCTTCAGCAGCTGCCCCACCATGCCTTCCCTTGACACAAGCCCTGAATTTTAAGGGGCAGATCATTGTTTCTTTTCCCCAATAACCTTCATTGCTATCAAAATCAATTGGCATCCAACAGACAAATCTAACCGAGGCTGCAATCCTACACCCAACAACCTGGGAGTAACCCCACTGAACTCAACCGGACATATTTTTGTGAGTGTTTAATGGGTCCTAATAAAAGGCATTATCCTGCAAATAAAGACATTTTAAATATTTTCTACTCTGCCTACGTGGTTACTTAGATGTGACCCCAAGATTGGACTTGGGGCCCTTATTTGGAAAACAGCTCAGACCGATTTGGAGGCCCTCCACTTTGACTTGGATACTGAACCTGAGCAGAGGTTCAGAAAACTGAGGCTTCATACCTCCCAATTATTATCATGGGGATATATATATATATATATATATATATATATATATATTATAATAATCCCCCCCCCTTTTTGGTCAGAATTGGGTATTTCCAGGCATAGTAGTTCCTTAGTTAGGGTGACCAGATCGCCCGGGGTTTCCCGGTCCTAACCGGGAAACGAGGGGCGATCCGGGCCAACAGGGGGCGGTGGGGGCAAACCGGGGCTGCGGGGGGTCATGCAGCGGCGGCGAGCGGCGGTAGACCCGGTAGGTCCGGGCTGTGTTTTGGGGGGGATGGGTGGCTTGGTGGTGGGGTTTCGGGTGGGGGAACACCCCCCCCCCCGCCACCACCTGCCGGGGCATCCGCTTCCCTCCGGTGCTCAAATGTACTGAGAAACAGGCTTCGCGGCCTGTCCCTCAGTAGCGCACCGGGTGATGACGTCACCAACTCACTAGTCTTCCGGAATTTAAAAGATCTATAAAGACTTATCTCTTCCGGCAGGCCTACCCAGATGAATTTTAAAGTGTTTTATTGGTGTTTTATTGGTGTTTTAATGATGTACTGGTTTTATCTGCTTTTAATCAGTTTTTGTATTTTGTGTTTAGTGTTTGGTGTTGTTCCCCGCCTCGATCCGTTGGGAGAGGCGGGTGATAAATAAATATATTATTATTATTATTATTATTATTACCCGGCATTCTACTGAAGGACAGGCCGCGAAGCCTGTTTCTCAGTAGATTCGAGCACCAGAGGGAAGCGGCTGCCCCTGCAGGTGGGCTTGTGCCGCCGCCTCCACCACCGGGCTCGTGCCGCTGCTGGGCTCACGCCGCCACTGGCGGCGCTGCAAGGCTCATGCCAGAGGCTGCGAGGAAGAGGGCCGATTCCGGAAATGATGAAATCGGCCCTCTCCCGCCTCTTCTGTGTGGCCTCTGGCCTCCTCAGGGTTTGTCGCGATGGCGACGAGCCCCGAGGAGCCCGGATGCCCAGGCAGGAGAGGCCGAATACATCACTTCCAGAATTGGCCCTCTTCCTCACAGCCTCTGGCACGAGCCCGGCGGCGGCGGCGCGAGCCCAGCGGCAGCAGAGGGCCCGGTAGGTCCGGTCTGGGTTTTTTGGGAGGTGAGTGGCTTGTTGGGGGGGGGGGTTGTTTTTGGTCTGGGGTGGCAGGGGAGGGACCGGGATTTTAGTTTCTGAAATCTGGTCACCCTATTTAGGATGAGATTACACCTACCAAATTTCAGAAACATTCATGGGGCTTTGTGCTATAGACCTTAAGCCTGCCAAATTTTAGAACGATAGCTGTGTGTGTGTGTGGGGGGGGGGGAGTTTTTGAGCAAAAGCAGCATTGACGTTTTGAAATTATCCAAAAGAGGATGCACTGATCCTCCTGTTCTTTGTGGACCAGTGTTCTGAAAATGATAGACTGGCTAGAGGTGGCCCTAAGTAAGAAACTTGCAAAGTTTCAGAAGAAGCAATTCATGTGGAATGGGTATCCTCAAAGTTTTTTTGGGGGGAGGGAGTTATTCACTTCCTGTTCCCCCCATGGTATTTTGGGCAATTTGGATGAAAACAGCACACATCACAGAGGTGCCCCTTGGCAAGAAACCTGCAAAGTTTTCTGCATAGACTTGCATTGGGGGAAAGCTTTTCCCCAATGTAAGTCTATAGGGAAAACATGGCGGTGGGTGGGTGAGTGGGGGCCTAACTCCCCAATCGTGCTTCTTATCTGGTGGGGCTGTCTGTTGCTGACAGCCACGGCAGATAAGCCCCCCCCCGCTCCTTACTTGGCGGGGCGTCCTCCTCCTTCTGTTGCCGGCTCTAAACTACTGAGAACTAGGCCTCGCAACCTAGTTTACAGTAGTTTAGAGCTGGCAATGGAAGGAGGACGCTCCGGCAGGTAAGCCCCTCCCGCGATCCTTACCTGGCGGGGATGGCTGCTTCCAGTGGGTGCCCGTCGATGGAAGCGGACAGCCCGGGCAGGTAAGCCCCCCCCCGCTGTCCGCTTCCATCGGCGGGTGCCTCCTGGCACCCGCCAATGGAAGCAGTGGTGGGTGCCAGTGGGTGCCCGCCGATCCTCCGATTTTTTCCAGACCGGTTCGGGAAAGATCGGACGATCCAGAGGGATGATCGGAAATCGGATAATTGTATCCAATTTCCCCTGGATCGGCTCCGGATTGTGGATCGGACCCGATCCAGCACACACCCCTATTGAAAATCAGTCTAAGACTCTTTCATAGTGGAAATATGGTAGCATTGGAAGAATGGCCATTTCACGGTTCCATCCTTGGCCTACCCTGATGGACAGAGCTGACCAAGAGACACAAACCAGGGAATTTCAGGAGGAAAACTAATGAATAAGTAATTAAAGATTATAAATTGTAAAAGCGAGAGTGTCTTTTCGGTTAAATGCTATTTTTATTCTATCACTGCCATGTTTTATTGTGCTTAATACATTGTTTCATTATTGTTTTAATCAAGTTTTATTTATGATTATAAGCACCTTTGAGTGCCATTTTTTCTTGGTAGAAAGGCAGGATACAAGTAAAATCTAATTAAAAATGATTTTAAAAAAAAAAATTATGTGGGAAATCAAAACAAAAATCTTTTTCATAATTCAATAGAGGAAAAGAAGAACTAAGACATGAATTGCCTGGTGAGATAGCAAGAGACGCACGCAAAAACAGGGAGACAATACACAATCACACCAACATACACACAAAACTGCAGAACAACAGGAAACTAAATTCAAATTATTTAATTTCTTTTTCCTAAATAGGGAAGGGGAAATAGATTCACTACTTAATTTTAGACAAAGACACACAGAGACAACACAAAATGATGGAGAAATTAGTGGGCATCTCAAAGAGAAAGTTTTTGTAGGAAACTGTCTGAGAAGGATCAAGGTAAAGCAGAAAGAAGGAAATCATGAAGAAATAAAATTTGAAGCCAAGTGATCCTGCCCCAACAGAGCATATATCACTTCAGTTCCTACTTCAAAGCTGCTACATGGCACAACTGAGAGAAAACTCAAGACGGCAAGAATTTTATTGAAACACTTACTAGTACTCAATCCCTCACCCAAAGACAGTGATTGGACCCCTGGTAAAACAGCCCCTAGGATTAGAAGGTGGACCTGCCAGTCACTCAAATGCCCTCCCTCCCTCCCACTCAGCGTTTTAGAGAACCAAAAGTAAATTTACAGGAGACATGAAGTCTCCTTGTTTCCAAAACATGCATTTGTAATGAAACTTCACCTTGGGAAGCACCAGAATTGGACCAAAGTGGCCCGGTTTTACTCGGCCGTCATCCAAATCTGATACACATCCTTAATGGCTACCTTTGTCTTTTGTGCCTAGTAGCCTATTTGGTACTTAGCACAAATGTGTTAAAAGGAATTTAGATGTTTTCATCATCATCATCATCATCATCATCATCATCATCATCATCATCGTATTTATTTCTCACCCACCTCTCCCTCCGGATCGAGGTGGGGAACAACATCAATGCAAAAAAATATAAAATACATCAGAGGTGAGGAACCCGCAGCCCTCCAAATAATGTTGGACTACAATTCTCATCTTTAGCTGTTATGAGGAGTGTATGAAAACACAGCCCCTCACCACCCTCCACACACACACCTTTAGGAGAAGGAAAGGGACAGTCAAGTTACGTCAGTTTTCCCATGATCAGCAAGAAAGGGGCTTTGGGGGCGGGGAGAGGGTTTAAACGAGGAATTTATAATTCAGTTACAGCCTGACACATGCAGCCTCCTAGAAGACATTCTCATTTTAAAAACAAGCTCAAAGGTTTTCAAGAGACTAAACGCTGAACAGCAAGCCTAAAATAAACCTGTAAAAATCATGCCACTAACCTGGCAGGAAATGTAAAAATAACACCCCCATGAAAATGGGGCAAAAACAATATTATTTTGCGTATCCATACATCTTATGCAGTACACTCAAGCTTCAATTTAGTACTCACTTACCAGGGAGTAAATCCCACTGAATTCAATACAACTTACTTCTGAGTAAGCCTTTTTATAAGATTACAGTGTCAGTCTTGGAACTCTGCAGTGGAGCCCCTCTGCTCATGTAGAAAAAGCAAGATTGTGGCTTTGCTAGCTTAGCTGCATATATATAAATAACATATTGCTCCAGAGGACAAGACTAGAACCAGTGGGTGGAAATTGCAGGGAAGCAGATTTTGGGTACACGTTAGGAGAAATGTCTTAACAATATGAGCTCATTGACAAGGGAACAGACTGCTTGGGAGGTGACGGGTTCTTCTTTGCTGAAGATATTTAAGCAGAGGCTGGATGGCCATTTGTCAGGGATGCTCTAGTTCAAGAGTGGGCTTTGAACCTACAGGTAGATCTCTGGATGATCTGTTGTACATCAGCACTAATTTCTGACTTCTAATTGTTTAATAATAGCAGCAACATAACCCCCCCCCCCCCAACACCTCCCTGCTGTTACCACTTTAAACTATACTTCTGAAATGAGTGAAGCTTGGGGTAACCAGGAGTACAGCTCTGTGTGTGTGTGTGTGTGTGTGTGTGTGTAAAGGGAGTGTGAGTTCTATTCAGCTCTGATATGCAAAACAAATTCCCGGAGCCCCAATTTTTTAACGCTGAGTGTCTGTCTTTTGCACCAGGCTCTGGTTGGTGGAGATTGGGATTCTGGTAAAGAAAACAGTAGTTCCCACAAACCTGAAGTTCCATAACATACTAAGTCTAGGTATTATGTTATTTTGGGACTCTAAAACTTAAAAGTTTAAATTGTGTGTCTTTGATACTTTATTAAAAAACCCGAAAAGGCAGTTCAAGGCAGTTGTTCCTTGAAAAATCAAAATAATTAACTGCATCAACAGTTGCTTCACAATTTCAGAAATGTTGAATGATAACATTTCCTTATGAACTAAAGGAATACACACACACACGAAACCCCTTTGGTATTCCATTGGCGCAATTTGAGGAAAACGGTGAAGAGTGGGAAAGGTATTCAACTATGATGCCCTAAAATTAGTGGCTCAGTTATACAAGATAGACCAAAATATCAAATATTCTTATTTAAACAGGAGAACTTCAGTTTTTTTTTTAAAAAAAAATCAATGGTAGAACTTTCAGATTTCTCAGAAACCTTTCATGTCACTTATTCATAAGAACTAGGACTGTTGATAGTGAAATGGTTTTTTTCTCCCTGCGTATGGTGTACTGAAACTAATTTCTCAGGCCATTGATAGTCTTCTTCCAATCCTGATCAGATTCCTGGCATAGGGAAAGAAGTGCAAGACGATCTTCTTACTCTATAGGAAAAGAAGACACAAGAGAACGTTTCATCAATACCATAAAGACATTATCATCAAAGCAAACATTTATCAGCTATAGAAGTAAAAAAAAAAGTCTAAAAGTCTACATATGAAAAACAACAATGAAAATAGACTGATTGAAAACATATACCTGAAATATATTATATTGTTTAAAGTGTCTCTCTTACTTAACATGAATGTCATGTAATTCACTGGCATTTGATTTGAATAATGAAATATAAAATTCCGTCTGAATCTGTAACGCACGCTAGGGGATGGAGCCCTTATTGTGCAGAAAGTTCATATTTACGCTGAAACATAAAATAAATAAATCGTAACTGTGTCAAAATATTACAAATGCTAGAACTGATTTCAACACTGTAACTGAGAATCGTAACCTAGGAGATCCATCACATAATCCATTTGAGCTCCCTGTTTTGGATTAAAAAATACAAGCTGGCTTTGGCATTCCAAACAGATCCTTGTATACGTTTCTATTATCAACAGCAATAGAAGATTGTTGACTCCCTCTGACATTATGGTTTACAGTTAGAATCTCCCACCCCTCAATATTCAAATCTCAAATGGATGTTGTAAGTAACTTAGCCTGCAATCTCAAACACACTTACTAGGGCATAAGCCCAACTGAACACAGTGGGGACGTCTGAGTAAACATGCATACAATGCACTGTTAGCCTACTTCAGTCGCAGTGAAAAAAGTCGTTTGCCAAAAAATAAGGCAATTTTTGGGGGCAATCTTTGCTACCTCATGACTTCCTGCTAAATCTACTTTTTTGTGCGCTAAGTACACACACACACACACACACACACACACACTGGCCCTATCAATCTTGCTTCATAAGTCTTGGGTTCTGAAACTTTTATCACCTCGTTCCTCTCCTCTTAATTTTCTTTGGCTTGTCCACATCCTTCCTACAATGTGGTAACATGTAACTGAATACTCTCGCTAAAGCCCAACAAGTGCTGACCAGAGTGATGCTGTCTTAAATACAATGCTTGCTAACTTGTCCCAAAGCACTCTCTCTCTCTCTCCCCCCCCCCACCCCCGATGGTGTTAACAAGCCCTGGGTGAATCCAATCCCATTTAAAAAAACCTTACCAAACTAGTTTTTACTGATGACCCATGTTTAATAGACGAATGGAATCATCTTGGTAAACATACCAATCCTATCTTTCCAGTCCAGTCATTTCCCCATAATTCTCTCCCCTTCATCCCTCTAATACAACTGCATGTTTACAAGTTGAATGAAACTGGCTTTTAGGAGCAATAGATCATACTATATTGAACATGAAGATCACACATCCATTTGGAGGGGGTGGAAACTGAAAAGGAGAAAAAAATGACCTATTTTTTCTAAACAAGTTAATTTTGTTCTATGACTAACAAACCAAGAGTGTGAATCTTTGGCATCCTGCAGCTAAAAGTGAAATTAACATATTTGCCATTTGTAGGTTTCCAACTCTTCTCTGCAACCTTATTTTCTAGTATGACTCAGATATTTCTTCCTAGTAGTACTACCTCTATTCTGGATTTATTTTACTTGTTCCCTTTTGCAATTGTTTGTGCTGGATTGTAAAGCAGGTCCAAATGGTGTCCTCCTGCAACCTCATAAGCAGTCCTGACCTAGATTTCCTTGTAATCTGCATAGCTGTTGTAAAGCTAATGAATGTATTAGTGTTATCAACTAGCCCTCCCAATGTTTTGGATTTTAGCTCCTATCAGCCCCTGCCAGCATGGCCAATTGTCATTCATGCTGGGAGTTGATCAAAACATCTGGAGGGCACCACGTTGGGGAAGGCTGCTATAAATTAAAACATGAACCTCAACAAAATGACACCTATTCACCCCTTCCCTCACACTTCTTCCCACATTTCTGGTTGGGAGCTAAGGCACTAAATCAAAGCTGGATCTAAAGTGCCATACAGGGAGGTCTATGCACACAGTAAGGTTACGGTGAATGGCTTTTTAAAAGCAGTACCTCCAACTGCATGTCCACTGGACAAATTGCTCCTGGCTGTTGGTGGAGATTTGGAAACAGACGCTGATACAGCATGAAAAGCTGTAGGTGTGTGTGTACGTGCACGCACGCACGTTCATATATGTGTATAAGTTAGTTGGGGGAATGTGGAAGCATTTCTGCACATCTAAAGAGCGCTTTGGATCATGGCACAGGACATTACATTATTATCTTTAGCCTAGTATTTAAAGTTCTTCAAATCACATTTAAATCAAACAGTGTCCTATATTGCGTCTGCAGTAAGATCACCACCAGGGAACATGACAAAACATTACAGAAAAACAGTGAGAAGGACTGGGCACGCTTCTTTCCAGTTTAATAACAATAAGTCAATGTTTTCTGACTTTTAGTCAGAAAAACGTATACTTTTAAGAATGTCCCTTACATGGGTTTTCTGCTAAGAAATCTACAGTCTGGATTGCTATCAATTCATTGGGGATCTTACATAAAGCAAAGCAAGAACAGAGTTGCCAGAAGAAGAAGAAAATGAACTGACCAGAGAGGCAGACAATCACTTCTAAACATTCTTCTTAAACTTTCTAAATCTTCATGTTTAAAATGTAATTCTTCAAGCAAAGTAGCCAGGAACTGTGTATATCCTTGACTCTGCTGGGAAGTGGCGAAGACAGGAATATTCTCTGACAACCTGAAACACAACGGTAAATGTTTTTTAAAAAGGTAATTTTACAATTCTGAATACAATTCTGAATAGGATTTGGGACACGGAAGCATTGGAAATTAATACAAAGAAATGTCAAATCTTAATCAACAGTTCTGAAGGAAAGATGGTTAAAAATACTTTTTGTGTATGGAAGTATTCTTGAGATGCATAGTTTCCAGAAGAATTATGCAAAGATTCCAACCATGATTTGAAATAATTAAATGTTTTCTCTTTCAAATAGTCCCAGAGAAACAGTAAAGTCCTACTATGCGTTCCAGTAGTAATTGAACACCAAACGGTCACTTGTCAAATGCAACTGCTTCATCAGCAGTAGCACATCCAAAGGTAATTCCAGATGTAAGCGCAAACACGTATAATAAATACATCATGGCTGTTTACTAGGATTTGATATCTAACAAGGCCCCAATACAAATAGGGTACCAGATAACACACAAGGATGAACGACAAAGAATCTTGTGGCACCTTAAATCTTTGTAACTGTTTTCATTGTGGAAGATGTAGAGCAGATATCTGTGGCTGAACTGAGTTTTTCAGAAAGGGGGTCTGTAATGGAGGCAAGAAACAAAGTTCTAAGCCTTATTGACAAATTAAAAGTAAAGCCTCCTTGAGTCCCAGTATTTGGGGGGAAAGTGGGATACAAATAAATAAATAAATAAATAAATATCGGGGAAGGGGTGCGAGGCCAGGGAAAGGGGGTGTAGACATCTGAGGAATCCTGGAGGGCCAGATTGTGACCCCAGGCAGGCTAGATTTGGCCCGCTGGCTAGAGGTTCAAAACCCCTGGTATAAACCGATGAAACTACCATTAGTGCACAGAGTGGCTTTTGCTGATACAATTGGAATGAAACTTGTTTCTCTTGTAATACCGCCATGCCAGATGAAATTCCTTTGCAAATATTATCATATTGTCGGTGTATGAAGTTGCAGCTGTATAGTGGCCAAGATGGAGCAAACCCTTGTTCAGCAGCAGTCATGGTGATCCACGCTGCCTATGTTTCATACACAAGGCATGGTCGTAGTGCTGCACGCAAAGTCTAGCTAGCTACATCAAGGCCACCCAATGAATGTGCTGGTGCAGCCCCTTAGTTACATTGCAACACACAGCTCTGGGTCGCCAGAAATCTGGGTAACACCCACACAAACAGAAAAATCAGGGGATGCAGGACCAGCGAAGTACAGCAACAGATGACAGAAAAATCAAGACAGCATCTTCACCCAGAAATTGAAGTTCTAACCGACATCTATTTTGTATTCTCTCATATTAAAAGGAGAATAGATATAGGGTTCATATTCTTTATTTAGATCCCACCTGACAACAGCAGAAGCTGCTCAATTTCTACCCATCGTATGTGTAAAACAAAGGCGAAACAAAAGGTTTTTATATGTTGAACTTGCCCCTTGTTGTGTGTTACGATTTCTACAAAATGCCTGGATGCTTTACCACAGATATCTTTCAGATGATTATTTAATTTAACTTCACCCATTGCCAGGGGGTGCATAAAATATGGATATAACAACTCTCGGAAGCTGCAGATCAATGGGAGCGGGTGGGCAATCAGTGCATTTTCTCCACTGAGCCACCATTCCTGCAAGCATTCTAAGAAGTGAACATTAAAATAAATAAAGATGAACACTGCCTGCGGTGGCTTGGAAATAGCCATAGCAAAAGAAAAACGGTCAGAAAACTGGACACGCAGTTCAAGATTTCACTTTATGAAGCTAGGAGCAACAACAAAATATGCTGGTATTGTAAAAGGCCCAGAGCCACAGCTGTTTTCTCCATTAACTGCATAGTATTATGTTAAACAGCATAGGGCTGTTTATTTAAGGTGCCTGGCAGGGCAATTCTAAACTTTCCTCCTTAATGGCTGGAGGGGTTTGGGATCTAGCAGTGGGGCCCCTCCGCCAGCCTCAGCTTGCTGAGAGGTCTGCTGGTGGGCAGAAAGGAAGAAAGCAATTGCCGATGGCTCTCCCACAAGCACTAAACCCTAAATGTACTGGATCAAAAAAATCCACTGTTTTCCAGAGAGAGGACTTATTCAAGCCCCTCACTTATGTCAACCTGAAGATGGCACAAGAAAATCCTCTCCTATTGTGAGAACGTTAAAATACCCACTCTGCCATGGGGTTGGGAGGGGCACCCACAGCCTCCAGAACTTCCACCCAGGCAGGCATGAGCTAGCAGGGCTTTGGATGGTGGGGGGATCCACCCCATTGCTCCTTCACTAACAATGAGATCAATGGCAGACACACCATTTTGCAAATGCAGCTATTTTCATGTTTGCGGACTAAGCAACTTTCAAAGCAATATTTGGAGGCTTTTGCCAGTATGCAGTTGCTTTTTGATTCAGCCACATTCACTTTCAGTAGTGGGCGCGGCCATATCAGGAGTCAATGACACCACAGGGAAGTGGTTTTCAAATCTCTACAAGATTTCAGTTTGACGTAGGTTCCCCGATTATGCGCATCTTCTCTCAATCGCTTTTACGCCTAATCCCTATACATGGGAGGCGTTGAAGCGCATTACGGGCTGTATGAAAGGCATTTTAAAATTTTTGACATGCTGAGAATTGCATGCAAATGTTGCTGAAAGTAATGCGCTTTGTCCCAGAGAAACTCCCCAAACCGGTTCCCTCCCTTTATTCTCCCCGCCCACCAGAATCTCCCGCCTTCCTAGGTTACCTGAAAGGAATGAGCTAATTAACATGTTCGGCTACCTGTCTTCCCCCCTCCTTCGCCCGATTGCCATGACCTCCTCAGGAGTAAATGGCAATGTGTCTCATGCACACACACACACACACACACGAAAACAGACAGGGGGATGCTGCTTCGTTCCTTCCCCCTCCACTTCCCAGCGAGCTCAACAATTGTAAAACATACACACACACACCTCAGCTTGGGAACCCAGCAAGAAGTGAGGGGAAGTTATGTCTGCTGATGGCTAATTATACGCACATACGCACATCCTTCCTTCCCCCTTTACGTCTCATAAAACCACCTCCATCTGGCCCCGTGTCTCCATGTTAAAAATATTTCATCAGGGTACTTCAAAGAAACTTTATTTTTGGTTCACGTTGGGTCACCTCTTCTTGGAGCTTCCATCCAGAGAGATGGAGTACAAGGAGGAAGTTGCCAGGAGGAGAGAGGAAAGGAAACTAAACCAAAAAGTGGGAGGTTTTCTTAGCGAAGGGGCAGTTCTATGCATGACATTATGACCACAGTCCAATCCCTGATCGTTAATGAGCCTCCTCAGAAATTTGTTTACACGGACATAAGGCGCTCTTACTCCCGCCGTAAATTAAAACTCGCTAATTAACGCGCATTCGAAAATGCGAATAATCGGAGAGAAAACACGCCCGAGCCCCTGATTTGCTCTTGTAGAGGTAAATTTCCTAATGCGCCTTGAAAGAGCTTTAAATCGCTCTTGTAGAGGTACTCAAACTGTGTTTTCAGGGGACTCGGCGGTTTTTCAGAAGCTTAGCAGGGATTTCTCAACCAGAAGAACAGCAATAGTTGACAAAAGTGCTTCTAAGAACTCCCCCAGGTTCCAAGCCCTGTTAAAATAACAACTCCACCATGGGGGAGAGGAGGAAGGGGCACCCACAGCCTCCTTAACTTCCACCCAGGCTGGCATGTGCTAGCAAGGTTTTGGATGGGGGGGGGGTCCCACCTCATTTCTCCTCCACTAACCCCCACTTAGGATTGATCTGTAGCCCAGAAGGTGAAACATCATTAAAGACAAGGATGGGAAAGAACTTGGGCCAGTAAAAGGAAGACCTCAAGCCAGTAGTCTTCTCTCAACCTAACCTACCTCACAGGATTGTTGTGAGGATAAAGGGGATAAAGAGAACCATGTTGGTACCTGGAGCTCTTTCAAGGAAAAGTGGGGTATTAATGAAATAAAACAAATGAACACACAGCTTAATCACCTCTACTGATTTCCTCCTGTAATGTGCAATCACAAAGGAGAGTGGGAAATGTTCTAGTGTTCACTTTCTGTTCATGACAGGGACTCCGGAAGCCCAGCAGCAAGAACTGAGAGGACATCCTCTAAAACACTACCAAGAACCCTCGGTAACATGCAGTTGTTCATCTGCAGACTACTCAATGTTTGTCAGCTGCTGTGACAGGGCAATGTTGATGGGACAATCACTCAATTAGCTTTAAGAAACTCTTCGAGAACTGCCGCTCCTCCCTTGCAATCATCAAATTCCCCGATTATTAATGAGGAGTTGGGCAATATTTTGAAGTTTGCCTGAAAGAAGACACTTAATCAGGCAAGCCAAGTTCTAGGTTTGGATTATAGAACAAAAATGTAGATTACGGATAGAAAAACAGTTCAGCCGCAACATCAGGGATAGGGAAATTGTAGCCCTCCAGATGTTGCTGTGTAACAGGTCTTCTCACCATTTGCCATGTAGACTGGTGCTGATGGGAGTTTAACGTCATTAGGAAGGCCACAGGTCCCCCAACCCTGCTCTACAACTTTCCATTCAACATATGGTAAATAGGTCTTCATAAAATTAAAAAAGAAAAGAGATAGACTGTCTAAAGCACATGAGAATGATAAATCCCTATTAATCTGGCTACTTCACATATGCTAGAAGAGAAAAGGCCGAGTGAAAATTCATGTTAAGACAAGCAACAGTGCTGAGTTATTCTTAAATAAGCTATTAAATGACATCTGGTTAACATGAAAAACATTTAGAATATACCCCTCCTTCCTCTTACTGAAACGAAGAAATAAGAAATCCCAAGCTTTTTATAAAATAGTTTCCCTGTAAGAAAAATGTGACAGTGCTGTAATAACATGCACTCAAGTACTCCGGTATTAGAATATTTTCACTATTTTTTACTCAAACAAAATCTTGTCAGCCTTCTGCGCTGTTTCCCTAACGTTAATCCACTAGTCTGTGTCAAAGTATCTGTGTACCATAAGGGAACGTACGTCGCAGCGGACAATGGGGCACATCTTGCGCTCAATCCATATATTATACTATTATTGAATTTTATTGTGGCATAATAAAAGCAATTAATTAAAGGGTACACTACCAAGGTTCTACATTTATTACAGTCCCACTGATTTCAATGGAGCTTACTCCGAGGTATGTATAGACCTGCATATGCATATTTATTTGGAAGTAAGTGACACTGTGTTCAATGGGACATACTTCCTAGCAAGTACATTTAGGTTTGCAGCCTTAGTGTGTCAGATAGGACTGGAGAGGTGGCAGCTATTATGAGAAACTGCTGCATGGGACGGATGACGGCTGTTGGAATGTGGGTTGGCCCGCACTGCTACGGAATGGACCACTATCCCTATTCAGAAGATCACCTCCATGCAATTAGAAACACATGAAGGGGAGAAGCCCACTGCCCCCACTGTCACATCCCTGTTGCTGGTTCTCTTTCCACACATTGAAAAGATGGCTTCTGCTGTGGGGAACCTTCTTTGCTTGTCTAAGGCTCTTTGTGTGATTTAGGACCCTGATTTTCCAGGAATCCTACAAGAGTAGAGCGGGCTCCCCATTGCAGACATTCAGCCCACAATGAATGGCAGACTGTGGGGAGATGGGCAACAAAGACACAAAGGGGGTGTAGCAGGTGGACTTCTAGAGTTGCCTTCCCCAACCCGGTGCGGTCCAGATATTTTGGACTATAACTACCAGCATTCCCAGCCAGCATGGAGCAGCTTGGAAAAAGACAGGGTTCCAGCCAGCCACTTGCAAACAGGAGCACTGCACACTGTAACATTTTGTTGCTGACCCAACTATTTCTAAACTGTACTTTACATGGTAGATCCAAAGTTAAGCCATGCATAGCGTAGACCCACTGAAATCAATGGGACAAGCAAGTAATTGCTAACTAGTCTCACTGATTTCAAGGGGTCTACTCTACTATGACTTAGTCTGGATCCAATCCAACATCTAGCAAACAGTGAGCCTGTTCACACAACACACTAAGCCATGATTAGGCCACTAACCCTTTCACAGCAAATGGTTAGTGAGCACGTTTAAACCAGGGTTATGTAGCCACCATGATTAGGAATGGGTCACACCACATGCTAAGTCATGATGTTTAGCTCAAAATACTTAACCACCATGGCTTAGTGTGTCTTCTGAAAAGGGTCAGTAATTAACAATGCAGAAATAAGCCCTGTTGAGTTCACTGAGACTTTCTCCCAGCTAAGTGTGTATACGATTGCAGTTTTCGTCTACAGCAGAGTCCTATAATATAGGGTGAACAACATTGTGACTTTGGAGAAAACAAAGCTAAATATTTAATGAAATTTGATTATGCAGAAAATGTCTCCCCAGCACATGGCATTTATCAGTGCATATTTAAGATTAAAATGTATTAAGAATTCAGTGTAAACCTTAATGCATAAACAGAAAAAACAACAAGCTAGACCATGTTCTCCTACCTAGGAACTTCAATAAATCATTTCCCTTAACAAGGGTTAAGCAATAGCATGGGGAAGTTTTCTAAGGCCTGTTTGCTTAAATTGCACATTTAAAATCTGACATCATGACATTCGTTAGAAGCATCCCAAGAAGCAAAAGTGAAACTTAAACCCCAAATGACCACTGCGCCTTGACTTAATCATGTTAAAAGGTTGTCATGAAAGAGATCCTGCACCTTGTTTAATGTTAAAAGTTCTGCTTTTTCCAAAGCACCCAAGCCATAAGCGGAGGAGAGCCATTACAGTGTCATTACAAATCTATGGCATGGCCCCACATGGAACACTGTGTACTGCTCTGCGGGCAATATTCCAAAAGGCTATTATGGAAAAGCTACAGGAAAGGGGCGATTTAGGGTGCTTCTAGACAGAGTGCTCCTAGCGCTACTGTTCAAAAGGCACTGTGCAGCTATTCCGTCTTTTCTTTCTTAACGGATCTGTTTGGAAAAAAGACGGAACAAGTGGCTGGGAAAACATGAAGGGCTACAAATCGAAGATGTCATAGTCTGGACCCCCCCCCCCCTAAAATTCCTTGAACTAGACTGTGTGATTGCATAATAAAAACTTCATCTGGAAGCCCCGTTGTAGCACAAACCCCAAAATGAAATCTCACTAAGTTCGATGAGATTTACTCCCATGAGATAATTTACTCCCAAGAGATAATTTACTCCCATGAGGATAGGACTGCAGCTTAAAATGATCAAAGGGTTGGAATGCTTTCCTGATAAGGAAAGGGTTAAATGTTTATGGCTTTTTAGTTTAGGAAAAAATAGTGACTACATTTACCTGAGAGCAAGTTCTATTGAACCAAGTAGACATGCATGGGACTCTAAGGGGGCCATAAAAGATTGCAAAAATTCTCTCTTTGTCTGAAACACACACACCCAGAAGCAACAGCAGCAGCAGCAGCAGCAGCAAGGGAGCTGTTTCCCCCTAATATGATCCACACTGCTGGAGAACATATGTGAATACTGCAACCTAGTTAGAGAAGTTGATTGGGCCGGTGATCCCCATGCAACTGGCATGCTGTCAATCCAGATTTTTATTACCTGGAGTGTGAGTACAATGGAGAATTTAAGGGTTAATTCACATTAAAAGTGATCTTCTGTATGCATGCTGAAAGATGGGAATGAATCTCCATGGAAAATCTGGCAGATGCACCTAATTTTTCATACATTATAAGGATGTCAGTATTAAGCACCTCAGTGTCAGTTTCTTATTCACATTTCCAAAATGCAAGCATGGAAAAGCAAAATTATTCTGCCTTAGTTTGTGTTGGAAACAATACAGATAAAGCCAAATTAATTGTATTTATAAAGTAAGTGTGTGTGTGTGTGTGTGTGTGTGTGTGTATATATATATATATATATATATAATCACAGTGGAGGTAAGGTGCCAAAAGTCACTTACAAACAGGTACTATTTCCTTGCTGCTGCAGGTTAAAATTGTTGGACGGTTGTAGGACCTATAAACTGATGCACACATACATCCCAAGCATGGCTTTGATGGACTGACCTCATTAGCAAAAGAAACAAAGGAATAAAGAATCATATATAAAGTGCACTGCAATCTTTGCAGCATACCTTTCCAACTTTTTCCACGGAGGGAAAAATCAAATGGCTTCTCAGGAAATTCTTCAAAGCTGCAATCTTATTATACCCACTTATATGGGAGAAAGTCCCATTGAACTTGGTGGGTGTTCCTTCTGAGTAGACATGCATAGGATTGTGTTATAAGAAAACTTTACGTACATTCCCCTAAGATATTGTATTGTAAGTCCAAGAACAAGATGCAAGTCTGATTTTTTTTTTTTGGGAAAGAAACAATCCTATTTTAACTTGGAGGGACCAAGAGAGAAATGAGACACATTCCTTATGAAAAACTAAATGTAGGACAATCTATTTTTATGACTCATTGGAGTATGCACAGGCATGCATTTGACCGGAAAAAAAGGTGCAGGGCAATACAATGCCCATTCTGAGTACATATGTGTTTCTCTCAATTATTCCTGAGTATACTCCCTCATTTGTGTTATTAGGAGCTACTTTTTAAAAGATTCCTCGCTTATAACTTGAGTACAAGTTTTAAACGCAAGCTCGGCAAAACACTTGGAAAAAACATCTTGTTAAAAGCAAAAAGAGGTGCCTCTAGAGTGAAGATTTTCCATTAGAATACATTAATATTTGATGGATGGTCGTGAGTCAGAAACATCTAACTTACCACCATCAACATGCAGCATGTTTTAAAGACAGACCAAGTACAAGGTTTTAGCACAGTTTAATACTCCCAACCAATCCAATTTTATCTGAACAAAAGTAATCTAAAAGTTTTAAGAGCAAATATTTGCATCAAATGCTTTAATACTGGTGGCCTTTGAATAGCAAATGAGGAGAAATAACTTGGCCAATTTTGACCCCCTCTCCAAAATTCTGATTGCTTGTATTTTCTTTGATGAAGCATAAGAACAGATTGGCCTACATTTCGATTTTCATAGTATTTGACATCTGTTTTAATAGATACCGAATCCTCTTAAAGAACACAGGACAAAGGCTACTTCTTGTCCATTTTAAGTGCCAGCCAAAGCTCCTTTACTTACAACAAAGATACATTTTGCAAATAGAGAGCAGCCTATGTTTTATTTAATTTTTTTATTTCATTCTTGTATGCTGATGGATTCACAAAAAAAACAGCACTGGGTTGATGGGAACAGAAGCGAAATGATTCATAGGTTTCTTTTGTCCACTTACAGGCAATACGCTTAAATCAATGCTACCAAAAATAATAATGATAAAATGATTTCAACCCAAAGACTTGAATTCTAATTAACATGCTCCTTGCATCCTGCAAGAAGTAAAGTTCAATCAAATGTTAACTTAGCTGACTGCTCCCACTGCTGGCAGCTTCAGCTCATGCAGCCTAGCCGAGCCCTGATTTAATCACTCAAACGGTTGCTATTTTCAGAAACCCTTGAAAGCAAAGAAAGAAAAAGCAAAGAAAGAAAACGGGGTACAGGTGGGTGGAAGAGAGGGAAAAAACCCTTTGGTTTCACTTTTCATTTCTGAAGTGCAAGCCCAGTATTTCTGGAATGTGAGCCCTGCTCACAGCTGACATTAATATATTTGTTCTTTTTCATTCAACACGGCTACTGGATCTCAAACAATTCCTATAATCTGCTAATTTGAAAGACCAGTTTTCCCTCCTTCTTTCCCCAAATGTCTCTTTTGGCATCAATTGGTGCCATGTGGGGAAAAGGGAGAGGGGAGAGGAATCACCCCACATCGCCCTTTGATTTTCAGATTACATGTGATTCCCCCGGCGCCTTCCAAGGCACCTACATTTCTGGCCAATTTACTGGTTTTGTACTAGTCCCTCACCACATAAACAATAAAATGGGCTTTTATCTAAGGTACGCAAGTTAAAGGTTTAATCCTGTTTTTTGGAAAGGAAAGGAAGAGGGAGAATAACATTTGAGCAAATGCATTTAAAAAGAGCATGATGTATTCTCTCTCTCTCTCTCTCTCTCTCTCTCTCTCTCTCACACACACACACACACACACACACACACACACACACACACACTGATTCTGTCCAAGAGCAAATCTCATAGAATCACTGAATAGTAGAGTGGGAAGGGGCCTATAAGGCCATCAAGTCCAGCCCCTGCTCAATGCAGGAATCCACCTTTAAACCTTGTTCAGAGTCTTTCCCCCTCATGGATCAAAATGGCACCATTGGCCATGCAATGGCTGCTGAAACCAGAAAAGTGGCCTTTTTTTGCAGGGGTCGGGGTGGTGGTTGTAGATGGCTCATGGATTTTTCATTAATTCCTTACTGTGCAATTGATCAATAGGTCATCTGATCCAACGATAGGATTTCTGCCTATTTTGTACACAAGAACATGCACACACCCTTGAAAAAACTAGGTTGGGACTCCTGAATTCCCACAAAGGCCTAGGGTGCAGCCATTCCATAGAGAGAGTTCTACCTGTGGCCCAGAATGCTTTTGCTCAGCTTAGCCTGGGGTGCCAATTTGCACCCGTTTCTTGAAAGGTAGACCTGGCCCATGGCCATGGTTACAGTGCTGTTTCTTAACTAAAGTTTTAGTTATGATTTAATTTTTTTAATAGAATAAATATAGAATTTATTAGATTTGCATCTATAGCAACTGAACGAAGCCGCAAGCAGCTACAGTGGGGCAGACACACTGACTACACCTGGCCGTTTCTCCTTTAAGTTAAAAGCAACCCTTTCGCGTCTGTTAGCTGTTGGCTATCACAGATAACAAATTCAAGGCGATTACTTCAAAGATGTCATATCAATGGAGCATCATAATAAAAATTCTTCCCTCAACAGACAGTCAAGGGGGGTGAGGGAATTAGACAGAAGAACTTCCTCATACTATTAACGGATTGAAAATCACATACATTGGTAAACAATCAGAATAAGACACACAAAAACACCCTCCAAAACAATCCTCACTGCCACGAGCTAGAAATTTACCACATAAGAAGTTGTAGATACTTATTAGCAGAATGATTCTATTCATCTCACACACTGTTTTAAGAGGTGGAAATCTTTATACCAAGTGATTTATGATGGCAGGTATAAGGGGTTATCTGTGGAACATAACAACAAAAATGGTCGAGAGTAATGGTAGTGTAGAAGATAACTTATCAGTCTTGGACTGGAGAGACCCAAGTTCAAAACCTTCCTCAGCCATGAAGCTCACTGTGCGACTTGAGGCCATTCACTGTGGCAGGAGGAATGTGGTTTGAGATGGGTGGGGGAAATCAGGGCGCAGCCATTCTGCAGATAGAAAGCCAGAGGGAACTATGAGGGGAGGAGTCCTATTTTGCCACACCTTGCCAACTAACATTTCCAGACAAAATGGAAGCCTAAAAAACAAAATGGTAGTGTGGAAATCTAAAACGGAGATGGGCTGGTGCTCTTTAGCAGCAGCCACATGCTCAAATGTGTGGTGGCATCTAAGCTCCATGTTTTTCTGGATGTGGATTATCCAGATCAATTTCAATCCAGCTCTTGGCCTGGTTATACAAACCAGACAACTTGAGTGGCATAGATAGGTTAGCTATGTTGGGATCTAGGCAGCAGGAATCAGTTCTGCTGGACTTTTCTGTTGCCTTTGATATGATTGACTATGATATCCTTCTGCTTGGATTAGACTAGGAGGCACACTTTTGTTATGGTCCCTGGAGGGGCAGTTCCGGAAGGTGGTGCTGGAGGCCACTTGCTCAGCACTTGGCCTGTAGTGTCCCTCAGAGTTCCATCTTCTCCCCTATGCTTTTTAACATCTAGATGAAACTGATGTGAGAGGTTGTCTGGGGTTTGAGCTTTGGTGCCACCAGTATGAGGATGGACAGCCTACTCTATCTTTCCTTTTGATCTAAATACAGGGAAGCTTGAAGTTCCAAATCAGAGCCTGGCATTTGGATCTGATGAGGCATAACAAAATAAAACTTCATTCAGAGAGCTCCAGGTGAGTAGCACAGAACAAGGAACAGAAATTCAGCCTGTCTTCTACTCCGATTGAAAACTGGGTGTGCTCTCGGATCCAGCCGTGTACTTGGATGCCCAAGTCTTGGCAGTGGTTAGGAGAGCTTCTACACAGCTGAGGCTAGTGTGCCAACTGCGCCTGCTCTTGGAGATGTCCAATCCAGCCATCTACTATAACATGCTCTCTGAGGAGCTGCCTCTGAAGAGCATTCAGAAACATCACCTGGTTCAGAACAGCCAAGCTAGTTACAAGGAAGCATGTGACTCCTTTGTTACAACAGTTTTATTGGCCACCAGTCTTACCTGAAAGACAACTTTTTTTTTGGGAGAGGCCTTTCTTTTTGGCTTGCCAATGTCTGAAGTGCATCTGGTGGAGACTTGAGAGAAGACCTTTTTGGTGGCTGCACCCAAACTCTGGAACTCCCTTTCTAGGCAAGCCCATTTAATCCCCTCTCTGGTGGTCTTCCAATATCAGGCAAAGGAAAGACCTTTATAGTTAGACAGGCCTTTTGCCTGTCAAACAAATCTATTTTATCAGGTGCTGGTTTTGTTTTTAACTTGCTGATTTATTGAACTGTTCTTTACCTCTTGTTTTATATACTATTTTATATTTTATGTTCTTTTGTCTCGTTTGTTGTTAGCAGCCTTGGGCACCATTGTGTGAAAAGGCAGGACATAAATTTAAACAAGTAAATAAACAAATAAATACATCTTTTCAGCCTAACCTGGTTTAAAAAGCTTTTATGAATAGAAAAAAAGGAGGGTAGAGTCTATGCAATAAATAAATGGAATAAAATACATCAGCCTAGTAAAAAAAGAACAATGAATAGTTAACAAGTTATGAAAAATCATTTTGATTTATCATAGATTCACCTGCTGTGTGGCTTTCAACTAGATTACATTACAGACTCAGAGGTAAAAGTTTATAGCTGGATCCAGACTATGATAGTCATGCTTTAGTCCCATTGAAATCTAACTTGTCCCAAAGACAAGTTAGGGACTAAAGCACGATTAACTTAGTCTGGATCCAACCCATAATATTTGAAAAAGAAAGAAAGAAAGAGTGGAATAGTTAAGATTCTTAATTCCTTTATCAATATGTTAAATCTTCCTTTAACAAACAAAACTTGTGTTTCTGTAGGGCTTTTCAGCAAGTATTTCATTACGTTTTAAAACTTGAACATGCATTGTGACTTGGTGGTGGTGATGATTAATAATAAATAATATGACTATATTTTTATTCGACCTTCCTTTATGATAAAATACACGAATGTTCCCCAATATTATCCTCACAACAAACAGGACAGTCACTAACATGAGGTCTTCCTAGCTGCATGAGGATTTGAAAAGGTCTCCCTGTCCAATTCTAGTGCCCTATCCGCTACACTACAACACTTCTCCGTACTGGAGTAAATGTGGCTTTTTTGCATCATATTTTTTGTATGACGCCTACAAATAAAATGGGACATGAAATGTAAGTGCATATGGAATAAAGCAAAATTTTCATAAAGGCACCAAAATCTCGAGCTTTAGAACAATAAAAATAAAATTACATGTATATTCTTCATGAAAATGATTTCATATACTGTTTTCTAGTATTTTACAAAACGCTTTTGCGTTTTAATGCATTTTGTATACTGAGCTGCTATTTTCTGGTTTTATTCTCCTCTGCTAGAAGGAGTTTTTAAGCTGCATTATACAGTTTCTGCTTTTGCATTTTAATTGCTGTATTGCAAATTGTAATATTTTATTTCATTCTTTGCTAATGTGAACAGTTCAGAGAGCATATGCTGGTGGATAGCTATATAAATTCAGTAATAACTAAGTAACATTATGGAAAACACTTAGGGAAAAACAGATTCAGAGGAAGAGAGCAGCAGGTGAAAGAATGCCACTCTTAGGTAAACATGTCATCAATACACGACTTTATGAATTTACTCACCTGCACACAGTCACTGCGGAAACTACAACCATAAAATTGATCAGAGCTTACTTTAAAAGTTTCTAAAACAATAATCTGATTATCTCCATTTCTAGCCCAACACACAAACCAAACACCTGGAATAAAGCAGCTGAATAAAGAGTTGAATTATTTTTTGGGGGGGAGGAGGGAACCCTTGTAGCTTCTTAGCACGAACATTTAAATACATTCAATATTAAAATATTTTGCAAATGATGAGTACATATTTGGTTCATTGCTTAACACTTTACTCTGATTACATAACCTATGCTTTATTTAGAAACATTTCTTGTCATTCTTAGTAGCATGCAGAACATAACTCCCATAAATTTCAGCAGGCCTTGCATTGGATATTTATATAATTCTTGTATTTTACTGCAGGATACTTGGGAGGGGCCTTTTCTGAGCCAAAAAGCAGGGCACAAATATCCTTAAATGAATGAATGAATGAATGAATGAATGAATAAATTGCCTCAATCCAAAGCTTCATTGGGTTCTGATGAAGCCATGGTGGTCATGATGAGTGGGACTGATCTATTTGTTTCAGTTTTAGGGAACAGATGTTTGTGTCTGATTGGGATAGTTCTCCAGAATTAATGGGGAAGAAATCCAGAAATAAATAAAGCAGCCCTTCTATGTGTAAGCCTCTCCACCCCATGCACACCAATGTTGCAGAAGATGGACAATTTGGGAGTTCTGCATAGTTGTAGGGCACTTTAAAAAAAACACCACAGTATTAAAAATAAAAAAGATTATTCTGGAAGACTTCTGCATGCATAAAAATGGTATACACCAGGAGTCCTCAACTGTTTTGGGTCGGTGGGTACATTTGGAATTTTGCAACTGTATTGTGGGTACTCTCACAAAATGGCTTCATGGTAGGGTTGCCCATTCATAAAATGGCTGCACAATGGGCATGGCTGATAACAAAACATTCACTGTTCAGAAGGCAAACCAGTGAGACTAAAAGAAAGAAACCTGTCTCAGAACTGAAGTACACAGCACTACTGGATGTAAGATTAATGTAGTGTTTGTCATCGGTATAGATGAGATTTTCTTAGAGAGTTAAATAGTAAAAATAATGCTTTGAACCAAAAGACTCTGGCTAGCAAGGATATTTTTGTTTCAACAGATCCCAAATGTCTGCACTGAATATATAAGGTTAGGTATTAAAAGGAAGTGGATACATATTGAAGAGTTGTTTCCATTCACAAATACCATGAATGCTTCGCAATTCACCCTCTGATAATATTTCAACCTATTTTGCTCAATGTGTGATCCTAAGCTAATTCCAATGCCAAACTTTGATGTCTAAATCCTGTTGGTAATAGTCATAGTAGAAATGCCTTAATAACAGTATATCCTTTTCTAGTACAATTCTGATTAGTGTCTTTACATAGATTGGAGAATGGACTTTTGGAAGGACACAATCAAACAACACGTTAAACTATGGTTAGGCCGATAATCCTTTTGCAGTAAATGGTTAGCGAGTGTGTTTAAGCCATGTTATGTAGCCACCATGGTTAGGAATGGTTCACATGACAAGCGAAATCATGATTCACACTACATGCTGGCCCGGTTCAGAAGACACCTTAAACCATGGTGAATAAGGCAAAAAAACTTATTCGCTGTGTTTAAAGTTGTGGTTTAAGGTATCTTCTGAACAGGGCTGCTAAGTCATAATGTTTAGCTTAAAAATGCTTAACCACCGTGGCTTAGCGTGTTGTCTGAACAGGGTCAAAACACTGTTTCTTGATTTGCCTTGGCCAATTGAACAGTAACCCACAGAAGCAGAGGGAAAGTGAATATTAAAAAGCTGCAAGGGAAGGAAGCTAAATATAAACTAACAAGTCATAAGGTGCTCATCATTCTGAAAAGCTGCAACATCTTCATCTGCTAAAGAAGAAAAAACACAAGCCTCCATCTTTTGACCAGTTATTTGCATGTCTTAACACAAGCCTCTTCCCCTTTAAGCATCATTTTGGCTTTTTGTACAATAGCCTGATAAGATAACATAGCCCCTTTGGTTCCCTCCCCCACTTGCCAATGTGAGTAGAAAACAAGTCCTCTGAGAAGATTAAATAAGAGAGAAAAAAAGCTCTTACTCTTTTGCAATGGGGACAATATACCTTGATCTGTAAAATAATCAGATTGGGTGTAACTAGTGAAGCAAGATAATTTGCATTTGAATTTAATCTGGCTACTTCCAGGTAAATTAATCATGGAATCATCCCTAGTTCTTCATAATTTCTTAAGAAGGGGGCCCATCTGAAATGTATGTTCTTTACAAACTTGACTGCAAGAGATAAAGTTTAAGGTAAAGAGCAGCCTCTTCGCCCAAAGCACTCAGCAGGTTTCTTGAAGTCTTTTCCATCTGGAGGACAATAGGGATGGAAATATAGGCTTGTATGCAGATTGTTCTGTCTGCGTTGTTACCTCTCGTAAAGCAAACCTCTAGAGTCTATCTCCACATGACACATCTTCCTAAAGTGCACATGTCTAGCGATGGCTTTTTTGCAGCAATCGTGGGCGTTTTGACTTTAACTATGGAGTCCCAATGCTTACCATGCTACTCCCAGAACATTTGGAAAGTCTCTAAAGCTTTTAAGTGATGGGGGAGGGAACTGTTGCATGGGCTTCATAGATGAAGCTGACCACAGTTCACTGGAACCAGCCTGATCAGGTAAATAAAATGAAAACGGACGTTCCTGGAAATTATCTTGAAAGCTTTCCATTAGACTGTACCAGGGGTATTCACTAACAGCCAAGTGCCCAGGCTGGTGTGGAGCAACCCTTCACAAATCCTAATACGCAACTCTTCCAAATATTGTATTTGTATCTATTTAGCCACTTCATTTGATACTGAGCAAAGATCTTTGGGTGGAAAGTTGCATTTACCAGAAGTATTCGTATATGAACGCTTTAATACAACAATAGAAAGCTGGAAGGATATTCTCAAACACCTAGCAGGAAGAATTGCTGATCCTTAGCAATGAAATCGTTAGGATCAGCTAGGAGGTCAACAAAGCACCTGGACGGGGCGCGATGGTCAGATTTAAAGGCAGTATTAAGTAAGCAATTGAGGTGTACGTTTTTGGGTACATTAAATAAAAAAACACACTCTCTCTTTCTCTCTCTTACACACACACACACAATTTAGAGATTCTTACAAATAACAGTGGGCTTTGTGCATGAGGTTGGGGCCCATAGAACGTAAGAAGAGCCAAGAGTCCATCTAGTCCAGCATTCTGTCCACACAGTGGCCAGCCAGCTGCCCAAGGGAAACCCAAGCAGGACATGAGTACAGCAGCACCCTCCTGCCTATATTCCCCAGCAATAGATGTACCTAGGCACATTGCCTCTGATACCGGAGGAGGCATATAGCCATCAGGACTAGTAGCCATGGATAGTCTTCTGGTCCAGGAATTTGTCTAACTCTCTTTAAAAGCCATCCAAATTGGTATTCATCACTACATCTTGTGATAGTGATTCCGTAATATAACCATGCGCGGTGGGAAGAACTACTTCCTTTTATCTATCCTAAATCTCCCACCAATCAGCTTCATGGGATGACCCTGGGTTCTAATATTATGAGAGAGGGAGAAAAATGTCTCCCTATCCACATTCTGGGCCTATTGTGGGCCCAGTCAGCTTAGGTCAGGGACAGGAAAATTTGTGCCTCTGCTGATGTTGTTGGACTGCAGCTCCCATCATCCCTCAACCTTGGCTATGCTAGCTAGAGCTCATGGGAGCTGCAGTCCAACAAAGTCTGGAGGCCCACAAATTGTCCACCCCGTCTCAGACAGTGCTAAATACCTATTGGAGAAGAAGGACAATGAGATGCCCAAATTAATTAATCCCATGTCCCAAACATTCTCTATTTCACTGTATTTTTGTGGAATGTGAGCCTGATTAAGAGCACTAGATGTGGGTTTGGTGTTGTTGTTGTTGCTGTTTTGCCACGCACAATCCCTGCATGAAGAAACACTTTGGGCAGTATGCGTACCCATAGGACTCACTGCAAGCACAACAGGAATTTAGCCGCTCCAAAAACCAGAAATAAGCTGCAACACTCATTTCTAAAACGTGGCAGGTCAGCTCGTTTCCAAGTTGCTTTAGGAAACACCAGTTTCCTGTTGTATCAGTAGTTGGCTCAGTGGTCACATGAGAATTAATGGAGATGCACAGGCAGCGTTGAATTTTGCCCTTTGTTCACATGGAAATGGATTAGCTGATCTGCCCTGCCAATTTTCCATAGGCAATACTGCTGCAGGAATGCCACATCCATACCATCTATGGATATTAATGGATTGAAGGGAATATTTCCCTTTCTTTTTAAGCTTACGTTTGAGGCCAGGTAGTTTCTGGTAGTTCCTTTAAGGAACCTGTACAATCCTGAACCATTAAAATCACTGGAAGTTATGCCACCAATAGGATGAAAATGACATTCAAAATACCAAATCCTATAATATGGGCTTCATGTCAGTTAAATAAAATGGAAGTTCTGGGCTGTGTCATGTGACTAAAAGTTTAAATTAGCCACAGAGTTCAAGCCACTGTACAGATTGTGGACTACAGATGTCCACACAGACAATTAGCTGACTGTAATGTTTATTCATTTGACAAGAGACAAGGTTGATTTTCAGCTCTTCAAAAGTTTCTTCTGCGCATCTCATCACAGGCACTATACAAGCACAATGAATTGCCAGATTTGGTGTGTGCGTGCGTGTGTGTAATATAAGGTATCCAAATCATGCCTTTTTAGGAGCCCAATTTGGCTGCCCCTATTTAATTGGGGAGACCAAAGTGGCCACATTTAGCCAGAGAATGAGCAGCTGCAGGAAACTCATTTCCTCCTCCCTGCCAGAAAGGACACTAAGCTCCAATTGCATTTTTCCCTGGGACTGCAGAAGACTGAGAAAAGAGTGCTCTGGCTAAAGGAAGAAGTGTCATCCACTACTATTCAAGCTACAGGATCAGCCTGGCCCGAACTAGATATAAATGCAGGCTTACAGTTCCCCAGTTTGTTCTAGTTCTAAAGAACTACTTTCCCTCCTCTCCCCTTTTCCCTGCACTCTCCTTCCCTTCCATGTTTTGTCGTTTTTGTTTGTAAGCCCAATAGCAGGGCCCATTTTGCTACTTTGGAAGGCAGTAATTTGTCTGAAAAGTGGGAGAGAGGGAAATAAAAATTACATTTGTACCTGCAGCCTTTCTAGATAGTTCAAGGTGGTATACATGGGGATGATCCTGTTAATCCTCAAAACAACCCTGTGAGGTAGGGTAGAAGAAGACAGTGACTGTTCCAAGGCTACCCAATGAATTTCATGACTAAGCAGATATCTGAACCCAGGTCACCCTAGCCAAAGTCCAACATACCACCCCGGTTCTCTTATGTATTGTTGCACATCTGGTGCATAGAGAAGACAGAAGCACTACAGGGCTGGCTGTAGGTCACTAATTTGGAAATACAGACTATTCCTAGGATGTTTAATAGCATGGTTTTGGGGGCGGGGGAGGGAGTTGCCGAGCTTAAAGCAATTTGGGTTTGGAAACATTTACGGCTCATCGCCAAGACACACATATTTACTTGTGAACAAAACAGGGACCATTTTATCAAATGTAAAGACACCATTTGAAAAATTCATAAGATCTGTTTCACACATTAGGAATTCAACCAGAAAAGTGTATAGCCAAAAAAAATAGGAAGGGAAGAAAGAAATGAAAAAAGATTTGTTCTTACAGTTGATAAAAAATTTATAGCAAGGCATTCAAGTAAAGTTACTTTCTGTGTTCTGATTTAATGAATCGTTTGAGAAGTATCTGGCTAGGGTGACACTGATGTAAGGCTCGTTGAAGCCTGAGCTAATGCCTACTGGTATAGCCTTCCCTGGGACAACAAAAGCAGAACAATGTGTCAGACTGAAGCAAGATCAAAGTAAGTGCAGTTCCGGGGATGCTATGAGGTTGGCCTACAACACATCTGTGAATGGCTGGTAAGCATATTCTCTGCCCCAAAGACTCCAATGACCCAGCAAGCCCAAAAGAACAAGAAGCAGACGCAGCAGGGTGGTAATAAAGGGCCTCTGAAATAAGATTTTTTGCAATCTTGTAATTCAAACACGAAAGCCAGACAAAGATTGCTTAATGGTTTAGACTCCACTAAAAGGCAAGTCCATGACACATTTCTAAAGCCACCACTGATTCCATTTTATTAAAAAATAAAAAACGACAGAACCAGTGCATTACAAAATGCCTTTTGATGCTGCGAAGTATTTTTCCTGTCATTTCACTTTAAAGGGCACGATCCAGGAAAAGAAGCACCATGCTGATGTGATTTTGCAAGTGATCCCTGTAGTTGCAAAACTTCCTGGCCGGGAAGAAAATGGCACCACCAGCCATTGCGTAGCCTGTGGAACACAGTATTAGGCTTTCAGGTATGTCTGGGGTTTGATGGTAATCAGCTGTGGTGTGTATTAGCTACCCTTTTGTAGGTTGTGCCACAATGTCTGCACAATTATTTGGAGAATAAAGTAAAGGAACTAATTTGAACACTTTTCTACAGATGTGGTCCCCAGGCCATGTGTGCTAAAAGACTTAAAATTTCGAGAAGCAATTACATTTCTAATTTAGCAATGCTGAGCTAAAGATCAGTTGTTTATTCAACCCGGGTCTCACTAGAGCTTAGCTACAGAATTTGTTTTGAAAGTTCCAATTTAGGTCTGGGATATATGAAGCAAAAGAAGGAAATAGTGATTTGGAGCATGTACAGAGCGTTAAACTACCTCCCTTCTCTCTCTATATATGGGATTGGGGTAGAAAATTTAGGCCTTCCCATTGTGAAAATTAAAGTACTGACTAAAAGGCAATTGGAGAACACGTGTATCAAAATGTGTGTATAAACCATGCAAGAGAATGTATAATTAAAGAGACACAAAAATATAAACCAAATGAACTTGGATAGTGTTTTGTTGAAAATGTATAGCTGAAACCAATTACAACCCTGTGGCCATTCTGCTTTTGCAAACAGTATGTCAACACTTTCACATGAGGCATTTAAAGAGTTACTGTATTTGGAGAAACAGAGAAAGAGGCTCCTTCAAAAGCACAGAAGAGATTTAACTGAAGACTATACCTTACAATATAAGTTAAAGGAGCATTCTAGCCTCCCCCTCCACCATAAAAAAGGCACTTTGGATGCAGAAAGCGGGCTCCTTCTTGCCTCCCTTTCATTTCCTATGGTCCCAGGGCATAGCCATCCGCATTGTTGGAGGGAAAATTCCAGAAAAGACCTTATAATGAACGAGTATGCCCATGTGGGACAGGGGCAATAGAGACAATAAGCCATGTGTTGTTACAGTGCCAGTTCTATAAGGAGCTCAGGATCTCCCTGATTACACCGATTATAGATAAATTCCCAGGGAGATCGAATATATTTTACTTAGATTATCTGTTAACGGATTGGGATGCTCAAACTACATCAAAAGTAGCCAGATTTTGTGCAGCAGCTATCACGTGTCGTAGAAAAGTAGTAGGTAAATAATAGCAAGGCAGACAGATTTGATATATGTACCTACTTTTAATTGCATAAAATGAGACACTTATATGGTAAGGAATGATATGAATGTGGTAAAATCTAAAATTGAATGTGCAAATGTTGCTGGTCTATGATTGTAATAAAATTTTATATACATATAATCTAGCATGGTAGAGACTGTGGGCCATGTACTGCGGTATTGTTCCTTCTATTGTGATCTTCAGTACATTTTTATTATCTCTATCTTACAATGTATACCAGCCAGATCTGATGTGTTTTATACAGATTATCTCCTGGCCGACCAGAATTGTCAAATAACTCCCAAGGCGGCTAGATTCTGTGCTGTTGTAATTGCATGCCAGCATGGGATATCATCGGACTGTGATAATGTTTTAATGTTTTAATTTTTAATGTTTTAAATCCTATATTATTATGAGCAGGATATGTACAATTCAATTAATTTAAAAAAATTTTTTACTGTTTATCTGTATTTTTAATTAATTATTACTTTTTTTAATATTATTGCACCTTACCTTGTTGGCCTTGTGAATATGACTGTGTTTATAGTGCTGCTCTACTTTGCTGGTCTTGCGACCGTAATAAATTCTATTCTATTCTATGGTCCCAGGGCATAGTGTGAGGGGACATGATGCAACTACCTCACTGGAGCTAAGCAGTTCTGGGTTTGATCAGTGCCATGATTTGGAATTAAGTTTCATCATGCAAGAGAGGCAGGATATAAATGTAATAAAATAAAATAAAATACTACAGTTGTGGATGGATGGCAAGGCAGCTTGTGAATAGTCAGGGTACCACGGAAGCCTGTTGACTTTCTCTCTCCATCTCTGCCTCCATCTCTAAGCTATGAAATCAATTAGCTAAATCAAGTTCTACTGGAAAATGTTTTCCTAATTATGAGTCCCTGTCTGTGGCAACCTCTAATCAGTCCAAATGAAAGAAGAGTCCCAGAGATGTGATAGGATATGTAAACCAGGATGCATCATGGGTAGAACCAGTGTCAAATTAAATGCTCTCTTCTTCCCACTGAGCAGCTTAACATATTCACAGACCAAGTTACTGTGAAAAAGTCCATGAGGACCGGCCACTTGCCCCCTGATTGCTTAACGACTGGACATATAATCTCTCAGAGGGACTGTGGAGCTGAAAAGCATCATATTTGGGGACTTGGCCACTCAGCGGGAAAGTAGCTGGGCTATTTTGCCAATGAAGGTGAGGGGGGCTCTTTTCAGTCCTATAGAGTATTCAAGAGCTAGACCAGGCCTGTTTGACTTGTCACACACCAAGCCAATCTAGGGTGCTAGCAATGTATGGCAGCCTTGGACTACAGAACTGACGGTGGAGTGCCAAGAATCTGGCAGGTCCCAATTCATAGCTGTGGTTTGTGTTCAGCTTAGTTGGTTGGTTAGTTGGTTGCAAGTTGTGCTGGCCAAGGCTGGGCCATCCCCAGTATGGCCTCAAGATTCTTTTCCTCAGGGGTCAGACGTCACTGGAATGACAGGACTTTGCCCTTTCTGACTCTTCAACTCCCCCACCCACCCTTTTCCTACTCCTTCAAGACTTGTCACCTCTGCAGCTGTTGACAAGAGAAATCCAACAAAGCTGGCAAAATTAAGAAGCAAAGTAAGAATATTCCTATTTTTTACAACAAATTGACCACTCGGCAATACCGTAGACTCTTCGGTACAATTATGTTGTCTATAATTCAGGGGTGAGGAACCTCTTTTAGTCCAAGGGCCAAACTTAATTTTGGAGATGCTCTCGGGCTGCATCCCAGTGGTGGGCAGAGGAGGGAGTGAAGCCACAGGGAAAAGGGAAAGGACTCAATATATGAAAAAAAAAAGAAATATTAGGGAATTTTATCTTAAAGCTGGGAAGCCACCAAACGATTGGTGGTTGGGGAAGAAGGGTATGTGGCTAGGGGGAAGGGGTGGAGCCATCTGGGAAACCCCTCGAGGCTGGGTTGGGTCCTCAGGAGGGCCGGATTTGGCTTCCAAGCCTGAGGTTCCTCACCCCTGCTCTAATTCTAAATACCTTAATAAAAGATTGGGAAGAAATGAATTCCATCAAAGTACTTACACAGATAGCAACACCACAGCAATTAGGATCCATACTGGAGATTTGTGAATAATATTTGTATTTGTTAACCTGAAAAAACAAGCAAATGGCAAAGCCAGCATTAACAATTGGCAGTTATTTCTGAAGCAGTGAGAGCAGAATGGATCATGTTTTTTCACCAGTTCAACAACTGAAGGCTATCTTTTAATGTCTGCTGTCCTGGTGCACCACGGGGATTCCTCACATCAGCCTATAAAAATATCTATACCCAGCTAAAATTCTGCAAGTAATACCTCCAAACCAATACCTGCTGCAGTCAAAAGAGAGATCCAGAAATCCTGCAACTCACACAGAAATTGTTCCCCCCGCCCCTCATACAGATGTCTGAATGCTGGAAACAAATCTACAGGACCCGTATTAAGCCTTTATCAAATAAAAGCCACGAGTCTACTCTGCGGAGTCAGACCTATACCTGAAGATATGAAAACATAATGAGAACATTGTGACCCTATTCATACAACACACTAAGCCATCCATGGTGGTTAAGCATTTTGAGCTAAACATTAAGGCTCAGCGTGTCATGTGAATCATTCCTAACCATGGTGGCTACATAACCATGGTTTAAACACGCTCACTAACCATTTGCTGCAAAAGGGTTAGCTGTCTAATCATGCTTAGCATGTCGTCTGAACAGGCCCAACATTTGTAATTACACTGCGTAACCCATGCTTTTTTAGTTAGAAGAACAATTTAACAAAACAAAGGAAACAGCAACACTCTGTGCTGTTTCATTTGACATTAATTTTAACTATCAGCCATCTCTTTCTTTCTTTCTTTCTTTCTCTTTCTTCCCCCATGACTGTTTTCCACTCAGTTTTGATAAATATTTCAAAAATTGAACTCCTGATATGACATTACTCTACTTGGAAAAGGTGGAATCAATAATAAAATGCATAATTTTTACAAAGCAAATTTTTAAAAAAATCAACATTAGCGCTGACGCTTAGGAGATCTTTGTTTTCCATTCCTGAGTTATGAAACAAACTGTATAACATTCATTAAGACTGTAATCCTATGTGCATTTATTAGGAAGTAAGTGCCACTGGACTCAGCATAACTTAATTCCATGTGCTTGAGGAGTGACTCTCTACGAGAGCAGAGGGTTTGTGGAAGTAGGGGGCAAAGACATAGCCGGTACCTGCTAAGCCATTATCTTTCCTGGCTTTGCAAATAAGAGCCAAAACAAAGGCTGAAGGTCTAGACTCGATACTGATGACAGCGGTAAACACTTATGAAGAAATGCCTGATGGAATCATCTTGACAGGCAATTCATATGTAACCTTCCAGTTAATCTGCCTTCGTGAGACACAATGGAAGAGACAGGTCCAAAATCACTGGGGAAACCCTGGCAAACAGCAGAGAAAAGCAGCTTTGTTTCAGTTGCCCCTACAAGGAGCCATTATTGATCACAGCTCAAGAAGGCATCATTCTTGTATACAAACCGAAAGATGCAGTTATTTGTGTCAATTAACTCTCATTCAATGTCAGTATTGATTGGCAAGGTCTCAACACTAGTTGTTGCCATCAATATGCTGCTTACAGTGGAGGCAGCCAGAAGACACCAATAATTTGCTCCATGGAACAACAGAGAGCAGGCGATGAGCTGCCACGCTGCCGCTCGTTAAGAGAAGCAGCCAGGGCTCCACAGGCAGAAACCTTTGGCTACAACGTCAGCTCCAGAGCGAGCTTCTCATCTGCACAATGGTCTCGAAGAAGCCATCTCAGGCTGAAGCAAGCAACCTACAGGTGTGATGCCTTGAATAATATGGGGCAGAGAAAGGGCAGTCACTTTCAGAAACAAGTTGTGTGTCAACGCTGAGGCCTCAGAAGAGGGAACAAAGCTTTCAGAAAGCAGTCAAGAGCATGTCCCATGGAGAAATGGTTCAATAGTTCTATGTCTTCTCTTCAGGTAACATACTACTACACTCTCTTTCCCTCGCCAAAACACAAGTTAACAGTGTGGAAAAAGATTTTTTGAAAGTCAATTTTGTTCAAAGTTTGTAGGAGTATTTGGTATGTCAGGTGAAAAGCATGCAAGGAAACTGCCAAGCATTTTGTTGCATGTGGGAAACTTGTGAAGGTCTCCCCAGTTTCCATCATTGGAGCCCATAGTTGTTTGAGGTAACAAAAGCACCCCTTCGGTTTGCTGACTGAATTAATGCGAGTAATGTAGTGTCTACACACAATACACACACTACACTAGGGGGAAAAAAGAATTAATGCAAATCAAGTAAAACTAAATAGGGTTCTGGATGGGGTTGCATTCCCCTTGAAGGAGCAGGTTCGTCATTTGGGGGTTCTCCTAGAACCATCTTTGTCACTTGAGGCGCAGGTGGCCTCAGTGGCATGGAGTGTCTTCTACCAACTTCGGTTGGTGGCTCAGCTACACCCCTATCTGGACAGGGATAACCTGGCTTCAGTTGTCCATGCTCTGGTAACCTCTAAGTTACATTACTGCAATGCACTCTACATGGGGCTGCCTTTGAAGACGGTTCGGAAGCTGCAGCTTGTGCAAAATGCAGTGGCCAGATTGATAACCGGAACCAGTAGGTTCGAGCATATAAGACCTACTCTGGCCCGCTCCGAGCCCGATTCAAGGTGCTGGTTTTAACCTATAAAGCCTTACACGGCTTGGGACCACAATACCTGATGGAACGCCTCTTCCGACACGAACCTACCCGTACACTACGATCAATATCTAAGGTCCTTCTCCAAGTGCCTACTCTGAGGGAAGCTCGGAGGTCAACAACAAGGGAGAATCATTGTGGAATGATCTCCCTGACAAGGCCTGCCTGGCGCCAACATTGTTATCTTTTCGGTGCCAGGTCAAGACTTTCCTCTTCTCTCAGGCATTTAGCAATATCTGATGAGCCTGGGTTTGTTTTGTTTTTAGGCTTATAGCTTTTTAAAGTTATTATAGTGGTTTTAAATGTGTGTATATATTGTATGTTTTTGCTGTTTTAATTTTTGTATATTGTTTTTAATTGTTTAATCTTATGTAAACCGCCCAGAGAGCTTCGAGTATGGTGCGGTATACAAATGTAATAAAATAAATAAATAAATAATTCCAACTGTATGTAGGAATTGTATATAGAAACCATCGTAACTAAGCCTTAGGAGAGGCATTTCAATCTTTCAGAGTTCGGGAAAAGCTGCACAAAGCCTTGGAAACCACCAACTGAGAAAAGGAGGTGGAGCTAGGGAAGGAAGCAGGGCCTTCAGGGGAACCCCAGAGAGTCAGATTGGGGTGCCTAGAGGGCCACATTTGGCCCCAGGGGCTGAGGTTCTGCGCTCCTGATCTAAGTCATGGGGAGTGGAGATTTTCTATCATTGGCACACCCAGAGCCTTCACACGATACATATGTGTTATAATACATTCATTCTCATTTATTGTCAACCACTTTAGTTCTGTCATCAGGCAGACAGGTGGGGCATAAATATTTTAAATAAATAAATAAAACTTGGCCTAATGCAAAAAGAGTTGTTAGCAAAGGAAGAAGATTAGACGTCCACCTACTGCCCCAACCCCCAGGTAGAAGTGCAGATTCACTATCAAATCCAACAGACAGACAGCAATTGGGAAAAGAAAATAATGAACAGTTCATATGATTTTGGCCTTTTAAAATTGTAAACAATCATCTTAATGTTGTTTTATTGCTTTTAGGTATTATTGCTTTTATTTGAAATGTTCTACAACCCCCCTTGGTAACATTTGCAGCAAGGAGATACAGAAATATTAATACTTTTAAAAAAAGAAAAGAAAATCCCAAGCACCATTTCTTAAACCTATGATACAAGAGGCATAGGGTTGTTGTACTTCTTGGTTAAAACTGGAGGTGCACTTGGCTTTTACGCTCAAAAGCATAAGCTTTATATTTGGCGGCCTCATCATTTGCAATGATAAACGTATAAACAGGATAGGTCAGTCTAGTAGATGGTTCATAAGGGAATTAAGTGGCATCTCTGCATATATGGGTGTTTTTTTAAAAAAAACCCAAATATACACACTTTATAACGAACTGCACATATATTTTATAACACTGGCTGGAAGATGCTTCCAACAAACATTTTTAAAGAAAAGCTCTTGTCTTTTCCAACAGTCAAAACACACGGTCACAATGTGGGGAAATTGGTTTAAAGAAAAGAAAAGAAAAGGTAAACGCACATGTGGTGAGTTGAAAATCAGCTATTCTAAGACCTGAAATTACAGTGGCTGCCACAGCAGCCCACTAACAAAACCAGCTGCCAACCAAAAAGATCTAAAGCTATACACCTTTCCTTTCTCTTGGCCAGCCAAATTCAGAGTCCCAAATTATCACGCTTAAAGAAATACCGAAGAGCAACAACATAAATCAGACTTGTCAACTTCTTTAGTTAGCCTGGATTTCTATGTCATCTCCGTGCCCCGCCCTGCCCCCAACCACACTCTTCCAACAAAATGCTCCAGACGACTCTGGAGATTATTTGACATCTCAGTTTTCGTAACAAAAGCTTACAGGCACTGAGGGACTTTGCTTAGGAAGAACTATAACTGTTCTAAAATGTCTCCAGAGAACTGTTTAGTGTATTTCCCAGCAGTGGTAATTGAATAAAATGGTGCACAGAAGAGGATGAACTGCAAGTGTTCCTTTAAAAACCAATGGAGCTGAAAATTGCTCTTGCTGAGTTCACCACAAGCTTTTTTCGTGTTGCTGTCTTTTTCCCCCCTAACTGAACTCCCTCACATAATAACCATGTGTTTTATCTCTTGAAACAGGCATTGTTTTTTTCAGATTTAGTCTGAAGTGACTTCCAGCCCATGCACACACAAAAGGAAACACTTATCCTAGCTGAGGCAATTGATGGGTTTTAATTTTGCTTCACTCACTGGTCTCCACCCTTTTAGCTATTTAGTAAGGTGTCATTAAGGCTTTCTATCTGACATGTGCTTACAGCTTTATCTTCACTCATGAAAAGTCTTCATGAGGACAATTGCTGTACCTGAATTGGCCAAGATAACTCATGAGCATAGATTTGAAACCTTTATTGCCACAATGCTCTGATGAGATGACTCAGTGCAATGACTTTGGGGGGGAAATATCTGGGTTGATAATTCCCTCTTCAGGAGAAGGAAGACCATATGGCAATCTACTCCAATACAGAGATAAGACAATAGGACAGGTATGGGGAACCTCTTTCAGCCTGAGGGTCAAATTTAATTTTGGAGAAGCTCTCAGGTTCCGCATTCCAGTGGTGGGCCGGACCAATGGCAAAGGGGATGGAGCCAAAAATGCAAAAGATACCAGCTTATTGTATCTTAAAGCTCTCTCTGTCAGTCAGTAAGCCTTAGGAGAGGCATTTCAACCTTTTAGAATTGGGGGGGGGGGGGGGGGAAGCTGCACAAAAGCCAAGAAACCACCAAATCGGTGGTTGGGAAAAGCGGGTGAGGCAATCTGGGAAACCTTGGGAGGGTCAGATTGCGACCCTGGGCCTGAGGTTCCCTACTACTGCTATGGGGCAAACTTCCCCAACTGAGAGATAAGTCTAAAGGGCAATCCTCTCCAACCTAGTGCCTACCAGAAATGTTGGACTACAAGGAGATCAGGAGTAATATGTTCGCTTGGGTTCACTTTCCCCCTCACAGGCAAATTCACCCCTCCCTTTAACTTCCAGAGTTAACCAGGTACAACATTTCACTACAACCATGGTTAACAAATCCCATTTCTAATCATGGTAACTGAGGTTAATGTAAATGCCAACGGAGATATAATGTTGCACAATGATTTGTTTCCGAAATGAAAAAACGGGTTAGGTGAACAGGCAGTGCTATGACTTCATGGGGTCACTGAAGGGGTACAGTATGGGTCTTAATGTTGATCCATGCTCTTTCCCTTTCTTTGAAGAAAAGATAAAGCAATCTGGATTTTCTCCCTAATACAAAGAACCACACCCATAGTCCATCACAGCCTATAAACCTGTTTAACCAGATTTGTAGGTCACAAAGACACCACACAGAAGTACGGCAAAGCAATGTTATCCTGAACTAAATGAAGAAGTCTTTAAAAATCTGCTAACTCAGAAAGGTCCATATTGGTTCACATATGTCCATTTTGGTGAACCTTTCCCATAAATTCATGGTGTGCAGGCAGCCACCACGTGGAGTTTGGGATTCCACTCCTAAAGTCTCCCAAGTCTTCCTTAACATACTGTTGCAGAGCCTTAAGAAGCCCAGACCTTCTGTGACATCAAAACAGCTAAGCCAACGAGCCATGGGGCAGGTAGAGAGGTTCTCCCCCAACATCCCACCTTTACACTCTCCCTCCTTCTCCCCAGCCAAATGCAGCATAATTCATAACAAGGCATCTAGAGAGACTTTTGTACTAAAAATGCCCTGAACCCCACACCTCAGAAACTCTGCAATCAAAAAAGACAAATTACATACATGTAAATCCTAACCTTATGCATATTAATTCAAAAAGAAAACAAATGCACTCAATGGGGATTATTTCCAACTAAGTACTCATATAGCCTTGCAGTCTTAATTTGGCAAATGCGCTTAATTTACTTCTTTTGGCTTGCAAAAGGTGATATTTTTTCATACTCTTGCATTGATAAGGAATCAGATTGTGAATAAAAAGGCAGAGGGCATGGAACGCTCACCTCCTGACCCCTCACCTCCTGACCCCCCCCCAAGCCAACCCACGTTCTTAAACTTTTGACATATAAGCCAGGTTTAGCTTTAAGCCACCCTGTCTTATCAAGGTTAGACAGGATGGCCCATAGGTGCCAGCCACACTTTGGGCATGTTCAGACAACACGCTAAGCCATGATTAGGCCACTAACCCTTTTGCAGCAAATGGTTAGTGAGCGTGTTGAAACCATGGCCACATCGCTACCATGGTTAAGAATGGTTCACACAACATGCTAAATCATGGTTCATACAACATGTGAAGCTATAACGTTTAGCTCAAAATGCTTAACCACTGTGGGTTAGCATGTTGTCTGAACAGGGTCTCTAGGATTCTAATTCTCACAACAACACGAGATCCATCATCATCTTAATTTGCCACACATTAGCAAGCATCGGCCATTGGCGTTGCTTAATTAACCCTGAGGGCCCTTTGTACTTACCTGAATGTTTTAACAAGATTTTTAAGTTCACTATAAACATCACCAATCTGAATCTGAAGAGGGCCCAAAACACCAGGCAAACTGAAAAGGAAGTAAAATTAGGTCATTTGGATATTAGCAAATGTTCTTGCTCCAAAATAGAGTTTGGTCTACTGGCCATCAACAATATAAGTAAGGGTGCAGAACCTTGGGCCCAAGAGCAAAATCCAGCCCTCTGATGGTCCCAATCTGGTGCCCTGTAGTTCCTCAGAAGGCCACCCCCCTTCCCCCTAACAACCTTTTATGCAGTTCTTTCCCCATTCTAAAAGGTCAGAATGCCTCTCTGAAGGCTTAGTTACTGTCAGTAAGAGCTTTAAGCAGAATTATGCTGTTATTTTGGCCCTGCCCTTTGGTCCTATCCCTTTTTGTTTTTAGCCCCACCCACCATTGGAATGCAGTCACCTGAGAGCATCTCAAAAATGGAATATGGCCCTTGGGCTGAAACAGATTCTGCACACCTGGTATAGATAAATACTGTTCATAATTTAGCTCCTCCCCACAAACTGCACAGAGATATTGCCTCCCCAATCCCTGGAGACTCCAGGCATATGATCCCTGCTGGGATAAGAGTCACTGGCTATTCGATTTGTCTGAAAGTATTTGAATGGCAGGCATGAAAGAGGACTTACGCCTTTCGGAGCTTTTCAAGAACAATCCGCATCCGAATCTGCTGTTGAGCGTTAGAATCTACAAGTGGAAAGGCAGGAACCCACTGCTGATCATCCTATGGGATTTAAAAACAGCAAAAATACAGCTCAGTAAATAATAAATAATTTATGCTATGTGGAACAAATGTAACGTAAGCAGTATTAGTAAACTGGACTGCAGCGTCATTGGCTTGGGGTTGGCACGCAGCTCTGTCTCTCATTTCTATCTACTTAACCCAGGAAGACTATGGAACTTTTGAGCCAGTGACTGGAGTTGGTTTCAGAGTGGATGAGGGTGAACAAGCTGAAATATAATCTAGGTGAGACGGAGGTGCTGTGGGTAGCGAAACCACCTAATCTAGATGGCGGTGTGCAACCGGGACTGAATGGGACTGCACTCCCCCTGAAGGACCAAGGGCTCCTGGATTTGGCACTATCTGTTGGAAGCACAGGTGGCAGCAGTGGGAAGGAGTGCCTTTTACTAGCTTAAGCTGGTGCACTAACTGCAAACCTATCTGGTTAGAGCAGGCCTGGCCTCAATTATCCATGCGCTAGGAACATCCAGACCGGACTGCTGTAAAGCATGCTGCATGAGTCTGCCTTTGAAGACAATCCAGAAACTTCAATCGGTACAAAATACAGCTGGTCAGTTATTGGTCGGGGAAAATTCCAGCTGGTCAGTTATTGGTTGGGGGAAAATTCCAGAGACTAAGCGGATTGGAGGAAAGTTTAAGAGGAGTTTGAAGGACACACAGCCAGCTGCAGGCAATAAGATTGAGGGGAAGATTTTGTCCAGTACTGGAAATGTCAACCTAATTATTGCTAAGTACCAGCACAGATAAGATGATTGAGCAGGGATGGGCTGGTATGAGAAACATATATAAGTAAGTCTTATTTGTATGGCTTGGTTGGTTGGAGGTCGGACTAGGAGTATTTGGACGTGTGGAGAATTGTGTAAAGGACTGTGTACATATCTGATGGAAAACTGTTGTGCTGTATATATTGGACCACGAGTAAACAACTCTGTATTATACACAAAGTTGGTGTGTGAGTATTCCTTCTGCTTCTGGGATTACTATTGAACCAAGTGCTAACACAAACGCTTGCAGCGTTTGGCCCTTTGCTTCCATCCTCAACAGTTGGCACACGTGTTGCCAATATTGTAAGAATTGCACTGGTTGCCGGTGCATTTCTGGGTCCAATTTAAGATGATTTAAGACCCTAAGCAGTTTGGGACCAGATTATTTGAAGGACTGCCTTCGTCCGTACTAGCCTTCCTGTGCTTTGAGATCAGTTCTGTTTACTCAACACAAGTCAAATAAACATAGTAAATCAGATCTACATCCATTCAAGGCAGTGGAATTTTTTTCCCAGAAAATCCACATCATTGCCTAGAGCACTGCGCTTCAAGTGTAGTGCTTTCAAGAAAGAGAGCGCAAGCAGCAGCCACTTCATGGATTATTCCAGAATATCTGCCAAAGGAGAACTTGGTATGCCAGGTCAGAGTACCCCCAGAAGACTCTCTGGGATATCCCACTCACTCTTTTCCACCATTAGGCGATGGCCACCCCATGCCACATTTGTATCCAACATCCCATGGGGTACCTCATAAACCATTATAAAAAAGAGTGCTTTTGGGAGGAAGAATGGTAATGCGTCTACTCATTTTCAATATACTTACTTTAGCATCGCTGAGGCGCTGCTCCTTTCCTGCCCGTGTCGTCATATCTTCTTCAGGTAAGGTGAACTTTCCTTCATAAAATTCCCTCACCTTTAATTCCAACTGTGATGTCTCTTCTTTTAATTTTTCATAGCTAGGTAAAGCTTTGGTTGCTGTACTTGAGGCCTGGAAGGCCAACGGCCAGTTCAAACAGTTCACAGCATCTTTTTGGCTGGTGGCAGTGATGTCCGGTTCACCGACGCTATCCAAATCATCCTCATCAAGGTCTTCCTTCTTGTCATCGGCTGGGGGCGCGGTCTGCAATCTGCAGGGGGGCGCCAAGTTGGAACCACACAGAAATTTCAACGTCTCCTCAGTCCTCCATTCTGTAAATGTCTGCCTGAGGCCTTCGATCAAGCTACCTTTGGCAGTAAAAGGGTTTGCGGGACCCACAAGGCTATGTTTGACAGGCTGTTTTGATTTAGCAAGCAACCTTTTTAACTGATCTGCCCCGTTCTGGCTCACACCCAGAAAAACCACTTGGGGGCCACTAGAGTGGTCTCCAAAGCCTTCCGGGTTTTTTACAGTTTCAGGAATGAGATTGTCTGGAGAAGTGTGAGCTCTTGCAATCTGAGCGTTACCCAGAACAATGAGTTTCTCCTCTTGGATATCTAATTTGCATCTACTTAGTTCCTCTGCTGCCTCTTTAACTGCATTCTTGGTAGCAGTCGGCTTGAGCTGGGCTCTCTCAGCATGCTTCTTTTTGAGTATGCTCTTTCTGAGCACTGGATGAGCTGCCTTCTCCACACTTGATAGGTTCCCTTGCAGAACGGAGGAGACAAATTCTTGTTCTGTATCACTGCTGCTCTCGCTCTCAGTGCTGGAATCACCTTGGACTGCCACCAAAATAGGATTTTCAACATCTAACGCTTTAATGCCTTCGATGACTAATTTTACTTCCTTCCCAGAGTGGCCACTGTTAATGGAAAGACAATGACAGTAAGGAATGCACAGAGAATGGGACTGGACTGGCAAAAAGATTGGGTAAAATGACTGTTTTAAGAAAGGCCACAAGTTGATAGTCCTTTACTTAAGAAACTGGGACTGCATTGAAATAAGGACATCCAACTCCATCCCCCTTCCCCAGCACCCAAGCAGCAGGAAGGAGAGAGGCAGAGGTTCAACCAGATACATCTAGAGATGTGACAGCTCAGCAAAGAAACTTGGGGGGGGGGGGTTCCTGAAATTCTCAAAAAATCACTGAAAAGAGGGGTTGATTATTATTGCTATTTAATTCTGTTTCTCTCCCCGTCACATTTTTCTGGATTTTTTCCAGGCCTTTGGAACAAGCTTGCACTAGTAACAGAAGACCACATTCTCCTTGCTTATGCAGTAGGTCATTTTTTAAAAGAAAAATAACACCTTATGCAGGGGTTATTTTTTAAAAGAAAGAAAACAAGATCTGCCCCTTGGCCAACTTCCAACAATGTTTGCGATTTCATTACGTCTATTTACTTTCAAATATTGGGGTGTCAAACAGAGAGATATTTAGGGTTTACTGTGACCTTTAATGGCTCGGTTGGTTTTAATTGAGAAACCCTGGGGCTGCCATGCTGCCATAAGCAGGAGACCAAGGCCACTGGGAGGCTGCAACACCTGCCCCCTAGGAAGGACATCCTGGCAAGTGGGGAGCCAACATGGCCCCGTTCATTTGCTCCAGTGCTTTCTTCTCCCTCCATTCCTTTTTCCTTTTGCATTATGTATTTTAGATTGTGATTCTCTGGGCATTGTCTATGCAACCATTCAGTATAAATATTCTCAAGGTGGCTTGCACAATAAAAATAAAACCAAAGCTATTCTCTCTCTTTCCAGTGTTCAGGCTGTGCGTGCCGTTGCTCATGTAGCCAAAATGGCACCACCTACGCAGAAAGTATTAGTAGGTTTACGGGAACCCCAAGGTTTGCAGAAAAACAAATAAATCTGGTTGAAAAAACCCTAAGGGGGGGGGAACTCCCCAAAACAGCCCAATGAGACATGAGCACACTCAACGGCCATGAAATGTTGTCTTGAAGGGGGAAAACATTGTAAAACGGGCATGGGGGGGGGAGGGAGAATTGAATGAACAGCCTGGAATCCTGAACAGCAACATTATACACTGCAACATTTTGTTGCAGGTCTCACTTGGAACCGCATAAAACAAAAAATTAAAATGCAAAAACAGTGACAGAGGGAGGGGGAAATCCGACACAGTTTAATAGATTAACACAGTTTATCTATTAAAAGTCTGAGAAAATAAAAAAAGTATTTTTCTGGTGCCAAAGAGGTAGCAAAGTACGTGCCGGCAGGTCCCCCTGCAGAGGGAGTTCCACAAACGGGACCCACCACTGAGAAGGCTCCCTCCTCTGCCAGTTGCCACCCACATCACTTCTGATGGCAGGTGGGATATGGAGGAGAGCCTCAGATGACAACTTCAGTGCATGGGCAGACTGAGATGGAGGCAGGCATTTCTTCAGAAGTGTGCCAACTCACTGAGGCTAGTGTGCCGGCTGCGGCCGTCCTGAGAGATGTCTGATCTGGCCACGGTCGTACATGCCTTAGTTAAATTCCATTTGGACTACGGTAACATGCTCTATGCGGGGCTGCCTTTGAAAAATGTTTGGAAAATCTGGGAAGACAGTTGACTGGAGCCAGTTACAGGGAGCACGTGACTTCCTTGTTACAACAGCTTCACTGGCTTCCAGTCTGTTTCCAAGCACAATTTGGTTATGACTTATAAGCCCCCTGAAAACCATCTTCTCCCTTATGAGGACCAGATGTTAAGATCATTGGGGAGGCTCTTCTTTCAGTCCCGCCACTATCAGGGCACATTTGGTGGAAGCACAAGCGAGAAGTGGACACTCTCAGGTTCTGGAATTCCTATCCAAGGGAGGCTAGATTGGGCCCTTCCATGATGTCCTTTCGCTGTTGGACACAATGTTTTCATTCAGGCAGGCCTTTGTCATGTAAGATGGTCTGTTGCTGTCTGTAGCAATTTTTAATTGGTAGAGTGCTATTTCTTTTATTGGTCCTGTTCAGATGACATGCTAAGCCATGGTTAGGCCACTGGCCCTTTTGCAGCAAATGGTTATGTAGCCACATGACACACTAAGTCATGGTTCACATGACACACTAAGTCATGGTTCACATAACACACAAAGCCATAATGTTTTCCTCAAAACGCTTAACCATCGTGGCTTAGCGTTTTGTCTGAAAAGGGTCTTTGTTATATTTGTAATTCTGTTTTAATGGATCTGTTTTTATGTTATATTTTAATTAAAATTTTGCTTTTAAACTGTATTTGATTATTGTTGTCCACCTTGAACACAATTTTTGGCAGAAAGGCAAGATATGTTTCTAAGAAGTAAACAAACACAAGTTTTTGGATAGAAGACTGAACGTCTCAGCTATCAGACGTTTGGGCAATAACCATTTCATACACTGCTGAATTTTGAAAAAAAAGATTAAAATCTATCTTACTATATGGAACTTAAAAAATCTATCTTAGTCTATGATTTACACAAGAAAAAGGATATCACATGAACAAGCATATCACAGGTCCCCCCTCCGCCATTATTATACAAAAACAGCAAGTACTGTGAATTTGCTTTCGGTTTAAGACAAAAAAAGACCTCTAGGGACCCAAGCAAATACAGCCCCCCTTTTTTTAAAAAGAAAGTAAAACCACACAGATTGCAGATCTAGCCAAAGCTTTCTTTTCTCTTTTTAAATAAATACAAAACCGGAGAACCTACTTATTTAATGTTTTGCCTGAAGATGTAAACAAGCTTTCAGCACATATAATTGGTCCCATTTCACTTACAAAGGAAGTCATATACAAAAACTGATGCATTGGATCCATGAGCAAACACTGTGTTTGTGCTGTGTTTCAACAGGTTCAAATACACTACAGTATTAGGGGCAGCTGAAAATCATACAGATCAAACACACTTTTCACCATCACAAAAGGGGGAAAAAAACCACCCACCAATAACAATCAAGCAAACAAGTCTTTGTAGGGGCTATAATAACTGTAGTTGTATGACAGAAGAGAACAGGAAATCAAAGACTTTGTGAAACTAGATTGTGGATACATAAATGAAAGCATGAATTCAACAGTACCTTGCCCCTTCCTTTAGCAACTTGATGTCAGGTGGCCTTGAGAAATAAAAATAAAATGCATTCAGAAACAAAACTGATTACACTGATTAATTGTAAACTCATTGATTGTAAACTCATTGATTGTAAACTCATTGATTGTAAACTCATTGATTAATGAGTCAAGAACTGAATTAAATTATCTATTATTAGTTTTTAAAAAGAAACATATAACTAACCATACTTTGCATAAAAATTTAGAGAGGCTCAAAATATAACATAGTAAATAAGGCATAAGGCCGTAGATCTTCATTAAATTGATCATTCCAAAAATAAATAACATCTACCTTTTAACAAAATGATCTTCATGTATTTGATTTTTTTTCTAGAGCAAATAAAGCTGGAAAGCAATCCTATGGCCCCTAGCTTACCGGCATCCCCTAGGACTGCGCCCTTCATTACATCATTAGCAGGATAGCCCATTTTTAAAAAGTAAATAAATGGGGGAACATTGCTTTTCTTATTAAAATGCAAGGGAGATTTTAGCAGCAGTCGATAGAGCGTCATCTCAACACCATCATTTTCCACATTACCATTAAAAAAAATTTTTTTTAACAGCCCTCGGAAGTTATAACAGGATTAATTTGTTCAATATAAAACAATATAGACCACCAATAAATTTTAATCTTCGGACATTTCTAAAAGATATGAATATAGTCAGCTCCCAATTGATGACCTCACTAGAATTTATCCTGCACCTCACACTGGGCAGGATGGGAGACATCCAACGTGACTCTTATAGCCACCGCACAGTGCAGATGAAGCCAGGCGCTCCCACCCATCACTTGAGTTGAGCAGGAATGCGTATCCTAATACACTATTGGGCATCACTGTGTGCACCTTCTCTCCTCGACCAAAGCCATCCATATCATTAGGCAAGGAGGGGTGCCTGCCCCGGCCGCCAAAAGCAGGTTTTGGGATGCCGTTAAGAAAATGACAAATGATAAATTCATTAGTTTATTGTATCGCCACTATTGGGCTATGCCACTTGGGTTTTCTGATTGTGGCACCAAATTATCACAAGCCATCTTTACCTTCATGTTACTTGCATTGAACAAGACCTTTTAGGCCTAAATGCAAACAAATTTATGGAGGAAAAAGCTTTCAACGGCTTCTAATCCTGATAGCTATATTCTATCTCCAGATTCAGAGGCAGTATGATGCCATGTACACCAATTGGTGGGGAACACAAGTTGGAGAGTACTATAGTACTCATGTCCTAATTGTGGGCTTCCCACGGGCAGCTGCTTGGCCAGAATGCTAGATGAGATGGACCCTTGGTCTGATCCAGCACGGCTCTTCTTAGGCTCTTATTGAGTAGATCTTTGTAATTCAACATGATTTCTCGCAGTTAACTTAGCATCACTACAGAAAGAAGCAGTGCGGTGAGTAGGACCAACCCTCCAAAGCCTTTTAAAAAAGGCAGTGAACTTTGGACACTGCAGTTATCTTGGAATAATTCTTTTTCACACAATCCAGTTGAAAGAGTTGTACTTTTCTGGTTTTGAAAGTTCAGATTAACCCCCTCCCCTCTAAACAAACCTGATACTGGGGGGGGGGGGCAGTGGGGGAGAGATTATTTCTGATTTTCGAACTGTTATCAGTCTGTTGCAGTATGCAGCAGATTTTGCATACTGTTTGCTAAATCCGTAAGATCTTTTGTCTCCTGTTAAGAGAGACATACCGAGTGAGGCAGTGCCACCCAGTGGGGACTTGGTTAGTTGCCAGTCACAGTTTCTCTCTTGCTGGCCTACTCAGATACAACACATCTGTTGCAGACAAGGAACAGAAGACAGGTTCCTTTCCAACCTTGTAGTATTACCATGTCTACTCTAAGGGTGCTTCCAGAGGGAGGCCTCTTAGCAATGCAAATCAAAAGGCAATGCGCAGCGTTTCTGTCTTTCCCCTGCTTAATGGGTTTTCTGCCGTTAAAAAAAAAAGAGAGAGAGAGAGAGAGAGACGGAAAAAGACGTGGGATAACATGGGAGGGTTACAAATGGAAAACACAGTTTTCTGGGTGTCTTGTACAATTCTGTGTTTGCACAACAACAGCCTTGCCTGGAAGCACCCTAATAGTCTATTTCACAAGTGAACAAATTCAAAGTCTGAATCAAGAGTCCTCATTTGGCATTAATGCTCAAATTAGAACAGCCATTCTAATAAGATTAGGAAAGATAATCCTTCCCTTCCAATAAAAAAAATCCAAGCCGGGACCTCAGAAGAAGGCTTTCTAATCAAGAGTGCAGACATACGGTTGGCTCCCTGCTTAACCACTGCTAACAAAGAGGGCACGGGCACTGGAAACACACATAGCCCCCATACCGCTCCTTGCTTCTCTTGGGCAAATTCCTCCCTCACCTCTTTAACTGCTGCTACACAGTTCATCAACATCTAGGTCAACCTTCCCCAAGGTACCCTCTATAGGTTTTGGACTAGAACTCCCATCAGCCCCAGACAGCATGACCAATAGTCAGAGATGGTGGGAGTTAGAATCCAAAACAGGGCACCAAATTGGGGAAGGCAGAGCGTGGTTAAGGCTAACCAGGATTTGAATCTGCAGATTAGTGTGCATTTCAGATCCCTGATTAGCCTGAAAAAAGCTTAACGTTAGTACTGACCAATGGTAACACTGTAGTTGAAGAGGGGAGGGGCTCTGTGTTCCCTAAGGCTGGCTCTCTCCTTGTTCTCTACAGTTCATAGGAATCGCACATTACATCTGCACTGTCCTCAGTAGGAGCCACAGTTCCTCAGCACCATAACAGTGAAGCATAATAGCATAGCCATCAGCCATGCCACTACTGCAGGAGCGACATCCTTTCTGTGTCTACACTGCTTTCCAAAAGAATACGCTTTACTTCCATTTCATCTTTGAAGTCACTGGCATAACCATTTGATCACACTGTTTTCTCAGTTTGCTATAACCAGACTAAAATACAAGGACCAAGCCTTCCACCACCAATAGTAGGGCTTTTGTTCTTTCCAAGCCACCAGAAGGATCAAACAGCTATAAAAATATACAGCTGAGAAAAGACAAGAAGAGGGTTGGGGGGGGGGGGGGGACACAACAACCACAGTATCCTATATTTGGCATGTGCTTCAGGAGTTGTTCTTTATTAGGGGAAAGATCGCATCTTCATGCAAAAGATCTCAGAATGTATCCCAAACAAAATCATCCCGAACAAAACAAGAAATGTATCCCAATCCTGAACCAAATAGTGATTAAACAGCTGGGATAGGCAAACTGGTGAAAATATTATATATATATATATATATATATATATATATATATATACACGCATACACACACACACACACACACACACACACAGAGAAATATCTGATCATATCATTTTATCCATGCAGGCTAAAAGCTGACATTAAAAGAAAACAAAGGAAAATACACAACAGTATTGTATTTTCCTCTGTTGTCTTTTAATGCATGTTTTTAGCCTGCATAGATAAAATATGATCAGATATTGCTGAATATTTTTTATCTTCAGCAGTTTGCCTACCCCAATTGTTTTATCACTAATTAATCTCTGGCATCTCCAGGCAGGGCTAAGAAAGACCCCCCGTCTGAAACTGGGGAGAGCCAGTGCCAGTCAGCATAGACCAGAGACAGGCAACCTGATGCTTTAGACCATAACTTCCACAATCCCTGACTGTTGGCCATACTGGCCAGGGCTGATGCGAACTGTAGTCCAAATCATCTGGAGGGCACGCAAATTGGCTAAGACAGGCGTATCCAATGGACCAATTTTCTGACTCACTATAAGGCAGCTTCCTATGTTCTAAGGGAGGTCACCTTTACCGACCAGTCAGTTTAGAAATGAGTTTGAGCGGCGTACTGCCTCACTGTAAGTATACTGGCCATCAATACTGAGAAAGTGAGCAAATTCAACTACCTTATTCAATAGTAAACATAGCATCCTCTGACAAAAGGTATACACGAAAGCACATTGTAAATAAAGCATGCTGCCGTTTTCTACACAAACACATGAATATATTGCTGTTTTCCTTCCACTGATGCCAAAGAACAGAACAGAGTGCCTAGAGCAGAGGTGGGGATACACATGTTGTTGGACTTCAGATCCCATCATGCCTAACCATTGGCTACATTATCAGGGACTGATGGCAGCTGGAGTCCATGAATGTCCAGAAGGCCACAGGTTCCCTGAACTACCACCCATGGTCTAGAGAAGCAACATTTATTAATTAATTATTATTAATAATAATTTATTCAATTACCTTTCCTCTTCTCGGATCCACATTGGACTTTTGGAAAGTTGACCCTCAAAGTACTTTGATGCTCTGTAACAAAAGTTGCTGCAAAAACACTGTCCCCAAAAAGAACAACAATAGGTGTTATTGCCTTACTTTAATAAAATAGATATCAACTTAGTGCAAGCTTTAATAGATTAGTAAACAGGAAGAATCAATTAACGCATTAAGCACAGGTACTTAAAACATTTAAAGGTCAGGTGCCGAACATAGAAATCACAACAATAGGAAAATCTCCCAGGCTCAAGTGAGACAGGCAATTACCAGCAAGTGCGGAGCACAGTTAATAAAAAGGTTTCTCTGAAATTCTGTATTTGCTCACAGTTGAAACCTATCTGCCTACCGCTAATATGCCCCTCAATCCTCTTAACTTGATGTCTACTACATCTCTCTCTTCCACCCTCCCTCCTCTGCAATGGCTGCTCTGGTCATAGGAGCAAGGAGTGGGTGGGTGAGGTGGGGTGCTTGGTTCTATTCAGCTTTATTCAGGCATTCTCTAAGTGGTTAACTTTAACTCGTGAGGAGAGGGAGTGCTCTCACCCCTCCTCCCTCTGTTGTTGCGTTCCTCACCCTCTATTTGTGGAGGGTAACTTTGTGGAGAGCCTCCTGTATCTTTGGAGGCTCTCCACACAACCCAGAACGCTGTTTTTCCAGCATTCCGGCTCTCCTGGAGACCCTCCATGAGTAAAGGATGATAAAACGCAATGAGAGGGGCAGGGCTAAAGCCTCCCCTCCCCTCACGTGTCTACTTGAATAGGGCTTATGAGAACGGCTGAATGCAGCTTATCTCTTTTTTCCTCCTCCCCAGTGTCTGTAATGCTGAAAAATGTAGTTTTCCAAAGGGCAGCTGATGTCATCAGGCACCCTGGGAAAACTACATTTCCCAGTGTTGCAAGCAACAGGAGCAGAAACAGAGTGAAAGACAGACTTTCCCCAGTATCATTGGAGCAGCAGCTCACACCAGAATAGCAGTGAGAGAAGTTCTCCTTTGGCTTGGAGTTCTAATCTAGCCACGTCACAATATTTACATCAGGGGTGGGCAACTTGTGGCCTCCCGACTGTCTTGACCTAGCTCCCATCATCCCTCACTACTGGCTTTGCTGGTTGGGCTGATGAGAGTTGTAAACCAAAACATTTGGAGGGCCACAATTTGCCCACTCTTAATTTACATGCTCAGCTCAATAAATTAAAATCCACTGAAAATACAAACTTGGTGTTGACTTCATTATATTAAGAGTTGCTTGTGTGAAGTGGCTCCAAATCACTGGGGTATGGAGAAGGAATCCATTTGCAGTGATAGTGGAGCACATAGCTGAAGTAGCCAATGACAGGCAGTGGTCAGCCTTCCATCTTCAGAGTTCTTTGCAATCTTGAATCAGGGTCTAGTGAACAGTAAAATAAAGTGCTAATTTTAGAAACAGCTATCTAAGCTTACCTTTCTTTCAGTAATATCGTAAACTTTGTTTGTTTTTGTTGAAATTCTGTACTTTTGATTTGGCACCTGAAAAAATAAAAATAAACACAAACATAATTTGGAGAAATATTTAATGTCCCCTTTAGAATTTTTCCCTCTGAAATAATCCTCCATATTTATTATTCCTTACCAAACCACGTTATCAACACAAATCTAAAAATGACAAGGTTTCTCAGAATTGTTATTTAAACACTGATGACTTTGGGCTGAATTTGAAAAGAGCAATTTTCTACGTGTTACAGATCTTAATGTAAACATAGCTATAGACACTCTTTCTCCAGCACCTTCCACTCTTGGCAGTGCATTTTTGTGCCTGCCCTGCTTCCTGGATATTTGTGTGTTTTAAGTCAGGTTTACCTTTCTCCACATGTATGTGGAGTGTATTATGAGCCACCAAGTCAATCACAGGCAACCCAATGTAAATCGCTCAATTATTTTCATGATATTGCATTACAGTATATTGGCAACATATTAAACAATATTCTTAAGGCAGAACGTTCATGGAATATGTTGCATAAATTGTAGGATATTCCCTCCCAATGAAGGGATCCAATGAAGGTCTACCTAAACCAGGGATGGAAAACCTCCAGCCTGCTGAACTTCCTTGGGATTCCTACAGGGAGCAGGGCTTGGACCCCAGAGGAATAATTGCTGATCACAGATTGGCAGGGATAATAGCAGGGATAAGGGCACGTGCAGAGCCGGGGCCTCAGCCAATGCTGGAAAGAGCCAGCTGCATCTCTTTATGTGCTACTCATCATCCCCACCAGGACGACAAATGGCATACAAAGCCAGGGACTTGGCCAGTGCAGGGAGGAGCCGTTCATGCCAGCATCCGCCAAGTCTCTTCCTCCTAGTACCACCTGAGTCACTGTTGCACGGAGAAAGGCATTACACTGTTGCATGGAGAAAGGCAAAATGGGCAGGGGGTGGGGGAGAGGGGGTATGACATCAATCAGTGTTGCTACATCCAGTGAAATCATCTGACCCACAAAAGTCCCTGGATCTGTAAAGAAGTTCCCCACTCCTGCCTTAAACTCTATCAATTAAAAGAATACAGCAACTTTGCCCTGGTAAAAGAAGCCAATGACACAGTTTGAACGTAACAATCCACTATGGTTTATGACTTATTGTTAAGTGCAAAAGCCTTGGGCTCTTCTGCTCCCCACTCCCCTCAACTCCTCTGGGATGGCTGGAAGGTGATCAAAAGATTTTGCTTCTGTTTTCAATTAATCACACTTTGGGATTAAGGCATCAGAAGCCAAGGATTGAAGTTGGTTCGCGCCAGTAAACCCTAGTTAAGACTAACCATAGTTTGTCCATCCTTACTAGACAGTTCCCTGGAATACATTCTGAATGAAAATAATACATTTTTAATGAAAGGAATACATTTTGAATGAAACACTGCAGAAAAAATAAATAACACATACACCACTCATAGATGCTTACATTCTGTAGCCTGTTTCGACATATGGGGTAGCCACATAGCTTTAAGATGAATCGTTCTTCCACAACATCCTTATAGTGAGAAGGTGTTATAAATTTCCCCTGAAATTATAAAAAACAAAGAGACTCACATTAAATAAAAGCACTGTCTCCAAACCTGACAGTAAAGAAATGTTTAGAATGGGCGACTGACAGTGTAATCCTATGCGTGCCTTCTCAGAAGTAAGTCTCATTGAGTTCAGTTGTATTACTCCCAAGGTATGTGTGTAGAGGACTGCAGCCTGAGAAAACCAAGAGCATTAACACGGAACAGGAATAGTGAACAATGAAAGGGGAACAGTGAATATCTTTTAAACAGGGTGGCTTCTAAACTCATCCAGCTAAACATGCTTAGAGTCCACCTTCAGTGCACATGGGGAAATTGCCTGGCATGAGTATACGACTTACATATAGATATGGGATTCTTTTACGTATATCTGGCAAATATTTTCAACAATGCTTTGTTTCATAAATTCTTCTGGGGTTCTTCCCCACCTCGAAATGGATGCAGCTTCCAAATAAAGAAAGTGGGTTTGGTTTTCCAAACCTTGCTTTGTACCATCGGGCCTATCTATCGGCTTGTACTAAGTTTTGGTCTTTTCCTGCGTGCTCAGATCTGCCACCATGGTTAGTTCTGGAAGTCTTATGGTTAGAACTTCTTCCCAAATAGATGGCACTCAGTTCTTGATATATTAGAATAAGTAACTCTCCTCTTACAATCTTGGCTGCTAGAGAGGTGTGGCGTATAGTATCACGTCAACTACAGTTTGATGCATTCTCTCATGCAAAATTGACTTTACGGGGAAATCCAGATTTGAGAATTGGAAAGACAGCATTCTTGTGGAGGAAATGAACAGATAAGATCATTTTTACTTTGGATCAATTAATAAACCCTGACAACGAGTTTTGATCCTTTTCTGATATGTGTGTTAAATATAAATTACCTACAATGTCTGAATAGCAATTCTTGCAGTTAAAGATCTGCTTCCAAGGGACATAATTGTTAAATTTGCAAATTATTATAAAAAAGAAAAATTTATGCAGGCAATCAGACGACAAGCTCAACCAAAGATTCAAGCAACAGCAATAGAAATCTATCAGGATTTATCGGCGCAGACCGTGCAGTGGAGGAAGAGCATCAAAATTTGTACAGAAGCATTGAGGAAGAAATCGATAACCTACAACTGGGGATACCCAGTATTTTTGAGATTCTTCTGGCAAGGGAAGCAAGAAAGAATAACATCGTGCGAACAGGGAATCGAGCTGCTGGAGAAGTTGGGCATAATCGATGCCAATGATGTGGGAGAAATAGTCCAAGTGGAAGGAGCGGTTGGAGGTTCCAGAGACCAAGTAGAAGGAGCGGTTGGAGGTTCCAGTCAATGAAAAGGGATTAGTGGGGAAAGGGTTAAAAAGGAGGGGAGGATCGGACTTTGCTCTGTGGGTTGGGCCGTGTTCCCCCCCCCCTGAAGAGTTCTAAAATAATTGGGACCAGTGCCCAGATGACTGGTGAGGAGGGGGGTAAAAATGGGGTGGGGGTGGGGGGGGAAGAGGGGGTATGTGTATCACTGACCGAGACCAATTTAATGACGTGGTTGAAAGTAAGAAATGGAGAATAGATTGAGATGTGCAACTCTAAATGTTAAGGGGCTAGGAACGGTGGTTAAAAGACGAAGAATTGAAACATTGTTGAAAAGAAAAAAAATAGATATAATTTTTTTGCAGGAAACTCATCAGATAAAGGAGGGGGCTAATGAGTTACGAATGAGGGAAGTTGGAGTGTATGAAAAGTCATTTGGTACTTCTAAAGTGAGAGGTGTGGCAATAATAATATCGAAGAAATGTGGTATTAATATTCAAAGTATAAAGAAAGATAAGAATGGAAGGATCCTTATAATTTACTGTACGTTGGAAGAGGAAGAATTTGTGCTGATAAATGTCTATGCTCCAAATGGGAAACAAATTGATTTTTTTAAAGAAGTATTCAATATGGTGGGAGATCTAGGGAAAAAGAATATTGTGATGGCAGGAGATTTTAATATGGTACTAGATAAAGGGAAAGACAGGGATAATATAATAAGAGGTAGTAGAGGAGAGGGTAAGACAGAATTAGCTAAATTAATGGAGAGGAAAGAATTAATGGATGTATGGAGAGTTGTAAAAGGGCAAGAAAGAAAATATACTTTTTACTCACCTAGATTTAAGAGCTACTCAAGGATTGATTATATTTTTATATAAAAGAATATGGTACCTAAATTAACAGATTGTGATATTGGAGTAATTAAGATCACAGACCATGCACTAATGATGATGGATATCAAGATAAAGAAGGATTATAAACAAGCAAAGAGATGGAGACTGGACGGAAGAATTTTTAAAAATAAAAACATAGTGGATAAATTAAAAAAGGAAGTGCAGGAAATATGGCAGATAAATGAAAAAGGAGTTAACTCGCAAGGATTATTATGGGATACGATGAAAGCAGTAATAAGAGGGATCTGTATCAGGGAAATGTCCACACTTAAAAAGCAACAGGAAGTACTTAATAAAAAGGCTGAAGAAGAGATAAGGAGTTTAGAGGAGAGACTGAGACAGTCAAAAGATAAGCGGTTATATGCCCTAATTCAGGCTAAAAAAAAGGAATTGGAGAAAGAAGAAATAGAACAGGTTCAAAAGAATTTATTATATTTAAAGAGAGACTTTTTTGAATATAGTAATAGAAATTCCAGGTTGCTGGCTAGATCCACGCAGTCAGAGAAGGCTAAGAATATGATAGGGACAATAAGAGATAAGTTAGGGAATAGATGTAATGTAATGAAAGATAAATTAAGTATTTTTCAGGAATTTTATAAAGATTTATATACATCAGAGGCGCTTTCACAAGAAAAGATTCGGGAATATGTAGAAAGGAATTGGAAAATAAGACTGGATGATCAAGATAGGGAGTGTATGGAAGCCTTGGTTACTGACAAAGAAATTGAGGGAATTATTGGAAAACTAAAAGGAGGTAAGTCTCCGGGGATTGATGGTTTGGGGTCGGAATTTTATAAAATATTTAAAGATATTTTAATACCTAGATTAAAAAAATTATTTAATAATATAATAGAAGGAGGAATGACCCCGCCATCGTGGGACCAGTCCCTGGTTGTTTTAATACAGAAGCCAGGCAAGGACTTGACAGATCCAGCGTCATATAGACCAATATCTTTAATAAATCAGGATGCAAAAATATTTTCAGCAATTATGGCTAAAAGAATGGATACATTTATATTTAAATATATTAAAAATGATCAATGCGGATTTATTTTAGGTAGGAAAATGCTGAATTTAATTGGGAGAGTTATAAATATAATAAATATTATAAAAAAAAGGAATTTAAAAGCAGGATTATTAGCTTTAGATATTTTCAAAGCCTTTGATTGCGTGGAATGGCCAGCGTTAAAAATAATATTAAAAACATTTGGGTTTGGACATAAATTTATGGGAGTGATTAATCAGATGTATAAAAATAATAAAGCGGAAATAATGGTTAATGATGGGTTAACGCAACAAATAATACTAGCTCGAGGAACTAGGCAAGGATGTCCACTTTCACCGATTTTATTTGCAATAGTTACAGAAATTTTAGCAAATGTAATTAGGGAAGATGAAAGATTAAAGGGGATAGGAAGAAAATATAAGATTAAAGTAAATATGTTTGCGGATGATACGTTATTGACAATAGAAGATCCCCTAGAAAGTGGGGAGATGATTCAGAAACATTTGAGAGAATTTGGGGAAATTACAGGATTACAAGTTAACTGGGGGAAGTCAGAAATGATGTTGTATAACTATAACAAGGAAGAGATGGAGAAATGTAAAGCTAAGTTAGGATTAAGACATAAAAATATAGTAAGATATTTAGGAGTTAATATAGATAAAGAATTAGAAAGAATAGAGGAACTTAATTTTGTAAGCTTAAGAAAAGAGGTAGGGGAGAAATTACAGATTTATAGAAAATTAAAACATTCTTGGTTTGGTAGAATAGCGGTTATTAAAATGAAGATATTACCTAAGGTTAATTTTTTGTTTAGAATGCTACCTATTAGAATTTCAGTAGCTGAGCTTAAAAATTGGCAAAATATGATTAATGCATATTGTAACGGGGATAAAAGAGCTAGGATAAATAAGGGGTTATGGTATAAGACTCAAAAGAAAGGAGGTTTAGGACTTCCTAATATTAAGAATTATTATATTGCTAATCAGTTAAGATATGCTATTTATGCTATTTTAGGGGAGCAAGATTTGGAATGGTTGGAATCGCAAACAGTAGAGATAGAATGTAAATTGCGGAATATATCTTTTACTAAAATGCAGAAGAAAGAATGGAAGGTACTGGACAACCCATTATTGGAAAATATAATATCGATATGGGAGAAGTATAGGGGGAAGTTGATACCAGGGGATTCTCCGCTTGCCCCAGTGGTAGTAGTGGGAAACTTCCCAAGAGCATTAAAATCAGAGATAGAAGTGAGACTGAAAGAACAAGATATTCTTAAGCTAAGGAATTGGATGGGAAAGATGAAGGATAGTGAGCATATTAAAGATTTGTTTAAAGGACAAAAGATAGCGTGGTTCAAGTGTCTGCAACTGGTAAAATGGACAGAGGAATGGAGGATGAAAAATAAGAAATGTAGAAACAATACCAGATTAGAAGATTTAATTGAACAAATAGAAAAAAAAGATGAAGCCAGAGCTAAGAAAGGACTCACTAGCGAGATATATAAAATATTAATAGAGGAGGAATTTCAGGACTCACTTAAGGTTATAAAAGAGGTATGGGAAGAAGATCTAAGGGAAAAAATCAATGAAGATAATTGGGGGAGGATATGGAATGTAAGAATGTTGAAATTATTGTCGATTAGAATTAAGGAGAACTATTATAAGACAGTTTGGAGATGGTATCTAACACCTGTAAGATTTTACCAGATTGATAAAAAAGTGTCCAAGAACTGTTGGAGGGGATGTCAGGAGGTTGGGACCTATTTTCATATGTGGTGGAGCTGTGAACAAGTACAAAAATTCTGGGAAAGGGTTTTTAAAGAAATAAGTGATATAATTGGAAGTAAATTGGAATTAAACCCGAAGTTAGCTCTACTAGCAATATGGGATAGTAGGAATAAGCATATAATTAATAGAGAATTGATAAACAACCTCCTGGCACCCGTTAGAATAATGATTGCTAAAAATTGGAAAGGGCAACGAAGTTATAAAATAGAAGATTGGTATAAAGAAATTTGGGATATAGCATTGAATGATATGTTGACATGTAAAATGAAAATAATGAGGGGAATGTCCAGTAAGAGTGATTTTGGAGATATATGGACTCCCTTTTTGGAATATGTTTTAAGATCGGGAAAGGGACAATCGCCTTCAAAAGAATCATTAAAATTCTGGAAGGATGATGGATGAATGTGAGTAGGTCTCGGGGGGGGGGTGCACGGGGGTAGTCGAGGGAGTTAGTTTGTTTATATATTATGTATTATGTGTATGTTTGTTTTGTTTTGTTGAAAAATTAATAAAAATTATACAATAATAAAAAAAAAAAAGATCTGCTGGAATCTAGGTTTGGTCCTCAGAGCATTGTTAGACACGTCGATCCACGACCCAAATATATACGTATTTAGGAGTAGTAAATAAATATGATACCCATATCTTAAGACAGGGTTGGAATAGAGATTTGGAATGTCCTATTTTGCCTAATCAATGGATTGTTGCCCTAGCATCTGTATCTGAAGCTTCTATGGATCTTAGGCTACCCCTTATTCCACACAAAAAAATGTTTTGGATTTATTGGACTCCACGCCTTTTCAATAAGGGTTTGTCTAAATTGCACAATTGTTTGAGATGTAATGCACCTAATGCTTCTTTAATTCATGTTTTGGCAATGCCCAGTAGTCACACCCTTTTGGGAGAAGGTTATAATAAGGATAAACTTTGTACTGAAACAATCTATAATATGGAACCATGTTCATGTCCTCCTAAATTACTTACTGGCTTCTTGGAAGTGAACACATGGTCAATGCAAATGGGTTTTCAGAGCCAGCATGACAGCTAAAAGACTTATATTATCACATTGGAAGGAAAATGCTCATCTCCAATAATGCAATGGACTGAGGACTTAATTGCACTATCAAAATCTGAACAGGTGTTATATAGGCGCAACTTGCAAGTGGATAAATACATGGATATTTGGTCTGCTTTCCTTGAAACCTATGCATAACTGTCCCCTCACCCACACTTTAAAAAAATTAATGGTATATTTGATGGAAAAAATGACAATATTAATGTTTCTTTTCTATGATTAATTTTTTGTCCTGTTTTGTTAATATTTACAATAAAAATTGGGAAAAAATTAGGATTACATCCTAGATAATGCATGTAAAGTGCTCTGAACACTTGAAAGCACTATGCAAAAATATAACTGATTTTCTCTGTACTGGGAACATTATCTGGATAATGCACTACTGAAGGCTGGCAAAATCATCAGCCTTTTCCACGAGCAAAAATAAACCTTAGGGTACAAACCTATGCATGTTTGTACGAAAAACAGTCATACAACTCCCCACATTTCAGGGGTTAGCACAGGATTGCACCCTAAAACTACAAATTTTAATATAAAACTTGTAAAAAGAGGACATACACAATTCACAAGGAATTCTTCAGTGACATCATCTTCCAACAGGCGTTCGACAACCTGCAAGGCTTTTCGCTCCTGCTCAATCTTCTTTCTGATAGCAGCTTCAAGTGCAGCTTTCCTACAGGAGAAGAAACCTTTAGGTCAGAGATGGGCAACCTTTTTTCTGTCAAGGGACACATTCCTTCAGGGTAATCTGCCAGGAGCCACATGTCAGAGGTGGGCAGGGTCAAAGCCATAAGTGGCTGAGTCACACTTTTTCTCTCTCACCCTCTTCCTTCCCACCCAGCAGTCTGCCAGGGAAGGGACAGATCACTCTTGTCCGAGTTCTAAACTGACCACATGCAAAGAACTTTTAAAACTGGGCCACACGTTGAAGGTAGTCCACCCATTTTGCTCTATGGATAATCCTTTGGCAATTTCTATTCATGTGCTTATGAAATGTATACCTGACAGTTTAAGACTTTTTAAATAATTTCATCGGCGTATTTCAGTGCAATATTGATGTTCCCCTTTCTCATATATGACATGAAATCCTCCCGCTTCCATTACAAATTTTTTTTTGGAAAAACTGCTAGCAGTCAAGCACAAGGGTTGTTTACAAATGTGCTTTAATCTTGTGAGAGCTCAGTGCTACATAAGGGAGGTTTCTCATCCTTCTCCTGAGCCTAAAGAAGGTCAGGGACTCAGAAAACAGCAACACTTTTTGCAGTTGATTTCTGAGAAGGACAAGCCTCAAGTCTCTCTCCCCAGCTCAGGAATGGGGGAAAGACCCAAGACGTACCCACAAAGGACACTTTGGGGCTAAATTCAAGAATTTACACATCCCTGAGGGGCCATGGGCACGCAAACTGGTCAAGCCAATTTGGAATTTAATGTCATTTACTTGGGAGTAAGTTCCAGTGAACTGACTGGAGCTTACTTCAGTCATGAACTTTTCTCCTCTGCTAATAGACCTCTCATTGAAAAGACCTGTGAAGTTTCTACAAAATACAAACGAGCTACAAAGAGATAGGGAAACCAAATCATTTTAATTATATGTTTGGAGATAACAATACCTTTGTGCAGCATCTTCATCTTTCAAACAAGTAGACTGTTTATTTTCTAAAAAAGACAAACAAAATAAGTAAACAAACAACATGGAAATAAGGGATTAACTCAATGTAAGGCATAAGTTCTCATGGATAGCTTTAACAAATTTTGGGAAAGCCCTCTTTTTACTTGTAGGATATCTTTCCGATCCTGCTTTTTGAAAGGTGTGTTTTAATACATGTTGGGTTACAGGTACAGGCTCCTCCAGCAATAGTCTGGGAACCTTTTCACTTAAAGCATGCTTCAAATTAGTTTATAACAGATGTTTAGGCATGGAGGGTCTCTATAATTACACATACAAATGCTCATAAAAATTAACCCGCATTGGAGTTTAAGTGCCCTGCATAAGCACATCAAAAAGGGCATGGTGAATTTTGTTTAAGTATAATTTGCCTTTGGTACAAGTGTAGTTTTAGATTTAACAGCTGCAAGTATGAGCCTACATGCCTAAAGGTCCAACAAAGTAAGGTTCCAGGCACATTCTCAACAGCATTTATGGATTAACATATTTTGTACACACACTCAGAACAGTTAAATTGTGGTGAAAAAGTGAGTTTACACTTTTACTGCCCAGGCTTATTCACAGTAGGCAACCACAGCCCACATTAGCAATACCGAGTACAGTTAAACTAAGTTAAAAGAGTATTGTGTACCCACAGTGTAAACAGCACCAAAACACTTTACAGGACCAATTAATTCAACGGTAGAATTGCTATTTTTATTTTTTATCAGTGCTGCTCCTGTGTCTTTAACTGCAGCCTGAGATGCAGAAATTAAGCAGGTGATGCTCTTTCCTTTATCTATGTGCCAGGTGTTACTGTTCATTTTATTCCAGTCTGCTATTAAAGGCATGGGTCAACTATATTCATAATTTTAAGGAAATTTTGCTAGTCCTTATTAGTCCAAAGTAAAAAGTTAATGTGTACATGCTTAAATAAAGAATCTTGTCCATGGTCAATGAGGGTCATCATGTTGTCTGAACCCAGCAAGGTGTGCAGCAGGAGTGGCTTCTAAAAACCCCACAACCCCCACACCAAGCTATTTGTGGGGTGGATAGAAGCCACCCCTGCTGCACACCTTGCTGGGTTTGGACAACATGAAAACCTGTGTCACGAGTCATTAGAGAAACCGCAGGTGGGCAAGCAGCATGCGCAGGGCGGAGAAAAGAAACCATGGTGGCTTCTCCCCATCATCTGAATCCAGACAAAGCCTCTTTGTCTTTCACAGCTATATGCCAGCTAGAGTTCAACAGGGACAACTTTCCTCCTCCTCTCTCTCTCTCTGAAGGTGAGAATGCTACAATCTGTTGAATTTCTGCATATTGTACAGTTAGTAGAACCAGAATAGTCCTGGCAGGGAGAATTGATAACTCACCACTTAATGCATCTGCAGGGTTTTGAACAATGTAATTGTCTGGAGCAATTCTAATAACTGAGCAATTCTAATAACTGAGGCAGAGAGACCAAATGAAAACCCACAGTTCAAGCTTAACTTACATTTATTTCTTATTTATTTAAATCATTTAAACCCTGCTTTTCATTATTTTAGGGACCAGTTTGTGTGAGTCTATTTATTAGTTCTAAAATAAGGAGGGGGCAACGCGTGGCCCTCCATGTTTTGGCCCACAATTCCCCACATCTCTAGCCAGCATAGCCAATGGTGAGGGGTGCTGTTGAATTGTAGGCCAAAAAAAAATGGAGAACCACAAGTTGCCCAACCCTGCCCAAATAAACAAAAACAAACAAACACAGTTTCCTTAAATAACAGAGGGCCTATATATCTTCTAGTAACCGAGGCACAGGGAGCAAAAGAAAATTCCCACCATTTATTTCAAGCATTGTATCCCACCCTTCAGTTGGAAAAAAAGGCTCCCCTAACAGTTTAATAATAACATAGTCCGTTCCCTCAGGCTTACAATCTAAAAACACAACACAAAAGGAAAACAGGTTGGTAGGGAATACGCAAACTCAGGTGCTAATCCTTAGTTACTTGGAAGAAAGGCCTCCATCACGCCAGCGATTTGCTGCACTCTCCCCATGCCTGGTGTGTAGATTTGCAGCATAGTACTCACATGACACCCTATACCCCGCCTCTTCCCCAGCCTTTCCTGGAACGCTAAAAGTCTGGATTGTTTTTCCGAAATGGATTAAATCCGTGGTAAACCTCCCTGTAGTTTTAAAGAAAGGGAGGCTTGAATGGATTGCATCAGGTCCTGGCAGAGAAAAGCAATCTCTCCCAGCAGCGGGCTCCAAGCCTCAATATAAAACCCAAATGTTGCAGCCCAGGCTCCAAAGCGTTTTTTAAAAACCATACAATGCCTGAATCTCTGCAGATACAGGATTATACTCCTTCAATGCCCCCAAAGAGCCAGACTAAAGGGTCACTCCATTTTTGCCAGGGAGAAAGGCAGTCTGGTTGAAGTACTCATCTGTCAGGACCTGACTGGAAGGAGAATGAGAAGGGCCTTAGGAGCGAAAGAGCAGCTATTCAGGTGAAAGGGATCCTAATAAACTTAAAGCACTTCTGCTTCAGAGTTTTAAAAAAACTGAGGCAAACCAGGTGGGAGGGATTAGATGTGATGGGGCCCTAAATCTCATTGTGTTCAGTGAGGCTTTCTCCGAGGGAAGTGCGAACAAGCCTGCAGACACACAGCACAATCTCATGAATTTTTATATCGAAGTAAGTCCCGCTGATTTCAATAGGATTTACTAATAAATTTATAGAGGATTACCCCTCAAACAGCACAATCCCAGTGTATTCAGCGGCACTTACTGTCTAATAAGTACGGTCAGGAAGTCTCCAGCCTAAAACCTCCTAAAATCCAAACTTAAACTCAGATCCTAAACAGGCTTCCGTGGATGTAAGTCCCATTGATTTTTTCCACAGAAATTACTTCCGATAAAGTACGATTCAGAATCGGTTTAAAATGAAGTAAGGCTGCAAACCCCCAAGTCCCGGAGAATTCAATGAAATTTGACTTTCGAAACAGCTGGCGCAGGATCGTGCCGCACACGGGATTGGGAGCAAGGAAAATCAGCAGGGCTGTCATCCTTCGAACACCTACCAGCCCGGAAGCCCCACCGAATTCTGTGGGGCTTGCTTCCGAGCCGGCGTGCGTCGGGGGTCGTGCGGCTCAGCATTTTTCCCCCTCCCAAATTCCTCTCTCGCCATAGCACCCGTGTGGTCCACCCCTCTGGAATGCGCGACATGGTTCAGCCCTTCTCCCCGTTTGTTATTCGTATGGACGAAACGGGAAAGAGCAGCCCATGGGGGAAAATAAGAGGGGTGCGGGGGGGGCCCCTCCCGTCGTCCAATTTATGTATTTATGCGACCTGCGCGGCTGCGGTGACTCCTGGCCTTCGAGGCGCTTGGCGGCTTCCCTTCCGCCATCATCATGAGCTTTTTCGTCTCTGACCTCTCAACCGCCGCTGTGGGCGGAGTTTGATGAAGGGGGCGGGGGCTGGAGGTGGTCATGAAGGCCGCCGGGGGGAGTCGATGCTGCAGCTGAGTGGGGCACGCGTGGCTCGTGAGGTAAGTGGGGCTATGAGGAGGGAGCTCCTTCTCAATATGCCAGAGAGAGGCGGATGGGGTAAGGCGCGCCGTTTCGGCGCAAAGCGACAAATGCATCCTGCATGTGGACTTCGAGGGGACCAGGAACTCTGGGGTGAATGGCAGCCTGGCTCTCTATAGGTTTACTCGGAATTAAACCATTCCCTCCCTCGTGTATTCAAGGGAGTTTATGCCCAGATGAGTGTGAATAGGCGCCTGCAACTCCCGACTCCGGGGGTTGTGCCCAATGTTAGTCTGACTTAAGCCCCACTCATTCCGGTAGGTCTATTCTAAGCAGGGCTAATGTTGGATACAACCCCCATGCGTGTGTTTTTCTTCTTCTGTTTGCTCGCAAGTCAGTGCCTTCCAAATAAGCCTGCGTTGGATTTGCAGCCTTATTTGCAGAGTTCGTTCGGCTTGGAAACTGAGCCACTTCCTACCAAGTGTAAATAGAGAAAATGTCTCTGGGCATGTGCAGAGTAACTTTCCGTTACCACTGAACCACGCGGGAAGTGGACTTTTCAAGACAGGTTGCGTGCCTGTTGGTTAGGCATTAGCCCTTTTCTTTCTCTAGCGATTTAAGGTGTGATCCTATGCACGCTTACTTGTGAGTAAACCTCAGTAAGACTTACTTTTGAGTAAACATTCTTAGGATTGGACTGTTAAAAACCGTTTTCTTATCCTTGCCTTCAAAAGTGCTGAAAAGTTCACTGGATGCTACTTTTTGCATCAAAGAGCAACGTTCCTCAGAAATGCATGTTGCCTTCATCAGCCTTCTATCCCTCTGTCTTGATACCAACTAAGCTCTCACTTAACTTTAACTTTACTTTTGGCCATAGTGAAATGAAATTAAATCTTTATTGCTAAATGCGATAAACCATCACAATTTGATATTATTAAAAGGATAAAATGCAAATAAAATGAGCAAATAAAAATATAATAACAACAGTAAGTTTGTACACACACATATATACATGCATATATATATATCCAGCTCCCCATTACGATACTTATAAAAGGTGTTGATGCCTACCTCTTAACTTATTTGCAGCCAAGGGAAATTTTGCAACCAGATCAGTAAATATATTATTGGCAGCACATATACTAAATTTGGCCATAGTATAGATGAGACCAAATTAAAGTATATTTTTATTGCTTTCTTAAATAAACAAAGCTCTTTATAAGTTTCTTTTTTCTAAACCGGGTCAACACATAATTATAAGTAGAACTTCTTATGTAATATGCTTAATAGTCTACTATAAGGCTATTAACCATATTTACTTGGAAGCATATCCTTTTTAATTAATATTAAATTAAGGTTGGCCTGTCAAGCTTCCTTTAGAAGTGTTGGAAGAGCAATTCCAGATTTCTAGAATGTCTTGTAGAAAATTGAATCCTGGTTTCTCAAATGAACATAATAGTATTTCTTCCCCTCTCCCCTCTATATATAATTTATTATCCAGCCACTAAGGGAAAGTAACCTTTGTTGTTAATTATTATTTATCTGGTGCCCCACTATACCAGGTGCTGATGCCAGGCCTTTCTGAAGCCGTGGAGATCTACTGATGCTTGTTGGTACCAATGGTCTGACTTGGCACAAAGCTTCTTCCTTCCTTTGTTTGTCTCAGACCAGCTTTCCCCAACCTGGGACCCTTTGGATGTTTTTGATGTCAACTCCCATTAGCCACAGCCAACATGGCCAGTGTTCAGGGATGATGGGAGTTGTGGTTCAACACAGCTAGAGGACACCAGCTTGGGGGATGTTTCCATAGTTTGGGGATGCTCTCCATAACTTGTTCTCATAGAATGTGTAACAGCCAGGAAAAAAGAAAAAAACATTCAACAAATTTTGATACAGGTCAAGTGTATCTTGTTTAAGTGTATCTCATTTTTAACTTGTGATAGAGCTCTTGAGAATCGGGAAATAATGGCAGAAGAGGAACTCCGAAACATAATACAAAGATGTGTAAGTAATTCATTTACTTGTTAAACTATGCCAAGTAGTAGAAGTTGTTGTTCTAATAGTCTTCACAGGTGTCAACACAGTAAATAAAGCAGGATCTTTATTTCTGTTCTCTTCTGATATGGGACTGTTGATATTACTTGCTATTTGCCTAGTGAAAGTAAGAATACTTTGTTTTAAAAGTTTTATTAATACTTTTAAAACACCAATACTTTTAATAGGTTGAACAAAATTATTCTAAAAGACTGTGCTTGAACAGAATACTAAGAGTCTAGCAAGTTTCTGGAGTTGCTACCATACCTTTAAGAAGCATATTTATGTTGAATTGAAATTGCTTTTGTAAGTTAAGATGTTTTATTTCTAACTACTTGTATCTTGTGAATTACAATAAAAGCATTTCTGTTCCTACAGCAAATTCTAGATGAGCAAGAATTTAAAGGAGAAGACTTTAATCTGTTTCAAGTTGCGGGACAAAAGTGCTTGGAAGAAGGCCATGTAGCTGAAATATTGGAAGTTGTTCAAAATGAGCAAAATATGGTGAGTTAAAAGTATATGTTTATCTTTAATGCTTGCGTACTAAAGCAAATAGTAACTGGCAGTAATTAGGCCCATTTTTGTCATGTACACATTGCTTTAGCAATCTTCTCATACACCCTGTTTACATTCTTCTTAGGCCATAGTTTTGGTGGCAGCTTTCAAAAAGTCTCAATTTCACCTGGGAAGGGGATCTAATCTAGAATTTATCTCCAAGGGCTGAAGAGATTGCAAGTATACAATAGCTTTCCTCTATTAGCATGAACAGGAGACACATCTTGCCCCTCTGCAGGCATGGGTCCTCTGGAATGTGCAAGTGTTAGTACTCCTTCCTTGGCTCCTGTCTAATCAAGTCACAAGGCACCTCTGTTGTATTGGCTAAGAGAGCCCTTGGAGATGGAAGATACTGTGCAGGAAGCATTGTGAAACCTTCTGCAAGAACAATGCCATGAAAGGATTAGCACCTGTTAAGGTCATCACCCCACAACCAAAAGGTGAATAGAAAACCCCTTTCCACACCCAGCATTCTTCTGCAGCCAACACTCTAAAGAGAAGCCAGTCCTACTAGAAAAACATTCCAAGGAGAGGACAGTCACCCACCACCCACCCCATTTTGTGTTAATCAAGCTAGACACAACTTGCTTGCTTTCCTGCTTGGAAGGTCCCCTCACAGGACTATCACCTTTGTTTTGTAATCTTGTCGATGCGCAAGTTCATAACTGCTTGGGCACACCAGTCCTTCTCTCTGTTGCTTTGGCTATCAACACAGCACCAGCTCTTCCCAGACCTCCCCCTTTCCTGTCCCCAAGTTTGTGAGTTTCTCATTTGGTGCTGATGGATCATTGCTCCCTTTTTGAATCACATAAAAACAATAATGATAGGTAATGATCTGCTTCTTTTTGATCTCATTTTCCTGCCTCTTTCTCAATCCTACTGTAACTATCCACCTTCTTTTCCTACCTTCTCACCCAAGCCAAAGCTATACTCGACAGCCATGCCACCAACTCACCACACACACCCTACTTCTCCCTGCCTCTCTCTCTTTTTTGGGAGAATCTTATAGTTAATGGTTTAATTGCTATTTTGTTATATTCATCTTAGCAGAAACATATTTTCTGGCAAGGCTCTAATTCTTTGCTTTCTGAATACTTCATGAGGGCAACTCCTCCACCCAGGTTAAATGATCTGAAAGTTACCCACACTTGACTCATTTGCATGTTGTTTAGCCTGCTGGTAGGGCCAGGTTCCATCAGACACCTATTTGGCTGTTCTCTGGTGGAATAAAGTAGGGTTGTGTTGGCGAGAGCTTTCCCCAATACACAATTTGAGCTAAATTCCTCCCAAGCTTTCATGTTCCAGAAGGGCTTAAAACCTGAACACAGAGAAGCAGTGTGCAGTTATGTGTAGAGATACCTGTCTTGAACAAGTGTGGTAACACCCCTCCCCTCTTGCACAGGCAGGCAAAGGACTTAACCAGGATTCCATTTCTACAATTCTGGCATGTCCGTATGTGCAAACCAGGAATTGTGATTTAAGACAAATCCTGCTTAATTAAACAAACAAACAAAATCTAGTCTTTATAGTTGGCTTGCTGAGCAACTGGCTAGAACTTGTCACAAAATAGTGTTCAAGCTTTCGAATTTTTCAGAACGCTTCATCAGGCCAGGTGGGACAAAAAACAAGGGATGGAGGAAAAAACAACATTAGGCCAGAGGTGGTGCCAAGAAGTCTGCAGTTTAGACCCAGGGTACCTCTAGACGGACAGTTTCCGGCAACATGGCTTCGCACTGGCGGCAGTTGCGTTATATGATGCAGCTGCCAGTGCGAAGCCATGTAGGGGCAAAGGCCCTTTGCCGCGAACTAAAAAAGTCCGCCATTTAATGTGACTTTTTTTAGTTTGCGGCAGTCCTCCCCCACACTTAAAGTTTTAAAATAATAAAAAAACACCGACGTGCCTCCGCTTTCCTCACCCTCATTTTGTAATTTTTTTTTAAAAAAAAACTTACCTGGGAGTAGGGAAGCCGAGGCTCCCAGTCCCCCCTCCAAATGCTCAGCGGCGCAGGCGGAAACAAAGGAAAAGGCACCATCGCGCCCCTTACGTCAGGACTGGCATAAGGGGCGTCAATGCGACGTGCGATGCCGGGGAGGTGTCACGGCGCAGCACTCCTGGCGTCGTGAAGACAAGGCCCCAGTCTTGAGATTGTAGACTAAATTACTTAGTCACTGATATGTGTCGAAGGTATTATGTTATATATAGGATTTTGGGACAAAGTAGCAATGCCTGACTCCCATCTCTGTAGGCAAAAAGGGTGGCTGTTACCAATAGGCAGGAGACCTGCAGCACTTCTTTGGGTTTTTTCCTCCTGCTCTTTGTGCCATGTGGCCTGATGAAGAGTTCTGGAGAAAACTTGCACACTATTTCATTTTTGTTGGTCCTGCTAAACGTGTTGTACAATTTTGGATTTGGGAGTTGTTGTTTTTCTTTCTCTAGCAATGTGTATCCCTTATGGAAGGATCAAAAACTTAAAAGCATGCTAGAAATGTTTTCCCAATGCTTGGGAGCTAGAATTGATTAAACTATACCAGAGAGCAGGATGTTTCGTGACTTCTAAACCCATATCATGTTTGAGAAGCTCATTCAGTTTGTCATGTTTTGAGTTACCAGTGCTTGGACTGTTCGTTTCACCAATTTAGCTGACTAATGGTGTCAATCTTATCAAACTTTACAGCCTATCAGGTACTGTTTTCTAAAAAGAAATGCTGCCTAAAGCAGAGAATTTAAAATTGCACCCTCTTGTAAACCCCCTGCAGCTAGAGGCTGGATGAAGATTTCTCAGTTTAGAGAAGGGATGGGCAACTTGCAGCCCTCCAGATATTTTGGCTTGCAACTCCTATCAGCCCTAGCCAGCATAGCCAATGGTCAGGAATGGTGGGAATTGTACATCAAAATATCTGGGTGGCCACAAGTTGCCCACTCCTGGTTTAGAGCTACTCTACTTTGGAACTTTAGGCCTAATTCTCACTAAGATAATAAGCTTGTGTCTGGGATGTATTACTTCAGAATTGCAGGAGGGTGTGTGTGCATAATTGAACGCTCTTATAAAAAAAAATCCCTCCACATCAAATGGTACAATTTGATGTGGAGACAATTATTTTAACCTAGGCTTGTTCCTGGCATGTTAGTTTACTCTGTGGAAGGATTTTTACTTCGTTTTGTGTGTGTGTAGAGGAATATTATATTATGTGAACTTCTTCTTGCAGTCTGAAGCAGTACAGTCCATCCGCAGGCTTATTACTTCAGATAAGGACTAGGTCTTATGCACATTATGCAGGCTGCAACTAATTTAGCAGTAGCCCTGGGGCTTATGATATATTTGCAAAACAGGCCCCAGGTATTTTGGAATAACTTGAATGTAAATTTCTGCATTAACGCATTGTGCTTATCTTTGATATCTGAATAGTTTTTGTTTTCATCTAAAGTGATTTTTGAAACACTTCCCCCCTCCATAGGTTATTGTTAAAAGTATGGGCTGGAATCTTGTTGGCCCTTTAATCAGATGCATACTGAAGTATAAGCAAGATGATGTTGAGAGAGAACACTGCCTGAAAATACTAGATAAATTGACAGAGGTAAGTCATGATGTTTGCCCTGTGACAACTTCCTTGGGGCACTTTCTACAGGTTATTGTTTGGCTTTGCCCTCCAGTGGTGAGACAGAAGACAGGCTATCTAGGATTTTTGCTAACTGAGCAAGTAATGTATGTAGAATGGGTGGAATTGCCTGAGGATAGGGAGAATGGCAATCCTTTAATGAGTATTCTTGGGGACTGAAGAGGGAAAGGGATTCTGCTGAAGCAGCATGCTTAAGAGAGGCAAGGGACTGGGCAAACTGGATATGGATTGCGTAGGGCAATATCCAACTGTGTCATCCCGCTAGTGGAAATGACGCTAAGCTAGCTGAAACTAGGTTTCAAACTATGAGCAAGAGAAGATGCCAGCTAAAGTTATGTTTGCATAAGCACCATTGCGGCTGTGTGGCCACTTCTGCAATGGAAAGATTCAGTGAAGTTTTGCTATCACTATTAGTATTTGTGAAATGACACCATTGGATACTGCCTATCTATATATGTTTCTTTCTTAGCATCTATATACCGACTTATCTACTAAAAAGCATCAAGGGGCTATACAATGATTTAAAACCACAAAACAAGAACATTAAAAAGGGTAAAAACATGAAACTGCACATTTTAAAAGGCTACATTGAAAAGATGCGTGGCGGCCAATTATAGTTCTTGAGGCATTCTGTAGTTTAGGAACATTACAGTAGAAAGGCCTTTCGCACTCTGTGGATAATGGCCTGCCTAGAAGTCCCTCTCCTGTGAACCTTAATATCTGGACATTTTCATAGTGAGATAGGCAGACCTATATATAATTTATAAAGTGAGGCTAGAATTCTGGGCATATCACTCTAGACTGTGTGTGGAGGCAGTTATTTTTTAATGCTCCCACACACTTTCTGCATGTAGTAATCTAACATATAGGGTAGAGAGCTTTAGCATAGCCTTCTTCCTGATACACTAGTTTACTATATGGAGGGAGCCTCAGCCTCCCTTCTTGCAGGTTGAAGTGGTACAGTCTAGAATTCTGCAAGTCTACCCCATATTATGCAATGTGTTGGGTGGCTCTTAGACCTACCCAAAACATTCCATTGAGGCTATCTAATTCAGAAGAACAAACATATCTTCTGGAGGCTTTTCCATGGGTTAACAATTCTCCTCTTTAGAGATTTGTTGAAGCCCTGGCCTGAGCATCTCCCAAAAGTGAAAATGCAAGGCATTTAAATCAGAAAGATATTTAGTGTCCAAATTTGTGTGTGTACAAGAAACGATGATTTGTGGGTATATGTGTGAGGGACACTTAAAAAGCTAACGAAGAAGGTTGGTTTTGACAAACTGGATTTTTTATAGAACAATCTCTACATCTATACTACTCTGAAACATTACAGTAGTGAAGTGAAAGTTGTCGCTTTGAATTAAATGTAATCTGAAGAATAAAATAGAATCTCTTCACCCTTTACATAATCAGACTGGATGTATTTTCTGTATAAAACAGAAAAACTGTTGCCTGTAATCTTGTCATCCCAAAAGGCAATATTATAATTAGGGTTTCAGCATTTAGTTGATACTGGGTCTGTTCAGACAACACGCTAAGCCATGGTTAGGCTGCTAACCCTTTTGCAGAAAATGGTTAGTGAGCACATTTAAACTGTGGTTATGTATCTACCATGGTTAAGAATGGTTCATACAACACACTAAGTCATGTTTCATGCGACACGCTATGCCATAAATATTTATCTCAAAATGCTTAACCACCGTGTCTTAGCGTGTCATCTGAACATGTTCTAAATCAAATAGAAACACATTTTGATTAAAGTGTTGACCCTGATCGATCAGGCAGCAGTTCTTAATGATTTTAAATGTTTTTTTTAATACAAGTGCATGTGAAAACTGTAGATACTGCCATCCTAAAACTGAGAGAAGGAAGAGTGTGCATGAGAGAGAATGGAGAATGTTTCTTCTGTAATACATGGAAGCATAATCCAAAAAAAGTGATTTTTTCTTTAGATTTTTTTCCTCATATCCAAATCTATGCAGATTGATAAAAATAAATTAAGAAAAAATCATTTGGTTTAAGGACTTTTTATTGAATAGTAGCCTAGCATTGCAAAGGAGATAGTTGTGTTTAAGATATAAAATAAAAATAAAAAATAAACAAATACAAACCCATTATAATGGTTTCCCCCTGTCTTGCAGCTATGCAATCCAAAAGAGCTTGTGCTTGCTTTTCTGGAGCAGATTGAACAAGCCTCTAAGGAACAGACATCCCAAACTGTTTTGCTTTTGCTTAAACCTCTGCAAGAAGGTAAAGAACATTTTATTTTCTGAACAATGAAACAAGCAGCTTGGCTGACTTTAGTTGCCACAGGAAGTGCTGTGAAACTCTATGGGAATACATCCGAAGTTGTTGTGTTATAAGTGTTGAAGAATACTTGTTTGTTGCATTTTAATCCTTCTCTGCCTCTTAAGGCAATCAAGGCAGCTGACATGGTTCCTCCCTTTCCCCTTTTATCCTTACAACAACCCTGGTAGGTAGGTTAGGCTGAGAGAGAATTTGTCTCAACAGCCCTCATGACCACTCTGTGGGTGGAAGCACTGGCTTGGACCCAAAGATGTTTTAGGGCAAGTAGAAGGATTTCTGTTCGCACAATGGGGCGTTCCGGATTTCTTCTACTCCCCCCCCCCCCCGTCCAGCTGCAGGATACATAGAATGTCATTGCAGAGTGTCCCCTGATCCTACAAGCTGGCTGGGGGTGGGGGGTAGGGGGGGTGCCAGAAACTGCAGTGAGAAGTAGGGGATGGCAAAGCCTTGTTCTCCTGAGGGGCATGCTACTTGGAATCCACACAATTATTATTCCTGTCTTACTGAAGGGGAAAACAGAGGCTGAGATGAGAACTTACCCAAAATTACCCAAGCGGATCCAGAGCAGAATGTCTATTTTCAACCCAGATCCAAAATACTGTGGGCTGCAAAGAGCCATGCGACTAGTTGCATACACTCATGGGGGCTTTGGGGCTCATCTTTGTTGAACAATCGCCACTTCTGAAAATGAGGTTCTGACTTTGCTCCCATGGACCAGAGTGTAACCAGAGCTGACTTAAGGCTATTTAAAAGTTCAGGATGTTTGAAAATATATTTTAAAACTCAAGTAGGAAAACAGTGAGTGCCCTTTAATTTGTTAATCAAATGAAAACATGCCACACAGGAAATATTACAACATGAATGGCCTATAGAGAAAAAGAAATGCAAAAGAAACTATGCAGAATACAATGATTGCAGAGAAAATATATCTGAACCAATAAACTACGAATCTGTGTGACCTTTATATGCAAAAATTACACCAATGCAAAATAAACTTTCTGAGGTCTATTTAAGACATCAAATGGAATAGGTGTGACTTAACAAAAGTTATAGTAGGCCCAACTAGCAGCGGTTTGAATTGTTCTTAAGCTCTCCTTAAACTTCCAACAGTCTGAACTAGTTAAATGCAGTGTTTAAAGCTTTCAACAATATAGCAGTTTAGTACAAACTTTTAGAGTAAAAAGTATGAGGAATATATAGCAAGAATGTCACAAGCAGAGAAGGAATAGGCTATACGGCTTGGGACCTCGATACTTGAGGGAGCGCCTCTCCCTATATCTGCCTGCCTGAGACCTGAGATCTTTTGGAGGAGCCCTTCTCCGTGCCCCACCAACCCGTACACTATGGTGGGACATGGGAGAGGGCTTTCTCTGTTGTGGCACCCCGGCTGGTGCTGGCACTGGCTTTGTTTCAGTGCCAGGTTAAGACATGGCTTTTTAACAAAGCCTTTGATGGCTAAACCCACCAGCCTGCACGCTGTTTTGTTTTAATTGGATTTTACTGTTTTAAAATTTCATATTGGTTTTAACATATTAATGGTTTAATATGTTTTAGAATTGTATATTCTATTTTATATGTATGATTTATCTGTACGCCGCCCTGAGATCCTTGTGATATAGGGTGGGATATAAATGTAGAAAGAAAGAAAGGGCTTTTGTGGACCCCAAAAAAAATTAGAAGAGACTTCTCCTGTTCGAGTCCAAAGTCCAAATAGGAAAATTAATCTGTAAGAAGTGAAGAGAATGTTTTTAAATAGAAAAGGGTGGTGAAGGCTGAGCCTCACCAGTGAGTAAAATAAAATATTGGGGGGAAACTGAATCAAGCTACTCAAGGGCTAAGCATCTAGCCCCAAAAACCTAATTCAGAAATGATGGCTAGCTGCAGCCTTAAAACCGAAAAAGGAACATGGTAAAAGTAAGAAATTTCCCAAAAAGAAGGGAAACTATGACCCAAAGGCCCCCAAACTAGCAAAAACCTGTTAGCAAACCCAGAGCTATGCAAAATGGAGAAAACAAAAGAAAGCACTAAATGAAAGAACTGGGACAGACTTTGCTGAAGCTCAGAAACACAACAGTTGAGGTGGATTCAGTAACCCATTATTCAGCGCCTGGCGAAAATGTCTAATAATATGTACAATCAATAATAAGTAAAAATGTAAATTTTGCAAGAACTATTTTGGAATTATTATTATTTTGTGTTTTTAGTGCTTCTAAAACTTAGTTATAAGAAAGCCTATTCGGTGGGGTTGTCATTATCTACCATTTTGAACCTGCTCTCGCATCTACCAGTACCTTACACAAAACAACAACTCCAAGAAGACAAGCATGGTCTCTGTCAGTGTTGCAGTGCTTTGACAGATTTTGTTAAACCTTTTGTGAATGAGGTTGTTCAACATATGGAGGCTTCATTAGGTGAAGATTACAAAGATCTGAAAGAGGAATTGCTAGGCTTGTAAGTACTTTACTTTTGCTTAGAATGGCTATGTAATAAATCACAGAGTTACAAGTTCATTGGCATACTTCAATCTGGGAATTGGGCTTTCACAATGGGGTGCTTTGCAGCAGAGAAGTGATTGGTGGTGCTTAAGCCTTTTCCCATGGCTTTTGCCCTGAAACGCTCAGCCCATACTGCTTTTCATGCACATTTGGCACATTATGGAATGGAAGTAGAAGACGAGGGAATTGCGAGGAAAGTTAAACACCCTCTACTTTGCTTTTCTTTGCTGCCGATTGCTCCCTTGTCATGGTATCTTAGTTGTTTTGCATTGACCTGGTTCTGCCACTGAATGTGTATTTCATCCTGAAGTAGAACACTAAGAGTGCATGACTGACTTTTGTGCACGTTGGTGCCATGTTACCAGCTACACCTGTAGTTACCTGGGGGGCGGAGAAAGACACTTGTTGTGGGACTTCATTTTTGCTTGAGTCCCACAATTTTGCTTTTCTGTGATTCCTCAGTGGGCTCTGCTCCACTAGGAAAAGCAACCAACAGGATTTGTTTAGGTAATTAATTATATTTAGAAACTAAAGGAAGAAAGTTAGGATATACAAGGCCTGGTAGCTCCCCAGTATAAAGGCAAGCAGGTAGCTTTTATCTTGAGGGGATGTTTCCCTGCTGTATTATCATAGTGAAAACTAAAATTTCCAGGTACTGTACCCATTCCTAATTCTGAGAGGGTTTTTTTCCTTCCCCTATCCCAAGTTACATGATGTAATCATTTTAAAGTGGACTCACACAGCACACTAACCTACCATGGGTTATTGTGTTGTCTGAATACAGCATGTTTTCCACAAGGTGGTTATCGTGTTTTCTGAAAGGAGTGTTTTTTCTGCAGGATGGCTTGTTAACCATGCAGTGTTGTTTCTTTTTCTCAAACAAGTTACCTTGAGAAACTATGGCTTGTTGGGTTGTTCAGGGTGGCTAACAAGCAACCCTGTGGAAAACGCGCACAGTAACCCACCCCACAGAAAAAACACTGTGTTCAGAGAACATGATAACCCACAGTTCAACAACAACCCCACACTGGGTGAGTTAGTGTGTTGTGTGAACCCATTTGATCCTGTGCTGCTGCTTTTATTATTGCAGATCTCGAATGCTTCTATAATATGCTCAACCTCTTTTGTTTACAGTTGTCTGAAAAGCTTGAAATATCCCCTGTTAATGGCGGAGCTTGATCAACTGCCTGAAAACACTCTGAACCATCCGCTTAGGCAGTTTGCTGCTGACATACTAGTAAGTGCATCGTCAGTGCGTGTGTTTCCCCCAGTCATAAAATGATTTACAGTTGCTTGCAAAATAACTTACAAACATTGGCTTCCTGTCTGGATTATCAAGATTCATGTATCAGATTCACTAAGGCAGTGCTGATTCAGGAAAGGACTGGGAACAGCATCTAAAGAGAGCCTAAAACTTTAAATGCTGCAGGTGAGTTACACTTAATGGTCCAAATTCAGTCCTTGTGAGAAATTGCTTTTGGCTGCTTCATCTGCAGTGTCTCTTGTAAATGGCTCATTTGTTGCTGAAATATAAACCAGTTGACAAGGCTCTTTTGTGTGTGTGTTCTGTACACACATGCACACTCCTAATTCTGTAAGTAGACTAAATTATGTCAATGAAACTGAGCATTCCTATATCCAGGAGTTGGCCAGAGGCAAGGAGTAGCTATCTTAAGCCTGGCTGTGTACCTCTTTCTCTCCCTTTCAGTATAATTAAGTTGCCCTTAAGCTGAAAACAAGGACTTCATAGAAGCACTGAATGTATGCCCCATCATAACTATCAAATTGTCCAGGCACTAGTATCCCATTTGAATGTCCTTTCTGCTGCTTCTTAAATTCTTCTTAATTCTCATATCTGCTTATTTTGCTTCTGAGACTTAGGTTTTCAAAAACTTGGAATTGTTTTTCCCTGTAAGAACCAGAGGAAGAAGGGAAGTCTATGGGGGCTTTAGACACTTTGGTTAGATAGCTAATATACAGTAACCATGTAGAAGGGGGGCAAGTTTCAGTCCCCATGTGCAATTCTTCTCCCACCACCCCATCTCCTCCTATTGTCATTTATTTCCCTCTTGTTCCCCACTGTGAGTTTGAACATGCCACCAGACACAACCAACATATTTCAAACACCTCTAAACACCAGGAACTTGCTTCTTTTTTTAATAAAGGAAAGCTAAGGGCCATACTAAACATGACAGCAGGACGCCTGTGTGTTTAAACGCAAGCCTGTCCAAATCATGTAGAAAAAGGGGTGGGAGGGGACTGATTTTATCAGCAAATGGGATATGAGGGTGAGGAATATAGTATCCTCACTCACGCAAAGCTTACCTTCATCCAGTCCAACAACCCTGCCCCTACCCTGCCCCCTATTTGGCTCTTTTTAACTTCAGTAAACTAAGATGGAAGTTTCAATCTGATACTTTGTATAGATGGTTACGTGTCTATTGTAAACCTGTATTCTCCTGTTGTAAGTCTATAGCCGCTTACAAAATATTTGGTACATTAGCATGTTTAGGGTGCCGTTGTTGTTTTTGTTAATATGCAAAACACATAAAACCTTACTACACACATTACAGTGTACAGTGGCCCTCCATATATTGTTGAACTCCAACTCCCATCAGCCCAACCTGGCCAATGGCCTGGGATGATGGGAATTACCCTGTTCTGTCCTGCAAAATCCTCAAACTATTATAAAAAGTGGATAAAAATATTGCAGCAAAAAGGATATATCAAAGCTTCTCCTTTCAGTTATATCTAATTTTCATTATTTTCATATACATAAATTAAGTTAATGCAAAACTTTTTCTTCCCATCTCTCAGATGTATGTATTCTGTCAGTGTGCTTTTAAACAACTTCACAACGTCGCTATGTTTAGTCATGAGAAAAAACTTTTAATTTAACAGGACATTTTGGTGGATATTAAAGAATTGTTTCCAAAAGTGTTCTGTTGGCATGAATACCGAAATGAAAACTGGGAAAATGAGGACCTCCTGGAAATGGACAAAGAGCAGTCTGCAGATTCTTTGGCTTGTCTGTCTTATTTGGTATTTGTTCAGAACTGCTTTGGTATTGACTGCCTTCCGGTAGTTTTCAAGTAAGGGTTTTTTTTTTGCTATTCTTTTTAATTGCAGGCTTATAAGTAGCCATTCACTTGGTTGCCTGAGGCATGGAAGAATTTCTCTTCCAGGAGAACCAGCAAGCCAACTTAACAAAAGATGGTTCTCCTTTGTGGTAGAAATTAGTAACGTAGGCGTGTACGGATATATGTGCGGGTGGACAGGCTAGCAAAAGTTTTAGTGGGCTAATAACTTTTGTGAACTTACCTTGTGAGGATGACTTCCTGTACATTCTGGCTTGCCATATTCAGTGATATGCTTAACATTACTTAGACTGAGGTTTGGTTTTGGTTTTAAATTGTCAAGTTACTTTCTTGTACTTTCTCTCAGGCATATAACAGGTTTTTTTAAAAAATCAGGTCATGAATGGTCTCTGGCTGACTTAATTGTTTTAGATATTTGTTTTTGTTGTTGTGTGTGCTATCTATTTTATGTCCTTAAGTGAATGGTTTTTATATTTTATATATTTTAATGTTTTTTTTTAATTTTTGTGAACTGCTCAGGGAGCTTTAGTTATGGGACTATATAGAAATATAATAAATTAAATAAAATGAAATGCTTCACTCTCTATTGTAGGCCGTCGTATATTCTGCAGTGCAACATGGTGCACATCAGAGTTCTATTGAAAAGGTAAGGTTATTCTTCCTTTTTATTTCAGTTTTCATCTCAATTGTTTTCAAGTGTGTAAGGCAAGGAACGACACTTCCAGAAACATACAGTAAAAGACACAAACAATAACACAATTGGAGTTTAGGGGTGGGGTGGGGATATATTATTTCATGATTGTGGCTCAGGTTATTTTTGAAACAATATAGTATTTGAGACAACGAAGTCCCAACCATGATGAAAGTGTCAAAATTCCAACTTCAAAGGATGAGGTTGCAACAACCTATAACTACTCTTCTTAGAGAGCTCACATACATTCATACATTCGGGTTTGGGGCCAGTTTGCATAGCACTGTATTCCAGTGGGTGTGAGAAACTATGGTGAAATGTACTGCAATAGTATAGGTACTTGACCTATAAGAGTATTGTGCAACCCACACAGGATTCTTGCATAAATGAGTAAGCTGTCCTACGAAAGTAGCTTGTGGGTAGCTCCTATCTGAAGACTTTTCCTAGATAACGGCTTTGGAAGGAGATTTGAGGCATTGGAAGGAGATTTGAGGCAAACATCACAGATCTAATGTACTGGTGACAAAGAATCTTAGCTATTATTGGAAAAAGCAACAAAACTTTAAATTTGGTGTTTAAAAACTGATAGCATCTTAATTTCTTGCAGGACAGAAGAATCTGTTTCATCGAAAGGAATTGTAAGTATAACATTTATTTATTAAGCATTATTCCTTGTGCTTTCAGAAAGCATAAGCACAACCTGGTTTTCTGTTTGCTTTCCTTAAAGGATCAGATGTTTAACTAAGGCTGGACTACTGTACACACACTTCCTTGAAAGTAAATCTCATTGACCTCCGCAGGACTTGTCTTCGAACCATGTATAGGATTGTTATACATCACCCTGATACTACATAGAATTTTCTTGACAATCAGTCACATGGATTTCATTGGAGTTTGTTTATAGTTGCAGCCTAACTTCGGTTATATCACTAGAAAGGAATATATTGCAAGCCTGCGGGCAAGGACTGTCTTCAGAATTAGTTTTGTAAGAGAGCCTTTTTTGAGAGCGTTTTTTGGCTAAAGGGTGGTATAAAAATGCTATAATAAGTAAATAAACAAATATTGTTGGCATGATAATACTCTTCAAATACTTGAAAGGTTGTCACACAGAAGAGGGCCAGGATCTCTTCACGATCAACCCAGAGTGCAGGACATGGAATAATGGGCTCAAGTTACAGGAAGCCAGATTCCAGCTGGACATCAAGAAAAGCTTCCTGACTGTTAAAGCAATATGACAATGGAACCAATTACCTAGGGAGGTGGTGGGCTCTCCCACATTAGAGGCATTCAAGAGGCAGCTGGACAACCATCTGTCAGGGATGCTTTAAGGCAGATTCCTGCATTGAGCAGGGGGTTGGACTCGATGGCCTTATAGGCCCCTTCCAACTCTACTATTCTATGATCATAAACATGAGTAGTTTATCTGCTTGCCACAGCAATCAAAGGAACGTAGGAACCAGGATAGATTTTATCCATATAGCCTGGAATTGTGTACTCTGATCGGCAGGGGCTCAGGCAGAGGTCTTGCATATCACCTGCTATCTGATCCCTTTAACTGGGGATGATAAGAATGGAACCTGGGGCTTTCTGCATCCAAAGCACATGTTCTGCCACTGAACTACAGTCCCTCCCTGCCTAATTCATTAAGCACTGTTGCTAAGCAACAAGTCACTGTTAATTTAAATGTGGCATATTGAGTAGCTGTACCAGGATTGCTGTTGAAATAAACTGAGATAATGCTTGCCTTGTGTTTGCAGGTCTTCTTACATGCATTGTCCAAAACCCTGGGGACATCTTAATAAAAGCTATTGTGGTAGGGTCTGAAAATAGACATGCATTATTACACTTGCTTGGAAATAGGTAGAACTTGTTTTATTTAATCAAACATCATATCCTGTCAAACATGCCCAAGAAACAGATCCTGGGATGGGGCTACTCAAAACAATTGGTAAGGGAATTCAGCTAGAAGAGGCTTGATTCGTAATGGCTGGGGTCACTAGGGAGTAGGTTTAGCTACCATCTTAGTGGTGTCCCTAAATAACCATCTCACTTTCTTCCATATAAGCAAATAATTGCCATTCACTCAACAAACAGCAAAAAAACCCACCCAAAAACACCATGGCACTTTGAAGGCGAAACCTGATGGCATCCTGCCTGATGGGGATCCCACTGATGACATAGTGCATTCCTGACTACAGAGCTGCATTGCATCCCACAAAGGTCTTTGTGTATTAAAGGCCCTGTCTCCAAACACACATGCCATCTATCATAGTTACAGGCATTTTGCAAGATGAAAAAGGAGGCTTCTAGTTAAATGCATACTAGTTTGTTAAGTAATTGTATAGTCCTGCCTTCATATGCCCTCCAAGGCAAAGTTACATTCACCTTTGTCCAGTAGTTTATTGTACACAAAATATTATAATGAGAACACACAGAGTTCCTCCACTCATTGGCTATTTTGTCCTGTCAACTGGGGAATATTCCCTGTATCCAAAGTAGATCATGTCCACAGTCCTTAAAATTGATATATTAAGCTTAATTTGTAGGCTCTGTTGGAGAACTGTCTGCTGAGGCTGGAAGACAAAAGCCTTTTCCTTGAGCACTTGGAGTTCAAAGGCTTTATTACAACTCCACAGGTAACATGATGGAAACAACATGTTGTAAACTATATATACTACACTTTCTAATATGTTGATGTTTTTTAAGTGCTTTGAAAAGAATGTAGACTGAAAGTATTTACTCAGTACTTTTAATGGGGCTAATTAAATGTTAAACGGGCTGTTTAAATACCCATGTCATTGTAATGGAAAATCATCCTTTTGTTCAAACTTGTGTTTGGACCAGAAATAAAATTTAGACTCCAACCATTTGCGATACTCCCGCATAGTGTTGGTAACAGGCCAAGCAAAGTGATGTCTGTAGTTAACCTAGCCATTTGGATGCTTTGTTTCTAACCCCAAAACCCCATTTCAGTCGGGTTTCAGGCCTGGTTTTGGTACGGAAACAGCCTTGGTCGCCCTGTATGATGACCTATGTCGGGAGAAAGACAGGGAGAGTGTGACTCTGTTGCTTCTCCTTGATCTCTCAGCGGCTTTCGATACCATCGACCATGGTATCTTTCTGGGACGACTGGCTGAGTTGGGAGTGGGAGGCACTGCATTGCAGTGGTTCCGCTCCTACTTGGGGGGTCAGCTCCAGAAGGTGGTGCTTGGAGAACATTGCTCGGCCCCGTGGATTCTCCAGTATGGGGTTCCGCAGGGTTCAGTCTTGTCCCCCATGCTGTTCAGCATCTACATTAAACGGTTTAGTGCAGTCATCCGGAGTTTTGGAGTGCGTTGTCATCAGTATGCTAATGACACGCAGCTCTATTTCTCCTTTTCATCTTCATCAGGTGAGGCTGTGGATGTGCTGAACCAGTGCCTGGCTGCGACAATGGACTGGATGAGGGCTAATAAACTGAAACTCAATCCAGACAAGACTGAGACGCTGTTAGTGGGTGGTTCTGCTGACCGGATGGAGGGTGTTCAACCTGTTCTGGATGGGGTTGCACTCCCCTTGAAGGAGCGGGTTCGTAGCTTGGGGGTTCTCCTAGAACCATCTCTGTCACTTGAGGCGCAGGTGGCCTCAGTGGCACGAAGTGCCTTCTACCAACTGCGGTTGGTGGCCCAGCTACGTCCGTATCTGGACAAGGATAACCTGGCTTCAGTTGTCCATGCTCTGGTAACCTCCAAGTTAAATTACTGTAATGCACTCTACGTGGGGCTGCCTTTGAAGGTGGTTCGGAAGCTGCAGCTTGTGCAAAATGCAACAGCCAGATTGATAACCGGAACCAGTAGGTTCGAGCATATAAGACCTACTCTGGCCCGCTTGCATTGGCTGCCTGTATGTTTCCGAGCCCGATTCAAGGTACTGGTTTTAACCTATAAAGCCTTACACGGCTTGGGACCACAATACCTGATGGAACGCCTTTCCCGACATGAACCTACCCGAACACTACGTTCAACATCTAAGGCCCTCCTCCGAGTGCCTACTCCGAGGGAAGCTTGGAGGTTGGCAACAAGAGAGAGGGCCTTCTCTGTGGTGGCCCCCCAATTGTGGAACAATCTCCCTGACGAGGCCCGCCTGGCGCCAACATTGTTATCTTTTCGGTGCCAGGTCAAGACTTTTCTCTCAGGCATTTGGCAATATCTGAGGAGCCTGGGTTTGTTTTGTTTTTTGTAGCTTTTGGGAGTGTTGTAGTGGTTTTAAATGTACAGATTGTGTGTATGTTGTATGTTTTTGCTGTTTTAATTTTTGTATATTGTTTTTAATTGTTTTTAATCCTATGTAAACCGCCCAGAGAGCTTTGGCTATGGGGCGGTATACAAATGTAATAAATAAATAAATAAATAAATAGAACAGTTGAGACACCATTATAAGATTCGGTACACATATGTTTCAAGATTGAATAGCATCTCAACCCTTGCCCCAGTTTTCAAATGCTGGCAGAAAAATGCAAGGTACAATGCAATGAGAATACTGAGATGCTAGTATGAAAGTTGGCATGCACATCCAGGGAATATTTCTCAGTTACATCCAGTGGTGTTGTTCTACCGGGGGAGGGAACTACTGACAGAATGGACTTTGTCCTCCGCACATCCCTTCCCCCCCCCATGAAACCCCCCCTCCCCCAAAATCTGCTCCAGAGGGTTGGGAGACCTTCAAGCAAATTTGGGACATGTGAGGAGGAGGAGAGTACAGGAAAGTCAAGTTGTGCGATGGACATCTGCTTGTGTGGGAGTTGGATTCAATCCCATACGTTTAAGTACAAACCCCAGCTTGACACCTGCATTTGATTTTGAAGGGGTGGGGGGAGATGCAAAATAGATAGTATTTTGACTCTTGAATCAAAGACTCTTGAACACTGCTTTACTAATTACGGCTTTGAATATTAAATCTGAATATTTATAAAGCTTGCAGTACAAAGCTCTGCTTGCTTACTCTGAAGTAACTCCCACCGTAGGATTTACTCCCTACTAAGTATGTGTTTAGGATTACAGCCTTCAACATATTAGAACAGAAGAGTAGAATCTTATAACTAGAGGAACCACTCAGATAATCCAGAGGGTGAGCAGGATGTGTTTCCCACCTTTGCAATTACTTTATAAAGTGAAATTATAAAACTAGAAACATTTCTGTCAGAATGGGATTATGCACAGCATTATTTTCTTCAGAACAATCCTGTGAGAAGATTCCATCAGGAATATAGAAATGAGCCTAATCCATTCTCTTGTATATGTATGCTGTCTAGAAAGTGCTCACATGAATTGATTAAGTTTCATAGGAAGTTAATCAGTTCCTGGATTATTATTATTATCCTCTTCTTTCTCTTCTTCTTCCTCTTCCTCGCTATGATCTTACTGCTGTCTTTGGCAAAGCACTATATCTGAGTTGATGTCTGTCACTCTCTCCTTAACCCACTTCTTTCTGCCTCTATTGCAGATTGCTTACTGCCTTGTCCCCTCCAATATGTATGTGTGCAGTAGTGTAGTTTAAGGATGGAGTTACAGCTTTACTACTCTGTTTCCTTTTATTTTTGTGAGTTGAAGTTAGCTCCTTTATTTCAATAGCGTTTTATACCACATTTGCTTGCAAAGGGTTTGTTTTGTCTGCATTTGCTTGAATAATGTGTGTTTTTCTTTTTCCTTTTAATGACAGGATTTGATAAAAGTCATTACACTGTGTCCTTTTGAACCTCTGGTATGTAAGTTTCATTTGACTTTAAAAGTGTCATTTCTCAAGTACAGTTCATCTTATTCATTCCCTTCATCTTGTATTTCTCTGTAGAGAAAGAAGAGTTTAAAAGTTTTACAGCTGTATATAGATAAATTTGATGAAGAAGGAAAATACACATTGTTCAGGTATGTCTCTGTGTTGTAGAATGAGTGAAAATCAAGTAAGCCATGTGAAGGGTACTGTGACTGTACTTTAATTTGGATAGTCTAGCTCAGTGGATTTGAAACAGTGGGTCACAACTCAAAAATGGGTCATAAGATCAGTCCAGATGGGTCACAGCAAAGCTGTTGCCAACATGTTGGGCAATTGTGAAAGTGGGCCCTATGTTGCAGATTGGGAGTCCCAGGTGGGTCTCGGGTCTGGACCAGTTGAAGTCCACTGCTCTAGCTTTAATCCTTTTACTGTTTGGTATCCTGTAGAAATTTGATTCTAACTGAAAGTAATACATAGGGCAGACCTACCCCATCTGGTGTCCTCTAGATGTTTTGGATTACTACTGCCATCATCCCTGACCATTGGCCATGCTAGCCAGGGCTGATAGAAGTTGTAGTCCAGAATATCTGGAGTGCTCCAGGTTAGGAAAGGCTGGTTTAGTTCATAATCTGTCATCTTCTGTTTTTTGTTACAGGTGCTTGTTGAAGACAAGTAACCATTCTGGTGTAGAAGGATACATCATTCAAAATATTAAAAACCAAATTGATTTAGCCTTGCAGGTGAGGAAGGTTATTGAATGTAAAACAGTGGGGAATGTATTTGTGTGCATTGGGATGGGAATCCAAAGAGGTCTGTGTAAATGCATATCACTTTTGGACACACATAGGAAAGGGTGTTCACTGCAGTAGGAAGGGAATGACCAAAAAATAAATGCACACATGATCTTTTGGATCCTAACCAAAGAGTATGACAAATATGACCAGCAGCAGTAACAAGTCTTCTTGAAGATCTCCTGCAAAAATACCTAAGTGGGAGCTTGTATGGCATCTTTAGAAGCTACAGTTTTTTATTTTTAATAAGCAAGCTTCTAAGTGACACAGTCGAATCAAACTTCTCCATTTTTTGTTAACATATAAAATGGTTCTTCACAAAAATGCAAATGGCCATAGAAGGTGTCTTTTTCATGTAGTACAACTATTAAGTGCTGCACATTTTGCAAAATCCAGATATCCCTTCACTTAAGATGTTTTTAATGTTGTATTGTTCTCTTGCTTTTTTAAAAATTTAACTGTTGTGATTTTTATGTTTATATTGTTGCTGTTCCCCGCCTCGATCCGGAGGGAGAGGCGGGTTACAAATTATTATTATTATTATTATTATTATTATTATTATTAGAGATATTCCCACTTTGTTCACCTTTCTATGAGTTGAATTAAGAGGATTTTGAACAAATGCTTTTTTTTAAAAAAAACTGGAAAAATAGATCTATAGCCCCATATGTAACTTATTCTGTCTGCAGTTTTGGGGTTTGGTCATTCTGTAGTTGGGAGGCTTATTCTAACAAATATCCTCAAACCTATTTGTAAAAACTAAATTGTAACTTGGAGGGGAAACAAAGGCCAATATGACATTGTTAGAATGAGGTTTGGAGAAGCAACAATATAAGGCTACCATTGCAAAAAACAATGTTGTGCAATTGGAATACAAATTCAGTGGCTTCATTTCTGGACCTTGCTTGGGCGTGGTGCAGACTCCTTAAAGAGGGTTTTGGCTAAATGTTCCTTTTTTCATCCGTTGCTTTTCAGAGGTCAGAGGACAGCAAGTTTTTTACTGGGTTTGCTTTGGTCTCACTGCTAGATTTAGTGCTTTCCCTTCCTGATGGTGCTGAAACTGATCTTCTCCAGAACTCCGACAGGTGAGATGTGATTAATGGTCACTGCAGGACTATTTTGCTGAGGACCCCTACCCACCCATGGATGTTTTCGCAACAATGCTGACAATTCATATGCGTTTTACTAGACCTTAGCTAGTCCGTTGGAAACTTCCTTCAAGAGTTGTTATGCAAGCTAAAGATCTGCAGGTGGTCAGATGCACTAGAATTGCAAAATAGCCACAGAAATCTACTGTTTAGGGGATAATGTATTCATAGGTTCAAGTATCTTATTTTGATATTAGCATTCATGTATTCAGATCATCTGTTCAGATCATTATTCTAAATTTTGAAATATGATCCAGATTTTAGCTTTTTCTTTGAGTATGAGTTGGAGAGCAGAGTATGGAACTTTTATGCCAAGCATAGGAACTCAACATCTATGTTAATGGGGAGTGCCCAGGCAGTTTAAATTGCCACCAGAGTGACTGGAGATTGCTTAAAAAAAATCCCCGTGGAGGAACTAGGGATCCTTTCTGATGTAGTCTGCTGGGTTTGGTAGAGGGTTCATAGAATCATAGAATAGTAGAGTTGGAAGGGGCCTATAAGGCCATCGAGTCCAACCCCCTGCTCAATGCAGGAATCTACCTTAAAGCATCCCTAACAGATGGTTGTCCAGCTGCCTCTTGAATGCCTCTAATGTGGGAGAGCCCACCACCTCCCTAGGTCATTGGTTATGGAGGAGGGGGCAGGTGTCCATAAATCTGATCGCTAGGAGTGAGTACCCTTTCCCATCTGGCAAGAGAGATTCTCAAAAGACTGTGACACTTGTGTTGCAGTTTGGAGAAGGAACGGCAAGCATGTTTCCAGGGTTTTTAAAAAATATTCTTTATCCATGCCTCCAGGCATTTCCCTTGACCTCTTTGTGCTTACTTGAGGGCTCAAGGTATTGGTAACAAATGGAGATTTGGCTGTAAGCAAAGCTGATATTTTTTAACCTCTGATCAGACAGGAATGGTTTAGTTTGCAAACCGTCAAAGGATCTGGTTCACACTATTTGAGACATTGTTTTTGGACCTGCCTACTATCTGCCAGAAGTCGATAGGAGAAATTAGTAGATTTTCTTGGAAAGTAAGGGGGGGAGTTATAAGTTGAGAGTAAGGAGAAGCTAGATTTGCTTGTACCAATTTTTGGGAATTCCTTGTAGTCTATGGAATTTGTGTTCTAGCATAACCTAATTCACATTAATTCTTCCACAAGCATCCTTCTGTGAATAAAAAAACCCATTTTCTTATTCAGCCTTAAGTAATTTTTTAAAACATCTCTGATTTGCAGGATTATGGCATCACTAAATTTGCTGCGATATTTAATCATTAAAGATAACGAAGATGAAAATCGAGTAAGTGATAAGTAAAAAACATATTTTCCTGTTAACAGTAGGGTGTGAATGAAAGTGTGTGTGTGTGTGTGTGTGAGAGAGAGAGAGAGAGAGAGAGAGAGAGAGAACAAACGAGCTAGCTAGCTCTAACAACATGCCGGGTTCAACCCATGTTGGGTTGTGAAGTGTGCCAAGCATGCATGACTGCCATTATGAATATGCAGCTCCCCATTGGGTTGCAGCGTGTCATCCAAACTTGGCCACCCTAGATTATTCTTTAACCCTTTTATAACTCAAGGTGGTCAGGTTCGCACAACACACCACAACCCCATTAGGGGTTATGTATTCATAATGGTGGCTGCATTCTCCGTGGCTCATCATAAGTAAAACAACCCACAGTGAGCCTGGCATGTCGTGCATACCAGATCAGTATGTGTTAACATTACTGCATATTTGTGAAAACTGGTACAGATGAAACACACTGCTGAAATGCTATCATGCTTTTTGCTCTCATCATTTACATATACTAGTAACCCAGATCAGAATGCATAATTCTAGATAACTTTGCAATAACTGAATAGTGACATGTAGCAATCTTTACAAATTAATCTAGCTTGACTTGATAGAAAGAAGCTTAAAATCTCCAGCATTTTGAACATCTCCCAACAATGTGACTCTTACTAGCCATTTGGATTTTGGAAGTGCCTTTCCCTTTTGAAATATGCCACTTCATCACACAGCTTGAAGGAATGTTCTATACTCTTCCAGTATGTTTGAGTGTTTTGACAACATTGTCTGAAATTATTAGTTTTTAATATTGCATAAGAATGAAGACCCGTGGTTTTCTAATCTTTCCTTGCAGTTCCATTCTATAAACAGGTCAACAGTACTACGGGGTATCTGACCTGAATTTCAGCTTGTCATTAGGATATACTTGCTCAAGCAATAGCAGGAATTATAGGTCTGTTTTGAATGTATATGAAGACCATTTATAATAAATATCAGTTTCTATAACAGGAGAGGTATCTAATCATCTTAAGGGTTCCAACCCCACAAGTTTAATTATTTGAGAGCCCTCCCTGGTATCATCTATTCTGAGAGACTCTACAGCAGTGCTTAACATACCTCTTATTATATAAGATGTAAAGTTTTGGCTTGTTGTGTCAAGACAATGAGTGGGCTAAATTTAGCATTGCAGGCAAAGCTTTTGAAATCAATGAGGGAGGAAAACAAGGAGAGAGCAATGGAGCCAGATCACAGCATTATAATTGCTGCTGGTAGATATGCTTTACTGAACTGTCATATTGAGCTAAATTCTGTTTTGCTGGAGGACAAATAGCTCTCAGCATACTGAAGGCAACCCAGTTTGGAAGATTCTATTTCTGATCTGACAGATAATTTATGCTTCTCTAGCAGCAAACAGAGATTCATCTCCATTTCTGTGTTTATTTCATTATGCAGGCTTTGCTCCCTGACCTGTTTTTTTTAATTCTTTACTTAATACAAATAGGCAGTTAACATATGCTAATTATGTGAGCTACTTGCATCCCAGTTCTAATCATATGTGTTACTAAAAAGTGCTAACTCGAAAGTAAGATTTATCCATTTGAGCGGGCTCATCCTAACCATATTTACTCAGAAGTAAAACTGACTGACTCTGGTGGGACTTATTGACTTGAACTATTTTAGGGATTATGTACAATATGGATTTAATTGGAATCTATGGAATGTAAATGCACAGTTACATGCTTTATGTTGAATTGATTTGTTGGGATGTAACACACTTAATTTTGGATTATTCTCTTAAGGTGTTTCTGTAGTTGAAGTTTAATATAGATAATTAGCATCCAGTTTCAAATTTATCTTTTTAGCAATTGATTTAATTAAGGGTGTCTATTAGACATCCCAAAAGCACCCCTTTTTCAAATATTTGAAAATTAGCATGACCTCCTGGCCTTGGTGCACTCCCAATGATATTGGAGCTTCTATATTCTCTGTTCGGTGTGAGGAGACACCAGAATGTGTTATTTCTCCCCACAGGGATCCTGTGACCTTTATGCCTTGACCCCATCCTCTGTGGCTCTTCCTTCATGTTCATTCACTGCCTTTGCCCAGGACAGAGCTTGTACATACCTCTCTCTGACAACTCTTTCTAAGCCTTGTATACCTCTATGTTCTTGAATTTTATTCCTTTCAATTCTTCCTCTACGCTTTTTAAAAAGGCTTCCGCCCATCTCTTCTTCTCTCCCTCTGTTCCTCAGTAATGGCCCCAATGGGCAAAAAGGACAGAAAATCTGCGAAGGGGAAGGGAAAGCCTGAGCCTGTAACTTATATCACGATCTACTTGAACTCCTGCCAGATCCGACAGAGCACTTTGGGGCAATTAGGAGTTGCCCACAGTAACCAGGAGCTGATAATGGCCTGGCATAGCTGCCATCACATCCCAGCCAGTGAGCCTGTTACAGTTGGGCATAGCTACTGCCTGAGCTCTGCCACTCCTGCACCAGATGGCTTAAGCCCCCCTCCCCCCAAGGTCCGCTGTAGGGGACCAGAGGCGTTGCTCAGTCAGGACACAGCGGATAACTGAGTGTCGAAGAAGGAGACAGGGACTGTGAGGACCTTTGTACTAGGTCCTGTAAGTAACCCCTGTTCAACCTGGACTGGGACCTTAATCACAGTCTATTGCCAGTTTCCCCCCAAATACACCACCTCTATCTCTGCAGTGCAGTAACTGCATGGGCCAGCAGAGAGCACATCATCTGTTGAGGGAAGGGTTGATCTTTACTCCTCTGAGCACCTCATTTGGATGTGCTGCCCTCTCCCTCACCTACGCAGTGTTCCTCCTCCATAATGGAAGCTGCAACCCCAGTGACATTGGAGCTTGTATATTTAGCCCCCTGCCACCTCCACATACTTGGAGACTCCATGGAAGAGATAGGGGTGGCAAGGATTCTAGAGGCTCTACTCCATTGTTTAATCATTTGGAGTGGCTCTCATTTTTCTGATGTTCAATATTTGAATCCAAAAATGCCTTCGTATCTGTACTTGGTAATGTTAAGAGTAAGACTGCAATATTCAGGTAGATGGCTAGTGTAGGTGGAAGGATTTGAGCAAAGTGTTGGAAGATATAGCAAAGCTATACTCATATCAGCAATAGAGGGTCTTCGACTATAAGCATTACTAGAAATCTCCTAAATCTCTAGAGCATAGAGCCTGAAGGAAATGGATGGTAAACAAATGCTGAACTTTGAGCTCTAGGCTAGACTAGGACATTTTAAAAAGCAAAACAGAAGTAGAGTTGTTCAAATGGCAGGTTTTACTAGTCTCTGATAACTTGGGCAAAAAGCTTTTCAGATATTATTTTTGACAGATTTTCAGTTTTTATCAGGTGAAGCTTGGCAGGCAAACCCTGTCAGTAGAAAAAAAATCAGTTTGGATTTCAGTGATTTACCACCTCTCACCCTCTCCAAAGTCCATTTCTCATCCACCCACCCTCAGTTTTCTTTAGCGGTCTCCTTCCTTATGCCTCCTGCAACATCCAATATTCATAGTCTTGGTAACTTAACATTCAGTGGTTGTAGTAGTTTTTCATAGAAATGTCTTATGATTGATATGGTGGCTTTTGCATGCTCATATCCCTATCCGGCTGATGCATCTTGATAGAGAAATGGTTTGAAATAGCCAAGGGAGCAATTTATATTTAAATTTTGCAGCAGGCTTAGCATCAGCTTTTTTATTTTCTCACGTTCTATGAGCATGCACTGTTCTAGCTTAGGTTCATTAAACATTGTCAAGCCATTATAACTTTAGTTTTCTGGCTGTTTTAATCCTGGGAAGGCTGCTTACCCCAAAAGCACCAGTAACTTCCATGTCAGCATGGGGACAAATACCTAGTTAACCAGGAAATGGCAAGTTAATACAAAGCAAACAAAAATAAAATTTGTCTCTGGACTGCTGTACATTTTACTGTTTATAGGTCCTATCCCTAATGCTTCAAATGGAACAGGCATAATAAATAACTATTATGTCACTGAATGTTGGTTTTTATTTTTAAGTTTAAAACATAGACACAAGAAAACCTTTGCTCAATACTCCTTTACTATCTTGCTCATGGATAACATCCCAACACTGATGTGGCTTTGGAGAGCAACTGTGGTTTGCATATGACACAATTTCCTATATTGCTTGTCTGTGATAGAAGAGAAACTGGAGAAGAAAGAGTTCCTACATGTCCAATACAGTGTATATTTGTTTTTGGAATTACTTAGAGGAAGAATCATCTGCTGTCTTAGAGCAGTATTTCCATTTGACAGTCTAAAGCATAAATCAAGAATTAAAATGCAGTAAATTAAAAGTAACCCTTACAAAGAAAGTTGACCCAAAGATGAGAATCTTGTGTAGCTTCTGTGACAGACCTGCACACGTTGTAGGTTTGGTGGGGTATTAGTCATGTTCAGTGGTCCAACAAGGGTTCAATAGGTCTCCTGTTTTCATTTGAACCACAAAAACCAAGTGGTTGTCAAGTATCTGTTGCACAACAGTAAAAGATTAGTCGACTGTACTCAATGCGGTGGGTCATAAGTTGTTCATGCCTGTTCCAAAGGACACCCCAGGGAAGATAAGCTGGTCTAGTTTATGAGTAAGGTAAATGCTGAATTATGAGAGCTGGGAAAGCTACAAGGATTCAACACATTAAAGTGTAGGTCAGCATTATAAGGATACATCTAAATTCCTTTCCTTCCTTAAATCAGCTGGTCATGTAGCTGAAGAAAATACTAATTTAGACTTATGGACCTCATTGCTACAGTACAATGATTTCTTTTCTTTTCTTTTCATGAGACGTATGTGTGGACAGAACTTTACAAAATTGAGCGAAGTTTCTTGAAGCCATTACACGTTGGACTTAATATGTCAAGAGCACACTATGAAGCAGAAATAAAGAAGAAAAAAGAAAACAAAAAAGGTTAGTTGACTTAATTATTTTCATGGCTGTCTTTTGGGTTTAGAAGCTTGGACATCAAGCTGCCTTTAGACCAAGGTGTGTGGATAAAATGGAGTTATAGGAACAAAAAACAAGAAGTGGATCCTATTTTTTGTAGGAGCAAATGAAACTGTTTTAGATCATTTTTCCATCTGCCAGTTTTGTCTACTCTGTCAACAATACTCCAAGATCTCAAACAAGGATCATGCCTAGAGATCTTTAAATGGAAATGTGAGGTGGCTTGAACCTGAAAGCTTCTGATTGCAAAGCATGTGTTCTGCCATTGAATGGTGGCCTTTCCCCATAAAAAAGAAGTAACTCCTTCTTAGTCAAAGATAAGAAATCTATAACTTTTAATTTCAAAAAAGTTTAGAATCATTTATTTTGCCTAATATTTTGAGTTAATGTAGTTTTGCCTATGAAATGGTTTGTGTAAGAAAAGTTGAGTATATTTTTCCAATCTAAACTATCAGCCCAGCATTAAATTCCATCCATTTTGGTGCACACAAAATGACTGCCATATATAGCAAAATGTTTATGTAAAATAGCTCAACATGCAGTTCAAGGGATTTTCTAATGCACTTTCTTTGGAAGAGAGGTTTTCTGGGTACCAGATATAGACTGACTGTTGTATAGAGAGAGCTGCTACAGGGCCTGATTTAAAATGACCTCCATATGGTAAGTGTCTTGTATGCATTGACCCTGAGAAATCTAGTAGAGCAGAGATTACTTACATCCCTTCAACAGCATCCCAGACCCATTTATCCCTTCAACAGCATCCCAGACCCATTTATTTGTACACCTTGTAGAGACTTGCAGGGCTCATTGTTTCATGTTTTTTGCCTTCATGGTTGTACTTTCTGGCCTTAAGTTCTAAGATACTAGGTGCATATTACTTCCCAAAGTAAATAGTTGCTGTAGATCCAGTTCATGCGAGCCCCTAGTATGTAAGATTTTGTTTGTTTATTTTAGATGCAGTGGTCCATGATAGCAAGCTTTCAGGCCCATGTGCTTTCTCCACCCCACATTGTGCACAAAAGCTTCAGCGTAAACTGGTAGCCTACATGCTCTTAACACCTAGACAAGTAGACTCCTTGGGTTGATCAGTTTAGTACCCCCCCCCCAAAGTGTCTGGCTCTTGTGATCCTGGCTGCAGGTTTCAAGTGTGGTCTAGAGTGGGGGTGGAAAATGTGAACATTGAGTTCTCCCATGCTCCAGCTGCATGTAAATCTGACATGCTGGGACTACATATGAATGCGATGTTAGTGTTATCATGTTTTCACATTCAAAACCTGGGATAATCCCAAACTAAGTACCCAGTACAGTTACACAACTCCAAAGATCCTTTGGAGAAACATCTGTTGTGTTCAGTATTATTATTATTATTATTATTATTATTAATTGCATTTATATACTGCCCCATAGCCAAAGCTCTCTGGGCGGTTTGCAAAAATTAAAAACATTGAACACTAAAAAACCATAAAGAGCATAAAAACAGGTTATAAATACAATATCCATTTAACAATATCCAGTATTGTTTTCATGGAACCTCCATGTCTGCGAAATGAAGTGGCATTCCCAGGCTTGAGAGCTTTAGGGAAGATATCCTCTTGCTGCCCTCCTTTTTTCCCTCCCCCACCCCCATAAGCAATTATGCTCGGTTACTTGCTCATTGCCCCCACCCTCACAGCTTATCAGGTAGCTGAAAGAGAATAAATAAATTTCCTTTCTTGTTTCATACTTTTTACCATGGTTGTTGGGTGTAGCAAAGGTCAAACATGCCCAACCACCTTTGTATGTAAAATTCTGGGAGGAAAAAGAAAGAATAGGTGCCTATTTGTTTCTTTCTCCTATCCCTCTCCACACTTACCAGGCAACAGTGTAGAAGCTGCTGATGGTGGTATTGGCTGTCTGAACAACCTCCAAATGGTAGCGATGGCAGTTAGGAATGTATGGTTTAGTTAAATCCATGCTGTCAGTGTTTCGCATACTGTCAGACAACTTTCGTTCCATTGTCCACTCATTGATAGAATCAATTTTTTTAAAGAGATGTATGAAAATTTCATTCCACTTGTGCCAATGCCCCCCCCAGTAAAAACAACAACAACTCTGCTCTGTAAGTCCACACAACTTGGAAAAAGCTAGTCTGTTGCCAATATCTCCAACATCCTAGCCTCTGTACAATTGTGTATGTGTTTGTAATAAACTTTCTTTCCTGTTACAGAACACTGCACTTCTAAGATTTGCTCTGTAACAGTACCTGGGGAAAAGATGCCTACCATGACAACTGAAATGGAGCTTAAAGTGAGTGGCTTGTGTTTGGTGAACTGTTCAAATTATGAAGTTCAAATGTATGAAGACAGACTTTGTGTTTCTTTTACCTAAAATATATATTTAGAATTACTTTGGGGAAGGATAATTGGTAACTGCTTAATGTATAATTAACATTTATTTCCCCCTAATATTTCAGGTTCTTCGTTCAGCCCTTTTCACATTTGATTTAATAGAGAGTGTTCTGGCCAGGGTAGAAGAACTCATTGAAACCAAAACATAGCCTGCAACTGGAGAAACTACTGGGATCAAGTGAAGTATTTTGTCTCCCTTTTCTCAGTGTTTCACTTCATGCACTGCGTTTATACTTCTGACATTATGACTTGAAAATATAAAGTACCAAGCTTTAAATATATACGAATTTGTAATTATACAAAGGAAGGTCCAAGAATTTTTTTCACCTTCAGAAGTTCAAGGAAGTGTTAGTTTGGTTGGCATATTTGCAAAGTACATGTAAAGTGTGTGTTAGGTTTAATTAAACACCACTCTGCCAGAGCACAGTACAATTCAGAGATCTGGGCTATGTTTTTTGGCTGGCAAAACTCCCAGGAGCATGCATAATGAGTTTTCATGGCATGAGTTAACATACTAGGATCACACAGCCTGATTATAAGAAACTGTGACATAGACATTCAGCTCAATGTAACAATGAAGGGGGATGGGAACAAACACTGGTAAATGTGCATGCAGTTTTACTCAATGGGTTGAACCAGATGTGCACTTGATGGTGATCCAAACTCTAAAGGAAAATTAGGAAACTTTTGCCAGTCCCTTATTCCCCCTGCAGTCCCCTGTACATCTGCTCTGGAGGATTGTGGCACAATATGATAGGCAGCAGGGGGTGAGGGGGGGCTGTAGGAGAAAGAAGGAATTGGAAAAACTGTCCCTTCTTGTCCACCCCCATCCCCACCCCACCCCTTCAACAAGGAGCCTCTGCTGGATCTCTGTTCTGTGAATGTCAGGATTTAATCCTATTGAATTAGGCCCCAGTCCAGTGGACAGACCTGCAGAATGTTGACATATTTGTCTTTGTATAACTTGGATGGCACAGATTTATATACACAATGTGCTGGCACTCTACTTCTCACCACCCAAACACAGTGCTGGTGGAATTAATTCCAAGGTATATGATATACACCCTCCAAGCCCTTTGGCAAAAAGCCAGGAAAAAAGAGCAACAGACAACAATTAAGGTTGAAGAGCAAGCCAATAACTGATATGTTCTTTTGCTTCTTTTACTTCATTTCCACAAGGACAATTTGGGAGTAGTTAGGCAAATACCCCCAGAGAGGGAATGGAAGAGGCATGTGTCTATGCTAACATTGGAAAGAGTGCATTTTAGACATTCAGTATATACATATAGTCTGTGTCTAGTATAGAAACTGGGAATTTATTCTGTCTTACAACTTGTATGGAGAATTGTCTTGGGTATATAGCAGCATAGTATGCAGTACTGTCTGATCACATGTTGAACAACTTGAACTACTACTTGCCTAAAATCTTCCAGCAGTGGAAAGAATCGGATTGGTCCGCAATCTATGACACCACAACCTAAGACCATGATATTGCATTCAAATGTAGTCAAGGGGTAGTATCCAATGTTGGTCCTATGTAGAGTAGATCCATTTAAATGAATGGGATTTGAATTGATCATGACTAACTTAAGTCTCATTTACTTCAAAGGGTCTACTCTGTGTAGGAGTAACATTGGATATTATCCAAAGTGATACATTAGGAATTTTATAGTGATTTCACCTGGGAGTAAATTCCTCCATGCAAATTTGCCTGATCATGTCTTACCCAGAGCATTCCCCAATACACTCAGTCCTGAAAAAAGACACTGGGAGATGGTGTTTATGTCTTGAAATAATACCTGTTGAACAACAAATATACATTTATTTCCATTCATGAAGGAAGAAACTAATAACAAGTAAAAATAATTCTCAGAAAAGCAGCAGAACTGAGTAAATAACTACTTTGGCATAAATTACATCATTGTTACCATATACATTTGAAGACCCTCCCAAAAGCTGCTGTTTAATAACCATTCTCCCAAAATATTGTTTAAGGATATTGGGATACCCATTTCCACTCAAGTTTAAATATAAACAGTATTTTCTTTCATACTTTAAATGTTGAAAGGGAAATAAATCTAAAGGGAACAGTATTATGGTTTTGGTGGTTATGCAGGAAATTAAACTTTAACAAATTACACATACATTTTCATTCTGAGTGTATCTGATACAGAAACGTGTTTTCCAAACTGACATGCTTATTTCTTTGAAGGTGCAGCTTTTTAAAGCACAGAATTGAGATTGTATTTTGCAATTAAACATGATCAACATTTTGAATAAAATCTTAAGTGGTATTTAATAAACTGCAATCCAGTTGGCTCTGATGAAGCATTTTCCAAACAGGGCTTTGTTCTATAATCTGTGTTTTTGCCATTAACATTCTATAATGAATGTTGTCCACATGTGGTTTTGAGGTGGTCTTCATACACACACACACGAGAGAGAGAGAGAGGGTTATACAAATGGTAATATACCATAAGAGTTGAGAATGACTTGAATCTTTTTGTTCAGTATTTCTTTGATTCTGACAATCATGGAAGTGAGTCTATAAGGGTACAATCCTACTGTTCAGACAGAAAAGAATCCTACATCTCCCAGCATTCCCCATATAGCTGTGCTGTCTAAATATGCATAAGATTGTATCGTGAATGTCTCATTTTCAGGTGATTGATAGTTTAGCTATGATTTCATATTGGTGTAACTTAGGGAACATCATGGGTTTAAAACTGAAGTAGCTTTAAAACAACAAGAAGCAGCTATTTTTAAGAGCATAGCTTAAAATATCCTTAGCTTCTTAATTCTTTTTTCAGTTCTCACTGCAAGGTAAACTATAAAGTAATTAAAATCAGCTAAAACAAATGCTCTACTTACCTTTGCTATAGTCAGCATGAGTTTAATAGCTTCTGCAGTATTGTGGACTGGGATTATTCGTAAATTACTGCCTAAGAATCTGAAACAGAGTGCTCAGAATGACAATCATGCCAAATAAAGAATTTACAATTTTACAACAATAGTAGCATTCTATTAGATAAATAGCTTAGTGCTATTTATTATATGAGGTAATTAATAAATACATGAATAATAAATATATTTTAATCTGATTGCAGCATTTTGGGCTTAGACATTTCTTTGTCGATAGGTTTCTGATAATGGGAAGTAGGTAAATAGTAAAGATAAACCGAGGGCAGCTATAAGCCACGTGGGAACAAAAAAGAAAGCTGAAGCGCCTCAAACCCTTCCCTATATTGCTACCCCACCCCACCATCCCTGGATTATAGCTAGGCATAACTAAGCAGACTTAAAGTGTAAAATGTGTGTGTGTGTGTGTAGCAAAAGTGACTGTTGCAGTTCAGTAAATGTACAAGCAACTTTTCTTCCTCAGCTATTTGCCACTGGAGGGAAGCTGTTCCCGTGACAAATAGCTTCTCGGAACAAAGGGTTTTTGTTAGGACTGCAGTATGGATTTTGAATGGAAATGTCAGGGATCAAATCAGGAACTTCTTCAAGCAAAGAGTGTGTTGCGCTTGAGCAATAGCTCCTGTTTCCCAAACATTTCCTAGCGGTGTGACGCTCAAGTCCTCTCAGCGTGTCAGAAGATGAATTAGGGTTCCTCCGAGTCTGGGCAAAAGCAGCACCCAACACAAACCCACATCTTCCCAGGGCAAATGTTATCTGAGTCTTCTGGATCTATTGCTTTCTCTGAAACCATAGCACAGGGGTGGAGAACCTGTGGCCCCCAGATATTTTGACTACACCCCTATCATCCCGATCCATCAGCCATGATGGCTGGAACTGATGGGAGTTGTAGTCCATCAACACCTGGAAAGCCTGGGTTTTCCACAGCTTTCAGAGCTGGTGATCATGCTCCTGTAAAATCATACTCTATCACTCCTGTCTATCAGTGCAAAAATATACAATAATTGTTACATTACTTTTAAACCAGCATTTTTGTATACAAGTATGTATTGGATGCCCTTCTGTGTAGCACAGCCTCTCCCTCCCCCCTAAACCAAAACAAAGCCTAAACACACATAACTGCATGTGCTCACATTTATCCATTATTAGCTGTGCACTTTCTTTACTGCCTCTTCCTTTATTTTCTTCCTACTAATGAAAAGTTAATTGCAAGCTCCATGGAAACAGCAAACTACCTTTTTGCCTATATTATTCTGTGCATGAACATTGATGGCACTGTATAAACACTAAATGATTACATTTTTATTTACTCAAGTAACAACGTATATACGAGAGGCTATAACTGAGTGGTAGAGCATACAGTTTGCATAGGTAAAGTGGAATCTTTAATTAGAAGGCTCAGGTGATGGGAAAGCTCATCCATGTACTCTTTATTCACACAAATGCTACCTTTGATCCACCATAATAGTGTCCTAGATAGATGAAGAGTCTGACCTGGTCCAAGTTAGCGCTATTTATTTATTTAAATATTCAGTGCCATCCTTCTGCTAGCAAGCTCTTGTGTAGTTTAAAAGTAGCAACAAATCCATTCTCTTCTGAAAACTTGAGTGTAATTATATATTCAAATAATCTTGGATGACAATTCCCTAACTCACTACATTTACCCTTTGAATGTAAATGCAATGCTGACCAACCCCTGTTACATCATTAGGATTTACTCTGTCCTTGCTATTCTAGTGGCATGTACCATGTTGGAATGTTGCACTACCCGTTGTGATTGCTTGTTTTGGGCACAAAGATCTATATGACTTGGAGCTTAGGAGTACAATTCTAATTTTTTAAATCATAGGTCAAGTAAATTTATGCTGTAGTCTTAAGCTTACTTACTTGGAAGCAAGTCACATTGAAACAAACAGGAATTACTTCCAAGCTAACTTTATTGGGATAGGGCTCCAGATCTATTTTTTTTTAAAAAAATGAATACTAAATTGAATTATATTGTACTTGGGGACTATTGTTACATTTCATAAATTGCCTGATATTGTGGCAATTGACTTGGACATGTCATGGTGCCTGAGGGATGACATTTTCCTACAAACTGCAACATAACAACAAGGTGAAATTACAGTACTTTTCTTCCTTGGCTAGCTTCCATTGGATGAGCAAAATCAAATTCACCTGCAACTTCGATGACTAGGCAACTACTACAGATTGGTATCCCCAATTTCCTTTAGTAATAAAACAAATGATTGACGATTTATTTCTTTCATACCTCTGCTGAACTTTGAACATCACATCCCACTCCTTAGAGCCGTGAAGGGCAGCTGACAGAAACAAAAATCCATTCCTATGTATAGTCATAAATCTCTTTATTCTTTCAAACAGCAGCTCTCTGTCTGTGAAAAACAAGCCTTGAGCATCAGCCAACAAAAAAGCAACACCTGGGAGAGAAAAAAGTGTTATTAAGATAGTTTTAACTGTTGATAAGAAAAGTAAACAAAATACATATGTAAGTGGGGTATATGCTACAATTATTGATATAGAGTTTGTTGCAACCTTAAGCACATGTACCTGGAATCAATGTGATGTCCAAGTCAGACAGTCTAAGAGTGTCATCACACAGGGGAAAATCGTGTTTCCTTACTGTTGTTTTTCCATCCACGCATTTGTCCCTCATTACTTCCTCATTCTCAAGGGAGAGGAAAGAGGAAGTAAACAACGTGCGGGTGGCCCATTCAGTGGGCTGTTTTGATCGCGCTGCTTCTCCTGCACACAGCAGGAGATAGCAAGTTCCATCTCAAAAAATAAGTCAGACTTACTGGGGTGTTTTTTTGTCTCGTGACGAAGGCTAGAAGGGGCTGGAGGCGCATGGAAGGCAGACAACATTGTGAGAGGGACCCGTGAAAATCCGTGAGTGCCCAGTAACGAGCATGCATTAAAACGCTCATCTGATGGAGTTCTAAGACAGGGATGAAAGAGTGGCAAGGTGGATCTTGGGCTCATGGTTTCTAGAATGTCCACATTAAACTACTGTGGTTTAGTAGTTAGAATGTTAGATTGGGACTCAGGAGATTTGGTTTCAAGCCTCCACTCAATTCTGAAGCTGATTGGGTGATTTTCGAGCCAGTCACAGACTCTCAGCCTAACCTATCTCACAGGGTTGTTTTGAGAATAAAATGGAGAGGATCAGGACCATGTAAGTCACTTTGGGTTCCTTGAAAGAGGGGAAAAGGTAGGATATAAACATAATAAATAAGAACATAAGAAGAGCCATGCTGGATCAGACCAAGGGTGCATCTAGTCCAACACTCTGTTCAAACAGTGTCCAACCAGCTGTCAACCAGGAACCCACAAGCAGGACACAAGTGCAACAGCACCCTCCTGCCCATATTCCCCAGCAACTGATGTATATAGGGTTACTGCTTCTGGTACTGGAGTAACACATAGCCATCAGGACTAGCAGCCATTGATAGCCTTCTCCAGGAATTCCAAATAAAATGAGAGTGCCCAAGCTCAAATATAAGTAGGGTGACCCTATAAAAAGGACAGGCTCCTGTGTCTTTAACAGTTATATAGAAAAGGGAATTTCAGCAGATGTCACTTGCATGCATGTAGCACCTGGTGAAATTCCCTCTTCATCACAACAGTTAAACAAGATACAAGAAGGCAAGGCTCCTGCAGCAACATGCTGTCTGGAGATGATGGCAGCTGTAGTCAATACAGTTCAATAGTCTGCCATTTGTCATTCTTCTAACTTCAAGTTGCTCCCAACTTAAATGCCTGCAGATCATCAGGATATTTTTTAAAAAATGTCTGTCTGCCAAAATTTAAGATACTGTACCAGAAAGAGGGAAAATAATAGATCCATCTTCCACTGATTCTGAGTATCGAACCCGATGATGTTGGTTTTGTAGGGACATTGAAATTTCTTGACCCTGTTATAAAATATTACATAAAAATATGTTTATTTCACTTGTCATTCTGTTCATTAGATATAATTTCTATTAGAAAATGTTCTCATATTCAAAGAAACTTGAAATACGTACTTAACCACAGTCACTGATTTGCTGCATCAGTCCAAGTTTCATTTACCGCAGCATTCTAAAATCTGCGAACCAGGAGATTCTGGAAGCTCACAATCAGAGAATGAAGGCAAAGGACACCTCATTGTCTTTGCTCCCAGAATCTGGTATTTGATGTGCACTGCCTCTATACATGGCAATTTCATTCAGCTGTCATAAACAATAGCCATTGGTAGACCTATCTATGCATTTTTCTCATCTTTTTGGAAGCAAATAAAGTTTGTGGCTATCATCATATCTTATGGAAGGCAATTATACATGAAAAATGTATGTTCTTTTGTTTGCCCTAAATCAAGTTAATTGGGTTACTCTAAGTCCTAGTATTATGAGAAAGAGAGAAATCATTCACACTGTTCATTTTTTTAAACTTCTTTCTCCCCTTCCCACCCCCCCACGAGTAAAATGGTGTCCCTATTCTCATTCGGAAGGGGAGAGGGTGTTTAGGGTAACTACAGAGCAGGGAGAGTTAATGAAGCAACGACACGTGGAATCACACCACACCATGTGGTTCCCTTATCTCTCTCCACTTGTGGTTAGTCCATTGTCCTCCCACCCCTGTGGTCGCGTGTCCCAGCAAGCTTCACAGCAAGAGTTAGATCATGCCGGACACTGTAGCCAATGCATGGTAATCTTGACCAGCTGCTCTAGGTAATCAACTCTATGGTCACTGTGCTGTTTTCACAGAGCAGCCATTTTTAACCATGAGGAGCCTGACAGACAGTACAGTAAGCCACCATGGGGCCCCTTAACCCCGCTGCAGAAGGGTGGCTACGCAGGGTGGTTAATTAGCCATGGTTACCAGGTTCTTCCCCACACACACACACACACATAACATGCTAAGCCATCATAGTTCACTTCCCAGCAATAACCACAGTGGCTTAGCACTACATGTGAATAGGGCCGCTATAAAACATGCAGGTTTTTTTAATTTTAAAAATTGACTATTATAACTAGGAGGTTCAACAGACAAGCATTTTATTGCACGCTCACTACTACCCACTTACGGATGTGTGCACGTCCTCTAGAAGATGATATCCACCTCCAGCGTGCCTCCTGTTCCAAAATAGACCCTTTTAACCTGACTTTATTTTTTTTAATGGAATGTGCCGCGATCTCCTGCTGAATGGGCCATGTGGCCTTTGTTTCCTTCCTCTTTCCCCTCTGGGCAGAAATGAGGGACAAAAGCAGTGACAGAGAAGTGACAGTAAGGAAACGCGGTTTTCCCATGTGATGACACTCTACGATGGTTTGTGTTCATCTTGCCATACTGTGGAATGTGTTACCAGTTTGTTGCGTGGAGATCTGTGCTGTACATTTAAACTCTGCAATGCAATGGGAGAGAAAATAGCTGAATCCTCTCCTGTCAGTTCCTCTTGATCCTGTTATTCATATTCTACTTCCACCACTGGGGTTGTAAACCTGAAGCTTGTTCATGACAATATGAAGGGAAGTAGGTGGACACAGAACAAGAGGAGGAAACAACAGGAGAAGCTACGGCTGCCTTGTCTCCCACTGCAACGGGAATTTTAAAACGTACATGTACAGATCTCTTCATTTCAATCGGGCGGCCCCAGTGGGGTAGTGGTAAATTTTGAACTGCAGGAGCTTGTCACGACAGCCCACATAGCCACACCCCCACGCAGAGAAGTTCCCAAGCATCAAATGAAAGCTTTTGGCCTAAGCATATTTATTTAGGATTTACTTCCAAAGTTAAAAACTGCCCCTTTTTGGTTTCTCTATGGTAGCCTTGCTCAGCCTGGCACCCTCCAGATGTATTGGACTACAACTACCATCAATCCCAGCCAGGTTGGTGCTGGCTGGAGGTGATGGGAGTTGTAGTCCAACATATCTGGAGGGCATCAAGTTGGAGAAAGCTACTTTACAGTGTGTGTGTCGCTTGGTTTACATAGAGCTTCATCACACCAGCAATTTATCGTACTCTCACCATGCGTGGTATGTGTTTTTGCAGTATGGTACTCACATGACATCATCCCTGTCCTGTGCTCATCTCGCCTCTTCCCCTCCGTTTTCCATCTTATTTTGGAGTGGGGAAAGTCCGGTTCTTTTCCCTCTGTGCGCAATAAAGACGCCCCTCCCTCCTGTGTATTGCTGTCCTACCACTATATCGGATCATCCCATTTTTTGTTTGGTGTGTGTGTGTTGAAGGATGGTCTTGCTGACAAAAGAGGAGGGCAGGCGGTTCTCCACTCAACTACTCAACCGTGAAGGGGGAGGGAGAGACGGTGCTCAAACACTCTGTGGAGAAGATGAATGAGGCTGCTCCCACCCATGCCTGGGACTCGGTCCCATTCAGCTTGATGGTTCTTACTCCTGAGCAGGCATGTCTAGGTTTCCTGACCAGAACAATGTCAGCTTCCCCATGTCATGCCAACATTGACCAGAAACTTCTCCAAAAACTAATTGTAATGCATTCTCTTCACTTATATTGTTTAATATGATCTTAGGGGAAAGCATAGTGTGTTGATTTACTGTAATTGCACAGTTTCAGGCTGCTGTACTATTGTATTTGCTTAGAAATAAATACATCATCATCATCATCATCATCATCATCATCATCATAGCTCTCGACACACTGAAACAAAAACTGGCAGTCCAGACCACCAGGCTAAGAAGATACAAAGAATCAAATGAAAGAAAAGTTCAAAACGCTCTCTTGAAAAGAAATGAGAAATTATTATTCCAAAGAATAAGCAAGAAAAAAGACGCAAACCAGGTGGGGGGAGTAGATGTGATGGAGCCCATATTCTGGAGCAATTTGTTCCATAGTAAGTGTGTCTGTCCCTCTGTCTGTCTGTGTTCAGGTTGCACCCACTCTCTGTTTGAGTATGGAGTGTGCAAATTGCTTGATGAATGGACCTGCCTTTAGAACAGGAGACAGACTGTTAAACAGGCCTTTTCATCCCTGGGCTATTTGCCCTGATTGAATTATTATCTGGACTTGATGCAAAGTATAGGTAACAAATACTGCTTTGGGAGATGATATCATTGCTCTTGCTCTGGAAAAATTGCCAGAGCTGCATTCCTCCTCAGCTACGCCACTGGGCAACCTTGTGACTGACAGATCAGAGACTTGACAAAGACCTGTTTCAGACGACAGAAAAAACGCAATAACCCATGTTTGTAGGGTTATGCAAGGGTTGTTTAATTCTCAAATAACCCCTGTTGGCTGGGTTCGTACAACACAACAACCCCGACAACCCCCAGTCAAGGATTGAATATTCATAATGGCATCCAGCATACACCACAGTTACTCAAAGATAAATTAACCTATAATGGGCTGTAGTGTCATGCAAACCAGTCCAATATGGTGGGTCCTTTGAAGGGCCCATTGCCATAAAAAAAGCTGCAAGTTGCTTGATATTTATTTTATTTTCTATCAATTAAGTGAGAATGGAAACTTTTAAAGGCAATGCACTGCCTTTGAGAACTGATCCCACCAACAAGAAAAGGAAAACTAATAAACACCCTTTCAGCTGCATTAAAAAAAAAGGAGCAACAACAAAGATCAACATTATAGATTAATCGATCCGGATGCTTCCTGAAAGCAAGGAAAACCCAGTTGAAACCCCCTGTAGCACTTTCTGCATCGCCTATTTGTCATTATGACTGCTCACTGCATGCTGCAATTGCTATTAACAAACTAAAGGAAGACTCCAGAGGGGAAACGAAGGGAAGGGCAACACATCGGTGAGCATCGGCTGTACTGATGAAAAGTCAATGCAAAAGCCACTTCGTTTGCCAGGAAGCAGAGGTGGCCTCAAGTGAGTGACAATTCCAAATGTCACAGAGGTGATTCTGGAAGGGCACAAAGAAGACGAGACTCACCTTCCCACCTTAGGAAGAAGCACTTAACAGAGCTAAGAAAGTGCTTCCCCCACCCTAACATGGAGGTCTTCTATGTGCAAATACAACAAATATAGATGCTGGCTCACATACCCTTAACTTTCTCGGTCATTTTTACAAGATAGGAATGTCCCAAGAAGGCTGGATGTTTGTACCTAACTCTGAACCATCAACGATACTGCCATATTGTTTCCTCTGCCAGCTTACGTGAGCACCCAGATGCAGTCTTTGGAATGTTTAAATGGGGACTTTCTATACTCCTACCCCCATCCTTTAATGCACAAGGTGCAATGATACACACGTTAGCTATACTGCACTAATCCTGTAACCCTCAATGTATCACTTTCTAGGCAAAAGTATATAGTTCTTCCCCTGTTAGGCAGGCCACCAATGTTTTTGATTTTCTTGAACTGAAGGTGCTAATAGGGTCAGTGCTCTTTGCTCATGACAGCTGAACAGCTACAGAGTGTTTTTGGTGGTAGTGGGGTGTGTGAGTGTAGGAAACTCAGCATAGGAAGTGGAATAGATCCACATCAACATACATGCTTTTTCCGATAATCATATTTCTGCAGCAGCCACCAATCTTGGCTGAATGAAAATGTTCTTCAACTTCAGTCAATCCCTTCATGCCCCAAAGTGGTTAATTTCGAGAGGGAAAATACGGTAGTGTGGGGACATGGTTAATACAATGGTGTGAGAAATGCTCTCTACACATGATGATGATGATGATGATGATGATGATGGAAGATTTATATCCCACTTACCATATTTTAAAATATATCCAAGTGGTTTACAAGAAGATTTAAATATATTAAATTACATTGTGTTATACATTAAAATATAATTAAAATACATAATAATTGCTAAAACATTTATATAAAATATTGATAAAAACATTAAAACCAATAAAAGGCCATAATTAATAAACTGGGCAGTGCACGCACTCAAGGAAGGCCCGAGTAAAGAGATGGGTCTTTCATTGGCATACTACAGTTGGCACTTTCCGCATACCAGTGGAGAGGTCAGTCCATAAGGTGGGCGCCACCACAGAGACAGCCTGCCTGTTTCTGGGTTGCTGTAAAATTGCAATCTGCATGCTTTGGTACAACCAGCAACGCCTTCTCTGATGATTTTAATTATTGTATCAGTCTGTATTGGCAAAGGCAATCTTCCAGGTCCCAAGCTGTTCTACTTGGCTTGGCCGCTAATAGGGAACCAGTATAGTTGTTTCAACAGTGGTATAAGATGTGCACAGCCAGGTATCTCATTCAGCATCCTGACTAGAACATGCAAACTCACCAATTCCTGTACCTGGGAACCACCCACCCACAGAATCTCCATCTTGTCAGAGGAGATGGCCTGCACCCATCTATATCTTTTGTACTACTGATTCTTCCTACTCCCCATCCCATCCCATCCCCAATCTGTAATCACTCTTATTTTCCTTCGCACTGTCCCTCCTATCCAGACAGATACTACACTCCCAAGTATTCCTTATTCCATGTATAATCTTCATTTTGTTTAAAATGTATGTTTTTCAGGGCTGAGTAATCACTGAAGTTAAGGTTTGATGCCATGGAAATTGGCTGTATCTTCCATGTTAGATGTTCTTGAACAGAATTGCAAGCTGGCTGGTTTTGGAACACACAAGGCCCATGTATTTTTAATGCCCTAATTCTAGGAGATTTTTTTAAAGTGGTGACTCATGGCTCTAACAACATTTACAAACAATGGCAGTATACAGTACCTGAAGCGATGAACTCACAATTACTGTTGTAATCCATCGAGTCTTTTCTTGCCCGCCACTTTCCGCCATTTTGACCCAGTCCTGTGCAATACAATCTTGACCACAATCTTTTAATGCTTATGAAAACACCACCTATTGTAGGAGGGAAATAGTAGAAATAGTGTTCACATCTTCGGTTCAATCCAAAATTAGTCATTCTTACAGTAGGGTGACCAGATAAAATCCAGGTCAGGACTCATGTAACTTTAACCATTGTACAGAAAAGGGAATTTCAGCCAGTGTCATTTGTATGCAATTAGCTCCTGGTGAAATTCCCTCTTCATTACAACTGTTAAGGTTGCAGGGGCCCTGCCTTCTTTTGTATATGATCACTCTAGTATAGTGCCTGCAACTTTAACTGTTGTGATGAAGAGGGACTATCACTAGGAACTAATTGCATACAAATGACACTGGCTGAAATTCCCTTTTCTCTACAACTGTTAAAGTTACATGAACCCTGACCTGGATTTTATCTGGTCACCCTATTTTATAGCAGACCCATTGAAATCACTGTGACAGGTTAGTCACGATTAACTCACATCCCACTGATTTCAATTGATTTAAATGGGATTACTCTAAGCATGGCTAATTCTGGATCCAATTGCTGACAAACAGCACTGATGTAACAGGTGACTTTGTAGTGATGCTGTCACCCACCCCATTATTATGGCCAAAATAAGGGTAAAAGCCAAACATAAGTGCCAAGGGAAGGTATAATCTACAAAGTACAGAAGATCAGCACTGCATTAGGCTAAACGCACTTACTTGAGTGTAAGTCCCATTGAACTCAGTGTGACTTGCTTCTGAATAAACATGCATAACTCTGTTATTTTAATTTTATTTTAGTTCTTGGAGACTGGGTTGTATCCAGTGTTATTCATTGCTACTCTAAGTAGGACTAACATAGGCTACAAACCATTGTGCACTTCAATCAACTGTGCAGCCCATTTGGACAGGGTTTGTCAAAATATATTGCATGATTACTGACGGATTGGAACAAATGACAGAGCTTTATGATTGCAGCTTTATCATAATATGAATAAATCCCTTTGGCTTCCCATCACCTTTCTCATTCAGCAAAAAAAAATTGCCTTTCCAAACTCTTTATTGGTCTATATCTCCCAACATATGCCTGTCCCCTGGCCATCACCCATTCAGTTCTATCACCCCAACACAGTCCCAACTCTTCTGATCCTTTCCATTATCCTCTCCCAACCTGGTGCCTTCCAAATGTATTGGACACGTCCAGCCACCATGGCCAATCGTCATGGCTGATGGGAATTGTAGTCCAATACATTTGGAAGGCATCAGATTGGGGGAGATTGATTTAAATCTTGCCTTGAGGCAACAGGGCACCAGTAGTAATAGTCAATATTATGTGTCACACACCAGTTACACCATGGAAATTAGTGTTATTCTGTAGCTCTCTGATTTATCTTTAAAATGAGACCTTATATATTAAAATCCACCCACTAGTTATGGAGATATTGATGATTTAGTTAATTTTGATAGTGGCCATCTTGATGACATTATCAAAACTACACACCACACCCTGTAGAGTGACACCATGGAAATTATGTATTTAAAGTAGTTTCTGATCAAATAAAACCAACCACATATTTCTTTCAAAACATCTTCCACGAAATTACATATGCTCCCATACTATAATGTGTGGAGATATTTCTAGCTTTTACAGCTTCAGCCCAGCTCAGCAGTATGGTACCCAGCCGCCTGACTTCATAGAGTTTAAAAACTAGATGTGAGCAAGGCTGTCAGTAACATTCGGAAGACAAGCCTCAGGAAGCTCCTGTGGTAATTCAAGATTGGTCACCTTTTCATGTCGGTAAACAGCCCCTCTCTCTGTATTGCATTAGAAAAATTTTACAACACTCAGCCAAGCATACAGAGGACATAGCACGATCACTTCATGCAGATTAATTTACTCTTAACACCACATTTACAACCCTGTTGACCTCACAATTCTGGTGGTTAAAGACTAGGCTTCCCAATTTTCTTTTTGACAAAGGCACTGTGCCTTTAACAGTGTGACAAAGTGGATAGATGATTGAATTTACACCTCCCAGCTTCCAGTCAAGCTCAGTGATGAAACCGATTTGTGATTTGAGGCTTGTCGCTGTTTCTCTACCTAACCTACCTAGAGATGTGAAGGCCTGGGGAAGAAAATGGGGAGGGGGGGAAGGGGGGATACCAGAAGTTGTCTTTAAAATGACAATGTCAATTCCCCCCTTTTTGGGGGGGAAATCTGAGAAAAAACAAACACCTACATACCATTTTGTCCCCCCCCCCAATTTATTTTCAAGCCTTCACATCTCTAAACTGACCTGACTAATCCTTGAGCCTATCTACACTTCTGCTTTAAAACGGCTTAAAACGGTTTATAACAGTAGTGACAACTGCTGGGCCCCAGGACACACTCCATATACAGTTTTCAAAACATTTTCAAAGTGTTGTATCCTGCTTGGTGTAGATAGGCTCCAAGTTGTGTGAGGATAAAATGGGGCTATATGGGAAGGCGTGAATGCCACCTTGAACTTCTTGGAGAAAAAGCAGAATAAAAATGTAATCATCTTTTCCTTAATAGTTCATCTATTATTTAACTAATAACAGTACCTTGACAGGCAGAAATTCAGCAGGTTTATTCTGTCAAAATTGTCAGAAAAGAGTGGCACTCTTAATAGATAGATAAAACCAGGATTTCCCCACCCGCTCAATATTGTGTACTCACAAAGTGAGAATTCTAATCACCATTAGTTTATTGTGATTACAAAGTTAGGTATTGTTTTGTAATTATTTTCAAATTAATTAAAATGGAGTCCAAGTGTGATCTTGAGTATATTGGTTTTGTCATTTAACCTTGCGAAGGAAGATGTGGGAGCTAAAGGGATGTAGACCATTCTAACATATAGTCCCATTCCCAATTTGCAAGACCGTTTTAAAGCTCATCTAGAGCTGAAGTCAGGCCTCAGTCAATCTGGCCCTCAGAGCTGAAGTCAAGCCGATACAAATGGAGGAAGGCCTTCAGGCCTAGCTCTTGAGGGTCCTTCCCTCCAAAGGATTGCAGTGTGGCTGTTTCCTCAGTTTCTCACAAGCCTCTTGTATTTAGTCAATAGGTAACTTTACACTTACAGATACATTTAAATATAATGTACGCCAGTGAGAAAACCCTCTCTCCTCAGTAGAAGACATTACAACTTGAGCATGAAGAGCCTATCATAGAACATTTATGTTTTTAACTTATTCTGTCTAAATCTGGATCTTTAAATTGTTTACATTTCTTTATTGAGGGGTGAAAGAAAATAAATTAACATATTAATGTTCATAAATGGAGGTCAAATCCTACAAAAATCAGTATACCAAATTTATATGAGAAATAACTGAAATGTTACATGAAACAAGTTCATCAATATTCTCCATCCCTGTGTGTCTTTTTTTCATTTTCCACATTTGTCCAGAGAGTCTGTGGGGAGAGAGGGGTGGGTGGGTGTGATGTACAGAAATTAATTTTATTTAAAAAAAATAAAAGAAAGCTTTGCCGCATTGTAAAAAATAAATAAATGTCTGACTTCATTTCTCCCAGAGATAATCATATGTTTCAGTTTCTCAAATAAAGCTATCTTCAAAGCTTTTGGTATCAGTGATTAATAGCGGACTTGCTACATGTTTCCTATTGTTGGGCTATTTCTAGCCATTCTGCTGCCAATGGAAAGATTACCAGGTCCTTATGCAGAACTCTGCATTTGGCTCAGTTCTTTCGTTCCATTTTTTTCCCTTCCATCCCCATACTTAACGAGTCCTGCTGATAATACATTCCCCAGTTCTCATTAAAAACAACAATAGTTGTTTAAACACAATAATTGTAGAGAACATTACGGTAAGGAGTAAGGTTAGTGCAGATTGTTGTAATAAAAATGGTGTGTGTTACTGTTTGTTATGATGCTTGTTAGGTACACTTCCGATCTAAAGCATTAAAAAAATCAATGAGAATGATGTTAAATAAATTATACAGTATCAGATTTCCCCATTCAATACAAAAGCTCAGTTTATGCAAGGAACAGGCTGAAAACCCTTTGGAGACAGGGTCAAGGCTTCAATTATATTTTGTTTTGCTGATTATGCGTAATTTTAAACTTTTTTTTTTCTAACAGTAGTGTGCTTGGCAGAAAGCCTAGAAATGTGAAAATAGGTAGATACACTTACAGTACAATTTTATACATGTCTTCTCAGAAGTGAGTTCCATTGACTTCAATGGTGCATACTTCCAGGTAACTGTGTATAGGGGTACCTCTAGACGGACAGTATCCGTTGCGGTGGCTTCGGAATGGCGGCAGTTGCGTTACGTGACACTGCTGCCAATCCGAAGCCACCTAGGGGCAAAAGGGTTTTGCTGTGAACTAAAAAGGTCGGGCATTTAGCGCGATTTTTTTAGTTTGCAGCGAAGTGACACCAGTTTTTCCATCTGTCGCTTTTTCTCCGGCACTTCTTGGAGGCGTGCCATTGCCAAGTCTATGGCGACTACAGATTGGCCACGATGGGCTGGGCACGGAAGGGGGTGGTGCAGCGAACCATAAGCTCGCTGAACCACCTCTGCACCTCCCAAAAAAAACCGCGGCTCCTCAGTCCTCCTCTCTTTCTGCAAATTAATAAATTAATAAACCTAAACTCTGTGCCTCCTCGGTCCTCCCCCCCTTCTGTAAATTAAAAAATAAAACTTACCTTCAAAGAGGTAGTATGGGAGCGGCGGCAGCAGCAGCGGCAAAAAACCCAGCCTCGATGCTGCTGCCGGTGAAGACAGGCAGAGGGAGTGCAAACGCACATCACTCTGCCTGCCGCCGTGATGTCAAAGAGATGCCATGAAGAGGTACCCTAAGACTGTAGCCTTAACAACATGACCATATGTCAGGAAAAACCAGGATATGTCAGGATTTGTGGTGACAAATCCGGGAAGGGGGGGATTATGAAATTTGAAGGAAAATCTGGATTTTTCCCATCCTTCCCCCACCCAAATGGCAGATGTACTTTATAGTCAATGGGAATTAACAAAAATGCTTACAGCTCCGTCATGTTTAAAGATAAAGAGATTAAACTTGGCACCATGATAGCGTTAGGGAGGTCATGGGATTCTACCTAGCCTCCGGGTTCTATTTAAGGGATTGCACCCTTAAATAGAAATGCAATACATATCTCCATAGTGGGGAAGGGGGGACTGTTGAGATTACCTCCATGCCTATACAGGTGCTAGCTGTTGATTGGCAACTTCAAGGCCCATCAGCAGGCCCTCCCTTCTCATGATTCTTCAGCTTTAATCTGGACTTGGACTGGGCAGCTCTTCAAATAGAGGATGCCTTCAAATAGAGGACTGTCCTATGACAGGCTCTCCCTTGCTTGCAAATTGTAGTAGAGTTTCTAGTTTAGCAAATCAAGAATATTCCAATTTCTCCAACTTCGTTCATTTGTTAGCATTTGTCTTATGTGTTGAAAGCTCATATTGGAATGAACTTCAAGCTAAACACATATAATTTAGATAGACTTAATGTATAAATAAGAAAGGTCACATTTAAGGACTAGGTCACATGCTTAAATGTTTGTATGCCCAGCATCTCAGTAGTGAGAGATTAGTTGATATGGTTAAATAAACTAATAATATTTAGTTAAATAATATTTATTTGAAGTAAATGTAAGTTTAAATAAAACAAAAAGGGCCAATTAACTCTTCTATATTCTTCTGAATACATAAACATTATTTTCTATTCCACAAGATACACACCCCTCCAAATATACACACACTTTTTTCAAGATTCTCATTTGTACATCTAAACTTGCCTTATAACAAGTCAGAGCATTAGTCCATTTTGTCCAATAATATATATTTTGACTGGCAGTAGCTGTCCCAGCAGAGGTCCTTTATTAAAGATGTCACAAACACACATATGCTCTACCACTGAGCTATGGGCCTCCTCATCTCAGTCAGCATGGTAGCCTTTCGCAGTTTGCTATGAATTATGTCCTTTCAGCAAGAAGTTCAGGAGAGCAGACCACTTTCAGGAGAGCAGACCACTTTCTATTTATCGTCCCTTTAAATAATAACCGATGCAATTATTGAGAGTTTTCTACCATGCCTGCCTGTCAGAAGTTCTGCTTAGCACTACATTATATATCAAAATGATAGCTTATGATACGGTCATGAAACATTCACATGTACACACAATTATATCATTTTAAATCTACCGTTCAGACATGATTTTTCATATTTTCTATACATGTACTGTTGGAAGAACCAACAGACTACAGCTACAGATATGTGCTGCTAAAGAAAAGACTGCAGCCAAGTCTGTAATTCGCTGTAGCTGCAACCACAATGATATACTTTATGTTTACTTTAGAGGAAGACCTCCACTCACACATTCTATTGCAACTTCTTCGTGATCAACAATAACTTACCTGGTTAAGCCAGCACATTAAGCACACCATTATAGATGTTCTGAGATCCAGTTTAAGCAAACAAGAAGTTCTTTGATTCTCCCTTTGACTGTGTACTGCAGGGGGGTTGGGGCTGGGAGAATAGTATCCACTGGCTGCTTACATGTGGACAGCTACAGCCTTTGGCCCCATTTCTGGATTGCAGCTGCTTCAAAAAGCCAGTCACAACTACATAAATTGTGGCAGCTCACACTAAAGCAGCCTTCCCTGGTATGTTGCCTCCAGATGTCCTGGACTACAATTCCCACCAACACTGTCAACAGGGTTCTCTGTGTTGGGGATAATAGGAGTTGTAGTCCAACACGTCTGGAGGCAACCTGCCAGGGAAGGCTGCACTAGAATTTCTACATGCACACTGTAGTGTACCTGAACCAGAATACACAATAGCATGAAAGTAAACATGTGGTCACTCTGTGCTTGTAGAATCACATCTCCTTTGAGAAACTTTCAGATTTTAAAAAATTAGATTTGGCTACAGGAGGCCAAATACATCTTGCTTTTTCTCCAAAGGGCTCAGTTCATGTTTGGCAAATAATGCTAATACTTAGCATTTATAAAGCATTGTAAAGTGTTCAAGGTGTTTCAACATTAACTTGATAATCTGTACAAGTATATAAAGTATGTCATAATATTTTACCTTGAATTAGCTTCATATTACAGACAATAGTTTTCAACCTTTTCAGACCAAGGACTGAGCTTTAGACCAAACATACATTTGGGGATGCATTTTCAGCTTTTTACTAGATATTTGTGGTAGCATTGCTGTTGCAACCAGGCTGCAATTGAATAGTGGGTCCTCCTGACCCACCAATGGAATAAGAGAAGTTGGCTTGTCTGAGACCATCTAGAGAAGAGATAACCTTTGAAGTAGGATAATTCTTTGTTCACAGTTCAGTCTCTTAGCTGCTTCACTAGGCCTAGTTTTCACAGGGTTGGAATGGGATTAGGGATTCATTCAACTGTGTGAAAGTTTATTGTACCACAATCAAGATGAGGTACTGGTTCCCCTCTATTCAGCACTGGTTAGGCCGCATGTTGAGTACTGAGTCCAGTTCTGGGCACCAAACTTCAAGAAGGATGCAGACAAGCTGGAAGGGGTTCAGAGGGGGCAATGACAGTGATCAGGGGCCTGGAAACCAAGCCCCATGAGAAGAGACTTAAAGAACTAAGCATGTTTAGCCTTGAGAAGAGAGACTGATGGGAGACATGATAGCACCCTTCAAATAGATTGTCCACACAGAGGAAGGCCAGAATCTCTTCTCGATCATCCCAGAGTGCAGGACACAGAATAATGAGCTCAAGTTACAGGAAGCTAGGCAAAGGCTGAACATCAGGAAATACTTCATGACTGTTAGAGCAGTACAACAATGGAACCAATTACCTAGGGAGGTTGTGGTCTGTCCCCCACTAGAGGCATTCAAGATGCAGCTGGACAGCCATCTGTCAGGGATGCTTTAATGTGGATTCCTGCATTGAGCAGGAGGGTGGACAGACTCAATGGTCTTATAGGCCCCTTCTAACTCTACTATTCTCTGATTTAAGATTTAGCACATGCTCAGCTCAAGAAGTTGTTTTCAGTCCTAGAATGGAGCTCACATTCAGTTCATGTAACCTTCATTTCCACTTCTTTTCCCCTTTCTTTTTCTCTTGCTATTGTTAAATAATTCAGAGTCAGAAACTTGCTAATCTACTACAAATCACGCAAAGATCTACCATTATACATTCCCAATCTACATTTTGTCTGCCCCTGCTCTAACACACTACATTGGAGTAGTGCCGTTTATATTAATCTGTGTATGTTATTCTCATTGCACTATTTCCTCCATTGCAGTGAAGATAAAATATAACTTGGACTGTGTTGGAGTGAGAATTTCTCCTGGAACCCCCCCACCCCAATCTTTAAGAATCAATTGCACTTTGAAAATGCCAAACACTGTCCAATATTTTCAATTTTCTCCATGCTCCTTGCCCCACCCTGCTGTTTCATACTTCAAGGGGCTGAATCCAGTTAAACTGAAATTTTGTTTACCACCACCCTCTGCAAACCTTGGCCTAGTCTTTGTACATGTACTAACAGTTCCCAGGGCTCCTTGATTACAAGTCACGACAATTAAGCGAGCTTGGAACTGGTTTGGAGCAGGGGGTTGGACATGATAGGGATGGCCCAAAACATTTTGTTGCCCAAGGTGAAGGTGCCTCTCCCTCGCTGCCATTCCATGTATCAAAGCTGACCAGACTGGTAGTTGACTCTTACCTCATAACTGACGGAACAGCATCCTCCACCACACCCAAGGATAGCAGGCTTGCTGAAGGGGTGCAGGGAATGTGACACAGCTATGTTCCCCAAAACTTCAGCACCACTCATACCACCTGCTTTCTGAGGCAGTTGCCCTCACTTTGTCCAATGGTAGGGTCAATTCTTGATATCTCCTGTACTACAATCCTTTATACATTATTGTATCTCAGGTGTGAGAAACTTGTAGACAAAAACACCTGGGGAGCCTCAACTCCCATCAGCCTTACCCAGCTTGGTGAGGGATGATGTGAGTTGCAGGCCAAATTAGTTCAGGGGGCACAGTTTGCTCATTATCTGAGGAGGCACAGGTTGATTCACATTAATTTGGAGTCGTTGTCAAATAGAGCTCATGGGTAGGTGGGGTTGTTGCGTTTTTGTTTGCTTGCTTTTTAAAACCTATGACATAATTAGGCTCTACTTGACCTCAATATCTGATTAATAATGCTTTAGTTTTGTTCCTTATATATATAAATGGTCAGAAAGCATCAACGGCACCTTTGTTTAACACACACTCTCCCCTCGCATTGCACAAAACATGTGTTTGTGATGCAAAGTAAATCCTAATGTCTGTCACCTGTTTTGTGGGGGAGGGAATTTAACTGCTGAAGAAAATGGAAAACCATTATGAGTTACTAATATCTGTATACCTCATATAGATATCTAGACTGCTGCAATATATTATATATGGGGTATCTTAGAATACTTCTCCAAAAAAAGTTAGTAGCCTAATGACTATATTTTGAACTAAGTGGCACCAATCAAATGGATCACATTGCACCAGCCCTAAACAACTGCAGTGGCTCTGGTCTCTTTCCGTGCACAATTCATAATTTTGGTGCTTACCTTTGAAGTCCTGGGTATCTGAAGGACCAGCTTTGCCTACAAAAGCCTGCCTGAAGGCTAAGATCCTAACTGGAGACAGTTCTCCAAATCTCCAGCACTTTCTGAAGTGAGGCAGGTGGAGATCAGGGAAAAGGCCATTTTTAATATTTGATTACGTTAAAAAAAAAGTTTTTATTAGTCAATGGGCCTCTTCAGACAACACGCTAAGTCATGGTTAGGCTGCTAACCCGTTTGCAAGAAATAGTGAGCTTGTTTAAACTGTGGTTATGTAGCCACCATTGTTAGGAACAGTTCACATGACACACTAAGCCATGAAGTTTATCTCAAAATGCTTACCCACCATGGTTTAGCATGTCATCTGAACAGGCTCATTAGTGTTAGCATTATTTTGTATTTTTTCATCGGAAAGTGCCCTTTAATTTTTTTCTTAAAAGAAGGATTTTGTAAGATTAAGAAAATCCACTGCTAAATCTAACAAAAATGTTTAATTAATGAAGAATGAAGTCGTTATGAATCCTTCAAAAGCTGTGCTTCTAAGAGGCATTACTAAAAAGCATTGTTTTACAATTAAAAGGATTGAACATCTCAAGTTGGATTAAAGTATATCCAGAAAAAAAGCCATGGTGGAGTCCTAGATATTCTACTAGGTCAAACAAACAGGGTTTGGATAAAATGCAGGTGTAATCCTGGCCACTTCATCTATTACAGAGTGTGGGATCAAAGCAGATCCTGACAACCCCAAGGCTTTCCACGGTGAAAGTACAGTGCTCTTGCTACACAGCAGGATTGTTGTTTTAAAGGAATTTTGAACAACAGTGTTATGTGATTGTGATGCAGGGCTGCTACAGCACACTTGTGCATTTTCCTTGCATGTGTGCACACGTGTCATTGCTTGAAGTCACAGTCCATGAAATTTAGAAGCCTTCACAGTAGGGCAGAAAATACCCAGGACTAATTGTCAGCACTAATGTGGAAGATTGTTATATTCAAGCTTCATGCAAGAGATATCATGAACTCAAACAAAACTTTATTTGGAATGAGGGTACCAATGCATTCTGCATGTTACACAGCACTTGGATAAGGCTTTCAGTAAATGTAGATTTATGTAACACAGTTGCCAAACTCAATCCCCTCGTTATGCAGCAACTTGCTATGCATACATTGGTATAATTTGATATTTTGATCAGCAGTGCATAAAAACTTTTTGCTTCATTTAAACCTTGTCACTGGAAACTAAGTATTCCAACCGGGGGCACCCATTGTACCAATTACTATTAACGGCCTCTGTCTCTGACCTGGTTTGCATGATCATTGCAGTCCACTGTGGCTTATCTAAGCCACAATGAGCTGCAGTGCCCATGGGTGTCAGATTCCCTATTTAGGCTCAGCTTGTCATGTCAGCTGAATCCAGGCAACAGGGGTTGAGGGTAAACAACCCTCAAATCACCCATAGTTTGTTGTAGGGTTATTTGGGGGTTGTTTAGCAACCCCTGCCACCCAAATTTAGATGGCATGACAATACATGGCAACTCCCCATCGGGAATTGAATATTCAAAATAGTCATCCACATATGCCACAATCCACATGGCTTAAATAAGCAACGGTGGACTGTGGTGGTCGTGCAAGCCAGCTTCAACTTCGGTTTTTGGATAGCTTGGATGGTTACAGTTGTGGAGGTGTTTTGCTTACATCCATAGTAATTTGGTATTAATTTGGTATGTAGATGACCATCCCCCTGTTCTTATCATGGACTAGATGAATATGCAACTGGAGGTACTGGATGAATAGCAACCTTTATTTAAAAACCTGTCCATGATAGATAAACTAAATTGAAAACAGGAATTAAACAAACATGATTCCAGTGATAAAATATGGGGTACTCAATCATTGTGTGATTATAATGTATCTCACAGACGAGAAACCAGCAGAGCCACCCCAAACCCAATAAAAAACCCAAACAGGAAACATAATTATGAAATACAGTGGGCAAGTGATAAGTCAGCCACATTTCCCTGTCCTCCTCCCACATTTTTTATCAAGCTGGGTCACGCTACCCCTCACAGCCAGCCAGGGAATTTGCTTTGCTGCCCCAACTCCTCCTCCTCCATCATGTGTGCTGTTCTTCTCAGCCAATGAGAACCAACTTTTCTGCCTTTTACCCCGATACACCACTCCTAGGTTCTTATTATTTTTGTTGCCACTGTACTGGGTGTTCTCCTCCTGATGTAACTGCTATGCCACGGTGGTGCAACAAAAGTGCACTGCAGCTTCCCAGCAAGAAGCGCAGTCAGCTGGGATGCATTGAATTGCTGTAAAGTGAACCCAGCAGTTACATTGGATGTGTTGGAGGAGAGTGGTGGAGTCATGGAGTCCACGGCACCTCACCACTTGGCCCCAAGCTCTGGGCATACATATTGGCACAAGAAAACCTTTGTCTGACTTCACGTTCCATCCTTATTGGAACTAGTAGGAAAGACGTCGTCCTAAAGGGGTTTCCAACTTTCCCTTGCCCTATAGAACCAGGATGCACAATAAAGAGAAAATCCAAAACTAATAGCCTAAAGTGGTTTTTATTTCAAATGTAATCCATTTCCCTCTCTCTCTCTCTCTCTCTCTCTCACACACACACACACACACACACACACACACACACACACACAGAGGGAAAAATAAATGTAAGGTAATGTGAGATCTTGGGTTGGCACACATACCTATTCCACTGTGTAAAACAAACACGTTGCAATATGACAATCTACAAATGGTCTGCACACTTCTTCTGCCAATGGGAGTGATTTCAACTTAAGAAATCTTTCTTTCTAAGAAGTGCAGTCATACTGCTCTCTTCCTTTGCCATTTGCTAGATCTGTCACCACCCTGTGTGACAATAAGCTGGATGACACTGTTGTGTACTAGAGAAAGAGGCTGTGGCATTCACATACTATGAATTCAAACCATCTAAAAGTGTCCTATGGTGTGGAAAGTGTACTACATTAGTTCACTCTTAGGCGTCAATTCTTGATCAAAGACAAGAAGACAGACCAGACCACTTCTTCAAATAGCCCATCTATCTGAAACTGTAATTCTCAAACACTGCATTAGCTTTCTGAGGAATGATCTGCAAACTTGTTTGTTTTTAAATGATCAACACTACAAACATTTCCTTCTAGAAAAGGAGTGTTATTTATCCTTTCCAGCAATACTTGTGCAGTCTTAATTTAAATAAACAATTTAGAAATTTATTGAACTTTTTTAAAAACGAAAAAAGGTACAAAACCAATCCGGAGAAAACAAACCGTACATGCTGCTCTTTATAAATAAATTCAAAAATGGTTGCATCAAAACTTTTCCTGCAAATTCAAACACACATTTCTAGTATTTAAAGTACTGTTGGCACACATTTTTTGACATTATCACTGTGAATCTCTTAGCCTGGAAAAAGTCACTAAATCACTATATGGAGAGTGATGGAGGAAAAAGGGTAGCACTACTTATTCTGCATTCACATTTTAATTCATTGAGCATCCAGGAATGTATGATTAAGTGGAGAATGAGAGGAGGAAGAGTAAGCCAGAACCTTTTCATACAGGTCATCTAATTCTTCCTAAGATGTCTAAGGGAGAAAAAAAGACATGCTCAAAAATAGCTTTTAGAAAACATCCACTGAAATTCTCAAAAGTTTATTTTACCTGCAATTAAATCTTAGTTAGAAATGGACCATTTAATAGACAGATCATTTCAATATCAAGGACCAACTCTGATGCAGTATTTATTATCGTATGGAAATATTGCATCAAATATTTAGTTGCAGAGGTACAGGGAGAAGAAGAGGGAAGGAGTCCTATCTCAAAACACTTGAACATTTCAATGATGGGTTTCTAGTTCAAGAATTGTCCATTCCCCTTGAGGGGAAGAACAATCGTCAGAGGAAAAACTTGCCACTGTGATGCTTGCTGAAGAATCATCCAGTGGAGATATTAGTTCAGTCCACCTACTGAAAGTGTCAATCTGTGCTTTACCCTGAGGTTGTGAACTGTCTCGTGCCAGAAATAGCGTCTGGTTGATGAGATATTGTGCTAAGTTAAGGTCTTCGGGAACAGAGTTTTTGATGTCCAAGTTTGACTCCTGATCAGATAACAATTGCCTGAGAAGAGACCAGTCCTGTTCTGCAAACTCCTGATCTTCAAAATCCACTTCTAGAATGTCCACTTCCGACTCCATCCTCTGCTCAAAAGCTTCCCCAACATCCATCTCGTATATTGGAGAAAGGGTTTTTGGAGGCCGATGCTCAAACATGCAGGTTTGTGTCAATCTGTCACAATCATCTATGTCTCCTGAAATAATTCATAATACTACACATTGTAAAAATTGCACAAGTTTTTCCCCTCTGCAGGGTTTTTGTACAGTATACTTAACTCAGTGCAACAGAACCAATCCAACCAGGTAAGAGGTAAGGAAAAAAAATTGTATACAAAGTTCACGAACGTTTGAGCCATTTTTTTTTTTGCTTGTTGTGTATTTAAAAAAAGAAATGAAACAAAGTACGGCTTATAAATAAAGTTAAAGCAGCAATCACCACTGGCAATTGACAATAAACCTCCATAATTAGAAAAAAATTCTGATACAGAAAATGACAAATCATGTAAACCAACATTTAATGCACATGGATTTCTAAAATTGCTAAACTTGTAACTTAAAAATGGGAAGGAGGGTGGGGGCAGGATAACAAAAAAGGAGGACAGGATCACTAGAACAGTGACTTAAGCCAAGTCAGCTTCAAGAGGGGCAAAAACAAATGGTTTATCCACAGGCTTATATTTAAAGTATTGCACATGCAAAGGGTCGCTGCAAGCAAGAACAAGCAAACAAACAAACAAAAAAGAGTTACAACTTGAAAGGTCATCAGTTTGTATGGTTCTTCTGAACACAACTTATTTCATAACTCTTGAATACACAGAAGTTTTGAAAGAAAGAGATTCAGGGACTCTTGTGTTGTACTTGGGGTGGGTGGGGTACAGCGCCGAATCCCTGTTTAATGAAGACACACAAAACAGCTACACAAGAAGTTACCTAATGATGTGAAGCAAGCATAAGTTTAAATATATTACTTGGATTTAAAAGTGTGATCTTTCTTCTTCTTTTTTTTTTTTAAAAAAACCCAATGGCAAAATTTAGAATCACAGCAATTCTGAAAGTGTTTGAGGGCGCAGAGCAGCTCCCACTGAAGCCAATGGTAAACGCTCCACTGAAACAGTAGAAAGACCAGTCCCCAATACTATGCAAAACAGAAACAAACTGCAACAATAATGAATATAGCTCTTAAGGTAAACAATGCAGAACATTTTATGAATATTAATGCACTTATTGCACATCCCACTTTGATAGATATCTGTATATGTATATATAATATTCATATCTGAATCATATAGGCTGCCAAACAAATGAACATCCAAGCTTTCACTAAAGATGATATTGCCCATGTCCTATTGGGACAAAAATAAGCTCAAATGCAGGAACTGCATCCCACTCTTAGCTATACCCAAGATAAATACTCTCATCTGCCCACTTGACAGCAAGTTAAAGCATATTCTCACATGTTCAAAATATGTAAGTAACTTAATATTTTGTTTTAATCATTAGCGTTTAATTCTATATCAATCTGGATAAAATTTCTAAAGATATTTACTAGAGTTAAAGACTTAATCCCAGCTATAAATCTAATATGCCACTAATACTTAATATCTTGAGGGATTTAACGTTTTTATTTCTGTACGTTACCTGCAGATAAAGCAGTGTTAGCGTATTCAGTAGATGCTGGCTCACTCTCTTTGACGTGACCTTCTTGAGCCAATAAGTGACTCTTACATGGATCTACAGGTTTTGTAGAGCTGTTCTTTTGCAACTCAGTATTATCCCTTTGATGAAGATCCAAGTGACATGGTCTTCCTTGAGATTTTGGGTCACTGTCTGAAACCTTGTTGCACTGAACATTATTCTCTTCACTCCTGGCATTTTCCTTATCTTCTGCAGGAGGCTGACCAAATCCTACTATCACAACTTTCTCTGTAGGCTTGTGTTCTGTAACTGAAGAGGCCAGGCTATCTTTTGCTTTTGGCTCAGTGCCACAAGGCTCTATAGAAGAGCTCTCCTTGTTGTCCTTATCAGGATCCTTATACTCCAGGAACCCATCCTCAATCTCCAAGGAGAATCTCGAATAAAACGTTTTGCCGTGATGCTCGTGGGAAATGCCATCAAACACATCAGAGGGTGTGGCAGCATCCAGGGAACATTGGAGGGGAGTGTGAACCTCCCCACCATCATCAGACCCCAGTTCTTCACATTCATCCACTGAAAGCAATACAGACCGCTTAAAGTTCTTGGTGGAAGAGAATTCTTGGCTCTCAATATCGTTTTCCGCTGCATCTTCAAAGGCTAGGTTCACTATTCCATGGAACTGCTGAACAGGAGCTTCTGGTGACGGCAGGCGTTCTGCAACATTTTCGTTTTCAGATTTTTCATCTTCCGTTTCATCTGCTGAAGAGGAGACCGGATCGGCTTCCTGAGGAAACTGCGCAGGGGCAAAATTAGCATTATTCCCCCTAGTCCCAGCCCTTCTCTCACCACTTTGATGCGGCCATGTTTCTGACTTTTTTCTTGGGATCTCATCATCGCTTGTTGAAATGACCCGGAAGAGATCGGAGTTTTCCTTTTTCATTTTTACTTCTATTCTTAGGCTGGCATCATAGATTTTTAGTTCTTCAGGTGTACTTGTATCACTGCTGCTTCTGCCAAGGAAATCATGGCATAACATGGTGCTGCATTTTGAAATCCCTCTTTCATTGGAGCCCTCATCATCTTGAGAGCCTCCGGCATCGTAGTCTTCCGATCTTGGCTTTATATCATCCGAGGATGTTGCTGCACTGCCCGTGTCTGATTCAGGACTTTCTTTTGGATCAAGTGCACTGGAACTCAAGTTCCAGTGGTCTGTAAATGGAGCCTCAGAATTTTCATGGCTCTCTGGCGTTTCTGTGGTATCAGTGTCTTTAGAGGAGCATTTCTCAGCAACTTGACCTACGAAAGATTTGGAAGCGGCATCCGATTCCACTGTAGCAGACTGGGATTCGGTCAGGGCAGACTTATCAGAGAACTCATCAGCACTTTCAGACCCTATCACACAGGCTTTAGAAGACTTCCTCTCCTCGTGTTCAGAGTTAGAGCTTTCACTGGCTGCTTCAGACAACTGATGCAATGGATCATCAACATAGTTAACACCCTTTTCAGCTTTGAAGGTATCTTTTGGTTTATAATCAGTTGATATTTTTTGTATCAAAGGGTTCTCATTTTCTCCTGAATTTTCCAAGGGATGTTGGCTAGCAAAAGAATCAGGAAGTGTTTTGCACTTTAACATTTCCTTGCTGGCAGCCAGGATGGTGGGACCCTGGCTAGCATTCTCACATGCAATACCCTTCTGCTCCTTAACATGGTGCAATTCAGATGCATTACATTCTTCCATATTTTTATTTACAGGAGATAATTCATCCTCATTCTTATGAACCTGTTTTGCTATCTTTTCCGTTTTCACTGACCCGTTCAACTCTACAACGCAAGGCTGTTCCAAATCTCCTTTGGAGTGTCTCTCTTCAAAAGGAGTCAATTTTTCTGAATTAGGTGTATGCCTCTTATCTATCTCAAGCAAAGATGTCCCATTATTGTATTTCTTCCCTGGACTAGATTTGTTACTTCCATGAAGCTGAGCTCCAAATACAGCAGAGTTTTCAAGTTTGGGGGCTAAACTCTTTTGCCCTTCTCCATGCACATTCTTCTGAACTGGTGACTCGCTTCTGGAATTCTTCTGGCTTGAAGATGGAACCTTTGAAACAGGTTGTCCTGTAACTTTCTGTTTTTGGTCTTTACTGCTCCCTGTTTCACTCTTCTTTGAATGGGCTTGGTTTTTGGATGTTACAATTATTTTTGCAGTAGCTTTAACGGAAGCAGCTTGCAGAGATTTAGACTTTTTCTTTGAAGAAGTTTGTTTCTCCAGTTGTGTCAAATGTTGTGTCATATTTTTTTCTTCATTTTGTTTTGGAGAAAGTCCTGGCTTCAGTGGATTTGGCAAATCTCCCTGTGGACCTAACAGGAAAACATCTTAAGGTTATGGTACATTTGAATTAGCAAAATGTTTTTATTAAGGAGAACCATACATCAAAAAGTCTCAGCATTTCAAATGGTATTGAAAATGATGGCAATTTAGATGAGAGAGAGAGAGAGAGAGTTCAAAATGGTGTTCAAAGTAGAACAAAACCCAATAGAAAATTACAGCTGCCCTTTGCTAAAGCAGAATCAACATAACTACACTGCATACCACTTTAGCACTCAAAAGGGAGGAATTAGTTGGGCTAAAGCATAGGTATGTCCATGGGTAGGATCTGTCCACATGTTAAGCATTATTAATTAGTTTAATAAAGTATTACCAGTATTATGACTGCATTAATTATATTGCACTGGAGATTAATATTTATACCAGACCTGTGGGTTTGAAACCCATAGACAAATTTCCCTGATGTTGTTACTAAATAGGGAATAGTTTCCAGGATATGATTAATACACAGTTCTGTTGAGCAATGCAAATTATATTTAAGTTGTCAGAATATGATTATTCTAGATGAGATATGGCCAAAAAACATTAGAATTAAGACCTGTTATTTCTATAGCTCTATCATACCATTCATTAACATAAGCCCCATAAATCTCAAAGTACATATTCTTACGGATCTGAGAAAATGCATCCACTGCCATTATGATTTACGCAGTTGCCACAAGAATCTAATTGGATATTCCTTGCAAATTTCTTGACAGGCAACACAACTAAGAGCTCTCCAAATGCATATATGGGCTTCCTCTCTGTGTTATACCTATAACCTGATCCCGTGCATATTTCCAAGGACATTATTCCCATTGAGTTCAATGGGCCTTGCTCCCAGTAAGTGGGCATAGCATTGCAGTTTTACTCATCTAACAATCTGTGTCTCTGACAAAAAGATTCCTGATTTGGAAATCATGGTTTGCAAAGAGCCAGTATTAGATGTACGGAACAGTTATGACTGGTGTTGCTCAATCTTGAGTTTACCTTGGCTTTTCGTACCATTGGCGACATTCTTTGCCTTCTGTTGAAGCGCAGAATTGCCAGCTTCGTTTCCCTTTTTCTTCAAGACTGCTTGTGGTATATGTTCAGTGCTGCCCTTTCCAGTGCATTTTTTAACAACACTAAAACAGAAACACACTGTTCGGATTATTTGCAAGTTTAAAGATCTAGAAGGTAAGTATCTTTAAATGTCTGTATGTCCTACAACATGGGAGCAAAATGGGTTGCATTACAACAAAATGCTTTAACAAAGGAAAAAAGAAAAGGAAAGGAAAAAAGAAAAAGAAAATGACCACTTCAAACAACCCACAGTACAAAACTTATTAACACAATGTTAACCAGCAAACCCATTTCTCATTGCTTGTATAGCTTGCCTCTCCATATCTGGGCACTACTGAGAGAGAACCTGGCATCCTGTATGTTTTGACAAAAGCAAAATGGAGAGCTACAAATGATCTGTAAGACAGGCTAAAGCCTAAAGCAGCATATATAATATTATATATATGGAACATTATTTATGGGTCCAGACGTTTCGGCATGAGATACTAGCTAAACAATGGCTCAATTCGGACAACACAATAAACAACTGGTGTGGGGGAAACAATCGTCAGTTGTTTTGACTATTGTGTCATCTGAATGCTGCCATAGTCAATTCAGCACTGATCCTCATCCACACCACAGTTGATTATTTTATTACCATGTTGTGTGGGGAGTATCCCCTAGGGTTAGGGTTAGTCAACCCACCATTGACTATCGTGTTGTCCGAATTGAGCCAATATCTATAGCTCCCCTTCTTTCCACCCGGTTTGTAGGAGAGGTGGTATCTTATTTGTATTTATGATGGGGTAGGAAGGTTTTAAGAAACAGTGGGAGACGCATGCACTGTTACTTAACTTTTCCAAATGAGAGAAGATCCCTCCCTTCCCCACTAGGTGCTTTTCAATTCTCTGACAAGTCCGGGAGGGAAGCCACTTTGTGGCAAGCATAGGGACGGGACCAGAAAGAGCTGGCCACCACAGATGGCTGGGTGGAGCCCTGGCAATATCAGAATAAAGTTACAGATATTTCTGCTCTAAACAAATATCGGAACTAAGGTACACATTTGAACCATGTTGATTTGATGAGCCACACTTTCAATGGGGAAATTAAAATTCTAGTATATGAAAAACTAGCAACCCGAATTCCAACAGACCTGTTCATTGGACTATTAGCCTCAAGATCATTAACATGCTTTTTAGCAGGGGTTCCATTAGTCCTCTTCGGTGCAGACTTTGTTTTCAAAGCTGTATGATGAGAAGTAGAATTAGACAGTAGGAGAGCCATGATAATGAGTGTCTGTTGAAAGTTATGATCTCAAAAAAACATAAAACCCAACCCTCTCTCTCAGTGTCTCTTTTCCTACCCCCAGGCTTCACCCAATTTTGCCCCAAACATATGAAAACTTGTTATCCAACAGTTATTCAAGTACTCAAATGCTTCCTACTCTAATAACCTCAACTAATGTTTTGCTGATTTTTAAAAAAGTCCCAAGGTCATTCAACTAAACAAAGTTATATTACACGTACAAATATGAAGGGGGAGAATGTGTTTTGTTCTTACTACTATTAACCAACTAGATCTTCAAACAGCTCTTAAAATATTTGCAGATATTTTTCTAAGGGCACAAGGACTTCCTACATGCAAGTCTATATTTACCCCTACAACTTTCCTTTTACAATTAAGGATCATTAAATGCAAAAATTATAACCTGCTTCAGGCAATTTTTGTTGTTTTTATTTTCCAGGGACTTTCACTATGTATGATCTCTGCAGTAAGTCCAAAGGGAATTTCCTATTATTACCTGCATGCTTTTTCCCTTCATCTGCTAATTTTTCCTCCTTGGGTTCATCTAGGCGTTCAATGGATGTCGGCAGATCTGTGCTTGAGTTGGTTGATTTGCTTAGAGTGTCAGTGCCGATAAGAGAGGGAGATTCCTTTCCAGTGATCTTCTTCAAAGCTTTTGCTTTTATCTGTACATTCGAGCTTGCAGAAAGTACTTTGGGTCGAGCACCTGCCGTTTTACCTTCTTGGCTTTTCAAGACTTTGCCACTTCCCGCATTTTTGTGTCCACTAGCAGGTAATGACCGATCAGAATCCTGTTTGGTAAGCAAGCTTTCAGCCTTAGCATTTCCATTATTTTCAATTTTGGGCTTTATAACAGCTCTAGCCTTTGGTGAAGGCGTTTTCTCCCCCATTTTGGACTCTTTTGTCATCTTGCAGACTGCTTTTTTACTGTCTTTCCCCTTTGAATCATCATGTTTCAAAGCCTTATTAGTGCTGTTCCTGTTGGTAGCCGATGTATGTCCAGATGCTCCTAATCCATCGGATTTCATTTTATCCCGATCAGTGGAGGAACCACCCCAAATGTTTTTCTTTCCGTCTGCTTTCCAAGCAGTATGTTTTATACCAGAAATGTCAGTAGTGCATCTGTTTAACTGGAGAAGGAAAGACAATAATTCATCAAACACAATGGGAGGGTCACAGTTATTTACTCTGGAAACTTATTCTGTTCAACATGAATCTTAATCTTAAATACCATGCTTGAAGGAAACATTCTTATCTCCTTTCCTGAGGTTTGGAAACAACGGATAGCTGGATTGAGCATCCAAGGCTGAAACCCTAAGGGCACTTACTAGGGAGAATTGGTCATCATGGGACTAGCTTTTTGAGTAAACATACAAAGGATCACACTGTAAAAGCCACATTTTGACACACTAGCATGACCAAGAAGCAGAACAGAGTGTGGAGCTATGCAGGAGGTATGCAGGTTGGAACAGCATTGCTTCTCAATGGCAGGGGTCACTAGGGGCAAGATTTACCCCAAGTTGTCCTGAGAATACTTTTTGCCCTTTCTTATATAAGCGAATGGCTGCCATTCACTCCTACAAGAGAAAGTAAAGTACTTAGGAACACTGTTGCTATGAAGACTAAGTCAGCCTTCCTCTTTCCTGACATGGGGTCTAACCATCATTGACAAGGATCCTGCTGGGGGTTGTAATGCATCCCCATGTACAGAGCACAGCCCGAGGTGGGTGTACTCTTTTAGGGGTTCTTGCAGTTTACAAGTCCACTTGTCACACACCCACACCTATCATGATGAGCATTTTGGCTAGGTTCTCCCCCCCCCCCCCCATTTCTATTTTTTTTTAAAAGAAATCCAGTATTGAGTTTAGTTTGGCTTCAGGTCACCTTAATTTCCTAAGATTTACTATTCTAGTCTAAAATACAACCAGGTGTACCCAGATGCATACTTGAGTGCATTCTTTTATATTAACTCCCACATGTATGTGTGCGCAGTTATTTTGGGATAGATTCTCTTGCAAGAATGTCTCTCAAAAAATTGAGGTCAACAGGACGTGTGGGAACGACTAGAGAGAATAGCTCGATTCACTGGACAGCAGACCCTTCCCCTTAGCACTTGAAAAAGATGCTTTTACAAAGACCACATCAGAGGAGGTGCAGAATGCAAATTATTGCTGTTCCAAATGTTTGGGGGTTGATCCTTGCTCAACTAACCCATTCCCACAAGGGGAACAGCCCTCTTCCCCCACACGAAGAAGCCTAAAATACAATGCCAAGGAATTCATAGATGGACATTCAGGTCAGCTAAAATTACAAGATTACAGAAGTGGCTGAGATATTAGTATCATGCCACTAATCAATACAAGTCACAAAACAATCACCACACATTGGGGGGGGGGATGTATTATCATAATGAGGGGAAAGCCTGTTTGCAGAAATGCGAATGACTTGAAAATTTAAGTTTGTTGGTTTTGCTATTGTTTTACCTGAGAACTAGTGAATACAGGCTTTTTGGCTGGTCTTCTAGCATCACCTTTGTCAAAAGCAGCTGTGTAAGAAAAGTACACCTTCCTTTAGGAGATATTCGAGAGATGGGATGAAGAGAAAAACAACCACCTTAGGGACAGACCCGTTAAGTAGAACAGTGAAGGCAGTACTGTATGGAGCAGCCTTCCTCAGCCGAGGACCCTCCAGATGTGTTGGACTGCAACTCCCATCGTTCTCAGCCAGCTGGGGATGGTGGGAGTTACAGTCAAACACATCTGGAGGGCACTAAGCTGGGGAAGGCTGCTCAAGAAGAAGGCACATTTTAAGAACACAAGTTAGCAAGAGAGGACGGGCAGTATTGGGCCAGAAGTACACAGAAATGAAAAGATCTGGAATCTAGGAAGGATGCCTTCAATTGTTTATTTGTATGATCTTGGATCATTTGAGTTTTTATTCTTTTCAGAGATGAGTGCGTTCGTTTACCAACTCTTATAGTAAACTCTATTGCACGCAGCCAACTTAATACATGGACTTCATTTAACATGAACCATGTCCCAACCTCTCAAAACCATTCAATGGCATTTTGTCAGAAACAGAACATCTGCATCCACGAGCTTCACTGTTTTGGTTTTGGTTTTGCTAAGGTCAGATCATGCCAGTGTCTTCGGCCAGGGAGTACAGCTCATCCCATACAAAGTTCCCAAATAGAGCATGCTTGACTGAAGCTCCCAGATGTGGCACCGTAAGGAGACCTCTGCAGTGCTACAGCTTACGTAACCTACACTAGACAGATGTAAGTAGAGGAGTGGACTTGGCACATTTAACATCCTTTGTCAGGGTGCCCCAGAGAATTACATCAAGCATTTAGCCCCACCAACTCTTTAAGTAACTGCACGAGTTACACGTATTTTATGAAAGCATAAGTCAATCCACCCCAAACCTCCCCCAACACTTGTTCACTGGGTTCCTCAGTGAACCTCGGTTCAATAAGGGAAGCCATGAGGCTGAAAATGGAATCATGGATGTTTGTTTCTTTTAAAAAAAGGATGATTCAATATATTACATACACTCCAATATATACAAGATTGTTCCGGTGGGAACTGATAAGTTACTCCAAAGGAGGACAGTTTAAATTTCTCTGTTTTTAGCCTATTATTGCTGCTGTTTTTATTTTGTTTTGTTTTTTAAATCTGGACTCTCAAGGTATCACTAAATGGCAGCTTTTAAAACTATGTGCTTCTTTAAAAGCTCATGAGAACATTCAGATCATTGCTAGAGGACGATACGTCTAGTTCTGGTCATTATAAAAAATACATACCATTACACACCAAGAAATATTTCCATTTTACTGGTTATTGTAATTAAAGTGCAAGAATGAAAGCTACAGGTTCTTTAAAATTCACAAATCCACGTTTACTGATTGAAGGAAAGGCACTAACTTTATGAACACAGGCTCAGTGGCTGTACCACATCTACAGGCTCTATTGCTTTTATGCTAGAAAGCACTATTTAGAAAGCTACACTCTGACATTCCAAAACCATTTCCATTTTGGTCACGACTGAGTCGATAGTCCTGAAAGCAAGAAAGCTTACGTTAATAAGAAGCTACAGCCTTTCAATAGCCATCCACAATTGAGTTCATCCGGAGCACTCTCAAGGAATAAGAAATATACCTCTTTGTTTATAACACAGGCATTCATTTATTGCTACCCAAAATGCTTTACAAAATGCTATAATCTGGAGTGTGTTGCATCTACCCCACTGAAGGAACTGCATGACCACAGCACAAATATTCAGGCATTGCCTCGAAGCCATTTTCAGGTAGCTCATCCGCAAAATTTCATTCCATACATTTGAAAACAAAGAGACAGGGGGGGGGGGGGGAGGGAGGGCCAGAACAAGACTCCTTTTGTTTCACCTCAAATTCTGCTACTTAAATGTTTAGAGGCCACTATGCAACCCCGTTTGACGATTCATCTGCAGCATACACAGCATCAGCAGCACCAAATCAATGGCGCGCGGTTGACGGACCTTTTAGTGAGATTTGTTATCGGGCGAGATTAAAGCTTTCCACAGTGTACAATGCAAACTACAATCCTCCAAGCTCTACATATGCTAAATCAGTAATCAGCTCTGTACAGAATTCTTTCTACAATGCCAGCGCGCTTTAAAAAAACAAACAAAACTAACAACCATTGTCATATTTTTAATCACTATGAGCGCAGACAAAAAGTCAGCCTACCTATTTGTACGCTTTCCGCAGATCTGCAGTAATCACATGCAAGCAGAGTAATTCACAATAGGGATGTGTCACCACTCGGCTTCCATGCTTGAAGCTGTCCGAGCGGGTTATTATTATTTTTAATTCTTACATAATATTTGAGAGCAGAAGGCTCATAAACACATCCTTCCAGCCAGCGTTAATTACCAGTTCCCCTTACTTGGTTTAATAAGGGCACAGCTGTCATGCAAAGCGCTACATCACCGATCGCTTGCCTACCTGCTTGTATTTTCTGTTGGTCGTCTGGCTTCAGCAGCTTCCAGCTCTCTGTGTGACGAACAGCATAAAATGACTGAACCAGGAAGATCCACAGCTTATCACGCAGAGCCTGGATCTTGCACGTAAACCCCTGTGTTCAAGTAAGGAAATCAGCAGCTGGAAAGAGCCACATTGTCATAGCAACCAGTCATTATTCCTTACAGAATCTACTTACCCTTTAAGCTAGATCAATTATGTCATCACTTAGATTTTATGATTGCCAAGTGGATGCATATGAGGTTTGCAAAGGCCAGTTGTCCTGCACCATAATTTTACACGGCTTGAAATCAAGCCACTCCCACAGAAGCTGTAGCTCATAAATCATCCAGTCCCCACCCCACTGAGTGTTTTTTTTTAAAAAAAAATTAACAAATGAATCTCTCCGTAGCTTTTTACTCTTGGCTATGTCACTACAAGGTCAAATCCTCTGGGGGATCCAATAATGCATCTGATTAAATTTTCATCACTCTTGCTAAGTCACCAATAGAAGAAGATTGCAGTAACGTAGGACAACAATTTATATAGTTGTAGGATTTTTTGTATATATATACAGAAAATAATCCTGCCAAATTTTAAAACATGCCTCTTGCCCTTCAGGCACCACCCAGGACACTGTTAATTTCATTTTTAGAAAATAATTTTAATTAATTAAGACCGAGGGAACAGGAAAATGTGGTAGTTTCATCAAAGGCTAATAAAAATTCTAAAAGATTTTTTTTAGTTATTTATAAAATGTATTATCCATTTTTCTTTATAAAATAATGCCAAAGCAGGGTACAAAACCAACAAAGCACAGTAAAATCATACAAACATTGACTGATAATACAGTAAAGGTGGACATAATAGTTTACAAGATGCAGCCACACAGATTCAATCAAAAGCCTGAGTGGACAAATAGGCTTCAATTGGCAGCCCAGCCATCCATGCTTCCTTCCCTAAAATATCTTTCCCAATGACAAAGAAACTTCTAAAACAGCATTTGATGAGACTGCAGGAGGGAGATGGAAATTACCAACCCCTCTGAAATAGACCCATTTTACAGAAGAGCAGCACAGAAGACAGACTTACAAGCGACCTTGCTTGAGATCAAAATGCAAGTCCTGCCAGTTTCAGAGAGTCCTCCAAGAATGCTCTTAGGACTGCAACCTTAAGTAGTCTGTGCCAAAACAGAATAGTCAGAACTCCCAACCTGTATACTAATTGTGAACTCATTCTCTAAGTGTCAATCTTTATGCAGCCAAATTGTCACCATCCATGTTGAAATGAAAAGTATCAGCAGACTAAGTGGTACCCCAAGATTTACAGAAGTACAACAACAACAACAACAACAACCAACTTCAAATGGGGGAAAAAACCAAACAGCCTAATGGGATTCAATGTGCTGTGTGCCCATGGAAAGGGAAGTGTCTGTTGGGGGAAGTAAATGGAAAACAGGGACAGGGGGATGGAATGGAGTATCCTTGAAAAGGGCATGGCTGGCACTCTGAGCAGGAGCATTCCACACTGCAACATTTAACTATGTAGTTTCAAGACGAAAATTGTATACCCCAAGTCATTTTATTTGAGCCGGTTTCCCCATGAAGCTTTAATTTTCAAGGCTCCATAGATTAAAATGCACAAAACGTCGGCTGTGGAGTATCTGTTTCCCTTGAATTCTGTAAGACCTACCGTTTCATTCACGTTGGCAGAACTTAATAAAGCGTTGAGAGCTATTAGAAGACCGCAACTATTTTCAATGCTAATGGCCTTCTGAATGGCTTCAAAGACTTGATCAAGGAGGTCAGCTTTGCTGCTCATGGCCTGAGCCTAGAAGACATCATCACAGAAGCAGTTGGTTGAAACCAACATTTAAAATTTCATTTTGGTTGCAGAATTGAGATTCTTCTTATAAGCAATACCCTCTCATTATTCTCTCATTTCCAAGCTGAAGGGGGGAAATCAGCCAGATATCTGTGCCCGACTAGCAGGGCACAGTAGTGTGTGTGTGTGTGTGTGTTATCTATGCTAGCTCTTTATGCAAATATTATAGCCCTTGGAACACTTGGGCTAGTTTTGATCTACCCATATTTAAGATATTTTCACCATACATTCTCAGGCCACACTGTATGCCTTTCTCCCTTCTTTCATCACTATTTTGATGATGGAAGACTAACAGCGCAATCCTAGGAATGTCTATTCATAAGAAGAATCACATTGATTTTAATAAGACCTTCATTTTTTGGACTAACAACCCTGTTCAGACCACACACTAAGCCACAATGGTTAAGCATTTTGAGATAACCATTATGGCTTAACATATCATGTGAGACATGACTTAGTGTGGCATGTAAAGCATTCCTAACCATGATGCCTACATAACCAGTTATGCTCACTAAAGGATTACAGCCTAACCATGGCTTAGCGTGTTGTCTGAACAGGCCCCAAGAACATCTTAAAATATTTATACTCAAAGTGGAATAGAGATCAATCCAATGGGCCTAGGGTGAGCGAACCAGGGACCCTAGGATGGCTTGGATTATCCCCTCTGAGATCTGAGACTGTGCTCCACCCCATCTTCCCCCGCTGCCATCAAGAAGAGAACCGTGCCAGCTGCCTCTTCAAGGTCAAAAAATAAACCTTGGAGAGGGGGAAAATGGGCATTCCGGTGGGCAGGAAGAGGAGGAGACCAGAGAGACCAGGATATGATTTATCCTGAGCCCCCTCCATGCTCCTTCTCTCCCCTTTCAAAGCACCCATGCTAGACTTCAGCAATCGGAGGACCGGAAGTAAAGATTGTCTCTGCCACTCCTCCCACCCTGCTGGATTCAGTCTGGCAGGGCATAAGAATCTCAAAAGCGACTAGCGAGAGCATAGTTCATAAGATTGCACCCTTAAAAAGTAAAAAGTTTAAAAAAGGATTTCATTTATTTACAGCATCTGTATATCACTCCACAACTAAAACAGATTCCAGAGCAGGGAACATATCTGAGATAAAACAGTAAAAAGATAAAAAAGGATTAAAATTACCATTGAAACAGCATTCTTGTGTGTTTTCTAAAACGGTTACTGAGGATACTGTCCAAAAAGTTACCCAATGTCCTCTTTATAAGGATCTATATGAACAAATATTTGTCTGAGTTTAGACCCAGGAAGAATTTTGTTACCTGTACTGAATGTTTATGTTTTCTGTTGTTTGACAATGAAAATTATGTTACTTTGCATGTTGCCTTATTTGTGCTTGTGGACAGGCATTTGAGAGCTAAATCTGTTGCTCAACTCTGAACATTCTTTCTGTTTTTGTTATGGCTTACAGTTAAACAAGACAATTACTACTACTACTACTTCTTCTACTACTACAGTAACCAAAAAGTTCAGAAGCCCAATGAAAGAAAGGGAGTCACATACCCCTTCCTAAGAACAACCAAGGAGCCGGTATCTCTTCGCTTCAGGGGAAGATCATTCCTTCCTCTGAAAGCTCAGTTTCTAGCAACAGCTATATAGAGAGCCCATGGCATTATTTGTTGTAACACTGGCATAATCCAGGTGCATTTTACCTGTAACAGGGCAAAAAAGCTTTCACTTTGTATTATCTCAGGGAAATTTGTCACCATGAATGCGACACACTCTTCTTGCAGCCTAGATGCCAAGGTGAGAGCTGTTTCAGTCCATTTCACCTGGGGAAGACTAGTGATCAGCCGGTTGGTTTCCATCAAAAGATAGGCGGAGTTCTGTGGACTCTTGAAATAACAGAAAACAAGTGGGCTCTAAGCAACATTAGAGACATAGTTTTAGCACCATCCTTCAACATATAAGTTTGCCTCCATGATTCTAGCAATAAGCAATTCACATTCTCTCATTTGAACTATTGTCAGATATTTTCAATATTAAATTAAATGTTCTCAGGGAGATCCTACAAATATGCAAACCAATAGAAAAGTTGCTTCATATGGTCTCTGTTAAAGTTAGTAGAACATAATTGTATTAGCAGGTAAACGCAGATTTAAAAAATATTGTAATGTTTATACTGCCCCGCAGTATAAACAAAGTTTAATATGATATTAACAAAGGTTGGAAATCCTGCACTAGAATAAAGCAAACTTTAACATAGCAGGAGGAAAAAACAAAAAAAATCACACTGGAGAGTTATGGATTTATTGACAACTAATTCCTATATTTATGTTTAGAACTCTGGGCAGATTCACATTTTTATATTTGCCACAGTGAACACCATAAAGAGGAGATATGTGGTAAATGCACATCATGGAACTATAGTCAATGACAGCTGTTCGGACATGTTCACACATGTCCTCTTCTGTTTGTTTATTTGTTTCTTTAAAATATTTATATTCCACCTTTCTTCCCAAGAGCTCAAGGCAACTAACAATAAAGTTAAAACAAAAGCAAAACCAAAAACATAATCCAACACTAAAAACAGCAGCAATAAAAGTATACAAAATTCAGAGACAGTTAAACCAGTTCAATAAAAACAGCCATTTAGCACTTAGAAATCTTATAGTATCAAGTGGTATATAACTAGTAGTTTAAATAAACAAGCAAATAAATAAATAAATAAATAAAATGTTAAACCAAAATGCCTTCCTAAAATGTAAGGATTTTATCAACTTATGAAAAGCCTTTAGGGAGTGAGTGAGAAGGGCTTCTTTCTGTAATTACAGATATATGACTCTCGTTCACACTTTATGGAGTTAACTTGGTGATTTGTAATATCTGTGCATAAAGAGTCACCTGGCCTCCAGGCACCATAGGATGGATGCAACAGAACTCCTGATGACTAGATGTGCTACCTACTGCATTTCTGAAGAGCAAGAAGAATGAGCAATATTGATTTACAGGCCAGATTTAGATTATGAAGTATTGCATATGTCTTGATCAACTATTGCACTCAAAGCAGAGGATACATTATAATCTTCAAATCAAGTTTATTTTCTTATGAACAGTTCAGTTATATACAGATGCCAGAATGAGAAAGGCTGCAGTCAGTGGTGGCTGACTGTCGGTGGGACAGTGAATCTGCTCCAGGTTTCAGTTAGAACTCTAAAGGAGCTATCCAAGGTGCTTCAGAGTTCTGACTGAAACTTGGGAGTGGATTCACTGCCCCACTGACATTGGAGCCACCAGCCTCCACTGGGCTTGGGGAAATCCAGTATCAGCTCTACTTAGAGTAGACCCATTAAAATAAATGGACAAGTTAGTCACGACTAACTTACTGTAAGTCCCAGTCATTGCAGTGGGTCTACTCTAAGTAGGACTTACATTGGATTTTACCCCAAGTATCAAAATACTTTGTATGATGAAGTACCCCCAAGGATCAAAACTTTATTAATGCCAATGCCCTTGTATTTAAAAATAAGCACACAAGACTCACCAAAGAGTGGATCACTGTTATAAGACAATTATTTTGAAGCTCAGTGGGTAAACTAGCGAAGCTCTTCTCCGACCAACATCTTACAAAATTCTGAACTAACCACCTGTTAAAGGAGAAGTATTGTTTAAACAAGTAACCCCTTCATCAAATTTGACATCACATGAAGCCTCCACGGGCTTCCTCAGTGTCCAACTGCAAAGCATTTTCACATTACAAGTCAAAATGCAAACGTTTTTCAGAGAATTTGCAACTGATATTATGCCTGTACTTTTAAACAGAGTTTAAGACTAAACTGTGAAGAAGGGAAAGACAGAATCAAAAGACATTGAACTCACTTACTTCATGCAAGCATCGTAGAGGTTTTCCGCTCCCACTGAATGGGCAATAGCTAGACATTCTAAAACAGGCTGATGCTTTCCAGGCACAGGCTAAAATTGTTAGAATATAAGCACAATTACTGTACTTCCAAAAACTTGTAGCAACGTACAAGCTGCTAATTTCAATAGAAAATATTTCAGCTAACAGAAGTATGTGCATGGCTGTGAGGTATCACTCTGGTCCAGATTTCAATGGAATTAATAATTTTGCTATTCATTCTCCAGCTGAATTTATTGACTGCTTCACATGAAACAGAGATGGGCCCTCCAGATGTTCTGGCCTACAACTCTCCTCATTCCTAGCCAGCATAGCCAACGGTTAGAGATGATGGGAGTGGTAGGCAAAAACATCTGGAGGGCCTCAACTGGCCCACCCCTGACCTAAAACAATAATTTCCCAAACTTCCTTCTTCTGGGGGAACCTTTTCCACATCACCTTGCCTAATGATAAACTCTAAAACATGTCTGCCATATTAACATGGCTCTGTGCATTATAGAGGATTCTGAAGAACTGCTGCCCGGGCGCATATTCGGTCCATATGGGGCACTTGGCTAAGCCTGCTGTGTCTCATCGTCAACCTCCATGGACCATGCAAGAGTGTCCTCTTGAACACAGCCACAGCCGCACTCTCCTCTGGCTGCACATTATGTTGGAAAGGTCAGTAGTAGTGGGCAAAGTGTCTCATCTTTTAAGGAAGCTATTGTGGCTCTTATCACAATAGTATCAAACTCAAAACACAACAAAGGAACAAACCTTTTGAAAGAAGTTGCAGTAGTCTCTTTTTAGAACATGTATAGCTACTTCTCTCAGACCCTCTAGTCCATACATGTCTGCAATGCTCAGTATGCAACTGAAGGAAAAGCAATAATGGAAGTTATACATCAAACAACCATAGCGCTATTGTTGACCCTTAACAGGATCATTTCAAGGGAACTTGCATTACATCCACACAAGTGTAATTCCACCTTTTGCATTCTAAATTGTTCACACTTTTTTTGGAGTCAGTTAAAGTGACATTTTAGAGGTATCTTGTATTCCAAAAAAAGTTTAAAATAAAGTCAGCATCTTTGGCAACACCCTTTTATTAACTTCGAATTGTTAATTCACGCTACATATTTTCCATCCTTCCCATATAGCTTTCTTCATCACTGCTGCCTCATCAACTCAGCGCCTAAGATAAGGTGTCCTACACAACCCTATACACTTCTCCCTCCCTCAAACATAATTATAGTGCAATGATAATTAATTCTGGCACCTTTACCGTTTCATTTATAGACTTTGTGATGCACCTCCATTTGAAGCAGAACAGGCACGGTACACAATTAAAAATAACATAACTTGACACCTACCCAGCATCTGTTTTGTTTGGGAAATCCAAAATTGCTCCATAGATAAAATGCAGAACGACAGTCATTTCTACATGGTTTATACTGCAAATCAGAAAGAAAATCATTACAGACACCAGCATCTGCAGAATAAGATAGATTGTTCACATTTTATAAATAAATCCTAAACGGTTTGTCAAAATTGAACAGCTCTCCTATCATACTATGAAACAAAACCACATTACGGTGAAGTAATACCACTAATGCAACCTAAAATTACACAAGAGTTGCCTTCCCCAACCCTAAACATAAAAAGGTAATTCTCACAAGATCAGACTTTTGAAACCTTCAGGTGCAACCCTGAAGCCTCTTACTTGATAACTACCCAGCTGAGTTTGACAAGACTACTTAAAAAGCAGCACATGCCAGACTGTGTAATCCAGGGGTTAAGCGGTCTTTATGGAATTCCTAATCTTTTGAATTGGGGGCGGGGAAGGGCTTGTACTCATTTCCAAGGAGTTTAGAAGGAATCTTCAGCGGATTAAAATGGGTTTTGTAACAGATTAAAACTGTAGGCCCCTCCAGAAGAGCTCTTGGGCGGATACAGACACAACAGGCTGATACAGATTACGCATCAAACCATGGTTTGGCACTACAAAAAGCCATCAAGGATCATTTCTCTTCCCCTTGCATGTAGCCATTCTGTCTCTTCTTTCCCCGTTTGAGGCAAACCAGAGTTTGCGGTTTCTTCCAAATCAACTATTGTTTGTGCATGCCTTGCAAACGAAGATTGGAAACCATGGTTTGATCCTGGTTTCCAAGGCAAGATATATGTAAGCCACAGCTTGCTAGCTGAAATGAAAGAGCAAATTATTGTTTGCCTAAAACCAGGGAACAAGAGAGGGAGTTGCCACACAGATAGAAGCTGGGAGGATGTTGAAGACTCCTCCTTGCCGCACCAAATCATGGTTTGGCATTACACCTCAGCCAGTCACCATGGGTCCCCCCACCCTCTTTTCTGAATAGCCCCTTAAAGCAGAGTTGTTTTTAAAAAGTAGATTGTAGTATAGCATGGAGGAGAGAATAATAATTCATGGGGTCATGATGGAGCTCCTAAGCATACACATCAAGCCCTCGTGTTTTTTCCACTTCAACATTTCTCCAAAATCGTATCTACATAGGGAAGGCTAAACTGTCTGTGGCCATTCACAAAAGAATCTGAGATCATAGTGGAAAACAAACTCAGTGCACAATTCTCACCCCATTCTCACCCCCAAAAAGACAAATTCAAAGTTAGGTGTGATTAGGGGGTGGGTGTCAAAATGCCATGAAATTATCTAGTACAGCCACATTTGCAGTACTGTGTATCGAGGGCAACCCCCTTACTAGGGCTCCTTGTCTGGAGGCAGTAAACCCTCTTAGGGCGTGAACTACCAGACGCATCTGCCTGGCCAGATTTCGATTACACAAAAGCAGAAGGCAGCAGCTAACAAATTTAACAGATATAATGCACAAGGCACACAACTGCCTACGATGAAAAACTTCAAAATTGGGGTGAGCGAATACTTTTTATTGACTGTATCATTTATATATACTATATATGTATAATCTTTGCTAAGACCAGAAATAACATGAACTGTGCACTAGTGAAATGTACTTATACAATTTAAGCAAGACAGTCAATGATCAAAAGCAAACGTTAAGTGGATATTTTTTTGCAAAGAAAACTGTTTTTACAATCCTATTATTTACAACGAGAATAAACAAAGGATAGGCTTCCAAGTTATTTTCAACGTGTTTTGCGAGAGGCTTCTTCAGAAAAACTCGTTATTTTAGCTGAAAAGACAAAAATGATGATAGATAGAATTTCAGTTTTTAATTTGACCCCAGAGGGAGGGTTAAAAACTAAAATTCTATCTATCATCATTTTTGTCTTTTCAGCTAAAATAACGAGTTTTTCTGAAGAAGCCTCTTGCGAAACGGGTTGAAAATAACCGGAAGCCTGTTCTTTGTTTATTCTAGTTGTAAATAATAGCAGTTTGTTTCCTTTGCAAAAAAAATGTCCACTTAACGTTTGCTTTTGATCATTGAGTGTTTTGTTTAAATACTCTTCATTCAGCTGTGTAGCTTTGCTTAAATTGTGTAAGTGCATTTCACTAGTGCCCAGCTCATGTTATTTCTGGTCTTAGCAACGATTATGCATATATAGTATATATAAATTATACAGTCAATAAAAAGTATTCGCTCACCCCAACTTTGAAGCTTTTCATCATAGGCAGTTATGTGCCTTGTGCATTATATCTGGCCAGATTTCGAGACAGACCATGGAACTTGACCAATTAGCCAGCAAGGTGAGCCAGAGCTTTTTATCCATCTGCTCCTCTCTGTGCCTGTTGCGTAATGATCTCAACCAAAGGATTGTGAACTCCTCATCTTCATCAAGCTTCCCTCCTTCCATCTTGCCTCTCTCCAGTCAAAATCAGAATGCCTCTCCTTAAACCATCTTCTGCTCCAGTCACAACTTGTGTCTTTCATTAGGACACTGCACTGGCCCAGCAGTATTGGAATGAAGCTGCCAGCCCTGACATTTGTGGTTTCTGGTGCCCTGGCTCTATGAACTCCTAGCTTGGTTTTTCATCCACTACCATCTCTGTGCCTTGTGCTAAAGCCTCTCCTTATGACCAGCATAGACTCATCTTCTATCAAGTCACCTCTCTTTGCTCCTTCAATTCCTTCCTCAGACCCCATTTATTTTATTCAGCAAATCCCTTCCCAGTCCACCATAGCCTCTAATGCTAACTCACTATTATATACTCAATCAAGACCTGTCCTCTCCAACTACCTTTGCCTCGTCAAGATAACCTTGACTTTAATCATGCTAGGCAGGGATTCTCCATAAACACACACATACACACAGTAAGTACAGCGCTGGCTTCAAGGGTACACATAGTTGGGCCCAATGACAAGGGCCTCCTAAAATTGTTCTTCCACTTTGCCATTGCTACCTGCTTGTTCATCTGCCTCTTGCTCTGGCCCAGACAATAGCGGTGGTGAGGAGGAGGAGCAGTAGATGCCATTGCCTACTTGCTAACTGGCTCTCTGCCTGGCAAGCATGCAAGTAGTAACAATGATGAGGAAGAGGACGAGGAGCAATAGCAGCTGTGACAATGGTGGTAAGAAAGTAGATTCACTGGGAGAAGGATGTTTGTGATGTTTCACTGTGTGTTGCTCATTTATATAATGTAAGTATTTGTGATGTTTAAATGATAGTTGCCCTTTAAGATGTATGTGCTGTGTGGCTTTCCAATACCAGGTTGGTAATTAGTTAAATCTAGTTGGAGAGAGTGGAGAGAATGTGAAGTGAATGCTGATAGGATGGTGGTTCAAAGGTCTGGACTGGTTGTTGGCAGTGACTGGGAGGAGTTAAGAGTTGAAGAAGAGAGTTAGGGTCTGTTGAAGAAGACAGTTGAGTTTGGGGGGGGGCTGTCTGTGAAGGGTCTAGAAAAAGTGTAGGAACAACGTGTTTTGTTATGTTGGGAAACAGAGTCTTTGGGAAGAGAGAATGTAGTCTAGGGGGTAGCGTAGGCAGGATTGTAAATGAAACTGTATGAAACTAACAAGTATTGAACCTGATGAAACCATAAGCTTTGTAACTGCACAATCTTACTTTTGTTAAATAAAAGTTATTCTGTTTTATAAAACCTGGATTGGATTCTTGGAGTACCTGAGATAGGGTACAGCAGTCAATGGTGGCAGCAGTGAAGAAGTAGGGAGAATATAGAGTGCTGGGCTGGCTGCTGTGAGCCCAAAAATGTCAGTGAGCCACAGAGTCAGTGAGCAGCATTCTGATGTCCCACCCCATAGTTGGGATCCTTTGATTTATAGTGAGAAATAAAGGAGGGCCAGAGGAGGTGGCATCACAGTGTCTTGCCCAACAGTCCTCAAAAACCTGGAGCAAGCACTGAGTAGCATATAGAATTATTTGTATTAAGCAGAAATATAAAATGAATGTATATTTCATTGCAGTGGGATAAGGACCAGTTTTATCGTAGTGGACATAAACTCAACAGCAAGTGGCTTGGATCTTGAGTTCTTATGAGTGGAATGCAGCTCATGGAGATGCTCCTGCTGGTGGAAAATGGGAGGGGCAGTCTCCGCCAGCTCCTTCTCCTTCCTGTAGCCCCGTCAGTCTGCCCTGGAGGGTTGGGGTGACCAGTTGAAGTGTGGGAAGTGGCATGGGGGCGCAGGGAGAATCCTTAAGTCACCTCTCGCTCCTCCTGCCTCCGGCTGGAGCCTTTACCACCTCTCGCTCCTCCTGCCTCCGGCTGGAGCCTTTACCAGGCTGCAGCCCCTTCTGCAAATGGAAGGACAACTCAGGATACAGCTGTGCATTCCCATGAATTAATCCTGCACTTCAATGTATGGCTTCCATAATAATAAATGGGAATTGTGATATCTATTCTGAGATGTAGCCCCTCAAACATTAAATATGTTTGAGTATTTAGTAATAGACACTTTTTTTATTTTTGGGTGTGTGACAAAATCAACACAGTTGTCTAATTGTATGTGAACACATAAAGTAGTGATAAAAACAGCATGAACAAGCAGTCCTGCTGCCTTGGCAGCTGGCCTCTTAAACAGCATTTCCATTGTTTCGGGATAAGCCATATGCACTCGATTCATAAGTGTTTATTTAAACAAGCAACACGAAAGTCTGCAATGAACAGGATGGAATGAAAGGGCCATTTCTACTGCAACAGTAGTCCAGTTCAATCCAGGCTTTGATCAGGGCTTGATCATGGTCTGCAATCCTGGCTTACTGGGAAAGCACAAACTGTACCTTGCTGGAGCTTGCAATGCCAAAGTCATTACTCTGAGCCCGTGAGAAGTGGGTGGGGAAGGAGCCTCCCAGCGTTCCTAACCATTAGCCATGATGGCTGAGGCTGATTGGAGTTGAAGACCAAAACATCTGGACTTCACAAAATCACCACTGGATACAACCCAAATAAAACCTCTTTAGTTAAAACAAAAAAAGGAGAAACTGCACTTAACTGTTTGGAGCCCCTTCTCGCTCTGGAGCAAAATTAACCCTGGCTGAGGAATTTGTCAGCATTGATGTCAACCATCCTTAAGCCTAACTAACTTTTCTTTAAGCTAGAATTTGAAACCCGTGAACCTGCTGCTTAGCAAGGGCTATTGACATTGCACCGATGTTGGTTTAAACTAGTGCAATGTGAATCGTGCTAGTGCATGGACACTGCTGGAACCTTCCCTGTGGTTTGAAATGGGCTCTAGATCCTGATTTAAGGGAAACACCCATGAGCTTTTAATCATAGCTTACATCAGCTGTTGACAAGCTGCTTGGTCTCCGTTAAGACTGTGGGATTTGCTCCAAGGAGGGGAGAAGCAGTGGGAAGACAGGTTGCCCTCCTTTTTGTTAACCATGGTTAACAGGCAAGCAGCATTACATCTTCACCAGCCCAATACATCATGCTAAAAGCAAAGACCGATAAAAGGAATAATAAATGCAAATTGAATTAATTGCACACCAATGTAGAGTGCTTCCATTTTTACTTTTCTATTCCAATTGAATCACAGGGATTTTCCAAAGCCAAAAATCAGGACTCTGACTCAAATATATTGCACCAAATAGTGCGTCAGGACAGATTAATTTGAATTGCTTTGTATGCAGCTTGGTTGCTCTGTATTTCCAGTGATTTTAAATTGCCTACCTTTGCTCCCATATGACTTGTAAAACAACTCTGCTTACCCTTGAAGAGTGATGTGATCTTGAGAGCTTTCAGCCCAGCTCCCATTCAGCATAGCAGCAAAGTAACTAGATCTGGCACATAAAATGGCCCTGGGTAAAAAGAGGGGGAGAAATAATAATAAAAAAGAGTAAACATTATTCTACTAGATACAAATATTTATTTTAGGAAAGCTGTTAGAAAAAGGTTGAAATCCTTTGCCCTTTACACATTAATGTATGTCTGCTCGCTGCATACTTATTCCTCCCGATATGTCTCGCAATTTAATCCAATTTGTCACAGAATGAGGAAAACTGCCACCATCTTGAAATGCCTCCAGTTAGCAGCTAATCCACAATTCGTTTTCATTATCCATAAAATAGGGCAGTGGGGAAAAAAATATCGGATTCCTAGGCACCTGGGATTTCTCTCACTTTAAACACACAGCAATGTGATCTTCCCCTTTATAGATCTTTCATCTTTCTGCCAAACAAGGAAATACTCTTTTGAGGACATATCTGTAGTTTTATAATAATTCAGCTAGTAATATGCTACAATCTTACTGCAGACTTTCCAGTGTGGCTTATTTTGGTAAAAGAATGCCTTTTCAAGGACAAAGTTTCTCAGCTGGACTATATGGCTGTATTTCCTCCCCCACCCCTCACACACTAAGCTTTCCTCTGAAAACAAAAGCATTTTCAAGCTCAAAACACAACTGATTTCATCCGGAAGTTCTCACCTAGCATTGGATGCGCTCTTCTCTAACCCAAGATAAAGAACAACAAACCTTGCTCAGTACTGCATGGTCATAGACTTGCATCCTAAAACAGCCTTCACTCAAAACTGAAATCCAATTTCAAAACACATGTTTGATGCAACTGATTAACGCTGAAGGCATCTAACTAGCTTCATTTGACTTCCCAAGAACTATTCAAACACTTTCCTTTCATCTTTGACAATGCAACTCTTTCCTTAGTTTAAGAATCTGCTATCAATTATCTCACATTATTTCTCTGGGTGTTATAAATGTAGCATCTAGCACTCAGCATTTGATACAATGTTCTTTCCTTGCTTTGGCTTTTTCCTCCCTACTGCTGCAACGAGCTGCTGTATGTCTTAGGTGTTTCAGGTGAGAATAATGAGAAAGAATCTCTGTAGACAGATTTGCACATTTTCTGTTCTCTTATCAATTAGAGAAAGTATATTCTCATTTTCATGCTATGAAAGAGGACCTAGTGAACTGAGCAGCAGTTCAGAATGTAGCCCATCGCAGGCAAACTCCAACATTGTGCAAATGGAGGACACAGAGAATGGGAATTTCTCCCCTCTTCTCTCTCCCCTATAGCTCTTCCCCTTGCAAATCTGCTTCTGAAGGGACTCACGACCATGAGAGAGCAAATTTTGAGAGCACATGGTGGGCTGCAAGAAGGGAGGGGGAATCATTCCTCCTTGCACTTCCGTCAGTGAAAAACTTCACTGGATTTCTCCCAAATTCTTCCCCTTTAAAAGCAAAGAGATTTCATCTTCATTAAGTGTCAATGTATATGTGAATATTTAACAAAAATTGTTTTTCAAGAAAACCTACATCTAAGGGCCAATTCAAGAAAGTTCTTCAGCAGCGGGGTGTGTCTTATGCAAGAGACCACATGTAAGAAGCAAAATTTAAATTGGATTTAAATTTTACAAGGTACTTCTTACACACAGTGGTAGATACAGGCAACACATTAACCCCCCACTGACACACACACTTCCTCATCCACAAATGTGATAACTAGGTCACTTTATAGAGGGAGATAAAACATTATCCTCAGCTTCAAACAGATGCAATATAGACTAGTACAAATTAACATTTGAGAGTTTATCAGTATTTCCAAGTTTTGTTACTTCAGCAAAACCCCAACAAACTGTTCTTTTAAGGAATCCTATTGTCTCTCAAAATACCTGTGTACTTCAAATGGTTTCCCATCAATCCAAATATTAATATCAGAAAACCAAGACTTCTCGTAGAGCATGAACAAATCTTTTCCTAAGTCAGATGCAGTTTCTATTTCAGAATCAACTAGAGAAAGACAAATGAATATTTTTATTGTTACAGAAATAAGTTGTATATTTATACATCACTTTTGTATTTCAGAGGGGCCATAATTCAGCGACATGGGACATACTGTCCATTAATACAATTCCAGATTCAATTCCTGCTAACGCCAATGATCTGACTCAGTATAAACATAGATTCAGTTGCCTATAAATTGGGGGGGGGGAGCATTTCTGTGTCTTGAAACCAATAAAGGCAAGACCATTATATTTTAGTTTCTATGAAACAAAGAGTTCTAAATTGTGATAGCTGGAGCTCATCAACATCAGCATTTCATTGACTGGGTCCTTTCACACAGCTTTCCAGCATCGATGGGTCGATTCCTACAATTCAGAGATGCAAAAGCATCTTATGAAACACCTAGTAACCAATAAAGCTGGAGAGAGCAAAAGTCCTACATTTATGAAGATAAGCCATGTTGCATACGATGGTACATTACACATTCCTCTCTTCCCTCCCTGGCCCGTTTTGCTGGCGTATTGTGCCTTTTAGACTGTGAAACTGCGTTTGTTATAGTCTTTGTTAATATTATGAAAGTCTCTCCAGGGGCCTTTGCAGCTGAAGATCAGGGTAAAAATGCTTCAAGTCAATAATAATAAAAGACGATGTGTCTGTCTGTCGATCTGTCCACGCTATAGCACCAGGAGTGTGACACCTAGATACCTAAAACTTTGCATGCATACTAAGGAGACCCCTGGGGGGCAGACCTTGGAGTTATTTTCTTTTTCAAATGCATTAAGTTTAATTCATTTAAATGCATCCATGTGGTTGACACCTGAAGGAACAACTTCAGTCACTAGGGGCAGACTTCCCCAGCCAGCACATAGTTTAGCAGTCAATCCAGTTTGAAGCCAGGGAAGATTAGCAGGCCAAAAGGCAGAATTATACACCTGCCCCCTCTCCATGCTGTGTGGCAGTTGTCCCTCAAAGGAATGGAGTGGACAGATTCCTTCCTCAGGGGGCTATAGGGGTACACCATGGCAGGAATCACACTTAGAGGTGCCAGTGGGCATAGCTCACTCAGACAGGGCAAGCACAATGTGCTCAACTCTGACAGTTGTGTAAGTTTGCTTGAAGGCTTCGCTGTATCAAACTATGGGCTATTCCAAACCATGCAAAGCCAGGCTTGTTTGCTAGTTAATAAAATAATCTCCGTAACTCTTACAGAATATGTATTTCTGCCACCATGCAATGCACTACAGTGGGAAGTCAAAGAACTGAAGCAGAATGCATCACTTCTCAACACACAGAGCAGCTCTACTCTTACCTAACAGGCAGGTGTAAGGATTGCTGCCTCTATATATCCCTACAGTACTGTCTGACTGAGGCAAGGCTCATTTACTCAGGAGCCAAGCTGCCGTCAAGAATTATTAATCGTGACATTGCTAGTGGAGTAACTGCAAACCTCATTTGAGACTGTTAACAAACCCACACTGGCATTTAAGTTACAAAGGAAAATCGAAACACCACAGTTTTAACCTCACCTGACACAGTTACATTGCCTTTAGCGTCAACAGCTTCTTCAGGAATTTCATTTGCAATAAAAGCAGCAGCAGCAGTTTCTGTTTCTACAGCTCCGTTTGAGGAATACTGATGGCCAGGTGGCCTTTCATGATTTTCCAGGCACTGTGCGGCTGATATTTGGCCATTCTGTAGATGGCTGACTTGAAGACTTTCATCTTCCTTTGTAAATCTAGGCTTTGATAGTTTCTTCTTGAGAACCTCTTGCTCGGCTTCTTTTATGTTTCTGTCAGATGAATAGACAATCCTAGGAAGAAAGAGTCAGGCTGCAATTCCATGCACAGTTATTTGGGAGTAAGTCCCATTAACCTCAGTGGGGCTTATTTGATGTATACCTCACCTTTCTACCAGGAAATGGTGTTCAAAGTGGCTAACAACACAAGAAGCCGAAATTTAAAATAAAAATATAAAACAATAGATTAATAACACAAGAATAAATAAATAAAAACAACACCTAACCCAACAGTCCAGCTTATATGTCATAGGCCATAAGGAAAAAATCTCTGCTTGGGAGCAGGACAACTGAGAGAGGATCAACCTAGCCTCCCTCAGCAGGAGTACCAAAGTCTGGGAGCAGCCCCTGAGAAGGCCCTCTCTTACGTCCCCATCAAGTATGCCTCTGATGGTGGCAGGACCAAGAGAAGGTCCTCCTCTGAATATCTTAAAACCTGGGCAGGCTCCTTTGGGAGACTGCAGTCTTGCTGGCAGCCTGGTCTCAAATTGTACAGAGCTGTATAAGTCATAATCATAAATAGACTGGTAGCCAGTGAAGCCATTGTAACGAGATAGTCACATGCTCCTTGTAAATAGTCCTGGTCAGCAGTCTGGCCATAGCCATAATCACCAAGCAAGCCTTTCTAGGAAATAGTTTTTTGGACATATACATGAGATACATATCCAAGGGATCTGTGCAGGAAGAAACGTAAAACAAGATATGATCAGTGATGCAAACACAAAATGAGCAACACTCAGGATCACCTCTTGGACCACTGGCAAAAGCGATAATTTACTGTTGCCAGTGAGAAAGATAGTTTTATCAGTTAGAAATAGTGTACAACCTTCAATGTTCAATAAAGTCAGAGAGAATACTTTAAAAAAAAATTAAATCGAAAACAATATTCCTTCTCGGTAGCTAAATAACTCTGGCTACTTTCTTGGGGAAAACATCCAGAAAGTTATTTCCTAGAAAGACTTGTTTGATGATAGTCATGCATTTATGAAGTGTTAAAAGGGTATACATTCCCCTTTAAGGAATAAACACTCTTGTCTAAATTTGTTCTAAAATGACCTCCAGACAGACATTCAAAATTGTGTGCTGCAATCAGATAAAACTTGTCTGTGTTTATTAGTCAATTCATAGTAATTTCAGAAAAAATACAAGATAGACTTTGGGTTGAAATGCCTGCCTGGAAGCTATAACACTCTGTTATCAGACAGTCATCTAAATTACGGATGCAAAATTCTTCTTCCCTTTAGGAGAGTATGCTGACTGGACTGCTAAAATCTTGATAATCCTTTGTGGGGTTGACAGACTCTCAAACACCACAATGAACAAATAATGGCTTTGGCTTACATGGTAAATGAGAAATAGTCAGTCATTTTCATATATAAAAACCAGTTCTCAACTTTGTCACACTAGTGTGACCAAAATTGGGAAACATTCTGTCGTCTGAACAGGCCCTTCAGGCTCTGTGGTTAGCGAAACTGTGGTTCTCTGGGATTAGCACTAACCACAAGCTGTGCTGTCGCACACAACACTTTAAGCCACTGATAGAGCCACTAACTGACTGTGGTTAGTGAGTGAGCAGAGTTTAGCAAAACGCATTGCACAAGACACCTTAAACCCTGCTGCTTAACCAAAAGCCTTAACTAGCAGGGCTTAAGGTGTCTTCTGAACAGGCCCATAGACAGCAGTTGTAGGGAAGGGCAGGCAGCTCTAGGGTTATGGGGAAGGTGGAAATAGGTTTCTCAAACTGCACTCCAAAATCTTTTCCTCACCTGTGTTCAGGATTTCTCCCCCTCCCCCACATCCTGAATACTTTGGGGGTGAAGGACGGAGGAAGAGCGCTGGAACTATGAAGCTATGTTTGATCTGGGAAGACAGGGATAGGTTTGGAGAAGCAGGGCTGACCCCACCTCTTGCTCTACCCATGGACCTTGTGTATGTGGCTATTTAAAATACATACAACCATTTGCTAAAATCAAAGCATAGAATATCCTACTTAAATGGGGTCTTGAAATAAGATGTTCTGCAGAACATTTCCAAGGAGATAACCGAGGCAGAAATCCTGCACTGCCACTTGAAAACTCAAGGAGCGTACAGATTTAGGAATGGTTCCCTGACATAGCGCCTAGAGCAGTGCATGTCCAGGTTGCCCAAGGCAATGTACATTCAGAGGCAAAACAAATGGTGCCAATGAATATCAGTTGCCGGGGAACAACGCTGGAAAATGCTTTGTTTGTGGGCTTCACAGAGGCATCTGGCTGCCCACTACAGGAAGCTGGGCTAAATAGGCCTTTGGGCTGATCCAGCACAGCTCGTCTTATGGATCTTCCAATATACTCAGGATTATTATTCTTATTATTTACATTTATATACCACCCCAAAGCCAAAGCTCTCTGGGCGGTTTACAAAAATCAAAAGATTGGACATTAAAAAGTCAATATACAAAATTTAAAACCATAAAACATAAAAACTAGTATTTTAAACATTTTAAACTTTAAGCCTGGCCAGGATAGCTGATCCTTGAATTTCTTTTGAATGCACAAGTGAAAGAGCTATATGCACATCTCTGTTGTGGAGTAAAGGGAGAAATGGTCATTCTAGACATGTGCTTTCTCTCAGACCTCTCTCTTTTGGTTTAGCTATTACAATAATGGCCAAATAGCACAGTAGGAGAACATAATTTTATGTACACCGCCAGGGAATCCTTGGGGATGAAGGCACAGTATAGACATTTGTAAAATCATAACAAAAATAACATAAAGCATATACATTAAAGCTATGATTTCCACAGTGGTGAACAAGCTGATCATGATCAGTCATGTTGCTAGAGAGAGGATGTTTGAATGTCTCTATAAAATGGACAGAGGGAGAGAAGAAATACAGCAGGATTAAAAAAGGAAATGGTGAAGAAAGCTGCCTACTCATGTTCCAACTGTAGGTTGCATTTGCATACAACTCTGAGCTTTTATTTCTTCTAAACTAGAGAGTTCTCTGCATAGTTTAATTTATCGTAATTGACTACATTAATAAATATTTGATATTTATGCAGCTCTCCACTTTGCCCCAAGAATGCGACAGCATTCCCTGCGGTACTGACCGAGCCACAGGAGGCAGCACTAGATCATATCATAACAACTGAAGAACATCAAAAGCAACATGCAATGCTGTTATGGAAACGACCCCATGCCAACTACACCCTTAGAGCAGATTGATTCTTGACAACACTGACGAATGCAGGCACCCCGCAGAAAACCTACTTTTGATTTTTTTTAAAAACTGGGTATACTTGCTGTTTTAATAAGATGTCGGCCTAAAATATAGGTTTAAAAAGGGACATTTTCTTGAGTTTCTTGAGATTCCACTTGACCCCCTAAACTGCCAATCCTTTCCTGGCCTCTTGGAACTTTTCTAGACAAGGCTTTTATTATGTGTGCTCCATTCCTCATTCACGGCAGTTTATTGATGCTTTAGATTATATTGTTATCCTCCAGCATCTCTCCTGTGCTTTCCAACCCCATTCCTGGATTTCTTTTAGGGCAGAGAAAATGTGGTCTGTTTTGGATTCACAAAGCACAGTGCAACTCTCCACCAGTATCATTTCGCCACTCCGCTTTGTTCCACTATACCATAGCACCACCTAGAGATGATGTAGCAGAATGTACCAAAAGGCAAGAATGAGGGGGGGGGGGCTGTGTGTAGAGATCCGATCTTAATTTTGCAAAGAATCTGGATGCAGAAGTAGTGGGTTAAAAAGCCTGGTCTAAAAAAAATTCTCAATCTGAGCAACTGGCTGGTGAAGTGATGCAATGGGAGGAGGGGAGTAAGAAGGGCAGCAGCTGAGGGGAAGAGGGGCCCTCATGCTCTTACTGGTGGGAGATGCACAGCCACAATGGCAGAGGCAGGGATGGCTGGAGACTGTACTGTGCACATAAACAAAAATGTCATTTATTTTAATACCTTGTAGAGATAACCAGAAATGTTCAGATAACTGGAAGTCCAGACAAATATTTATATATATAACAAACTTACAACAGCAGTATAAAGAGCCAGTGGAAGAATCAAAGAAAGAACCATCTCTGTCACTTGAGACTCAGGTGGCCTCAGTGGCATGGAGTGCCTTCTACCAACTTTGGTTGGTGGCCCAGCTATGCCCCTAACTGGACAGGGATAACCTGGCTTGAGTTGTCTATGCTCTGGTAACCTCCAAGTTAGATTACTGCAAGGTGCTCTACGTGGGGCTACCTTTGAAAACAGTTCAGGAGCTGCAGCTTGCCAGATTGGTATCAGGAACCAGAAGGTTCGAACATATAAGACCAACTCTGGCCCGCTTGTATTGGCTGCCTGAACATTTCTGAGCCCGGTTCAAGGTGCTGGTTTTAACTTATAAAGCCTTACATAGCTTGGGACCACAATACCTGATGGAATGCCTCTCCCAACATGAACCTACCTGTACACTACGCTCAACATCTAAGGTTCTCCTCTGAGTGCCTACTCTGAGGGAAGCTCAGAGGATTGCAACAAGGGAGAGGGCCTTTTCAGTGGTGGCCTCCCAACTATGGAACCATCTCCCAGACGAGGCTCGCCTGGTGCCAACATTGTTATCTTTTCGGCGTCAAGTTAAGGCTTTTCTTTTCTCCCAGGCATTTAACAGCATATGTTGAGTTTTTTAACTGAACCCTGGATAGTTAATATGTAGTTTGTTTTTATGCTTTTTTTGGTTTTAAATTTTGTATATTGGTTTTTAAATGTTCAATGTTTTTAATCTTTGTAAACCGCCCAGGCAGCTTCAGCTATGGGGTGGTATATAAATGTAAATTATTATTATTATTATTATTATTAATAATAATAATAATAATATGACTTGAGGTTTGGGAAATTTTAATTCAAGAGCCACACATTTTTATATAGATAATGAGGCTCCCTAAAATGATCAATCTGGAATTGATTTTACTCTACTGAACACCTAAAGAATGAGATCAAAACAGAATAAAATGGCTGCTTACAATAGCAATTAAAAGGAGTACATCAGAAAAATAAAGCTTGAACACAATATTTTAAATGGATGGCACAGAGATGAAACAAGAGACTTAAAAATGAAACTTATAAATGCAGGAATAGGAATATCACCTCTAATAGCTGCTGACACTGATAAAAATCCTTACTTCTCTCATAGAATTTTGTTTCATTTCACAGGTTACAGGCAGAGATAAGACAATTAAATTATTCTTGTACCATAAGTGCTCAAAGTCATAGAAATAAATACCATACAATAGGCTGGAAATAGTTCCAGGAAAAGCTGGTTAATTGACAATAAACTTTAAACACAGCGGCATTTCCTACAGTAAAATTATTGGTTAACATTATAGCGTAGTTAAAGATCACGCCCCAGACTTGTGAACAGCCACTCACTTCTAATGAGAATCTCCTCTAGGTGAGCACATAAGGGACTTTTACAAAAGCTGGTTATTTTAGGCCACAACTGGCAAGCGTGGTAAAGCCAAGCTAGTAATAATTTTGTTTATGGATTAATAACTTCTCTGAACATTTCCAGGACTGCCATAACCATGTGTTATTGGTCTTCTCTTATAACCAATATAGTAGTTCCTCTAGGGTTGGTTTTTTTGTGGGTGCTGGGTGTAATTGTCCTGCGACGTGTACAATGGATTGCAACTCAGGATTCAGTTCCATCTCTGTAACAGATCCTTTGCACCTTAGAACGGAAGTTCTGCCCTCAGATGCTCCCTTGGAGACCTCCGCAGCAGCCTTACCTGGAGCCAATGTACATGATTTTCCTCCCATCGGTTGTGCTAGGAGGGAAATCTTAAAAGCAACAACAAAGAACAGAAAGGGAGGGAAATACTGCTCCCCCCACCCTTCTACCCTCCAGCATGAACCTGGCAGAACTTTGGATATAGCAGCTCGTCTGCCTTTGGATCTCTGGCATGCCAGGTAGGAGTGCTCCAAAGAGACTTAGGGCACAATCCTATGCATATTTAGAGAGAGAAAAAATCCTACAACGCCCAGCATTCCCCAGCCAGCTGGGAATTGTAGGACTTTTCTCTCTCTAAACATGCATAGGATTGTGCCTTTAGTACCTAGAACCTAAATGGATCTAGTTGCAAATAATCACAGCAAAAATACTGATCTAAGTGGTGAAAAATCAACAGTGTACATGCTACTGACAAACCATCTGTCAAACAGGGACAAATGGAACATATACTGAAATTGATTTGTGTCCGGCTGAAAGGAGACAGATTCACGAGAGATTCTTTTTAGTGATAAATAAGCTTATTTGCTACATATCGGAATGCTAAATTTGAATGGCAATCTGTAAACCTATTGCTTTTCCTTTGCATACATTTATTTCAGAAAATTGGGATAAATATTTTACAGAAATAACTGTAATGCAAACATTCACCTCCATCGTCAGCTTTGAGACATAAAAATGCCACTATGTTGTTTTCCGAAACCTTCCTGCATTGCCCTAATTAATTTGATTTGCTTTTCTTTTTTTGCTTTTCAAGCTGTAGGCATAGCTAGACCAGTATTTCTGCTTTTCAATTTGTGGCATGGCCAATAAAATTCACAATCGAATTAATACAGGTCTGACTAACAAATCAGAACATTGTCAAGGTTGCAAGACCAAAAACAAAACAAAAAACAAAAACCTAGAAAAACAGGGAGAGGTTACAGTAGGGTGCTTAAAATTAAAATTCATCATTCTGACATATTAACAAACAACAGTCATCCAATTCCTCTTATCTACCTCTGACCTATACAGCTCTCTTCTGCCGCTCCCAGATTGTGGAATGACCTGCCGGGAGAGATTCGCCAATTTACTAGTCTTCAGGAATTTAAAAGATCTATAAAGACTGATCTCTTCCGGCCTACCTAGATGAATTTTAAAGTGTTTTATTGGTGTTTTATTGGTGTTTTAATGATGTACTGGTTTTATCTGCTTTTAATCAGTTTTTGTATTTTGTGTTTGGTGTTGTTCCCCGCCTCGATCCGTTGGGAGAGGCGGGTGATAAATAAATATATTATTATTATTATTATTATTATTAATATAAAACTGATGCAGCTAGATATTTTGTCCAGTCTAAAGATAGGCTTTAAAATCCTCTAGTAATAAAAAATGCTATTATTCCGTGGGAATCTCCTAGAATAGACATTCTACTTTTATTTAAAAAAGAAAGAAAAGCTTAAATTAACATAAACTCTACCCTGCATGCCTGAAAAATCACATTTAATTAGCCCATATGCCGCTCACTCTTACACTACAAAGGGAATGTCTAATATGCAGTTTTTGACATACCACAAGCTTTCAGTGGCCATGTCATTTAACGTCTGTGAAACAGTCAACAGAAGCAACTCTTACCAACCAAGCAAGGGCAATAAAGGATTCATCCCGCTTCTCATACTTTTCATGTAGCAAATGGTTCCGGGCCACAAGAATGGACTAGAGCATCCTCTGGAGAGGGCCAGTATCTCCGAAGGGAAGGATGAAAGAACCTGAAAGTGTTCTAAGCCAGTCTTGGATTTAGTACAGTCTTGGATTTAAGTACTAGCCTGGTAGCCATAGGTGGCGTGGCTTTGCACATAGCCAGACGCATGAAATTACATGCAGTCTCTGTCACTCCTGTGGGCCACAGCACAGAAAACAAGTGAGTGGCCAGAAGAGAGATACCCCACCCCTCCATATCCATAATAGAAATGCAGTGGCTGCTGGCTGCAGAACCAACATGGCCAGACCACCAGACTCAGGGCTAGTAGGGCCCCCAAATAATCCCAACAAGTAGCTCCTCATACTGCCAACCTGCTACTAAAAGGAAGCGCCACAGCAGCTGGATGGTTAAGGCTGCAGCGCTTTGGCATGCCATTTTAAATTCAAGGGCTGTTTTCTTTGCTAATTTTGAGTAGCAGTAAGCTGAACCAAGCAGATGCTGCATTTGGTGGGATATGGGCAATGAGGACATTGGAGCAGTGAAAAGACTGCCCTTTCACTGCTCAACTTCCTTTATTGGTTGCACACCTCCAAAGCAGTGTATGATTTCATGAATTCAGTGTTAGCGAAGAAAAAATCCTTTAATTTAAAAGGGTGCACCATGGGGCTGCAACCACACCTGGACAGCTGCCACAACACCTTCCTTTTATCTGTGAGCTGGGAAGAGGAGAACAGCTAAGCCAAGCCAAACTAAACTAAGCTGCTCCCCACAAAAATAATAAAAAAGATGGATTGGCAGGTTGGCAGGGAGAGGTTGGCCAGGGGGAAGGGTCCTCTAGGGACACACCTTGCCTGGGATCCCCTCAAACCTGGTAGCACCTCTGGATGCTGGAAGGAGCTCTGTCCCTTCTCTATCACACCCCAACAGGCTAGTAACATTTGAGGGTTTATTTACAAGGCTGAACCAAGACCACTTCTTGATTCTGGCAAACAATCCAGTCTTGAAGGTTAGTGAAATGTTCAGTAGTATCGCAAAGGGAGTGCCTGTTTATTGCAATAAGTGAAATGTATCTTTGTGCAGAAAACACTTTGCACCCTCATCAAGATTCTAGACAGTTGGGGCTGGGGGGGGCAGTTCACTCGCCCACAACAATGTCCCTAGCCTTTCCACACAGGAGTTGCAACTGCTCACTTGTATGTGAGAAAATAAAGTTGTATACATGGAGACAAACTTGTGGAGAGGGACTAAACCTGCCCCAGGCAAAGAACATATTTTGCTATCTCTCAACTGTATCTAATTGAATTGTGCTTCATAATTTCTAAATCTATTTAACAAAATAAAGAGAAAATTATTCAATAAAAATGCTATAAAACCCAGTAATACCCATAAAACCTACAGCCCAGACTATAGAAAAGCCAGCGAAAACAGGCGGGTCTTCAGAGCCTTCCAGAAGACCTGCAAAGAAGGGGCCTGACAAACCCGATGGATGTCGATTCCAGAGATGCAGGGCCAGCACTAAAAAGGCCCTTTCTCATTGGCTACCTCCACAAGAGAGGTTTAATGCTCTTTGAAGGCTCATTATAAATTTTACCTCCACACCAGCGGAGCACAAATCGGGCGTAGAGGCGCGTTATCTCCCGGATTATGCGCATTATCGAATGCGCATTAAATAGCGACTTTTATTTTGCTCCGGCCGTTAAAGCGCATTTTCGCCGTGTGAACAAGCGATTATGCGCATTAACTTCTTGTAAAGCGCTTTTTGGACATCAATTAATGCGCTTCGCTGCCTCTCGCCGCCTCCCGTGCAGAGGGATTAGGAGTAAATGCGCCTCCGTGATAATGCGCATAATCGCCGAACCGGGCGCAAAAGCGCATCCTTGTGGAGGGGGCCTTATACTCATCAGCTTTGGTGGCAGGCAGATGAAAAGGGTGTCCATACTGATGAGAACCACAAGGTGGGTTAATGGCACTACCTTAGATGGTTTCAAAGGGGAATTATACAAGTCCATCTAATCCAATAGCTATGGCATAAATGGAACTTTCAGCTTCAGAGGACATATCCTACTGAATTATCAGTTGCAAGCAGGAAAAGTAGAATTGTTTTCATTCCCTGCTTGTGGGTTTCACAGAGGCCACTGGTTGGCTGCTATGGGAAACAGGATGCTGGACCTTTGGTCTGATCCAACAGGGCTCCTCTTCTATTCTTAAGAATGTGGCAAAGCCCAGAAGCTGGTCTCCATCTCTATTACATTTCTAGTTTTGAGTTTCCTCCTGGAACGCAACGAGTTACATCTCTACTTCATTTAAGCAACTGAACAGTCAAGAACTATAAACCCAGAATGTACAACAAAAGCAAAACAGGTCAATTTTATATTTATCCATTTACAGAAAAACATGCTACTTCCATTCTTTTCACTGGTCTTATTCACATACGTTATCCAGGCAGCTCACAATACAAGTACAACATAAAATAAAAACTATTAAAAACTAAAGATACAATTAAAACACAAGTTACTCAAAGAGTTTGCAACCAAAGAACTTCTTTATTATTTATTATTTTGGAAGTAGCATCAAGTACTAATTAACAGCTAGAACTGTCTCTTTAGAAGTTGTGTATCCAAAGTTTGGCCTAGTATGTTGTTTTGTAGTATGCTGTTTATAGTATGCTGTTTATTTGGCCTTTTGGTCAATGCAAATTAACATGAAACAAACACATACAACAGAGCATTGAACCTACTGAACACTTGAAAACTGGTGTGCTAATGTTTACTTCACAATTCACAGCCACACGTTGCAACTGTATACACTATACAGAAATAAGACCCACAGAGTTCAATAGGGCTTACTCCCAGATAAGTTGGTATATGTTTGTAGCTCTAATCATGCAGAACAAACATAGAACTTCCACAGTTACTTGGTAAATGCCTTTAAAATGTCAAGACAAAGCTGATATATTCCAAAAACTGCATCCCTGTTGAAAAATCAACTTTTGAACAAGCTAAGCCATCTAGTAGACTTGCAGGAAAATCATTTCACTGAGAAAGCAAGCTGCTAGTTACTCAATACTAAAATACTCTTGCAGTAATTAATATTCGCATTACTTGCTGGCAATCTCTTTTTCCAGTCCCCCTTTCTGATTTTATATTAGTCAAATCATATGTTAAGATAAACTGATGCATCAAAACAACACAGGGGAGTGTTTATGTGAGGCTATGTCTCCAAATCTATATATTAAAGATGGGACAATAGTGTTTTAGCATATTGTAGAAGGAGGAAAAAAAATACCTGTTCCAAATTTCTTGTTCTCCAATGTAAGAGTCAGATCCATCCCTTGACGTCTAGTGAGGAGTTCTAATGGCAGAACTTGGTGTCCTACTATCAAAGGTATCAGTTTGTAATAGGTTTCGTAACTACCTCAACCGTTATGACAATACCAGCTTGAAATGCATTTTTAAAGAGATACAAAAGAAAAGTGGAAACCTACTGTAGGAATGTTTTAAATTCAAAGGGTTCCAAATTCTCCAGATTAATAACTTGACTCTTGTTTAGATTATTTAATCCTCTCCCAGCAACGTGCAAAAAAAAGTCTGGAACTCTTGCTAACAGCACTGCCTTGTGAGCTCTGAACAGAATATTGTCAACACAGAAAGTGACATCAGTTTGGATTTCCTCTTTAAGAAGCCTGCAACAGAATAGAAACAGCTTCACAATTTAGTTAAAAGATAGTTGAGAAGTGACATGCAGATTGCAGTATACCAGCATTTTATACAAATGGTTTTAAGAAATCTCCATAGCAAACACCCACCCACCCAACCCTTGGTTAGTCAGCCCTGGTGTAGTAGTAAATGTTGAAGAACAGGTGCTCATCATGACAGTCCCCATAGCCACGCCCCCAAGGAGAGTTCAGAAATTCAGGCTACTGTGTTAATTCATATCAATACACCAGATCCAGCAATTTTAATCTCCACCAGACCCAGGTCATTCGTAGAGCTAATGGATCTTCTTTGCCAACTCAAGACCAAGCCATCCCAAATTACTTTACATTATAAAACAATACTTTACATTATAACTGGGAAAAAGCATTTCCCCCCAGCTACTGTGAGAACTGCAGATAAGCTCAAAGGGATCAGGGCATTCTGAGGGGGTTGCAGAAGACATCGGCTGCCTCTACAAGAGGCATTTAAAGCTCTTTCAAAGCTCCGGCCGTTAAAGCGCATTTTGCCTATGTGAACAAGCGATCCTCTGCATTAACTACTTGTAAAGCACATTTGAAACAACTGGTAAGATCACCAGTTGAGTGCTCAATTACCTCCTGCATACAAGCATTTACGATAAAGCGCTTCAGCGATTATGCGCATAATCGGCTAACCAGGCGTCAAACGGAATCCATCTAGAGGGGGTCCTTATCATCCCTGCTAATAAAAAAGTGCAAGTGCTGCAGATCACTGAGTGATTGGATCCCAAAACCTATTCCAGGGAAAGGGGCATGCCCATCTGGGGTAATCTTGAAGGGCCAGATTGGGGGGGAGGGTGCACCAGAGGTCAGACACCTGTCATAGACATTTGACTGGCCACTGTGGGAACAGGATGCTGGTTTAGATAAGGCTTTGGTCCAATCCAGCATGGCTCTTCTTATGTTCCCAGGGACAGCTACTTGGGATCAGACTCCCTTTGGAGGAGAAAGCACTGGAGACTCACATCATATTTGGTTAATGTATAAAATATAGCACAAACTGAGGCAAACAGCATGCTCTCCTGAATGGCAAGACCCCCATTAAATTCCCAAAGAGATACCTGCATCTACAAGAGACCTTTTAGCTCACAGCTGTCTGTTCCCATTAACACCCACCCCCCATAAACTTCAAAAACTGTTTTCCCTTCAGCAGAATGGGGTGGGGGTTGTTATCTTCAAGAAATTTCTCTGGTCCTCAGAAGAGCATCTCCTAACCATTACCTCCCATTGAGGAAACAACCACCAGTCTCCACAAAAAAGCAGTAACGACATAATCGTTTCTTCCCTTCCGCCCCAACACCCCGCCATTTTATAACTTCTTTTGTATTGCAGTGATTGCTGGTGATTAGGCTTTGTTTTTTATATTTGTTTATTATGAGCACCTTGAATACCTAGATACATGGAAAGATGGATTATAAGATTTTTATTTTATAACTTTTAAATGAAACTGATGTAGCTGTCCCGTTTGTCGCCCACATACGCCGTTCGTTGGGTATATGTACAATATTGTTTCCCTAAGGCGACCACCACACGTGAAGAACCACACGTGGGTTTCACAACGCTCCTTACGTGGAAACACTTTCCGTGTAGAAGCGTCGCGTGTGAATTGGCCTGAAGATGTCCCCTACTGTACCGCGCGTTCCGGTCCAGTCCCACTCCACAGCTTTCTGGTTCCTTGCTGCACCTGCGCTTACCTTCCCATATCCTGCCTCAGTTGCTCAGCCACTATCTCTTTCAACCTCCGCCTCTCTGAGGCACCCCTCTGGCCGCCCTTTCTTCCTCCTTCTTCACGGGTCTCCGTAGAGCACCGGGAGGACGCGTTCCCCCCACAGCGCGCCATGAAGCAAAAGCCACCCCGGCAGGGCAGGATCTTTTGGGTACCAAGCTTTGAAACGACCCACGTCAGCAGGGAGGGGTTAGCATTTGCAGACGGTCCCTTTCCTACGCCGTTCGAGCCGGCCCTTGAGAAATGCACGAAGCGTATTTCCGCTAACGCTTCTCTCTGTCCTCCTTCACGATACGCAAACGATAGCCTCTTCTTTACGCCGATCGCGCTTAGCTAAAACAGGGAATCCCTTAAAACTGCCCAACTAGTAGGCGCTTTATCCATGCCGGAAATGTCTTCTGTTTTGGTGGTGCCGAAGATACGCCCACCCCTTCCTTCCTTCTCGTTGGACAGCAAAAAGATCTAGACCAATCGTGGCTTGCTCTCTCTTGTTGGAACTGCTGAGTCCCGCCTCCATCTTGTTTACCATCCTCTTGCTCACATGGCAAAGGTTGATAAATGATCTAGATTAGTCTTGATAAGTGAGATCCAGGTCCTCAAGAGGAGGAATAATAGGTTGTTTAGAGGGTTGGGAAGGGGGAAATACGCGCATAACAGAGGCACGAAGCGAGATGGCGTTATTATATAGTGTATGATATACATAGATACGGATGTAGATATGTAAATATTCTGCAGGCTGCCCACTAGCGACGGTAATGCTATCATGATGGTGTTAGCGCCGGGATACAATTTCTGTTAATGAACACTCTAGTTAGCATCCCAGAAAGCTACATTCTGTGACCTCATAGAATGGACCAGTTGTGCACATTTTGCAAATTTTAATTATTTGGCTTAAGACACCAACTGTGCAGAAGCCGCGTAGGCTGCCTGCCGGTCTGGAAAAGTTCATCCCAGACGCCCCATAACCAGGTTGAAGACTTGTTTCAGTTGCAAAACGATGCAATTAATCAGTAGGAGGAATGTGATGTATGGATAGGTATAACCTGTCGGTGTTGCAATTTATGAGAAAGAGAAGACAGTCTTGAAGAATAAACGAACAGATTCTTTTGATACAACAAACTCATCATAAACCTTCTGTTTTCTGATTTTTTAGCAGACGGGTCTTTGTCATTTTAAGCCCCTGCAATCCCACAGAAAAGCAAGAAACTTGCTTCTTTTTAGCAAGCAACAAATGAAAATAGCAACACAGTCCTATATTTATATTTTTATTTTAAGCATGTCTAGGCAACCTTTCTGGACAAAGTCCTCTCAAGGTGGCATACAACAATATAAACCACAAAATTAAAACAATATAGCACTGAAAAATTTAGTAAGTTCCTCTGTATTCAGTAGCATTTGCTCCCAGGTAAGTGTGCATAAGATTGCAGCCTGCATTTGTCAGATTCTTAAGAATCTGACAAATGCAGTGGTTACATCTGTTTTTATGCAATTTAAGTTTTATGGTATCTCTTGTGCTCAGGAAAACTAGTCTACCCCAGTAATTATATGTAGAATCTCCATTTCATTCAAGTCATGGTAAGCCAAAGAGAAAGCCATTCAGAATTGTAGCTCTTCCACTTGATTTATATTTCTTGACATAACAATCCTGTTTTACCCCATATATGTAAGTTCCAACTCAGAGACAACCCTAGCATGAGGATTCATGCCTGAGCTTAGCTAACAATTCCTGATGTTCCTGTGATTCATGTTATGTTCCAAATAAGTTTTGAATATTGTGTGAAAAACATTATTTTGATTTTTGTTTCAAATCGACTTCACATGAATGTACTTAAGTGTCCCCAAGTCTTTCATTATGCACAATGTTTGCAGACCAATCCTAAATATATTTATGTGGATAAACCTGGCTAACTTCAGTGGAATTTGTTTTCTGGAATTCTGTTTTAGACCTACAGCTTTAGTTGCAAGTCCAAATAAACACTTTTAATTCATTCATAGGAATGAGAGACAAACATAGGAGCTATCAATTTGGGAAACTAAATGCAGCCACCATGGTATTTCCTAGTAATTGTAATAGTGATATTACGAAGAAGCCAGTTAATTGTTAATGGATACTTCACCTTTTCTGTCATACATAGAGGGCATCACATCAGTTGCATTTTATTAGAACAAAGGTAACTGCTAGGATACATAAGTAATGGCCATAATTCTTCATTCTCTATTTTACTTTTTGAAACTTTTTGTGTATACATCGTATATTTTTTTCCAGTTTAGACCACTGCACAAGCAGCTACTAACTTCTTACAATCACAACAGGTTTGTTACTTTTTGTTTTCTTTAGACTTTTACAGTAATATGTAGACCAAAAGATCTGTTAACATTTTTTTAATGATAAAAATATAGGTAAAAAAAATTCCAACCAGTAGAATGAAAATATATAATCATACCAATAATAACTTATTTTACATCGGGTGCCCCTGCACTGATTTATCATTATAAACTTGTAAAAGGCACCACACATTAGAATCTTAAAGCAAGTGAGTAACCAAAACTAAGCAACTTTCTATGAGTTCCTTATTGTACAAGCACAAACATTTTAAGGCAAGTGTTTAATGTGCAAAAGACGGAATACAGGTAAAACCAACATTAATATTACATAGTCTTACACCACCTTCTCGTAATAACATTGGCATCAATACGTACAGTACACTGAAAACATTTTCTCTAGCAGAGCTCAATCTAAGTTTTGCTGTAAATATGGCCCTAATCACAATTAACTTTGAGCTTTTAACATTTAGATTGTGCTGGCAAAAAAGGGTTCACTCTCTTTTTCTTGACTCTTCTTTTAGAAAAGTCCATATCAGCTTGTTCACGATGTCAGGCTGATCTTGTTGGAGCCAGTGGCTGGCTTCTGACAGAATAGTAAGTCTAAACTGATTTTTCACATAAATCTTTGTGATTTCTGCCATCTCAACATCCATAAAGGGATCTCTTTCTCCCCATAGCAACAGTGTAGGCATGGTGACCTCATGGTGCTGCAGTGGCAGGCAACTTTAAAAACAGAATATTTATCTTATTATTTTAAATATCATGACAAATGGGTTTGATCTATTTGCATTTCACAGCCTGTCCCCTCATTCCATGTGAAACCAATGTAGATGCAGGTGTTATCCGTATCTATATTGCAATGCTCATCTAGGCTTCTTTATTATTATTTTTAAAGGAACAAGTAATTTATTTTAGAATTAAAAGACAGCAATGATATAGCAACAAAAATATCAACTCACACATCCTATTTTACATTATTCATCACACGTTCTAGACATATTTTAGGATCATTGTCCCTAAACATACACCTGTATAAGTTTTAAGCTCGATTACAGCCACAAAATGATCATTTTTCAATGATTAGCCTTGCTAGTTATTACACCCTTACAAAAATAGCATTACACACTTGGTGGATGCTGGTCTATAGACCTTGCATTAATGCATATAATGAAGGGGAACCACATTTCTAAGAGCAAACCCTGCTTGATTATCCCTGTGGTCAATTGGTTATGTTGTGTTAATTTTTCGGCAAGAGCTACCTCCCAGATTTTCAGAAACCATCCATTCAGAGTGTATCCTTCATCCAGGCCTCACTTAACTAGCTGGATCCATCTTTCAATATAAATGTGAATCTCCATCCAGGCCCACTAGTTGATGCGCATAACTAGAGTTGGACCAGGCCTACCGAACTTATACAGCTTCCTCTATTTATTATGAACTGAAGATTCCTTTTATTTTTAGTACCATGCATCATGACCCTTAATTTAAATAAAATCATTCAGATTTAATAGATCCTCTGAAGTTTATATGGAATTTACAGCATAATCCCACACATTTACTCAGAACTATGTGCAATAATCAATCCTATGTTCAGTACTAATATTGTTTGAAAATGATTTCTTTTTAAGGCAACCCTTCCATTATTTGAAAACACTGGTTTGGAACCTAAGGTAAGTTAACTTAAGGAAGATCCCAGAAAGAAAGTCTCCGATCTCTACTTCCCCTTGCATTCAGTTGCAATCTCTGAAAAGCTTGTTTTGGGGTGGTGTGGGATGGCTCCTTAGGAGGCTGGCATCAAAGGTAGGCATGGCTGGGCACCTGCTGAGGGCCCACAACCCAGCAGGGGCCGACTCACAAGAGCTTCCTGCACTTGCTCCTCCCTTTCACATGTCTTTCCCTCTGTCCCAGACAACAACTGTGGTGCTATGAAGGCCAGTAGATGCCAATTTCTCCTTGCTCACTGGCTGTCTGCCTATCAAACAAGCAAGTGGGAAGAATGATGTGGAGGATGAGGAGCGATAGTGGCTGGTGACAATGGTGGTGAGAAGGTAGATTCCTTGAGGGAGGGCCCCCAGTAATGTTATCTTGCCCAAGGGCCCCCCAAAACCTGAGCTGGCACTGCTCCTTAAGAATGTGGGTTCACATGTCAAAGCCTGGTGGAGGAGAAGAGGTCCAGAAATATGCCTTCCATAAACTTCTGAAAATTAACTTAGGATCCAAGCCTGATTTAGGTGATTTCTCCTTCATACAGAACCCTCAATAACACCAGGGGAGTGGGGGGCTGTATCCTTTCAGAGAGGCTTTTTGAAGGGCTCAGGCGGCTGCAGGGGAGGAGGGGACAGGGAATGTTCCTTTCGTTTACTTCCTTAAGTCTTCAATCCCTATGTGCACTTACCTGGGAGTAAGTCCCATTGGGCACAGTGGGACTTATTTCTGACTAAACACGCACAGGATTGCAATGCAGCTTCGCATATTTTAGGATTCAAGCCATTGCCCTGTTGGAGATTATTTGAATTGAACCACGAAGGGTTCATAAAAAGAGCAATCTTCATGTGGCCCAAGTATTGAAGCTAATGACATTTGGGGCTCTTCCAAGTTTTTTAATCTGCATCATGCCAGTCTACTAGCTAAGGGTTTACATCAAATTTACCCCAGGGGCTGACCTAAGCTAGGCTGCCTCTACAAGAGAGGTTTAAAGCTCTTTCAAGGCGCTTAAATTTTTTTACCTCTACAAGAACAGAGCGCAAATCGGGCGTAGAGGCGCGTTATCTCTCTGATTATCGAATGCGCATTAAATCGCGAGTTTTATTTTGCTCCGGCCGTTAAAGCGCATTTTTACTATGTGAACAAGCGCTTATGCGCATTAACTACTTGTAAAGCACATTTTGGTCATCCGTTAATGCGCTTCGCCGCCTCTCGCCGCCTCTCGTGCAGAGGTATTAGGTGTAAATGCGCTTCAGCAATTATGCGCATAATCGCCTAACCGGGCGCAAAAGCGAATCCTTGTAGAGGGGACCCTAGACATGATACCACCCTTAGGGCGTAATCCTATGCATGTTTAAAAAGAAGTTCTACAACTTCCATAATTCCTGGAGCTGTAAAACTTTCCTGCGTGGCTGGCTGGGTAATGCTATTTTTCTCTCTGGAGAGGCATAGGATTGTGCTCTTAGGCACCTAAAATTGGATGGTAGGATATTGGAATGTGGCCACTAAAAGCTCCATCAGACAAGCATTTTATTGCACGCTCATTACTGGGCACTCACGGATTTTCGTGGGACACTCTCACGACGTCTACTTCTCGTGTGCCTCCCGCCCCTTCGCGCCACAAAAAACCCACCCCAGTAAGTCCGACTTATTTTAAAGATGGAAGTTGCTGTTATCTCCTGCTGTGTGTAGGAGAAGCAGCACGATCAAAACGGCCCACTTCCTTTCAGAAGAGGAAGTAATGAGGGACAAACGTGCAGGCAGAGAAGCAACGGTAAGCAAACATGATTTTTCCCTGTGTGATGACACTCTAAATGCAATCTGCAGGTCCCAAGATTTCCTTTCATGTTAAGCCCTGCAGCCTCCCTTACAAACAATAAACTGCTTTTTTTTTAACTTTGGAAGAATTTACAAAGCCAAATGAGAGACCACTTGTGGAGCTAATTGGCAAAACCGAAAGGAAAATCTCAGGTATATGCTCGTATACATGATTCTGTAAAATCATAACCTTTGATTAAAATTTCCACGGGGTATCTTGAAATTCAGGATAACACTTGATGAGGTGGATTAATCCATTAAACCTTATGCCATAATAGATATTGGTTTGTAAGGTGCTTCAAGAAACTGTTGATGTTTACTAAAAGGAAAAGGAAGGCTATGGGTGAGTTTAGGCAAGCAGTTTTACAGGGAAACAGCACCAAGCAGTGAAAAACTCTTCATATTTGTTCACCATTACTTGTTTTTACAAATGTACCCATGTAAGAATCACAGGAAAGAGCAAGCCTATGCTTGTTTACTCAGAAGTTAGCCCACTGAATTCAATTATAATTACGCCCACGCAAGTGTGTATAAGACTGCAGCCTATGCTTACTTATTTGGGAGTTAAGTATCATTGATCCCAACAGCATATTACTTCTCAATAAAGATGGGAAGGATTGCACTGTGTTTTTTTTTAAGTGGAAGAATTTATTGTGTCTAGGGCTGGATCTACCCCAAGCAGGATATGACACTTTGAAAACGGTTTGAAAACTGTATATGGAGTGTGTCCTGGGCCCCAACAGTTATCACTACTGTTTTAAAGCAGTAGTGTAGGTCCTGCCTATTTTTCTGTTTCACCACATGAGGGCATATTTATAAGAACCTCAGAAGAATAGCAGTTTCCTCTTCATATTGATTCTTACCATGTTAAAATAAAATTAAACTGTAACTTTTGAATGACTATCATTATCTTCCTTTAGATACTCTAAAATAATGTAAAGTCAGCTACCCCTGGCTAATCATTAGTTTCTGCATTGTTTTTGTGATTCCTCAGTTGGTTCCTGTATCACATCTGGACCCAAAAACAGACTAGAGGAAAAAGGATTAGCTTAACATATCATTTTATTCTTAGGAGCCTCTCAGAACTGCCTGTACAACAACCTACAGGCCTTTGGAACTGCCTATGTCATGTGACTTTAGGAAAAGTCCACAAACTATTAGCTCCTTAATACTAATGGAGTGTCCCTAAATTATAAACACTATAATTACAGAACTATTTGTGCCTCACTCAGGCCTAAGAGGAATCCTAGAATGCTCAACTGAGCTCTGAGTCCAAAGTAGAATCCTTAAAATGGCCACAAAATATTCTCATTTTTGTCTCTGATTTACAGAAGGTCCTAGAAGCAACTGTTACATTCCTGTATATATGACTATTACCTGATTGTCGCAATTATTTGTGATTAATCTGTACCCAATGACCAAACACCTCTGTGTTCCAACCGTGTGTTTGTGGGCAGAAGCTGGTATTCTTAGCTTGACCCAAGAGCATTATACTGACCTGAAAAGGTTTCTATAGTGATTTATGGGACCTGTTAGTGCTCCTGGTTGGGAAAATACATATAGGTAAGCTTCAATGTCTTCTGCTGTAAGCCTACAGCCTTTCTTTCCAATTCCACTGGACTGGCTGGTAAAGAGGTTTTTCAAAGTCTATGCCAAAAATATAAACAAATAAATAAAATATATTAAAAGATGCCCAAAATCACTAGGCAGCTCTCAGCCATAAGCACTGTCATCTTCTCAAATTGAGTAGCAAATGCTTGCATTTATATTGATTGTTCTCATTCCTTCTATTTCCCATTTTCAGGCTTGAGTGCTGATACTAATGTAACTAAAACAACACCCACACACACGAGAGAGGTATTAGCGCACTCAACAGAACCCCGTGATTTGCCAAAGCATGTCAATTAAAACAAAGGATTTTTTTTTTAAAAAAACCCAACAAAATTGATAGAAACATATGTGTCTCACTCTGCTATGAAATAGTTCGAATGTGTTAGGGCTCCAGCAACAGAGAAGGATTCATTCTGTTTCCTTTCAGTGTCAAGGACTGAGTTGCCTGTGAGAGGTTCCTCCCTCTGCAGCTTGGAGGAGAGACAGAGAAAGCCTTCTCACTGGTTCCCAGTTGAAGCACGTTGTAAGGTTAGCAGAATGATCCCTGCCTTGCAAAGTGGGTGGTGCCTAGGCATGCAACTTGACAGGTTCATCTCCTCCAAGCTTGGTGCCCAGGGTCCAAGCACCTTGCAAGTTTGACAGAACACTCCTCAGCCTTGCAAAATGGTCAGAGCCAGAGCCTCACATTCTTTCAACTGACGTTGGAACTAATGTATCAGCTCAGCGTTAATTCACTCTCCCTACAATAAGGACCTGTTCAAACATGCATGGAGGGGTGGATAGGCAGGGGAACCACAAAGCACGGAGCAGGATGCTACCCATTACAAGGGGGGCCACCACTTGAACATGAAGCAAGCAGTGCTGCATGGTTCTCCAACCTATCTCCCCTCCATGGATAAATCCCATACCTCTGCATATTCCAACCTCCTCCTGTGCCCCGAATAGGCATCCAGCAGCAACTCCAATGGGAAAAATGAGGAAAAAATGCCAGTGGCCATAAAGAAACTCTGGAAATGGCGGTCACTTTTGCCAGCAGACTCTATGGTTGCTTTTTCACTTTTCCATGCCCATCAGACAACAGGGGAACTGCAGTGGACGTCCACTAACCATCTTGCAGAAGATGGTTAGCAGGTGTGGCTCATCGGCTCACCGGGGGGAGGGAATTCTCCCCTATACAACTTGCTAAGCCACTGCGGATCACATATTTAAGCGATCCACAGTGACTTGGCATGTCATCTGAACAGGCCCTAAATTTAATTTGTAAGAGGGACTGTATAAGTCAGTATCTCTTTAGAGCTGTAGCAGTGAGATTTGGTATCAGACAACTAAAGCACAGAGCTTCAACCTTGTATGGAAATTGCCTTATAATTTGCATGTTATGGCTAGCATTTTGGCCCAGTTCACAGTTCCACACGGAGCTTTGGGGCTATGGTAACAAAAACATAATCCATCAGAACCCACACATGTACATATAAGGAAGGGGACATAGCATGAAGCAAGTTTCACTGAAAGCACATCCTAAAGGAGTGGAGAAGTGGCCAATTAGCTATTAGAGACAATTGTACATGTTGGCTTTGCAAATATGCATAAAAACATAGGAAGATAGGGACATTTTCACAATGTACATATCACACAAGAGGACTCTGAACATGCAGAGAATGTGACTTCACCATCAAGTCTATTTTTCTCTCCCCTACTGAGTATGTGTTGTCGTTGAACTGTGGGTTGTTGTTGAAAGGTGGCTTATCATGTTGTCTCAACCTAGCTGCACTAACAAACCATGGTTTGTTAACCACGAATAACTCAGCAACAAACAATGAATTCTCTTCATGGGTTGTTTATGTTTAATAACCCATGGTTTGTTAGTGTGGCTGGGTTCTCATGATTCAGCACAGCTATATATTTTTTCAAGTACCTAAAATATTTAACATGACTGCACAGTCTCATGTATCATTCTTATAAATTTTGTTAAAATTGCCAAGGTTATCTGACTCAGTGGTAGATCTGTTTGCCCTCATTTATTTATTTTTATATTATTAAATGGGTGACTCCACTGTCAAAGAAAAAAATGTAAAATAATAAGGGCCATTCCACAAATGATACAGGGCAAACAAGTCTACCACTAAATCTACCAATACATCTCCCTAACAAACATACGTGTGTGATACACACGTTCATTGCATTAAGAGTGTCTATATCTTTAAAATGACAAAATATCTTCTATAAGAAGAGATTCATTTTGAATAGCTTAGCCTAATTAGGTTTGCCATATCTAATCTTCCTAAGGGCATGTTGCTATAATGCAAGCCTTACTTCCATTATTTGTGTACAGGTGTGCATGCTGTTAATGCATAGGCTGACCATCTGAAAAGGACGACAGGGCTCATGTAACTTTAACAGTTCTAGAAAAAAGGAAATTTCAGCCAGTGTCATTTGTATGCAATTAGTTCCTGATGAAATTCCCTCTTCATCACAACAGTTAAAGGTGCAGGCACAATACTAGAGTGACCATATACAAAAGAAGGCAGGGCCCCTGCAACTTTAACTGTTGTGATGAAGAGGGAATTTCACCAGGAACTAATTGCATACAAATGACCCTGGCTGAAATTCCCTTTTCTCTACAACTGTTAAAGTTACATGAGCTCTGTCCTCCTTTTCAGATGGTCAGCCTGTTAATGCAGGACTGAAAGCAGAAAAGAGACTTTTAAAAGGACATATACTTCAGCCTTCAAAGATTACATTTGAATTAGGTGTGAAAAATCTGACCAGTGTGCATCACTTGTGAAAATGGCCTAACAGTTTGATTCTTTGCACGTTTATTTAAAAGTATGAAGGGCAGAACACAGCTGGCGAAGCATTGCTGGGAAGGCCCTGATGTGGAGTCACTTTGTTTTTCCTTTCTCCCTAATCTCTCCATCCTGCTATATACAAAATGTTCCTGCAAGCCAGCTAACGATTTCTCCATCCAACAACATTGTTGCAGTAATGATGTAGTTATGTTGCATTCTCATTCTGTGCTCCATTGTGCTATCCTATGACATACGATTATGTGTGTGTGTTCTACTGTGTGGAAACCTGCTGTGTCTTCTTAAACAGCATGGCTAGAGATCTATATAAGCCAAGCTAACAAACAATAAACAACCTTCCTGCCTAGAACATCTCGGTGTGTGTGTCTTCACTCCTTCAAAAGTATGCACCACAATTCAATGGAGCTTACTCCCAAATTAATGTGCATAGGAATGGGCTGCATTTGTACAACTGATGTACACATGCTACAAAGACTTTCACATTGATCTTTCTTAACGCCACTAAAATAATCTAGTAAATGCTGAAGCATTAGAAGTATACCTTTCAATTCTGCATGGCAAGTTTTTCCATCAGTGATACATGTAACATGTTCTCTTTCTAGGCACACTCACCTTAAAATCATTTATTGTAAACATAAGTTCAGGAAACCATGGCATTTGGAAGAAGTAGTAGTAGGCGGATTTAATCATTTGTGATGGATGTCGTAGAATGTATTCTTGAAAAGAAAAACATGAATTCAAAATGAAAAGCTGACAATTATCATAGATTATTGTAATCTTTCATAACTAGGAATTATTTAAATTACAGTTGCAATCTTATGCATATTTAGTCAGAGGTAAGTCACATCATGTTCAATCAATAAGTGCATTTAGAATTACAGTCTTAAATTGCTTCATAAACATAGGCCTCATCTACAAGAATTCGCCTTTACGCCTGGTTAGGCGATTATGCGCATATTTGCAGAAGCGCATTTACGCCTAATACCTCTGTACAAGAGGCGGCGAAGTGCTTTACTGGACGACCAAAACGTGATTTAAACTGTTGACATGCGGAGAATCGCTTGTTCACATAGTCAAAATGCGCTTTAACGGCCAGAGCAAAATAAAACTCGCTATTTAACGCGCATTCGATAATGCGCATAATCGGAGAGAAAACGCGCCTCTACGCCCGATTTGCGCTCTGTTCTTGTAGAGGTAAATTTTTTAATGCGCCTTGAAAAAGCTTTAAATGCCTCTTGTAGAGGCAGTCATAGTCTTAAAAAAGAAAGGGGGGGTGGACAGCTGAGCTTTGTGTCAAAGTGATTTGCTTTGATCTAGCAAATTCAACTCTTGTACAGGACCACTGTTCAGGAATTCACCATGAAGACAAAAGTAGCCAGGAGGACACAAGCAGAGTCAAAGCAGGAAAACAAGAGATACCAACCCTTAAACTGGATGTGTCCTGCTCCAAGCAGATAAGTTAGCAGACATGCTAATTCCTTCTCCATCCTGCTACTGGTGCAAATACCCTGCTTTTTAATTCATAACTATACAGGGGCATTCTATAGGCCAGGGTAACTAAGTGAGCTTGATGACTGCATTCTTGCACCTTTCCCTAAGCATACTGGGCTTTTTTCTTTTTTCTTTTACATTATTCAATTGCACCAGAATGTGGAGGCCAACTCTAGGGTGACCATATAGAAAGGAGGACAGGGCTCCTATATCTATAACAGTTGTATAGAAAAGGGAATTTCAGCAAGTGTCATTCGTATGCATGCAGCACCTGGTGAAGTTCCCTCTTCATCACAAGAGTTAAAACTGCAGGAGCCCTACCCTCTTTTGGATCTGATCAAGATGACAGGGCTCCTGCAGAATTCTATGCAACTGTTAAAGATACAGGAGCCTTGTCCTCCTTTCCATATGGTCACCCTACTATATGAACCTGATGAAACAGCAGAGCCTGAAAAGTTAATAATATGCATTCTCAAGTTAAGATTGACTTCTAGCCAAATTCCTCCAATTCTGATTTTGCCTCCATTTTCTTTTTCTTATAGAGAACTTTGTGCATTATACCTGGGGTCAGGGACCAAGTGATGGAAGGGGCAAGGATGGATACACTTCACTGGGATCCAGGGAGCCCACTTATCAATCGCCCCAAACATATCACCAAAAACAGAGGACAAAAGAGGGCAGTGATTTGCATAGGAATCCCATATGTTAATTTATATGTATATATACACATTTAGAAATTGTAATTATAATTTCAATAGAAGTACAGTACATCTCACTATAGTGTGGAAGCCTGTGACTATGAGGTTCATCAGACAAGTGTTTTATCGCACGCTAGCTACTGCCCACTTACGGATGTTCGTGCATCATTTAGACAATGTCCACCTCCTGCGCGCTTCCTGTTCCTTCCGCTTGTTTTTCTGTCACAAAATAGACCCCAAAATTTGATTTTTATTTTAAACAGAATGTGCTGTGATCTCCTGCTGTATGCAGGAAAAGCGGCGCTATTAAAATGGCCCCTGAATGGGCCACATGGTCTTTGTTTACTTCCTCTTTTCTCTATGGGCAGAAGAGGAAGTAATGAGGGAAAAACGTGGGAGTGGAGAAGTGATGGTAAGGTGTGATAATGCTCCAAGTGACCTGCCTGCCCGTTCAGTCTGCTGCCCAGGTGCCAACTGTTCATGGGCCACAGTTCTAATGCTTCTTTATCTTGAAACTGGAATTGGCGACCTTCAAATAGCGGATGCCTACAAACAGAGGTCAGTTCTCTGGAAGCCCTTCAAATAGAGGACTGACCTCTGTATAGAGGACATATAGCCACCCTAGCCCTTAGCCTGGACTGCAAGCGTATTACCATGAGGAGGAAAATGAGCTAATTCCTAGATTGTACTTGAAATGTTTATGCAAACTTTTTTATGTGGATTATCAAGATTTGTTGAGATTTTCTAGAGCTAGTCAGAAGCAGAGTTAGAACAGAAACAGTGAGCGACTGGCCCAGGCCCTTTTCTGGAGTAAATAGAGAGTGCTTGTATAAATAACTCTAGGATATGTAATTTGGGAGACAGAAAGATGAGTGCCTCCCTGTGTGCTATGTTCAGATTCCCTTAGTCCTTGCAGCCATTTCCTATGGATGGGCAGGAGAAGCCAACAGGTTATGGCAGTGGACTGCCAGCAGGAAGGAGGGATAACAGCCATAATAATCCGGGCCATCATGATCCCAAGGACAGTCCAGTGCTACTGATAGAATTGACAGGCTGCAGAACACATGTGAGTAAAGGAGCTAGGCCTTGGGGCCTGGACTGGAAGCACTGCAAGTAGATTGTACTTGAGACTCATTTGGGAACATAAGATGCTTGTGATGTATATGAAGCTAAATTATCCTGCTACGGATATGGAGCCCATTATCTTTTGTAAGCTGTCTTGAGAGTGGTTTGCTCTGAAAGGTAGCATAAAAGTACTTTAAAGAAATAAAATCCCAGTGACAGGGAAGTATGTCTAAACGGCATTTGTTAGTGCATTCATTTATTTAATATCTATCTATCTATCTATCTATCTATCTATCTATCTATCATCTATCATCTATCATCTATCTATCTATCATATTGCAATCTATCTATCCCATATTGCAATGTTTAGTTTTAAATACAACTCAGGCAGCCAGAAATGTGAGGAACTTAAACACAGAGAAGCTAAAGGACACCAATCTTCCATTTAAAAAAACCCACCAACAATCTGGGCCTTTTGTCATTTGTTCAAGGAAAGTGGGGGTGGGCAGGACCTGCATTCCAAGTTTGCACCAGACCCAGAGAAATGCTCCTTGGGCACTGCTAGAGGTCCTGCATATTTGAGCCTCCATTCCAGCCATGGCCTTTTTGAACTAATGGCTGGCTGGGGGATGCTGGGAGTTGTAGTCAATATATCTGGAGGGCACCAGGCTGGGGAAGGCTGAATTAGAGTGTTGGCTTAGGACTTGAAAGGCCTAGGTTTAAATACCCAGTGAGCTATGAAGCTCTCTAAGTGACCTTGGGTCAGTCACTTTGTTTCATCTAATCCACCTCACAGGGATGTTGTGAGACTGAACAGGGTGGAGAGAAAGAATGAGCCATGTATACCACCTTGAAGGAAAAGCATCATCATCATCATCACAACAGTAGTACTTGACATTAAAATTATTATTTTCTTAAACTGGCATCACACATCTACTAAACACGAGAATGCTACAGATGCTTGGAATGTTGGATTCCATCCCCCAAACTCACCTGTAAAAACAGAGGGATGTGGAAAATTCACAACAATCAGCTTTGTCACCATTTCTGGGTAACAAATTGCAGCCAGCCAAGCAATCATTCCACCCCAGTCGTGTCCAATCAGCACACACTTGCTATATCCTGTTGTTTAAAAATAGATTTTTGACAGTCGTTTACCAACAGTTACATCCAAATAAATTATCACATCAAAGGAAATGACAGTAGATGTTGCAGTATGTTTGCTAGCAATATCTCGACTTCACTTGTTCCCACCCTTGGCGAATGATTTACACCACCACAGTTAAAGTGATAACTTCTATTAATAACCCCTTTTTTAAGAATCATAGCTGACAACACAACAACAAGGTATGGAATTTAAAGTGAGAGATTTCTAATTGATCCAGACTTTCTCCCTTTCTCTTGTGTAGCTGGAGTTTCTTTAGTTATAAACCTGCTTAGAAGGCACGTATTTAAAGTGACTTACAACAAAAGGTGAGGGGGGAACACTACAAGAATATGAAGTCAATAAAAGCAAGATTTTAAAAAGAAAAGTCACTCTAGGGAGAAATCCAAAAGGCCTGAAGGAAAAAAGGAAGATTTTACAGCCCTTTAGAAATGCAACCAAAGAGCAACAATTTCCAAGTTCTAGAGGGAGGTCATTCAGCAGTATTGGAGCCACAACAATAAAGGCCCTGCCTCGAGAGACAGATGCTCATATTGCATGAATAAATGGTAACTGAAGCAGGGATTGTTTGATGAATGAAGATGGCAGGAGAATTGGTATCGAGAGAGATGGCCCAACCCTAAAATAGGGATGCAGCCTGCACAGAAAGCCAAGGCTGCAAACCTGTGTTGAAAGGAAAAAAACACTACCACAGTAGAATTAACCTCTCCAGAGTTCTTTTGCCTTACTGTAGGACATGATTTTTTTTTGCAAGGCCTGATGCCCAAGTTGAGATAACTGAAAGTCACCCACCCTCTTTCATGGCATTCAAAACATGCTATCTCCATCTACCTAATGATAGGGCCCAACTTGAATCTCAGGGCTTTCCGATGTATGCTCACAATCTCACTATTGAGAAAATTCTATGAGTTCAATCCAAAGATACCTGCAGGTGAAAGAGCAAAGAATCTCTCAACTAATTCCAAATTCCCATGCATGGTTTGGATGTGTTTTGTGACCATCAACCCATCCCGTGCGACATGGCCAAAGGGGAAACTGAAGTGAGTCACAAAACAGCCTGACGTCTAGCTTAGGCCAAGGGATCTGTTGTTCAAAGTAAATAAATAAATAAAAATCCATTTGTGGAAGCCTAATATAATTGTTTCAAAACCAGTCATGCTAGGACTGCAGGCAGGCATTTCGTGGAGATGCATGTTTGCATCCAGATCCAGGTGTGAATAGCAATTGTGACAGATAATAGAGGGGGGCAGTGATCAGTCTCAACTCCTCGCTACTTCCCCTATTTGTTATGCACCAGAGCATCCTGCACCAATTTCAATCTCTGACCGGAAATCATTTTTCCACGTGCAGTTGGATCCAGTGTGATTTTCCCACGTGCAGTTGGATCCAGTGTGATTTGTGCATGTGGAATAGCTGTTCCTGACCATGTGCCCAGAGTCCCTATTGCATGCATAGTCCACATGCTGAATTCACTAAGTTCAACATGGCCTTGTTGGCTGGGGATGAACTGGGGAAAGGTTGGAGAAAGCTGAATTAGTTGTTCTATACTCTCAACTGCTTAGTCATTTGTTATCTTCCAGAAGGGACACAATGGGTTGTATCCAATCTTAGTCTAACTGAAATCTCATTCATTTCAGTGGATCTCTGGCTATTGGATGGTATAGAAATTAAATAAATAAACACTGGATACAACCCAATATTGTGATAGCCTATTGTGGCTTCTCTGAAAAGGTAGAACTCTCTTCCCCTGCAGACTTGCAAATCTCTGTGGCACCCGGGCATCCTGATGCACTATTATCCTAATATGGAATAAGACTTGCTTGAGTGGCTTTTAGTAGGTTGGAGTGTAACAGTATTGGATAAGACCATATTCTAAGGTGTCAGAACTGGCCTCATCACAGAGCTTCCCACACAAGTGATTTATTGTTGGCTCCTGACCGGTCACTCACTTTGCGGGTCCTTTTCGTGACATTTTATAAAACCCTGAAAATGCAGTAATAAATGGAAAACGTGCGATAAAACAGCACCATCTGCTGGCGGTAGAATTAAAACATACAGGAAAACAAGGGGAGGAGAGTGTGTATTGTGCTGATCGTTAAACCTGTGAAGACTCCAAAAGACAAAGCTCCGGTAAGGCTGCAGGATTTCTGCTGAATGTGGAGAAGCCCATAGTTGACTCCAGACTGTCGCACTGATACTTAGAGCCACTGAGGATCAGCAGGAATTAAGAATTATGGCAGACCTGGATCTGCAGACACAAGCAATAGGCAAGGAATCCTAGGCACTGCAAGTGGGCTAAATGAGGTACCTAGTAGACCAGGAATAGATATAAGCCAGGGGTGAATAAACAGTAGCGGTTCTGATCATTGAGAAGTGTGGAGAGGCTGGAATAAGCTAGGGGCAGGGACAGAAATGAAGGTGTCGATGCTGCTCAAGCCACATGGCTGGACACTGGAGAGCTGATAGAACAAAGATGCCATTTTTAATATTTTATCTTAAGGACTATTCGCAACAAGCTCTGGTTTTAGATCTGTTGGCCAGGCAGATAAAAATACTAAAGATAGAAATACTCAGTACCTCTGTTTACCATGGATGTAATACTTTTATAAGTTTAATTTTTACCACAAGTGCAATACTCACAAAACATTTATTTTATTTTATTTTATTTGTAGCCTGCCTTTCTACCAAGAAAAATGGTACTCCAGGTGGCTTACAGTTATAAATAAAACTTGATCAAAACATTAATAAAACAAATGTAACAAAACACAATTAAAAACACAATAAAAGAATAAAAACATCATCCAACCCAACAGAACCCACTTGCACGTCAAAGGCCGGCTTGAACAAAAAGCTCTTTGCCTGCTGGCAGAAAGACAGCAGAGAGGGAGCGAAACTAGTCTCCCTCAGCAGGGAGTTCCACAACCTTGGAGCAGCCATCGAGAAGGCCCCCTTTTGTGTTCCCACTAAACACGCCTCTAAAGGCAACAGTCTCAAAAGAAAGGGCTCTCAGGAAGATCTTTAGATCTGGGCAGGCTTGTATGAGAGAAGGTGGTCTTTCAGGTAGCCTGGTACCAAGCCATATAGGGATGTATAGGACATAACCAGCAAGTTGAATTTTGCCTGGAAACACAACAGTTAGTCCGTGATGTTGTTGTAACAAGAGAGTCATGTGCTCCCTGTAACTGGCCTCTGTTAACAGTCTGGCTGCAACATTGTCGAGCAGTTGAAGATTCTGAACAATTTTTGAAGGCAGCCCTACACAGAGTGTGTGAACAGTAGTCCAAATGGGATGTAACTAAGGCACGTGTGATTGTAGCCAGATTAGATGTCTCTAAGAACAGGTGGATTTGGCCTCAGCTGCGCAAAGGCACTGCTGACAAGCACTGAAACCTGGACTTCTGGGTTCAAGGCAGGAGTAGATCCAAACTGTGAACCTGAGTCTTCAGGGGGAGTGTAACCCTACCCAGCACAGGTTGAATCCCTAACCCCTGATCTGCCTTTTTAATCCAAGATGACCTCTATGTTGTCAGGATTAAGCTTCAATGTGTTTTCCCTCATCCAGATACTGGTTTAAATATAGAACACTTCCATGGAATTAGATGGAAAGGACAGATAATGTTGGGTGTCGTCAGCATATCGGTGGCACAGAACCCTAAAACTCCAAACAATCTCTCCTAGCAGTTTCATGTATACGTCAAATAGCATGGGAAAATAAGATGGCCAATGGCCACAGTATTGAATAGGAATCCCCCAGCACCATTTTCTGAAATCGCCCCTTCAAGAAGCCTCCCAGTCCCATCAGATACCCCAGAAGGATACTATGCTCAATGGTATCAAAAGCTGCCAAGAGGTCAAATAGAATCAACATATGCCCCTGTCCAGTTCCCAGCAGAGATTGAGGGATTGCACACCAACACGACAAAGCTGTCTCTGTCTCATAACCAGGCCTGAAGCCAGATTTTGGCCAGTTCCTCCTCCTTTCCCCTGCAGCCCCTTCCCCTCATTCCCAGGATCCAGTGCTGACTCCAGGTTTTGGGGAGCCTTTCGGCAAAACACCCTCAGTGGGTTTCCTCTCTCAGTGAGTCTACCCTCTCACCACCATTGTCGCTCCTCAACCTCTTTCTCAGCATGGCTACCCCTTGTTTGCTTGACAGGCAGAGAGTCAGTGAGCAAGTAGGCCGTGGCATCTACTGCTCCTCCTCCTCCTCACCGTTTCCATTGTCTGGGCCAGAGCGAGAGGCAGGTGAACAAGCAGGTAGCAATGGTGAAGAGGAAGCACTAGTCCAGTAGGCTCTTGGCAGTGGGCCCCTGCTGGGGTGTGGGCTGTTGGCAGGAGCCTGACCTTACTACCCTTGATGCCGGCCCTGTCCGAATCCAACCCCTTCCATGCAACTCTCAGCAGGTGAGCACTGCATGTGCTGACACTTTCATTCCGAATCAGGAACAGAACTTGTTAAATAGATCAAAGATCACAGCTTTAGAAAAACCAAGTGCATTTGCCTAAATTAGATTTAAAGTGAGAAAAATATCACATGCTACAAATGCACATACGAACAGGACTTTTGTTCAAGGAAAAAAAAGGACTTTTTGTTAAAGGGAAAAATATTATCATCAGAAAGGGAATAGCTACAGTAGGTGATAATAGCTAGATGGTAAATTCAGAATTATTATGGGCTGGGTAACACAGCTGCTATTTACACACCAAGAGACTCCAAGATATCCTTTATATCTGTAATCAGGCAGTCTAGCTTGTAATTCTCACGGTGGCCAGGAGCATCTGTTTCTCCATAACCTCTCAAATCCAAGGCCACAACACGGTATTCACTCTTAAATTCCCGCATTTGATGACGCCAGGAGTACCTAGTAAACAAGAAGATAGTTTTACTTCATAGTATTTAAGATTTATAAACTGGATTGTTTTTTCTACCTTTGAAAAAGCAGCTCACGCAGGAAACACAAAACTAAAGACAACAGAAGCATAATTGCCAGTAAATAACATTTAAAAGGAACATAAAAATAGGTATAGCAAATCAAAGCACATTTCAGAAAAAGATCCATTCAAAAAGCAAAGGTTGTCCATAAGAAAAAAGGGCTCAAGTTACAGGAAGCCAGATTCCGGCTGGACATCAGGAAAAACTTCCTGACTGTTAGAGCAATACGACAATGGAACCAATTACCTAGGGAGGTGGTGGGTTCTCCCACATTAGAGGCATTCAAGAGGCAGCTGGACAACCATCTGTCAGGGATGCATTAAGGTAGATTCCTGCATTGAGCAGGGGGTTGGACTTGATGGCCTTATAGGCCCCTTCCAACTCTACTATTCTATGATTCTATAATATTAGTGAATGGATTAGGCTAACTCAGCTTCATTAGGCTAACTCATTTTTTTTTTTTGTGACCTTTGAGTTGGCCTGATAAAGGTATTACAACAATATGGCTTTTGGGGCTGTTGACACAACACGTTAGCCCACACTCAGTGACTGAGGATTGTTTTGAACCATGGGTTATCCTGTCGTCTGAACACAGCCAGGGGGGCTTGTTAACATGCAGTTGGTTAATTTTCTTGAACATGCCACCTTGAGAACTCATGGTTTGTTGTTGGGTTGTTCACGGTGGCTAACAAGCCACATTGCATGGTTAACAAGCTATCCTAGCTGCATTCAGACAACGTGATAAAACAATGTGTTGTGCTCAGACAACACGCCAACAAATGGCCCAACAAACAACCCACAATTCAAAACAACCCACATTCAACCAGGTGTGCCTACTGTGTTTTGTGAACAGCCCCAGATTAAAGCATAAATGCTGCTGGCATGAAATCTCCTTCACACACTTCCCTAATGATTGCCAGAGCAAACGTAGCATAGAATTGGGAACAATATGGATCCATATTTGTAATAATGAATTCAATGAAATCCCACAAAATGGTATTGTTTAATGAACTGTTGTTTTTATAAAGCCAATAAAATATTTTCAAAATATGGATCCTGGTGGACAAGACCAAAAGTACTAAAGAAAAATTGGTACATTCACAACACCAACAAAAAAAGGCATCACTTTTCTTCATATTCTTTTTCAGTACAGATGCTGGGAGACCATCCTTTGCTAAGCTGATGGATTAGTAATAGTCCAGGATGATCAACTGAAGTTTCATCAACAGGAACTAATGGCAGGAGATAGTCCTCTGTTATGTGAGACTCTCTCTCCAGATTTAATTTGCAATTTTGAATTTGGAGATAGAGGAGAGAGCGGTGAGTTGGCCAAAGGTAAAGCACATTGGGGCACGAAGCTTAGGAATCTGAAGTAGGGTTGGCAGAATTGCTGCTACCTGTAGGAGTGCTGATTTGCTTTCAATATGCTCTGTCTTTATATTTGGAAATAAAACAAATTGCAAAGACGGAGTAAGACGTCATTGCTATATCATCCAAAGGAAAAGACTTCATTTCTGTACTAGAGTTAACACAGCTACTTCAGTGAGGACTCAGCAATTGCTGTACCTCTAAGCTTTTCTTTTATCCTGAAGAGTCCTTCTGCCATAATTTGGTGGAGGGGTTTCTATTCAGCTGGAATGATACCTTTTGAAGGAGGACATTTCTGGGCCATCGCCTCCCCATCACTAAGCCATTTTTCATGAGATTTGTGTGAGCATACACAGGAATGTGGCTAAGTGCTAAGGTATCTCTATTAAAGGGTTAATGTATGCCCTGGCGTCTTTAAACAGGGTACTGAATTGACTGCAGTAATATAAAAAGAAAGCTTTCTTCTTATTCATCATCTTTCTTTCTTTAACAAACAGCAGCAAACAAACAAAGGACTATTTGGAGCAGAAAAAAATTAAACCTCAAGAATTGTCTGATGGATAAGGTTTAAATCTTTTTCAGGAGGGAAAACAACAGGATAACATGTTCACTCTGTAAGCAAAAGTAGACATGTAACAAATTAACTCCAACACTGATATTTTACAATTTCATCTCCATGCTATACTTATCGATATGTCCTTATTCAGACAACCTCAGCTATCTTTTTTCAATGAAAATTAACAATGATTTGGTAGCACCATATATTTTTTACCAGTTGTATACCTGGGTAAAACCTGCTAGAAATGCATTATATAATTGGAAATCTAATGAGGAAATAAATTTAATAAGCAAAAGGTGCCTGAGATAGAATAGCATTCATTCGTATATATTATTTAAGACATTTATTTCCTGCTCTTCAGCTCGAAGGATCCCCCGAGTGGCTTACTTATCATTAAAAGAAAGACAGTCCCAGCCCTGAGGCTTACAATCTAAAAAGAATACAAAAGGGAAAAAAGGATTGGAAGGGAGAAGAAAAACAAGAAAACTCAGGCATCAATTTTTAATGTAATAAGGAGCTTAAACTTTTTTCCTGTCTAAACATGCGTTGGATTGCGCCTTAAATGGTTTAAAATATGTTAAAAGGGCTTGGGATTTATTTTAAGCAAAAGTGTTTGAAGAGGTCTTGCATACCTCTCTCCACATCCTATTTACCTTTCTGTATTTTAAACCCTGAATAAATTATTGGATATAGGTTTTTATACTGCTCATGTATGTGGTATTTTACGCAAAGCCTAGAGAGGTAGGCATGTTTAATCTGTTGCGGCAAAAACAACAAAAAGAGTCTTGCGGCACCTTAAAAACTAACACATTTATTATGGCGTATAAGCTTTCTGTAGTCCATAAAAGCTTATGCCATAATACATTTGTAATGCAAAGCCCTTTATGACAGACCACTTAGATATTCTTTATTTATGCAGCTCTCAGTGGGAAACTCTGAATCTTTCTCCCATCTAAACACCGACTATGCTGAAACTTTATTAGCTTTAACAACAGGAAAGCATCATGGTACCTCAGACAATCCTCTAAATCTCAGGCCTGTGGGCCAAACCTAGTCCTCTGAGGTGCTCCACATGGCCGTGCCTCTTTCCCCTGGCCCCTCCCCTTTCCCCCGGCCCCTCCCCCTTTCCTCTAACCACCAGTCACTGGCACTTTCCCAATTTTTGCAGTTTTCCTCTTCTTTTAAGACTTAATTAAAAGGTGGCCTCAGTGGCACGGAGTGCCTTCTACCAACTTCGGTTGGTGGCCCAGCTACGTCCCTATCTGGACAGGGATAACCTGGCTTCAGTTGTCCATGCTCTGGTAACCTCCAAGTTAGATTACTGCGATGCACTCTACGTGGGGCTGCCTTTGAAGGTGGTTCGGAAGCTGCAGCTTGTGCAAAATGCAGCAGCCAGATTGATAACTGGAACCAGTAGGTTCGAACATATAAGACCTACTCTGGCCCGCTTGCATTGGCTGCCTGTATGTTTCCGAGCCCGGTTCAAGGTGCTGGTTTTAACCTATAAAGCCTTACACGGCTTGGGACCACAATACCTGATGGAACGCCTTTCCCAACATGAACCTACCTGAACACTATGTTCAACAACTAAGGCCCTCCTCCGAGTGCCTCCTCCGAGGGAAGCTCGGAGGTCGGCAACAAGAGAGAGGGCCTTCTCTGTGGTGGCTCCCCAATTGTGGAACGATCTCCCCGACAAGGCCCGCCTGGCGCCAACATTGTTATCTTTTCGGCGCCAGGTCAAGACTTTCCTCTTCTCTCAGGCATTTGGCAATATCTGAGGAGCCTGGGTTTGTTTTGTTTTTGTAGTTTTTTGAAGTGTTGAAGTGGTTTTCAAATGTACAGATTGTGTGTATGTTGTATGTTTTTGCTGTTTTAATTTTTGTATATTGTTTTTAATTGTTTTTAATCCTATGTAAACCACCCAGAGAGCTTCGGCTATGGGGCGGTATACAAATGTAATAAATAAATAAATAATAAATAAATATAATTGCAGTAAAGGCTTTAAGGTAAAATATGCTGATATTTCTTAGTCCTGAGTCCTTCTGTCTTCAGCCCTGCCCACCACTGGAAAGTGGGGCCCTGAGAGCATTTCCAAAACCAAATTCGTCCCTCAGGCTGAAAGAGGTCAGCACCTGCTCTAGATTCTCAAATAATGTTATGCCAAGTTTTTTCAGCCAAACAACAGCCAAACATCTCCCAACCAAAACAATAAAAGGTAAACAGATGGTAAAGCTTTTGGATTTAGAGCACCTTCCCAGCCATAGCAGATTTCTTTTTGAAGATGTGATGGGAATATGGGTCTGCTTTTGACATGCCTGCATCCATCCTTCCATGCAGCTTCACAACGTTCTAGCAAGCACTGGATACTTGGAGGAAATCAAATTATATACTGGAAAAATTGCTACCTTGTTGGTACCATGATAAATAGAAGAATATTCTAGAATTCCTTGATAAGAGGGATTCAGAACCTCTTTCACCCAGAGGGTCAAATTCCATTTTGGAAAAGCTTCTGGAGGCTGTATTCCAGTAGTGGATGGGGCCAAAGGCAAAAGAGGTGGAGTCAAAACAAAACAAAAATATCATATTTACATTTCCTGTGACACATGTTGGTTACCTCTGGTAACTGCAGAACAAGTAGTGTGTTCAGACCACACACTAAGCTATGATGGTTAAGCATTTTGAGCTAAACATTATGGCTTAGCGTGTCGTTTGAACCATGCTTTAGTGTGTCATGTGAACCATTCCTAAGTATGGTGTCTACATAACCACAGTTTAAACAAGCTCACTAACCATTTGCTGCAAAAGGTTTAGCAGCCTAACCATGGCTTAATGTGTTGTCTGAACAGGCCCAAAGTGTACTTTTGTTAACAATTTGAGAGAGGCTAGGTTGGCTCCCAATGCTGTGCTTCTACTGGCAGGCAAATATTTTTTTATTCAAACAGGCCTTTGGCATGCAAGCTAGTCATTGGATTGGGTACTGTTTAATTTCTTTTATTGTTGTGTTTTTAATTGTGTTTTAATTGTTTTATTAATGTTTTAACTAAGTTTATTTTAATCTTAGTTTTACATCTGTTACCCACTTTGAGCACCTTTTTGGGAAAGGGATATAAATCAAATAAAATAATAATAAACCCTGTGCACTAAAGTATTCTGCATATGAAAGAGTCATCCTACAAATATGGGTTTGGATTGGGATGAAGTGTCTCTGGGAATGCGTTCTGCAGTGTGAGCCTCCCCACATGTTGAGATCTGAAGCAGAGGCCCTGCTCAGAGTCCATCATTTTGTGCTGCAAGACTGGCATGTACTGGGATGCCTTCTCTCAGTAGTTGCCCCAACCATGTCGAATGCCCTCCTTTGAGAAGTTTAATTGGCCCCTTCAATAGCTTCTTCTAGGAAACTGACAAAAACGTACTTGTTTCATCATTCAAAGCTGTGGTCGGTGATGGCTACTTTTTACTGCTTTTAATTTTATTTCATTTTGACTTGGCATATGCTGTTATTTTGCTGAATTGATTTTAGCCATGTTATGATGTTTTTATTCTGTAAATCTCTTTGTAAATTTAATTAAAAAGCAGTGTATAATACTGTAAAATAAAAAAGAGCATCCTGTATTACACAGAAGGGAGTTGGGGGCAAACCAGAAGTGTCTATTCTGCAGTTTGGCTACGAAGTTGGGGTCGAATGGTCTACTTTTATCACTAAACAGAGCATATAGGACAGGAGCAAATCCATCAACCCACACACCTTGGCCTGGTTCGCACATACAGTTAACCTATGGTTTATTTAACCCATTGTTTGTCACCCGAGTTTGTCTGGCAGATGATCAAACAAGCAAACCATGATTTGTCTTCTCAATCCCTAGGTTGTTTCCCTCTTCCTTTGCTTGCTCCCTCCCTGTATCTCAAATGCCTCTGAGGTGCTCTAGTTACTGCCATGTAGAGTGGCAGGTTTTTTTACCACTCCTGTCCACTGCCTCTGTAGCCTAGTAGGACAACCCATGAACAACCCACGGGTCTAGCTTCACATATAACATCAACCCGTGTTTTAAACAACCTAGAGTTCACAACTCAACTGCAACCCATGGGTTCTCTTTCTGGGTTTTTCATAATTAGCAAACCATGGTTTGTTAGCACAGCTGGGTTCACACAACACAATAACCCAGAATTCAACAACCCATAAGTTAAATAAACCAAAGCTTTAATCCCCCACCCCCCGCCCACCACAGCAGTCTCTGATGCTGGAAGTGAAGCAGCTGGGAGGGTGGGGGGAGTATTCATGCAGTGGAACACAAGGAAGTAAGGTAAGGGAGGGGAACGTTTTTGCTCCCATCCCCGCTCCATTTGGTGATAAAAGAATCCTCTACCACTGCTTTATAGTTAAACTGCTGAGGGCATGTTTAGCAAACATGCACATGTCTGATTTGGCCCTTCAGCAAGTAGATCAGTTCCTTATTTACTGACAGATGCTTCTGTTTCCTGGAGATACCATATTCAAATAATTCCCAAGCTCAATAATGAAGTGACAAGTTCAAGTGATATGAACAAAAAGAATCCTCTTGTTAAACAAATTCACCATAAATCTTATTAAGAGCATAAGACGTATATAGTACTATCTGGCATGGTGTTTATGCTGTTATCACTGCATCTAGCAGAGACTAGATGGCCTTCAAGCCCCTCCAGTTCTAAGATCCAGGTAGTTCATGGCTAATTAACAATGTGATTTCTATATACACTGAAGGAGGGAATACTGTTGCAACCACACAACATTAAGGTAAAGCCCCAATTTTTAAAGAAAAGTCTTTATTGTAAAAATAAGTGTTCATGATTTATGTTTCAAATTCTCATCAATAGAGATGAAATCTAAATGTCAGTAGTTACAAGGATATATAAATTATAAAGCACCTCGATAATCTGTATTACAGGCAACTTCTTAAGGTGTTTTGGAAGCTTATAAGAAGTGATATATAGATGTAGAAAAAGACTAGAAAACACATTTGGCTTTCTCAATTATCTGGAAAATAAATATTTACCTTTACCTTTGTAATTGTGGTCTTTTTCTACAGTGAAGCCTTACAAAACAAAATCAATATGCCAAAGTCCACTAAAGATGCTAATCTGGTTCATATCACCAAACAGCAGAATTTTTATTCGATTTACAGTTGAAATCCTATGCAGAGTGACCTGGGCATAAATTCCATTATATTTTCTTCTGAATAGACAGACGTATGTAGGGTTGTGCTGTAAAAGTCTTTTAGTTAATGTTACATGGAATTCCATTAGCATTTATGTTCCAGTCGTGTGTGCAGAGTGTACAGTAATAACAGTGATCATGTCTTCATTATCATTACTGACAACAGTTACTATTTTTAGAGTTCTTAAGATGAAGTGAAATAAAAATAAACAACAATAGTAACATGGACTTGCTTATTGATATTCATTATGCAGTACATAGAAATGAAAGCAAATGTGATATACATTTAAATAAGGAAAGCAAGCAGGGAGTTTTACCAGAACTCTGGAAAGCCATGAAGCAGCAGCATGAGTGGTTTACCCCTCTCTCCGGCAGCCACATAGTGAAATCTCAACCCAGAATCCTGGAAGTTAAAAAAACAACCAAAAACAACTTTTGTTTTTATAATCAGGGATAAATATTCAGTTATCTGAGCATTAATGAGAGCTTTGTTCAATTGACAGATTCAATATAGGACTCAACAACTGTCACACTGATTGGTCCAAAAGTACAGGCCTTCTCTGTATCGGTAAGACTGTTAGGGTGCAATCCTATGCTTTCCCCCCTTCCCCCCTCTCAATCCCCTTTCCTTTTATGTCATGTTTTTTATATTGTAAGCCTGTGGCAGGGACTGTCTTAAGAAATATTTTTGTCAGCCGCCCTGAGAGCCTTTTTTGGCGAAAGGGTGGGATAAAAGTGCTATAATAAATAATAAAAAAAATGTTTAGACAGAAAAAAATGTCCTAGCTACGCTAGAGTGACTAGATACAAAAGAGGGCAGGGCTCCTGCAGCTTTAACTGTTGTGATGAAGAAGGAATTTCACTAGGTGCTGCAGGCATGCAAATGACACCTGCTGAAATTCCCTTTTCAATACAACTGCTAAAGATACAGGAGCTCTGTCCTCCTTTCCATATGGTCACCCTACTCATGAGAAGAATAGAGGAAGGGAAACAAACACTAGGGCTGATTGACCACTTTATTGTGACTTTACACAAATCAAGTAAGCAGATGAACAATGGAATCCTACACATGTCTACTCAGGTGTAAGTCCCACTGAGATCAAGGGAGCTTACTCCCAGGTAAAGGGGGATAGGGTTGCAGCGTAAAGGATCTATATGGCTCTTCGTTCCTGGTTTAGGCATAACTGGCAGATTGCAAAGCAACACCTGGAAAAGAGAACTAATTGGAACTGGTAACCAAAATGCTTTGCAAGCTTCTGCCTTCTATCAACAGTAACATATTGTGTGAAATTAAACCAGAGTGTACATACCATAGGTTGGATGTTATATGATCAGTGGTTACTGGACAAGCTTTACACAGTATTTATTTCCTTTCCTTTCATTTCTATACTGCCCAATAGTCAAAGCTCGGTTCACAAAAATTAAAACCACAAGGTACAATATAAAATATGGAACCTTAAAACCACAGTAAAAAAGTACAACCAGAAGAAAACCTAGGAGCAATGGAGAGACTTAAAATACAGATTCAAAATGCAGAGCTAAGAGACTAAGATGCTAAAATACAGGGAAAATAAAAATGTCTTCACCTAGCACCAAAAAAAGTATAACGTAGGCGCCAGGCCCTAACTTTTCTAGGGAGCTCATTCCACAACCGGGGTGCCTCAGCAGAAAAGGCCCTCTTCTTGATAGCCACCCACCTCACTTCCTTTGACAGGGGCTCACAGAGAAGGGCCCCTGAAGATGATCCTAGGGTCCAGGCAGGTACATATGGGATAGGCTGACCATATGAAAAGGAGGTCAGGGCTCATGTAGATTTAACCGTTGTAGAGAAAAGGGAATTTCAGCCAGTGTCATTTGTATGCAATTAGTTCCTGGTGATATTCCCTCTTCATCACAACAGTTAAAGTTGCAGGGGGCCTGCCTTCTTTTGTATATGGTCACTCTAGTATAGTTCCTACAACTTTAACTGTTGTGATGAAGAGGTAATTTCACCAGGAACTAATCGCATACAAATGACTCCGGCTGAAATTCCCTTTTCTCTACAACTGTTAAAAGTTACATGAGCCCTGTCCTCCTTTTCATATGGTCAGCCTAATATGGGAGGAGGCAATCCTTCAGATAATCTGGCCTCAAGCCATAGCAGTAGCTCTAGTGAGCCATAGTGGTGTTTAGCGAAGTACTTGCACATTATTTCTCATAGTATTTCAGATAAACAAACAAACTCTCTGGTGAGATTGCTAATAAGGACACCAGCCCGGCACTTTGGATTATTAGTTGGATAGTTGTCCATTAGCAATTGATAGTTGTCTATTAGCAACTATCTTGAGAGCCTCTATTCATTTCATGCTTGACATCAGGCAGCTGTGAGTGAGAGGCTAACACTCAGCTTCAGTGCAAGAATGTGTCACAGGATTTTGCTCTGGATAATTGAGAGAAGTTTATGTGGCTGATTTCTGCTTCTCTGTTATGTTAAATTTGTGGGAAAACTAATCTCATGGTAAAATCACTCAAATCAAACTAAGGTTAATCTCAAAAACAAAGTCAAGTGTATGTTAAATCCAGTGCAGGTGTCCTGGCATTTCCACACTGCTGGTTTGTGAAGGGGTTGAAGGTCCTCTGTTAAGGATCCCTACAGCCATTCCTTTGGGGGAAAGCCATAATTAAACCAATGTACATTTCTGGTGTGTACATATGCGTAATATATGATCATTCCTGTCTGTGCATACCCAATGCATTGTATACACACTCTTTTAAGACAGGAAACATGCTCTTATCAAGAAAAGAGAAAGAGAGAGAGAGAGAGAGAGAGAGAGAGAGAGAGAGAGAAGCAGGGCTGGCCCTCCCATGAAGTAGGTTGAAGCACCCACTTCAGGCAGTGGAGTGGGAGGAGTAGCATCCCTTCCAGGTGGGCTAGTTGTTACCTCTTGTGAGTGCTCAGGAGAGCTTTGCCAGCTGCTCATCCACCAAAGCATTTGCTATAGCAGGAGAGGGGGAATGCTGAGGTTCTCCAGAGCAGCCAACTGCTTGGCAATACTAGTACATACCTTAACACAGGGTGGGCAGACACATCTCCAGATGATTGGGCCTTTGACACTCAGAAGCCTCTGCCAGCATGGCGAATGGTCAGGAATGCTGGGACCTGAAGTCCAAAACACCTAGAAATCTATTTTCTGCCTATCCCTGCCTTAACAGGCTGGCCTCCTGTAGATGGGCATTTCCCATCCTCAGAGCATGGCAGCTCATTTGGAAGGAGGTTCACTCCTAGGGTGACCAGATAAAATCCAGGTCAGGGCTCATGTAACTTTAACAGTTGTAGAGAAAAGGGCCCCTGCCTTCTTTTGTATATGGTCACTCTAGTATAGTGCCTGCACCTTTAACTGTTGTAACGAAGAGGGAATTTCACCAGAGACTACTTGCATACAAATGACACTGGCTGAAATTCCCTTTTCTCTACAACTGTTAAAGTTACATGAGCCCTGACCTGGATTTTATCTGGTCAGCCTATTCACTCCCATCTTACAATGCTCTTCTGATTACAAGGGCTGCTTCATTCATTTCACTGCAGGACGGACGTAGATCACCATGTAAGTTTCTTTGCATGGGACTCCAGGTTGGGATATTTAAGAATAATAGTTGCATGACACACTATTGTAAAACACAAATATCACAGTCTGTAAATAAAGCTGGGTTTTTTTTGTATGCTTGAATTTTAGATGTACAAAATAATAATAATAATAATAATAATAATAATAATAATAATTTATAACCTGCCTCTCCCTACGGATCGAGGCGGGGAACACAATGCAAAATACAAGCATCACAAAGTTAATTTTTAAAAAAAAAAACAACAAGAGAAAACACATCATTAAAACATTTTTAAATTCATCTGGATAGGCCTGTCGGAAGAGATAAGATCATTCCAGCATTCCAGATCAGTTCTTTATGGTCTTATAGGCTTAAGTGTAGATTTAGAAATGTCTATTCTTTCCTTATAGGGATTTTCTCCTTAGTGACTGATAAGTCTACTTATTTCATTTCCATTGCAGTTAAGGGCATTTCATATTGAATTCACTAACTGACTGGATGTGTAATTCAATTAAACATATTAACAGTGCTTTATATTTATAATCACCTTATCCTGTTTTGTTATATACTGCTAATTCATTTTCTCAGAGAAATGTTTAGCAACACCATAGAAGTGATTAAGTACATCTGAAAGTGCTAACTCTCAGAGCAATTTTTCTTCCAGTGTTTAATAACAAGTGTGTGAAGTTCTTAACATGTGGACATTATTGTCAGTACTGTGGCGCTCAAACTCTTACCAGCAAACTATAAGGAAATCTACTTAAAGTACAATCCAGTGCATGTTTAGACATAAAAAAATCCTACAACTCCCAGCATGCCGCAGCCAGCATGGCTAGCTGGAGAATTTTGGGAAATGTTGGCCTTTTTTCTGTCTAAACAATGGCTGAATTCGGACAACACGATAGTCAATGGTGGGTTAATAATCAACTTTACAGTTGTTCATCTAGGGGGTACTCCCCAGACAACATGGTAATAAATAATCAACTGTGGTGTGGAGTAGGATCAGCGCTGAGTTGACTATGGCAGCATTCAGACAACACGATAGTCAATACAACTGACAATTGTCCCCCCTCCCCCCCAGTTGCTTATTGTGTCAGCCGAATTCAGCCAATGTGTAGGATTAAGAGCTAAACCAAACTTTACTGGATGAATTTTCTGGGAAGGTGCTACTGTCCTCATGGCTTACTTGTGGGCTTTCCAGAGGCATCTCTGTGGAGAACAGGATACTGGACTAGATGGATCTTTGCTCTGATCTACCAAGGCTCTTCTTATGTTCTTATAATATGACCTATTTGTTTAGTTCTTTCTTTCCATCTAGGAATGGCCAGATGCATGGAAGGACATGGATGTCTCCTGTAGCTTTTAAGGATAGAAGTACTTGCTTCACAGTATGTAGGGTGCCACTAATAGTGGATTTCACAAGTCAAGGTCCTCGCCTCCCTATTCCAGCCCTGGCACTATATACAATCATTTATCCCATGTCACAATGTCTTCACATTGCTTATTGGATCATGCCCATTCTTCACCTTTGGCTGCTGGAGGGGCAGGGGAAATGTACCACAGGATGTCATGACAAAGAGTATTTGCCACTTTAGCAGGGGAGAGGGAAAAACTTCAGCACTGGGAAGCCATGTTTATGATCTCCTCATACCACCCCTGCATGACAATTTGTTCTTGCCAACTATTCTTGTCGCTCTAATGCCCTCAGAGGAGGCATTATTGGTCATTCTGGGACCACTAGAATGTCACCAGGGAACAGCACATTAGCAGGCCTTCTCAGTAGTGGCACCTACCCTCTGGAACACTCTCCCATGAGTGGCTGAAGAAGCAGAAACAGTGTCAAGCTTCAAACACATTTTTAAAACATATTTGTTTACACAGGCTTTCCCTGACCTCTAATAGACAATGATACTGTTCTATTTTATTGTTGTCTTTTAAATGATTTATTATTTCATGTTGTATTATATATGCATTTTAGTATTGACCGCTTAGACATTTTATTTCATTAAGTGGCATAGAAGTCTTATGAATAAGTAAATAAATAACTAATAACATAGGTTGTACTATTCTCTTTTATAGGCACTTCTACATTCTGTAGAACTGTTGGGCTTACAAGGGGAAGAAATGGTAATAACAAAAGGACACCGTAAAAATTTTCAGGTGTGTGTTAATACTTCTTCTATTAATCACGTGGAAAGGTCAAATCATCAGCAAACTAGCGATGTCCCTCTTATCTGAGTTGATCATGCTGGCATGGGTGGTTCTGATGTGATTTGGAGAGATGAATATCACTGAAGCACTGTCAAATCTCAAAACAAGGATGTAGCTTCACACTCCAAAGGAGACATTTGGTTCAAGCAGGGCAAGATTTTGCCTTGGGACTAAAATATTTCAGCTCCCTGGAAAGAGCTCACATCCTTTTTTATGGGTAGGAAGAGAGCACATCACTATTATTATTATATTATTATTATATCGCTTTCTCACTCTTGAAAGTTTTGCTAGATGGACATGACAAGCTTTGCCAAGTCATGCTGTCTTTTACAGATTCAGGAATTTCCTGACAATTGAGCATGTTTTAATTATGACTGCTTTCTGGATGTTGGTGTGGATGTATTTTGGTAGGCCCTGTTTTTTTAAGGTTTTCTGTAGGTTTTTTTATGTGATGCCGGTGACTGAGGTGACTAACGGAATAAGTGTGACCTTTTCCTGTTGCAATAGTTCTTTGACTTCCATGGCCAGTGGTGTATATTTGTCTCTCTTTTCCTCTTCCTTTTCAACATTTTTGTCATTTGGTATTGCTATGTCGATGAGGTATGTGGTGTTTTTTTTTCTTTTTTTGTCTATCACCGTTATGTCTGGTCAGTTGCAGGGTATTGTCTTGTCCATATGAATTGGTCTGTCCCAGTATATTTTATGATCTGCATTTTCCAAGATTGTTTCGGGTGAGTATGTATAGTATGGTGTAGGTTGTTTGATAAGGTTGAATTTGATGGCTAGTTGTTGGTGAATTATTTTTGCAGCTGTATTGTGTCTGTCCGTATAGTCCATTCCTGCCAGAATTTTACATCCTCCTGTTATATGGTCTATTGTTTCCTGGAACTGATGGCATTTCCTGCATAGGTCTGTTGTTACACTATCATCTTTTATGATGTATTTTTGGTAGTTCTTGGTTGCTATAACATTATTATTATTATTATTATTATTATTATTATTTAAGGGGGGAAGAATAGCACCACAGCTGTCTTCTCACAAAAAATCTCTTCCCCATCTCATGGACTGGATATTGCACTATATCTCAGTATTGCAAAACTGCCTTACAAAGATTAATGTAGCTGGGTAGGCTTGCATTTAGTTAGGTTCTTGGAGTTCACTCAAAGAAACTACTGAAAGGTTGTGTAACTGAAGTGCATTTACAAATCACTTCAATTCCCTTGAATGCATGGCCTCTCCTTTCTCATGTCTGTTGTTTAAATTAGTCAATGCTAAAATGTTTAGTGGTGTAAGGCTAGAATGCCAGGCCACTAGCATGACTGACTTGCCCTCCTTCTAAGGTTGTAGCAGTCACCCCAATGACCAGCATAAAGATTCTGGTTTGAGCACATCTAACTCGGTGCTTAAGAGAGACACAGTAAAGAAAACCAAGGACAGACCAGAGAATTCCCGCTGGTTGGGTTTTTAAAACAGATTCCTGCTTGCAGCCCCACACCCTGCTCTCTCTCCTATAACCCCCCCCCCCGGTTATTTCAGTAGTGCACACACAGGGATATAGATTTGTGTGCGCGCACACCATCGACCCACAACAAAGTGGAGAAAACCACGACGCTTCTCCTTTCATTGACTGTTTGCAACCTGCATTAGGTCTTGTTTTCCAGCAGCATCCATAAAGCTGGGAGATAAGAAAGGAGGGAGAAGGGGGGAGGGAGAATAAAAACAAGGCAAGCCCCCATCTGCCTATGCCTGCGCTTGTTTTGCAGAAAGACAACTGCCCCTTTGCCTTTGACAACAGAAGTCAGCCTCCCACCCCACAATCACCCCACAAACACACATACACACACGTTTGTGGGGAAAGATGACCCTTCAGAAAGCCTTTTCTGTCTTTTTTTTTTTTTACCTTGATCCTGACATAGCAGTGAGTTCCCAAGGAGGGGTCATTCAGGCAGCCTGGAGGGTTCTCCCGGATCAACCACTGGAAGGTTTTGCCTGGCCTCGTGCCGAGGCTCCACAAAAGTTTCAGCAGCTCGAGGCAGGCGCAGAGACCGCAGTAACTGTACACCAGAGCCCAGAAGAGCACAGACCCGATTGTCACCATCAGCCTGCCGGGGATCACGCGGAGCCAGGAAAGAAAGCCGGGCGCTCGCTCGCCCTCCGACACAGCTTGGACCGCGGCGATGCTCGAACCTCCGATTCCCCCCCTTCAGGGACAGCAAGATGGGCTCTGCCAGCAGGAGGGCAGCGCGACGGCGGCAGGAATCAACAACATCATCGAGGCGGCCGCGTGAATGGAGGCGCGCAGACCACACCAGCTGGAGCGGGGGTGGGGGGAGAGCACTGGAGAGATGAAGAGAGAGACAGGCAAGCAAGCAAGCAAGCGCGGCTGTCACACACACGCGCCGGCTACACGGAGGCAAAAGCTGGGCAGCCACCGGGAAGCTGCTCAGGCAAACAGGCCAGCGTGCCTGTCTGCCAGGGGCTGCCGGTGCGGTCGCAATGACCCATAGCGAGCGAGCCGCGCGCCTGATCTGAAAAATGGACACGTATTTCTCTCGCAAATGGGACTTTCCCCCATCTGCCCCTTATTCATTTCCTTCTCTGCTGTATTCATCTATCTATCTCTATCTATCTATCTATCTATCTATCTATCTATCTATCTATCTATCTATCTATCTATCTATATCTATCTATCTATCTATCTATCTATCTATCTATCTATCTATCTATATTCATCTATCTATCTTCTCCTATTGAATACAGCAGAGAGGGAAGGGAAGAGGGGGCAGATGGGGTAGGCTGTTTGCGACAGAATGCTGTATATAAGAAAGAATGAAAGCCAGACAGAGTGCATTTCTCACAGAATACAGGAGCGAAACTCCAATCTGGGCACACAGGGACCTGGTTCACATGTGCACGCGTCTCACTCGAAGACTGCCACGTCGAGCGGCGAAGGGCACGTGTGAAAAGACAGTTGCGGATTGAAAAGCAGAGACACAGGTGCTTCTGGGGAACAGCTTCTCATTGCCTCAGCATCCTTGGCGAGGCAGCCAGCGCCTGAATAGATAGCAGACATAGCATAGCGTGAAGGAGGCTCTGTCCCTTTGGGGGGGGGGGGGGGAGAAGAGAAAAATCCTGTTTGTGGAAAACGAAACAACATTATTGAAACATCTTGATAAAGCACCGTATTCTATGCCAATCTCTTGGGAGAATTTTGCAGAAAAGAATTTTAAAAGTTCTTAATAAAGCAAAGGGACGGTGTCAAAGATGGAATGGAATGGGCCCTTTATGGTAAAATAATAATAATAATAATAATAATAATGGCAAAAATAGTGGCTTGTTTTAGAAACACGAGAACAATATTTTAGGACTAAAACTCTTGCAATATTATTATTAACCCATAATGCCCAGAACACAGGCAGAACAGAATGGCCTGGAACGGCTACTTCCGAATGAGTAAAATCAACTCGCCAGTCACACGTAGCTCCATGGCAGGAATGCAATAATGTCACATCAGCCATGTTTTGATACCCGTTCTGGGCCATAGTCCCTTGTGGTTATGTGTGACTGGTGAGTTTGGTTGGTTTGGCTCACTTGGAAGTTGCCGTTCCGGCCTGTTTTGCACAATATGCACATAAGCCTCTATGCACAGAGGCTTCTCCCACATTCTGGAACCCCGATTGAGCAGGGTTCTAGTTTGCATTGTAGAATGCTCTACAGCAGAGGTGTTGAACCTCAGGCCTGTAAAGCAAATCCATCATGCCTGGGTTCCCCAAATGCCCATGAACCCTTCTCCTGGCCTAGTCCCTTTCCTCTACTGCTGATCATTTGGTGGTTTGCCAGCTTTTGCATATTTCTCCCCACTTCTTATTTTAAAATGATGAAATGCCTCTCCTAAGGATTAGTTACAAGCAGTATGAGCTTTAATTAACAATATGTAGGTATTTTTGGCCCCACTCCTTTTGCCCCCCCCCCCCCCATGCAAGCCCTGAGAGTTTCTCCAAAATTGAGTTCAGCCCTCAGGCTGAAAGAGGTTCAACACCCCTCCATTACGGAGGCTGCGTTTGGACAACACAGTAGTCAATGATGGGGCAATAATCACCTTGACAGTTGCTTATCTAAGGGGTACGCCCCACACAACATGATAATAATCAACCGTGGTGTGGATTAGGATCAGCGTTAAGTTGAATGTTAGTCCATAAAAAGTTGACTTACTGATTGCCCTCTTTCTCTCCCCCCCCACAGTCCATTGCTGCTGAAAATTGATCTTGCTGGCTGGAGCGTGGCAGCCACTGCTTTGACCACTCTTGCCTTTCGACTCTGTGGCTGACGAAATAACCAACGGTGGCCGAGGAAGAAACCAACAGTGCCCTCCATTCAACATGATAACCAACGGTGGTTCAAATAGCCAACTCTGCACAGAATTGGTTATTTGCGTTGGCTATTTGGGCCAAATAACTGTTGGTTAAAAAACTCCCTCCACACAACAAGATAACCCACAGTGGATTAAATAACCAACTGCCAGCTATTTAAACCACCCTTGGTCATCGTGTTGTCTGAAACCCCCACTCAGAGACTCTTGGCTAGCATTGACTTTGTTAACCTTTTGATGCCAAGAAAAGACAATTATTTTCTCTAAGGCTTTTAATGGACAATTTTATTTCTGTTCCAGTTTTATTGTTCTTTGGCAGTTTTTACACTGATTTGGTCCTGATCTTATTGTTATTGACCTAATCTAAATTGATTTATTTGTGAGCTGCCTTGGAACCCTTTGGCTGAAATATAGCCTTAAAAAACACTCTGGTATAAGTACGGTGTACCTGCTTCAGTTTTGTACATCAAACCGAGCTTGTGGGCTGTTCTGTGGTGTTGTAAAATACTAGCGACCCTAAGACCCACATTTTCTGTAATTTGTTCCTACAGTTAGTATTAAAATGGATATGACTGAAATAAAGAAACAGAGTTCAGTCTAAAATCAAGGTGCTTAGACCATGAGAAGCCAACCCATAGCATAGGTGATAGAACTGGGACCTTATGTGGCAATCCTGGATGGGAACTAAAGGGCCCACTAGCTGGGCTATGTAGTAGTCTTCTGCCTTTTCAGACTTGGGGCCTACCTTTAGCCCAAGCATGCATCGAGGGACCTACTACTTCACGTTTTCAAATCTATATTTGGTAGTAGTGCTGATGTAAACCTATCTTAAGTCAGGCTGCAGCCTGGTAGTGGTTCCCACCCCAATGGTTGAAGACAAGTTGCAGAGATCCAGGCCTACACTCTTGCCTGACTCTCCAACACTGTGCTACCATCGGGGGTGAGCAAGTTGCAGACCTCCAGATGTTTTGGCCTACAACTCCCATCATCCTTCACTGGCTATGGCTGTCTGGGGCTGATGGGAGTTGTAGGCCAAAAATCTGGAGAGGGCCACAAGTTACCCTCCCCAGTCTATCTCATAGCTGAGCAGAACAAGAGGCAAAACTCACCCCAAAATCGGAGATCAGCTATATAATGTAGTGCACGCTGGAATGGCACTCTCATATAATTCAGACTTGCATTGTGCCCTGAAAGGTTGACCATCCCTGACTTAAAACCATATCTTTGGCCTTTAAACAAAGGCTAGTTGCTTATGTAGATTAAACAAACAAAAAAGGAGAAAAGAAGTAATACAACAATCACTGCTGCAACTACTATTTCCTTGTTTGGGGGAGGAATGGAAAAATAAAGATTCCACTTTCCCCATGATGGTTTCTTTGTATTGCATCCCCATTCTTCCATAGCTAGGGCTTGAACCAAGTGAGTTGTACCTGTGTGCCTGGAAGGATAACTTTTCCTGAAAGCTGAGAGAAAGGCACACAGAACAGATAAAGGGGCCGACAGATTGGGAGGAGGGGAAAGACACAGGTGCGCCTTGACAATTCCCAGCATCCCCTGCCTCCAAATTTGGCTGCAGTAGAGGAATGTCAATGGTTGCCTAGCAACCACCACACTCATTCCCTCCCTCCCTCCCTCCAAACTGGCCACCTTTTTAAAATGAGAGCAACAGAAATGAGTTTTATAGTGGGAGGGAGATAAGTACTTATTTGAGGTAAATATCTGGCAGAAGGAAGAAATTAGAAGAACACTTCCAAGAGTTATTGGTTACAAAGAAGCAACTGCACACTGGCAAATGTACTTGCCTCTTCAGGGCTGCCCTTGGGATAACTAATGTTCCAGGCGAGGAGTGCCTTTGGTGCCCCCACCACAGTGGCCAGCTTTGCAGGGCTACGCCAAGGGGATTATGGGGCCTGGCGCAGCCTGCTACTGCCCCCTACAAGGACCTATACATGTGTACAAAGCTGGGGGCTATATGCGGGAATTGTTGCACATACAGACTATATTGGAGCATACTCTCCTGTAGCTCCTCCTTGCCCTGGGATTTTACAGAATGATGGATGTGCTCCGTTTTTCTTACACGGGGATAAAGGAATAGGGATTGAGTTGTGCTTCCCTGTATCTCCACCAAATTCTGGCAGAGCTTCTTTCTGCTTCTTGGGTTTGGTCTCACAGGTTTTCTGGTTGAGGACTATTGCTGGCCATCTCCACTCCTCACTCAGGAAGGATTTCTCCCTTAAGGCCTAGCCTCACACCACTCCTATGCTTTTCCCTGTGGTAACAGCCACAGAAAATTACTCACCAGGTGCACCTTGCCTAGAAATCTTCGCTGGCGGTCCCTCCATTCCTCCTTGAACTTTCCCCTGTGACTGGGGGCTTTGTCACACCTACTGTTTCCCCCCCAGGTTGCTTCTGTAGCTTCCCCCTCCATTTTCTATTCGAGTCTAGTGTTTTGAATCAAATGCGATTGGTATAGCTGCAAGACCTCAGCTTGGCCTACTGAACTTTGTCTGTTTTGGACTTTGCTGGTTGAGGGATAAATCGAAACAGAAACTAAAACCTGCGACCTCAGGGCAAGAGAACAGGAGGGAAAGGACCTCATGTGAACCCAGCGCTGAAGAAGTGGAGCAAAGCCTAGGTGGGTGTGCTTAAAACCACCCCTGTGATAATGACCAGGAACAGGCTGCCTCCTCTGCCACACAATCCCTCCTGAAAACCTTCCCTGTTCCTTCTCTCCTTACAATTAACTTTACAACTTTACAACTGAGGCTACTTGGCCTGCCTGACCAATCTTATCTCTATTGCTGCCCAGACATAAAGCAAGATTTCACCTTGCTGTGATGGGTTTAGACTTTCTTATAATAAGCAGGCCCCTCCCGCTTTTCTAGCCTCCCAAGGATACATTTTAGAGCCAGTAAGCCTCAAGTTAGCTTCTTTTCTGTTTCATACACAGCTGTGTAAAATATTTACTTCATCATGGCCAGGGAGAGGTTGTATTATGTCCCAATTACATGTTGAGATTCAGTGTCATCTTATACTCCAATATACCATTTCCTCCTTTTATGAAAGCTTTCAACAAAATACCAAGAATTCTAGTGAGCAATATGGCAGGGTCAGGGCAGAGGCCAATGGTACACACAGCCACTGCTCAGCTTAGCGCATCCTTCAGCTCACTTTGGCACCACCCGCAGCTCAGTGCCCCGGATGTCCATCCAGCTTGTCTACCCCAAAGGTCGGCCCTGTGCCTCATTTCCCATGTACTGGAGATGGTGAGAGAGACAGGAAAAACGTGGTTGTGTGGCCATTAAGGATCCATGAGCCAGGAAAACTGTCGCCAGCAGCATGGAGCCAAAATAATTTTTTCCACCTCTAACCATGATCATGCACTTCAGCTACGAGAAACTATATTAAACAACCCCATGAGCAAAAAGTTGATCTTCAGATGTTTTGGATTTCAATTTACAGCATTTCTGACCATTAGCCATGCTTGCAGGGGCTTCTGGGAGTTGAAGTCCAAGACATCTGGAGACCTACCTCCTATCTACCCCTGCATATTATAAAAGTGGGTGGGGGGTGTTATACTGAACAGAGTTTTTGGTACGGAGGAGCAGAACCCACTCTCTTCATCTACGTACTACACCATGCTCTGCTTCCCACCTCCCCAGCTCACTCTGATACAAGAAACTTAGAGGCTTAAAGCAGCAGAGTGTGGCAAAGTGAGGTGGAAGCAGTTTTGCTCCCCTCTTCCATATGCTCTTAGTATAAAAAGACAAGCTCTTTACACTCACACTTAGGGATCTGTGGATCAGCAAAGTTCAAGGTGGTTCAGATTCTCTGAATTCCACCTTGAAGGTCATTCTAACAGGTATCCATAATCAGACTATGATCTTTGTTTTTTCCCCCTTTTAGAATGAAAATTTGTTCCCCCCCTCCCTGCATATGTACGCATCAATAGTGGGCATTAATTTTTTTACAAATTCTCCCATTGATCAAAGCATGTTAATGCACACTTTTAAAAAGTAACAATTTTTCCATGCACATTTCTCAAATGTACTTCATATTGTCAAACTTTTTTGTGGGGACGGGGGGGGGGGGTTGGAAATGGAAACCATATCGCAAGCTTGGAAATATATGGACTTTGGCTGCAGATTGCATTTAAATCTGCGTCTGGGTAGTGCAGATTAGATACATTTGGTCAAAAACAAACTGAAACAAATTTCTCATACATCCCAACCCTTACTTCACTTTATAGCCAAACAGATGAGCATGGGTTTAACACCACACCCATATGCATCTGGTTTGGCCCTCAGTGCAAAGAGGTTCCCTATATTCCAGGGTTGTTACGAATATGGAGATTGCTAGTTTTTCTGTCTGACAGCAGCCCCTTCAGGCTCATGGATTGGCCTCTCCTAAGTTTGGTGCAGCTTGTGGAGGTGGGCCGCCACTGGACGTGGGAGACTGGGAAACCACTCTGAGCTAATGTGCTTGGAAGTGCGGTGTAGCCATAAACGAATGAAACATCTAAGGTACGGAATTTAAATTTCATACAAAAACTTTCTAGCAAATATTTGGGGAATACAAATATTTGTTTTCTTTCTTAAACAGCATTTTAAAAATTTCAAATCCACTAAGCTCCAATATGACAACTAATTTTATTATAATATGAAAACTGTAAAATATAAAGGCAATTTGGTATCAAATACAAAACATTGCAGGTAGATGTTCAAAAGAAAATGAAAATCTAAACCATACATGAAAAATGACTACATATTTACAATTTTTTTACTACAAAAAATACATTGCAGATATCAGTGTTTTCTTTTCAAATAACAGCTACTAAGTGAGCTAACAAGCATTTTAGCCTGCTATTTCAACTTAAATACATTAGCCAGAAATCAAAGCAGAACCAAACATTAACCTGCAGACACCTTTGTTAAAATTTTAAGTATATGTAACTTGGCATAATGGAAGTGAACTTCCATGTGCATAGACACAAGTTGTCAATTATTTTCAGTAGTTTAAATACCCCCAAAAAAACAAAAAAGAGGATTCCTCTGTTTTTACACATGTCCCAAATGTATTGAAATACCAAATCTGAATCCCCCAAAGCAAAACCTTTGCTTATTTTGTGTCACTTACAAATATATATATATACATACAGAGGGTTAAAATGTTTGGAAGCAGAAGTTGTATTTCAACTGTGACCGTGCTCAGAAAACTGCATCATAAACGGGTTAGTAACTGACCAATTATGCCTTTACACTAAGAAGTTTACACGTGCTTTTATGATTTTAATGTTACACACTTTATAAAACTGAACTTATTGCAGTAATACACAGGTTTTTGAACAGTTAACAATTGTGGTAATATTCCACCTGAAGAAGCTTATTCCCATGTCAGGCTCAGTGGTCTGGAATCCATCGTCACTTTGTAAAGCACTTTACCCATGTTATACCCATCTTCCATTCTTCTCACTACAGGGTTTCTTCAAAGGTTGCCATAACATCACTCTGAAAATTCATATCAATAGTGCCTGCCAGCTGTTTTAAAAAAATGGAATTGGGAAAAAAAGACATTTAGGCTGCATTACTGTAGACCAAGGCTGAGCAAATTGAGGCCTTCCAGATGTTTTAGCCTACAACTCCTATCCGCCCCTGTCAGCATACCCAATGGCGAGATCTGATGAGAGTTATAGGCCAAAATATCTGGAGGGCCACAAGTTGCCCACCCTTGCTATAGACATTGGGCCTGTTCAGACAACGTACTAAGTCATATGTAGACCACTAACCCTTTTGCAGCAAATGGTTAGTGGGTGTGTTTAAACTCTAGTTATGCAGCCACCATGGTTAGGAATGGTTCACATGACACACTAAGCCATAATGTTTAGCTCAAAATGCTTAACCATCGTGGCTTAGGCTGCCTCTACAAGAGGCATTTAAAGCTCTTTCAAGGCGCATTAAAAAATTTACCTCTACAAGAATGGAGCGCAAATCGGGCGTAGAGGCGCGTTTTCTCTCTGATTATGCGCATTATCGAATGCGTGTTAAATAGCGAGTTTTATTTTGCTCCAGCCGTTAAAGCACATTTTGACTATGTGAACAAGCGATTCTCCGCATTAACTACTTGTAAAGCACATTTGAAACAACCGGTAAGGTCACCTATTGAGTGCTCAATTACCTCCTGCATCCAAGCATTTACGATAAAGCGCTTCCGAGAAGATGCGCATAATTGGAGGAACAGGCATCAAACGGAATCCATCTAGAGGGGGTCTTAGCGTGTCATCTGAACAAGGTCAATGACTCGGAGGGTGCCTCTTCATGAGAGGTTTAATGCTCTTTGAAGTCTCATTAAAAAATTTACCTCCACACCAGCGGAGCGCAAATGGGGCGTAGAGGCGCGTTATCTCTCCGATTATGCGCATTATCGAATGCGTGTTAAACAGCCAGTTTTATTTTGCTCCGTCCGTTAAAGCGCATTTTGACTGTGTGAATATGCGCTTATGCGCATTAACTACTTGTAAACCGCATTTTGGACATCCTTTAATGCGCTTCGCCGCCTCTCGCCGCCTCTCGTGCAGAGAGATTAGGCGTAAATGCGCTTCAGCGATTATGCGCATAATCGCCTAACCGGGAGCAAAAGCGAATCCTTGTAGAGGGGACCTTAGTTAAGTTTCAGAGTGTTTCCAGATGTGGATTTTATCCCTCCCTCACCCTGCCTCATTCATGGAATTTTATGGGTGCAGGGAATCCAAAAGTCTTCCACTTATTATCCTCCTGTGTTTTCCCATCACTTCTTCTGAGTTTTTCCACACAGAGCTCTTATTTTTTGTTTTGTTTTGCAGTTAGGCAGTATCTGTACTGCATTTTGTTGCCTATGATTCGGCAACCCACAATCCACACTGTGCCCCTTTTTCTCAGTGGGCAAGTGGGATTTCGCATCCACACAAGGGTTTGTGTGCCAATAACATAATGGCCCCATTCAGAAGACACCTTAAACCATGGCTTTAGCATGGTGACTAAGGCTTTTTGCCTTAGTCACCATGGCTAAAGCCATGGTTTAAGGTGTCTTCTGAATGGGGTCAATGTGTTCAGGTGTCATTTCCCTGTCTCTCCCCTTGCTGCTCCCACTGCTCTGTACCCCTCCCAGAATACCTTTTCTCCACTCTAGGCATGCACATTGGTGAATGTAACTTGCCTGCACATGCCACTTTCCAAAAAAAAAAAAAAAAAATCCACCAGAAGTGTGATATCTCAGAATTCCTAAATTTAGAAACATGGAGCACTGTGCTCTCCTACGTTTGCAAACTTCCTCCTCAGTTTCCCAACAAACATGGCTGCTAGAAAGGGGGCCTACTGGCAGGCAGCTGAAAGCAGACTGAGCAAATTCCCCTCTCCCTGCTTTGTAAAAATAAAGCCTCAGTGCACCCCCGTCCCCGCTTCACAATTCTGTCTCATATAATTTGTTTTTTATTTTAATTTATAGTCCTTTTGCAAGTCTGCTCTTCTTGAATACCACTAATATACATTTATATTTATTTTAAAAATAACAACTACAAAGTTAAGCAGGGGATCTCTGTACTGTATCCCAAGAGTAAAGCAGCAAGGAAACAAATAATCAAGTGGCTGCTAATGCTGTTTGGAAGAGCTGAAAGGAGATCGCACCAGGTTCCTTTTTAAAGGACTGAGCGGATTGCCCTCCCCCTTGCAGCAGAGCGCTGCCATGTCAAAAGAAAACCTGGCCATTCCCTACCCCACCCTGCTTCCATCACCACCATCCAAAGATGTCCCACGCAATTTAAAACTTTTAATACTTTTTATTTATAGCCCTTACACAAATCTGTTCTTCTGGAATACCACTTGTATACAGTAAAAAAGAAGCATCACCAAATGAACTGCAAAGTTAAGAGGGGATTTCAGTTCTGGTGCTAGACACATTGCCTTTTGGGAGTCAATCAGCAAAATAAATAATTAAGAGCGTCATCAAACAAGCATTTCGTCACATGCTCGCTACTGCCCACTTACAGATGTTTGCACATCCTTTGGACGATGCCGTCCACCTCCTACGCCTTCTCCTTCTTGCCTGTTTTTCATCACAAAATGGACCCCTTTTAATTCAACTTTTTAAAAAACGGAATGTGCCGCCATTTCCTGCTGCGTGCAGGAAAAGTGGTGCAATAAAAACGGCCCCTGAATGGGCCATGTGGTCTTTGTTTACTTCCTCTTTCTTCTCTGGGTAGAAAGAGGAAGTATCGTAGGACAGGAGCAGCGATGGAGAAGCAATGGTAGGGAACTGCGATTTCCCCATCTGATGATGTTCTCAGTGGCTGCTAATGACATTTTGAAGAGCTGGAGGGAACTGCAGGACATGGCTCTAGAATAGGAAATACAGGGCAGCAATCAGGAAAGGAGGGGAATCTCTAACACAGCACCCGCCTTCTCCAAGGAAAACAACTCCCACCGTGCTTCCATTCCGCATTTTCCTGTCCACACCATTAAAGAAAATGTTCTGCTTTCCCCCCAAGTTAAGCAAAAACTCAGGAGAATTGCTAGGAAAACACGGTCATATTACAAAAGAACATCATCATCATCTGGATCACCTGTGAAACGTGAGAGACTCTGCCACAGTGATTCCTCAATAAATCCTCATCTGGAAAAGCCCTCCGACTTTTTCTTACCACAGAAAAACAATGAAGGAGCAAAAGATGGAATCACTTCACAACGCCTTCTGACTGTTACTGCTAGGAACCCTCTGTCTGGAAGCACCCTCAACTGAATTCAGCAGAACTTGATTCTGTGTAAACATGCATAGCTATCTAGCAGTTCCCAACTGTATCTCCTGTACCATGAACCGATAGTTTGGTGGCTTTCTGACTTCTTTGCAGCTTCCGCATCCCCCCCCTTTCTAAAATGTTGAAATGCCTTTCCTAAAGCTCAGCTACTGGCAAAAGAGCTTTAGATTAAAAAATGCTGGGATCTTGGGGGCAGCATTTTTTAATGCTGCCTTCAGTCCCCCCACCACCACTGGAACGCGCCCCCTGAGAGTTTGTCCAAAATAGAATTCAGCTCTCGGGTTGAAAGAAGTTCTGCATCTTGGCTTTAAGCCTTTGCTTTCATTGGCATCAACGGGGGCTTTCCTGCCATTGCAAAAAACAGGTTTGGGGGTGGGGGAGGCTATTCTAATCACAAATGTGGTAGGAGAAAAGGGTTAAAGTCTCCCTCTCCCATGCCATAGTCCCAATCTGGGTCACCCCCTGCCCCCTGCCATATATTCTTTTAAAAGCAAACACGCCAAGGCTAACTCTATGAAAAACACATCTAGTTTGACCCACAGTTTTATCTCATCTCTTATTTCTAAGATGGCTCCTCAGATAACTTAATCCAATAAAGTTCCATTTAACTCCATTCAAAATAAACTAGGCTATTGGAAGAGATCCTCAGCTATTGCATTGTGTTATGGCCCTGACACTGTTTAAGCTGATTTATGTGTCAATTACTTACCGCTTCTCTCCTCCTGCGCTCTTGCTCCATTTTTCTTGCCAAGTTACGGTCTGCGACAAGATTTTGTGGTGAGCGAAGTTGCTCTTTTGTATATGCCACTCCTTTTATGGGTGAACAGCTTGCTTTTACTGCAGTGGAGTTCAAATCTGTTTCCCCAATGTTTCTAAAACAAAAAAACAGTGGGTTTCATTTCTTTATAGATTCAAATACGCAGGCCTCACAACTGAACCAATAAATGTACAAAAGCAATTAGTAATTTACAATCAGGAATGATTCAGCACAGTGATTCTTAAACTGTGCCACAATGGGGGATGACGTATGCCATTAAACAAATTAGCATATCGGATGCATCCACCACTCTATGCCTATTGACGCAGAGAGGTGCCATTCAGCATTGATTACCACACCCATCCACCATCTGCCAATATATGGGCAGTGGTGCCCTGAGGGAGGAAATAAGGATGCACTGGAATTTCCTGGCATAGTCAAAATGACAAATGACAGAAATGCAGAAGTCACAGAAATTGGTGTGTGTGTGTGTGTGTGAGAGAGAGAGAGAGGGGGGAGGGAGAGCGAGCGAGCAGAATAAACATTTTAATATACATATAAATAAATAAATATTAATTGGGCTATTTTGCAATTGCAAGCATAATACCTGCCCTTTGTTCTGGGAGCTAAATCAATAAAATATTGTGGAAGTACATCCCAGTTCCTCAAGCAGTAAGTAGTCCAGGGAGTATTTATTCATTACATTTATATTCTGCCCAACAGCCAAAGCCAAATTAAAACCCTAAAATACATGATGAAAAAATGCAAACCCTTTAAAAGTTGAAAACATAATAAAAACAACGTAAAAGCCAGAATAAAAGGCCAGCAGCAGAGTAAAAATCTAAAAACACCACAATACATTTAAAAACAAAACTGAAGGACTAAAAAGCCTGAGAAAAGGTCTTCACCTGGCACCAAACCCTCACAATGTGGCGAACCTCTCTGGGGAGGTCATTCCACATCTGAGGTGCCAACACTGAAAAGGCCCTCTCTGTAGTAGTCACCTGCCTCACCTCATTTGGCAGGGGCACTTAGAGGAACAGCACTATTGGAGAACCAGCAGGGGCACTGATCTGGCTCCAGAGTGCAGTATCACATCAGGCCCCCATGGCTGTTCCTCCTTCAAAATAAAAGTGGCAGTGCTAACTACACTTTTTAAAAATGGCATGATGAAACTAACATGCAGTTTAGCCGATTAATTCTTCACCAAATGTTCATGGGTGCCATATTGCCTCAGCTGGAGAGCATTAAGACCACTAAGGAATATTCATTAAAACCCTTTTGTTACTTCCTTGATCATCTATGCAAACACAGGCCTATTTACACTCACTGAGAAAGCCCAATCCCATAGGTATCTTTACATATAGAGCATACGTAAAATGGCTTGCATTTTAAAACCAGACAAGGAAAGAAAAACCTCGTGCTTCAAAAGTTTTAGGAGTCAGTGATCTATTAATTAGTTTCTCCAATTATGATCTCACATGGCAATACCTGAGGACAGTTTAGAAAGTATAATTTAGATCTTACTTTACGTTTGTTAGCAAAGAGGTATCAATCAATCAAATATTTATTACGGTCATAAGACCAGCATACAAAGTGCACAGCATAATACATATACATATAACATACAGGTGTAATACTAAAATATAATCTTAATTACTCCTAAAACTGCATTTAAAAATTCATGTTTCCATAAGTAGATAATATTATCCCATGTCAGCAGGCAACTGCAGCCGCACAAAACCTTGCCACCTTCGCAGTTATCTGGGCGTTCTGATCAGCCAGGAGGTATTTTAAATAGAATGCATCAGATCTCCCTGTTTTTTTCTGTAAGATGGGGACTATGAAAATATGTCGAAAATCACAATAAAATGTACAATATAATAGGACATGGCCCACAGACTCTACCGTACCATCCTTACAGGGGCATAAACGCTCAATATATGGAGTGTTATTATATTTCCCCTCCAAAAGTGCAGAGGGAAGCACATTAAATTTAGCTAACGTAAACGCTCTCCTATATTTTGGAATAGTTATGGCAGCTAAATAGTTTGCTGGTAGAAAGGCCTGCCCATTGTCCCTAAATTCAGAGTATGGGCGAGCTAACCTTATGTGCTCTTGAAGCTCAATATCCCCATTTTGCTGACATATCTCTTCCTTTGCCCTTAAAAGGCCCAGAGCTAGAATAGCACTTCTTGAAAAGCCCAGATTATGTAATTTCCTTTTAACTGCCCTTTTCCATGAAGACTGATATACATCTATTAAGGTTAGGGGAGCCAAACCCTGTGGGGCAAATGTCCTTTTTAGCCAGTAGTTTAGTTTATAGCTCCATGCACGGGATTCAACCGTCATTTGGCCTGTTTCCAGGCGTAAAAGTATATTGGGCACACAATTTGGGAGTCCAAGAATAGCTCTTAAAATGTTTGTTTGGATAGCTTCCAAGGCCGTGAAGTTGCTATAAACACAAAATTGCGCACCGTTCAACAATTGTGCAAGCACTTTAGCAGAAAACACTTGTAGGGCTGATGGTATATATTGTCCGCCCTTAGCATAAAAGAAGGAAATAAGTGCCTTAGCACTGCTCTGTGCATTGGCAGTGCCATTGGAGATTTGATTCCTCCAAGAGCCTGAGGATTGAAAGATTATTCCCAGATATTTATAGGTTTTAACCTGTTCAATTTGGTACTCATCTAATTGCCAACAGTGTTTAGTCCGCTTTCGCGTAAATATTAGAACTTTAGTTTTAGTGTACAATTTAGATCTTACTTTACGTTTGTTAGCAAAGAGGTAGCTATACCATTATCCCAAGTTTGAGTGCTGGTTTCCACCAACACTCTTCTCTGAATTGCTCCAGAATAAACATGGTCATATACAAAAATAAGAGTCACCCTGAAAAGGATATCCAGTTGTTGCCATTTTACCAGTATGTATGACAACTTGCTATTGGTTTTAATTACTTCCCCTCAAATAGGAATCAGTTCCACAGAGCCACAAAACCGCCCCTCCGTAGACTGATGTTAGTTAAACGGACATGTGAAAAGCAGCCTTTGAATTTAATTACATGGAACAACAAACCTCTCTTTTTCCGAAGGGAGGTTTTTTAGTTTCCTCTCGACTTGCTCCAGTTGCCTTTTTCGTTCCTTTGCCCACTCACTTTCTTCTTTTTCTAGGGCTGCTTTTTGAAACTGCCTGAAGCTTTCATTGGAGGACTTGATTGAGACTGGAGCAGGTATCATCTTACCTAAACTTGTCCAGGAATCTGCATGTTTGACTTTTATGTCCTGGAATTAAAAATGGGTGTTTCTCAGCTATAAACACAAGCAGGTAACACAGTTTTCCCATGTCTGATGGGATTCAAGAAACAAAAGAGCAGGTGTAGCGATTATTATTTTTAGTAATCCTTACGTCTTCATAAACTCACAAGAGCTTTTTCTGATTTAGGACTAAACTACATTACATGCAAATACATGGAACAACCCTTCCCCCCACCTGCTTCTAGCTGAAGAAGCTTTGGGAGCAGATGAGTTAGTTCCTAGAAAAAGCACAAATACCTCCAGAGCAGCCTTTCCTAATTTGGTGCCCTCCAGATGTTTTGGACTACAAATCACAGCATTTCTGAGCATTAGCTATGCTGGCTGGGGCTGATCATAGAATCATAGAATAGTAGAGTTGGAAGGGGTCTATAAGGCCATCGAGTCCAACCCTCTGCTCAATGCAGGAATCTACCTTAAAGCATACCTGACAGATGGTTGTCCAGCTGCCTCTTGAATGCTTCTAATGTGGGAGAGCCCACAACCTCCCTAGGTAATTGGTTCCATGGTAGTATCCCTCTAACAGTCAGGAAGATTTTCCTGATGTCCAGCCGGAATCTGGCTTCCTGTAACTTGAGCCTATTATTCCGTGTCCTGCATTCTGGGTTGATTGAGAAGAGATCCTGGCCCTCCTCTGTGTGACAACCTTTCAAGTATTTGAAGAGTGCTATCATGTCTTCCCCTCAATCCTCTCTTCTTCAGACTAAACGTGACCAGTTCTTTCAATCTCTCCTCATAGGGTTTTGTTTCTAGACCCCTGATCGTCCTTGTTGCCCTCCTCTGAACACGCTCCAGATTGTCAGCATCCATCTTGAAGTGTGGTGCCCAGAACTGGATGCAATACTCAAGATGGGACCTAACCAGTGCCAAATAGAGGGGAACCAGTACCTCATGCGATTTGGAAGCTATACTTCTATTAATGCAGCCCAAACTAGCATTTGCTTTTTTTGCAGCCACATCACACTGTTGGCTCATATTCAGGTTGTGATCTACCATTCCAAGATCCTTCTCGCTTGTAGTATTGCTGAGCCAAGTATCCCCCATCTATCCCCCATCTTGTAACTGTGCATTTGGTTTCTTTTTCCTAGGTGTAGAACTTGGCATTTATCTCTATTAAATTTCATTCTGTTGTTTTCAGCCCAGCGCTCCAGTCTAGGGCCTCCTCCACACGAGACGTTTAATGAGCCTTGAAGGCTCATTATAAATTTTACCTACACACGAGCGGAGCGCAAAACGGGCGTACAGGCGCGTTATCTCCCCGATAATGCGCATTTTCAAACGCGCGTTAAATAGCGACTTTTATTTTGCTCCGGCCGTTAAAGCGCATTTTCGCTGTGTGAACAAGCGATTATGCGCATTAGCTACCTGTAAAGTGCTTTTTGGGCATCAATTAATGCGCTTCGCCGCCTCTCGCCGCCTCCCGTGCAGAGGGATTAGGAGTAAATGCGCCTCCGCGATAATGCGCATAATCGCCGAACCGGGCGCAAAAGCGCGTCCTTGTGGAGGGGGCCTATCACTATCACTTTGGAGTTTGTTTCTGTCTTCCAGGGTATTAGTGATCCCACCCAATTTTGTGTCGTCTGCAAATTTGAGAAGCATTCCCTGTACCTCCTTATCCAAATCATTAATAAAAATATTGAAGAGCACCGGGCCCAGGACTGAGCCCTGTGGTACCCCGCTCGTTACCTCCCCCCAGTGTGAAAAGGTACCATTGATAAGCACTCTGAGTCTGATTCTGTAGCCACCTAATAGTTGTTCCATCTAGCCCACTTTTCACTAGTTTGTTAATCAGAATGTCATGGGGCACTTTGTCAAAAGCTTTCTGAAGTCAAGATATATTATATCCACAGCATTCCCATAGTCCACAAGGGAGGTTACCCAGTCAAAAAATGAGATCAGATTAGTCTGACAGGATTTGTTCTTGACAAATCCATGCTGGTTTCTAATAATCACTGCATAGTTTTCAAAGTGTTTACAGATTGATTTCTTTATATTCTGCTCCAAATTTTTCCCAGGGATGGATGTCAGACTGACTGGTCTGTAGTTCCCAGGTTCCTCCTTTTTGTGCTTTTTGAAGATAGGGACAACATTAGCCCTCCTCCAGTCGTCTGGCACTTCACCCGTCTTCCATGATTTCGCAAAGATAATAGACAGTGGTTCTGAGAGTTCTTCTGCCAGCTCCTTTATTACTCTAGGATGCAGTTTGTTGGGACCTGGAGATTTGAACTCGTTCAAAGAAATTAGGTGTTCCTTGACCATTTGTTTATCAATCTCAAACTGCAATCCTGCCCCTTCAGCTTGTACTTCACTTTTTCCAGGGGGGTCATAGATCTGCTTTTGAGAGAAGACTGAGCCAAAGTAGGAATTGAGCACTTCAGCCTTTTCTTTGTCATCTGTTATCAATTTGCCATCCTCATGAAGCAGTTGAACCACCATTTCTTTCCTCTGTCTTTTACTATTCACATATCTGAATAAAGACTTATTATTGCTTCTAGCATCCCTCGCTAGCCTCAGCTCCTTCTCAGCTTTAGTCTTCCTGATACCATTCCAGCATTTTTGTGCTACTTGTTTGTACTCTTCTTTTGTAGCCTTGCCTTCCTTCCACTTCCTATATGTATCCTTTTTTATTTTCAGGTAATCTCTAAGCTTTTCGTGGAGCTACATTGGTTTCTTCTGTTGTCTTCTATCTTTTTTCCTTGTTGGAACTGTTTGTAATTGTGCCTTTAAAATTTCCTTTTTTAAAAACTCCCACCCATCTTGGGAGTTAAAGTCCAAAACATTGATAGGGCACCAGGTTCAACCTTCCAACAGCCCACTTCCATCATGAGATAATCTTATTCTTGATTTTTTTAAGGATACAGCTAGGGTGCACCCAGGAAGGAGGTTGATTCAGATGATGCCTGCTTGCAAGTCATCTCTTCTTGTCTTTCTCTTGTGTGAGTCTGTGTGTGTGTGTGTGTGTGTTGATGTCATAATGTGACATCACCCCCATGCTTGGAGTGGAGAATCCAGACAATGCTAAACTGATACATCCCAATATTCCCTGGGCTGCCTTTCCATCTTTTTGAGACCTGATTTGTGATATTTCTCATTTAGAATACAATTGCAACATTAGCCTATCCAGTGTTGATCGGAAAAGAACTAATTAAACTTTTCAGGACTGCTATGCCTTTAGTCAGAAGCTACTACCTTGTGGCTTCGGGTCCTGCAATTGGTTCCCGTTTAGCAGGGACATGGCATTATTGAAAGGGCCTTGTTAGTTATTGATTTATTCTTATTCACTTTTTAAGCATTACCAAATAGTGCTATTGGAAACAAAAAAAATGTGAGAGGAAAGCAGTAACGGATCCCCTCCCTCTCCAGAGAAGAGGAACTACCTATGGGGCAATTCATCACTAATGCAGCATAGAGGAGGAAGCAATTCCATGCAGAAAGATCTGGGAAGAAGCTTATAATTAAAGTTGAAAGGGCCCTTTGCTGAACGGGACTTACTTCTGAATATCATAGAAGTATCTTGACACTGATGTATAATATAGCACCATACTAAATGCCATTTGGAACTTCCATTTTAACTTCTTTCCCAGCTGATTGTGGTAAGGCAATGCCTCAGCAGGCTCAAAGGCCCTAGGTGTGAAAGCAACCTTCATCTCATTTCGAGGTTGCTTTTGAAGGGGGAAAAATCTTCTCTTCTCTGCAGGACTACATGAAAATTATTAAATACTATGACAAGGTAGATTTTCACACTTGCCCACTGAGTGGCGGCTGTGGAATCCTCCACTTATCGGGATCCCTTCACATTATGCCATTCTACTATGCTCCCATGTCTTGCTGAAAATTTGGTCAATAGTTTGCGAGGAGGGATTTAGTAATACCAACCTGCCCTAAGGGATAAATTCATCGGACTTCCTTTTGGACATATTAAACATCAGATTAATTGCTTTGGCTAATTTGAGAACGCGACAATGGGTCATGAGATGGGGTTAGTCATGCGCCCAGGATCCTAGCATGCCCCCCAGCTATGTCCGCATTTGCGCAACATTGCTAGTGGTAGAAGCTGCATTCATTTGCTGGGCAGTCACCATGCATCAATTTGAGCCATGTCGATGAAGACAGTTATCCCTGTCCCAGTCACCTACATAGGGTGATTTTGGTTTGAAGGAACTCCCACACTTCATGAAAGACAAACAAACGCCAGCTCCCTAAGGGCCCTCAACTTTTAGATATCAGCATGTTATAGAAAACCATTCCAGAAGACAGCACATTATTACCTTTGCTAGAGAAATTTGAGGTTTAGGATCTCTCTCTTTTTTACCCTCACAATTATCAGAACAGCTTGCTGGAACACTGGCATGTGCCGAATCAGTCATACGTTGCCCACAAGGACCATCTGGAAAACTAGTCTTCAGTTCTGGAATGTAAACAGAAGCAGTGACAAGGTAGCGAGTTGGCAGGGGGGCGGAGAACACCACGGTTAAAACTTTGTTATTAGATGAAAAGATCCACCCAGGCGCTTTTAAACTTAGGCACTCTTATCCATTTGAATCACAGAATAGGTTTCCACTCTTCAGTCTTAGGAAGGCTTTTATCTATTCCTTGTTTACTTTGCACGATTTCCAAGTAAGCAGAAGGGCAAGAACTCCCTATGTGGCTTCAGCTTTCTATTTTCAGATGCCTGCTTGAATGCAGGAGATGTACATTTTCCGTTACTCATTTCCTGCCCCCACCCATCTTAAGAGGGACAATTTTGCCTCCTGTGATGCTCTTTCCCAGGCTCCCCAGGGAAGAAGAGCCTGTTACTAAGTAACCTTACATTTAGGGTAACGCTCTCTGTGCTGCCTGCTTCTACCTTCTCCAAACAAATAGATCAGCCCCCAAATCTACTGATCGTATAAATTCACAGTTCACTCCCACTGGGTCACAGGTCCTTGGGAATTAGAGGTTCTGTGCTGTGAGCAATTATATCCTTTTACAAACTGTTATTCTGACAAAATAGTTTCTGGAATATCTTATAAGTCACATCTCACTGATTGCTTGCTATATACACATTACCAAATTCTTCTTTGCTGCCAGGTAGAATCCTAAAAAAAAAAGAAGCTATCTGCTTGTTTGTCATAAGCATTCTAAGAAAATTATATCCCTCTCTAGTCAGGCACATTTTCAGAGCAACAATTTGTTTTGATAATTAAGAGTAGCTCACCAGTTTATGAGCATGCTCCTATACTGAAAGCAAACAGATGATGTAGCCCTCTTCTTTTCATAACCATTTCAATGTATGACGGCTGACTAAAAAACGTGCCGCATCATGACCTCCCTATGGCAAGTCATGGGTCCGCATCTGGAGCCACAGGTAGGTTTGGCTTTGGCGTACACCGAGAAATACCAGGAAAACAATGGATGCCAACACATGTTGAAAATCAAATTATGTGTGTATTGGTAGATGGGCACAACTGGCTTCCATGAGCAAAGGGAGCTTTACACGGGAACCAAGTATTGAACTGGGTCATGAGAACAATTGATGAACTATGCACCACTAAGTCAGGATGGGAAAGTATCTAAAGAGATAGTTGTGTGGGGTTCTACTTGCATTAACTGTGACCTGTGTTGACACTGCTAGTCTGTTTGGATTAGGAGAGATCAGACTAGGGATCATTACCAATCTTATCTGGATTGCGGGCATTAGGCAAACTGAATTAGTGTGCCCAAGAGCACCCCAGGAGTACCATCCTAATTCATGAACTCAACTACAGTAGTAGGCTTCAAAAGCAGGGATTGTTAAATTTACTTTGGATCTAACACATTAGGGCATGAGCCTATTCAAGACTTAGGTTTCCTAAACTCAACACCATTTTGACCACCCTGACTAAATCTATAAAGATATAAAAAGGATTGGTGTAAGAATAAATTTTCATTTGTTTATTCAGCAGTTGCATATAATTGCAGGGTGACTGGATAACAAAAAATGAAGAGAAAGAGAGAGAGAGAGAGAGAGAGAGAGAGAGAGAGAGAAAGTATGCAAACAAACCAGAGGAAAAAGCAGACGAGGTAAACATGAAATCAAGGTTTAAATTAAAATTTGCAAAGTATTTGTTGGAAAAGGATATTTAATCCCACAACTTTAAACAATACTTAAGGGTGAAATGCGTTACATGGTGTGGCCTTTGGGATATAAATCTGATAATTTCATAAAGATGTTTAGGTTAATTGGAAGCTTCAAGATTGCAATCAGTAGTAACTCAGACATGGATTACTTTCTGCTCTTAGGTCTGTAGTCTAAGAAGAAATAGTGGTGGCTGCTGCCAGGAAGTATTACTCACAAACACCATGTTCCCAAGTATTACGATAGCAAGTCTTTTTGAAATTTTACAACTAAGACATAAACTGTTCCTGTACAGGGCAGAAGAACATGCCAAATTAAACCTCCCTGCTTATTTAAAGCAGGGACGGGGATCATGTGGCCTTCCAGATGTTATTGGATTTCAACTCGCATCAGACCTAGCCAGCATAGCAAATGGTGAAGGGGATTGAGAACTGCAGTCCAACAACATCAAGGGCCACACGTTCCCATCCCTGTTTTAAAGACTGCTAGTAATATTTATACCAGTACAAAAGATGCAAAGAGTGGTCTAATTAGTAGCTGGATTAACTGAGCATTTCTAAATCTTGCCCAAATAATGCTGACCCATACACATATACACACACAATTTGAATAAGGGTACTTTAAAGTTACAGAAGATGTCAAAACTATGTAACATAATAGACTTATGAGTAACAAACTAATCTACCCCCCCCCCCGATGATTGCCGCAATCTAGAAAAGACTAAAAAAACATATATCAAGGATAAGATATCTGCAGCCCACTATTAATTCTAGAGACTTCGCCAAGCTTCAGCAAAAATAAAGTGAGATTTGATATAAGGATTAAACACTATTTTGCAGGAATATTACCAATGTTTCATATCCTTTAGTTGCCAACTGAGTTTGCCTAATGGGAAAAATGCTGGAGTGAGATGTCTGAGGAATTTATAATGGAATTTATAATGGAATTTTTTTTTTTGTTAATGCTAGTGAAATTTCTTGGGGAAATTAGGACTTTCTGCCATGGATCTAGTGCCACAGTTTTGCCTGAAAATATGAAGGCTAAAAGTGAGTACAGAGGGTTCTTCTTCTTCTTCTACATGAAGGTCTGAAGAGAGTTTCTAAGTATGTTTGGCTGAATACACTTAGAAACCTCTCCACAATTGGAGACCCTACTATATCAGCTTCCTCATTGCAGCCGCAGAGGCTTTTAAGCATGTTCAGCAGAACGTACTTAAAAATCTTCTTCAGACTCTGAATAGGAGCAGTTACACATGGAAACGTTGTGGACAGGACTTGCATGCACACTCTCACGCCTCTACATGTGTGTTCAGGCAAATGCCTGAATAGGGTTAAAGCACTAAACAGAAAGGCCTAGTTATTTATTCCATCTTTTGCAACAGAATTCTTATGAAGAGATTGAATCAAGTTGCTGTATGCCACTGTTTAAGGGAGCCCAATGTTTTAGACCTTCCAACGATGTACATCTTAGTGAAATCTAAATTATGCAATGAAACCTATGTATTCCACAGTGAATTCTTCCTTTGCTTAATTTTATAGAAAGCTAATTGGAATTCATGCATTTCATTGAAAGTAGCCGTACTGCAGTATTGGGAGGGTTCCACCCTTAAAATGCAGCTTAAAAATAAATTAAAATGTACAATAAAATAAATAGGTACAATTCATCGATACAGTGTTTCTTAGCACTCAAGAAATTGCTTTGAACTTTAAGCTAATGGTTCAAGTCAAATGAAATCTGCACCATTACTTGTTTTAATGACATAATTTTATCCATTTCGTCACTTTGCATAATCCATATTCCACTAAAACCAACAAGAAAGCTCCCACTGATTTAGGTGGATCTGGATTAATTACAGTGTGTTTCATCCATTAAATAATAGTACAGTGAAACATGAGAAGTGGTCCCATCTCCCACAATACATCTGCTTAACCCACAGAGAGTGTGGAACAGCAAAAAACAGCATATCCTTTTGAACCACTTTATTTGGACTGGAATAGTCACAACATTTAGTATGCACCCAAGTTGCATTAGTATTTGTATTACCAGAATACATACTTTGTTCTTGATTAACAGGGTTTGAACTGGCAGTTCCCAAAGAGATTTTAGTACAGAGAACAGATGGTTGCGCCAGATGCAATGATGATGTTTTCCCAATTTCTTTGGTATCACCCGACGGGATATTTGGGGAAGAGCAAGAACAAGATACCTAAAGGAAAATTTGAAGTCTTAGAGAAAAAATAGTCTGAGATTGGTCACATTTGCAGTGCTCTCTCACCCCCTCACCCCCGGTACTTCACACATGATGTACATGTTCTTCCTTCTGTATAGGAAAATCTTCCACCTTTGTGGAGGGAAAACACTGATGTGGCTTCAAGACTATGTGCAAAACTTATTTGTTCCAACAGATTCTGCAAAACCAAGTTTTTAAAATGTTAAGTGGCTTCGATATTCTTCTCCCAAAAACTGTCTGGGGAAAGCTGGCATTCTCTAACAGAAAGTAAGCAAAGAATTGAAATGAGCCCATGTCTTTTCTTGATTATGCCAATAACTTGAAATATTAACACTAGATGGGGTTGGACCCTATGGGCTGGGTCCAAAAGTTCCTTTCTTCCATCAAAGAAAGGAAACCTTCAGATGCAATCCATGGTCTGCCATGTAAAGGAGAGGACAGAAAAGGTCTTCTACAATGGCCTTCCATGAGTAGAAATCACTGGAAGTGTAAGGCCTCCTCCACACGAGACGTTTAATGAGCCTTGAAGGCTCATTATAAATTTTACCTCCACACCAGCAGAGCGCAAAACGGGCGTACAGGCGCGCTATCTCCCCGATAATGCGCATTTTCGAATGCGCGTTAAATAGCGACTTTTATTTTGCTCCGGCCGTTAAAGCGCATTTTCGCGGTGTGAACAAGCGATTATGCGCGTTAACTTCTTGTAAAGCGCTTTTTGGACATCAATTAATGCGCTTCGCCGCCTCTCGCCGCCTCCCGTGCAGAGGGATTAGGAATAAATGCGCCTCCGCGAAAATGCGCATAATCCCCGAACCGGGCGCAAAAGCGCATCCTTGTGGAGGGGGCCTAAGACACTAGAAGTTCTTAGAACTGGGAAACTGAGTAGTTGTTCACATCTAAAAATGTTTTTCACTCCAATTGTATCAGTGATATTCACCTTCGAAAGCATAGGAGGGGACCGAATAATGGAGGAGTGGGCTACCAGTAAGCTGCTTTGACGTCCTTGTTGAACTGGAGTGCAGTGCAGCGGGGACACAACAGCCACTATTCCTGGAAGGGGATGGGGTGGGGAGAAAATAAAAGAATGTTATTGCCCCTGTATTATTTATTTATTTATTTATTTGTTTATTTATTTATTTGCAATACTTATATACCACTTGATATAATAAAATCTCTGTATACAGCATAGAAAAACTTACGTGGAAAAGCTCTGAGAGGTTGTAAACTTTGATAAGAACGATATCGCCAGCACAAACTCACAATCAGCTGAGCTAGTGTGACAAGCAACCTGAGTGCTGGTAACTTGAAACATTCACAACTCGGAATGAGCTTCTCAAACATGATATGGACTATATTTGTAGATAAAAGTAAATATTTCAAAGATGCCATAAGTCCCCAGTGCTTTCCCATCCAAAAGCAGAGTAAAGGCAGTGGCTGCCCGCAGAATTCCACATTGCTCAAGGACCGGGGGGGGGGGGGCTTTTTAAAGCAATGAATGAATTTCTACCTTCCCGCTACAAAAAGCCATGACTGGAACAAGTGAGGGCATCCTCCTGAACCACTCAATTGTCTGAAGAAGATTTTACCTGCAGGAGACAGGATGCTTTGCTCTCGCAGTTTAAGCGGTAGACGCTGTAAAGGTTGGGCATGTTGCAGGATCTGGTGGCGGATCCTCATTTGAGACGGCAGATCAGCAGGCAAAGAGTTCTGTAGTTGGGGAACAATATTGCACGACATCCTTGGATGAAGCAGTGGCATCTGATGGGGAAGAATTCAATAGGGCTAGTAATGCGTTTCTTGGTATTTATTGAGTCTTGTAATCTGAAACGTTTCCAATGCAACTCAGAAAAAAGCAGGATTTCAGCAAGGGCACCACTTTGAGAATCAAATTCTATGAAGGCTCTTTGGGTCAGGGAGCGGGGAGCTAGTATTCACTCAACTACAGTGGAGAAAAACATCAGGAATAATCAGACATATCTTTGGAGTCAAACCAATGTACATGTGGGGGCTATACATAACGGACACATGTACAGATGCCAACGTATTAGGAAGAAATACCAGGAGCAGAAGGGGAACAACATTTTACAAGGAAGAAAAGAGTTTACCTTAAGCTGTTCTCTGCAAAACAAATCCTTTTTCCCATTCCCATTTTGTTTTAAGCACACTTCTGTAAAAATATGAAGAAATGCAGACATTGATGGTTTGGACGTATATGCTGGCATTATAGACATTTTCCCTTGTGCATGGCAGAGACTGTATGCTTTTCTTATTCCTCTTTTATTCTCCCATTTGCGGCATCTTTCACAAAGGCCTTTCCAACCCATATGTGTTTCAACTGACTAAACCTTCAGCGACAAACATATTATACAAAAAACAAAGCCAGGTGTGTTGGATTATACATTTTCAAAAACAGGATCAAAAATTGCCTGCTTTCATGTTTCCAGTGGTTGTGGAGGCATAGAAACCTAAAACCAACCCATCACCTGGCAGTGCCTGATCCAAATGTCTGTAAACCCTCTTCCTCCATATCCTCTCACGACTCTGACCATGCAAACATCCCAGCTACAACACCTAGGGTAAATCTTGAAGAACGGTTTGCCCAAGGGTGGATTCGGAGTGCCGGCAGGTAATCTATATGATGCAGCCTCCATCCTGAAGCTATCCAGGGGTAACCCCCTAATGCTCCAGTTTTAAAAAATCAGGCACTTACCCTGACTTTTTTTTTATTTGGAGCAAGGCGATGACGGCATTTGCTGTCTGTCACCTTGCTCTGGAGCTGTGGCAGAGGCGTGCCCAGGTGATGGTGAGCCCTGATTGGTCACCATTAGCTGGACAGGGGAGGGGGCGGGCCAGCAAGCCGAACGGCTACTGACCAATGCTTAAAAAAAAAAGTTAAAGTAAAATAAAATAAAATAAAACAAAGTTAAAGAACTGGGGGAGAGGGGAAATGAATGGGTGGCCCAGCTTGCCAAATGGTTGCTGGGCCGCGTCCACACCTCTGCAGAGCTGCACATTTAAAGTAAATAAATTTTAAAAATGCTTGAGGAGCCGTGCCGCGCCGCCCCTGCCGTCCATGGAAGGACACCTGCCTGGCATGAACAGCCCACTGAATAATGCCACTGTGCCTCTCCGCGGATGCTCTCTGGCGCCTGCTCCTTCCAGGAAACTCCACACTTGCACTCTTTCCCGTGCAGATAAAGGAGCCCCAATGCAGTAGTTGGAGGCCTCGCGGTGCCACCGCACCACCAAGACAGGGCCCTAGTCAGCCTTCTTCCATCCCCATTACATACACGCACACCATTTTCCAAACTGTTTTTTGTATTATCTTGTCTGACGAAGAGATCTGGAGAGCTCAAAAGCACGGACATTTTGGGTGATATTTAGGTTGGCCTAATACCAAGTGGCCCAAAAGTAGGTATACAGTATACTCTTCCCAACTGTCATTCTGACTCCACCCATCAACATTCTAAACAACTGTATACCTACTTTTGGGCCACCCGGTATTTATTACGTGTATTAAACACTTCATCCAATAAATTTCTCTACGCATTTCAAAATGCAAATACAATCACAATGGGCGCTTCTTATCCCCTCTTCTCAGGGTTATGGACCTCTGCTGCACACATCGATCTACAAAAAGCCTGACTCATATACTAACTGAGGCTGTGGATCAGCTAATGGTGAGCGCGCTGCCCCCCCCACTATGTAGAACAGCACTTTGGCATCCCTGAACAGCTGCCGGAGTCCTCAGCATCCTGGCATGGCCTATTTGCCCACACCTGCCTTGCCCTCCTCTTTAATCCCCTTCCAGCCCAGTACTCTAAGCAGCACTGGGCAGCTGCATTTAGCCACCATATACATTTCCCATAATGTCCTGGAGCACTATTAAATTCTGGGATATGGTGAGAAATTAAAATGGTGGCTAAAATGGTAACCCAGATGCATGGAATACTGCTGTTGCCACTACCACCAGATAAGCCTCAAGACCCACCGATGGACAAGGGGGCATTTTGCCTAGGCCCCCCTCAAACCTGGAGTTGACTCCCTTATTGTCTACACCAGCCTTCCTGAACCTGGTGCCCTCCAGATGTGTTGGACTACAACTCCCAGCATTCTTGAACTTTTCACATTCTGGCTGGGGGATTCTTGGAGTTGTAGTCCAGCACATCTGGAGGGCACCAAGTTGGGGAAGGCTAATCTACACAATGTGCCATCTGAAATGAAGGCTCTGCACACATGACCCTGGTGGAGGGAGAAGCATGCATTTGTTTTTGTACTACACAACATTCAAGGATGCCTTATCGTGGATTTAGCTCCCCCAGTAGGAAAAAAATAAATGGAGACTTAACTCAGAAGAAGTTCCAGTTTAATTTATGCAGCGCTTTTGCCAGGGCCATTCTTTCAAGGAGATTATGAATTAAGGGGTGGGTGGGGGGAGAAAATGGAGCTTGGAAAGTGAACCTGATTCAGAATCGCTGCTGCCAGAGAAGCTGGAATCATTGCTGCTGCTTGCTGAGTCAGAGGAGGTGCTGCTACTGCTGCTGCTGCTTTCACTCAGCCGGCTTGGCCCTCCAATGATCTTTGGTACGGCATTATTTTCAGCTGCAAGACAGGGAGGAGCACTGAGCAAAATGTGAGTCTTGGTGGGGGTAGACAGGAAGCAACAGTCAAGCATTAGGTAAAGGCTATGGTGCAGCTAGGTAATCTGAGACCCTGGATGTCATGGTCTGGGATGGGTGTCGTTCAGAAGGCCTTGTGTATTTCCATTGTGAAGCACATGCCTAACATTTCACATCTTCCCCGCCAACCGCCACTCCATGCTTCACAACTGCGTTCTCATTCCTGGTGTTAGAATGTTTGCCAACTGTAATTAAAACAAACAAACAAACAAACACTCTGAGCATGTGCAGTTGTGTATCTTAAGCTCACTGAAATCCCGTGGAGGCTGGTGGCTCTGATGTCGGGGGGGGGGGGGGTGAGTCCACTCTGGGTTTCAGTCAGAACTCTCAAGGAGCACCTTGGATGGCTTATTTAGAGGCCTGACTGGTTTCTGACTGAAACCTGAAGCACCCAACTGACATCGGAGCCACCAGCCTCCACTGGATTTAAGTGAGCTTAAGGCCCCCTCTAGATGGATTCCGTTTGATGCCTGTTCCTCCAATTATGCGCATCTTCTCGGAAGCGCTTTATCGTAAATGCTGGTATGCAGGAGGTAATTGAGCACTCAACAGGTGACCTTACCGGTTGTTTCAAATGCACTTTACAAGTAGTTAATGTGGAGAATCACTTGTTCACATAGTCAAAATGCGCTTTAACGGCCGGAGCAAAATAAAACTCGCTATTTAACGCGCATTCGATAATGCGCATAATCGGAGAGAAAACGCGGCTTTACGCCCGATTTGCGCTCGGTTCTTGTAGAGGTAAATTTTTTAATGCGTCTTGAAAGAGCTTTAAATGCCTATTGTAGAGGCAGCCTAAGATGCATTGGAGCCACCAGCCGCTACTGCTTAAATAATAGCACCATCATGATTACAGGAATAAAATGAAGCTCCTTCTGATGCTGTCATCACCAGCTGTCCTCTGGATGGATATGGGCAGGATCTACATTATTGCTTTAAAACGGTTCATAACAGCAGTGACAACTGTTGGCCCTGGACTTTGACCCCAAGGTCCAGTCCTAGCTACACCACTGTGTAAAAGAACCAGCTTTAACTAGCATTGCTATACACATAATGGTTGCCAGACAGGCAAGCACTGTTCTCATGGCCCTTTTCAGAGATTTAATTTATTGGATAGGCTACACATAGACCAGTGCAGCACCTCCACCCTTCAAGAATTCCATGAAATTATTTTCCAAACCTGCCCTCAGTATTTCTGTACAGATGGTTCGCCTACATTTTGCACTTTGCTTTCTAGAGTTGATCTGCCCTTTGACATCCAGCAGCCTCCTTTCTAATTCTTGTTTCTTTTCAAAATTAAGTTCTTCTTTGGATTTTTTTGCTGCATGCAAGAGGAGTGAAAAATAAATATCAGGAGCTGTAGCTAAGCAATTGTCTAGAAAAGCATATGGCTTGTTTTTGTCCACATTACATACATACCGTAATGTTTCTTCGGCCTTTTTCTCAAACAAGCCATTACATATTTCTCCAGTTCCCTTAGTGTTGATGCTTTGAGAGTTTCGAAGTCTATTTCTATTTCATCAGGATTTGAGTGTCTCAGCGAAGGTTCCCTCGACTGAATAATATAGACCACTCTGCCAAGCTTCTCTCCTGGGAGTTTATTTATGTCCAAACTTAACTGCCTCTTTTCATCATAACTCATAGGCTTGGCATTATTCTCATCCTCAGACTCGTGCGCTGGCTCCTCTTGAGGCTTGGTTTTCTTTGAACGACTTGCGAGAGAGAAAATAAAAATGAGTTAACTACGGTGCCAACAGCTTTGAGTACAATTTCACACCCACAAGCTATCTTACATGTTCAAAGACATTTTCTTCTTCAGTTTCTTCATTTGCTTAATCTTTCTTTTCTTTTGACTCCCAGTCCTGTCTTTGACTTTGCTTTTTCTTTTCTCCTTCTTGAATTTTCCTTTTTTCCTCTTTTTTAGTCTGGGTAAGGTTGTTTTAGCCAAAGCTTGCAATTGCTGATGAACAGCCTTAAGCTATTAAAACAAAACAAAACAACCACTCAAAACAAAACGTCTGCCTGCATCTTTTAAAATCTCTAGGAAAGCTACTACAAAAGAAAAAGGGAGAATTTTACAGATAACTTGAATGTAATCTCAAAACATAGAGAGAGAGAATGGGAGACAGAAAAGATACAGGTTTTTGTTTTCTCTACACTTTTTTCTGTTTGGGGAAAATATGCAACTTGATTATGTTGCGTTGGGTAGTTTAGTAGCAGTCAGGCATCACATGGAAGCAAATAATGTTTAGAGCAATTAATAGTCATGGCAGATCAGGTACTTAATTTAAATTTAAACTGTTCAAAATAATATAATTTGTCTCTTTGAGGCTCATTATCCAACCTGTTGTAGTGATAGATCAAACTCCTCTTGGAATTCATTCATCACCCTGTGCAGCCATGATGAATAAGACAGCTTGCACCCACACTGTTCTGATTATAGCCAATAAGAACAAAGCAAATGCTCTAATTGACAAGGAAGGCAACTGCAGAAGCCCTGCCCCTTCCTCTTTGTCAGCTCATACAGCATGTAGAGAAGACTTCACTGTTTCCTTTTTTGTCAGTCATACCAAGGCTTTATTTTTCATTGGCTTAGCAAGGTGAAGGCAGGAAAGAGGGAGAAACAAGTTTAGTTTGGTGTAAACAAGCACCATGATAAGTCTCTTTCACTTCTCTATTAGCCATAATTAATACGAAATTAGGTTGGCCATAGTACACACTCTCTCTCTCTCTCACACACACGCACACACCACTTTACTATTAGCAAAACACAATGCCTCACATCTGCTGGGTAGTAGCATCTACATTGCCACCTACTTGATCCTGGAGCTCTGCAAGGCGTCTTGCTCTTTCTTCTTCCGAGTCCTCAGAGGAGATGTCGCTGCTGCTTTCGCTCCAAATAGGTGCTGCTGTCCTTGCGACGGGCTGCAGCAGAGGCCTACAGGTAGCTGGCTCATCTGGAATTTTGGCAAACTGCATCTCAAAGACATCCTTAATAGAAGAAAGTTAGCCAGCTTTAAAATCTCTTCATGATAGTTAGCTTGCGGTAGCAGTTCTGGAATTTTAATGTCAGGTACTGTTGCGTTAAGCCCTTACTGCATCTTCATTGGGATTTCATAATACTGTCAATAACTCACTGACCTGGAGCTTCCTTGCCATTGCCACCACCTCATGGTCTGGAGAGTTGTATCTGTAGCAGTTCATAAACATTAGCCTAATATCAGCAGCAAATTCTTGTGTCTCTTTATACTCATAGTTTTCCATTTTCTTCTGCGAAGAAGAGGAGGACTTAAGATTCAAATTCTGCTATACATATGTGATGTATCGTTAATTCATGAGACCAGCCATTTTAATACTATACATTTAATACTTTGGGGGTTATAGGTTTAGCCTTTCATAGCCTGCACCCCATAAATCTGCCTGAAGAAGCAGGTTTCAAATTCTAAGAGTCATCCAATACAATATTTGGTTCATTAAGCAAACCCTGATTAGTCAACTGAATGCTCATTTTAGGTCTAAATTTTAGTTAACATTTTGTAGCCAACCAGGATTTCTTTTTAAAAGATTCACTTTTTCACCTGCATCAGCTGTCAAAAAGCTATTATCATGTTCCAGTCACCTCTTGTGTACACTACGCAACCTCCCTTTGCTGACCTTTTGCCATTTTCTCCTTCAAACCCAGAAAACTTCTGCTAAAATGATCTTTTAGAACCTTCAGGCCTTAGCTATACTTCCAAGTGCAGTGTTTGCAGGTGTCAATGCTCTGAATTAGAACATTGGTCGGCCACAACTTTGTTCATGGTGCCACACATTGGGCCTGTTCAGACAACACACTAAGCCATGGTTAGGCTGCTAACCCTTTTGCGGCAAATGTTTAGTGAGTGTGTTTCAACCATAGTTATGTAGCCACCATGGTTAGGAATGGTTCACATGACATGCTAAGTCATGGTTCACATGACACACTAAACCATGTTTAGCTCAGAATGCTTAGCCACCATAGTTTAGCATGTCATCTGAACAGGGTCTCTGTAGTAATCAATGCTAGTCTCTATGATGTAGTAGGACCAGCACAAATAGCACAATGTGCCAGATTAGTAAATAATGTCTATAATCCTTCACCCTATAGGAAATACTTTCTGATGTGCTTCCTGGTTTGGCATTAGAGCCACTGCTAGTAGTAGGATCCTACTACTACTGCTGAAACAACTTCTGGAAGCACCCTTGGCTAATCACTTCAATTTCCCTCATCTTCTCTGACCCATCTGATCTTCAATCAATGAAATGCAGGGCAATCTTATACATGTCTACACAGAAGCAAGTCCCATTGTTTTTAATAGGCCTTAACCCACAGGTAGATGTGTATATCATTGTACTCTTAAAAGTGGTGTATATCATTGTACTCTAAAAAGTGGTTTGAAGCCTATCTCTTCCACGTTTAGTATGTATTGATTGCTATGCAGGGAGATGGATTTACCATTGTAGTTCAACTATCCAGCATTTGTCACCTGTGAACCAATGCATTATATCTGAAAGGCTTTTTTTTTTAATTCTCCATTTTTTCTCATAGAGTTGTTACACATTTGGGAACAGCTTTTTCCACATTTTAAATTCCTACACAAAGAAACTATTTGGTCTGTATTAAGAGGGTCCTGGCTCCCTTACAAGATTCTTCTGCCTTTTCTATAACTTGTAGGGCCACCTCCATGGCAGTCTCCACCTCCTCTCCATCCTCCTATGAAACTGACAAGTTCTAGGGAAAACCTAGAACTATTTCACCAACATGGGTTGTCTCCGCCCCTTCCACATTGTATGCATGTGCACCATTGCCATAGGTGTGCACAAGGGGTGTGCCGGGTGTGTCCAGGCACATCCTAATGTCTCAAGCAATAAGTGCCAAATTGGGGGGCCATTGAATAGGTATCCAGAGGGGGATCCAGATGCAGCAGGAACGGTCCTCTGGCTGCCCTCTGGCTGCTCTGTTGTCCTCAACAGTGCGCCATTACTCTTGGCAGCAGGAGCGAAAAGGAATCACTCTGCCAGGAGCCTCTCTGCTGGGAGCCATGCTTCAAAGAGGCCAGGAGGAGGCCCCTCAAAGGCTAATATCACCTCTTAAGCCTTCTTATGGCCAGTGTCACCACAAAGCCCACCAATGCTAGGGCTTGACGAGCATCTCCCCCCTCCCTGCCTACCTGCAACGCCAAGCCAAATGTGGATTAGGACATCACTGTCTACAGTGTTTAATAAATAAATGAATAAAAATAATGTACTTTATGACTGAGTATTGCATAAATGTTCACCTTTAAAAAAATATCACTGGGTGTACACCCTAATGAAATGTGCTGCGCACCCTTATGACTACTGCTGGTACAGCAATACTAAACCTTGATGAAGTATATATGAAATTGGCAGGACTTTCCTTTGACTTCACTGATTTCACCAGACATATGAAGGAGGGTAGGGAGAAGATAGGCCTCCTCCACACGAGACGTTTAATGAGACTTGAAGGCTCATTATAAATTTTACCTCCACACCAGCGGAGCGCAAAACGGGCGTACAGGCGCGTTATCTCCCTGATAATGCGCATTTTCGAATGCGCGTTAAATAGCGACTTTTATTTTTCTCCGGCCGTTAAAGCGCATTTTCGCCGTGTGAACAAGCGATTATGCGCATTAACGTCTTCTAAAGCGCTTTTTGGACATCAATTAATGCGCTTCGCCGCCTCTCGCCGCCTCCCGTGCAGAGGGATTAGGCGTAAATGCGCCTCCGCGAAAATGCGCATAATCCCCGAACCGGGCGCAAAAGCGCATCCTTGTGGAGGGGGCCAGTGTGGGAAATCACTGTGTGGGAATGGGGTGAAGGGTGGGCAGATAATGCAGAAATGAGATGGGGGCTGATGATAAGATGGGGGCTGATAATACTATCAGACTGTCACCAACCACGTCAAGGTGGGATTGAATTAGGTACGATTAATCAGAGCACAGTATTGGGCCAGCATCCAGTATAAGCAAGTGGGAGAGTGTCTTCTCCTGCACTAGCTGGAGGGCGTTGCAATGTCCTTTAAAGTGGGGAGCAGAATTTGCGAATGGTGGCAATGCAAATTAACTGAAGAAGGAGAAAGTGAACATGCATGTGGGTTTCTAACATAAGGGAGGAGCCATAGTACAGTGGTAGAGCACTTGCTTTGCATGCTGAAGGCCCCAGGTTACAATCCCCAGGATGTCCAGTAAGAGCTGGAAAAACATCTGCCTGAAACCCTGGAGAGCAGCTGCCGGTCAGTATTGACAATACTGGGCTTGGATGAACCAATGGTCTGACTCAATATAAGGCAGCTTCCTTTATTCCTATTTTAGGAACTAAGATTTTAGCCTTAGCTCATGCTGCTCACTTTGGGTTGATCCAAAGTTGGTCCTACTTAGAGTAGTCTCATTGAAATGAATGGGGCTTAAGTGGGACTAACATTGGATTCAGCCCTATGCTTGGAAGAGTCTCCTCTCTTTTATTCTTCAACCTCCCCGTTCCTTGTTCAAAATCCGTCCAGCTCTTATCAATCTTTAAAATGCTGCTGTTTCCACTTTGATTTTGTTCCTACCCCACTCTTCTAAATCGATTGAAGCTCCTCTGGCAGGGACTGTGCAGCTAGTCCACTTTTCCCACCTTAATGGGATCCTTTTCCCTACAAACCTAGTCAATGACTAGTTTTCCTGGAGAGCCCTGATGGAGACTGGTGAGCTATTTTCTCACCCCCCCCCCCACACACACTCCAAGGTGAAGTGGAAACTCCTATGGACACAGCCATTGCTTCCTCCATACAACCTCCTTGCCTCTGGGTTGGCAGCTGACAGGCTAGACGGTACCTCAGTGAAGGGTGTAGGGTAGAGAGACAAGGAAATGTTTAGCCCAGGGTGATGTGAAGATTGAGAGACAAGGGCAGGATCTATACTACTGCTTTAGGGCCCATGACACATTCTATATACTGTTTTCAAACCGCTTTCAAAGTGTTATATCCTGCTTGGTGTTGATCTGGCCAAGAAAAGGTTTGTTCCAAGGTTGCCAGTAGCTGATCCCTACCCTATAAGTACAATACAGTAGTCAATCTTCAGCTATTTGGACCACTGTTAGAGATGCTGCATGTATTCTTAGCCTGTGAACATTCAAACTGTTTATATCTATGCACTGTATCTATCTAAACATTCCTTGAATTTAAGAGAGCTGTGAAGACTGATCTCTTCTGGTAGGCCTACCCAGTTGAATTTTAAGATGTTTTTAATAATGCATTACTTTTTATTTGTTTTTAATGTTTTATCTATTTTATGTCCTTGTATTTATATTTATTGTTGTTCCCCGCCTCGATCTGGAGGGAGAGGTGGGTTAGAAATAAATAAATGTATTATTATTATTATTATTATTATTATTATTATTATTATTATTATTCTACACATACACACATTGCATAATTTATAGAAGTAACAATCAACTGGACCTACTATGCCAAAACTCACTTACTTTAATCGTTCCAAGATCCATAGGATATTTAATAATGTCATGATAATCTTCGAGTCCAAAGGCTGTAACATCTACCGATTTATAAAAAGGCCAAGCATATGCTGCGTGCTGTTTGGAAAACATTTCTATGAGGATCTCATTACAGTATTTTAGTGGTTCCATTAGCTTTATGCTTTTTATGGGTTCTGGTGGTTGCTGGGAGTCTGCCAAGCCTCTTTTCGATAAGGACTCTTCACACTTTTCTCTAGAGGAGATCTTCGCAATCTTGGGTTCATTGGGTGCTGGAGAGGATTCGCTGCTTGCCGTGATGTTTGCAGTAGTTGTATCAGCCTTCCGTTTTACACCCTTTTCAATACAGAAAACAGGTTTTAACAAAGGAGGAAACTGCAACATTTAAAATCTGTTTTAGACGCCTTTGAGATACTGCAGTCATAAATTTACACATTGCTCATATTAGGTGGGCTTTTATTCAAACAATTCCTTTCAGATCTCACAGCCAGAGATCTTTTGTAAGTGTGTAGAGTACACCTTGCATTTTTCACCAAAGAGATGCGTTTAGGCTGTCTTGAAGTCACACCAAAAGCAGAGATCTGGAGATCTCGAAAGCTTGCACATTTTTGGTGAGCTTTTGGTTGGCTTAATAAAAGTATTTCACCAATATGGATTTAAATATTCAGGCTGCAATCCTATACCCACGTACATGGCAGTAAGCAGTACTGAACTTAGTGGGACTTACTTCAGAGTAGACATGCATAGTATTGCACTGATAATAGTCTTTAGGAAGTTGAGAAGGATTCGGATTGGGATACTTTTCAGAAGACCATTTGCACAGGAAATGAGTACTAGTTATTTAGTTGTTGCATGCAATTGAAATGAAATGCCCCCTGCCCCCGTTTTCCCAGAAAATATCAGCACTGAAGAGCTGGAAAATTTCCCCCTCTCAAATAGCACCATCATTGAAATTGTTAGTGCAGTGTGGAATGTACATTTTATTTATATTACAATATACAGGCTGCTTTTTGGGCCCCAAAGCAGCATACAATCATTAAAAAAACCCCAAAACAGTTGGATGAGCATATCAGTGTCAAGGCCTCCCCTCCCCATTATATACAATTTTTGTGTTATTTAAATTTGTGTATTTTGATACCTTTAATTAAAAACAAACATCCAACCATCTTTAAAAGCCGAACACTTCAAGCTTGTAGGGATACAATAGGCTGTGCTTACCTAACCTTTAAGTGACTAAGGACACAATCATATGCATGTTTAGAGAGATAATTTTTCTACAAGAGGTATTAATTGTGTGCTTGTCATTCCCTACACACAGTTGTTAACAGGTTCTTTGCAGAATATCATGACCCTCCAGTTTCATTTCTGTTTTTAAATAGTACTTTCAGTGAGTTTTCTTAGAGCAGAGAAATTGCATATTATTTGTCAAAGCAAACGAAAATGATTTCCCTACTTGTGTAATTGCACTATTCCACTATGCCACAGTGCTATCTATTATTATTATTATTATTATTATTATTATTATCATCATCATCATCATCATTTCTATGCTGTCCCATAGCTGAAGCTCTCTGGGCGGTTTACAAAGATTAGAGGTTATGTAGTGGGAAAGAAGGAAAGGAAAGGCTTATCATATTGTGTTCAGATCTCAATTCTGCAATGAAACCAAAAAGTGAAACAGTAAATTCACAACCTCATGTGGAAAAGCTCAATGTGTCTTTCAAGTACAGAGCGGTACTGTTGTGTTCATTAGTGCAATGACTTCATACTGTGTAAGCGCCTATGTCCTATAAGTAGATACAGCAGATTAACAGCCTCTTGTAGAAAAGCTCAGAAAAACGTTCAACAACTCCCAGTATCTCCCAGGCAGGCATCATGACACTCTTTCCCCTGCAGTTCATTTTGTGACCACTTGTATTTTCCACACCACAGAGTCCTTTCCACACTGAGCTCCCATCTCCACCCTTGTAAGATACAAAACCTACCAATCATTACTTAGGTTTCCCCCTCTGCAACCAGCAACCAATAGCATTTCCAAGGAGGCAATCTGGATCAAATCTGCATCCTTGGGGGGAGGGGGGAATTACACTCCTCCTGCTATTGTCCCAATCTGATCCAAGCAGCCCCTTTTCCACTGGAAATGCATACTGATTACTTTGTCATTTGCTTTTACAAAAAATAAAATTTCATTGGGAGCATGAAATACACGATGCTTGGCCAAACAAGATGGAGAGTATCCGTACTCCATAGTGTGACTATCCATCCCCTCCCCCATGTATTGCTCATATATTTAGAAACTGCCCTATTCCAAAACCACTTACTTTGGTTATTGTTTCAGTAGCTGGCATTATATTTGATGGTAGAGTCACAGGTGAAGGTTCTGGGCCGTGTTGCTGTGGCATTGTCATCACCATCTGAAACTGCTTAACTTTCCTAGGCGGCTTTGGCCGTTGGATTTGCTTAACTTGCGAGAATCCCACGTCAGATTGCTCAGCAACTAGGGAAATGAAGTAAGACTGCATCAGTGAAGGGCTCCGAAACAATGCTCCAAAAATGGATGTGCTAGTTCCTTTGTCCCTTTAAGATTCTTTGCCAGCAAGTCTTTTGTCAGAGCCTGAAAGCATTCATCATAGGCTCTGTCTTGTTTTTAGCTGATCAACACTCAAAACATAAACTAGTGAATCATAGCAGACACACGTGGGTGGAACAGTCTGCTGCTCTTCAGTGCAATACCACCAATACAACAAGGTCCCCTCTACAAGGATTCACTTTTGCACCTGGTTAGGCGATTATGCGCATAATCGCAGAAGCGCATTTTCACCTAATCCCTCTGCACGAGAGGCGGCGAGAGGCGGCGAAGCGCATTAAGGGATGACCAAAATGCACTTTACAAGTAGTTAATGCGCATAAGCGCTTGTTCACATAGGCAAAATGGGCTTTAATGGCCGGAGCAAAATAAAACTCGCTGTTTAACGCGTATTCGATAATGCGCATAATCGGAGAGATAACGCGCCTCTACGCCCGATTTGCGCTCCGTTCTTGTAGAGGTAAAAAATTTTAAGCGCCTTGAAAGAGCATTAAACCTCTCTTGTAGAGGCAGCCTAAGACCTGGGTTCCCTGCCCTCCATCAAGGACACTCCTGAGTACATTTAGCATCCCCATGATCACACTAGGGACCTCTCTAAACAAATGAATTATAGCATGCTTGTGATTGGCCACTCAGGGAAGTTTGCGGGTCAATTTCATAACGTGGTCATTAGGCAGGATGTCTCCTATGCTTCCCCCCACCCCTTATCCCACTGTCAAAAAACACAAGAGATAATAATAATAATAATAATAATAATAATAATAATATATTTATTTATCACCCGCCTCTTCCAACGGATCGAGGCGGGGAACAACACCAAACACAAGATACAAAAACTGATTAAAAGCAGATAAAACCAGTACATCATTAAAATACCAATAAAACACCAATAAAACACTTTAAAATTCATCTAGGTAGGCCTGCCGGAAGAGATCAGTCTTTATAGATCTTTTAAATTCCTGAAGACTAGTAAGTTGGCGAATCTCTCCCGGCAGGTCAGCTTTAAAAAAGAAATCTGCCAATTGAGCTTCACGTATTGGTGGCGTTGTGCTATAATTCCGCCACTAGATAGCGTTGTTTTATTGATTTGAATGGAAGTTCAAACTCAAGGCAAAGATAGGAAATATTGCATTCAAATCACGTGGCCACCAGTTATTGACCCAACTGCAATCCCTGAATGAAAACAGAAGCAGAAAACAGCAGGGTTATTAATTTTTTAAATGTAGAAAAACTCCAGGAATCACTGCTTGAGGAATTCCTCTGCCCCATTACTGAAGGCTTTTCTCCAGCTCCCTTACAGAGCATCAGTTTACCCTGCAAGTTTATCTTTCTCTAGCTTCCAAACTACGGCGCATAAACTGATTACAACAGTTGTCATTTGCTAAAACAGAGATAATTTAATCTCAGTGAATCTGGTTGTATTTATTAGCAACTCAACTAAGCTCGACAGCTTTACTATCTAAGAAGTTATGTGATGTGATGTGACATCTACAGGTATGGATGTCACATCACAATAAATCTGATTGGGGAGTGAATGTAATTGCTAGAGATATGCAGACGGAGCTGAAAGAACTTTAGCGCATGTGTGAGCACTCTAACAAAGCTTTAAGCAGGCACCCTCAAAATCTTGTGGCATATGCCCTGGTTCAGAGGTTCTCTCAAACAATATTGTCAGTATGTTGGCAACCACTGATTATTTGTCTAACGTGTAGATAGTCATATTTCTCATAAAACCAGATGCTATCTTAGAGCAAACTTAATACTTTATGCTTTGTATGGTTGATACAGAATTCTGTTTCTTAAACACTCTCTGAGACAAGATTTGTCTTTTTACTACTAACTATCAGCATAACAAAACTAAATACAGGAGCTTATGCATGCATAAATTCAGACACACGAAAATCTAATATCATTTTAAACAAGGCCTTTAAACAGAAGCAAGTACATTTGCCAGTTCTCAATGATAATCAAATCAGGCTTACCAGGTTGCTTCTACAGGCAACACATTGGGGGAAACTGATCCTAAGAGTCTCCTTTATATACTTTTTGGATGCTATAAAATATATTCAAACTATTTTCACTACTATTTATGTTACTTCTCTAAGAATTCCAAACATAGCATTTCTACGTTAAATCCTCATATGTCTAAATAAGAGCATTGAAATATTAAGGTTCTTGTCAAGGTTAATGAGCTTAACAACATACTTATACAAACATTTTAACCTTCCTTAACATGTTACATGTGTCCTTGATATCATCCTGTTTTGTGAGCTTGTTTTTATTACATATTTCATTATATTTATGATCTGGAATAAGGTTTGCAGTTACTTATCTGATAGCCCATCTGACCTCTTAATTTATTTACTTATAATATTCTTATACCACTCCATATCTAAAATAGATTCTGGAGTGGTGAATTTAGGAATAAAACAGTAAAAGGTAAAAAGTTTAAAATAGCATATTAAAATTCATCAATTTAAACAGAAAATCAATAAAAAATGGTGGCTGGAAAAGAGCTGCTTTCAGGAGGCATCAGAAGCAGCACAGTGATGACACCTGCCTGACCTTCAGGGTCAGGGAATTCCAAAGAAAAGGGGCCACCACACTAAAGGCTCTTCTCCAACCGGGCTATAGAAGTCCTCTTGTTTTATGGTATCCTCTTTAACGCTGCTAAGTGAAAGTTGTAACTATAAATTTAACATTAGCACCTCCTTATCTGAATTCTTTTTTATCAGTAAAGGGTGCTAATGACCAACCTATAATGGCCTGGCACTACTGTGTCTCATCTGGCAAGCCTCAGAGATGAGACATCGTTACTACTTGTGGGCCAGAAGGCCAAACTGTGTTACGGGTCAGAAGGCCAAACTGTGTTACATTAACTATTCGGAGCTCATTTTTAATTCCAGAATTCTCTTGGAGGTATTTGATTATAGAAGTTCCTAATTGGGCAGCATGGGTTAGATGATGCAAATATGAAAGATTTGCCACAATCTCTTCCCTGCAAAAGGGGAGATGGGGACAGTGGTTTTTCCAAGGAATCTACCCCCCCCCCCCGATAATATCCTTCATAAATGCAACAGTTGGAGCACATGGGGTCAGCATTCAAATGAGAATAAGGCAGAAACAAGTAGAAGCCCCCAGGGAGAGATTCCTGGGGCAGATTCTTGCATCCTTACAGGGGGAAAGTTCCTATGTGAAAATTTGCTGGTTATTGTCAGATTGCAACCCTTATGTTACACACAAAACAACTTTGTTTGCTAAAGCCGCCAAACATATTTGCGCAATCACTCTGAATGCTATTGCAGTGGACTGTGCAGGCGATTAATTTATTTGATTTCTGTTACTGCATGGTGTTATTCTGTTACTGCATGGTCTATCAAGCTGTTCTCTTTTATTTTTGTAATGGCTATTCGTCAAATACAATAAAATTATTGATTGATTGATTGAAGTAGAAGCTAAAACAAAATGTTGGTGGAATACTCCAGGGTTGCATCCAAGTAGCCATGCACTCCTCCAGAAAATTCCATTCCATTCTCCCTCACCTCTGGTTTTCTTCACCACCACAACCCAGTATCTCACTGTTCCATGGATAATGGGGATGTTCAGTCCACATTGGGCTGCCTTGGGGGATGGGTTGTCCCATTAGGGTTCTTTTTCTCAAGACTGTTTACTTTTGCAGACCTTGGTGTTCCACCCCAAGCTTGTTGATGCTGCCTCCCTTTTGTATGCGGCTGGTGTAATTTGGCTACATAAGGATTATCACTCAGAAAATGAGTTTACTATTAGTATATAGGATTGTCAATTGACCTTAAGATAAAGAGCCAGAGTGCAATCCAAGACTTTTGCAATAATCATTGTTTTACAAGAAGTTATTGTTAGCAGAACTTGGGCTGCAGGTCACTGAACCTGGAGCTAAAGAGTTAATGCGTACCTGAACAAGGTGGGAGGGGATTACTGGGATGTTTTTGCTCTGCTCTTTCCTGTTTCCTCTCTCTACTTCCTTCTTCTTATTCCCTGCCTCATGAACGGATGAGAGATGGCTGACTGGAGCCATCCTATCCCAGGATGGAAAGCCACCTACTTAAAGTAAATTTTCTTTTAAATCACCACTGGAGCGTTTCTTTCATCGTAACGTGTGGCTACTCACAGGGAGCTGGTTCGAGGGCGACAAAAATTATAACTAAACAATTAAGAGAGACGTCAAAGATCAGTGACATTGACTTCAGCATTCTAAGCAGTGGAGATAAGTAGCCATATTTTTCATATAGCTTCAGTTATCCCTCTGTAGCTGGATCATCTAAATAAACCTTCAATCGTAATCTATCTCACTGAAAAAGCAAGCAAGTCACCTGCGAACTACTATAGTTTGTGAGAGAATCCACCATTAAAGGTACATCTACATCCACACTTTTAACATTGTAATGTATTCTCTGCATTTAAAAAAAATATTGCTATGGCTTTTTTTGGTCATGCTATAATACTTTGATTGCTTTGGGCATCATTGTTTCCTGGCGATAGATTAGAGTTAAATGCAATTTGGGTATTGTGAGAAAGTCTTAAGAAAGACTGCCAGCTAGAACCAGATTGGGCTTTCACATAGTTAACCTACCTATGTCTTCGTTCACTTGTTTTAGAATCAGAGTTGGAAGGGACTTCAGAGATCATCTAGTCCAACCTCCTGCTCAGTGCAGGTCCTTTACTGCAGAGTGCAGCTATAGCATTCCTGATGGCCATCCATAAAATGGCATGAAATCTTCTACTTGGAAACTGCAGTATTCTTTATCCAATAGTGCTTCTGCAATGACTAATAAATCTCAACATCCGCAGTAAGCTGTCTACAGTTGGTATACACTCTGTTGTAGGCATTTGCAATTGATGGGGCTCCTCTCCAACATGAAACACTTTACTACAAGGCTTCAATGAGTGCTACATTCTCCTCTGAAAGTGTCAGTCAAATATTCTTACCATCTGTTTTTTTCCACTTTTGTTTTCCTTTATTGATCGCCACTATTTTCTCCTCTGCAGGCATCTGTGCAACTTTCTGCAGAAAGACTTTTTCTAGTTCCTGGGCCATGAAAACAATGTCATCACCTGGCTGCAATATGAACACAGTAATCAATTACAGAATTGAGTTAATCATGCTCGTAATGCTACAAGCATGCATTTCCCAACCAGGAGCTCTCCAGATGTGTTGGACTATAACATTCTCACCTGGAGGCTCTCTAGGGGCTGTCTTCATGGTGCTGAATTGGCACTGCCTTCCCCCCAAACCTCAGTTTTACTTATCTGGGGTGGCGTTCAGTAATCCTGACACCAAGGAGGGTGTGTGGGGTTCCTGGTGGTCATCCGGGTACTGGAGCCACCTTCCTGCCCTCTCGCTGGTTTCTGGCGACCGATCGCCAGTTGCTTTCCACCAGGACCACCCCCGGATTGGCCAGAGAGCTGGGTCTGATGGCGGAAGAGCCGGAGTGACCTTGCTCCCACCAAAAAGTTGTGGTAAGTCCCTAACTTTTTTTCTGTGCAATTTCGCAGGAAAGCCCTATGGTGGCTGCAAATGTGTGGCTGGATCGTATAGATAGCCCCCAGATGTGTTGGAAAATAACATTCCCACTAAAATCTGGAATCTCTTTTCCATCAGAGGCATTGTGTTGTAAAGAACCCCCAAAAGGTCATTTAGACCAACTCCAAATCCGTAACAGTACAATTGCACATATATGTGTATGTATATATGCAGATAAATTTGATGCAGGTTGCTGGAAAGATAGGTGATTAGGGGAAGATTGTGATAGGATACTGAAGTAATCTAGGTTCTGCCAGAAGCAGTCACCAGGAAAAATGGACACAATGACCTTGTCTCAAGTAGTGAACCCAAGATTTGCTGCACCGCATGCCGGGCACAATCTGTGGCCATTTTGAATAGTCAGCCCCTGATTGCTGTCTTGAATCCCAGTATTGGGAAAAGGACATATAAATAAATATAATAATAATTGGGTGTTGCTACGTGATGTCGAAAACCGGACACTAAGTTAAGTGTGGGCTAAGCAACCCATAGTTCACCAACAATTAGTAGTTAACTGTGGGCTGTTTTGCCCAGTTTTCTAGATCAGGAGTGTTGAACCTCTTTGACCTGAGTGGGGAATTCAAGCTCTCTGAAACAAAAATATCAGCATATTTTAACTTACGAATTTACTGACATTAACTAAGCCTTAGGAGAGGCATTTCAGCGTTTTAGAATGGTGGGGGGGGGGGGAGAGAAAAATGTGCAAAAGCTGGGAAATCACTCATGATTGGTAGTCAGGGGAAAGAGAATGGGGCCATCTAGGGATTGGGACCCCAGGCGGGCTAGATTAGGCCTGTGGGCTTGTCTTTCCACACACCAGGTCTAGATGAAAAGGAGCAACAGTATATATACTACAATAGTGAGGGAGATGGTGTAGAACAATAGCCAGGAAGTGGAGCATCAGGAGATCTTATATACCTCTTTGGTGAGGTTGAAATACTTGAGTAAAAGACACACAAGTGGAATAATACCCACTTTCTCCATCCCATCATGACGATAGATATTCTGCCAGTGTTAAAGAATCCAAAATAGCCTAAAAAGAGAGTGCAGAGAAATTGGAACTATTGCAGATTTGACTATTCATTATACATACCTTGTTATACAAATAGCAATTTGCGAACATCGTTTTAAAGTTTTCAGTACATTCTGCAGCACATGCGTAATAGTTGTGTTCCAGACGTTTCTGAATTGTAGTCAAGTCCATTGGGTTTTTAATAATATTATAATAATCCTTAAAAAAAATGAAGGAGAGAATCCGACCATAAGAATACAATGGATTTAAAGGGTAAAATCCAATATAAATCCTACTTAAAGTAGACCCATATGAATGGGACTTGAGTTAGTCAATGGATCTACTTTAAATAGAATTTTACCCAAAGAGTGCTCAGTTTGCTAGCCCAGGACATAAATAACCTACCTTCTATTTTGGGGTGGAGTGTGCGTGGGAGCTTGAGTTTTCATATTAAAAAGAGCATTGCATTGAATGAAATCCACAAAACAAAGTAGCTAAGACCTTACTAAAGTCTGCTTAATTTATGGTAGTAGATGTTTGCTGGAGAAAGTAGCTGATAGAATAACTGCTTATTCAAGATTTAATGAGATTGCGGCTGAGGTGATATTTCAACTAGAGAATCAATCTCCTGATACATTGTTGGCCACCATGCTAACTAGGGCCTCCTCCACACGGGGCGTTTAATGAGCCTTGAAGGCTCATTATAAATTTTACCTACACACGAGCGGAGCGCAAAACGGGCGTACAGGCGCGTTATCTCCCCGATAATGCGCATTTTCGAACGCGCGTTAAATAGCGACTTTTATTTTGCTCCGGCCGTTAAAGCGCATTTTCGCTGTGTGAACAAGCGATTATGCGCATTAACTACCTGTAAAGTGCTTTTTGGGCATCTTTTAATGCGCTTCGCCGCTTCTCGCCGCCTCCCGTGCAGAGGGATTAGGCGTAAATGCGCCTCCGCGAAAATGCGCATAATCCCCGAACCGGGCGCAAAAGCGCATCCTTGTGGAGGGGGCCTAGCTCTCAAGGAGAGAGCAAAAGAGACCTCTGGGAGAACTGCGTTTACTCGACCTTTTAAACAAAGGCTGTACTCAGACTTTGTTAGCCTAAATCATGGTTTATTGTGACAGGAACGAGCTTAAGCCTCCCACAGGGCTTTTGCGCTCCCCTCTCCCAAATGCAGCAGTGGAGGAAGAGTTCATTTGAACCCCAAACTGTGGATAACCTAAACGATGTTTTGTTGAAACAAGCCAAATTCATGGTTGGTTTTAAGCAAATCATAATTAAGATTAACCACAGTTGGTTGAGCTAATCTAAAATGGAAGCAAGAGCTTTTGAACTCATCCTCACAGTTGTGCTAGAGGAGGGAGAGGAGTATGTGAGCTCAGTGGGTGTTTAGATATGTTCCCATTGTGATCAACTATGGTCTTTTTTGAATAGCATTTGGATTTTACAATACGAGCATTGCTTCTCAAACTGTAATTGTGGTTAGCTCTTGCAAGTCATCTTTGTAATATGCTTGTGGCAAAGTGAATGAAGGAGCACTGTGGCTCTGATTCACTGTAGGGCTGTGTACCCCCTCTGGCTGAATCACCTTTACAGCCACTGTAGTTTGCAGCCATAAATATATTAAAAACAGTGAGCCCCATGATAACTTTAAATCACGGCTCAGCTCTCAGGAGGAGGAAGCAATTTAAAGGTTAATCCTGGCAGTGCTGGCTCTGGGTTGGGGAAGGTGAGGGTGCTGTGGGGAATCAGGAGTCCAAGCCTGACCCACTTTGCCCCCCCCGAATCTCACTTCAGCTTTAGTGCAGAGGCAAGGCAGGCACCCCCCAAAACACCCCGAGTCAGGGGGTCAATTAAGGGGTGCTTATAGTAGCACCCTGAATTTTAGTTTCTGTGTATGTTTTTCTACAATTCTATGTATATCCAACTTATCAGTTCAGAATGTGGCCCAGGGGACATAGAGGTGCATGGAAGAAGCAACTTCCTCTCAAGTGTTATTGGCTCTCACATGGCCCCCATAAAGACACATGGACAAAAGTTGGGCATAGTTGACAAGCCAAGGTCGATAGCTTAAAGTTCTTGTATGTACATGAAATACATTTTAAGTGTCTGCCTTAGAAATGTGAAGAGGCAGAACTGGCCGAAGGGTAGCTTCTGTTTTTACAAGTATACTGAGTGAATGACCTCTAGTATTAACCTCAAGTGACAGTTTCTCTTGAGATCCAACACCAGAAATGCAAGGTTACAGTCACTTTGAAAGCACTTTTGGACAAACTGACCGTTTGAGTTTGTCAAGAAAAACGGAAATATGTCTGAGGGGTTTAAGACTTCACTGAAAAGACCAAAGCCTCGGAATGAATTTTGAAGAGAAAGGCCTACAGACTAAGCATGCATATTATAGTTTTAGATAAGGAAACTGACAGGAGAAAAAGACATGAATGCTGATAAGCGCCAACACCAATTATGATCTGAAGGCAATCTTTCAAGTAAATTGGTAGGTCAATCAGATAACACTGTAATTAATTAATTAATTAATTGAAAGGAACCTATTTTAATTAATGGGGCAAATTTTTAATCACTATGGCTGAAAGTTAAAAACATCCTGGTCTATTTTATTTTATGTTATTTTGTTTCTGTGGAGTTACTATAATAGGAAATGAGGCACAGGTCATTTCTTCTAACAATTAGTACCTTTTCCTAATTCAGTTCTAAAATTTAGACTTCCTTCAGTATCTTTAAAGAAAAGGGGGGGGGGAGTAGGTTTTGTTCATATATATGGATTTTGACCCATTAGCTAGAAGGCAGATCGTCGAAGAGTAAAAAACTGTGCACTTATCAATAGCATCAGTGAGCATGAATAATGGAATATTAACTGTTGCTATGACTACAATAAGAATTCTGAAGTAGTCAGGGAGCAGGCTTATTCTCCTTTATGAAAATGTTCTTTAAGAGTAATTTCATTTTTATTTAGTATGGGCACCTGAAAAAGAATGGTTATGATATGGCGTGAATACGACATATTTGCAGTGCTTCTACTGCTTCACATCTTTGAGGGTTTTCCATACCTTGTGTTGGCAGCCATTGGACAATTTGATGTTTTCACACACTGCTACAGATCTTTTCTCTATAGCCATGTGGGTCTCCTTTAAAGCAGCACTTTTCAGCTAATGTGTATCATCACATTAACAGTAGTATCTTATCTACGTAATGCCCTTTATCACATGTAACTCCACATTTTTTAAAATTGTAATGTGATATATGTGTTTGAATATTTGGTGACTTGGAGCATTATTTTTCTGTTTTTGCAGATTAAATGTTCTGTAAGTGTACACAGAAGTGTGTTTGTATTTATACATACAACACTTGTATGCCTGAGAGCATCTTTCTGTCAATGGTTGTTCCAAGTGTTGGCTATATTTTTATCATTACCATTAAAATGATCACTACATAGACTGCCGGTAGACCCATAAGACCGTTATAATCTTCAGGGGAGATCTTGTTATTTGTGACACATCCTGCAGGGTCCCATCTGGCAGTAACATGGCAATAGGCCTTCAGTGGCCCTGTTCAGAAAACACACTAAGCCATGATGGTTAAGTGTTCTGAGCTAACCGTGATGGCTTAGTGTGTTACGTGAACAGTGTTTTTCCTAACCACACTGGCTACATAATCACGGTTTAACCATACTCACTAACTACTTGCAAAAGGCTTAACATGGCTTAACATGTTGTCTGAACAGGGCCCTCTGTGTGGTGTCACCTTCCCCCTGGAGTGACCTCCCCTTTGTGAGATGTCAAGCACCGATGATCATGTGCTTTTGATTATTATTAAAAAGTTACTTGTTTACCCTGGCTTTTTCCGACCACTAACGTGTATAAATTATGTTGTGTTTTACAATTTGTTGTAAACTAGTTTGGGAATTATAAAATGGGAAGCGGTATATAAATATTGCGAAATAAATTAACAAGTAATGTGCTCATGTTCATAAGAGTATGAAAATTTGCTATAGATGAGGACAATATGCTTGCTGTTATCACCAGAATTTCTTACCTAAAGATGATCTTCACTTTAAGACATGCATATTTTCTTAACCAGAGAGTTTCAGCTATGGGGCAGTATAGAAATGTAATAAATAATAATAATAAATAAATAATAACAACTATTAGTAAGGTTTTCTGTACAAGAAAAATACAATAGGTTCTTACTGGAAGTTTTAGACCTGCAGCATCTACAGGCTGATGAAATGGCCAGGAAAAGTTATGCCTCCACATTGCTTTCATGACCACCCTTTGCAAATATTGAAGCTGATTTGTTAACCGCCCAGTTCCTTGAGTATTGACGTATTTTGGAGGGGGAGGATTGGCAATTGTCATATGCTGTTGACTTGGGGAAGTCATCTTTCTCCTTAATGTGCTTTTGTTGCCTTGTAGGTCAGTGTCTTCGTCAAAGTATCTGTAAAAAAAAAGATTTGCAAGAGGTCTATTGATCCTTGCTTAGCCTTTACTCCAAATAGATGTTGCTGTTTTTTTTAGAAAATGAAAAGTATTACAACAAGATGTAATTTACCATGGTATACAACACGTTTTCTGTTTTGACCCATGGTTATCTCTGGCTACAAAGGTATTTTTTTTAAAAAGCACCAAACCCTAACAATGCAAAACCCTGTTTATCAGAGGCAAAACTAGGATATAGCCAACGAAACACACCTTGAAGAACATTCACATTACCACTCTGAATGCAAGCAAAAAAGCATTCTTAAAGTGATGTTAATGGGCAATTAATCCCTGTAAAGTGAGGTATTATGGGATATCCAAGAACATCAACATGTGAGGGTTGCAACAGAAGCTTTGGGAAGTTTTATCTACTGGACAGGAAGCTCTTTCTCCTTCACATAGTTTATATTTATTTAAAAGCCTCTTGTATTATACCGGGGTTATTTCTAAGGATGAGTTATAGACAATTTATGCACATACCCATAATCATTTGGAGTAGCAGATTTCTCACTATTCTTCTAGGTCTTTCAACCGTCTTCCCAACTGCCATAGAACCTTCTACTCCAAGCTGATTTATGAAGCCCAATCAAGAGCTCCATGAATCTATTATTCTCTCTCTGCCACCCCTCACAGATTCATCACATCATTAGCATCACAAGAGATACTGTCTCTTAGTCATCCCTTTAAAGAAAAAAATGCCCTTTGTTTGCACACTTGAAAAAGAGATGGTGAAGAGCTCCAAAAGGATCTCTCCAAATTGAGGGAATAGGCATTGCAATGGCAAATGCATTTTAGTGCAAGCAAGCGTACAGTGAGGCACATTGGGGCAAAAAACATTCTAACTACACAGGCCTGGTTTGCATGTCATGACCACACTAGCTCCTGCCCCACGTATGCACTGTTCTTGGGTTGTTTCCATGATGCATGAACCTGGAAATCTGGGATTTTGAATGAGAAACAACCCAGAGTTTTAAACCATGGTTGGTTTTTGGATTAGAAGTCTGGGTTCTTTCTCCACAATCCAGAGTTCTGGGTTTGCATATCATGTTCCTGGGTTGTTTAGCAAAGTGGAAGTGGGTGAGTGGGCAGGAGCCAGCATTCTCACTTATTCCTGCACTCTGTCGGGGTTTCTTAAGAAACCTGACACACTGGTTCAGTTCAGACAACACGTTAGTCAACAGTGGAATATTTAAGCAACCGTTGCTTAAATAGTCCCCCATTGATTAATGTGTCGTCTGTTGGGCAAAAACCATGCCACGATTAGTTATTTCCCAGAAATAACGAACAGAGATAACCAATGGCTTGCAAAGTTGTTTCTCTGCACAACCGTTGCATATTGCATTGTGTGGTGGACTCCATGGATCTTCACATGTTTTCAGAGCCATGAGGCAAGAGCGGCAGAAGCCCCTGCTGTTCTTGCCCAGCCTGCCTCTATCGGAATGGAAAATAATCCCATCCTGGAAGTGTTTGGGGAGCCGCTAATCGTCCTGTCCCTGGGTGAGGTGCCACCGATCGTGGCCCCACATGTTCCCAGGGATGTGCATGTCCCTTGCCCCCCTGCCCCACAATCAAAACTCAAAAAGGTACAGAAAAGGGCAAGCAAAGCATTTAAGGGACTCGAGGAACTCCCCATGTGAAAATGTTTGGGGCTAAATATGCATAGGATTGCATCCTAAAGCACTTTGGGATGTGATGTCTTAAGATTGAAGGGTGTGTAGCCATCTGGGGGCTGGATTGGGACCCCAGACAGGCCAGACTTGAGCCACAGTCCTGTGGTTCTGCATCCCCACTTTGGGCTTACTGCAACAGTTGCCTATGGTGTTGAGGAAAGAATGACATTCCAAACTTGCATTTCCATTTCCTTGCTTTAATAGGTATAAGGTTTGTTCAACATCCCAATTAAAAGCAACTCCGAGTCTTGACAAAATTGAGTTTTTTGTCAGCTAATTAACACAACTAGTCATTTGGATATGGATTCAAAGCCTACCTTGAGCCAGTCGCTCAGTACGTACAGCAGAGAAACAAAGTACCATGAGGAAAAAAACTGCTCTTGTAATTAAGTGAGGATTAAGAGGTTCTAAGAAACTTAATAGAATTTAATTCAAAGCAACTGTTAATTAAGGTACTAAAACACATGGGGAAAGATAGGTTAAACACAAGCTATTGCAATAAGAAATCACAACCAACTTAATGCAATATCTAAAAAAATGGCTGAAGTCTGCATATTGTTTGGTTAGAAGTCAACAATATTCGTTGTTCAAATTAAAACCACAGGTACCATTCAGTTTTAAGACATCACTTCCCAAAGTGCTTTAGGGTGAAATCCTATGTTTATTTAGACTAAAAAAAAGTTCACAAGTAAACATCACAAACATACTAGTCTCTTATCAAGCAGGTCCCCTCACTCATAGAAGAAATATCAAGCTTACTTTGTACTATCTGAAGTCCATAGTAATACAAGGGCAGGATCTACACTACTGCTTTAAAACAGTTTATAACAGTAGTGACAACTGTTGGGATCCAGGACATACTCCATATACAGTTTTCAAACTGTTTTCAAAGTGTCATATACTACTTGGTGTCAATCTGGCCTTGGTTTCTGTTTATGCATGACACTCCAACTTTTAAAGCAAATAGGTTTTCACCTATCTTTCAGTACCAAACACTTGGTTCCCTCCTGAAGAGGAAGGGAGGGAAAAGATGTCGGCAGCTGGAAAATAGGCAGCATTCAGACAACACAATAATCAATGGGGGGGGGAGGGGGAGGGACAATCATCAGTTGTGTTGATTATCGTGTTGTCTGAATGCTGCCAATAACTTACTGTCCGTTGCCTCTTCCCCCCTCCGTTGCCTAAAATGTTGTCCGAATGATGCCGATAAGCAACACAATGGATTATTGTTTCCCCTCCTCCGTTGATTATCGTGTCGTCCGAATGCAGCCATAGAGTTGTAACACCAGACTACTATCATAAAAATAATTTACCTGTAAAAGACAGGCAAAACTCTGAAACAGAGCGAAACAGAAATTTCAACCCTGCTTTTTCATTTTGTGGGTTTTACCTACATCAGCAATATATAATTTCACAATGATAACAGCTGCTTGCCATCCAGGTATTTATACCTAGCCCCACCCACTTTAGCCGGACAATAACAACAAGAAGTCCACTCTGAATAGTGGACTGATTTAGATGACTTTCAGTGTAGCTAATTATGGGCTGGCTGTGAGCTTTCATTTGCTGTTATGAAGCAACCCAGCCAGAGAATTATGTGAATAGCAAATAAAGACATTCAGGTATTCTACTTTGTCCAATGTGTATTTGTGCACATTATGTGGATTACCACTAATTTAAGCTAAAGTAACATAAGCATTAGTTCCTAAACCTATAAACCTAATGTAGATTATTATCTTCACCTTATTTGCAGCCCAATCCAATGTATCTTTACACAGAAGTAAATCCTACTGCCTTCAATGGGTAAGTTGTACATAGCATCACTATAGAGGGCTCTATCATGATAACAGAGTGAAATCTAAGCATTTGTAGGGTCCATGTAATGATAGATTTCATAAACCATGTAGTTGTTGTAGAATTGGTGCCTAGTTTTTTTTCTAAGCCTGGTGAAAATTCCTATTAACTGTAGGCTCATATTAATGAGCATGCAGGTCAAAAACCTAATGGGGCTTTACTCACATGAAAGTGTGGGTGCCTCTACAAGAGCGATTTAAAGCTCTTTCAAGGCGCATTATCAAATTTACCTCTACAAGAGCGGAGCGCAAATCAGGGGTCCAGGTGCGTTTTATCTCCGATTATTCGCATTATGAATGCGTGTTAAATAGCGACTTTTAATTTACCGTGGGAGTCAAAGCGCCTTATGGCCATGTAAACATGTGATTCTCTGCATGTAAACAACTTTAAAGCGTGTTTCATACAGCCCGTAATGTGCTTCACCGCCTCTCGTGAATAGGTGTTAGGAGTAAACGCGCTTATCCGTATATGCGCATAATCGGGCAACCGGGCGTCAAAGCGAAATCTTGTAGAGGTGACCTGTGGAAAGGATTGCAGCCTTTAAGGCTTATGCTTGTGCATTATGTTACCACAGGGTCCTTTTGAATGCAACAATCCCAGTTTATTAAACCACAGACAGGCCTGCATGCTCCTCCCGCTCTGTCTCTCGCCTTCTACACTAGATTCAGCTCTTCAGTCCTGGCCTTCTGAACCTTGTCTCCTGCTAGGTCCCAAACCACAAACTTTGGTTTAATCTTGATTTATTAATCAGGATCTTAAGTCAAGAACAGACAATGGTTTAAGGCCCTGGTTGATTTAGCAAGCCAGGATTGTTGAATCCGAAGTGGCACATTATCTTTGTAGACTCAAGACTCTAGTTTTAATAAAGGCTTGAAAGAAGCAGCCAAGATCCTGGACAGCATATCCATAAATGTTCCATTTTTAGATCAAATTTTAAATGAATACTGAAACTCTGGTATTTGATCCATGTATTTACTTGGAGTGACATCCCTTTAAATAAAGGACTTTTTGTACCAGTAGTTGATATTTATACAATTCTATGAGTTTGAGGGGAGGTACAATAGAAAACCTTTCCCGTATTTGGACACTGCATGTTGAGATGTGGGTTATGGAAAGATGGCATCCAATAGACTCCAAGAGCCTTTTCCTAGATATGCAATTGCTTTGTTCTATCTATCCAGCAGAGGCTTTATATACTGGAATAAGCAACACATAAAACTACGGTATGAAGGCGGAAATAACTGGTTGAAAAGCCACTAACAGTGCAATCATACGCACATCTACTCAGACGTAAATCCCATTGAGTTCAGTGGGAGTTACTCCCAGGTAACTGTGTATAGGATTGCAGCTTAAATGGTTAATGCATGTAGGGTGGGGAAGGTTGGTTCAGTTTCACTTTTACCTTTTTTTATTTTATTTTCCTGCTTTAGTTGTTACAAGACATGCCTGTTCATATTAAGTGAAGGTCCTAATTAAAGCTTGCAGTTGTTCCTGTCTCAAGTGTGGTCGGACAAAACTTACTTTGCAACATTATGAAGACAAAAACTAATCAAATCAAGACAGGAGTAAAATCCAACACAAAATGTCTCTTAGAAAGTGAGCAATGGAAATACTGTTTCTGGAAACACATATACAAATATTTAGAGATATGGCTTTATTCATTTAAGTGGCAGATACACATTCTTATGGATTAAGAATAGTGAAGAAAATGAAAGTATAAAATCCTGGTGCTAATTGAGACTAATTGGTTATTAGAACCTTATGGTGGATCACTTCAGTGGCACCAATGAGTTGTGTAGCCTGATCCTTTACATATGTACTCAGATGTAAACCCCACTAGATTCAATGAGCTTTACTCCCAAGTAAGATTGCAACATCCGGAAGCAGGTGATGGAAAAGACCTCTGCCAGAGACCCTGAAGAGTAAGCTAGATGGACAAATAGTCTGATGTGGTGTAAGGGCAAGTTCCAGTGCTTCACATGGTCAGATGATATGACTAACATGCAGGCCTCGAAGGAAGACAAGAGCCTTACAAGTCCCTGATGTGAGGAAAAGGACTGTCATGAGGGATTTCTTGCCTGGGGGGCTGGAGGAGCCAAAAAGTACTCAGAAAACATCATGCTAAAGTGCAACTATCTCCCCAAACCTTTTCCCCTGGGTAGTTAGTCCACAGGGCAGAAATTGACAAAGTATATTTGGCTTGAGCAAAGGGTTAATAAAAAAAGGATTGCCAACATTTTCTGAGGCAGGGCTCCTGTGCATTATGCATGCTGCAAGTATACAACCAGAACAATCTAAAGGTGAACATCTCACCACCTCTACATCTCAATGCCAGAAGAGTTTTCCCCTGTTGACTTTATGATTATGCAGCATTTTAAGGAGAAAGGAATACCGCCAGCATAGAAGGTGGCAACTATATAGCAGCAAGTTTAGCGCAGTTGTTTTAAGTATTCTACTGAGGAGAATAATCTGAACAATTTCCAGAGGGTAGCTGTGTTAGTCCATTACAGCAAAGCCACAGAGTCTTGCGTCACTTTAATGGAACAAAAGCATCCATCTATTGTGTGAGCATACCACAAAAAGTTCAGGCTTCCTCAACTGCAATGGAATGTTTTTTCCATTTAAAACACACACTTCAATTATTAGAATTTACCAGTGGCTTGCATAACCTTGTTTAAGACAACTGGTTTAAATCAACAAGTACATCTTACCTTTGCTTTCCTGTAAAGTCTCTGTAAAAGCCCTTTTTAAAAGCAACATTTGTAATCTTGCCTCTGGAACAGAGTTACTTTTGCTAAAGTGCAGGTGGTGCTGATTATTAGTGCTCTCACAGCCTTTGCAGAGGGGGTGAGAAGTTGCTGCAGCTGATGGTATTAACTAATTCTTAAGTTCTGCTGCCTATGTATGCTCTCAGTTTGGTGAGTCTGTTAAAATCCCTACTTTATAGGAAAGCAATTGGTTATTTGATGCATTTGATGACCCACTTTGGGGAGTGGGTGTGGACATTCATATGCACAAAGCCCACTTCTCATCACCCCCCTTTTCCCAATTGCCAACTTGAAGGCTGCAATCATAGGCCTGTTTTGGATGACACACTAATCAAAGGGTGGGGGGACAATAGTCCGTTGTGTTGCTCATCGGCAGCATTCGGACGACATTTTAAGCAACTGAGGTAGCATTCGGACGACACAATAATCAACACAACGAACTATTGTTTCTCCCCACCCCTGTTGATTAACGTGTCATCCTAAACAGGCCATATACACCAGCGGTGTTGACTTCTTTCGGCCTGAGGGCCAAATTCCATTTTGGAGAAGCTGGCAGCATTCAGACTACACTTTAGACAACAGAGGGGGGAAGAGGCAACTGTCAGTTGTGTTGCTTATTGTGTTGTGTGTTGGATGACACACAACTGACGGTACGTTATTAAGCAACGGGGAAAAACAACGGGCTGCTCCATTGTTTATCGGAGCCCCTCTGCTTATTATGAGGCCGGGACTTTCAGCCATGCAACGGGGCAGGGGCAATGTGTCATGTGTCGGGCACTCCAAAAATAACGTACTGTCCGTTGCCTCTTCCCCCCCTCCGTTGCCTAAAATGTTGTCCGAAAGCTGCTGCTCTCTGGGCCCACATACCAGTGCTGGGTGGGACCAAGGCAAAAGGGGTGGTGCCAAAAATTCCAGCATATTTTAGCTTAAAGCTCATATTGCCAGTAACTCTTAGGAGAGGCATTTCAACCTTTACTGGACACCACCAAACAATTGGTAGTTGGGGAAAAGGGATGGGGAGACTGGAGCGTGGTCATTTGGGGACCGCAGGAGGGCCAGATTTGGCCCCCATGACTGAGGTTCTGCATCCCCCTATACACTCTTTCCTAGGAGTAAGCCCCACTGAACTCAATGGGACTTCTGCATAGACATGTATAGGACTGCACTGTAAGTGACATTCCTCCCATTCCCGTGTCTTTTCCCATCTCCCTGGTAACCAGCTGCACTCCAATTCCGCCCCCTCCCAACTGGCTACTCCCACATCATTATATAATACCTTATATAGATCTAATAGCAATCTCAGTTCTTCAAATGCCAATCTTTACATAGCCCAAATGGCAGAGAGTGGTATCAACAAGCAAGGTTGGCAGATGTACAAAGTATCTTTGTGGTGGGGGATTTGGACTCAAGGAAATCCCCCCACAAATGAGGACCGCTTGCTCAATGTGCAAAGATGCTAACTGTTGTGAGGGGGCAATGGAAAACTGGGTGGGAGGGAGAATGGAATACAGTGGCTGGAAGTGTGAACAGAGGTACTCCACACTGTGACATTTTGTTGTAAATCCTGTTGGTACAGTCCAGTGCACTAGATTGCAAAGCTCAGATCATTTTAGCCCCCTTTAACATTCTGTGGCAATAGGAGACCTTGCAATCAGAGCACCGCCTGACTCATTTCCAGGACTGGCATCAAGGGTAGGCTTCATTGGGTGCCTGCCGAGGGCCAATGCCCCAGTAGGGGCCCATTTACAAGAGCCTTTTGGAATTTTTCATAACCTTCATATTCACCTGCATCTCACTCTGGCCCAGACCAAGGTGATGCCAAGGAAGAAGAGCGATAGATGCCGCTGTCTACTTTTTTACTGGCTTTCTGCCTGTTAAGCAAGCAATAATAACAATGACAAGAAAGAGGTTGAAGAACAAATGCAGCTGGTGATAATGGCAATGAGAAGGTAAACTCACTGAGGGAGGGCCCTCCATTGAGGGTGTCTTACCAAGGACTGTCTAAAACCTGGACCTGGCACTGCCCATTTCATTGTTAGGCATCTTGCCTCTCCTGCTTGCTTTTTATGCAGGTAAGGGGGTCAGTCAATTTCAGTAAAATCAAAATCATGGTATTTTCTAGGCGTAGAGCAGTAAATAATTGGTTAATAGAGGGACAGCACGTAGAGCAAGTCAAGAAGATCAGATATCTGGGTATTGTGTTTTCTTCTACACTTTCCTGGGCTACCCACAGGCAGTTTGCAGTCCAGGCTGCCCAGAATATTAGTAAGGCAATACTTCGATTCTTTTATACTAAAGGGGGACAATTTATTCCTACTGCCTTACAAGTATTTAAAGCTAAAATTCTGGCCCAGTTGTTGTACGCTATTCAAATATGCATCCAGGGATTTAATTCAACAGTTGAGAGTGTTCTTTCAAACTTCTTGCACTCACTTTTTGGAATGCCAAGGTGGGAGCCATCTGCTGGACTATGCCTGGAGGCTGGCTTTGCATCTATAGAAGGCAGGGCTTGGTCCCTTGCCTTTCGATATTGGCTAAAGGTTGTATATGCCGATCCATCCCAAGGCTATCTTTATCTCTTGCAAAGGGATGTTTTTATCAGTTCATGGTTCAAAGGTTTTACTGCCAAACAGTGTTTATTAGGTCTATCTATGGATTTTCTCCATACACGAGATTATCCTGTGGCAAAATCTATTGTAGAACAATGGATTAAGGACATTGATTTTCAATATGCTATGATAAATGCTCGTAGATCCTGCTCTCCAATACAATCTGGTCTAATATTTGAATTTCCTAGATATGCCAGATATCTGGACTATTTGACCATTCCCAAGTACCGTCAGTTTTTTTCTAGGGCTAGATTTAACGGCCTTCCTTCTGTAATACTGGAAGGCCGCTATCAGGGCATCCCATATGAGGATCGCTTGTGTCCCTGTGGTGATGAAAGAGTTGAATCATTAGGGCATGTTTTTTTTAAATGTAGCCTCCACAGGGAGGAGCAAAATAGATTTCTTGGCCCTTTTATGAGAAAATGCCCTGGAAGGACATCCAAACAGTATTTGGAATACTTTCTGGCAGGTACAAACAAGTTAACAACAGAGTCAGTGGCTAAGTTCCTCTTCTCTGTACAAAGGTCTCGTAAAACGGTTTCCTCACCCTAATTGTAACTTCTATGTTGTTATTTTTAATTTTTTGTATCAGGTGTTTTAACTATGCTTGTATATTTTAACAACCTTTTTAGCCTGTTGTATAATGAATTAAAGATTGTGTTTTTATGACTGCTATTGTTCCTAGTGGGTCTGTGACCGCATAATAAAATGATGATGATGAGGTAAGGGTGTTTCCAATTTAACAATTTTGTCATACACACTAAAAGTCTTTGATCAAAATTTAGCAGCAATGCTGAAAGCCAGCTCCTAAGCAATAAGAAGATTCAGAGTTGTATATCACAAACCTTCCCCATTATGGACTCCAGCCTACGTCTTCCAGAGGCTATGCAATAACTACCAAAATTGGATCCTCATTTTTGCACTGCTTGGTTTCTTGCTTTGTTTGCTATTTATTTATTTATTTATTTATTTATTCATTAATTTAATATGCTTCTGCATCATCCTGCTCCCAAATAGGCACCCAAGGCAATATACAAATCAAATAAAACAATAATAAAAGTCTAGACATCATAAAATCATAGGACGAAACAAATACTACCCTTCAGCACCAGAAAATAGTTTTAAAAAGAAAGAAGAAACAATATTAAACACCATTCAACTCTTAGTGGAAGACAGCTGTCGTTGCAGCCTCTCTGAAGCGCAGTAAGAAAGGTATCAATCTAACCTCCCTGAGGAGGCAGTTCCCTAATCCGGCCACTACAAAAAAAGCTCTGCGTTGAGTCCCCAAGAACCTAGGGTGCCTCTACAAGAGCGATTTAAAGCTCTTTCAAGGTGCATGACAGATTTTACCTCTACAAGAGTGGAGTGCAAATCGAGGGTTGAGGCGCTTTTTATCTCCGCTTATGCGCATTATCGAATGCGCGTTAAATAGCAACTTAAAATTTACCGCGGGTGTTAAAGCGCCTTATGGCCATGTAAACATGTGATTCTCCGCATGTAAACAACTTTAAAGTGTGTTTCATACAGCCCGTAATTCGCTTCACTGCCTCTTGTGAATAGGTATTAGGAGTAAATGCACTTATCCGTAAATGCGCATAATCGCGCAACCAGGCATCAAAGAGAAATCTTGTAGAGGGGACCCTAGCCTTTCTAGGCAGTTGAACGTATGAAAGGCCCTCCAATGATTGCGGGCAGATTCATAAAGGAGGAGGAGGCCTTTCAGATAGCCTGGCCCTAAGCTCCTTAGGGCTTTATCTGTAAGAACCAGCATTATGAATTGTACTTGGAAACAAACTGGAAGCCACTGATGTTAGTAAATACACTCTGGTCAAACACTTTTCAGGGGCAGTCCCATGAAGAGCATGTTACAGTAATCTATATAAGAGCTGACTGCTGCATGGATCAATGTGTCCAGCTTCTTCTTCCATACTTGGACAGGTATTTCCCTTGCACATCTAAGTAATCATTAGAAATCTTTGGTGTATGTCTACTTCTTTCATAGATGCCTCCTGATCCTTTATTTATTAGGATCTTTTAGCTAGAAATCCTATTAAAACCTAGAAAGCTGTGAAGTGCTTAACTCTTTTCTTTGACACATCTTCAGTTTCTCAAAAGGAAGCTTTTATTAGAAACATGTTTCTCCTATCAAACAGTACCGTGTACAACATTTTTGCTCTTTATTGGATTATTTTGAAAGATTTACAGTGCATTTGATTTGCAGGGTAATGTCTTATAAAATGTTTGTAGAGTCCAGTATGGTAAATCCATACAATTTGAAAAGTCAGTTACAGTAGCATCAATTGACATGTATAGTCTATCCAGAAAACGTTTGGAGAAATCTATGTATTATACACAGGGCCGTGCAGAGCTGGTAATATGCTCAGGCCAGATGGGAAGTGTGTGCCCCCTCCCATTTCAAACTGCTCATTAAGTATTTTTTTAATGTTTTTTTTAATGTCCACCAACATGTCCGTTCTACATAACACCTTCATATTAAACCTGTTCTACAACATCTCAATGCTGAATCAGAAATTAACATTTATTTTAGTTGCTGTGCAAATAAAAGCAGCAACAATAGAACAGTCTTTCATCATTATCAAACATTGTCATCATCATCACTCTCACAGTATCATCACCATCATCATTATTATCATTAATATCATCATTACCTCACCTTCCGCTCCAGAGATTATATGCCATGGAGAAGATTGAGGAAAGAGATCAGGACAACCATCGCAATTTAGGCACATATATCCCTGCCCCGCATGCGGCATGGCCCTCTGGAGCTTGTAGTCTGACCGTGGTATTCACGACGGACAGCTTCTGCGCTGTTTCCGCAAGGCAGGCTCCTAGCTTCTCAATGGGCCGCTTATGCTACAGAAGTAGTAGCATAAGCTAGGGGGGACCTCCTCGTCGGAGTGCCCCCTCAAAATCATGGGCCCTGGCCCAACTGGCCCCACTGCCCCCCCCTCTGCCCTGCCCTGATTATACAGTGTCTACTAGCTGGAATGTTGCTATACGAGTCAGTGGCTGATATTAACCTCCTTACAATTTTATTTATTTATTACTACAAATGCTTTTTTCCTCTTGAATTGTAAATATTTGAAAAATCAGACAATTTACTTTAAAGCTGTCCTAACCAGTTCTGGATTTTGAAGTCTTTCCTTCCATGATGTGTTTGTTCTGGTGATCAGACTCTCCTAAAATCTTGCAAATTGTTGTAAAGGCTCATCTAGAGTGTAAATTATCTCAGTCATCTAAAATTGTAAATTATTTCCTAATTAAGATTATTAGAAATGAAGTTTTTAATAACTGAGAATACTATATCAAAGGAAAATACATTGTCAAAATTCCATTCCCTGGATGTTCATTTAAAATAAGCTTTGCAAAACCTGAGGTACAAAACCTAAGATAGTGTTGTACCTTAGCTCCTCTGCAAACACTGTCAGCTGTGCAAGACGTCAGCTGTCAATCTGTTAAGGTTTTCTAAACAAGTAAAATAGCAATCGTTTAGGTTTACTGTTCAGGTTTATGGCATAATATACATAATAAATGCTTAGAAATGTTAGTAGTTTTGACTGTTTAATTAAAAGGTGGGAAAGAAATGCTATAGTAATTATATTGATGATGATAATTTACTGTGCAATCCTATGCATATTTATTCAGAAATAAATCCTGTAGAGTTTACTGGGGCTTACTTCCAAGTAAGTATACATAGGATTACATCCTTAGGGCTCAATCGTACGCATGTTTAGATGGGGGGAATTTCTACAATTCCCAGCATTCCCCAGCCAGCATGCACAGAATTGCAGCATTAATATTTCAGCTTTAAACATTCTTGTAGGGTTATGATCTGAATGGGGAAAAATATTAAAGTAGCCAGCCACGTTGATTATCAGATGGGTCAAGGGGTAATGAGATTGGGTGGTAGGCTGACCATCTGAAAAGGAGAACAGGGCTCATGTAACTTTAACAGCTGTAGAGAACAGGGAATTTCAGCCAGTGTCATTTGTATGCCATTAGTTCCTGGTGAAATTCTCTCTTCATCACAACAGTTAAAGGTGCAGGCACTATATTAGAGTGACCATATACAAAAGAAGGCAGGGCCCCTGCAACTTTAACTGTTGTGATGAAGAGGGAATTTCACCAGGAACTAATGGCATACAAATGGCACTGGCTGAAATTCCCTTTTCTCTACAACATGAGCCCTGACCTGGATTTTATCTGGTCACCCTATGTGGCTGGAGAACAACAGGTGAAGCTTTTCTCAGCATGAAGATGTGCTAATGGGAAAGGGTCACCTCCTAATAAGTATCTGGCTGTTAGGAATTCTCCATAAGTTTAATTTTCACAGTTTATACTTTCATCACAGCCAGATTCAGGACCCCTCTCTTTTTATATTATAAAACAAAGTTGGATATCCAGGCCTGTGATTGCTCTCTCAAGCCGTATGATCCTGATTTTGTACCTGTTTCACTGAATTTAGCCGAATACACCTACAGCACCCGGTATCCCCATGCAGTCTCCCATCCAAGTACTAACCACGCCCAACCCTGCTTAGCTTCCAAGACCGGATAAGATCAGGCATGCTCAGGGTGGTACAGCTGTAGGCTTGCTCTCTCTCCCCCACCCATATATATTATCAGTCATAATCTGTAACTGAGCTGAGTGAAGATGTTTTTCTACATCAGCCTTCCCCTACCAGGGGTCCTACAGATTTCCTGGACTACAACACAGATCATCTCTGACCACTGGCCATGAGGAGTAAATCTGATGGAAACTGTATTCCAAAACATCTGGAGGGCCCCAGGTTGGGGAAGGTCATTCTACATCAAAGGCTATCTTTTCAAAACCCTTCTGATTACTTAGGAAAATAAAGTCACACTCTGTAGTGTTTCTGAGGGATCCATTTCCTAATCCTGGTTTAGTAGGAGTGCTACTTCTTTTTTTTAATCCAAGGGTGCCTTTGCCTTAATAGCTGCACAATGGGAAGAAATTATCCATCACTGGATCTTCATAATAGGAAAAGTTTCACCTGCTGAATTTTGGTGCTCTTAAAGGCATAGGGAGCAATGCTGATTTAATAGGCCTTGCCAATATTTTCCCTAACAACTTTTTTTATCTCAGTGTGTTCTTCCTCCCATGGAAATGTTAGCCATTTTTAAGCTATTCTAGTCTTCATTCCTGAATCAATGATCACTTAGAATACTTTATTTGCTATTTTGACATTTTATGTCAATATGCCATCTCACTCCCGTTCATTTCCTGAGGCTTTGCAAAGGTTTGCTCTAAATATATGTGCCAATTATGTCTGTACTGCAACTTCCACCTTTCTACCAGTAGATGTCAGTTCACAACCGAATTTCGTTTATTTTGAAGATAATTAAAATGAGTGAATAAGGAATCCCGTTGTTAGGTAACAGAAATATCAGGGACTGGAAAAGCTAAGTAATTTCAGCACAGTAATAATAAAATTGCTTTTTAAAAAGTAGGGAGAATTCATATTGTTGGTTAGAAACTAAAATAATTTGTAATCTATACTAGAGTGACCATATACAAAAGAAGGCAGGGCCCCTGCAACTTTAACTGTTGTGATGAAGAGGGATTTTCACCAGGAACTAATTGCATACAAACGACACTGGCTGAAATTCCCTTTTCTCTACAACTGTTAAAGTTACATGAGCCCTGACCTGGATTTTATCTGGTCACCCGATCTAATATAGGGGTGGATAGAAAGTAGCTCTCCAGATGTTTTGGATTTCAACTCTCAGCATTCCTGACCATTGGCCATGCTGGCAGGGTATTCTGGGAATTGAAGTCCAAAACATATGGAGAGCCACCTTTTGCCCCACCCCTGTTCTAATGCAACACTCTCATTAATGACCATCAGCTTGTTCAGTGCCCACCACCTTCAGCCTAATTCTAAGAAACAACACAGGTGAGGAGGTAAGTCTGTTTCCTAACTGTATTGCATCAGACTGTGGGTAGAAGCTAATACAATTGAATCCTCCTCTATTGAACCCCTCCCAACCCTCCATATACAAAGCTAGGGGCAGCGGGGTTCTAGCTTAACCTTTTCCTTAAATATAAGTTTTCTTTGTGCAGGAGGCTTTTAGTGTGGGGAGGCTGCTGCTGCTGCTGCTTTTATTATTTGTTTTGTATGGCGGAGCACTCCATTGTGAGGCCCCAGCATTAGCCAGGAAAGTTACTGATCAGATACAGGCTTATCACTTCATCTGTGAGAACCAGGCCTTGGGAGATGGAGAGCTAAAGGGGTTCCTGCTGCTGATATGGAACTTCCTTAGCTCCATGAGCACACAGGAAGTATTCACTTTCTATCGCTGACCATGGAAACACCCCAATAGCCAACTCATCTCAATTCAGCCAGTCACCCCAGTCCAAAGCCTATGTGCCCTCTGTTAATTTTTGCCTTTGCGCGCTGTGTCAGTGGAAGAGATAAAGCATCTGGAAATGTCCTTTCTTTTGAAGTGTATGGCGAAGACCCTTGTGGATAGGGGAATGGCACATGTGTGTGATGGAGATTCTACTGATCGAACTGATTGGCTTAAAAAAGACTAAGCTAATGTAAACTCTCTCCAGATACTTGCTGATCTAGTAAACTAGTGTTATATATTCCCTTGTAGCATCCAGAAGAGTCCAGCTCATTGTATTTTAAGTTAAATCAGTGCAGCTGTTGCCTTTCTCAAAATTCTATCTCAGCCTTTCCCAACCTGGTACTGTCCAGATGTTTTAGACTACAAGCCACACAATCCCTGACCATTGGTCATGCTGATGGGATGATGGGAGCTGTAGTCCAAATCATGTGGAGGATCCCTGTTTCATACTGAACTAACCATTCAATCAAAGCTTAGAGGCTATCAAAGCAGAAATTAAACATTTCTGGGGGGGGAGTTGAACACAACATAGCTCTCATTGGCTCAGTTCAGGCATAATGTTAAACCATGGTTTAGCACTACACAAATTATCCTTAGGTGTACATATTTCCCCTCTCTTCCTCTTGGTGCATCCACAAGGAGAAGATTCGAAGCACTTATCACCCGTTTTTAACTATGTTAAAAAAGGATGAACAGTGGTTTATTGAAACAAGCCAGAATCAAACCATGATTTATGATCCTGGCTTATTTCAACAAACTATACTTTAATAAAGCTACAGTTCCCAATCCAGATGTAACAAAAACTGTGGTTAGTCTAACCCAGGAAGCTAGTGCTTCCAGTCTCTTTTGCATAGTCTTCCAGTGACAGGTAAGAGAAGGGTGGGGGTAAACCTGTAAAATTGGAGGTTTAGAATTGATTGAACACTGACTCCTTAAGTGCAATTTAAATACACCAGTGCTTTGGCATGGGTTGTCTTCTGCATGAGGCTGATTGGAAAGTTTACAATGCAAACATGCGAAAAATGGGGACTGGTTAAACATTAACAAATAAGATCATGCACACTACTTGTGAGTCAAAAAGAACCCCCATCCTTGTGCACAACTCTATTATTTCAATACAAAGGGAAATATTTAAGGGAAATAAAGTCCAATTAGGTAGCAGGTGAGAAAGAAAAGATCCACATTAGTTTGTTTACTGGCTTTGGGTCATTGAATAAGAATGGTTTGAATTAAACTGGGTAAGAAGTTCTTTGTGTAGGGGAAACCACAATAGACTAGGGCCCCCTCCACAAGGATGCGCTTTTGCGCCCGTTTGTGGTATTATGCGCACTATCGCGGAGGCGCATTTACGCCTCATCCCTCTGCACGGGAGGCAGCGAGAGGCGTTGAAGCGCATTATCGCTTTTCTCCGACGCGCGTTTTAATTGTTCACATGCGGGGCTTCGGGAGGAGGAAACAGACATTTTAATTCGCTTTTTGCCTAAAGCCAACCCCTTTCCCAGCCCTCCCTTCCTGTACTCCACCCACAGGAATGTACCTGCCTGCCTACGTAATTTCGGGTTGCCTGGCAACGAGATGGGAGGGGGGGAGAGGGCAGAGCTGAGCGGGGGGAAAAAAATGCCTTCAGGTTACGCGCACCTTCGCGCGCGTGCATATGCATACAAGCACGTGATCAGAGCCAACCCCTTTCCCAGCCCTCCCTTCCTGTACTCCACCCACAGGAATGTACCTGCCTGCCTACGTAATTTCGGGTTACCTGGCAACGAGATGGGAGGGGGGGAGAGGGCAGAGCTGAGCGGGGGGGAAAAAATGCCTTCAGGTTACGCGCACCTTCGCGCGCGAGCATATGCATACAAGCACGTGATCTGAGTTTCGTCGACCGTTGAGTTCATTTACCTAGGCGACACCAGAGAAGCAAGTTTGGTTCCCCTTTTCTCTTTCTGAAACGCCATTTTGAGCTGGACGGGAAGAGAAGGCGAGATGGCTCCTACCTCGATTTCTCGTTCCCTCATTTATGCGATTCAACTTCTGATCGCAAATATGCACGTTACATTGACTTGCCTAAGGAGAACGATTCAACGGAGAAGAAGAAGAAGACGAATCATCATGAGAAGGCTCCAAGAGAACAACTCTTATCTTTTAAGACTCCAACAAGATAGACTCCAAGAGAATTTATTATATGTTCCTTTGATGAAAAAACAGAGACCAAGAAGATGGTGGTGCTTCCCCAGGAGTCGTGACTGGTGGGAAAACGATGTTCTAGCCCTCTGGGGTGATGAGCAGTGGCTAGAGAACTTTAGGATGACCAGAGCAACCCTTTTCCAGATTGCAGACCATCTTCGGCCATTTCTAGAACATCGCAATACGAACATGAGGGAAGCCATTCCAATGGTGAAGCGCGTGGCCATCTGTATATGGAGGCTAGCAAATCCTGGTGGTTACCGGGTGGTGGCTCAGCAATTTGGGATCGGTAGAACAACGGCAGCCATGATCGTTGTGGAGGTCTGCCTAGCCATGGAGCATGCGCTTCTGAGAAAAACAGTTTGCCTTGGCAATGTTCCAGAGGTGAGTCTTGTTTTTTATTATTTGGGATAGGAAAAGATGGGCTAGGCTGTTATATAGGTGGCCAAATGGAACTTGATCATTGTATCTCAAGCATGCCAGCCGATGAAGCAGTAATGATTTATTTTCCATTATTTATGTTTTCTCTCTCAGATCATGAGTGGATTTTCCAAACTGGGCTTCTTTCATTGTGTTGCAGCCACAGATGGATGTCACATTGAAATTGCCTGTCCTCCTAGGCAAGGCCCTGACTACATAAACCGGAAACGCTTTTTTTCCATGCTCCTTCAAGGCACAGTGGACCACCGTGGGCGATTCATGGATGTGGAAATAGGTTGGAGTGGGAGAAATCACGATGCCCATGTCTTCAGGAACTCTGCGTTCTTTGAGGCCATGGAAGCTGGTGTCTTCATCCCAGGGAACCCTACCATTACTGTTAATGACGTGCAGATTCCTCCACTGGTGGTGGCTGATTCCGCTTACCCCATTCGGAAGTGGCTGATGAAACCTTACGGCGGAGCCCTGGACCAGCAAAAGCAACATTTCAACCACTGTCTGTCACGGGCGAGGAATGTTGTTGAATGTGCCTTTGGAAGGTTAAAAGCACGGTGGAGATGCCTGTCGTCCAGGATAGAACTCGCTGAAGAAAACGTCATTTCTGTGATATCTGCCTGTGTCATTCTACACAACATTTGTGAAAGTCAAGGACATGATGTTGCATTGGATCTCCACGAAGCAAGGCAAATTGAACTGGCAACCCTGGGTGCCCCGCTGCCAATGGGGCATGAGGAAATTCAAGAAAAGGCTGCTGGGGAAAAGGTCAGAGATGCCTTAAGAGGCATGCTTTGGTCTCTGCGTGGGCAGAACCCCTAGGGAGGTGAGTGTTCAGTGCCAAACCCCTGTGCCAAACTTGTGTAAGCCATGTTTTCCCTAACTTTACTCTATTTACTCTATTTCAGCAAGTCACAGGAAGGAAGCATGTGTCAAGACCTGCTAGAAGCATAAACCACTTTTGGACACTACTTTTGATATATACTAACTGTTACTGATGAAAGTGGAAGCTGAAAACGTTTGATAGAAATTGATTAAACAATATATATTCCTGTTTGCCAATTGCTTTACTCTCTCCCCCTCTGTCGTTCATCCTAGTTTCTAAACCTTGTCTGAATTCTGTGGTACAGAATCATCCTTCATTTCTGCAAAATATTATCTATCCCTAAAAAATAAAAGCAACAACAACACAGTGATATGTTTAATAGATGTAGTGATCTCAACAAGAAAAGCCGCTGCATCTGTACCTTTGCATTCATCGCTATGCCAAGATGAATCCAAGATGTGGTAATGTTTTGCCTCAGAGCAGTCGTACCAATGAACCTTAACCTTGATCTTAAGAGACTTTCTCGCTGTTCTTCTGACCGTTTGTTTATTCTTCACTTCAGGGTCTCTTTTGAGCTAAAACAGCCATTAAGGACAAATTGTTCTAGACAGCTTTTCTTTATCTATGATTAGCAAAAGCCACACTACTCACTTTTTGCATGCCTCCTATACCTCTTTACAGGTGAATGGTTTCCAAGCATAAATACACGGTGCTATTCTTCCACAGCCAGGATAATCTAAATATAGATGAAAAGGCATGTTGAGCAATCAGTTGAATATCGTAACGAATGGGTAAAATAATCCTTAGCTGACCTGGGTGTAGTACAGTTGGCCCAGTAGAGCTGTGCATATTCCATACAATCCCAATAATTCATTCCCATGTTGCAATACTCATTGTATACCAGTTGCAAATGAAAAAGACTATTATATGGTACATTTTCAGAAACCTTTGGGCATTTGATTGTATGTTTTGTTTTTGTTTTGTTTTTGTATAAAGATTGGTTGTGTTTGATGTTCTAAGCTAGGGGTAGGCAGAAGGTAGATCTCCAGAAATTTTGGACTTCCAGTCCCAGAAGACCCTGCCAGTGTGGCCAATGGTCAGGAATACTGGCAGCCCAAAACATCTGGAGAACTCCTTTCTGCCCACTCCTGTCCTAAGCAGCTACAAGTCAGTGGATTTGTTCCAGGCTTATTCATGATTAGAATAGACCCAATGAAATCAATGGGACTTAAGTTAGTCAAGCTCAACTTAAGTCCAGTTGATTTGAATGGGTCTGTTCTAATTATGATTAAATCTGGTTCTAGCCCAGTGAATATTATAAACTATTGGCTGCAGTCCATTCAGAAGAGGCAATGGCCACAGAATGGGGCAAGCTGGCCCTTACTATGAAACATGTTTTTCTCTGGGACAGTTATTTGTAAGGATATGGGGGACCTTGTAATGCTAGTTGACTGTAGTATTGATTAAAGATTTTGATACAATATTTGCATACCATTCCCTAATTTTAGAACATCATAAAACCATTCCAGAAAGGTGCCTCGCTTTCTTTTAACGCTATTCATTAAGCCAACTCCTCTTCCTCCTTTGAATCCTGCCTAAAATAACTTATTTTGCAAGGACCTTTTCCTTAAAAAAACACACACCCTTATTTCTGTGCAACTGTATAGTATCTATAATCACCTGCTTGTTCATCTTTGAGACATTTGCCTGCAAATGTGTATGTATAATGTTCTCAAGGGTAAGTGTTGAGATCCTAACAGAAGTAAGTGTGTGTGTGTGTGTATACTGTACAAAACACCAACCAGTTTGCTAAGGTGCCGTGAGTGTCATTCTCCATTCTGTGCAGTAGGCTCTACATACTGCACAACATGTCAGTGTTTTTTTCTTCTTTTTCTATGGGCCCATGACAATTGCTTGTTTGTAGCTGTGAATATCAGGGTGTTTTTTTTAAAAAAAAAAATTATGCCATCTTTAAAGGTAGAACTGTTCAGGAATCACATACCAAGAATCCATGTTCATCCCTAATGAGAATCCATGCTTTTTCCTTAGGTATGATATGAAGATAGACCAACACAGTGCTCCAAAGTTTCCTCTTTATGGGCTAAATTGGCCTTCTGCTATTCACCCTCCCACTCTATCATTTATTGAAGCCTGTTTTCTGAAAGGAAATCATTATTAGTGTTAAGAGCACTCCTGCCTAGTTTAATACTTCCAGTGGTATATCGGCAGCACTGTTATTCGTAAGAGCCTATTTGCCAGAGCAGAATCAAGTCCTAAGAGAATGAACAAACATGGGGTATGGTTTCCTGTTCATTAGAAAGAAATTTACTTATGCTGGACTGAATTTCCTAGAAGTTGTTTAACTAAGGGTGTTTAAATTAATGAAATGCCATATGTTGTTTTAGGAATTCGTATGCCGGTTTCATTCTGAGAATACTTGAAACCAAATAGCGAAATTACTTAGACATCATCCACATTTTGTGTTTTGAATTTAGCCCATAATGGGGGGTGGGAAGCAAACTGACTATGTAGGTTATCAAATTGACCCATTCTGCTGTTGAGATACTATATTAACCAAACAAAAAGCTACATTCATGGAAAAATAGATAAGTTAATCTTTTGGCAATATTGACTTTGGAAATATAGGTGACCATATAAAAAGGAGGACAGGGCTCCTGTATCTTTAACAGTCAGATAGAAAAGGGAATTTCAACAGGTGTCATTTGTATGTATGCAACACCTGGTGAAATCCCCTCTTCATCACAACAGTTAAAGCTGCAGGAGCCCTGCCCTCTTTTGTATCTGGTCACTCTAGTATAGCTCCTGCAGCTTTAACTGTTGTGATGAAGAGGGGATTTCACTAGGTGCTGCATACATACAAATGACACCTGTTGAAATTCCCTTTTCAATACAACTGTTAGAGATACAGGAGCCCTTTCCTCCTTTTCATATGGTCACCCTCGGTAACGGTTATATAACCTCCCTCAACCTATTAACACTTTTAAAATTTATTTTCTATTATAGTTATTGGGTGTTACTCAGCTAGCGGGACCCACTGCTAGGTCAACCAGAAATGAGTAGGTCCTGAAGCAACTGGACCAGATCAGGTCAGTGGAGCTTGCAGAAGGGAGTGACTTATACCTGTTTGTGCTAATTTCAGGCTTAGGTTAGGAAGTGCTCACTTCCTGTTGTGCTCGCGGTTGGTCCCATGTGTGCAACAGAACAAGCAGAGGCACAGCAGCAGTATTGGATACTGCCCATGGCTTCAGAACCGCCAGCCACTGTGTTTATGCCTTTTATACTGATACCAGATCTCCACTGCTGTCTTCTGTTGTACATTTCGGCTTCAATCCTAAACCATCTTGTTGCTGTTGGCAGAGGTTCTTCCTGTATCTGATCACCCAGATGCATTTCTATTTAAAGCTGGCTTGCTTGTTTTAGCCAGGTGATCGAGGGTATTCAAAAGCTTTCCAAACAGTTTTGGCTGTGTTGAAGTGGAACTTGGTGGCTCCTTTGTCAATGGGGCGGTGAATCTGCTCTGGGTTTCAGGCAGAACCAATTGGAACTCTAAAGGAGCTATCCAGGACTGACATCTTGTGGGTCTGCTAGGCAAGCTTGTTGTAATCCAGAGCATGTGTCAAGAATTGCTCCTTAGCCTTTTTCCTAGTTTCGCGGGGAGTACTCTGGCACCAGTAACAGGTAGCTAGGGAAAACTGAGACAAACAGCTCTTTTTTCAGTTCCTCTGTGTCTGTCTGTAATGCTTGCGTATAGATTATATAATGTTAAACTTCAGAGTGGCTGAAGGCTGAAAAGCTGAGTTGTGCACAATACTGCTCCCCTTCCACATCAAGGGTCAGAACAACCTGTCTCTGCCCTCCACCCCTGCAACTCACAAGGTTCTGGTTACTTACACAATGCCTACTTCCCACATAGGAAGCTGCTTTAGACTGAGAGTCGTGCTTTAGACTGAGAGTCGACCTACACTACTGTTTTATAACGGTTTATAACAGTTTTAAACCAGTTAACCGTTATTAACCAGTTTAAAACTGTTATAAACCGTTATTAACCGTTATAAAGCAGTAGTGTAGATCGGCTCCAAGTCAGACTACTGGTCCATCTAGTTCAGTATTGTCTACACTTGGGGCCTCCAACATGGTGATTGTTATTTTATTTCTTAAGATTATTTTAAAATTAAAAACATACCTTAACTGAGAGGCTGGCAGGCTGCAAAGTGAAGTGTTGCCCTCCGGTGACATATTTATTTCGATTAAAGAGAGCTTTTTTGTTTTTTGGAGCTCAGACCCCACCTCTGTCTCATACTTGGGTTCTTGGGAAAGTCACTTTTCTTTAAGTCTCAGCAGTTTGACTTCTGGGAAATGAGTGTTTTGTGACCAGCCATGCCCACCATGGCAGCCATTTTATGAGTGGACAAGCCCCCTCCCTCATGGCAGCCATTTTGTGAGAGCACCCACGACATTCTCTGAAAATTCCAAATGTGCCCACCGACCAAAGCTTGGGAGTCCCTGGTTTACACCAGCCTTCTCCAAGTTGGTACCCTTTCAACGGTTTGGACTACAACTCCCTACATTCCCGATCATTGGCCATGCTAACCTGGGAGTTGAGGTCCAACAACATCTGGAAGGTACCAGGTTGGGGAAGGCTGGTCTTTACATCAGCAGTGCCTCTTCAGGGTTTCAGTCAGGAGTCTTTCCCAGCCCAGCTTGGAGGTACAGAGTGTGAACCTGAGACCTTCTGCACACAAAGTAGGTGCTCACCACTGAGCTACAGCCCCTTCCTGGCAATGTTATAGAGGAATGTCTCCAGCAGCAGAGGTCAGGGTTCAGATGCTATGCATAGCATTGAATGGTGTTGGTTAAGAAAACCATGCATAGATCATTCCTCTTCTGCTAACAAGTGGCATGAGACTGCAGGAAGGCAGGGGTTCATTGGGTGCAATGGGGCAGGGGTTGCCCTGGCCTTCACCATTGAATGGATTGGTACAGAAGGGGGAAATTGGGCTCTGAAGATGAAGGCAGTCCTTTGCCACACGTCCCCCGTTATTTCATTCCCTCTTCCTCCAAGGAGCCTCAGGGTGGCAGATACAAGATTCCACCATCCTTCCTCTTGGCTGATGTTCTTTGCCTAGGGTGGCTTTGTGTCCAAAAGGTTTAAGTGCTCAGGTGGTCGACTGGTGCTGTAATTATTATTATTATAATGAGTGTTTCTTTTTTGTACTTGCCTGTCCTTGATCTGTTCTGCAGTTTATTTTATCTTCTGATGATCTGTGGCTGGAACAAATAATTAATTAATGAGTGTTCTGGGCCTTGATTCTTCTCGCCCTTCACTTTCCAAACTCCTTTCTGTGCATTTTTAGCCTGAATTGCCTCCTACTCTGCTCACCTGCACATACCTGGGCCTTCGTACACTTTATGTTGATTGCATGGCTTGAAGCTGCATCACTGTATTTTTAAAATATAATTGTTGGCATGGGTGTGTGTGTGTGTGTGTGTGATTTTCATTGGGACTACAATGTGCAGGGGAGGTTTAACCCTTGCCTCGCCAGCCACAATCTGAACAAAAACAGCTTCCCCCTATGCTGCAATTAGCAATAGAAAAAGAGTTGTCTTTCTCTTGCTAATTGCAGTTGGGGGCATTTTTGCTTCTGGAGAGGGAAGGATTAAGCCTCTTCTCCCTGTGCACTGTTGTCTGGATGGAAATTCCATGCACTAGTGCCTGAGATTAAAATTTAAAAATCTGATGTGGCTGCAAACCACCTAATTAACACAAAGCAGGGGTGTCGAATCTCAGGCCTGCAAGCCAAAACTGGCCTACCTGGTACGGTGACCATCTGAAAAGGAGGACAGAGCTCCTGTATCTTTAACAGTTACATAGAAAAGGGAATTTCAGCAGGTGTCATTTGCATGCATACAGCACCTGGGGAAATTCCCTCTTCATCACAACAGTTAAAGCTGCAGGAGCCCTGCCCTCTTGACCAGATACAAAAGAGAAAAAGGGGAGAGAAGCAGGTTCTCAGACCTGTTCGTCTCCCCTTTTTCTCGATTTGAGTGGATGTTCTCCTCCCTTTGGTTAGATACAAAAGAGGACAGGGCTCATGCTGCTTTAACTGTTGTGATGAAGAGGGGATTTCACCAGGTGCTGCAGGCATACAAATGACACCTGTTGAAATTCCCTTTTCTATGCAACTGTTACAGATACAGGAGCCCTGACCTCCTTTCCATATGGTCACCCTACGTACCTGGGGTTCCAAGTTCGCCCTCTGGGGTTCCCCAGATGGTCATGTCTCTTTCCTCAACCTCAGATCATTGAGTGGCTTCCTGGCTTTTGTGTATCCCCGCCCCCCATTTTAAAAGCTTGCAATGCCTCTCCTAATTCTTAGTTATGGCAGTAAGAGCTTGAAGATTCAATATGCAGGTATGTTTTGTATTTCTGGCTCCACCCCTTCCCTTGAGCTCCACCCCCTTTGCTTTTGACCCCACCCACCACTGGAATGTGGTTCCCAAGATCTTCTCCAAAAATGAATTTGGCCCTTGGGCTGAAACAGTTTCAACACCCCTGATGTAAAGTGTACTCAGGTCCTGGTAGGGGGAGAGGAACAGGCTAGAGACTCACATAATTAACCTAATGTTATTCTAGTCCTGACCCTGCTAGCCTCACTCATGTCCCCAACAGCCCACAACAGACCCAAATTGAGTTCAAATAATTCTTTGGGAAAATTAGGAATGTCTGGCAGTCCAGCTCTGCAGTTGTTGTATGTCCCACAGTTTGGCAGTGATGCATCCCATTCTCAGTGTGTGCACCTCTGAGTATCCACACTAGTTGCAGAGGATTCGCTAGAAATGGTTCAGAAATCTGAAGTGCCATCCAGCAGCTAACACCAATTCTCATGTCTGTTTTTGATTTGCAGGGATGGGCCTCTATTCTTACCCAGACCTCCTCCTCCTCCTCCTCCCTTTGGAGCATGTGTCTGTGGGACTTTTTTGAGATCACAGGAAGAAAAGGCGATGTTGTTATCTTGAATTGTGATGTCACCAACACTGATGTTGTGACCCAGACCACGGGCGGCTCCAACGGTGACTCTTGTGATGATAACCTCAAGTCCGGTTCATCTCATCCATGGTCCTGAATTTGCCAGGAAAAAAAATCAGGAGGGCTACTGACCTTTCTCTGTGGAACTAGGAGAATGACTAACCAGGTTTTTAAGCTGGGGATTTGGCAGCTCCAACATCTTGGGTGAGAGGTCTGAACTGGCCCACTGACAATGCAAGGTTGTTCACTCTCGAATGGGTCAAATCCAAGTCTGCTCAGTGCTCCTTGACCAAATGATGCCCCTTTAATGAGAGGTCAGGCTTGGCCAGGACTTAATCCATTAGGGGATCGAATACTGGGTTTTGGATTTCATTGGGTCACACTACAAGGAGCTCATCCAGGCCTTGCAATACCAGAATCTAAATAAATGCCAGTAAGCCAGGGATCGAAACATGTGGCTTTCTAGAAGTTATACTGGACTCCAAGTCATTATTGCCTATGCTGGCTAGGGCTGATGGGAGTCGGAATTCAACAACATCTGGAGGGCCAAATGTTCCCCACCCTTGCAAGTGGTTCCGCTGTTTCAGACTTGCTCCATGTGACTTTGTCTTGCTACTTACTACCAGAAATGTAAGAAGAGTTGTGTGCTGGAACAAACCAAAGTCTACCTAGTCCCAGCTACCTTCCCCCCCCCACCCCCAGTGGTCAACCAGATGGTGCTGGCAGCTCTAGGATGATTTCTTCATTTAGACTTTATCCAGCACCATTCAGGGTCTTGTGCACAACAGATTTGTGTGAGAGAAAATGCCCTCTGTTCTACACTGCTGCCCTGGCGCCTATCCACAGCCTGGTATCTGTTGGGATTTCCTCCCCAACGCCCCAAGTCACCTCGCTGTGTCCTGCTTTCCTTTATTACCAAGCGCCACCTGCCTTTGTTACCTTTCTGATTGTAGAAGTAGAACCAAAGTTATTGTCTAGAATTGTCCAAAGAGGGCTGTGTGGTGGTTGGATGATGCTCCAGTTTAAGAATATTAAATGCTCCCTATGCTTCACTCGCACCACTCATGCCTTTTCTCTCCATGTTATAACCAGAATGGCTTTGGTTTGCTCATAAAAGAAATGTTTCTTTTCCAAAGAAAGTGACCGCTCTGTTTTAAAACAATTGCAAAAGAAATGGCAAACACACAATACTACAGTTTCTCCAAAGAGGGCCTCCTCCACACGGGGCGTTTAATGAGCCTTGAAGGCTCATTATAAATTTTACCTACACACGAGCGGAGCGCAAAACGGGCGTAGAGGCGCGTTATCTCCCGGATTATGCGCATTATCGAATGCGCGTTAAATAGCGACTTTTATTTTGCGGCGGGATGTAAAGCGCGTTATGACCATGTGTACAGTTTTTCAGAGAAGCGCATTTTCGGAGAGGTGTGAGCAGGTAGAGGGCGGGTTTTGACGAGATGGGCGGGGAGAGGGAAGGGATTTCCGGCGGGAGATTTGAAAAAAAGCCCTCAGGTTATGTGCAGCCGCGCGGGTGTGCTCACCCAACGGTTTGGCTGGAGGCGCAGGTGTGGTCGCGCGCCTATGCATATAAGCGCGTGCGCGCGATCCGACCGTTGACCTCATTTAACTTCGCGACGCCAGAGAGACTGCATCCTGATTTATTTCCTCTACACCTTTTCCACCTACCGAAATGGCTGCTCCAGGAAGGGGAGTTTCTTGGAAAAAGGCAGAGATTCTCGACCTTCTGGACATTTTTGGGGAGCAGAAAGTTCAAGCTCAACTGAATGCCAGCCATAGGAACCTCGATGCCTATGAATCCATTGCTCAGGAAATGCAAAGAAGGGGCCATATCCGTACAGCGAAGGAGTGCAGGACGAAGGCAAAGGCAATGAGGCAGGAATATCGCAGGGTCGTGAATCATAATTCACGATCAGGAAATGATGCTGCCACCTGCCCCTTTTTTGAGGAGCTTCATAGCATTTTTCGGGGGGATGCTACTATTCAACCAAATCGCGTGGGCAGGAGTCTGAACATCCATCGTGTCCAAGCACCTGCTGCTGCTCCCCCAGTAAGTTCCCCCCTGGCTTTCCCGCTCTCAGAAGGCTCAGAAGAACTGTTCAGCAGTGAACTTCAAACAATAGATGTGGAGGACTACCTTGGAACGCCCTACTCTCCCGGAGGTACATTGATTGTAATTGCCATTTTTTAAAAAATCTCGTTCTTCCTTCTATTTCATGCCTATAGCTCACATCTGATGTTTTCCCCTTTTAGAATTGGAGACACCAGAAGATATTGGAAACGAAGAACCTGAAGGTATAGACTGTTTCTTTTGTTGGGTTGGGAAGACTCTTAACTTTACAACTTAATATTGTGTTCCATGGAATAAAAAATTGTATTCTAAAATGGGGCAGGCAGATGCGGGTGAGCGGGTGGGGCAGGAGAGGGCAGGAGAGATCTCCTCTAGCTACCCAGCGTTTCTCTGGTCTCTCCAGGGCGGGGGGGAAAAAGGATAAGGGGCAGGCAGCCATTTTGAACAACCACCCCCATTTCAAAAGGAGGGAGGTTTGTGATTGTGCCTATTGATGAAACCTCCTAAAAGCTCTTCTTTTTCTGCCACGGCAGGAGCCTACAGAAGCAGCAGTACCACCAGTGCATCGGAATCCATTGAGCAAGCAGATTTGAGGGCCAGAAATCTCCAGCAGCATCCTGCAGCAGCAGCACCGAGTAAGTACAGGCCTAGCTAATTTCTGAGGTCAGACATCATGGAAGGAAGGGAGTTCCCAATGATCTAGGCTGGGTTTATGGGGGGGGGAGGGGGAAAGGGGGGCATTGGACACAACATTGTGGTGCATGGGACCAGAAATTGTGGTCTATGGGAGGGATTCCCGCCTTTTTCTCTACAGCAGTTAAAGTTACATGAGCCCTGACCTCCTTTTCATGTGGTCAGCCTAGGCAGGCAGCCATTTTGAACACACAAACAACCCCCCCCTATTTAAAATGGAGGTTTGTGATTGTGCCTATTGGAATGAAACCTCCTAATAGCTCTTCTTTTTCTTCCACGGCAGCCTACAGAAGCAGCAGTACCACCAGTGTGTCAGAAACCAGTGAGCACGCAGATTTGAGGGCCAGAAATCTCCAGCAGCATCCTGCAGCAGCACCGAGTAAGTATAGGGCTATGTCAATGAAACCTCCTAAAAGCTCATCTTTTTCTGCCATGGCAGGAGCCTCCAGAAGCAGCGGTACCACCAGTGCGTCAGAAACCAGTGAGCATGCAGATTTGAGGGCCAGAAATCTCCAGCAGCATCCTGCACCAGCACCACCGTGTAAGTACTGGGCTAATTTCTGGGGTGCATGGGACCAGAAATTGTGGTCTATGGGAGGGATTTCAGCCTTTTTCTCTACAGCACTTAAAGTTACATGAGCCCTGACCTCCTTTTCATGTGGTCACTGTAGTATACTGCCTGCAACTTTAACTGTGGTGATGAAGAGGGAATTTCACCAGGTGCTGCATGCATACAAACGGCACCGGCTGAAATTCCTTTTTCTCTACAGCACTTAAAGTTACATGAGCCCTGACCTCCTTTTCATGTGGTCACTGTAGTATACTGCCTGCAACTTTAACTGTGGTGATGAAGAGGGAATTTCACCAGGTGCTGCATGCATACAAACGGCACCGGCTGAAATTCCTTTTTCTCTACAGCACTTAAAGTTACATGAGCCCTGACCTCCTTTTCATGTGGTCACTGTAGTATACTGCCTGCAACTTTAACTGTGGTGATGAAGAGGGAATTTCACCAGGTGCTGCATGCATACAAACGGCACCGGCTGAAATTCCTTTTTCTCTACAGCACTTAAAGTTACATGAGCCCTGACCTCCTTTTCATGTGGTCACTGTAGTATACTGCCTGCAACTTTAACTGTGGTGATGAAGAGGGAATTTCACCAGGTGCTGCATGCATACAAACGGCACCGGCTGAAATTCCTTTTTCTCTACAGCACTTAAAGTTACATGAGCCCTGACCTCCTTTTCATGTGGTCAGCCCTGACCTCCTTTTCATGTGGTCAGCCTAGGCAGGCAGCCATTTTGAACACACAAACAACCCCCCCCCTATTTAAAATGGAGGTTTGTGATTGTGCCTATTGGAATGAAACCTCCTAATAGCTCTTCTTTTTCTTCCACGGCAGCCTACAGAAGCAGCGGTTCCACCAGTGCGTCGGAAACCAGTGACCACGCAGATTTGAGGGCCAGAAATCTCCAGCAGCATCCTGCACCAGCACCACCGTGTAAGTACTGGGCTAATTTCTGGGGTGCATGGGACCAGAAATTGTGGTCTATGGGAGGGATTTCAGCCTTTTTCTCTACAGCACTTAAAGTTACATGAGCCCTGACCTCCTTTTCATGTGGTCACTGTAGTATACTGCCTGCAACTTTAACTGTGGTGATGAAGAGGGAATTTCACCAGGTGCTGCATGCATACAAACGGCACCGGCTGAAATTCCTTTTTCTCTACAGCACTTAAAGTTACATGAGCCCTGACCTCCTTTTCATGTGGTCACTGTAGTATACTGCCTGCAACTTTAACTGTGGTGATGAAGAGGGAATTTCACCAGGTGCTGCATGCATACAAACGGCACCGGCTGAAATTCCTTTTTCTCTACAGCACTTAAAGTTACATGAGCCCTGACCTCCTTTTCATGTGGTCACTGTAGTATACTGCCTGCAACTTTAACTGTGGTGATGAAGAGGGAATTTCACCAGGTGCTGCATGCATACAAACGGCACCGGCTGAAATTCCTTTTTCTCTACAGCACTTAAAGTTACATGAGCCCTGACCTCCTTTTCATGTGGTCACTGTAGTATACTGCCTGCAACTTTAACTGTGGTGATGAAGAGGGAATTTCACCAGGTGCTGCATGCATACAAACGGCACCGGCTGAAATTCCTTTTTCTCTACAGCACTTAAAGTTACATGAGCCCTGACCTCCTTTTCATGTGGTCACTGTAGTATACTGCCTGCAACTTTAACTGTGGTGATGAAGAGGGAATTTCACCAGGTGCTGCATGCATACAAACGGCACCGGCTGAAATTCCTTTTTCTCTACAGCACTTAAAGTTACATGAGCCCTGACCTCCTTTTCATGTGGTCACTGTAGTATACTGCCTGCAACTTTAACTGTGGTGATGAAGAGGGAATTTCACCAGGTGCTGCATGCATACAAACGGCACCGGCTGAAATTCCTTTTTCTCTACAGCACTTAAAGTTACATGAGCCCTGACCTCCTTTTCATGTGGTCAGCCCTGACCTCCTTTTCATGTGGTCAGCCTAGGCAGGCAGCCATTTTGAACACACAAACAACCCCCCCCCTATTTAAAATGGAGGTTTGTGATTGTGCCTATTGGAATGAAATCTCCTAATAGCTCTTCTTTTTCTTCCACGGCAGCCTACAGAAGCAGCGGTTACACCAGTGCGTCGGAAACCAGTGACCACGCAGATTTGAGGGCCAGAAATCTCCACCATCCTGCAGCAGGAGCGAGTAAGTACAGCCGATGTTATTTGCTTGATAAAGTTTCAGTCCTGCAATTCTTATAAATGTGTGAAAGGACATTCTCATCTTCAGGATGAGGGTGCGAGAGAACCCATGGTACAGGCTGGACATGTAATAAATGATTTTTAAACACACTAAACTTTGCCCTTTCCCTTCAGGTACAGATGAAGGAAGGAGACATCCCATCCAAAAGTCAGCACTCTCGCCTGCAACGCGCCTGGAAATGGCCAGAAACAGAAGACCCCCACGCAGCAGGGACACAGACCGCATTCTGGAGCATGCCTCTGCACACAACGCAAACCTCTTGCAGATGCATGAGCAGATGTTGCAGAAAAATGACCAGATGTTGGACTATTTGAAAACAGAAGATGCAAGGGACCAAAGAAATCAAGATGCCCTTCTCAGAATTCTAGAAAGACAATGTGTCACGATGGAGAAGCTGGTGACGGTGGTGCAACAGGAAGAACCGGGAAGATCAACCCATACAGCCAACCCATCATCTACTAGCCATGGAAAACGCCAGCCAATAAAAAGACGGTTGGCTATTGACAGTATGGAGGGGACCAGCTCTAAGCCAAATGACTTAGGTGGGAACTCAGGAGAGGGTGAGGGGAGAAAATGCCTGGCTAAGAAGAAACGTAAAGTCAGGGTGCAACACCCCCAGTCTGCCCAGTTGCAAAATCCCCAGAATGACATTTTAACCAAAGACTTGGACGAATCACTGCTCCCGTGCTCCCATACAGTACCCCCACAGCGCTCATCATCACCACTTCAAGGTGAGCCAAGCATAAAGCGCACGGCACGGGAGGTAAAAAAACCCTTAAAGTTCTCCCCTTAGAATACATGATTTATGTTATTGTTAATAATTTGCTGTTAATTATGGTTTTTTTTGCTGTTATTTATGTAATTGTTATGTTATTTGCTGTTAATTATGGTTTTTTTTGCTGTTATTTATGTAATTGTTATGTTATTTGCTGTTAATTATGGTATTTTTTGCTGTTATTTATGTAATTGTTATGTTATTTGCTGTTAATTATGGTATTTTTTGCTGTTATTTATGTAATTGTTATGTTATTTGCTGTTAATTATGGTATTTTTTGCTGTTATTTATGTTGTATTTAACCATTACAATATAGTTTTCATATCTCACTGTGTGGTTGGGACTGTGCTTCCTATCTATTATTAAAACAGTTAGGCATCCCTCCTTAATACTGCACCAACCTGAAAATGCTAAGGAAAACCAAAACAATGTTTTAGTAACAAAAATAAAGATTTAGTTTTTTAAACAAATATTATTTTCAACTATTTACAATATTATTTTCAACTATTTACAATTTATTGAGGATACGGTCTAGCTTGTCCTCAATGGAGGACATGCGATTCTGCATGCCTCCAACGGCTTCCTCAAGCCTCTCCAGCCGCTCCTGAGTGGGAACTGCATGGGATGGTAAGAAAAAAAAAGTGTTTAAAATCATATAATATAACCAACAGAAAAACAGTTCAAGATGTACCACTCAATGACATTGGCTATTCAATGCGATTCAATTTACAGGAATGTAAATATAGTTTTTCATTTTTTAATTAAAAATTTAAACCATTAGTCCTGTACTGTACAATAGGGTGACCACATAAAATCCAGGTCGGTTAAACTGTTGTGATGAAGAGGGGATTTCACCAGGAACTAATTGCATACAAATGACACTGGCTGAAATTCCCTTTTCTCTACAACTGTTACAGATACAGGAGCCCTGACCTGGATTTTATATGCTCAATGTACTCTACATTATACAAAGCAATGGAACTTCTATTACCTGCTGGAGACACAGCAGCAGGTGAGACAGGTGGGGGTGCATTCTCCTCTTCCTCCTCTTCCTGCACCTCCTCCTCCACCTCCTCCGCAGACGGCGATGGCGATGGACTGAGTATCCCTTCAAAATTGGAAAAAAAATGTTATTTTAAGTTTCTATCATGGTGTTCCCCGCCTCGATCCGTTGGGAGAGTCTATTAATTAATAAATAAATACATATATCATTACAATTATTAATATTAATAATATTATTAAAGTACGCTGGGCAAAAATAGTATTCCTAATTAATCTGGCTTGCATTTAACTTACGTGCCCTTCTGCGGAGGGTCATCCGAGGAGGAGAAGGAGGAGAAGGAGGAGGAGGAGAAGTCCCCCCAACCTCCTCCACTTCGGGAGACGGAGCCGCCTCTTCCGCCCTCCTGCTTTGGGCTAAGAAAAAGAGGGAAGGGAAAAAGGGAAATAACATTAAAATGTGAAAGGGTCCCTGAAGGGCATCTAGTCCCACCCCAAGATGAATGCTGGAATCCACCTTAAAGCCTCATTGTGTCAGGGGTCATAGTTTTTGGGGCTTCCCCCCCCCCCCCAACCTGCACATCCACCAGAGAATACACAATGAGCAGTGGGCAGAATCACCAGCACACAGGGCTCCTGAAGGGCATCTAGTCCCACCCCACCCAAGATGTATGCTGGAATCCACCTTAAAGCCTCATTGTGTCAGGGGTCATAGTTTTTGGGGCTTCCCCCCCCCAACCTGCACATCCACCAGAGAATACACAATGAGCAGTGGGCAGAATCACCAGCACACAGGGCTCCTGAAGGGCATCTAGTCCCACCCCACCCAAGATGTATGCTGGAATCCACCTTAAAGCCTCATTGTGTCAGGGGTCATAGTTTTTGGGGCTTCCCCCCCCCAACCTGCACATCCACCAGAGCACTCACCTGCGGTCAGCCTCTCCTCAGGGGTTGGTCTCCCCGCCTTCCGCCACAGCTCGTGGAATTCCACGAAGTAGGGTGGACGCTGTCGGAAGGGGGGATGCTCCCCATGGGCACTAATGGCCCGGAAAAAAGCCGCTTTCACATACTTGAACTTCGTCCTGCACTGCAGGGCAGTGCGGACGAAGTTTTGCTGGCGCAGAGCAGCAGCCGCCCTCCTAAACAGCCTCATAGTCGGGAGGCTGCTGCTCCTGACAATCCTTCCAACGAGGGAGGATTGGAGGAGGAAGGCCAATAATATGCGGACCTCCGCATCCCCCCAATACCTCCCTCTAGGCATCTTGAAGGATTGTGAGGAAGTCTAGGCCTCACTTCCGGTTTGCGATGTTTCCGCGGACCGGTTTAGCGGTTGCGCGCATGCGCGCGGAACCGTCAAACCACCATTCCCGAACAGCGCGTAAGTGATTAAACACTGTCGCGTTTATTCGGAGCAGTGGGAAAGTTACCAGATGTGTTTTGGGTGTCCTGAACTGAAAACTTGAGAATGTTAGTGACTAATTGTACTATGTTATTCTCAAAAAAACAACCCTGTGAGGTAGGCATGGATGGGCTGTGGTCCTGTTACTTGCCCTTCTGCAATGTTCACTGTACTGCATATGTGTGTTGGGTTACCTGAAGTCTTATTGTCTAGGAATACTACTATCAACATTGTTTGAAAGTTGTAGGAACATATTTTATTTAGGATAAGCATTTTTAAAATAAGCACTTTTTAATATGGCAACAACAATTTTGGGTGTCCTGAATGTACCTTTGGGTGTCCTGAACTGAAAACCTGAGAATGTTAGTGACTATATTGTACTATGTTATTCTCAAAAAAACAACCCTGTGAGGTAGGCATGGATGGGCTGTGGTCCTGTTACTTGCCCTTCTGCAATGTTCACTGTACTGCATATGTGTGTTGGGTTACCTGAAGTCTTATTGTCTAGGAATACTACTATCAACATTGTTTGAAAGTTGTAGGAACATATTTTATTTAGGATAAGCATTTTTAAAATAAGCACTTTTTAATATGGCAACAACAATATGGCAATATGGCAACAACAATTTCAGCATAGAAAATAAAATTAACAGCATTTACAACAGCATTTAAATTGACATTGAAAGAAACATAGTTGAAAGTCACATTATTATGAACATACATCTCATAACAATATCTAATTACTAACAGCAATGTAAAAGAAAAATCAGCAAAGAAAATAAAATTAACAGCATTTGCAACAGCATTGCATTACACATTGAAAGAAACATACGTTACTTTGAAGTCACTGAACATCTCAAAACAGCAATGTAAAAGCGAAATCAACATAGAAAATAAAATTCACATATTCTAAAGGGATTGTCTATAAGTAGTCTCATTTCCTAATGCAGCTTCTTCTTGATGAAAAAAGAATAAACACAGTCAGTGCTGCCTGGAGCGGGACTTGGCTTTTGCTTGAAGAATGGAATGAATGATCCAGAAAAAGGAAGCGGTTGCCTTCTGGTCTGGTCACATCACAGAGGTTCCACACGACACCGTCTTTGATCCCCTGCAGTTCTCTCTATGCTATGTTCTAAGGGAAATTTAGAGATGGATTGTTTTAGCATAGGATGTAATAACAATATCCCACCCTCTACACATTCATTCATTCATTCATTCTCAGGCCATGAAGCCTTTATGCGGAAACTTTCCTTATTTGTTTATGCACTTTCCTTATTGGTTTATGCTTCTAGCAGGTCTTGACACATGCTTCCTTCCTGTGACTTGCTGAAATAGAGTAAATAGAGTAAAGTTAGGGAAAACATGGCTTACACAAGTTTGGCACAGGGGTTTGGCACTGAACACTCACCTCCCTAGGGGTTCTGCCCACGCAGAGACCAAAGCATGCCTCTTAAGGCATCTCTGACCTTTTCCCCAGCAGCCTTTTCTTGAATTTCCTCATGCCCCATTGGCAGCGGGGCACCCAGGGTTGCCAGTTCAATTTGCCTTGCTTCGTGGAGATCCAATGCAACATCATGTTCTTGACTTTCACAAATGTTGTGTAGAATGACACAGGCAGATATCACAGAAATGACGTTTTCTTCAGCGAGTTCTATCCTGGACGACAGGCATCTCCACCGTGCTTTTAACCTTCCAAAAGCACATTCAACAACATTCCTCGCCCGTGACAGACAGTGGTTGAAATGTTGCTTTTGCTGGTCCAGGGCTCCGCCGTAAGGTTTCATCAGCCACTTCCGAATGGGGTAAGCGGAATCAGCCACTACCAGTGGAGGAATCTGCACGTCATTAACAGTAATGGTAGGGTTCCCTGGGATGAAGACACCAGCTTCCATGGCCTCAAAGAACGCAGAGTTCCTGAAGACATGGGCATCGTGATTTCTCCCACTCCAACCTATTTCCACATCCATGAATCGCCCACGGTGGTCCACTGTGCCTTGAAGGAGCATGGAAAAAAAGCGTTTCCGGTTTATGTAGTCAGGGCCTTGCCTAGGAGGACAGGCAATTTCAATGTGACATCCATCTGTGGCTGCAACACAATGAAAGAAGCCCAGTTTGGAAAATCCACTCATGATCTGAGAGAGAAAACATAAATAATGGAAAATAAATCATTACTGCTTCATCGGCTGGCATGCTTGAGATACAATGATCAAGTTCCATTTGGCCACCTATATAACAGCCTAGCCCATCTTTTCCTATCCCAAATAATAAAAAACAAGACTCACCTCTGGAACATTGCCAAGGCAAACTGTTTTTCTCAGAAGCGCATGCTCCATGGCTAGGCAGACCTCCACAACGATCATGGCTGCCGTTGTTCTACCGATCCCAAATTGCTGAGCCACCACCCGGTAACCACCAGGATTTGCTAGCCTCCATATACAGATGGCCACGCGCTTCACCATTGGAATGGCTTCCCTCATGTTCGTATTGCGACGTTCTAGAAATGGCCGAAGATGGTCTGCAATCTGGAAAAGGGTTGCTCTGGTCATCCTAAAGTTCTCTAGCCACTGCTCATCACCCCAGAGGGCTAGAACATCGTTTTCCCACCAGTCACGACTCCTGGGGAAGCACCACCATCTTCTTGGTCTCTGTTTTTTCATCAAAGGAACATATAATAAATTCTCTTGGAGTCTATCTTGTTGGAGTCTTAAAAGATAAGAGTTGTTCTCTTGGAGCCTTCTCATGATGATTCGTCTTCTTCTTCTTCTCCGTTGAATCGTTCTCCTTAGGCAAGTCAATGTAACGTGCATATTTGCGATCAGAAGTTGAATCGCATAAATGAGGGAACGAGAAATCGAGGTAGGAGCCATCTCGCCTTCTCTTCCCGTCCAGCTCAAAATGGCGTTTCAGTAAGAGAAAAGGGGAACCAAACTTGCTTCTCTGGTGTCGCCTAGGTAAATGAACTCAACGGTCGACGAAACTCAGATCACGTGCTTGTATGCATATGCTCGCGCGCGAAGGTGCGCGTAACCTGAAGGCATTTTTTTCCCCCCGCTCAGCTCTGCCCTCTCCCCCCCTCCCATCTCGTTGCCAGGTAACCCGAAATTACGTAGGCAGGCAGGTACATTCCTGTGGGTGGAGTACAGGAAGGGAGGGCTGGGAAAGGGGTTGGCTCTGATCACGTGCTTGTATGCATATGCACGCGCGCGAAGGTGCGCGTAACCTGAAGGCATTTTTTTTCCCCCGCTCAGCTCTGCCCTCTCCCCCCCTCCCATCTCGTTGCCAGGCAACCCGAAATTACGTAGGCAGGCAGGTACATTCCTGTGGGTGGAGTACAGGAAGGGAGGGCTGGGAAAGGGGTTGGCTTTAGGCAAAAAGCGAATTAAAATGTCTGTTTCCTCCTCCCGAAGCCCCGCATGTGAACAATTAAAACGCACGTCGGAGAAAAGCGATAATGCGCTTCAACGCCTCTCGCTGCCTCCCGTGCAGAGGGATGAGGCGTAAATGCGCCTCCGCGATAGTGCGCATAATACCACAAACGGGCGCAAAAGCGCATCCTTGTGGAGGGGGCCGAGCATAAACAATTCCCGTTAATGTCTCCCAGATGAGATCATCTGAAATATGAATCTTGATTTTTGTTGATACCAAATGAGTCATGCAACGTCGTAATGTTGAAAAATGTCACTGGGACTTCGTTAACTGTAGTCCTTTTCATATGTTCATTTGGATACAAGTGAACTCCCTGGAGGAAGAGAGATTAGGGATGCATTGACTGGCCTCTCTTCCCAACACCCAGCCGTTCAATTAGTGCATGGAGTCTGTACAAGTACACTCAGGCACATTGAAGTCCACATCTGATGGTACACTGGAAAATGCAGGACAAATTAAAGGTCTGAACTTTAGTCCTCTAGTTTCTCCTTCCCCTTCTTCTTCCTGGCTGAAATTCTCTTCAGTTTTGCTTTGCCATTGCTCAGTGGGTAGAGTACATGCTTTGCATGCAAGAGGTCTGAGGTTCCATCCCCGGCATCTTCTGTGAAAAGGAGCAGGTCGCAGGTGATGCGAAGTCTTTCACCTAAGCTACTGCCCATCTAAGACAATACTGGGATAGATGAACAAAGAGTAGGAAGTGGTATAAGGCAACTTCTGATGTTCTTATCATTGTTCCTGGTCTTGCAAGGCCTTGATCCAGCTAGACTGCACATACAGGAGCCTATGTATGTTTTGGTGTACATGCAAATGGTACACTTGGAAATTGGGGGTGAGGCTAGGGGATGCAACTCTGATTACACCCATGCTGCACATTCATTTGTACCCAGAAGAACAGGGGTTATATCTTATGTCCGTAGGCCTAATCTGGACCAAAGCCTTTGCTGGTGGACCCCAACGCCACCCCACCTTTTAACAACCTGCCCTCTCTTACCTTTGATCTGTCCTCCCTTCCCCCAATCTTCTCTGGTGTTTCCGAAGGATTGTTTTGGCTGCTGGAAGTAACGCTTTCCTCCTGCTGAGCACTGAAAAAAGCTCCCTTGCTCAGTTGGGAACTGCTTTGATCTCAGATCAGCTGCTGATCTGAGCTAAGAACCCTTCCATGCTGGGATTACAGGCAGGCCTGGGGAAGAAGCTGGCAGGCCAGATGGGGAGGAAGAGGAGTGGGCGCTAGGGAGGAAGCTGCTGAGTGATATAGTTGTGCTTACTTCTGAGTAGACATACAGATGATTGCCGTACTTATTTGTACGTTGACATGCTTCTCAGCAGGCTATGTTTTGGGTTGCTATGTGAAAGTGAAGCCTGAATGATACAGTCCTGCTTACTTCTGAGTAGACATAGGAAGGGTTGCCCTTCTTCCTTGTGAGTAATCATGGTGCTCATGCTTACTTTTGAGCAGACGTGCAAAGGCTTGGCATTTGGATTGCTATTTGAAAGGGAAGGCTGAGTGATGCAGCCCTACTTACTTATGAGTAGACATGCAGAGGCTTAAAACGGATGAGAATCAGATTTTGGCCCCTGACCATTCTGCCTTTTGCCCCATCCACAGATGGAATGCTGCTTCAAGACCTTTCCCAGATTTGAATGTGTCCCTTGGACTGAAAAAGATTCCCCACCCCTGTTTTACGCTGTTAAATCCGCTGTGGTTAGTGTAAGCATTTCTAGACGTACAACAGGCTGTGTAACTCGTCCATATGGACAGACAACTAGTGAGCAATATGGCTCTTATAAATGTAAGTCATTTCAGTACTTTTACAGTCAGCAGCAACGTCTTCTATCCAACCTGCACCAAAGTGTCTGTAGGTCAGGATTGTTGGGAGGAAAGCTGATCCTTATTTGCAGAAATTGGTTCTGATAAATTGCATGCCGGCTAAGAGAATAATCCTTAGTCAGGGGAAATCTGATATTTCTCCAGTCCATCAACAATGGATTAAATAAATGACAACTACTGCATTAGTGGAACACTGCTGCATTTCAAGAGAGCTCATAACTGCACATGGTGGAACATATGGATGTCTTCGCTTTCAAAGGGCCACATTTTTTGCCCATTACTTGTGTTAAACGTGAGGAACCAGAGTGTAAAACCAAATTCAAATAAGAATAAGTGGGATCTCTTAATGGGAATTTCCTGGTATTGAGCAAATTAACAGCAAGCTGAAAATGGTACTCCCCCCCCTCCCCAACCAAGGCTAGGGTAATGTGGAGTAAGCATACCTTAGGAGCTGAGAAGGATATGAATGTATAGTTAGCTCCAGACAGTATATCAGTGAACATATGAGAGGCTGTAAGTAGAGAAGGTGACTGAATTCGGACAACACGATAGTCAGTGGTGGGGTAAGAATCAACTTTACAGTTGTTCATCTAGGGGGTACTCCCCACACAACATGGTAATAAATAATCAACTGTGGTGTGGATTAGGATCAGCGCTGAGTTGACTATGGCAGCATTTGGATGACACGATAGTCAATTCAACTGACGATTGTTCCCCCCGCCCCAGTTGTTTATTATGTCGTCCGAATTCAGCCAATGATTAGAAGAGGACGATGATGCACCTCTGCCTTTACATTTTCTTCTCTTGTATTCTGAGCTTTGCATTGCAACTGGAGATGGTCCTTACAACCTGAATAGCCAGAGGATCACTCAGGGTAGGACTTTGGAGCAGGCATCCAAGGCCCCATTGAGGAAAATAAGGAGGACTTCCCTAAGACTACATGAGGCATTTATTGTGTGCTTGTGATTCCTCAGTCATGGTAGTTTGTGGGTGCTTTACATGATGCTGTCATCCTCCAGGGCTTCTCTCATGTTTTGCAACCATTTCCACGTGTCTGTTTTTTTTCTATCGAGGAAAGCCTGGTATATCCTGAATGGCATCATGAAGCTCTGGGAGCTGTCTTCATGGTGCCGGGTTGGCACCGCCTCCCTAACAAACCCTGTGCTCTTCCTCTTCCTGGGCGGTTTTGGGTACTCTTGAAGCTGAGGAAGGAGTGCAGGTTTCTGGGCAGCAGCTGCCTCTGCCCTCTTCCTGCACTTTCCCCAAAGATGTCAGAGAGGGAAGGGAGTTGAGAGCTGCTGCAGGGCGGTGCTCCCCACCACACTTACTCACCCCCTGCCCAACCCCTGAGAGAGGAATAAGGGGTGATTTATGAAGGTGCTGAGCGCCAGGATGCAAAGGCCACCGTCGTTGCCATTAGCTCCCCCACCTTCCGGAAAAGAGAAAGAAGGCGGGGAGGGAGGGAGGCTCTTCATTCTGCTGCCACTCATTCAAGGGCTCTCACAGCAGCCTCTCTTGCAATCCTACACTCTGTTACATGGGAGTAAACCCCATGAAGTTCTTATTTCTGCATAAGACTCCTAGTGTGAGCCTACTAGTTCTCTAAAATGGATTAAACCTGTTGAACCAGATTTTTCTATACTAAATGAGGGGAATTTGATCACCTGCTCTCTCTTGTTCTGGTCCTTGTTCAAATATGTGCCTGCAGCAGTTCCACTGAGTTGAAATGATTGTAGGCACCATGTGCCAATGTACCTTATTAACACAGAATATTTGATTAAGACACCCTGTGCCAAAATAATAATAAAAAAGGCTCCGAAGCATCCAGCTTCTTCTTGAGAGTTGGCCCAGTTTTCCAGTGGAACCAGATTGGATGACAAATATTGGACAAATGTATTTTTAACAGGCACTTCTATTTTCCACTGCTAGGATTTGCTCTTTTATACTTTGTTGCAAAGGGGCCTACTTAAATAGTTTAGTCTTGCTAAAAAGATATTCTGCTGTTCTGATCCACAAAAGAGGGAAGGGGGGAATCTAACTTCCTGTGGTTATATTTACTGAATGCTGATATTTATAATATGTGTGCATGTGTATATAAATAAATAAATAAATAAATAAATAGGCATCTTTCCCTCCTTTTGCTTCAAATCTCATTTAATGCACAGTTGTGCGCCTGTACACCCCAGTGTGCATGCAGTATAGAAGGACACTTTTACAACTTATGCAGATGTTCACCACATGTGTAGCTAAGTATAGAAAAAGAAGCATGAGCTAAGAATTATTTCCCCTCTTTCTGCCTCCTTAAAAACATACATGGTTACAGGATTTAAAAAACCCCCACACACAACTGACCCCCCACCCACCCACCCCAACATATTGGCTTATTAGAGTTTGGAGACTAAGCTTTGGTTTGGGCAGTATAGCAACCCTGTGGTTCCAAGACTGGAATGGAACGTAGAAACTCTATTAAAGCAGCTGAATGTGTTGTTCTGGAACTGCTGAAGGCAAAACCAATATGCAAAAGTGTATCTGGCTTTCAGTGGTAACTTTTATTTTTTTAAAAGCACTCCCCAGTATTATCTGAATTCCTGATGAAGGCGCCATGCCTGTTCATATGAACTTAGATCTCTCCCAGTGGCCAGTGGGGCTGGTGAGGTGGAGGGCAGGGCAACTAATGGTAGTCAGAGCCAAAGGGGGTGCACTAAGCAGAGCCAATCACATGCAAAGTGGGAGAGGGGCAGGTGGGCAGGGCTAATTTTTGAGCAAAAGAAAGTGCAAAAGTGAAAAGAGATGAGCCCTCCCCTGTATTACGGCCCTGCTTGTTGCTTACCTCCCTGTATTACAGCCTTTCCTCCCTGTGCTCTTCTCCCCGCTGGGAGAAAAGTGACATTGGGAGAGAGACTGCAGGGAGGAAGGCCATGTGTGCAGTGCTAAACTTTCCCTGCATCTCTGCCAAATTCTTTTGCTAAAAAAAAATCAAGCCTTTCACGTTCATTTTAGAGCAGACCTGGGTTTAAACAGATGTTCTACCACCATCTGAGCTGGCCAAATTTGAAGGTCTGAAGCTTTGGGCCTTGTTATGCCCTTAATAGTAAGAAATTGAGAGTGGGAAGTAAAAGGGGTGCAGTTAAGGTATGGGAGGATTCACACAACTTCCTAGAAATAATCATACTGAATAAACATTTTGAGAAATCTGGTTGCCTATTGGATGAGAAAAGGTTTCTCTAGTTTAGGGGAGCTGAAATATTGGTGAACATGCCCAGGCCTCTCCTTTGGTTACCAGCTATGGTGGTTTTATTTTGATTGAGTATCGAAATAGGCCACCTCACAGTCTCTCTTTTAATTCCAAGGTTGTTTCAGTTGGGTTTGTTCTTATTTCCATATAAGGGGAGTGACCTTCCTTTGTTGGGTCTTCCTCCTCAGGTTCTGCTGCTGCTCAGGGACAACTTTGGGTGAGGTCATTTTTCATGAGATTAAGCATTTAAGATATGATGATTACAAATCCATTTTTGGTTACCAAAATCTTTCCCTTGAGAGAGAGAGAGATGTGCACACATACACGCATATACATATACTCTCTTAGCAGTATACCTGGCCTTTTGGGATATTTGTGGAAATAGAGCTTTGAAACCCCAATTTGAGGGAATTTTGGGTTTTCCCCTTCCCTGTGGAATTGCTCACTGAGATGGGGAAGTTTCCAAGACCAAGAGCAGGAAGCTGAACTCCTACGTGAGGCTTTTCTCACCTTCACACCATGATTTTGTGGTTCATTTGTTAAGAAAATCCATTTGAAGCCAGTTTATTTCTAGAACATAAACACCCTATCTAAGTGCCATATGAATCGGCTCGCGAAAGTACCGTATAGTATACACTGCACACGTTTTCTACCAAGACTGAGCAAAATGCTTATGAAAGAGAAGTCTGAAAGACGTCAAATACTTTCACGGCACGTGGATGAGCTAGGCCAACCTAATAAAAATGTTTAACAAGTCGTGGCATTTCCTTGCTTTCAGTCAGGCTTCACAGGATTGCAAGGATGTAGAACTACAGAATGAAGAAACCAAGGCTGGGAAATGTCTGGTAGGCTGAAGTGCAGCAGGCCTTCCCCAACATGGTGACCACCAGATGTGCTGGACTATAACTCCCATCATCCACACCCATCATGGCCAGGGCATCTGGAGGGTCCCAAATGGGGGAAAGCTGCTGTAGTAGCTGGTGAGAACTTTGTCCTAGAAAACAATCTTGGCAGAACACTGGCTGGGGGATGATGGGAATTGTTGGACTTTTTTCTGTCTAAACGTGGATAGGAGTGCATCCTAAGTAATGAACACAAAAGGCCTGAGCATACAAAGGTGAGTGAACCATTATCAGAAAAAGTGTATAGAATAGATATGGAACTATTGAGAGGTGGGAGGGAGGAGTCAGAATGATCTCTCAAGGTTCCCCCCAACCCTGTGAGTCTGAGGTTGTGAAAAGAGAGGGCTAGAATGCGTGAAACTGGTTGGTTTAGCCAGGCCACCTCATGATTTGTGGATGTTAGATCTCTCCCCCACACCCCAACCTCCACTGCAAAGGGACGTCTTGTGTTGACTGAGTCTGTGATAAAAAGAAAGAAGGCAGGTGAGTTAGCCAGCAGTCTTTTACCAGTGTTGAACTGGTAAAAAATGCCCTGTGTGCGTCACTCAGGATTGAAACAGGTCTGAGTATCAGCTGAATTTTGTATGTCCAAAAAAGGGGATCCAACATTTTCCCCAGGCTTGATCCCAGCAACCCTAAGGGCAGCTCCAAGTCCAACCCTATAACTATCATATGACCTGTAGAGCCTAATGTGAATGTCTGCAGATCCCCCCCCCCCTTCAACTCGAGACTCTGAATGCACAGGTGCTCTGATGTCATAATCAAGTCATTTTTTTGCCTTTTCCATTTCCCCTTCCCCATCTTGCTTTGCTAAATCTGTTTTTTGTAACATCTTGCCAGATGAAGAGATCTTGAATGCTTGCACATTTTTGGTGATCTTTTGGTTGATCTAATAAAGGTAGTACCCCAGTGTGGATTTTGAAATTTTTCATATGGTCAATGCAGCTACCTTTGGATGATGATGATGATGATGATGATGATTTTATTCTGGAACTGAGGCTGAAACGAGGCAGAGAGCTGACTATAGCACTATGGGTTTCCCTAGAAATATGATAGGGAGAAGGAATCCTTCCAAATCTCTTTATTTATTTATTTTGTTACATTTGTATACCACTCCATAGCTGAAGCTCTCTGGGCGGTTTACATAAGATTAAAACAATTAAAACGATATACAAAAATTAAAACAGCAAAAACACACAATATACACATACATTTAAAACCAATGTAATGACTTTAAAAAGCTATAAGCCTGAAAACAAAACAAACCCAGGCTCATCAGATATTGCTAAATGCCTGAGAGAAGAGGAAAGTCTTGACTTTGCGCCGAAAAGATAACAATGTTGGCGCCAGGCGGGCCTCATCAGGGAGATCGTTCCACAATTGGGGGGCCACCACAGAGTAGGCCCTCTCCCTTGTTGCCGACCTCCGAGCTTCCCTCAGGGTAGGCACTCGGAGGAGGATCTTAGATGTTGAACATAGTGTTTGAGTAGGTTCATGTCGGGAAAGGCGTTCCATCAGGTATTGTGGTCCCAAGTCGTGTACACCATTATTTCCAGTATCACAGGAATTGTGTCTCTGAATACCAGTTACTGGGAAATGTAGAGCAAGAGAGGAGAATTGCCCTGATTTCCTGCTTGTGGCCTTCCCATTGGGGCATGATCTGGTTGGCCTACTGTGCGAAACAGGATGCTGGACTAGATAAGCCTTTGGTCTGATCCAGCACAACTCTTCTTATGTGCTTAGTGCAATTCCTAGTAAGCATGCTCAGAATTGCACCGGAATATTTTCATATTTTCTCTTTAATTCCATATTTTCTCTTTAATTCCTTGTGAATTGTTTCAACAAGAACAACAAAAGCTTATAAAAATACTTTGTCTTCCACTACTATGTTCCTATATACTTTATGTTTCCTTTCCTAATGGGCTTTGGAGAACAAATGAAATGTAATGTCCCCCTAAGGCTCTTCGATTGCAATCAAAGTAAAATGAACCAAACCGAATAACACATTCGAGAAATAGTTTGACATCAGGCATTTTAATAGGTAATAATATGTTACATATTGTATATACTTGGATTTTGATTCCTCACAGCCTCTCCCAATAACAGCGAAAGCTGATACGATGCATTCACGGTGATATCCCGTTAGAGTTAATCATCAGCCTGTTAGAGAAGGAAGTCATAATTCCCAGGATGATGAACTCACAAAGATTCCCTGGAAAAATAAATATTCAGCATAAGGCATTAATCAGTAGAGCAGAACTTTTAACCTTTTATGCATACAACTTTTGGTAGGAGCAAATTGCATTAGAAACCATTCAGTGGAGGTGCTACAGCAAGTTCCATCCCCCAGGACACTCCTGCCCTAGGAATAAATACATATCATTTTGTCAAATTGGCAAGGACCTTATGGCCCATCCATTTTTCAGATAGTATGAAATGAACAACCATGGAAACATGGACCATGTCTGATTCAAGCTCTGAACAAACTGGGTGGGGTTTCCAGTGATTAGAGTGCAGGTTTGGCGCATCTTGCAACATTCTCTGTTTCCCTGCTCCTTCCGCAAATCTCTGGGAAGAGTGGATGAAGATTTGATTTTGAACTTTGACAGGAATGTGTGTACGCCTGCCTGCATGGTTTTTTTTATTTCTGTTTTAATTCTCTCAAGTATTGGCAGTTCCAAAAATGATACATAGCAGGGTTTAGCAAGTAGAGGTTCCTAAGCCAAAGACCAGCTACCCCCCCCCCAGCTGCCAACCTTAAGGCAAAAGAGGTGAGGGGGAAAAGGTGCCTGTTAGCAGGTCACTTTAGAGCAGGGGTGTTGAATCTCTTTCAGCCTCACAGCTGAATTCAATTTCAGAGAAGTTCTTAGAGGCTGCATTCCAGTGGTGGCTATGGCCAAAATTAAGAACAAAAACGCCAGGAACATCTATACATTAAGGGAAATTGTCTTGTTTATCTGGGGCTTTTGTGTGTTCCTGGTTCTTTGGCACGATTGTTAAAGGCTGCATTACGTGGGAGGAAAGGGGCAACAAGGGGTTTGAATTGAATACTTCCCCTCAGTTCCAGTGAGACAGAACCATCTAGTGGTGAAAGCTCCTGCTGTTTCCTGGATATTACCACTTTAAAAGTGGTTCTTTTCATACCAGGATTTCCAGAGGATTCCTTGGGAGATGTCCTGGTCATTGACGACATCATGTAATCAACCCAAAAACTTTCGTGAGTGGCCAATCACAAGTGTGCAATAAATCTCTCATTTAGAGGAGCCCCAGGATATTTCAGCTTAAAGTGCTAACTGCCAATAACCAAGCCTTAGAAGAGCCATTTCAATTATTTAGAATGGGAAGAAAACCACATAGAAGTCAAGATGCCACCAAACAATCAGTGGTCTGGGGGAACTGGGGGTAGGGGAGGGCAGGGAAGTAGGCTTCATTACCTGTGGAAACCTAGAGGGCAGGTTGGGATCCCAGGCAGGCCAGGTTTGGCCTGAGGGGCTGAGGTTTAACACCCCTGCTTTAGAGCATAGAATCCTGGCCCATGAGCTTTCACTTCTAAAGGTAGCCCCTTAGGAAATGAGTTGCAGACAAGAACTCTATGAGGATAAAACTGTTAGTAAGAAAAGCACTAGGCACAGCACGGTTTCTGAAGCTACATAGCTCTGGGGTTGGTCAGCACCTGGAGGGAAGACATTAGCGGGTTCCTAGATATACAGTCTTGCATGTTACTGGAGAAACAAGCAGTATAAATACAATAGTTAGAGCCAGGGCCGGCCCTAACATTCAACAAAGTAAAACAGCTGCTTCAGGAGCCATTTCTCCTGGTTTCCTTCTCCAGCGTGGATAAGGTCATGCTGCCCAGATAATTCCTCACACAGAAATGTGGCAAAGGGTGTGTGTGTGTGCAAAACATCCACAAATTCATGGGACATTATATAGGTTACAACAAATGTTTGTCCCTGGCCCCGGTTCAATTCTGTTGAGCTTGGAGGGCCTACATTATGTCCTTGGCCCTATGGGAAGAGCAGGCAGATGGCACAGTAGTGTAGATTATGTTTGCTCTGTCTTCTGATCTGAAATGAAACATTTCTTCGAAACCAATTTTGTACATATTCACCTTGACCTGAGGTGGGGAATGCCATTGATTATTTATTTATTAGTAATACTTATAGACATCTTAATATAATAAAATCCCTAAGTGGTTCACATATATAAAATCCCTAAGTGGCTCCACCTGAGGCAGCAAAATGTCTTGGACCCATCCTGGTTGGAATATCTAATACACACTCTGTACAGGATTGGACAACTAGTTTGACTGGCTTTGAGAAGCACATAACATAACATTTTGCCATCACAAGGGAAACAAATTCACCCAGTGGGGAAAATGGTTCAGGACTGTAACAAGAACTCAGAGGCTGTGTGAATGAACGGTGGAACAGGTGGTGTCAGTTGCATTATTGGTCATCTTTGGTCTAGTACAAGGGTGGGCAATTTGTGGCCTTCCGGAAGTCTTGGTCTACAACTCCCATCATCCCTCACCATTGATTATGCTGGCTAGGGCTGCTGGGAGTTGTAGGTCAAAACATCTGGAAAGCCACAAGTTGCCCATCCCTGGTCTACTAGTATAAAATTCCCTGTACAGCATAAAAAGCTATTTTGTAACTTGTAGTAGCCACATTTTTGTTTAATCCATGTTTTGGTCACCTTTATCATTACATGTGTTATCTCTCAGCCAAATTCTTTTGGGTTGTTGCAGAGGGCTCAAATATTTTACTATAAAGTAGTCCCATTGAAATAGTTGAATGAGCACTTACATTTATTTCACACCTTTCACAGAAATGTCAACAGGCACTTCACACGTCGGAACAAACCAAGTTAAATATAGCTGAACAAAATGTCTTCATGTTGGGATGTCTTGTACAATTGACATGGGCAATCAGTAGGATTAGTCTAAGTAAAAGTGGCATGCATTACATATTTACATGTATTAATACATGCCATAATATCTTCTGCTGTTATTTGTTGGTTGATGGATTTTTATTGTAAACCACCTTGAGAAAAACGTATTACCCAAAAAATGAGTTATGAATGTTAGGGTATGTATGTATGTATGTATAACTAACTAACTAAGTGGATTTTCTTGCTGGCTCTTCTGCCTTAGAAATATGTCTCTGTCTGTATGTCTGAATATTGTGGTATGAGAGAGGAGGTCTATTTTTGTGTTAAAGGTACTGCAGCAGGTGATCTCAAGGTAAATTTGGGTGAAATGGACAGTACCAGAAGCTGACAATCCACCAGCACCAATCATTGTGCTAGCAGGAATGCCTGCTAGCACAATGGGAAGGTAATACTTCATAGAGCAACTCTGGAAACTAGCTCAAAGTACTGCTTCCCTTCTGCAAGCGCCGCCATCTTTTTCCATTCTGGAAGCACTAGTTTGGGCTAGTTTCCCATTGCACTAGTGGCCATTCCCTACAGTGCAAGGGCAGTGTTGGAAACTGCTCAATGTTTATGTGACTTGAGCTACCAGATCCCAACCCTGTGCTGGTTTTAGATATTTTCATGTATGAAGCGAAAGGATACGCTTTCCTTGCTCTTCTTTCTAAATTATCACCCACATGGGTAAACTGGAGGCAGGAAAATGGTGTTCCTTCTGGAATCTCTTGCCTTGAGCACCAGATTCACCTTGTTTCATGTTAAGGCCAGTTTGTCCTGACCCAGAGGCTGATTGTTATTATTTAATACCTCTGAATACTCAGAACATGTGTACACTACAGACTTAACCCGCTACTTTACCAAGGCTTCTGTTTCTAGACTCTTTTCAGGATGAAGATAATCTCCTTTACACATGCTTTTTCTGGCAGTTTTTCCTTCTCTTCCTTTCCTTATGTTCTGCTACACAAGCATCAGGTGGCGCTGTGGTATAGCGAAATTGTGGAATATGCTGGGCTTCAGCCCACCATACACAAATATTACCAGACTTTCCTTCTTAGAAAAAAATGCTAAAATGACTGCAAAGCATGGGTGATGACATCTGCAAACTACTGTAAGTGAAGACTCATGAGTGCACAATAAATGCCTCATGCAGTAAGACATTCTGATACCACGTGGAATGAATTTATTCTGTTCTGGCTGGTCATTATAAGAACCTGCCAATTCCCTATTAACCCCTTCCCCCTTTGTATCATGTCTTTTAGAAGTCAGGGATCCACTTTGCTATTTTATCAGAACCCTGAGATTCACCAACTGGAGCCTGGTGCAAAAGGAATACTCTTAGAATTAAAAGTATTCTGAGGAAAGGAATTTGTTCCCAGTACCACAAATAAGCGGTGCTCACAGGCCTTCCACATAAAGCTCAAGCTTTCTTCATTTCAGTAGGATAATTTTAGGGAAGGGGGGTTATTTTATTTATTTATTTATTTATTTATTTATTTATTTATTTTGTTGCTGCTGCTGCTGCTGCTGCTAAATGATTGGGAGCCAGAAATCCTTGCTGATCTACTGCAGATATGTACCAGTAGATTCATATCTGCCCTACCCTGTTTTAGATTATAAATCCAAGGGCAGGGAGCATCTTTTTCTTGATCTTTGTTAGCTGCTCTCTGGGAGATGTTTTGGCTGCTGAGTAGGAAAAAACTGCTAATAATAATAATGTTTAAAACAACAAAAATAATGTAGAAATCTCCTTCTATGAAGTAAAATGGCAATTTTGAGGGAAATGAAGGCAGAAGACAAAATGGGGCAGAATGTGAGACGAATAGGGGATAATTGCCTTAGTTTGTATCCCTATGCGTGTTTAGACAGAAAAAAGTCCTACAACTCCCAGCATTCCCCAGCCAGCCATGCACAGATTGCACCCTAAAATAGATTTTAGTGATGGCCTGAGGCAGAGAAATAGACATGAGGCATTCTCTATAAAACTGGCTAATAAGACTTCCGTCCTAAGAACACATACAGGGGAGTAAGCCCCATTGATTACAGTGGGGCTCAAATATAAGCCCACTGTAATCAATGGGGCTTACTCCCCTGTATGTGTTCTTAGGACGGAAGTCTTATTAGCCAGTTTTATAGAGAATGCCTCATGTCTATTTCTCTGCCTCAGGCCAACACATCTTTTTGGTTACGGTGTTTAAATTATAGGTTTGTCTTTTTCGGGGTGGGAGAGGAGGTCCTTTTTCGTTGCTATAAAATATCCTCGAGTAGAAAATTGTGATGGGTCTTTTGCAAATATAATACCCATGCTCTGCTGGGGGGAAATGCTGGAAGTTGTAGGACTTCTGTCTACACACGCATATGAGTGTGCCATTAGAAATATTGTTTAAGGATGTGTAGTTTTCAGGTCAAGAGCTTGTACCCCTAGTAATAGGCAGTCCACTAGATTTTGAGTGTGCTGGATGTTATTGATCATACATAGGCTTAAATGGGACAAAAATCAGTGTAAATCTGGATAATTTAACAAGTTTGAGGATTGAGCTGGCCAAAAATATTTAATAGAAAAATCAACAATCTTAAACCAACAAGTTGTCACTCATTAATTGTAAATATTCACTATATTGTAAATAGAGCTTTCAACTGATTAAGCAATTTTAGCTAATAATTTTTCTTAACTGTTTATTTAATTAATAGGCTACTTTTAAATATAATTCCATATTATCCCAAGCCCCAACAGATTTTGTGGTTGTTGCAATATTGATGGCCATGTAAGCTAATTTTTAATTTAATCATGGCAAAAATTCACGCTCATCGTTAGAAGGGAAGCATATTTAACATTTCATTCCCCGGTAACATGACACAACCAAAATACCTTTAAAAGGATAAAGTGTTAGTTGCCAAATCTGCTGATGAATGAAATTAAGCTTTAGTAAATTAATCTACTAATTAAGCTAGTGAGTAGTTGTAGCCGTGACAGTAAATAGGTTGGAACACTGGGTTGTATGCAATGTTAGTCTTACTTAGAGTAGACCAATTGAAATTAATGGAGCTTATGTTAGACTAACATTGGATACACCCTACTCACTAGTTGCTTTCGTTTTTGCAGATCAATTGCTCATGCCATTCTTCCACCGACTGTCCCTTTTCAATGTGATTAATATACACATTTAAAACACCACATCAGAGCCAAGATCATTTCTCTTTGGTCAGATCCTTGTCTGATTTTGACTTTGCCCAGAACAAAATGAAGCAGAGCTCTTTCATTAGTTCATGGCTTTCTTAAAATTTCCAGGCGATTTTTCATGATTAATTCCAGGGAGAATAGTCTTTCCCAGGCTGGTGTTGCTCATTTATGGAACTCGTTTATGCCTTTTAAGATTAGTAGCAATGAGAATGTAAATCCGTCTCTCAGACTTTGTTCTTATTTCCCCTTCCCCATTGATTTGTTCGAATGTGTGAAGTGTTCTTTGACATTTAATGAAAGGTATTATATAAAAGGAAGCAATCATTACTCTGCCTTGTTATGTATTACACAGAACTAGTGGCATTCTAAAGCATTCTCAATTATTTTCTCTTATGACACTCATGACAGGCTTAGTGTGAGAACATGTTCATTAGTTAAAGGTGAACTTGAGAAGTGCACCCATTTTAAAATGTGCTCCGTGCTCCCCGGTGAGCGTTTAATTTGTTTCTAGGGAAGGTTTTGGAGTGTGCATAATAACGCTCCCTCCTCGGTGTTATTGTTCTTTCACACAGATGTCATCAAGCAGAATTGATCTGTTGCTAAATATCATTATATAGCATTTCCAACTTGCAATAGTATCTTTAAGGTGGAAAGGTCATGGGAGAAAACTATTTAACTTAGATATCATGCTAAGAACTATTTCATCCTACAATTGAGCTTCAACTGAAAATAAAAATGGAAAATTGTGTCAAACTACACCGATATGGAACATCTTCAGCAGATACTTATATTGTGAAAACAATCTCAGGCAACAATCTCAGTAATCGGAGTTCTTAATCGACAATCCATCTGCTTTTTAAAGGATTGATAGTTTACAATGCAATCCTTTCTATGTATTGTTATTACTCAGAAATAAGTCCCATTATGCTTGGTTGGGCTTACTCCCAGGGGGCTGTCTTCATGGCGCCAAGTTGGCGCCGCTCTGCCGCCAAACCCCGCAGTATCACTGGTGCGGGGTGGCAGCAAGTAATCTAAATGAAGGGAGACAGTGCGGGCTTTCCAGTGGCCATTAGGTCCACCAGGTCCACCCCCTGCCCTCTGCCTGGGCAGACGGTAACCAATCATGGCTTGCCATCCACCTGGCCATGCCTCCGCCATGGCTCCATACTCACCTTGCTCCAGAGAAAAAAGTCGGAGGAAGTCCCCGACTTGTTTTCTCCACAGCTTTGCTGGAAAACCCCAGGGTGGGTGCGTGGTGGCTGCTGCGTTGTATAATCAACGCACCGCCATGGCACACCCACCCCTGGGCTTTCTGTGTGTTTAGACATCTCCTAGGTGAGCATAGGATTGCAGCCTTAATTAATTTTTAAAAATTAAATAAATGTGCATATTTTTCTCCTCTCTCAGAACTGTCATCTAGTAGCAGCCATTTTCCCTGGCTGCATCAAAGGGAGAGGTAAGTCACTTAGGTCCACTAGTAAAACCAGCTGCCATTTGGGTGCAATTCCACCTGATTATTAAAAATGTGTGTATCTTTATGAAGAATTAATATCTAGATTTGCATGTTTTTGTTTCTCTGTTCCCTCCCATCCTTTTCTTCATTTTATCAAATCTATTAGATTGTAAGCCTGCAGGTAGGGAATGTGTTTTTTTTAACCTTTGTACAGCACCTAGAAAATGTTAGGTGCTTTATAAATAAGTAATAAATAGCATAACATAAATAGCTGTTCCTTTTTATGATCTTGGAAGAAGTATACAATAAGTTACCATTTATTAAACAAACGTAATAATCATTCTTAGAAAGAAAGGTCATCTTTGATATTTTCTACTTCATTCTTTAGTAATACACCCCACAGTCAAAACAGCCTGAAAAAGATGAACAAGCGCAACTCGTAGTCAGGGATTAAAAATGGCCACATCACCGATGAAATGAAAGCATTTGTTGATGAATATATCGATTAACGCTGCAATCCTATGCACCCTTACCTAGAAGTAAGCCCCATTGAAGACAGTGGAACTTACTTATGTCTTATGAGTAAACATGCATAGGATTTTGCTGTAAACCAATTAAATTCCAGCCCTAATGGCAATAGGCAAGGACTGTGTTTGTTTGTTTTTTAAATTGCATGCACATTTCACAGCTCTGGTTCACATGTCGTGCCTGCCACATGGAGTCACCTAATATCACTCCACCCAGGTGGTGCCCCTCCCTGTGTGGCGAGACACCCATGTGCAGAGGCTGATCACTTCTGCTGACGTTCTTTGCTCATGTCACTGCAAACGTTCAAAACAGTAGATTCGTGGTGGCATGGAGAAAATCACCCAAACCAGGTGGGTGAGTAGTTGTTACACCTCAGTGGTGCACCATGCAGTGTCCTCTTCTAGATACAATGATTTAAACCAGCCTCCCTCCACATGTCAACCATAATGAGCATTGGTGCTTAAATGATATAACCTGAATTCGCTATGACATTACACAAATGTATTATATAATAAGTTTGGTGCTTTATCTTACATTAGACTAGTCCACCCAGGGCCATCCCTACCAGAATGTGGCAGTTGCCTCAGGTGGCAGATGCGAGGAGGTGGCAGCAAGGAGTTGGAGGAGAGAACTGGAGGCCATGCAGCCTTCCCTCTGCTCCCTAAACAGCCTGCAGACTTCAGAAGTGGTAGGAAATGCTGTTCCATTGCCAGTATTTAAGAAAGATTCAACTCCTGTCAGCTTCTGTGCATAGAATGAGAGAGGGTGCCATTTTGTTCTTTACCTCAGTAAAATGTCTTGGGCCAGTCCTGAGTCCACTAGATGTGCTGGATGACAACTTCCATTATTTCCAGCAGGCCATGTTGATGGGGTCATGGGAGTTGTAGTCCAACACATCTGGAGGGTCCCAGGTTGGGGAAGGCTGCATTAGAATGTCTCAATCGAAGGTCTGCAGAATTTACCGTGTGAAAAAATCTTCATGGATCAGATTAATGGACTCTTATCTCCAGAGGTGATCTCCAACTTTAAGAATGCTGAACACCAGAGGCACAATCCAGCCAGAGGGAAGCACTTTAAAGTCCCATTGATTTCAATGGGGGAGTTTAGCACATGCTCAAATGACTCCTTGTAAAACCAATGAAAGTGAAAATGCCTCAATTTTGGCTCCACCTTGCCCTACATAACTTAATCTGTTTATGGGATCAACATCTGCCAAGATTTAACAGCACACCTAGGATTCCAAGAACGTTCTTGGAGGGGGAAGGGTGTTCGGAAGCGAATTAGGTGCCTCCTATTTATTCTGCCATGGGTGTTTTTGTTCTTGTCCTAGAGCCAACTATAGACAGTTACAACTTTACATTTAAGGCCAAACTACACCTTACACTCTGGCTGTGGGTAACATTAGCTTCTCTGCTCCAAAGCAGTCCCAGAAGGCGACAGTTTACAGCAGAGCAGCAGTAGGGGGAGGGGAGGGGGTGCTTAATCTTTTCTTTCCTGCTGTTTCCCTGCTAAAACTCCTTAAAGTCTCTTCTCTCTTGGCCCACCTGCCTGCCGCATGTTAGACCATGTTTGTGAATGTGGGGAAAACATGCAGGGCTGGCCTAAGACATTTTGCTGCCTGAGGCAGAAGACAAAGTGGCATCCCCCATTCCATGTACAGAAGTTAACTGGGCTGACAGTTGAATTCTACCTTAGGGAGCAGAGGGTAGGCTGTGTTGTACACATAGCTCGGCCCTCCAACATCTTGCCACCCCTCCCAAAAACAGCTGCCAGAGGCAGCCACCTCACTTTGCTTATTGGTAGGGCCAGCCCTGTAAACAGGGTTCTGGAAGCTCACTGGGAATAAAAGCCAGTGGGGCTGGTTGTTAGTTTGCTGCATTTCTTTGAAATTTACTGAGTATCTGAGCACTTTCTGGGAAAGACTCATTGGCTCTCATCCACCCATCTTTCTTCTATCACTGATCTGAAAAAGGTTTAACCCCTCTTTCAGAAACTGCTCACTGGTTTAACCCCTCTAACGTGTGTGTCTCTAGAGGCTTTCCAAGTAAGCATTCTAAGGGAAGGAAATACTTCCAGATGTGACTCCATTTGGGACAAGCCTTTCAGTATTTTCCAGGGTCTCTTCCCATGTAACAGGAAACTGCGGCTCAGGGTCATGATTGATTTAAATCAGGGATGGGGAATGCATGCCCCTCCACATGTCTTTGGGACTGCAACTCCCATAATCCCTCACATTGGCAATGTTGGTTAGAGCTGATGGGAGTTGCAATCCAACAACATCTGGATGGCCACACATTCCCCATCCCTGCTTTAAGTAAACCCAATTTCAAACCACTGTATATCCATCTTCTGGGTTTTGTGCTCTAATCCACAAACACAGTTAATCTCCTCTGAATGGGGAGCAAAACCAAACCCCCCATTGGATTAAGGTCAATGTTAGTGCCCTGTAGCAATTTTAAAATTTACAAAAGCAATACAGTGACATAAAAATATTTCCTGGATTATCATGATTACAGTTTGATGGGAAACAGTTTACAGGATTCTTCTGTGCAGGCAGAAAAAAAGATGTTGTAAATCTGCCTTCACTTCAAACACATGTATAAAAATCTGGTGCCCTGAATTAGTATTTAAATTCAAACCAGATTTCTGAATATCATTAGCGTAAACCAAATCTCCTTAAATGGACCTGGGGGCTAGAATAGGCTTTAACATTTAAATATGCAGATATAGCTTCAGATTACCACTTTCCTTCTTTGTTCAAGAGATTTTCCTCTCCTACACCGCTCTTGTCACACATAAAGATAATGCATCCTAAAAGTAGCTGAGCAGTGATAAGGCAGAGCCACGGCATACTGCAACATGCACAGCGTTCCAAGTTTAAAACAAATCAAGAAAAGTGCCAGAGATCAGCCCTGACTTGTGCCCAGTCAGTTCTGGCAGCCTTCATGGCTGTGCTTACTTTATTAATAAATCACAGCTCGAGCACGCAGCTGACATGGGGTAACCTTGCTGCAGAGCCACTCAGAATTCAGATTTAAGAATCTGGGATCACATTGTCCTGAATGATCCCCCAAAACAAGAGACCTAGAGTGATTGAACGTCATCTTTTGGTTGAAAAATAGATACGAATGGGACCTGCAACAAAATGTTGCAGTGTGGAGTGCTCCTGTTCAGGGTTCCAGCCAGCCAGGCAGCCAGCCCAGACTTCTTCTAGGATATTCCATTCTCCGTCCCCAAATTTTTCCACCTTTCCCCCAACATTCATTCACTATTCCATGCCTACTGAGCATAGCATGCGGAGTCTTCATTGATTTGTTCTTGGAGTTTATGTCCCTTTAGGTTACCCCTAAATATTTTAGGGGGTTGTTACTTCTGCAGACTTGGGTCCCCCACCCTTAGCCTTCTGATACCTCCCTATTGTGCATGGATCGTGCCATCCATCCATGCACAAGGGCGGCTCCTTTAAAAAAAAAGAAAGAAAAGACAATTAGGTTGGGAACACCTATGTAACAAGTCGTTTGGCCCTTTCATTCCAAATAAGTTGCCGGAGGCCTGGGCTGCACAGCACATGCTTAAAGCTTTGTTCACTATGCCACTGGGGGAAACATCCGCAACCTGTTCTGGGCATTCAGCTTAGCAGTGCAAGTTCTAACTGCTAGACATCATTCCTGTTGACAGGCACACTCCTTCATTGCTACAAACTACAAACAGTGAGTCATTCTCTTAAGATGAGTCAGCTTGAAAGTGATTAGAAACAGGAGACTCTCTATTTGACAAGGAATTTGGCTCTCATACTTATTTGAGTTTGAGGTTATTTGGTGGCAATCACCCACCGTTCCAAGTTAATGTTCTCCTAGACGCATTTAATTCTGTCATATATTTCTTCTAGGGTTAGAACTGGTGTATGCAACTGTCTTGCTCAGGCTGTCTGCTGCTTAAGATGTCTGCCCAGGGTCGTGATCCTGGTGAGTGGGTTGCGTGATGTGTTCACCTTGAAGAGAACTGCTCGATACTGATTGAATGCTGGGGTGCAAATGGGGATGTCTTGTTTGTGATGAACATGTGAAACAACCCAACACGCTGCTAATGGCAGAACGAAAGGACAGAAGAGTGATGCAAAGTTTAAGAATAGTCAAATTCGGCTGCCGTTACTGATGTCACCTGCAGCAGAATTTGCTTCCAGGAACAGATTTTAAACTATACTATAAAATGTGGTTATCATGGAAGGGGAGCACCTCCAAGACATTTCTATGTATGTACATTGCATGCAGCTTTCCAGCAGTGCCATTCTAAGGCAGTTCCACCTTAGACCAGATGCTGGGCTCTCCACCCTGACTAGCTGTCCTGGGATGAATGTTCACAGTGGCTGCATTCGGACAACACATTAAGCAACTGAGGGAGGGGAAAACAATTGTCAGTTGTGTTGTTTATTGTGTTGTGTGGAGGGTAACACGCTAGGGTGACCAGATAAAATCCAGGTCAGGGCTCATGCAGGGGTCCTGCCTTCTTTTGTATATGGTCACTCTAGTATAGTGCCTGCAACTTTAACTGTTGCGATGAAGAGGGAATATCACCAGGAACTAATTGCATACAAATGACACTGACTGAAATCCCCTTTTCTCTACTACTGTTAAAGTTACATGAGCTCTGACCTGGATTTTATCTGGTCAGACTATAACACGCCGCTCACAAACTACTGACGGTATGCTATTCCACCCAAATAAGCAGCTCAGAGAAACAACAGGCTTGCAAGTTGTTTAGCTCGAAGCCTGTTGTTTAAAGTGTTGTGTGGAGGGGTGAGTGTGTTAATGGCATGCGGTGAGTGGGTTAAAACACAAGTCCATAGAGGCAAGCGGCAAGAGTGACCAAAGCGGCGGCTGCCACTCAACTACAACTGGTGCAATTTTCAGAGGCTGCTGGGATAGAACTGGGAGGGCTGATGGAGGAGGGAGGGAGGGTGGGGAGAGGGGCGGGGGTTGTGTCAGTCAAATGCTGGGTTGACTATTAGTCCACTCAACGCCAGCCCCAACCACCCACAGTTGTGTAGGAATATGTTGTGTGGGGAGTACCCGCAAAATAACCAACTGTGAGTTGGCTACTCAACCCACCATTGACTAATGTGTTGTCCGAATGCAGCCAGTGTGTATGTATGCATGGTGCTATTGCTTCACTGCTGCTGGAAGGGGAGGCTTATTTGTTTATTTGGATTAATATGCATGAGTTGGTGCTATTAATGGATTTTGAAGTCTGACTTTAACCAAATTCTGCTCCACGCAGAAGATGGAGCAGAGTTGTTCTTCGTTGCTGCGGAGGGCAGGACTAGAACCAATTGGTGGAAATTGCAGGGAAGCAGATTTCTGCTTAATATTAGGAGAAATTTCCTAACAGTGAGAGCTGTTCAGCAGTGGAACAGATTGCCTTGGGAGGCAATGGGTTCTCCTTTCCTGGAGGAATTTAAGCCAGTGGTGGCTGGTGGTTCCGAATTTGTTGGGGCAGTGAATGCATTCTTGGTTTTAGTCAGAACCAACCAGAACTCTAAAGGAGCTATCCAAAGTGCTGAAACCTATCCCAAAAATGGGTTCAGCACCTTGGATAGCTTCTTTAGGTTCTGGCTGGTTCTGACTAAAACCCAGAATGGATTCATTGCCCCTCTGAAATATGAGCCACCAGCCTCCACTGATTTAAGCAGAGGCTGAGTGGCCATCTGTCAGGGATGCTGTAGCTTTAACCTGCAGTCCAGAGACTGAATTTGTGTGTGTGTGTTGGACTGGATAATCTCTGAGATCACTTCAAATTCTATGATTTTGTGAAATTTAATTGGAAGTAATGCCCATTGATTTAAACTGGATTGACTCCCTTAACAATATCCTTAGGATTGGACTGCACAGCTACCATCCTCTCTATATTTACTTTGGAAGTAACTCCCCCCCCCCCCCCCGAATTCAGGGGGACTTACTCCCAAATAAGCATATGTAGATTGCTGTCTCAGTTTACGCAAGCAGCAGAATGAGGCGGTAGAGTCCCAGGTTGACAGAACGAAACCTCTTCTTTCATAGTGTAGACAATCAATTTAGCTTTCACAAGCTGACTGACTTTCAGCATTATATTTATTTCGCAAAACATTTCAAACTGCTGGAGTGGAATGCCATTGGCTCACTGTAGACCAAAACACACAGAACCTTGCAGTAAATGAAAACTAGCATATTCTACCCAGCCCGCTGCATAAAGTGCTAGGTTTTGTTTTTTACTTGCAGAGATGTTTGCATAGGGAAGCATTCAAAAATGTGAACCCCCATTGCAATCCAAAATAGTGCAGCCTATTAATTGGCTCACATGGGATATTCTGCACAAATGCAACAGAGTCCTGACCAAGGGTATTTTGGAAAAAAAAAGAAAAGAAAAGAGAGAGGAGAGGGGGAACATGGATTAAGAAGCAAAGGGGTGCATCACCCTTTTCATACCACAAATTCCCCTCCTGCTTTTTGCCACCCCTGGGGGGTTCCAAATACTGTTTGCAAAGCAGGCCATATATATAGGCTATACTAGGCTGCAGTCTGTTTGCCTCTAGTGGTGAAAAGGGCAAGTAATACCCTCCGGCCTGATGTCCCTCTAGCTCAGTCTTCCCCAACATGGTGCCTACTACACGTGTTGGACTACAATGTCCAGCATTCCTGACCATTGACCATGCTGACTGAGGCTGCTGGGAGTTGAAGTCCAAAACATCTCGTGGGCACTAGGTTGGGGAAGGCTGTTCTAGTTCAAGCTGGTGATGAATCCAATCAGAACTAATAGTGGCAAATTAGCCATCTTGGGATGTCTATTTCATTTCTATCCGCCCAATAGCTGAAGCTCTCTGCGCGGTTCACTACCCCCCCCCCCCTCACAAAATACAGCATAGAACATAAAATATGGAAGCTTAAAACCACAATATAAAAGTATAACCAGAATAAAACTGAGAAGCAATGCAGAAATTTAAAATACGGATTTAAAAATAAAATAAAATAAAATAAAGGTATTCACTGAAAGGAATACAACGTAGGCACCAGGCAAACCTTTCTAGGGAGCTCATTCCTTAGCTTGGGGTGCCACAGCAGAAAAGGCTCTCTTCCTGGTAGCTACCCGCCTCACTTTCTTTGGCAGGGGCTCACGGAGAAGGATCCCTGAAGATGAACTTAGAGTCCAGGCAGGTACATATGTTCTACTTGTTTTATCGTGTTGGAAAAAATGCAAGGGTACAGTTGAAATTAGGTAATCCACACTATTGGCCTCCAAGTTTTGGCTTCATTTGTACTTGGTGTAACTGTCCAGGCTCTTCTTCTAATCGAAACTTTTTTCAGAATTGAATGTGGGGAATGGAAATGTGGGGAATAAATCACTTTTAAAATACTTGCAGTCTCAGTTTTGCACGCTCATGCTAAGATCCAGCTGTTAATGATTTCTATCTTTTCTTGCGTGCAGTTCCTGTTTGGGGAGAACTTACGCAACTTGTTAGGATGAAAATCCTCTAGAATCTTGCAGGAAGTGGTGTTGATTTTAAAGCTGCAATCTTTACACACTCTCCCTAGCACATTCTATTGGACTTAATGAAACTTACTTCTGAGTAAAGATGCTCCTGCCCAAATTAAGTCATATTAAAGTTTGTAGGCTAAGAACAGTTAGATTATTGGGGTGTTATTTTTGGAGGCGGCAAGATGTGTGTGTATGTGTAAAGACAGAAATAAAAAGCAACTTCCCAGAGGGGTGGTCATATCGATCTGTTTCAGCAAAATCGACCCAGGAGTCTTGTTGCACCTTAAAGACTATCACATTTATTATGGCTTAAGCTTTTGTGGACCAGAGTTCACTTCATCAGATGCATAAAGTGTTATCCTCAGTTGGGCACATGTGTCAAATGGAAATGAAATGCAAAAAGTACGGCCTGTGTCAGTGCAATCAAAGCTTAAATATATGGGGAAGGCAACATTAGAAACATAGGCGTGTGCAAGGGGTGTGCAGGGTGTGTCCAGGCACACCCTAATGTCTCAAGCAATAATGTCTCTTTGCCGGAAGCCATATTTCAAAAAGGCCAGGAAGAGGGCTCCTGAAGGCTATTATCACCTGGTGAGACCTTCCTCCAGTCAGTGTCATCTCAAAGCTCCACCAATGCTGGGGCTTGAGGAGTGTCTCCTCATTCCCTCCCCACTCAACTGCAATGACCCTCCCCTGGTCAGGCAAGCTGAACCCAGAGTAGGGCATCAGTATATATGCTGTTTAATACATAAACGAATAAAAATGCCCTTTATGACTGAGTATTCAATAAACGTTCACCTTGAAAAAATAAATAAATAAAATTCCCTGGGTGCACATCCTAATGAAATGTGTTCACACGCCTATGATTAGAAAATAAACAAACCACCATCCTTTGCAAATTTTGAAATTCAGAAATACTGGGTAGGGAAACCCAGAAAACGTGCCAGTTCACAATAAAAATAAAAATACTGAATTGAAACCCTGTACAACGTGAAGAATGTCTGAGATCTAGAAAGGAGAGACAGAGAGACGTCAAGCTGCATCCAGTTCCTCGTTTCCCCAAAGCTGAAGGGATTCTTCTTCCCAGCAAACCCACATTTCCTCCAGCACGGATATGCCCGATCATCTCCCCCACCCCTCGCTGGGAGCTCGCGAGGAAACCACCTCTCCTCTCTCACGTGGGGAAGAGAAACGGGACCCAAGCGGCGCTCCGGACGCATCTAAGGAAGTCAAGAATCGCGAAGCGGGCGAGAGAGAGAGAGAGAGAGGAAGGAGGACTTTTCCTTGGCAAGGGCTCCCGATGCCCATCAGGCGCAAGCCCCGCCCTCCGCCCAATAGGAAGCCTCCGCGGCGCTGACTGATGGGCCCGAGCGCGAGTCCCCCGCTGGGGATGTCTCTCTCTCTCGTTAGCGCGATGGGGTTAATCGCAGACTCCGGGCGCAGCAAGCTGGTGCGTCTTTCCTGACGCTCGCTCCGGACGGTGGCTGGTGGGGGGCATCGGCTGGACTGGGCGCTTCTTCTGGGCAGCCGGGTTGGATCGCTGGCTCTTTCCACAAGGCAGGCGAGCAGGGTGCGGAGGGCGTAAGCCGGAACGCGGCTGCAAACTCGCGGGGCGGGTGTGGAAGTGCAGAGGCGAAGTTGTAGCCCCGCGGCGCTCTGCCTTGACAGATCTCCGGAGAGGTAAGCGCAGAAGCCCTGCTCTTGCGGGGTGCGGTGGGGGGCTGCTCGGGAGCCTCTCTAGGCTGCCCTCCAAGCGAGGGAATCCCCGAGGAGGAGGAAAGCGCTGGCGGGCTGGCCGCAGACGCGTGTTTGCGTGCGTGTGTGTTTGCGGGAGTTTTTTCCTCTTGCTCCGGGACTCCCCCCTCCTCCACTCGCTGCTTGGGAACAGCCAAGAAGCTCGCCCGGGGTTGGACCGTGCCCACGTTTTGATCGAGGGCTGTGTGTGTGTGTGTGTGTGTTTACAAACGCGAAGGCGCTTTGTAGTAAAGGCGAGAGGGGTTTGGCCATTCGAGATAAGAGAACGAGAGAGAAAGAGAGACGCATGCATTGTTTAGGATGGATTTAACAATGGATGTGCTCCAGCTGAGGAGTAGGCAGCTGGATTTCCCCATCTCTCAGCGGTTAGCGTGAAACAGCCTTCCCCAGCCTGGTGCCCGCCGGATGTTTGGGACGACAATTCCCAGCGTGCCTGACCATTGGCCGTTCTGGCTGGGGATGATGGGGATTAAAATCCCACACATCTGGAGGGCACCAAGGTGAGGAAGGTTGGCATAGAACCTGACAGGAGATGCTGATCCCGGGGCCCGTCCGCCTTTCTGGTTTTCTTGACTCTTGAGGTATGAAGGGTTGAGTAACTTAGCCAAGCACTTGAAAGCTTCACTCTGGATGCCCGACAGATCTCTTGAGAGTAGGAGTTATATTCCAGGCAGACAACTCTGGAGTCGGTGGCCTCCCTGAATGGATGCCCCCGAAGCCTTTAACTCAAAATGTACCTCTTTATAGTGGGTAAACGCGAGTGTAAACCTGCCCTGTTTACCTCAAAACAATCCGCCCCAATAGATCAACTCCAGTATAACTCCGCAATCACTGCTTTACCCTGATTAGTATGCAAACCACACTAGAGCGGCAATGTGCAAGCTTTTTACATCTGTGTCCTGCCACTGTGTTCTATTCTACTATCCCAGAGTAAATGTTTTGTAGATAGCAGTAAAATAAATCCTTTGCTCCAAAGTACACATTGATTTGGTTTGTGTTTGTATTGGAGTAATTAAACATAGAATTAATTTACGCTCTGGTGTGTAAACTGTCTTTGATTCCTTGCAGTTGTAGATTCAGGCAAGTGACCAAAGCTATGATATTATTCTCTATGTCTTGTTTACTATTACACAACTACTACTATCCCGTTCTTGAATTCTTGGCTGTTATTACAGGTTTGATTTGTAAAGCATGTGAACTATGTCACTCTTACTATGTTTAGATTTTGATAAATGCCTTTTGAACTTCAGGGACCAATAAGATCACTTAACAGTAATACACTGTTTTTAAACTATGTAGCAAGAGTTCATAACTTGTACATTTTGGATTTGTTAGATCATAATGGTATTTTCCCCTTTCTTTTTACAATTCCAATATTATGGGAATTCTGTTCACAGCTTGCTACAGGCTTCCTGTGTGTCCACAGGAAGGTTACTTAACAACTGTTTCTTAGGGCAGTTCTTTTTGTGTGGATGGATGTCAGGAGTAAACTAACTGAAGCTGATGACAAATACTATGAAAAACTTCTGCATAGAAGGAAGCTCCAAACCTATCCATTCTTTCTTGGAAGTATATCGAGATGAATTCAGTGGGACTTATTTCCAAATTGACCTGCATCAGATTACATGGTTAAAAGTATATTTTAGAATGGCTAGGAGAACTATGAGATAGGAGTGGAATGACTTTTAAACCAATGTCTTCCAGAAGACTACACATGTTGCACATAGCATGTAGAAAACAGCTGCAATCTCATGCACACACATACCTCTGAATAAGCTCCGTCAAAGACAGTAGTGGGAGATACTTCTGAATAAATATGCATAGAAGTCAGTGTCATTCCAGGACAGCAAGAGCAAGTTTAGTTTATGAATTTTCGGGTATAGGTTTGCCATCTGTGGCTTTGTGGTATTAGCTGAATTGGATCGAGCAACGGCCAGTATGATATGTCCTTTGGACAAAAAGCTGTACAAAATGATATCCTTCTGATTATTGCTCTTACATTCTTGTGGCTATATCTTTCATTGCAGATATAAGTTTGCAAGATCAAAACTAGCCACCGTGGCTTAAGCCATGTAGCTTCTTTTAATTCCCCATGCATGCTGGGCGCCCCTAATTACTCCCTCGGGTGCAGCTTGTTGTGTAGTCCAAACCTGGACAGCATGGCTTGTTTGAAGAGGAAACAACCCTCAAATAACCCATGACCTATTTCCCACTCAAACAAGCCACGCTGTCTGGATTCGGACAACACGACAGGTGGGCATGTAATTACACAGATGCCACTGGGCATGCGCCAGCACATATTGGGCTTGTTTGATTATGATAGCTTTGCATGGTAGTGCTCTTTTTATCAATAGTTTATATAGCCAAATTAGGATTGTTGGATGTTCTGTATTTAAAGGGCTGATTCTTTCAAAGGCTTTCCCTTACTTTGGACCATTCGCAGAATAGGGATCCCTGTTTTGTTTTGTTTTAAATAAATTGATTTGACAGCTTAGTAGTCAAAGTCATCTGTGCAGCTGAAGCAGAGTCAAATGAACTGTGTTAATAGCTCAGTCCTAAACGTAGCTTCAGCAATCTTTTAATTTTTTGTGTCCCTTTGAGATCTTTTAAAACTTCAGTGAAGTTGAGAAAAAATAACATAAAGATAGCTTTGCTGACCACAGGAAACATTCCAAAATCCATACCTCTCTTATGCTTACTAAAGATCACAAAATGTGCAAGCTTTTGAGATTTCCAGATCTCTTCATCAGATAAGATGTAACAAATAGCAGGTTTGGCACAGTGGTAATGGGGAGGGGTGTCTGTACATCAAGGTTGCTGCCAAATGTCACCAGTTCTTCTCTTATTATGAATAAGAAGAGGGCATTCGGATCATTATTTGTTGCATGAACATAATACAGAACAGCTCGAACACTTCAGTAAAAATCCTCTGTTGTGTTCTGGCCCTAAGACTTGTTGTGCTAGTAAAAAAAATGCATAGGAATGGAGTATATCAGACCTTGTCCATAATAAGTCATTTATGCATATCTACTCAGAAGTAAGCCCCATTGAGATCAATGGAACTGACTCCTAGTAAGTAGGATTGCACTAAGGTTACAATCCTATATACTTTTACTCAGGAGTAAGTCCCATGGAGTTCAAGTGGGGTCGACTTCTGAGTAGATGTGCTAGGATAGTGCTGTACTGCTGTAATCGTGTACCCACCTACCTGGAAATAAGCCGCATGGAGTTCAATGTGGCATACTACTGAGTAGACATGTATAGGATTGCACAGCAACTGTGGCATATCAGTATAGCTGGAATATTCTTCACTGATGCATATTCAGAGTTCCAAGGCATTCTGTTCAGTAGTAATATATTAGTAGATGTTAATATAATTGCTCTGTGGAGATAAATGTGATATGGTGCTTTTTCTACCATAAATCCGTTTTTTGTCCTGGGGGGGGTTAAATGTACTTTCTTATGTTTTCTTAATTGCTGCTCCCTCATTGCTTGTATGTATTTTAGTAGGTTTAGGATGGAAATAATGCTGCTTGAAGATTAAAAGTAGGAGCCATGGTATACACTTTGTTTGGCAAATGTCTGTCACTGAAGCCTCAGTTCCTTTTAGTTAGGATTGCCAACTTTTTTTATCTGACTGAGCTCCTGTCTCAGTATGTCAACTTTTGCATTGCCCTGTTTCCTCTGGACATATTTCCCTCAGGCTTACAAAGCAATAACTGCATCTTTCATAACAATGCTTAAGTCTTCATGTATTTCATTTGGGTCTGCCAACTTTTTTAAAGCAAGGCTCCTGTGTCTTTAACAGCTGCGCAACAAGCAGAAATTCTGGAGGGAAGGCCTTTTCTAGTGATAGGCAGGTAGGGAAAAAAGGTTCACCCACCAATTTTTTTGCTTGTCATTCAGCTGTTAAGACTAAGAAGGCCTCCTGGAACAAATGTTGACAGCTCTAAAATGTATTGTAGTTTCATCTGCTCATGGGGGTGGGGCAATCCTAGGCACACTTGAGAGTAAGTCCCATTCAGCTCAGTGGGACTTGACTTTTCATAGGAGCTATAAAGGTTTGGATGGAGAACAGTGGTTAGGCTGGCTCTTATGATGCCTAAAGATGTTCAGTAGCCTACAAAATGTGCTTCCTGGCTTGTGTAGTTGAAGCAGTGAAGCCTTCATTTTTGTTATTCAAAATATGCTGCTGATCAGATTGATTAGGCTGACCAACTGAAAAGGAGGACAGGGCTCCTGTAACTTTAACAGTTGTAGAGAAAAGGGAATTTCAGCCAGTGTCATTTGTATGCAATTAGTTCCTGATGAAATTCCCTCTTCATCACAACTGTTAAAGTTGCAGGGGCCCTGCCTTCTTTTGTATATGGTCACTCTAGTATAGTGCCTGCAATTTTAACTGTTGTGATGAAGAGGGAATTTCACCAGGGACTAATTGCATACAAATGACACTGGCTGAAATTCCCTTTTCTCTACAACTGTTAAAGTTACAGGAGCCCTGTCCTCCTTTTCGATGGTCAGCCTAAGATTGATCCCAGTGTAGTGTGACCAGATAAAATCCAGGTCAGGGCTCATGTAACTTTAACATTTGTAGAGAAAAGGGAATTTCAGCCAGTGTCATTTGTATGCCATTAGTTCCTGGTGAAATTCCCTCTTCATCACAACTGTTAAAGTTGCAGGGGCCCTGCCTTCTTTTGTATATGGTCACTCTAGTATAGTGCCTGCACCTTTAACTGTTGTGATGAAGAGGGAATATCACCAGGAACTAATGGCATACAAATGACACTGGCTGAAATTCCCTTTTCTCTACAATTGTTAAAGTTACATTAGGCTGACCAGATAAAATCTGGTCACCCTATCCCAGTGCAAGATTGCTTACAGAATATTATCAGCACCATAGGCATTCTGGGTCAACTAAGAAAATGCAATAAAGAAAATGTATTGAGAGGAGTGTAGCTCTGTGAAAGAACACATGATTTGAATGCAGAAGGTATCAGGTTCAATTCCTGGCATAGCCAAATGAAAACAGAACAGGGATCGGTTGTGGGAAAGATCTGTACTTCCTGAAACTCTGGAGAGCCACTGCCAGTCAGAGAAGAGAATATTGGGCTAGTCAGAGGTGAGCAAGACATGCCTCATCAGCCATATGCCCCACAGAGGGAGTTTGAGCCCCTACAAGGTCCCCTGCCTCCATGGCACAGCCCTCAACAGAGCCGTGATGTTCAATCAGAGTTGGCCCTACAAGGAGGTAGGGTGAGGCAGTCATAGAATCATAACATAGTAGAGTTGGAAGGGGCCTATAAGACCATCGGGTCCAACCCCCTGCTCAATGCAGGAATCCATCTTAAAGCATAGCTGACAGATGGCTGTCCATGAATGCCTCTAGTGTGGGATTGCCCATGACCTCCCTAGGTAATTGGTTCCATTATCATACTACTCTAACAGTCAGGAAGTTTTTCCTGATACCTGTCCAGTATCTGGCTTCCTGTAACTTGAGCCCATTATTCCGTGTCCTGCACTCTGGGATGATCTGATCATCCTCGTTGCCCTCCTCTGAACCCCCTCCAGCTTGTCTGCATCCTTCTTAAAGTGTGGTGCCCAGAGCTGGATGCAATACTTAAGACGAGGCCTAACCAGTGCCGAATAGAGGGGAACCAGTACCTTGCACGATTTGGAAGCTATACTTCTATTAATGCAGCCCAAAATAGCATTTGCTTTTTTTTGCATCCACATCACACTGTTGGTTCATATCCAGCTTGTCATCTATAACAATTCTAAGATCTTTCTCGCTTGTAGTATTGCTAAGCCTTGGGTGGTAGATGCTGAAAGGCAGCAGCAAGGTGTTCAAGGACAAAGCTATGTGGATTGCAGCCTACTCTGCACCCTCTTAGTAAGCCTGCTGCCTTCAAGTTCAGTGGAGAACATTGCCCCATCATTAGTGTTGCAGACAGATTCATCTTTTGTACCTGGAATGGGAGGGGGTGTCATCTTGTCCTTTGCCTCAGGCAGCAAAATGTCTTGGGCCGGCACCGTCTTCAATTCCGAGCAAGTCTCCTGGGAAATGAGGATTTCCGGTTCTTGAAAGAAACAAGGTACACAAGGATTGTGTATCCTGTTTCTCTTCAGGATCACACCGCCCCCTTAGCCTTCTAAACAGCTGTGTGGTGGGCTGGGAGTGCGATTCTTCTGGGAGACAAAGCACCTGCTCCCAGCATGTCTGGTTCCCCAGTAGAATTGCTGGGAATGCAATATTGTGGCAACTTCTGGTTGCGGCTGCAGCGGTGGAAGGGTGTGGCCCCTGGAGGGTTCTAAGGGCTCCAGAGCAGCCCTCAACCCTCTGAAGATGATCACCCCTGGGCTAGACGGACAAACAGTCTGATCTGGCCTGAGCCAGTTTTCTATCTTCCCAAATCCAATTTTGTTCTTTAGGGACGTCAAGGCCTTTGCCGAAATAAATCAAAATACCATTTGGATGGAGCTCTTGATCCCTTCATGGCCACTTGATTAAAAATTCCTATTAGATTCTTAATTGACTATTGGAATAAAACAGAATGGAGCAGATATAATTGTATTAATAGTCTCAGTATTCCCACCTTGTTCTTCTCCGTTGACATTGTTTATTTTAGTCATAGTTCCACGCTTGACATCTCTTAGACAATATGCAGTAGATTTACTAATAAATCTAGAGCATATTAGTATTAGCTGTATTTAACTACATCCTTTTAAAGAAAGTTTGAAAATCTCCAATGTTATTTTTAAGACATCTATGGGGAAACAATAATATCCTAATTATTTTGGCCAGCTGTAATTTAATCTCCCTAAGTGCAAGATGTTTGGATAGTGGCTGTGGCAGAGAGTGCTCCTATGCTGCCACAGTCTGGGAGCAGCTGAGAAATTAGAGCCAGACATTTTTTCCCCTGTCTTCTTCAGGAGAGCCCTGCCAGGCAGAATGTTGCAGCAAAGGGTCTTCATCTCCTATGGAACTTGCTTTCCCCAATTGGTTGCTAGAGCACAAGGCTATTGACCTTGAGGGAATGCTGCAAAGTTTATCTTTTTCTCCCAGGCTTTCTCTGGGAAAAAATGACTTTCTCTGAATAGTGGGAGAGTCTTCGGGCCAAGCTGGATGTGACGGTGGCAGAGCTGTATGTTTAAACCCAGATTTGCTGCGATCAAGTCAAAACTCTGGAGGTGGAGGTCCTAGTTTAACATCAAAAGGGGGTGCGTGGGTGAGGAGTGCTAAGCCCTCTCCCGGCTCCACTGTTTAACTCCCTGCGCTTGCTCTCTAGTGCTTTCCTCTCAGCCAGGCTCAACTCCGATATTGGAGCGTGGATGAGGGAAAACTGGCACTGGGAACGGGAGAGGCTTCCACGCTGTAAGACTTTTAGACATGAGTGGGAAAGTGCAGTGGCCTCCCACTTTTTACTGTTCAGTGAGACACACACATCACACTTTCTACGTGTTTTTCCCAGAGCTGGGTTTGAAGTGTAGGATCTGCCACCATCCCATCTTGTTTGGTCCCTGGTGTGTTTAGTACTAAACACTTATTTTAAGTCTTTCCCACTTGATCATATCAGAATGTGTGTTTCTTCCGTGGCTACAGTCCATGGTTTTGACTTGGGAGATGTGGCTTCAGATCATTATTCAGTAAGAGCGCATCCTGCCTAGCATTGTTTATGTGGTAATGCTACAGGAAATCTTGCAAGGAGTTGGTGTGGACCACACCCTATATTCTGCCACCATCTGCATGTGATGCGTGTTTTGCACACTTCATTGTGCTGTCCTACTTCTCTGCCATCTGTTCCCTCTCTGTGATTGAAGCCTCTGTTTTCTTTTTTTTTTCTTTTTTAAAAAAAGGCAAACTTGCAATATAGCGGACACCTTCATTTTGTCAGCTGATTTCTTTTAGAGAAAGCTAAACTTGGCTACTTTGCTTACCCTCCATTATTTGGCCAACGGCATCTGGTTTGCTCGCCAAACCTTCAATCGCCTAGAGATAAGCACACATTCAAAGGATGGGGGAATTCTGTCCTCTTGCCACTTGAGGAAGAGCTATGGCTCAGTGATAGATCCCCTGCTATGCATGCAGAGGGTCCTGGGTTCAATCCCCGACCTGGAGAAACTCCTGCCTGAAACCCCATAGTCAGTGTTGACAATACTGGGCCAGATGGGCCAGGGGTCTGACTCAGTACAAATGACAGCTTCCTACATCTCTGTGTTCACTCTGATCGTATGGCAGGGTGTCAAAAAAAGTGGCAAATCTGTGGCTAAGTAGTCTTGTGATTGAAACTTTAGATGTTCATCTGGAGCTGGAGTTCTTAAAACCTGTCCCAGCGCCTCCCTGAGCCAAGAAAAGCTACTACTCAAGCCTGCATAAGGTTTAGATAAAACAAATATCTTTTTCCTGGCAAAGCTTGGTGTTGTTGTTTTTTTTTTTGTCCTCACCCTGGGGGCAAGCAGGTCAAACAAAGAGGGAGGAAGCAGGAAAATGCAGCCTTATATTTTAAGGTCTCCGGTGTAACGTCCATAAGGAAGTAAAAGTAGTAGAATAAGAGAGTGCCTCCATTGTTCCTTGGCACTCACAATAAACACAAGCTCGGACTCCGCCTTGTTGTTGCATTGACTGGGAGGAGATGCTGTGACTGGCAGTTTATGACTCCATCCAGTCACAAACTGCAATGGGCCAGGAAGGAGCTTATGTCCTCCTGGCAGCTGCCCGTGCCTCCCAGAGTAGCTCCGCTTTTGCGTTCAGTACATGTCTGATGCCCTGGGCCTAACAATAAAAGGAGCACATTTTCACCAGATTTCTGTGCTGCGCTCCCAAGACACCACTGAACGCAGTGAAAAAGTCCACATGATTTTATCTAGAGCCTTGTAAATCTCCCGAACTACCAATGGTTTCAAAACGCACGCTGAGAAAAAGAGCCAACAGTCTCTAAATGCTGCAGTTCTGTTCATCGAGTATTATTGAATTGATAAGATGTTGACTTTTTATCTGGGTATGAGTCAGTAGTAATTGTTTGCCACATAGATCTAGGCTGACCTGATACCCTGCCTTTCCTGTTGTTTTGGTGTTAAAATGCAGACATGCTAGAAAACATGGTATTTTTGATCCCCTTTGCTGGAATATTTAGTTCTTATTCTTTGTCATTAGAATGGGGCGGGCTATAATACAGTAGTAGACCATGCTTTGCCTGTGAAAGGTTTCAGATTTCAGCCCTGGCATTTCCAGTTAAAAAAGATATTTAAAGCTGATCACTGCCTGGGACCTTGAAAAGCAGGGCAGCACACACTGTCCTCATCCCTCAGCCAGGGAACCAAGAACCACTGGGGGGCTGCATCACCCAGCCTTTCAGGAAGAGCATCACAACAAGAGAGAGACCACCCTGGTTCCATACATCCGCTAGAGAAGGAACAGCTTCCAGGCACTTGCTTTACCCTTTCCTGCCCGAAAGAACATCTTTGAGAACTTTGTAACTAGGAACTAGTGTCCGAGTTTGTGTTTTTCCAACTCCCTCCTAACCCCTTTTCCTTTTGTTTCCATGTCTTTTGGATTGTAAGCCTGAGGGCAGGGACTTTATCTTTGTAAGCTGCTCTGGGAGCTTTTTTGGGCTGAAGAGTTGGGTAAAAATACTTTAAATAAATGAGCTCCTGGCAGTCGGAGTAAGCAATACTGGGCTAGGTGGACCAATGGTCTGACTCAACAGGGCTGTTCACACAATATGCTAACCCCCCACTCAATGGTTGAGTGTGGGTTGTTATTGAACTGTGGGTTGTTTGTTGAGCTGTGGGTTAGCATGTTGTCTGAACCCAGGACATTTTCCACAAGTTGGCTTGTTAACCATGCAGTGTGGCTTGTTAACTACCCTGAACAACCCTACAGCAAACCATGGGTTCTCAAGGTGGCTTGTTTGAGGTAAATAAGACACATTCCATGGTTGATAAGCCACCTTGTGGAAAATGTCCTGGGTTCAGACAATGCGCTAACCCACAGTTCAACAAACAGCACACGGGTCAACAATAATCCCCACTCCATCACTGAGTATGGGTTAGCGTGTTGTGTGAACCAGTCAACATAAGGAAGCATATATGATTATATGAAAGCAAACATTCAGATAGTCACTAAGTAATATGTTCCATGTATATTTGTAGATAACTACATTGTTAGATGAAGAGCATGTAATTAGGCCAGAGTATAAACATGCACTCTATACCTTTAAAGTGTGACAGCAAGGCAGTGTGATGATGGATTTGAATGCATTTATTGTGCATTGACCCACATAACTTTTTCACCATTATATATTAATGCTGTGTACAGATAGTAACTTCTGAAGAGCAATGAGTGCAATAGCCCTGATCCAGCTTTTGTAGCTTGAAAACCTTTCAAAGGTTATGGGAGAGGAAAAGCTGTAAATTCATTGTATCCCATCCTGATCGCCACATGATTCCCCTAGCCCAGCAAGTGGATGAGGTGGTGAAACTGAAGAGACTGAATGTCAGGAGTGAAATTGATTAGATTGGAAAGGCCTGGCCAAAGTGGAAAAAACTTTCCTTGAATGATGGAGCAGTGCTTAAGGAAGGTAGTCTTGCTCTGCTTATCTGCCTCTTTTCTTTTTAAAGAACTGCATGTGTGCATATGTGTACAAGTTGGGCACAAGTGTTTAAAGTCTGCAGAAGGATAAAGGCCTGTGTGTGTATGCCTGTGCGACGAGTGGGTGTGTTCATCATGGGCAACATCCGTTTGCAATAGAAGGTGGATTGTCCATTCAACGCATCTGTCTGGCCAAAATACACGGTGGGCATGCTGTGTTCAGCTTGACAAGGTCACAAGGAGGGGAAGGTTGCTATGTTGCATCCAGTGGAAGAAGACAGGGAGATTTTAGGGTCACTAAACAGTCTGAGCTGTGCAAAAGTTTCTTGCAGCAACTTCTTTGGAGTCATTCTTCATAGTCACCTCCACAGAGTTGATGGTGCATATTTGTGTGCATTCTTGTGTGTGGCTGGTGATCTCTGTGGGTAAGGGAGTGTGTATGAGTGTGCGTGTGTGTGGGCTTGGATATGGCCTGCCAGTTATGTGGACCCCGGATTGGAAAGAAACCTTTCCCTCCTTACCGTAGAATCCTATGTCTATACTGTGGCTATTATTCAATGGTTCTACGTTATGATGACTTCAGTGCAATGAGCTCTTTTATAGTTTCACTGGACCGAAAAGCAGCACAACTCTGCAAGCACTTTGGGGATTGCTTTTGGATCTGTTTCTTGGTCTCTTTCCATCCCAAATGTTCTTATTTTCTCCTTGGGAGCATCAGGTTTTCAAATCTATGCCTTTGAGCCGAAAGCAGCATGTTTCTTCCTAATGTAGCCATATGCAAAGTCCCTGATTCATCGTTTAGGTTGCTGCACTGAACCTTTTTTGCAGCATAAGCAAAAAATCAACTGTATGTGGATCATGACTACTACTTGCATTTCTACATGTATATTGTGGGAACAGTTCATCTCAGCAACATATGTATTTTTTCAATGCCAAATGGGCTTTGCTCTGATAAATGTTCTTTTCAATAGGAAGCATTTAACTAAAGCTTAAGCAGATGGCCTGAGCCAGTTTCTCTGCTTTTGCGTGTAAGGAAGGTTTAGTGATAAGAATTTGAGATTAAATTGGTTTTGCTGAGACCTTGAAAGAGACCTCTTTAGATTGAAACAGAATAGTTTATCTGAAGGTCATGATCTGCAGCTGGCTAGTTTTCTTTAAAGAAAAAAATAAAAAGGCCTGTCTGTCAGATTGTGGCTTTGCGGTGCAATAAACAATGGCAGAGAAGGCTTTGGCTGTGAGTTAACTTGGGTTGACTTCGTTACAACTATATAAAATCAATGAACGCTAGATGCTGCAATATTCTTCCTGAACATAGTAGCATTTTCTTTGGTGGGTGGGGTGAGTTGCCATGCATAGTAGATGTTGGGCACTTTTTTATAATACCATAAAGGAAAGTATCCAGCAGCTTTGTAGTATTCATGTCAAAAAAGATATTTCCTTGCTAATCTCTCAGTAATGGACTAGGGAGTCAAATTGCTTTACTTTCTTTATTTCTTTGAAAGTTGTTAGTTGATACCCTCTAGTACCATCCCATTTTGCATTTTCCATGGAACGGCTACCAAAATAAATGCCAAAGAGTGACCTGATTCACACATAATACTATTCCATGGTTTGTTTAACTCATGGGTTGTTGAATTCTGGGTTGTCATGATGAATGTGAATGCAGATGTGCTAACAAACCATTGTTTGTTTACCATGAACAATACAGAAAAAACCTCATGGGTTGTGAACTCTTGTGTTGTTTAAACCATGGGTTGTCTCTGACCTGGTTCGCATGTAATAGCACTCATTGGTTAAAAAACTGCTGAGCTACCATGTATGAGCAGGGATAAGAGGGCATGCTGCCTGCTTTTACCACACAACATAACATACAAACTTGAATTGCTGGGTTGTTTAAGGGTTAAACAATCCTGCAGCTAATCCAACAACAACCATGGGTTAATTGCTGGGTGTTTGGCTGCTAAATAACTGGTGGACCAGGTTTGCTCATCACACTCCATAATCTACAAAGGAGCAGATCATGCGTTGTGGGACGCAATCAATTATCCCTGTTTGTGCATGGCAACCCAGCATTTTTTTAACGGGATGGGTTGTCTTTGGGTCATATTTTCCATTGTAAGATCATTTGCCCCAGAATGCTTGGAAAGACTTCAGTATGACATGCAGCTGTGTGAAACCTCCAAACGGCACAAAAATGTTAGGGATCATGGCCCAATGAAGACAACCAAGATGTGACTTGGCTAGCAGTTCTGCGACCGCTAGAAAAAAACTAAATGAAGTCCTAGGGAAATGGACAGATGACTTTAGGGCTATGTAGGCAGTCAAAAACAGAATGCTTGTTCACTGCAACCAAAGAGTTTAAAATGGAGGACCTGGAGAATAGAAATCATTGCTTAAAAGTTCACATTTGAGGAGCTGCTGAACAACAGGAAGGCAGAAACATGGTAGAATTCTTAACCCACTGACTCAGCAAGTTTCTCCCTGACCTGCCTATGTTTGAAAGACCACAACGTTCCTCGAATGAGCCCACAGAAGGGTACGCAGCTTAGAGACATTATAGTTAGATTGGCATGATACACCCAAAAAAGAAAGAGTCTGCCTAGTCCTCTGCAATTTCCAAGTTCTGGAATACAAATGTGAAACTGTTTGTTCTGAGACACCTGTACCTTTTATACCATGAATGGAGCAGTTGAAAGAAATGGGCATAGCTTACCAGTGGGAATTCCCAATTGAATGCTCAGAATTCTTTTTAGATACACGCTGCTTCCGTAAATACTGTTTGTTTGTGTGTTTTATGTCAATGGTTTTAAACTTTGTATACTGTATTACAACGTTTTCTTAAAATCTTTGAGCTTTGGCTAGGGGGCGCTACAGAAATGAATAAAATAATAATAATAATAATAATAATAATAATAATAATAAAGCTGCTGGATAAGCACCGGGAAAAAATGCTGACACATTCCAAAGCAACTAACGGGTAGCCAATCCTGGGGCTCCCCAATTAATGCACATGGCAAAGACCCAAGATTGTATCAAGATACCCCTTTTGCTCGGACCTACAAGGTGAAAAAGAAAGCTGCATTCTCACATGATTATTTTGTATTTGTGTTCTGATGCTCCAAACACCCACTTTCTCGATATGTTTTGCTTATACATTGCGGAATAATGGCTCCACCTTGGACAGTTTTTGTTAAAGAATGAGCCCTAACGTAACCAGGCAGAGTGCTTTTTATCCAGCCCTGTCTTTTGTAGATCTTTGGCTTTCTGTAGCTCTAGATCCTGAGCTCCAGCAAGCACTCATGAAAGCATCCTCCACCTTTTCCTTCTTTTGCTTTCAAAAGCAAAGTGTTTCACTTTCAGGCTAATAGCAGCGATTAGCTCAAGGCACAGTTGGAGGGAGGAGGAATGCCTCCTATGCAGATGAAGCACCTTTTGACTCATTGTTTTTGGAGGTGTTGCACTTAAAAGCCTTTTCCACATGTGTGGGAGAAGTTTCCTAATTCAGATATGTGCATCTAGTATCCGGGTTCTAACCTCTTATTAAAAGCTGGCGGGATTGATTTTATTGCTTTAGCATTGTCTTCTTAATCCCAGAAAGAAAATGTTGCTTTAGTTCTTCCAGAGGTGTTCACTTATGAAACGAAAACTTCTAATTGTGTGTGTGTGTTTCATGGAGCAGTTTTCTAATATTTAATACAGTACACGTTGCAATCTGTTTCATGTTGCAAATGCTAATGTTCAAAACTAATTTGCAAGCCTCCTCCCCATCTGTGAACATCCGTTATTTGCAAATTTGCACAACCATATATTATTCCTAAAGGGCCCCTCTCGTTTCAATCTGGCAAAGATTAAAATGGTTTGTTTTTCTGATAGGGAGTTTCCCAATGAAACTTTATTTAGACAATCTGAGGAGCTTTTATTATCTCTGTAAACTAATTGGATCAAAGGTTATGAGGCCCTGTTTTAGATACACCCTTTTTATCCGGGTAAGAGAAAGCAACAAAATATATCCTGCTGTTGTGGCTCTGTTGCTTTTTAAATTTATGATGGGATGGCTATCCAGACCCCTTGTTGTAATTCTGCATATAAGGCATCTCTAAGTTTGAATGATTAACTTTTAGCTTAGGTGTGCGCTGGACTAGAAGGACCCTTGGTCTGATCCAGCATGGCTCTTCTTATGTTTTTATGTTCTTAGTGACACCTTCAAGTTCTCATGGGGCTTTCCCATCCTTGCTTCCTGAAAAACATGGGTACATGGGAAGCCATTTATGTCAGGCCATTGGTTCATCTACCTCACCGCTGTCTACATTAGCAGTTCTCTAGGGTTTCAAACAGGGGCTTTTCCCAGCCCTACCTGGAGATGCCAGGCGTTGAACCTTTTGCGTACAAAGCATGTGCTCTACCACTGAGCTACAACCTCTTTCCAGTTTTTCAACTGTTGAACCTGGGAACTTCTGCTCAGAAAACATGTGCTCTACCCCTGAGATGTGGCCTCATCCATATATAGTTTGAAGCAAATTTTGGACAATCTTCAATTAAGCTGTCCTTGGGACTGGCATATTAAATGAGATGCAAAGTGTGTGTCGCAGAATGGAATGGGAAAGAACGGGCAGAAAAAAGGGAAAGCCTCTATCCTTTTCAGGGTCTAATTATGTATATTTTGTGGCTTCCTGTAATTTAACAGAACCCACAGTATAAAAAGAGGCAAAAAGTTACGAGAGTCACGTGGGAATAGAGGGGGGCATAACTGTGAGTGACATAACACACATCTCATCTTGGCGCTTCTCCAGTTCCCATAGCCTTTAGCCGGGATGTGTGGAAATGTCCTATTACACATAGCAACGTCTGAGTAACTTTCAGGCATCAGAGTAACTCTCTCCTCGGGATTTTTAATTGTAATACTAAAACTGAAACCTATTTTAGATCTCTAGGAATGAAATGTCTTTGGTTTTACTAAGTGCAGCCTTTTCCCCAAGAGTTTATGATTATGTGACTGGTGGATTTTTTTGTTTTAAGTGGTGGGGCTCATGGATAATTTTGGAAAGATGATTATTATTTTTCTTGGAATGGTCCAGTAATATTTGATAATACCATCATTCTACTTCCCCACTAAAACATAAGCAAATTCAACCAAAAGAGCTGAGAAATGTCGCTTAAAGCACATACCATCTAAAGAGCTAGTGGAGCATGGTGATTAAGAATGACTCTTTGGAAAAATTGCCTTTAAGGAGCTTCAGGTGGCAGCTTTCCCAACAATGACAGTGCTTTAAAAAATGGCAAAATCGGCATCCTGACGCAAACCCAATTAGGAATGGGCAGACCCCATCCAAGTACACTCTGAAACTAATCCAGATAACCAATTTCCCATACTGGGTCTGGAACTGGATTGGACCATTAGACCCTAGAATGCAGTGTTTGTGTCAGTGAAAAATAGGGCTTGCAGGTCAGCACCCTTTAGACCAGATACCCATTGCTGTAACGAAATCTGAAACAAAATGCAAGTCAAATACTCAGTGCTAGAGATGGAAAGATCAGTCTGTTTCTGGGCCATGTCAATTTCACACATCTTTCTTTACCAGTCCTTTCATCCTATTTCCATATTTGTATTTTTTTTAAAAAAAAAACTGTACAAAATTTATATTTTTAATCCCCTCCCCCTAAAATATGCATACATTATTTTGAGCCAAGATTTGGATTGCAAAATCTGGAAGTGCAAAAACCAAAGGATAATAACTGTGTTCCAATCCGCAGATTAAACTGGGAAGGGAAAACCAAGTTTGTTCTCTTAAAAATGCAGAATCTCAATGAAACCCTTGATCATCTGTACTCAGGGCTACATTTTTTCCCCATCTTGGCTATTGCTGTCAGGCTTTCTATTCTAAGAATTCTGCAGATAGGTCAGATCTTATAGGAACTCTAGCTGGGGCAAAATGGGAGTTGTGGGTCTTTCCCCCCTCCCCCATCTAAACATACATAGGAATGTGCCTTTAAAGATACTAAAAACATAGATCAGTGTAGGGAAGATAAGCTATAACTTAAAGGGTTAATTTAAAAGTTTTCTATGTTTAAAACAAAGCGGCCTTTAGATCTTAGCATAGCCATAAATGAAAACAAAAATGCCCCCAAGTCCCCACTGGGCAGAGTTTCAACTTTTCCTAATGGCAAAAAGAGCAATCAGTATCCTTTAGATAATACACTGATTGGACGATTTTTTGTCACTTCCAATGGGAGCTGTGCATAACTGTTCAGTTGGGTGCTTGAAAACATGGAGGCTCTCTTCAGAAGCTTGGATGAATGAGTGGGGCTCAAAAGTGGATGTCTGCTGATGCAATTCCGCTCTCTCTTCAGTAGAGGCTGGTGGCTCAGATTTCGGGGGGGGGGATACGAGCTATCCAGGGTCTGAACCTAATTTGGGGGAATGGTGTTCAGCACCTTGGATGGCTCTTTCAGAGTTCTGGCTGGTTCTGATTAATGCCCAGAATGGATTCACAGCCTCACTGAAATTGGAGCCACTTCCTTCTATAGGAAAGAGAGCGGGATTGGATCATTTGCCTAGGGCTTGATACATGGCCACCTGAGAGAGGGCATTCTCAATATAGACCCTCTGATTGTCGAACGCTCCCCTGAAATACCACTCACACCAAGTCTTAATTTTTTTTGGCACCCGCTAAAGACCTATTTGTTCACCTAGCTTTTTCGATTGAATCTGTATTGCTTTGTCTTCAAAGCTCACATACCTGAGTTTCTGTTCTCTTTCACTGTTTATTGGTTGATGCTGTATGATATTGGGGTGTGGGTGTTTTACCCTGCTTTGGTATTATTTTTTAAAGAAAAATGGGTAATACATTGTATAAATGAATAAATAAAACAATGCATCCCAAATTAATAGCAATACCTTCAGAGGAACTGTTTCTGAGAGTCAGCAGAGTTTGATCTGAAGTGTTGTTATGGAATGCTGGCGGAGCAGAAAGGGTCTTGCGTTGCGGTGCTTTCCCTGTTGAGGCTGAAGATGATGAACGCTGAAGGGAAGAGAGCCCTTAGGATCTGGACTGCGATAAGGAGATCAGGAATGGGAAGCTGCTTTTCATGCTACAAAGAAAAGGTTAGACTGGGAAGATGATAGAATGCAAATGGGTGGAAAGCAAAGCAGGAAAAAAGAAATTGGAAGGAAAGGGGGATAAGGTGAGAGAAACAGATGGTGACGTTTTGGGAAATGCACAGAAAGTGGAGAATCAAGGCCCCAGCTGAACAGTTATGCTCAGCTCCCATTATGACAAAGTTAGTGTTCTATCTAAAACAGCCTTCCCTAACCTGGTGCCCTCCAGATGAGTTGGAATACACCTCCCATCATTCCCAGCCAGCTGGTCAGGAATTATGGGAGTTGCAGTCCATGACATCTGGAAGCCAGCAGATTGGAGAAGGCTGGTCTGAAGTGTATATGTTACTTTTTTTGGAGGAATAGGGGGGAAAATAACCCTGAACGCTAAAGGAAGGAGACTTTTAGGGGCAAGGGGACTTTATCCATGAGAACAGAATGTAATGTTCACACTGTTTAACGTTGGAGCTTGACGACACAGAGAAGGTAGACTGGCTGCCTTTCAGCATGTGTGCACTGGGACAGCACCTGATGCAAACCAGACCCTGACCTTTCTGCACTCCTGATGGCTGCAGGACACGGAGGAGGCAGTTTTCAGCATTGCACTTGTTCTATCTTGAGACTACAGGGAACAGAGGATTTAAAAGCTTGTCTTGTCTCTCGGTCCTACCTTCTGCATTGCCTGGAAGTGCTAATGCTATTGCCGTCAACGGGACTGAATTCCACACGGCGTGCACAGGATCAAGATGTTGATTTCTTACTGTTAACCATTTAGGTTTTGCTTTGCAGGCTGGGCTTGGATTTCTAAAGAGAGACTCTCTTTAGGTTTGAGGAAAGGCTGGAAATCAATGGAAATGAACAGATCCCATTGCAGAAATGTGGTTGCGTGTGAACAGGTCAGAAATGGAAGGGCTTGGCAGACCTTTCCTGGGAGAGCTACGTAACTGCCTCTCCCCTACCAAGCCCTCTCTTTCCTCTGCAGCTATGTACTGACTTAGGCTGGAGTCCTAAATCAATGGGGAAGTAAAAGCCCCATTGATGCTAACCACTGGTAGGGTTGTGCCCTTTGCTTCTGAGAGCCAGAGTGGCTTTGACTCCCACGACCTCTTTTTTTGTACACCATTCCAGCGAGGCTTCATGTGCCACAAAGACTGGCATTGCTAGATTATACACTGACCTTAAGGAAAGAGTGATCTAACCAACGGCTACAATTTTCCTATTCAGGGTGTTCTGTTTAGCGCTTCTGTATCTGCTAATTCTCGGTTCTCGATTCTCTTCTGTTCATTGTTTTGCGAAATGGTCACGGGTGTCAATTTTAAAGTTGCAAAATGCTTTATTCATCGACTGAAGCAGGGATGATATTTGGCATCTGCATTATTGAAGAAACTCTGGAGGTTGCTCTGGAAATTTGTGTCACTGGGGCTCCTTCTCAGACGGTTGGTCACTTCATGGATCTGGAAGGGGACTTCAAGCCCATGATACTCCACGTATCTGACAAAGGGGACTTCAAGCCCATGGAAGCTTTTGCCATATTAAATGTATTTTAGTCTTTAAGATGCATGTGCTGTTTTTTGTGTGGGTTTTTTGGGGGGCGGGGCTTTGCTCTAACATAGGAACAGCCATGTTGTATCAGGCCAAGGTTCACACAGTGGACAATAGCTGCCTGTGAGAATGCCACATGTAGGACATAATAGCACCCTCCTGCTCATGTTCCCAGAAACTGCTATTCATAAACATGCTGCCTCTGAGACTGGAAGTTGCATATAGCCATCATGACTAGTAGACTTGGATAGCCTTATCCTCCATGAATTTATCCAACTCCCTTTTAAAGCCATTCAAATTGGTGGCCATCACTACATGTTGTGGTAGTGAATTCTATAGTCAAATGTGCTATGTGAAGAAGTACTTCCTTTTATCTATCCTGAATCTTCCACCATCCAACTTCATTGGAGAGAGGAAGAAAAATGTTTCCCTATCTACTTCCTCTATGCCATGCATAATTTTGTACACCCTGTCATGCCTCCCCTTCCTCGCCTTTTCTCTAAGCGAAACAGTCCCAGATGTTGTAACTTTTCCCCATAGTGGAGTTGCTCCAGCCCCTTGATCATTTTGGTTGCCCTTTTCTGCACCTTTCCCAACTTTACACTGTCCATTTTGAGGTGCAGTACTGTACACAGTAATGGATAAACATAGGCATCCTTTTTTAATTGCGGTGTGATAGAGGTTCAAATCTTCAGTCACTTTATGATCTTGGAATAGTCACTCCCTCTCACCCCAACCTACTTCACAGGGCTGTGAGAAAGATGACATATAAATGCAATAAGTAAAATAAAAAATATTGAACCTCAAATACGTATATTAATGGATTTCTGACAACCAAAAAGAGTGCAGCAAGTATCTTTATGGTAGTCCCATGACTTAACTTGTCCAATTAATTTCAATGGGTCTACTCTAAGTAGAGTCTACCGTATATTTTGATCAAGGCGATATAAATTGTCTGACCATCTTCTGATTCTATATTTTTTTCTGAGCGATTTGGTTGCTGAACTTAACAGAATATGGGAATGTAAGGAAACTTGCCTTAACTTAAACCGAGCTTAAATTTCTGTGACTTTCAACATTAATGCTGAAATTATAGCTTCAGTTGTAAAGGTGATGCTATATTTCAGACCTGTACTAACTAGACTTTGGACCAATAAGACTGCTTATAGAAGCACATAGTTTTCATGTGCTGAGCCCACTGTAGACTCACACTCACCCCCTATTTTAGAAATGCAATCTTCCACAGGGAATTGAATTAAGGAGCAACTCATTTGTCTAACAATCAGTGCTGGATAAAGAGCCAGATGCTTGTATCATTTTAGAGCAGCAAAGGCAGAGGGAAGTTAAGCTGGGCCCTACATACATCAGAAAAATGTACTGGCTCTTATAGGGTACATACACATTGTTATGTTGCAAGCTGGTCATTGCAGATTGTTGCAAGAGTTTATCCCATTTGAGAACTTTTATCCCTTTTCTAAAATAGTGTTTCAAAACTGAACATTTCCCCCCTTTAGTTTTGGGGACAAGTTTTGGCCCTCTTCAGAAGACACCTTAAACCAAGAACCCTTGGGAGATAATCAGAAGCAAACTTTTCATTTTTATTTATTATTACATTTATATCCCACCTTTTTTCTCTTCAAGGAACCCAAGGCAGCTTACATGGTCCCCCCCCTCTCCATTTTATCATCACAACAACCCTGTGAGTTTGGTTGGGCTGAGAGTCTGTGACTGGCCCAAAGTCACCCAGTGAGCTTCCATGGCTGAGTGGGGACTAGAATCTGGAGATCCTGAGTCCCAGCCCAACACTCTAACCACTACACCATACTGACTCTCTTTCGTGTGAAAGGACTGTGAGCTCAGTTCAGTTCTGGTATTGAAAACAAATTCCTAGGCTCAGAGAACTGTGTTTGGTTCTTTTAATTCTAAGGGTGTTATTTTCTTGGCACCTGGCTCTCATTGGTGGATCTTGGGGTGCTAGTAAAAAATAAAGTAGATGTTTAAAAAAACCATTTGTGGGGGGCAGGCAGCATCAGTGTAGTGTTGCAGTTTGTGGCTTGTGCCTGAAATGTTTGGCACAAGAGAGCCTACATCAGTACCATAAATTGCAGGTCTTTCTTAAGAAATGACTTGATGACTGTTTCAGGTGGAAAAAGAAATACATCTCTCTTTAAAATGTGGTGTTCACATGCGTTATGCATTCTATAATGGTAGTTATAGCATTTCAGAATAATGTTTTTGAGACCAGCACTGCAAAGTTTTGACGGCACGTTAAAACCTTTATGCGTGTAAATGTATGCTTGTTGATTTATTTCTTTAAAGCATTAATATCCCACCCTTCATCCTAAAAGGATTAGAGGGTAATGTCCCATCAATTTACTGGATTTTTTGCTGATTCACTTAGTAGGATAACTGCAGTCTTGTTAGATGGAAGGGATTCCCCACCCCTTTTTTAAAAAAAATAAAACAACAGCAACTGTATCTGGCCACATGTAGCTCACATGTTTTTACTTTTGGAAACCCATAGATGAACTTCCAGTAAATCTGCAGTTACGCATTGGAATGGATTGTAAAGAACACGTTATTTTGTTCCAAAGTCAACAGCAAAGTGTTCTTCTACAGAATACGTGCAGAACGATAGTTTTAATTTCTGTATGAGTAGGAAGGAGAGTGAGATTCTGGAGTCGTCAGTTAACATGTCAGAGAGAAATAAAAGCACTTCTTCCTGGCTTGTAAGCTTTCCAAGGGCAGAGTGACCTTGGTGTGTGTGTGTTGTGTCTAGGGCAGGGGTGGGGAGCATGGAGTTCAATTCCTAGCAGCCCTAGCCAGCATGACCAGTGGTGAGGGATGATGGGAGTTGTAGTCCCCAACATCTGGAGGGCCACAAGTCTCTCCCCCCCCCCCCCCCCCGCCCGGAGAAGGAATGCTTTCAAACATAAAATAGCCATATTGTCTACCATTCTGTTTATAACAGAGACCAGACTCTGGGGACATGAAGGCCTGTCCAATGCCCACATCCCATCTAACTCCTTCTTGGTAGATTATTTAAGGCATAGATGAAAACTCTCACGCCTGTGAGCCTAATTCGGACCATGGAGCCTTCTTATCCTGCTCCCAGTGTTTCCAACGACGACCACAGGACCCCTCCTCCTCAGCCCTGCCATTTACTTACTTACTTACTTACAAAGTGTCTGAGTGTTTCCTGTCTTTTTCTTTCGTCCTTATTGCCTCTTCTACTTTCTGCTCCAGCTGAGCAGTTCTTGCAGAGGACTTTCTTTACTCTGCAACCATCCTTTGTTCATCCCCCTTTGGGCTGTTTTCTCCAGTTGCCAAGTTGGAAGAGAAAAAGAAAACAGACCCGAGGAAGCTTTCTTAAAAGGGAAATTGCTTCTTAAAACGGCAATGCTAATGCCGGAAGGGAGTAATGATTTGGGGGAAAGGTAAAAATGATTTGGGGTGTGGGTAGGTTTCAGTTTGGGGGGATCAATTTATTTTGCGGGGTATGGCTGAGAAATAATAATAATAATAATAATAATAATAATAATAATTTATAACCCGCCTCTCCCTCTGGATCGAGGCGGGGAACAATAACAATATAAAAACAAGAATCACAAAACAGTTAAAATTTTAAAAAACAAGAGAAAATACATCATTAAAAACATCCTAAAATTCATCTGGATAGGCCTGCCGGAAGAGAGCAGTCTTCATGACTCTCTCAAATTCATGAAGACTGCTAATTTGTCTAATCTCCTCCGGCAGACCATTCCACAGTCTGGGAGCGGTGGAAGAGAAGGTCCTCTGGGTAACACTCGTCAGCCTAGTTCTGGCTGACTTGAGTAAGTTCTTCCCAGAGGACCTAAGTGTGCGGGGCGGATTGTACGGGAGTAGGAAAGAATGGCTGAATGGGCTGCATGCTTTTGTGTATGAATGGTGAGTGAGTAGGAGAAAGGTGGGCCCCATCCACTTTGGCTCTAGCCCCCCTCACTGCTGGCATGTGGCTCCAACGCAGTTCCTCAGAATCAATGTGACACTTGGGCGGAAAAAGATTCCCCACCGCTGTTTTAAGGGATGCCCTGTAAAATGTGTTGGGATAATAAGGGTAAAGTCCAGCCTAAGTCTTACTTAGAGTAAACCCATTGACTAACTTAATTCCCAGTCATTTCAATGGGTCTATTTTAAGTAGTACTTAGATTGGATTTTGGCCTGAGAGGGGCAGATGAGTTGGTTTAGGATAGCCTTCACCAACCTGGGCCTTTCAGATGTGTTGGACTACAACTCCCATCATCCTCAGATAGCACAACCATCCCCTGCTGGCTGGGAATCCTGGGAGTTGTAGTCAAACATCTGGAAAGCGCCACGTTGGGGAAAGGTGGCGTAACCTCCCTGCCCTGCAAGGTGTTTGTGGCACTGGCTGCCACCATATTTGGTACACCAAGTTGGGCAGTGTCTTGGTGCCGGGTTATTTAAAATTAGTACAGTCAAGGCCTACCCAGAGTTTGTTTCAGAAGGAGGACTTGGCTCAAAGTCTGCTGGCTGTAATTTTGAATGGGTGTCTGGGGAGCATACTAAAAATTTGTTCAATGGCTGCTCGCCACCACTGGTCAGATTCATTCTGTCCCAGCACCAACTTCTACACACATGTGCTCTTAAAAACTGAAAGGAGGTTCTTGAGATTTTGTATGGGAGACGATGGCTTGGCTCCAATAGAGTGGTAGCCCGAAGCCAAGAGTAGGCCCTTCATTTACACTATTTTACTCCTTCTCACTGCAGCCCCCTTGCCACATGCCATGCTCGTTCAGAGGGTCCCTTAACTTTCTAGAGTCCTTTCCTGGGGCCTGGAGAGGTGCAAAAGGCTGCGGCTGTTGGATCTAAGCCTATAACTGCAGTCCTCTATACTACAAGGGAGTAAGCCCCGCTCAGGTTGAGCCCAGTAAGGAGTTCTTCTAGGGAAGCAAAGTTGGGAAAACATAGTTTTCTACTACTCAGTTGGAACATTATTTTAGCTTTTCGAAGGTCTTGAGCAGATACTATAAAATGTTGCTCCGTACATTTTAAAATGCTCTCCTATTGCAGCTTTACTGGATTTTCCATTTTGTGTTAGAACTTCTTCAAAAGTACTAAAATCAGAATCATTTTGCAAGAATTACTTCGATACTGATAAGCATGCTGACTTCTACTTACATAGGCAGCTTTCAGTCCTTAGGAAGCATTCTTTGCTTTCCCTGATAAAAACTATAAAATTTGCAGTATTGCACTAAGGTCTGAAGGACGAGCGAATGAAGGACTTTGAATTACAGTAAGGCGCTAGAGAAGATGAAACCTGTTCTCCTCCTGTTCCCTTAAATTACATCTCAATAGAAAGGTGTTTAAAAAATAATAATAAGATGCTGGCTATCTCTGCTTTTGGTATTGTGTAAAAAGAGAGCCTAAAATGACTTCTCTTTATGACATAGCTTTTAAAAGGATTGTTTTTTTTTACTTCACTTCACAGGTAATTACAAGTCTGGAAGACTCTTTCAAAGCATCTACAATAGATTCTTCTTTTTCTTTTTTTCAATCGACCAAGAACTGTAAAGGAAGTCCGTCTGTGAAACCCTGGTGTGGCAAAGATGACTTTGAGTTGTATCATTGCAGTGTTTGCTTTGATGATTGGGTGTTTAGCATCTGCAGGTAAGTGGAGTTAAGTTAATTAAGACTTCATTGTAATTCATACTGTGAACCACTGCCTGCTCCAGGTTTCAGAGGGCCCTTGGGCAAGACACCTTCCATGGGCCTCTTCCCCCGGTGACTCTACCTTCTCACCACCATTGTCACCAGCTGCTCTTTCTCCTCATCCTCTTTCTCCTCATGGCTACCACTTGTGTGCCTGACAGATAGAGAGACAGTGAGCAAGTAGGCCGGGGCATCTGCTCTTCCTCCTTCTCACCACCACTGTTGTCTGGGCCAGAGCAAGAGGCAGGTGAGCAAGTAGGTTGCCATGGTGAGAGGGAGGAGCAACTCTAGGAAGCTCTTGCCGCGGTGGGCCCCTGCTGGGATATGGCCCTTCAGCAGATGCCCAGCCATGCCTACCTTTGACATCAGCCCTGTTGTGAACACTTGGAATTAATTGCATTTTTGTTTTAAACTAGGGTGACCAGATAAAATCCAGGTCAGGGCTCCTGTAACTTTAACAGTTGTAGAGCAAAGGGAATTTCAGCCAGTGTCATTTGTATGCAATTAGTTCCTGGTGAAATCCCCTCTTCGTTACAACAGTTAAAGTTACAGGGGCCCTGCCTTCTTTTGTATATGGTCACTCTAGTATAGTGCCTGCACCTTTAACTGTTGTGATGAAGAGGGAATTTCACTAGGAACTAATTGCATACAAATGGCACTGGCTGAAATTCCCTTTTCTCTACAACTGTTAAAGTTACATGAGCCCTGACCTGGATTTTATCTGGTCACCCTAGTTTAAACCAATAAGAGGCATTTAGATCAACTGTCTTGTATGCCAAGCTGTGGAGCACCACTTGGCCTAGCTGGCTTGAAGGAGGCCTGTGTGGTTGCAGACAGTGGCCTGTTTCGGACGACACGATCATAAACGGGGGGTGGGGACAATCGTCTGTTGTGTTGCTGATCAGCAGCATTCGGACGACATTTTAGGCAATGAAGAGGGGAAGAGGCAACGGACAGTAAGTTATTGGCAGCATTCAGATGACACGATAATCAACACAACTGACGATTGTCCCCCCCCGTCCCCCCCCCCCCGGTCCCCCGTGTTGATTATCGTGTCTTCCGAATGCTGCCAGTCTCTGGCAGGGACAACTGTGGCTCATGGGCCAGCCCACCTTGACAGAAAAGCTGCACTTGCAAGCAATTAGGGTAAGCAGTGCCATAGCCCAGGAAGATAAGAGGCAGGCAGGAAAAGGTGTCAGCAGAACCAATAGAAGCAAAGATGGAGGCAGAAAACAGATTGAGGAAAAACAGGGAAGGACTGAGCGGAGAAGCAAGGCAGTGAGTGGACAGGTGAAGAAGGCTGGCGAACAGACTGGCATCCGGAGTGATGTCTTTTTGCACACAACTGTCATGCATAGAACTGCAATATAGCCAGCACCTTCAAATGCCAACAAATCTTGGGGATACTGGTGAACCTCATCTTAGAGCAGTAGTTCTCAAACCCTTTTATCACAGATCATTTGAACATTGCTGAGGGTCTTGGGAGACCACTTAATGAACGTTTGTTTTTTGATTGTACAAATCAATTACACACAGAGCTTCTATTTTAATACTATTTTTCTTCAGTACCAGCTTCATTATCAAAACCAGTGTCATATTATGAAAATCGTGGGCCTGAGGCCAGGGCCTTGTTAGCCCATTTGATCATCTGGCCCTGGTGAAAATGGCCTCCATCTCTGTGGACAGAATAAAATAAATAAAGTGCAGAGTCAAGTATAGATATTTTTGACTGTTCTGCAACCTTTCTGTGGACCACCTAAATGGAGCTTGCAGACCACGAGTGGGCCACAGTTTGAGAACATCTGCCCTAGTGTCTATAGTTAGCATTTGCATAGGTTCCTTTCTTTCTCTTCCTGGATTGATGATGGAATAATGGCTTACGTCGGACAGTTTTTGCACTGGTGTTTAGTGTGAATATTGTTTTAGTGCTGGGAGGGGCCACGGCCCAGTGGTAGAGCACCTGCTTTGCATGCAAAAAGTCCCAGGTTCAATTCCCGGCATCTCTTGGTAGGGTTATGATATAATCCTGCCTGAATGCCTGAAAAGGCACTACCAATCAGTGTCAATAGTACTGGGTTAGTTGGACCAATGGTCTGACTCAGTAGAAGGCAGCTTCCAATGTTCCTATCTTGGTACAAAGCAGAAAAGCAGATAATTAAGGGGTGAGGCTTATTGATTTGCTGTGTTGTGGTACCTTCTTACAAAGATATGAAAATACATATTGGCTCAGATACATACATATCTGCATCAAGCTTTGCACACATTTCCTAATCAGTGGCATTCTGAAAATGATTCCAAAGTGTCCAAGTTGTGACAGCAGCCTTGGGTTTTTGTTCTGGTACAAAAGTATATAGGCCAGAAATGGTAATCAGGGAAGTGGCCAAATGGAGATGATGTAGTGGGGAGACTGGACAGCGGATGGATGACTTGTTTAAATCTGAGATGTCCTCATTGTGGAAATGATGACCAACAGCAAAGGGAGACATGTCTGAGTAATAAAGTGCATTACAAGCTGGCCTCTTTTTATTTTTATCAATTACATGGAAAATAATACTCTTTTTCAAGAATGTGTTTAAACCTTCTGGGACCTACTCCAGGGTTGAACTTCATTGAAGGCATACAGCCAATGCTCACTCCGATTCATTAACACTGCATGATGGTTGGATGTTGTAATGGTCTTATTTTGTGGCAAATAATATGTAAAAATAGGATAAGTGTGTCTGGCAGCAAGGGTGGTGTTCTGCAAGGCAGGATATTGATTATTAACAACAATACATAGGCTATATATTGCTCTTCAGATTGTTCAGAGCATGTCATATGCATTACCTCAGTTATCCTTACAACAAACCTGGAAGGTGGGTTGGAATTATTATCCCCATATTTCAGAGGGGTGGAAGGAGCTTAGGTTGGGCGATAGTGGCTTGCCTGAGGCCAAAGTGAGATTTGATTAGGAGATATCTTATGCTGCAGTCTTGTACACACTTACCTGGGACTAGCCCCCATTGGACACAGAGGGTTTTCCATTTGAGTAAGCATATTCATTCATTTGTTTAATTTCTATACCACCTCACTATTTTTGTGGCTCACAAAAACTGCAGCCCTAAAATACAACAAAATCATAATATAAAAGCCTTAAGATACATTTAAAAAAACAAAAAAGCCACAACCCAACAATTAAAAACAACTAAAAACAGTTATAATAACATACTGGGACCTGATACAAGAACTCACATTTAAAAGCCCATCATATGACGTCAAATCCCTGGAAGTAAAGGGAAGTCTAAATCTAGCACTGAAAAGATGACAAAGATGGTGCCAGGTGGAGAACATTCCACAATTGGGGCTACCACTGAGAAGGTCCTATAATTATTATTTTCTTCTTGCAATTCTATCAAATAATTGTTTAATTTTATCCAAACAGGAACCTACTCCATGATTTTGGCAAAGAAAGCCTGAGTAATCTCATCACAAATAAATTAGTGGCATAAAAATTAGAAATAATTCTAGGCTTTAAATCTCTCTTTCTCCAGGGTTATATCTCAGATGCAGACTGAGAAGTTTTGTCCTTTCTAAAACTATATTGGAGGTTGTTGACCTCAGTGACTGAGATCCAGAGAAGGATGTGGCAGGTCGTTCTTTAAAAATTTACTACCTGACCTGATCAGTCCAAAGGCCTTGTTCTGTCTTGCCCATCACAGTCCCCAATTTTGCACATTTCCATACCTATCCTCAACACATTCACTCCTGAGAGGTTTGCTTGGATAGTTTCTGATCGTGACATTCCTGGTTAAAGCCCCAGATGCCCAACAGCTTTGTAGCATTTCCTGAGATTAGAACAGATTCCCAAAACCTTTCATTGTAAATAATACTGAATAGTAATACTTTGGATCTGAGTACCAGTTGAGTACTGTACTCCTTACTTCAAATGTTAACGAGTCCTCATAGTCAGTTTATTGTGTTTCGTTTTTAATTTTGTGTGGGGCATATTATCACAGCTGTTGTAGCAGGATTCCCTGAGGAATGGACAGCAATAATTCCGCTTTTTTCCCCATCCCATTTGTTACTTCATCCTGATAAGAACACTGTGTTGTATCTCACTTCTGAGTCATGCAGCACCATGGTGATCGTTTGTATGGAAATGGAACAATAAAATAAACAATTCATTTACTGCTCCTCCTTTTTTTTGGCGGCGGAAAAGAAAATCCTCGTGGGCATTCTACACTAGATTTGCAAAATTAAATTAGAAATCAAGAAACAAGAAATCCCTTGAGCAGCATGGCAAACTGCATCTAGGGAACTGAATAAAAACAAGCACTTGGATGTTTTTTCCCCCTTGCTGGCTACCCTCCACTTTCATTAAAGCTAAAATGATATTTCGTTATTTTTTTCAAAATAGGTGGTCAGTTTTTTGTGGGTGGGGAAGTAAGACACAGGCGTGAACACGGTTTCTTTTCATGAGAGCAGGAGTGGATTACTTTCATTTAAAATGCTTACTTAATTTCTACAACTGTAAAGGTTTTAGGAAATACTAATGGCTTTGAACTTTACTGAAATTAGGAGTGTTGAGAAGTTGGAGGTATGTTCTGAACTAAGAAGAGTGGGGGTGGGAGAGGCAGGGCCAGGCCTAACATTAGACAGAGTGAGGCGGTTACCTCAGGCGGCAGATGACAGGTAGTGTGGTGAGGTCAGCAGTAACCATTTTGCTGTTTCCCTCTCTTGAAAGATAGAGGCATGTGTTCCAGGCAGCCTGTCCTGCACCCCTGAAGGTAGTTTGTTGTCTCTCAAGTGAGGCGCAGGAGGATGTCCCATCACCATTGTTGAAGTAGGTTTCAGTTGCCGTCTGGTGAGCTTCCGTAAGTGGAATGGGAAGTGTCCATCTGGTCTTTTGCCTCATTCAGCAATGTCTTGTGCTAGCCCTAGAGAGACAGAGAGTTTTAAAGGAGATGGAACTGATGGTCACTGATGCTTAGCTCAAACTGGACCAGTTTGGGAATGTAAAGTTATCAAACAAACAAATGAAAAGCCTCCCTTAATGGGCTTTGAGCTCTTGCTTTTCTAGAACCAGATGCCTAAAAGGGTTAGAAGGTAATTACAGGACTGGAAGAGCATTGAAGGCCATAGAATCCAATCCCTTGGAGATCTGAAGACCTGTATCTAACCTGCCCAATAATAATCTTGATTATTTCCTCTTCTAATTTTTAAAGATGTGAACATCATCTGAAGTTATCTCCAGAAATTGAAAAGGAGACTCAGAAATGTCACAATGAAGTTTTTGTTTGTTTATTATCCTTGGAGTTCTGTACTTACATATCTGAAGTCTGCATTCCCCAAGGTTGTTTGATATTGGTCACCTCCTCTTACCCTGGGTTTGTGTGACTCCTCTCCCTTTTTAATTTATGTTTTATTTTCTTTAATTTATTTTTTATTATCTTTTCTCTCATTTTGCCTTGCTCAGTTAATTGATGTTTTACTAAGTTTACATGGGAGTAGGCAAGAGGGCAATGGCCAGGACCAATAGTCATAGAGCTCACTAGGTCAGCAGTCTTCAACTGGTATCGACTCAAGACCCACCTCAGACTCCCAACCTGCAACATGGGACCAACTTTCACAATATCACAATTGCCCAACATGGCAACAACAGCTTTGCCACAACCCATCTGGACTGATCTCGCAACCTACTTTTGGATCACGACCCACCTGTTCAAGACCACTACACTAGGTGACCTTGCTTTCATTGCACTCAGGTTCAGTGCTGGCAGATGTCTGGCTAATGGCTTGATTCTAGGCAAATTCTTGTATTTGTATCTTGCCTGTACTTTTACTTCCCTATGCCTTCTATGCAGCAGAGAAAGAACAGGAAGACTCCCTGATTAAACATGGAAACTGGGCATTTAATTAAATCTGACTCTAGATGATGCTAGAGGAATTCTCAGAAGCACCAATTTCGTGTTGCACATGCCTAAAGCTGTGATCTCACGCTCCAGTCGAACTTCCACCAGAGGAAAAATCTGCAGCATTGGAATGCTTCAAAAACGCTTGTTCAGTGTTGTGTCGTATTGAAGTGATACCTGTCCTTCATTGTATCCAAAGCATTGAGCTGGACATCAGGAAAAACTTCCTGATGGTTAGAGCAATACGACAATGGAACCAATTACTAGGGAGGTGGTAGGCTCTCCCACGCTAGAGGCATTCAAGAGGCAGCTGGAAAGCCATCTGTCAGGCATGCTTTAAGGTGGATTCCTGCATTGAGCAGGGGTTGGACTCGATGGCCTTATAGGTCCCTTCCAACTCTACTATTCTATGATTCTATTATTCTGTGTTCTGTACCACATTCCTATGCATTCCATTTCCCCTTTCCTCCTTTCGTTCTGTTCTACTGTTTTACTGTATGAACTATAATTTTTGTACCAGAACCAAACCTTTCCATGAACACTACTGAGAGCTGGGGGTGGCCATGTGTCTTACTTTTCAGAGGACAGTCCTCTATTTGAAGGTGGCTTCTATTTGAAATGCTGCCTAGGCCAAATCCAGGGAGAGGAAGGACATTGAAGTTGCTCATCAGCAGTCTCACCCGGACAGCACACAGAGCAGGGACACAGGTCTCCCTGTCACAGTCTTCTCCACTGTGGTGAGATGCACTGTATTAACATATGAAAATTTTATGCAAATCTGTGTTCTCTCTTTTTTGTTGATGCATGTCTACTATTTTGGTGACGTGTAAGTAGCCACCGTAACAAACTCAAGCCAGAAGTGACTGCCGCTGAGGAAAAGGGTTGTGAAAACTTACAAGTCTTTGTACTATGACATTTCCTCCATTTTGAACCTCCATTTTGGAGATAGAAAACTCTGATGCATATAATGTTTACTTCATTATGAGTAAAATCCTTATTTGTTATTATAGAGCTAGTTGTTATTATTTATTCTTATTTTGATACATACAGATTCCCCCCCCCAAAAAAAAAACAATATCCAGCAGATAATGGATTTCTCTCATTAATAATAATGCCATTAAGTAATTTTAGTAATAATTGCATTTTTTATAAGTGGGCTGAACATTTACATGCAACCAAACTAGAAGTCTACACTTCTAAAAGAGCCCATATCAGCACTTTCCAACCTTGAGTCCCCATATGTTGTTAGATGACAACTCTCACCAGCCCTGGTCCTCAGATGTTATTGGATTATATTGTATCTGAGGGCTGGCTGTGCTCGCTGGGGATGATGGAAACTGTAGTATGACAACATCGTGGGACCCATGATTGGGAAATGTTGGCCTGTACCAAGGAAAATGGACTCAGCACATATAGCCAGTAATATGGATGAATATGGTTTAATGTTTAAATAGGTTTTACATCAGTGTATGAATAGATTTTAAAATTTGGATAGTTAAAAAAGAAAATTCACCGTTTTTAACAAGAAACACATCTGGTGTCTTTGTGCTTGATGCCATTTACACATATAATCAAAACCTTGGGCCGTGTTAACAACAGTGTTGGCACATGCAGATATATTCCAGTGGAAAAGTTTATCATGTACAAGGACTGTGGGAGTTCGATCACATTTTTTAACGAGCACATCAGGACAGCAGTTGTTTTTTCCAACAGCAGATGCATCATTTCTATCCAAGACACTTGGGGATATATTTTTTACACTACTTCATGTGTAACTTAATTCCTCCTGCAGACAATCCAGCTGTTTGATAGTTGTGTGTATTCCCCATGCAGTAGCTGGTGTTTTACAATCTGTCAGATGTTTGGGTATATACAGTCCCTAAGCCGGTCTCTTAAGCATTTGTCTCCCAAGTTGTTTGTTGATCACTTTCTAAGTGGAATGTTCCATTCTTGTAGTATTCTGTCAAGAGTTTACGGCTGCAAAAAAGCATTTGTACCCCCCCAAAAAAGAGGGGGGGGGAGAGAAAAAGCAATTGTGCCGCCACAGCCTCAAACACTAGGCCTAGACGAGCACACCCCTCTCAGGCTAAGCACCACCACTTAAAATCCTGAGGGAAGAGTAAAAGATACACCACTTTTCCCTTATAGCAGAGGGAAAAGGTACTGAGGTTTTGAAAAGGTTCTTCTGTGATTATATTGGCTGAAAGGTTTAATGTTATGTGTTTCTGAATTAAACTAATAGAGCAGGTGACAAAGCCAAGCTGACACGTGGTTTGTGGTAGCAAAAATAAAAGAAAATGTTTATTGTTGTTTACAGTTCTTTCAAAATCAATTTAAAAACCTGCCTATTCTTAATACTTCTAATAATCTTAATAATAATCCTAAATCCTTAAAATATTCTATTTAATTTCTCTTCACACACTCCTGACAAGAACACACAGCTAAACACATCTATCGTCCACCTAACTACCCTCCTCCCAACCAATACACTAACTGCCAAAACACTCCCTCACACAATATATACTCCTCCCCCTCCCTTTTCCAGCATCACCAGCCACACCCACTCAGTCCAACATTCCGTACTCTCTAAACACACTAACTCAGACATACTTAAGGAGACAGGGACCCACAAGCAGGACACAGTGCAACAGCACTCTCCCACCCATGTTCCCCAGCAACTGGTGTATATAGGCTTACTGCCTCTGATACTGCCAGTGGTGGAAGGATGTGATCCCAGCACTTTGCCAAGGCTCAGCAGTGGAACATGTTAAACAAAGAAGAGAAGAGGGTGTCTGAGCATGTGCGAAGTATCTTCAAAACACTTTTAAATTTAGGAAGTGGGGCTTTGGGGTCATGAGGTTTTAGACAGGCACGAGACAGTGCACTGTTAGAAATAATGGACTCAATCCACATCCTACTGAAGTTGGGGAAAGCTCTCATTTAATCTAATGCAGTTGTATTGTGATCAAGGCGTGACTGGCCTTTGAAACTTAGTATGCTATCTGAAGAGGACACCAGGTTGGGGAAGATTGCTTTAGGCTGATCTTCCAGAGAAGAAGAATTCAGTGCTATTCTAGCTTCCTCTCTTCACAATAGACTTGATTCATTAGGTAGGGAAACATTTCCCATTTTTAAGGTAAGGAACTGAAGAATAGGGAGACTGTTGACCTTCTTCTTTTTTTCCTTTTTTCCTTTTTTTTGGCCTTGTTACCTACCAAAGATTTGGAGGCAAGCTGCATTTCGATTTGGACAGGGAAAACCTTTAAGATTTTGAATGCAATGTGACTAAGTGCAAAGTTAGTGGCCACCATAAGAAAGAGAAGGCTGGCCTGGATATGCCTTGGCCCTCTCCAGCAAGGCAATTCTCCCATTCCAATATATTGGATACACTGTCATTTTTATGAAGTTCTGTTTACACATGACCTGGTTTTCAATTTTAATGGAAAAGAGAGAGAGAGAAGCATACCAAACTAGGGATCATAAATGCCATAAGAAGCTATCTATTTGTATTAATGGACACATTTTCCACTTGAAATAACTTCTCCAGATTTTTGTGACGGACTTGGCACATTACAAACTGAAGTGCATCCCTGTGCCTTTGTTTTATGTTACACCCTCAACTTTAGCTTCATATTAACGACTCTGATGAGGACTTAGTTGTCTGGGCCATCCATCTGCTTGTGAATAAATGTCACTGATAGGATAGGATAGGATAGGATATCTGAGTATTTATTAGTGGAACATTTTCCAAAAGGTTTATCCTGGGGCTGCAGTTACCTCATTTAATTAAAACTTTGAAGCTTTGTTTTGGAGGTAGTCTGATAGTTTATGTTGGGTGCTAATGCATTGTAAAGCAGCATTCAATAATTTTGGGGTTTTCCATACTGTCACTAAAATTTCATCTTTTAAAAATGCGGTGATTTGATTGGACACTGCTCCATGTCATTTGCTTTTTGGAGTAGTGCTGTTAATATTTCTCTTTGTTTAATGTTCCTAGACCATAGTGTTGTCATAGCTTATAGCCACCACCAGGGTGGATTTGATTTAAATCACGATTTTAATCACTACTCAGAAAGACTCAATTTAATCATGTGACTTCCCTCCCCCAAAAGTGCACTCTTCCTCGCTATAAGCTTAATACATATTTTACATAACTCAGCGTTACCAAAGACTCATTCTTGCTGGTATAATCTTAATATTTACAGCAGATGTAGGTTTCATTTTTAGCTTCTTGTGCAGATCTATTTCACTCTCAACAATCTATTCATTGAATTTTTTGAAACTTAGCTCTTAAGAGGTAAGGGGTTGATTCTGTGTATATAGATTTGCAAAAGAACAATCGGATTGTGATCTCTGCAGTCACAAATTTACAGTTTTGAGAACCGTAAAACCAAGCATCTGTGATAATATTTTCTAGATAGAAAAAATTGCCCAATAACCTTACAGAAACCTCTGGAAGAGCATGACATTGTGAATGGATTAATGGAATTCATTTACCAAAAAATTTAAACATTGCATGAATATACTGCCTCATGCTACATAATTAAAAACAAATCCTTATTTCATGATGAATTACCTTTGGACTATAATGTATCTTAAATAGAAAACTATTTTTAGATAGATTTTTCCTCAAAAAGCATTTCATTAAAACATCCGATTTAAATAAAAAAATCTGATTTAAATTTTAAAAATCTGATTTTTTTGATTTTTTTAAAAAAAAATCATTGATTTTTATCCACCCTGGCCACCAATGAAATGACCCTTCTTCTGGGAACTTCAGGTTTGTAACTTGTCACTTTCACGGAAATAAATTGGCTTGGAGTTTGCCAAATTCTAGAAGAGCCATAACCAGGCACAAGACTGTCTAATGGGGGAACACAAATTCCAGACAATACCTGTTGGTCTTCTACCCCTACTTTATGACCTTGATTCTCTCCCTCATGATTCCTAATCCAGTCTTGTGCTCTTCAGTTGGATGTGAGAATGATGTTCCCTCTGTTGGTCTACTCAGAACAAAATTGACTTCTTCTCTCTGATAGCACAGTGGATCTCTCTTGGAACACTTTCCATCATTAGACCTTCAATTTACTGCTCGCTTCAGCATCTGCCGAGTTGTTATATCTGCTCTGACAGAATCTCCACCTTCAGACTTCCTGTTTCTTTGCTATTGCTTCAGAGCTGGTTCTGTCAGCATGTTTCTCTGAACTGGGCTGTCATACAGCAATAACAGCAATAGTAACAACAGTGTTGTTGTTGTTGTTGTTGTTGTTGTTGTTGATGATGATGATGTTGATGTTATTGCAGTGTTAAAAAAATGAAGGACTTTGCATAAAATTAAAGATAGGCCATGCCCCACAATCAGTCTAAACATTATCTAAAAGAGGCACAACCCCACTATTCAGGGATGTATATTTTGGAGTTGGGCACGTACTGAAGCAAGAACATTGGAAAAATGAGTGTGGCCTGTTCTACTGAGTTGCCACAGCTCCTCTCATAGCTGGGGGCTTCACCCCAATTCACCTCTCTTCAGTTGTTCTACCCCCAATATTTTATCTCTCCTCACTCCAGTTACCTTGCAGGCTTTTGGAGAAACGTTAAACTGTTTTGTGATACGTATCTTTTAACAATGGTTAATTTTTTTAAAAAAATGCTTATGCAGGATTTTGTTATGTAGGTATGTTTTTTGTTATAAACCCAGTCAATTAAATATGTTTGTCCTCCCTCTTTAGCTCTACCTCATTCAGTGTTGCTACACTCCTTCTATTAATTTAAAAGGTTCAGAGGCACAGGAAAGGGTGGCTGCTAAATGACATGAAAAATGGCACCAGCAAACTGCCTATTAACATTATCTCTTAGCTCAGAGTCAGCACAGAAATCAAAATAATACCATATCTTAAGCCATTTTTCAAGCCGTTGATGGAATAACATTCTGTTCTTCACAGTAGTTGTGTTTATTATATTTTATCCTCCTTATTCCAAAGACACAGCTCCATTAGAATCTTCATGTTATCCACACTGTAACCCTGAGAGACAAAGGTTTGTCCAAAGCTATCCATTGAGCCTCATGGCTTAATAGGGATCTAGACCTACATCTCCCCAAACAGACTCATCTGATACATCACACTAGCTCAAGTATGCTATTTTGACAGCTTCCATTCCCATCCTTCCGTTACGTTTACAAAATCTAAACTCTACATCTGCAGCAAGAAGCATGCAAGTAAGTCAACACATGAATACCAGACCAAGCCTTGATTTTATTGATATGATTCAGAAGAAAAGAATTCTAATGAAATCTTTCTGAGCGCCGCACCATTTAATGACGTTGTTAAATCTTCTTGTATGTAGAAAAGGCCCCAATGTTTCTTCTTTTTGTCCATTTGAAATATCACAGATACACATTCTACTTATGACCTAACTGCCGGGAATAATTTTATTCCTGCCTAGATGTGTCCCACTGTGCATGAGCATTTATGTACTGAAGGGAGTGAATTGGTTAGAAATCATGATGTCTTTAAAAAGAAAAGAAAAGGGATTCTCAAGAATGGACAGCACTCTTGCCCTCTATAACACCAAAGTTAGCATTTGTTGTAGTGGTCCTTTCCTGTGACTTTTACTTTCTTCCTTTAGTGAGCACAGGGCAGGAGAGAATAGCTAAGTTCTCTGGTGTACTGTTCTGACAATGGAGTTCTGAGTTCTTCAAGATGGCTGGTCTGCAGCCACAGGAGGTTAACTTGATGACAAAACATAACAAGCCAGCAAACTTTGCCTTTCTCTAGGAAAAAACATCTTAAAGACTAACTCATTTATTTTGGCATAGACTTTTGTGGACGCTATCTGCTTGATCAGACTCAATCTGATGTAGCATCTCATGTGGACATTCATCAGATTCATTATTTTGGACACTGATGAAGTGGACAGTATCCATGAAAACATATGTCAGAATAAATTTGTTGGTATTTAAGGTGCCACAAGACTCTCTCTCCCAATACTGATTTTTAATAGAACTTTGTTCACAATCCCTTTTTTATGCCCAGTAATGCTTCTAAAACTCATTTTTGAATCTAAATGAATGTCAAATGAAACTGACTTTAAAAGCAATTGGCCTTGTAACCTCTTAGATAATCTCATGGAATGTTAAATCCCAACATTCTAGTTAAAGCACAGTCTTCTGAAATCAACATAAATACGCTGTTTTGCATGCAGTGAAAAAGGGATTACTTTGTATTTAGTTTGGATGCCTGTTTCCAGTCAATATGAGTGAAAAGAACACTTGGCTTTATTAAGCTTGGGTTGACTGTTAGTGGCTTATATGAGCTTTTGGCTGGGGACTTTGTACAATTAATACACTTCATTACTCCAGTAGCAAAGGCAACATGCTGTTGTACATCCATTGCTGGGGAACAAGACCAAGAGGGTGTAATTGCACACATGTCCTACTTGGGGATTTTCCACAGGCAGCTGGTTGGCCACTGTGTAAACAGAATGCTGGACTAGATGGACCCTCTATCTGATTCACCGTGGGTCTTCTTATGTTCTTACTATTGTAACAAAGATTTCTTCAGTGTGGGATAAATGTAATTGTCACTTCTTAGTTGACCAGAAGAGATTCAGTAGTCCATAATTACCTTCATACCCATTAAAAAGTATTACTACTATGAGTTGGTAATACTAGTATTACTACTACTACTACTTGTAAAGCACTTCCAAGTATTCAAAGCATTTCAATGCATTATCTAATTGTAATTCTTATAACAACTGCGTAAGGTAAGTCATTGTCCTCCATATCGCAAAAACAGGAGAATGAACTGAGAGAGAAGAGGATGGCTTGCCTAAGGCAACTTAATGAGTTCATGACAAGGTGAGATTCAAATCGGAAGCTCCTGATTCATCACTCAGTCTCTTAGCCACTGTGCTACATCAGATCCCAAGCAAGGGGGTACTGGGATTAGGGGAAGGGGTGGATGGGAAAGGCTTCCTTCCTAGTCATTATGGGTAAAAGGTGAGGTCATGAAGAAAGGAACTTCTCCATGTGCTATGCCTGAACCAAAAAGCTATTTGCATCCAGCAGTTGAACACTAGTTGATGCAATAAAGATGGTGCCTCACTTGATTTCTTTTCTCTGGGACCAACATGGCAATGTTTAGTGGATTTTGATGTCCACTTACCCAAAGGGATACTTTAGGCACTCTCGAGGACTAGGGAATGTCTAGGGAGGTTTTGAATTGTATTATGTAGAGTGTTAGAGGTGCAGGAGCTCATCCCTGTTGGAATGAGCAGAGGCTCCAGGCTGAGTTAGGTGCTCAACACCATCTTGCTCAGCCTTGGAGACCCTGTAAAAGCAGCTGGATGTCTCTCTTTTTTTTTTTTAAGGCTCAGAATGAAATAGGGATGATCATCCTGCCCTTCTCTGGAGCTTTCGGGGGCTTTCACAACTTAAAAAAATGGGCTCACCAAATTGGCAAGCAGAATTGTGAAGCTCTGCTCATGTACACATCTGCATGGGACAACACATGATGGAGGGTGAACCTGCCATCAGAAAGCAGAATAGTGTGGGGAACTCCTTTCTGGAGTTTCAGTAGGAAGGTATTCAAAGATTTACTGTATACTTAACACCATAAAGACCACTTAAGCCCATAGTGCCAAACTGAATTGTAATTATTGGTAGACTTTTATGATAAAAAATTCTAAGTAAAAGGAACAGACTTTGCTAAACTGTGGTTTCAGATTGGCTTCAATATTGAGCTAAGGTTGGCTGCTGGAAGCTTGGCTGGTGGCACATGATATAACAAAATATATTTCCTTGCTGCTCTAGAATATCCTTTCAAGATGTTATAAGAGCATCCTAAAGACATCCAAAATTATGTGTCCAAATCAATAACCTGCATCATTGAAGTAAACTTAGAGGAATTTCAGGCAGCCATAATTCCTGAAAAACAGGTTTTAACTTAATGAAAGTGTCCCTGCTGGATTGTTTAGTTCAAACAAAGTTTAGGTCACAAAGACTAAAATGAGTCGCCTGAGGTTTGGAAGTTGTCAATTTTGATGTATGCTGAAAGGCTATCAGACTATCTACATGATAACCAGCTCTTTAATGGGCAGACACAATGATTATGGAAACAGTGGAACCACATCAATATTACTAAATCATGGTGATGTGTCCATGAAATGAGATAGTCCTTCAGTTTTCATTTGCTGATTTTGTGAATAGCATCCCCACATGGAGGCCTGTAAATTTGTTAATAGGAGCACTTTCACAAGGCCACTGTGCCACTAAGAACTTCTTCAGACAAGCATTTTATCACATGCTCGCGACAGGCCACTCATGGATCTTTGCGGTCATTTTGACGACACATTGATCCTCCTGTGCAACTCCCACCCTATTTTTAGCATTGTAAATTAATCCAGAGAAAAGCCATTTTTAAAAAATAAGTCTGTATTTCCTGCCTTGTGCTATGAAATGCCCAATAGAGGGCGCTCTTTCTATTGATCTGTATGGGCCATGTGATGTCTGCTCTCTTTCCCTGTGTAATTTCAACTTGTTCCCAACATGGAAGAAAACATGAAGCAAGAGCAATGGTATGCGATGGTAAGGAAACATGATTCCCCCCCCCCCCCCCCAATCTGGAGACACTCATATTTTAGTAAGTTTCCACTCTCAAAATTATTGCATGAATTGGCCTTGACTTTAATGAAACAGTATGGAAAGAAGTATTTACCCTCCATTGGTTGCAAAGAATATCTGGATGCTCTTGAAATGACAACTAATGTCCAAGTATTTAAAACTTTACTTTAACAGAACTGTGTGTGTATGTTTAAGAGAGAGAGAGAGAGAGAGTGAGAGAGAATGCTAATTACAAAAATCTAAAGTGTCATTCCTGTGTGCACTTACCTGGGAGTTCAATGGGATTTACTTCTGAGTAGACATGGGTCCATTCTAGAAAGTCAGGGTCATGTTAAATTAATATTTGGCTTCAGAGTTATCACCGCTTTATGCTCTCTTCTTGGTCACCCTCTTTGTAACAATTCATATTGTGTAAAACAACTGTGCCAAAATTTAGCTGAGGAATAAGTAATACATTTTTCTCTTTGTTGTGATGGAAGAGAAATATTGAAGGAGAAATATTGGTAAGAGTTTTTTTGGTGTTCTGTTTTTCTAAAAAAGCAAACGAACACCCATCTTATTACTTGTGTGCTTAATGCTGGCTTGAGAGTGCGGCAAACTGATTTTATGGTTTAAATAATTTTGAAAAATGGAATGTGACTGGTTAACCATAAATGTTTATGATCTCCTCGGCTACAGTTAAGCAAAGAGAACAGCTGGCCATTAAATTAACAAATTAGAGATTGAATTAACTTCTGTTGAAGCTGTATTTTTTGTCTTCTATAAATATTCTCATCTTGAAGCAATACATATTCATGGGTGATGGAAACTGGGTTTTAAAATATATATCGAGAAGGGTAGGAGAAGGAGATAAAGATTCTCTTTCATATGTACTTAATTGTTGTGGAGGTGGGAAGTACGAGCAGCAAGGAGTGAGAACTAAAATTGATGTTATAGTGATTTATAAACAAAACATAAATCAAGGAAGATGGAAAGAGTGTGCTGTTTTATTCCTTACATGGCTTGTTTTTCAAAAATCTGACTTCCCTGATAACTTTTAAAAACTAGTTTGTGTTGGAGGGAGTCACATCCCCAAACAGGAAAATTTTACTTGCATGATTTCAGTACCAATCCCCCAAAGGATTGTTGAGAGATAATTACAAGTTAAGCTGTGTTTTTAATGGTTAGGATTTCCTTTTTGGTTGATCGCGATTGTATAAAGGCACCATTTTCTGGAAGAGCTTGGAACTGTATGTGCATAAATTACAAGACCTTTGGGGGTGTTCAAATCCTGTACATGGTGGTGGGAAATTGAGACCATGGCAACCTGATATTCACTCATAGGACTTTACATGTGCAAGCCCACTTGCAAATGTGGTGCCCAACATGCATAGGCCATATACATGAAATTTTCACATTGGAATGTACCAATTGCATGATTAGCACCTAGGTGTATTTGGCTTTAAGGTACATGTTCCTTGAAGATGTGAAATCCAATGAGTTAACAGTAGGTGAGGCTTGGACAGCCCAGTGGAATCCCAATTTCCCCTTTACAAATAGGATATTGACCTTATGTGCCATTTCTATTCTATCTATCAAATCTGCAATTAAATTGTGTAGGAAATTCTGAAATCCTTATTTGCTTTTAGTTTGGCCCTTCCTCATGTCTTTCGTTTAGGGTTAAGACCAGTCTTCAAATGTCTACATTTAAGGAACCTGATTCACTGCTTGGAGCCAAATAGGAAGCAGAGGGTAGGAATAAATGGATAGTTTCTCATATTGGGGGAATTTAACCAGTGGGATCCCCCAAGGGTCTGCATTGGGATCAGTGAGTTTGAACATGATCATAATTAATCTAGAGCTAGGGCTGATCAGCAGATGGCACCCAAAATATTTAGTGTTTAAAACAAAGTGTCAACAAAGAGCTTCAAAAGGAGCCTCTCAAAAACTGGTGGAATTGGCATTATACACCACAACGTAATGAAGTATAAAGCGATGCACATTGGGGCCAAAACTCCAAATGTCACAGATATGTGATGCAGGCTGAGCTGGAAAGGGATCTTCAGGTCATGGTGGATAGCTTAATAAAAAGTGTGTGGCTGTCGTGAAAAAACGCAAATTCCTTGTGTGGGATCATTGAGAAAAGAACTGAAAATAAAACTGGCAATATCATTGTTCCTTTATATTTATTTATTTATTTATTGCATTTCTATACCGCCCAATAGCCGAATCTATACGAATCTATACAAATCTATAGTGCGACCATACTTGGAATTTTGTGCGCAGTTCTGATCGCTGCAACTCAAAAGGAATATTGTACAGCCAAAAAAGGTGCAAAAAAGGAGAACCAAATTGATCAAGGGGCAGGAGCAACGTTCCTGTGAGGAAAGGTTAACTTAAAACATTTCAGGCTCTTTAGCTTAGGAAAAAAGGGAATTAAGGGGAGATATGACAGAGGATCTGTAAAATTATCCATGGTGTGGAGAAAGCTGGTAGGCCTCTCTCATGCTAGGACCCAGGGTCTTCCCATGAAGCTGAATGGTGAGAGACTCAACAGATAAATGGAAATACTTCTCCATATAGGACATAGTTCACCTATGGAATTTTCTACTGCATAATGTGATAGTTGACAAACTGGATGGCTTTAAAAGGGGACTAGACAAATTTTGGGAGAATAAGACTATCAATGGCAATTAGTCATGCTGTTATATATTACATCCAGTATCAGAGGCAGTAACCCTCTCAATACCAGTTGCATGGGACCATAAGCAGGAGGGTGCTATTATAGTCATGCCCTGTTGTAAACTTATGATAGGCATCTGGTTTGCTTGGCCACTGCAGAACAGTATGCTAGACTAGTTAGGCCATTTATCTGATCCAGCCCAGCTCTTCTAATGTTGGAACTCATGGGCATCCCAGGTGGTATTCAATCTAGGCATTGAGCTGGTTCAATTTTCGATAGCTTCATTGAGATTGCTGCATCATGTGGCTTCAGGCAAGCCCTGGGATGGATTGGGTTGAAGGAGTGTTTTCTTTGAATCAGTTTAGAAGGGAGGCTAGTTCTGTGGTCACAATGGTAGAAGTGAAGGTTGATATCCAGAGTGATCTATATCCTGGGATGCAAGAAGAGGGACTAGAAAATTGAGATGGGGCATGAAAACTCATTGAAGTAGAGAAGTGCTGGCTTTCTGGGCTTTAAGAACATAAGAAGAGCCATGCTAGATCAGACCAAGTGTCCATCTAGTCCAGCATTCTGTTCACACAGTGGCCAACCGGCTGTTGACCAGGGACCCACAAGCACGACACGGGTGCCCCATGTACCCCAGCAACTAGTGTTTATAAGCTTACTGCCTCTGATACTGGAGGTAGCAGATAGCCATCAGGACTAGTAGCCATTGATAGCCTTCTCCAAGAATTTACCCCAACCCCCTTTTTAAAGCCATCCAAATTGGTGGCCAATTCCATAGTTTAGCTTTAGTCATAGAATATCCAGATCTAGGGCTTCCCGTATGCCTGGAAGACTTTGCATTGGAAGGTCTTGCTGAAACAGTTGTGGAATGAACTTCCCAGAGCTTGTTTCATTGCCTGCTAAAGACCTTTTTATTCTCCCTAGCATTTTAGTTTTTCAGTTTGTTTTTAATTTGGTGTTGTATTTAAAATTTTTGCATTACTGCTTGCTCTTGTTTGGTTATTTTATTTTTATATTGTAGTTTGAAACTTTTAAACTTTTTTATTGCATTTTATCATCTGTATTTTACTGTCTGGTCTTTTATGGTATAAATTGTTGTGAACCAGCCAGAGAGCTTCAGCTATTGGGTGGTATAAAAATGTAATAAATAAATAAAATAACAAGGTTCTAACTCTTCCCAAGTCTTCAGTGTCGGCTTCAGACCAAAATATCTTTTGAGGACAGTATCTACCTAAAGCCTATAAACTGTTTGAGGGATATCAGCCAAAACATCCAGAAAATGGGAGATGAATGCACACTGTGCCTAGCAGTAAGGATTGAAGCTGAGGTAATAAAAGTTTTCTTTTGAGGATTTTCAATATTACTTTGGATGCAGCAATTAAATCTAACTTTAATTCTCTGTGGCAATAATTCTCTGTGTACAGATAGTGTTGGTAATTCAAAATGAGTTGGCACATAATGTAGATGTTGAGTAAAAACAATGCTGTGTCCCTATGAGAACCTAGATGGGTTTCCTCATGACACAGTAGGGTCTTGCCACATTGTTTGAATCCAAGCAAGGGGAGAATGATGGGATTGCAGCTAACCTCTTGAAACCTTCCTGGGTTCACCCTTGACTCCAGTTCATGCTGGTGGAAGCTGTTCAGGATTCTAGCAATATCCTAGGATTCTCTGCTCCATAGTTGTTAAGTAGGAGAGCGGAACTTGGTTTCTTCTGCCTACCCTCCATGACTAACTTTTATCCCAGTATTAGATTCTTTCTCTGAAAGGAGGACCAAAGTCAGGAGATATTTCCTGCATTTGTACTGCTGTTCCTCCAGCTCTTCCCCCTCTGAGAAGCTGCTTCAAAGCTAAGAAGCACTCACAAGTGAGGTAGGTAAAAACTGTGGTTCCCCATGCTGGTCTTATGAGCTCAGTCTCAGCCCTGGATAAGGTGTGAGCAGTGCCTACAGCTTGGGTGGGGAAATGTGGCTCTCTGGCACACTGTACAGTAAGTAATATTTCTTATTTGTCCACTATATTTTATAATATATAATGGTGTAGGGTAGGAGTGGGCAGAAGGTAAATCTCCAGATGTTTTGGACTTCAGCTCCCAGCATTCCTAACCATTGACAGGGGCTTCTGGGAGTTGACGTCTAAAACATCTGGAGATCTACCTTCTGCCCACCAATGGTGTAGGGGACTTAGATTTCCCATGTGAAATTTTCTGTGTAACTAGCATTCAGAGGAATGGCTTTACTTACTAATTGTCACTCTAGGGCTGTCTGCTATAAGGTTCTGCATTCAATTTTATTCATATATTTGCATATGGTTTGACATGTGTCAAAATGTGTATACATGCCCAAATTCTGACATGTTGCATTATTTCCCCTATATCCTTATAGGTAATAACAGTTCAACTGCACATGTGAAAAACGCTTTGGCCTAATAGCACTCTTGTTGTTTCAGCAAAACCACCCTGCTATGGATAAGATACGTAAAATAAGCCGTAAACATGGAGTAGAATTTAACAGAAATATTTATATATCATGCCATAACAGATGGTTCTACAGCCTTTACATTTCCTCATCGTGTTGTAAAACATTCCAGTTGTCCTTACAAGTTACAATCCTGCATATATGCAACCCCTTCAGAAATGAAAGCGATTCAACTTGCGCTTGGGCATTTTTATTTATTTATTGGGATTTCTTTATACTGTCTTTTCAAAGCTCAAGATGGTTTCCATCAAAATAGTATCAAACGCTATGAAACAGTAATTTAAACATAAGATAATAATATTCTGTGACAAACAGGCTTGTTTAGCTGCCAATAATAGTAATAACGCGAGGCAGCCCCTCATTACTTGCAAGATGTAGCAGCTGCAATTTTCATTTTAAGTTGGGTTTATGGAAGCACTTCTGGATGACCTCTAAAGGAATATCAGTGGTCACGGTGAAATATTTGTGCTCGCCTCCTATTCAAATGTTTCTGCCTAGGTCCCTCCTAAAAGCCTACCTGGATTTCCACCAGCCTGCATCTCGCAGATACACAACCCCGCTAATGTCCAGTAAAAATAAATAAATGGTAACATCATCGCATTCAACACCTTCCTGTCATCAGTTTGATTAAATGGCGGCTGCTAACAGGAGGCAGGAAAATCCTGTATGCAATGACGTTATCAGAGAGATGTATGGAAGAACATGTAGGGTTGACAGCAGCCATGATTCCCTTCAAATGTCTACTTATTTATTTTTTTATCTACATGAGGATTTATATTTGCATCTTCCATTGCATCAGACCTCCAGTCAATATAATTATTAAACCATAAAACGATAAACAGAGCAGCAGCAGTAGCAATTACACCCTAATAATACTGAAATCAAGCATTCCATGCACCTTTCTGTGATTTTCCGTTGACAAAGATTTATTCTGTTATGCATGTTTCTTTGTTAGCCTTGGACCTTTTATATAAGTAAGGGGTAGATTTGGCTGCTTGTCATGATTGGAACAGTGCTCAAAAGAAGGAAACGCTCCAGCAGGGACAACAGAGTAGTGATGAAATAGCTATATTAATTGTTTTCCACTGAAAAATATATAGCAAACCATGTAATAAGGAATGAACGTGAGCTTCTTTCTTCATAAAACATAATTTTTCATGGCTGTGTCATTTTCAGCAGTGTGAATGGACAACCGGTGCATGCCCTGAGGTTATAAACTGTACACATTCCATAATCCATCAAACTCTATGTGTTCCAGCAGAGTTGGATTACACTACTGTATAACTCCTACTAATTTCACCTGCCATTTCTTAGCTACATGGTGTATTTAATGGTATGCAGCCTGCCTTTTTCTATGGAGAGGTGATTAATTTTGAAAATTATACACACACACACATACACACACACACACACACACACACACACACACACACACACTAAAAAGAAAAACTCCCTTTTAGGTAAACAGAATTTTAATTTAATGCATTTAAATGTAAAACCATTGAAGTAGTTGCCTAAGGAGAAACCACTCTCATTTTGGGATTAGTTTTGCCTCATAAATCACAAGCTTGTAGCAGCAGGCAGTCACCCCAAAAGGCTGTTAAAGAAGCAAAAATTGTATGTGCAAAACCTTAAAGTTTGGCTTTCTTTTAAAATGGCATGAATGACTTTAAAGAAGCTTTTGGACATTATGAAAAGTACAAATAATAATCAAGTTAATAAGAAGCCAACCACTTTCTTTTTTTAAAAAAAGTCATTTAATGTAGGTTTTGACTGTCAGTAAAATTGGCCATGTGTGAATGCAAATAGTAATGGTTGATCTACATATGTAGATGCATCTTGTGGCACAGAGTTCCTGAAAATGTACTACTTCAGACAGCAGGTGTTGGGGGTGCATTTTGAATGTCCATACATATAGACATATACTCATCAAAAGCTTCCTGCTGGTGGAATACTGGGATATCATGGGAAAGGTATTACAGAGCTAGTATAGTTGTAGTGATTAAGAGAGATGAATCAGGAAGTCCTGAGTTTGAACTCATTAGGAGGCCTTAGGCAAACCACTCTTTCTCAGCCTCAGTCCTCCATCTGCAAAATGGGGGAACTTGTCTTATAGGGTTGTTGCAAGGATTACAACTAGATAGCATGTGTGAAGTGCTTTGCACACTTGAAGGTACTATACAAGTGTTAGGTGTTGTTGCTATTGTTATTATTTCCCCATAATTTATCTGTCTGTGTGTATCAAGCCGAAGTCAGAGTGTCTCAAAGTTTTTGAACTCCAGGCCTCAACTTGCTTTACCTTTTGAGCTTTCTGACCCTTTAGCAACCATATATTTAGTAGGGAGGAGCACAGGGTCATTCAAAGGAGAGAATTGCAATGTGGCTGAGTGGTGCTTAGAAACAGGCACAGGCCTTGATGTTAGTGCTCTGAGCTTGTCAGGAACGACATGCCTGCATGGAGCTCAGTTAGCAGCCCCCATGCCTCTGCCACCTCGCAATGATGCCCTTGAGAGAGAGGCACAGCTAATTTTGCACAGCTAATTTCCAAGCTCTTGACCTTTGTCAGAGATTGGGTGCGTTGCATCTGCAGTGCTTCTATGAATTTAATACTTTCAGGAAGTAAAACTGAACAAAGCCAAAGGAAAAACATTGGTGAGAAATGTCAGCCTCTTGTGCATCTCCAGTAATAGAAGTAATCAGATTAATTTTTCAATTAAAACTTTAGTCAATAGTCGTTGTGGGGTTGTTGTTGTTTTGCATCATCAGTTTCTTGCTTGGATTCATTTCTGGCATGAGACCGATTTTATTGAGCAAGGCAAATGGTGGTGCCATGGGAACTGTATTCTGTTTGTTACAAAATGAGATATGTCAACGTCAGACAAATTGCATTTGGAAGCTAGGGAATACAAGTGCCTTTTTTCTTTCCTTTTTATAAATCGACCAACTCTGTCTAGGCCACATGCTGTTCTCGACAACTGTATCCATGCGTCTTCTATATATTAGTCCTGAGAGTTGGACACTAGCCAGAGTTAAGATGAAGAGTTCCGTCCCACACGCATTAGAAAAAAAATCTCCCAGGTGGATATTTACATGTAATAAAAGCTCCAAACACTTCATATGCCTCCCTGCCCACCCCCTGCAAATTCCTGAGCTTACCTCCTGAGAGTAGAATGATACATGTTTGAGGCACCAAATAAATCATATGCTCACTAAGGAGAATGCTTAAGCGGCCATGTTTACCAATGTAAAAATGAGATTCCTGTGTCAGGTGAACTAGCTGTTGTTACCAATTAGTGGGGAATTGTCTGAAACAAGTGCAAGAAGGCAAATAAAAGCTGTCTTCCGTCTTGTATTTTAGAACAGTGATTTGAAGAATGGGTTCCGAGTTGATGTTGAAGAAAAGCAGCTAGAACCCAAAATAAATCAGGTCACGTTAGATATATAGAGGATGAGTTTGGATGAAACTTTCGGTAACGGAGGAGGGAAGAGATAACTGATGGTTCATTATTTTTGCGGTGCTCCCCACACGACATGTTGCCCCTCCCCTGGCCTCATGATAAGCAACAGGTCTCTGATAAGCAATGAAGCAGCCTGTTGTTTTTCCCTGTTGTTAAATAATATACTGTCCATTGTGTGTCCCCCTCCACACAACACAATAATCAACACAATGGACAGTTGTCTCTTTCCCCCCTCCGTTGCCTAAAGTGTTGTCCGAACGAAGGACCGATTTACACCAAGCAGGATACAACACTTTGAAAACATTTTGAAAACTGTATGGAGTGTGTCCTGGGCTCCAACAGTTGTCACTACGGTTATAAACCGTTTTAAACCGTTTTAAAACAGTAGTGTAGATCCTGCCTAAGCCACATAGATAGGACCTATTAATTAAAATGGATAGGCTTAGGTTCTCTAACTCAGTATAAGATTTTCTCCAGAATTGTGTCTTTACAGCAGCCTGGCCTCCAGATGTTTTGAACCACAACTCCCAGCATTCCTGACCATTTGCCATGCTGGCTGGGGCTGATTGGAGTTGAAGTCCAAAACATCTGGAGGGCGCCAGGTCGGGGAAGGCTGTTTTGCAGTATCCACAAAACAAAGTCTCTTCTTTTCTCCTCTCATGCCACTTCCTCGTCTAACTAAAACAAGCTTAGCTGAATGCTTACCAGGTCAAAATGGAAAACACACATTCTTTCCTGGTTTTGAATACACTAAGCCAATGCTAAGCTATATATTTTCTGGCAGTTTTCCAGCAAAGCAGGCTTTCTAATTGAAAACAACCCCTGCTTATTGCTGACCTTCAAAATATTCATGGCTTTGCTGGGAATGTGGGCCAGCATTTGTTGTGCTCAGGCACTTAAAAAAACACAATGTCCACAGGGATTAAATTGTGGTAGTAAGTTGTGTGGGGAAGGGATATTGCTATAGTAACCTAAAGATGGTTTATGTCCATTCTTTCATGGCTGTTCCTATGTAAATAGAAAATACAGCTGTGGATCCAAATTGGTATGATTTGGGTAGGCTGACCATATGAAAAGGAGGACAGGGCTCCTGTAACTTTAACAGTTGTAGAGAAAAGGGAATTTCAGCCAGTGTTGTTTCTATGCAATTAGTTCCTGATGAAATTCCCTCTTCATCACAACAGTTAAAGGTGCATGCACTATACTAGAGTGACCATATACAAAAGAAGGCAGGGCCCCTGCAACTTTAACTGTTGTGATGAAGAGGGAATATTACCAGGAACTGATTGCATACAAATGACACTGGCTGAAATTCCCTGTTCTCTACAACTGTTAAAGTTACAGGAGCCCTGTCCTCCTTTTCATATGGTCAGCCTAGATTTGGGGGGTATTATTTATCAGCATCTTTGGTGTTTTTTAAACCCAGGTCACAGCATTCTTTTTGTAGCATACCTTGTCGAAAAGTGGGGAGTGGAAACATCTTTATGATGACAAATGTGCTTAAAACACATCTCAGGGATGCATGGACCTCAGAAAATGTCCTTCCCTCCATTTTAGAAGATATCTTTTTATATGCTGTGCTTGAAAAAAACACTGAAGTGGGTCCAGACTCACAGCCTATCTACACTACTGCTTTAAAACGGTTTATAACAGTTTTAAACTGGTTAATTACAGTTATTAACCGGTTTAAAACTGTTACAAACCGTTTTAAAGCAGTAGTGTAGATAGGCTCTAAGTCAAACTTCCAGTAGAGCCATTGATTTCAATGGGTCTCAAATTTGTTAATTATGACTAGCTGATGTTCTTTTGGTTTCAGTGAGTTTGCTCCAAATATGACTTAAGTCTCAATTAGGGCTGGATGAAGCTGTCATTTCCAGTTTTTCTCAGTATCTCCTTTTCCAATCCTTAGTTCATTCTGTCCTGTTTCCATTTCTATGACTAAAAAAAGCATCCTCATGAACATTTGTTTGTATTCTTGAGCACATTTCTCCTAATGTACGCATTTTTGCCTAATAAATGCATTTTTGCAAGCAGGTTTCCCTTATATGATACTTTTTGAAATGTTTTGTTCACTATCATATGCATCTGTTATGCAGGTTCTCTTCCCCCCCCCCCCCGAATTTTTGCATTTTTGTAAACATATTTTATTTGTAGAATTGCACCACAAAATTCTGAGAAGTATGAATACCAACTCCAGTTTCATATTCATTCAGGAAGTATGAATTTGCTAAGTTCATATCAAATTATGAACTGAATGAAATTTCCCCTTACCCCAGGTCTGGATCCAACCCATAATCTGTTATCTCAAGGTCTGTTTCATATTGGCTGTAGACCAGTCAAATCTGCAAATGATTTAGGCACTTTTTGCATCTTGCTGAACAGAGTGAAAGGCCTCAGCTCTGGGGGTTGTAAAAGATTAAAAACTTTTTTTAATGATCAAGAATTTTGGGGGGCATGGGAAAGGAGAGAGAACATGTTAAAATTTGTGTTTATGTAAGACACGTATAACATTGCAAATGTCAACTAGCTGCTGTGTTTGGCATTAAACTGCTGCTTATATTTAGCAGTGTACGAACTACAACCATCATAGTAATTCTGTAAGAGAGAAAAGATTTACCCATGTAATTTTGGGCTTCTTTTTGTTTTCGTGGCGTTCCCCCATGTAGACATTTTGCTAGAGATATTGGAGAAGTGTTACACAAAATATCTGTCTTTAACCAGGCTGTATGATGGATTGGAGTGCATCACATAGGTGATGACAAGCCAAAAACTGTGTGTGTGAATCTACCCATAGTGTGTGAATCTACCCATAGTGTGTGAATCTACCCATAGTGTGTGAATCTACCCATTCTCAATTTTAGAAATAGGAAACGAAAGCTTTGAAACTTGCCCGAAGCCACCCAGAACATCCATGGGTGCCTCTACAAGAGGCATTTAAAGCTCTTTCAAGGCGCATTAAAAAAATTACCTCTACAAGAACGGAGCGCAAATCGGGCGTAGAGGCGCGTTATCTCCCCGATTATGCGCATTATCGAATGCGCGTTAAATCGCGAGTTTTATTTTGCTCTGTCCGTTAAAGCGCGTTTTGACTGTGTGAATAAGCGCTTATGCGCATTAACTACTTGTAAAGCGCATTTTGGACATCTGTTAATGCGCTTCGCCGCCTCTCGTGCAGAGGGATTAGGCGTAAATGCGCTTCTGCGATTATGCGCATAATCGCCTAACCAGGCGCAAAAGCGAATCCTTGTAGAGGGGACCCATGACTAAGTTGGGGCAGTTGCTTTGGTCAGGCAGAAATCCACCATACATTTTCTAGGTTGCTAGGCTACAATAAAATAACAACGATAGTGGCTGTAAGACTAAGTTACTAATCAGGAAGTCCCCAGCATGAAACTCATCTACTTTTGGGACCAGTGCACTTCCACTTGTTCATACATGATCTGGCATTAGGGGCGAGCAGTGCAGTGGCAAGGTTTGTTGGTTAAAACAAAAAAGGGGATTGCGAAGAGTTCTGAAACGATCTCTGTAAACTGGGTGAATGGACTTTGCAATGCCTTTCTGTATATGTAAAGTGATGCACATCAGGGCACAAAATCCTAACTTCACATATATGCTGATGAGGTCTGAGCTGATGGTGCCTACACATCATTGAATCAACCCACGGTTCAAGATCATGGTTTGTTGGTCACAAACAAACTATTCTTTGTTTGCTGGGGTGGGTTTGTACAGACAATAGTTAAGCTAAACAAACTGTGGTTTAGGGTTATGTTTGAATGCAAGTAATAAACATGGCTAATTTTCTGCTGCGCTGTAGCTTTTTTCTACAGAGTCAGTTATTATCTATGTCGTAGAAGTGTGTTCTGTCGGAAAGAAGACGCACACAGTTGCTCCCCACTCCTCAAATCAGGGTAGGGGGAGGTGTTTGTAATGGCGGGACATTAAAACATGGCATTGGAAGGCAGGGAGGGATTTGTAATATGCCTTGCACTGATGGTACAGGACATCATCCAACAGGTTCCTGTGGTACTAGTACAACGGCCATTTCTCCAGCAAACCTATATGATAGTTGAGCTTGCTGGGATAAGAATATCAGTTTCTCAGCATGTGGGTGTAGCAGTTCAACTACAGAGTAACTATGAATTCCCCACAGTGGAAACAGTTGATTGGTCAACATCATCTCAGTAGTTTGGAGATGGCTGTGCTGTTTTCCAGGAAAACCGCAACTTGTAGAAAGCCCCCAAATCAACATCCATGGAACAGATGCAGCAAACATTAACACAACTGGGGAACTGTTATTTTATGTGTGTGTTCATATAGCTTTCCATTAACCCAAGCCATCAAGAGTAGACACTGTCTTACTGCATCAGCAAGTGCATATGCTGACTGAACAGGAATGGAAATCCAGACATAAGTCTTCACTGTGAGGTGTATTCAGACTTCAAGCATCCAGTTGTGGCCATTCCCTTAGCTAATATGAATGGAGTCATGTTCTTTTACACGTGGAATGTACATTTCTGACTACTGTCTTCAGATGTGTGCATGTCACTGCATGTGACTATAGCTGCATTGGTGCCGATAAATTCTGGACTCTTGGAACAAAGCAAAGGCTTTGAATAGAGCCTTGGATTTGTATTCAGGGAAATGTGAGTATGTTTGTGTTGCCACACATGATTGAAAATTCAGTCTTTCACATCCTTCCTTTTCAAGCTATATAATGTTATATATATGGGAAATAGAAAAACAAATAAATAATAATAAAAAATACAACAGGGCATCTTGACAAAGTTAACAAAGGAAAGAATAAAAAGAAATACAGCAAGGCAGCTAATTTAAGGAGTTGGGTCGCTGTATTTTTTAGTTGGGTTAATTCTACTTTTACCTCATACTGGAGAGATGCTTTATAATTTGATTGGGGGGGGGTGAAGAATGGCCACAGTTTTTTGTTGGTTTGTTAACTTTTGGCAAAACTTTTTCTCAGAAATGAAGCTAAAGCTTAGAATATTATGAGGAAGGAGGGTTTGTTTTGATTAAGCTCTTGAAAGAAGATTGGCTTTCAGACTTCGTGTAATGAGATTGGTTAATAGTAGTGAACTCCTTTTTAAAGGGTCAATTATAGGAATTCAGCCTTCAGCTGAACTTGGAAACATGTTTTTATTAAATAGAAAAAGGCAGAAACCATCTTTTTTCTTTATGCGTATTGCCTTCCTCTCAGGAATGCTTCACATACTGCTGTTTTTATGTATGGTGAGAATACTTGTGCAGAAAAATAAACATGTATTACAGTGTGTGATGCGCACTGCAGGGGTTTTGCACAGTTTATCCCAGTGTCTGAAATGTGCCACGGGAGATGTAGACCTCCTCTTTTGCCTTTTGAAGAGTCCATCCTGCTTGTCATCTTGTTGGCAGAGTGGCAGTCCTTGGTATTAACTTCAATAGAGAGGGGGGTTGGGTTTTTTTTTTTTTTAAGTATTCAGGGCCCTCAGAAATTCTCAAAAGAACCAAATAAGGCAAGTTATTTCAGATCAGGGGATGGGGGGTGGAGGTGAGACAGAAAAGATGCCCTAGTTAGTATTTTAAAAATCTCTCACATGGAGTGCCCCTCATTTTTGCAGGACTTCCATGCTGATGCGTGATCCTTCTGAAGACGAGCTCACATGATTTTGCTTCCTCAGAAAAAGAGGCTCTGAAATAGTGTAAATTGGGGTTCCTGGAGATAGGCATCAACGCTAATACGTTACCACCCTCACATAGCTCCAGTAATGGGGTTGCTGTGTGAGGAATGTTTAAATGTATGAACCAGGGTGGTGGTTTGCCTAAATGACCTCACAGCTGAGGTGAAATGGATGCCATGAACATCTAAAGCTGCCTTTCCCAATCCAGTGCCCCCCAGATGTTTTGAACTTCAACTCCCATCAGCCCAGCTGTTTGGTCAATAGTCAGGCATACTGGGAGTTGTATTCCAAAACATTGGGAGGGCACCAGGTTGGGGAAGGATGGTCTAGATCATGCTCCTAGCTAGTACACCTCATTATACCCATCTAGCAACAGCTCTTGTTTAGAAACGTGCAAAAATTACATTGTAGGAAAATGGCAGTTTGATGCTGCTGCTGTTGTTGTATTTTAGTATAAGTCTGCCTGCTGGTTCCTAGTTAACTGGATGCTAGTGGACTACTAACTAGTAATGAGGCAGGCCTGTTAGAAACTTCTAGCTGCCTTGCCCTACCTTGGATAGGCGTTTCTTGAATAAGCGCAGGGATCATGGGAAGGGTGGTTGCATTAGAGAGGCGGAGGAAGTGATGGATATCATGGTGGGACTTCATGAAGGTTTGGATATATTGCTCTTAAGCTTAGACTGGGGGAGCGATCTGTCCATTTTCTGGCAGCTTTTTAGGAAGGAAAGAGGATGACAGGAAGATAGAAAGAGGATGGCAAAAAAGAGAGAGAGAAGAGGTGGCGCCACACACTCCTGGATCTGGTCCCAGTCACTTCTGGCTTCAGCGCCATCCATTACTGGCATATGGCCCCTGACAGAATGTGGCCCTTGACAGAAAATGGGGTCCCCCACCCTTGGTTTAGACATATTGGTGATGGATGTACAGCCTCCCTCTATACGCTTGGGCATCTTATTATACTAGACAAATCTGTTGGTTTTCCATCTCTGGTTTCCAGAATCATCTGTTAATGAGTTTGGGCAGTAGGACAGTAACCACATAATGAAAAGAAGTGAGGAGTTATTCTCTCTCTCTCTCTCTCTCTCTCTCTCATTTTCAGGATAAGGAATGTACAAACGTGTATTTATTTCTGTGGCCATCTAGAGACTGAAGCCTGAGATGTGTTTACTTTTGTGTGTGTGAGTTTTATTTGCTGATTTATGAATTCCTGCACAATTTGATACAAAAATAAATACAGTTCTGCCCTGGACTCATGCCTCTGGTTTTATAATGTCTAGCATTTCCTTACTTATTGTCTTTAATTTACGAAATGGTTTATTATGACTCAGTTTCAGCAGTACAATAAACAAAACGACTTATGTGTGGGGTTGAGGCATTTTGGTAGCATTCTATTAAAATACAATGGTTTTAAAACCCTTGAGGTTTATTTATGCTTCATATATAGAGTTTGTTCATTTTTTGTTTTGGTTTGGTTCTCCCTTGGGTCCCAATATGGAACTTCACAGTAAAACTAGCTGAAAGTTTCCTGTCCTTGTTACTTAAACAGAGCATTTCCATCTATTGTTTTCCCTTCAACTTCCTATCCTTCCTACGATTAAGAAGGTTCAAATCCAAGATAAATGTATGGGTTATCTCTGGAAGTGAAAATGGGTATGGGGATGGGGAGAGAGAAAGAGAAAAGCTTTATATAATAAAACTCAGTCAAGTACAACAAATAACCCCAACAACATTGCTTTTATGAGACTTTTCACTTTCTTGACATTTTCCTGGTTTTCCAATTTATTATGGTAAAAATGTTCAATAAATAAACAATGTGTGTCCTCCCCTTCCCTCAGGGAGGGGTTTCCCTGAAGCTCCCTCCACTAGCCAGAGCTGCTTAATTGGTACACTGGCTGAAGCCCTTCCTGAATATCTCTCAGGTCATCAGTTCAATACCTGCTCTGGGCTCCAATCTGACATAAGGGTTTTAGGGGAACAATACACTAAATAGTTGAGATGACAGCCCTAGTTTTGTGTGGGAGCAGCATGAATTGGGGACAATAGGGTGAGCCGCCCAGGTATCTCCACACTCTCAGAGGGGCTTTGGATTTTAAGGGGGGGAGTGCTGCTTGAGGAACCCAACTGCACTGCAGAGATTTTTTATAACTTGGGAAAGTAATTTTCGATATAACTTGAGGATATAGCTTGTTGTTCAAAGACAGAGGCCTGGGGGGGGGGGGGGACTAGAAATGCCGTTGTGCTTGCAGAATCCTTTGGTTGCACCTTAAATAGCTCTGTGGCCACTGTGTTTTCTGGCCTAGAAATGCAAATCACAATTGTCTAAATACAATTTGACCACAGCCTATTGGTGTGAGTTCCCCCTCTTCACCTCCTCCAATTAACTAAAGAGATACCAGTACATAGATGTATCATTAGACAAGAGCTGTGGGCACTGATGAAGCAATATCACCTTTCCAGTAGGATGGCAGCCATGTTCCCAGAAATGCACATCCTTCATCACTGTGCAGTTGCCCTCTGCTGCAGGAGTAGGAGCAGTTGGGGTTTTAAGGACTCCATAGCTGTGACCATACAGCCAAAAGTCTATTTAAACATGACTGTGGGATCAATTCTTCTGTTTTGCATAGTCACAGAATGCATGCTCTCTGCGTGCCAGAGGGAGTTTTTCTCTTAGTGCATCTTAAAATATTCATCCTGTGTTTCTGGCACAATAAATGACACTCACATTTCTCCCAGTCTGACCTTGTTTCAGAGACCCACTGATGTCTCTGTGTTCATAACACGTAATTCTTGGAATTGCATTCTGTATAGGCAGCCAGTAGTACTTCTCTACAGAATGCAGCTTGTTCAAAGTACAGCACCACAATAGACTTATTGATGTAGGCAACAATGACTATATTGCAACAGAAAGTTGGTATGCATGCCATGTATTTTGAAAGAGTAGCCACTAGAGGCAGGTATCTCTAAAATAGACTAGTGTTGCTTGGAAGAGATCGAGAGAAAATAGTACCAGAAGGAACAGTGGACTGATCTCTCTCTCTCTCTCTCTCTCTCTCTCTCTCTCTCTCTCTCTCATACCCTTATTTAGTGAAGAAAGGTAAAATAAGTATATTCATAAATGTTCTTGCATAAAAATGTAGGTACAACGTAGATTTTCAAAAGAGGTTGGTTCATTGTATTTTGTGTTCCATTAAACAGACAGGAGTGGCAGCAAATACAAGTACTTCCAGCAATGCTGAAAGTACAAATCACAGGACATTATACTATAGGCTATATTGATTCTGTGGCTAGCTGTGATCAGGATTCCCATGAACTAACTAACTGCAACCCTTTCCCCTTCCAGCAACTCGCAGACGAGATTGCAACACTCCCAACAACAATATTATGCCCAACTTGCATAGTTTACCCTGGAAGAAAGTCTTGTCGCAGATAGAGTCAACCTGGGATGGCATATTAGAAATGTGTAGTACCAGGCTGAGATGCTCTTAAGAGGTATTCCGTCCATCATACTGTTGAGACATAAGGGCAGATGTATCTGAATACCAGATAGCCATCTGATCCCACAGGTGTCTCCCTTTTTGCTCCTTCTTGTGACCTCCAGCCTTCCCATAAGGCTCCTCTCCATACCCTGGAGCTAGTCCTCTGCTTGGATCCATTCTCACTTTTGAGGTCAGGGAGCGGCTTTTGCCATAATTATCCCTTGGCTTTGTTTGTAGGGGGTGGTGTATCGATCTACATTCTAGGTGGGGCTTTGCAAATTTACTATCCATTCCTGTATACTGTGCTGAACTTTGAAATTTTTCTTTTTTACCCTTAAGATTGTCAAGGTAGTGCTGTTACAGGCAGCATCTAGGCATGCTTATAGACGGTATATGAATAATGCCAAATAGCAGCTTCTCAGCCAGCAGAAGCCTAGTTGGCATGCTCTTAGGAATTAAAACCCATTTTCAAAGTAACATATGAAGAGGGACTGAGACTCTGCAGCGGTTTCATTCATCAGCTGAACTGCAACAAATATTGTGGATAGGAGTAATGTTTTGGCAGGGGGCTTGGTACATCTGCTCTCAAAGAAATCTTTGTTTACTCGTTATAGATGTTGCATTTTGGGTTGTATTCCATGTGCAGTGTTCAACAGATGTGGCATCAAAGAGGCTTCTTAATTTATTCCCTTTTGCTTTGTGTTAAACGTTTAAAATAAATAGCTACAGATGCAATCCTCTATCCATTTACCTGGGAGTAAGCCCTATTGAGCTCAGTGGGACTTCTGAATAGACTTATATAAGACTGCTCTTTAAACTGCAGTTGTAATCTTGGTTTACAATATGCTGTGTACATTGGCAAAGCGTTTCCTGTTTCATCAGAAGAAGCGTCCACTGAATATATAATGAAAACCTTGTTTGAATTTATTTGCTGCATAATGTGAACTCTAGCACATGCAGTTTACTCCCTTCATAAGCAGAAGCTCCTTTTATTTAACAGTTACCTTTTTTTCAAATTAATAATTCTATGTTTCACTTCATAACTTAAGTTGTCACAACTCTGCTTTTTTGGCACTATATAAGCAAGGGATGGTAGTGAAAAACACCCCCCCCCCCCGAAACTGTTCTAGATCCCAAATTTTCTTTTTTGCACTTGTTCCCTGAAGAGGGCATTGCTGGAAACTTAGGAACAGCAGATAAAGGTAGGCCATTTCCATCGCGGACAATACGTTTTATGCCTCACAGTGGCAGGCTAGTAGCATTATTAAAGGCATCTGTATCCCTATCTTAGGGGCCCCTCTACAAGAATTCGGTTTGATGCCTGGTTCTCCGATTATGCGCATCTTTTCGCAATCGCTTTTACGCCTAAATCCTGTAAACGATGTGGTGAAGCGCATAACTGGCAGAATGAAACACGCTTTAAAGTGGCTGAATACGAAGAATCGCTTGTTTACATGGTCAAAATGCGCTTTAACGGCCGCAGAGGAAAAAAACCTCGCTATTTAATGCGCATTCGATAATGCGCATAATCGGAGAGAAAACGCGCCTCAACCCCTGATTTACGCTCCGTTCTTGTAGAGGTAATTTTTTTTAATGTGCCTTGAAAGAGCTTTAAATCACTCTTGTAGAGGCACCCTTATTGGGGAAAGAAATTGCAGAAAAGGCTTATTTAGGAACATGAATGATGTGGCTACAAACCGAGTAAATTGCAGTAAGTGAACCTTCCTGAGACACATTGCAGTTGAGTTCTAAACTAGGAATGTGCACGGCCGAAAATATTGCATCGTTTTCGGAAATTCCAATATAAAACATTACCGGACCCGATCATATTGGGGGGTACCCGGATTTGATCGGATCCGATATCCGATAAATATCGGAAGTTCCGATCCGATTACGGACTGCCATTTCAGGTGTTTTCCCCATAGGCTAGCATTGGGGGAAAGAAAGCTTTCCCCAGTGCAAGTCTATGGGGAAAACACTGGACCGGCCCTCCCTCCCCCCTCGCGCTCCTTACTTGCTGCTGTCCTCCGCTGCCTCCGCTAGCCTCCGCTGCTCCTGGACTACTGAGAACTAGACCACAAAGCCTAATTCTCAGTAGTCCAGAAGCAGCAGAGGCCAGCGGAGGCAGCGGAAAAGGCCACAGGTAAGGAGCGCGAGTGAGGGGGAAGGGAGGGTCGGCCCTAAACTGGTGGTCCGAAAATCCAATATATCCGATAGTTATTGGACATATGGATTTCGGATCCGATCAGATAGGGCCTCCTTAGAAAAGTATTGTTATCGTTAATCGGATGTCTGATAACGACATTATCGGATTGTTATCGGACATCGGAACGATACAATGCACATCCCTGTTCTAAACTAGTATTGTGAGGGTAAGTGGGAAAAGTAGGAGAATAAGTCATGGCCATAACCCATTAAAGATAAGAGTACAAATAACTTCCCAGGTTAAGCCTCCCTTCGCTTTCAAAATGAAGTCCAAGTGGAGTAAGTTAAGATCATTGAGACCTTGAACAGAATAAATCAGCCTTCCGTAATCTGGCGCCATTCAGATCTATTGGGCTATACCTCCCATCATCCCAAATTGGCCACATTGGTTGGGGATGATAAGAGTTGTAGTTCAGTGCATCTGGATGACATTAGGTTGTGGGAGGCTGGTGTGTGTGTGGGAGAGGGGCAAGGATATAAGAAGGTGCTTTTGAAAAAGGCTGGACTGAGACAAAAGATGATTACATTGCTCACATCCATTTTCACTGGTGGCAGGAGAGACACTGTAGGACTGAAGAGGCCACGGGCCTCCTCAGTATACAGCCGATACTGCTCACTTGCCTTTGGGTCTATTTTATGTCAGTCATCAGCATCTCTTTGCTGAACAATCATTGCCATTTAGTGGAGTTTTTTGCAGTTAAGGTTTTGTGGAGGGACTGCTTTTCGGCATGAAACGCCTTCAGCTCCATTCAGATCCCCAATAGTCCATGAATTGGGCAGATGGCAATTTGTATCTTTTCAAAAATGACAGTATAAATATCCCTGGTGCTCCTGAAGCCTGCTGTTTTCAGTCGTCTTTTAGGTCTTGAAGGAAAACTCTTGAGTTTTACATGCATACAGTCTGACACTGCAAACATTATCTCCTGTGAAGTTCTGCTAATGAGCATGTACTTCCTTTCTATGTGTGCCAGATCCCACTGGCACAATCTTTAAATTTTGGGGGGTGGGAGGAATCCAGTAGGACATAGCTAACACACTCTGGAGGTTGCAGTGCATATTCATACAATTTGTGGGACTCAATCACACTTTTCAGCTGACAACCCTGAAGAGTTCTCTTTGGAAATGGAACATACTATATTGGCCAGTATTAAAATTAGAATAAAACCCACTATATAGTTACCTGTTGGCCTCAAGGTTGTAATTTCCCTTCTTTTCTCACTTCTTTGTTGCTTTATTACATCACAACACATGTTAAACATTAGTTGCCTGGTGATATGGGAAATCAGGACACTAAAATTATACTCAATAATTTCCAGATGTTAGTATGAAAACTATGAATTAGTTTTCATACATATCTATGGGAAGAAGAAAAAATCTTGTTATCTCAGAAAAGAATAATGTCCTTCAACACTCTGAAATGTCTTTGTTTGTATGTATTTGTATTCTACATAATGTTCACCTACCCAGTAGGGTCATGACAAAGGGATGAGTAAGGTAATACAGATGGATGGGGTAGGCCAGGTTCTCTAGGAGTACCTCATTTCAGTGGGTGTGAACTGATTGGATACAAAGGCCATAAAAATGGAGGGCGTCCTCCCCCATCCCACGTAGTTCACAGAGTCATCAGCATTTGATGGGCATTAAACCAGTTTATATAGAAAAATCAACCATATCTTGATCAGACTGCTGTGGCCATGAGTTTCCCAGACCTCTCCCCAAGTAACTGTTCAGTATACTTGTCGTTTTACTTGTTGTATAATAAAAAAAAATCAACTTTATTGGACTTTAAGATGTTTGATTAATTTAAATAAATTAAAGTATAACTGCAAGCAAGGTGCAAGACGTTTGTCTATTTTATTTATTTTTATTTTTACACAGCCCTTTGACTAAAGTTTTCAGGACAATTACTTTGTAATGTTTGTAATGACATTGGGTTGGATATATGATTTGCCTTCCTCAAATGAAAAGGCTCTGCTCATGGAAGGTCCCTCTGCCCAGTTTTTATCGATCCCTTCTCCCTCCACATCACAGCTGTGACGTGCCATTCAGTAGGGTCTCCTGACTCTCTGACCCAGTTTGCATGATTAAATAACCCATAGTTGTTAATCAAACCCATGGTTTGTTATTGGGTTATAACTCTGGGTTGTTTTTCCTTCAGCAACCCAGAGTTCTGGATTTGTATGCCATGGAGAACAAACTAGGGACAGGGTGTCCCTAGGTTATTTAGCACACTGGAAGTGATCAAGTGGTCGAGAGACAGCATGCTTGCTTGCTCCCAAACAACCTGTGATTAACAAGCCATGCGTTGTTTAATCATGTGAACTGGGCCTCTGTATGGTATTTTCACTGGGCTGGAGAGGCTACCATGGGAAGGAGGGGCAGGGAACTTCACTTCTGTCAGCACAATTGATCCAGCCCATTCTTGTTTTAACAAGGCAGCTGAGCTTTAACCATTTTTTGAGGACGGGCAATGAAAGCCATCTCTGCCATGCTGAAATGGATGGGTGAAAATCAAGTGAAGTGGAACTGATGATTCTCTGATCCATGAGCACACATTTAGTTAAGTAAAAAAGTAAGAAAAATGAGTACTTGCAATCAGCATCAGTGAAGGCAGAGTGGCTTTCTATGAATGGTGAATGGTTTGAACACGTATAGGCAGATGCCAGTGGTTGAGGATGGTTTAGAGAAAAAAGACCAGGATGTGGTCTCAAATAAATCTTTGGCACATTTTGCATAGTTGTTGGTATGTGGCTTGGCAGTGGACAAGTACACTGTCAAAGCAAGAAATGGTTTATTTCGATGCTGAATGCACATTGTTGGGAAAGATGACTCACAGGCTGTAGTACTGGAGGGCCAGTGTTGTTGTGTGTTTATATTGTGTATGGTTACACAGATATAGGGTAGTGAGAATGTCTAGGTCTGTCAGTAACTGTTCTGGACCAATCCAACAAACAACTGACGCACCAAACACACACTCTAGCTTGTTGCTAGAGTAATCCATGATTTGGGTGGTTAAGGACTGAATGACATTTTGTGGCACTGAGCCCAAAGCAGACATTGCTTGAAATGTGTGTCTTAACTGCTCTGTGGGGTTTCCCCCATTTTTTCACTAGAGTAGGCACAGGAACCCCAATCTGGATCGTAAAAACCCTCTCCTCACCCTCCACGTTACTCCTGCACCTACTCTAGAGTAAAAACGGGGGGAAAAGCTGTAGCTGTTAGACACACATTTCAAGTAATGTCTGTTTTGGCCCTTAGAATGTGGGTTTCGCTGACCAGCTCTGGAGTAGCAGAGCGATTACAGGTAAAGAAGCAGTGGGCGGGAAAGGATGCCAAATCTTTTTTCTTGTTTACCCTCCCCCCCAAGCCCCCTAGCATAGCCTTCCGCAACCTGGTTCCCCACCAGATTGTTGGACTGCAACCCCCAGCATCCCCAACCAGCTCTGTTGGCTAGGGGAAGCTGAGGCTTGTAGTGGCTGGGGAGAGCTAGGAGTTGCAGTCCAGTCTATCTGGAGGGCATCAAGTTGAGAAGGCTGCCATAGCAGCTGTTCCTCTTGGGGAGCTCTGCAACTGGAAATGACATGCTTGATGTGCACGTGAGTAACATTGTGCCGCTTTGACAATGCGTTTTGCCCCCAAAGAGTGCACTGTGCTAGAAATGCCTCTAGGAAAAGAAATGCATCAACAGTCAATTAAAATTGGCTTGGGTGAAAAATGCTTTGTGCTTTGTGTGGGGTTCTCTGACTGCTACCAAATATGGATGGATGAAAGTTTAATAAATTTTGATTTCCGTGAAAGTGCCCACTCACAAAATGGCTGCTGTGGTGGGCATGACCAGTCACAGAACACCCATTTCATAGAGAAGCAAACTAGTGAGCCTAAAAGACAATTAACCTCTGCAGGATCTGAGTATAAGGCACAGGTGGGATCTGAACCTGGAACACAAAGCCACTGTTTGACCCCCTTAATTTTCTGCTCTAACAGACCAGCCATTTCACGGGCAGACAAAGCAATTATTTCCCTCAAATAACCTCTGAAGTTAATTTATTCCACCACATTTATTTCCCCAAATTAATAGGAATATCATATACAAATCACAAACAAGAACCCCACATTATGCACACACAAGAACCCCACATCTCCCTCTGGATCACATCCTCTAAACCAGCTTCCCCCACCCTCCTGATGTTTTGGATGTCAACTACCAGCATGACCAATGGCCAGGAATGCTACGACTTGTAGTCCAAAAGCACCAGTTTGGGGAAGTTTGCCCTAAACACTTCCCCTCTTTTTCTTGGACACCCACACCTACCCACATCTACCCACACCTGTCCATTTGCAGACATGCAGCCATACACCCCATTCATCCACCACACAAGCACACACACATCCTTCCCTTCTCCTTCATCCCCTGTCCCAGCACTGGTTTTCTCCCAAGGTTGCTCTGAAGCTCTATCCACCCCTCCCCAACACACCACAGCCCTCCCTACCAGTCCCCCCCAGTCATCCTGCAGCCCTTTCCACAAATTTACCAGGCATCTGGGCAGCGGCAAAGGCCCTTTCCCATTTTTAGTGAGACGTTTTAGTGGGTGGCCCAGTCCAGCATGCTGCAAGCTGAGTCACTTGGTCTGCAGCTATCACCATTATAACTCACTGAGAATGGGCCCAGAGGCATTCTGGGAACAGGAAATTAAGATGGCGGGCAGCTGAAAGCCAGGCACTTTGCTCTGCAGCTGCCCAAGATTTCTTTAATATATATATATATATATATATATATATATATATATATATATATATCTATCTATCAAGGAAAGTGTCTGTAGGTGGACCTCAGGTTGGATGGAAAGACCTGCAGCACATCTTGTAACCACTTCATCTTGGTAAATCATTAGGAACTCACTGACCTGGTTTACACAGCACGACAAGGTAGAGTAAGGTTTAAGTGCGGCTTGTCTTTGACCCATGGATTGTTGTTGAATCATGCGTTATTGTGTTGTGTGTACCTGGGTGTGCTAACAAACCATGGTTTGTTTACTATGAACAACCCACAGTTCATAACCCAACAACAGTTCATGGGTTGTCTTCATGGGTTGTTCGTGGTTAACATTCTATCTTTTGTTACCACACCTGGGAATCACATAACACAACAATTTATGATTCAACAAAAAACCATGCTCAACCCATGCTCAACCTGTAGTCTGACTTGTTGTGTTGTGTGAACCCAGCCAGTAGTAAAGTACATCCTTTGTATGCAAAAGTTCCCAGGTTCAGTCCCCAGAATCTCCAGGGACAGGGCTGGGAAAGACTCCTGTCTGAAACTCCAGAGAGCCACTGCCAGTCACTGTAGATTGTAGACAATACTCACTATAAGGTAGCTATGTGTACAAAAAGATCCAATTTTAGAAAATTGGCCAGACCTCTCCATTTCGCCTTTATTGTCTACTACAATTTACTTTTAAATAGTATCTAAATCGCCTTTTCCCAGAAAAAGTGCCCAAGATGATGTGCAGAAACATAATGTAGAGTAAAGCAAATCATACTATCAAAGTGTATGGTTGGTTGTATTAAAGAATTGCAACCTAATGATAATCCATAATTTTAAACCCACAAAGCATAGAAACTACAGCCAAACTAGGTACTGCCCAAACTCTGCAGTGAAGATAAGCGTCATTGCCTGGGTCCTAAAATATAGTAGTTTTGCATCTTGCTCTCCTCTAGTAGTCATGTTATTCTGTAAGTACTAATACTGGGGGAGGGGGATTGCTCACAGAGAAAACTTCCCTTAGAAGTGGTCACAGGAGTAGCCCTTTGCAGATAATCTCCGTGGCTGAGGAGGTAATGGGGACTCCTATGGGAGGAGGTGTATCCTGAGATACTACTGTGGTTTATATTTTCTGTTTTCAACTTGAATGCAGCTACACTGAATTAATTCCTGACTAATGTTGAAGTGTGTGAGGTAGGAGCTAAAATCGCAGTACTCCTTCAATGACCTCCGGAATGAAAAACATGCAGTATCTCTGGCTATCACTGTGAGCTTGTGCGTTGATTTGGAAGAGCAGGGCTGCTTTCCATAAATATTTGCCTTCCTTTAGCTTCCTGCAGATGTACTTCATATGTAAACTCCTCCACACCCTTCAGCTGCCATGCTGTCTTGCTATACCACAACCACAATGCTTTATACAGGATGAAAAAGTGTGGTATTATACCATATTGTAGAGATAATTTGCAAGGACATCCCCTATATTTTGGGTTAGAGAGGGCTGTTATCAGCTTGATAAATACATCTTTATCCTAGCTGTGCCAATGCCTACTTTTAAAATCTTCTAGTATTTCGCGTTAACTTCCTCCTTTTCTTATAAACACCATAATTCGAGGCATTACTTTTTGGCTCCTGATATGCAGAACTCTGTACAATCTTATATCTCGCAAGAGAACAGAGAAGTCATAATCATTCTTGCTTTGAAGTTTAAGAAATGGGAAGTGGAAAGGTGTTTGTTTAAGACCACCCCATAAGTTTCTGGCTGAGCTGGGTTCTGGACCATTCAGTCCCAAGTCTAATACGTAACTGCTGGACTACATTACTTTTGTAAAATCAGTACAATACAACCAATTGGTTAAATGCTGGTTACCTGATAATTATCTAGCCTATGAGAGCACATTGCAGAAGGCTACATTTGTAACAATGCATGCAATCCAAAGACACTCAAGTGAGCCTAAGGCTATAATCCTACATAAAGTCCATTAAAACTCATAGAGCCGTATCCTATACTGTCACTGGGCCTCTGCTAGTCTTGTTGCGCTAGCGGAACAGCCCACTAGTACAACAGGAACTGTGGTTCTTGAAATGAGCACAGAAATTAATGGCAATGCTTATCTACAGAACATGCAAGGTCAGTGGAACTCCCTTCCAGGAGCTCCGCTGACCTGCCCCATTCTGGAAATGAGTGTTGCCGCTCGTTTCCTGTTTCAGGAATTGCTAGTTCCTGTTGTGTTAGCAGTCCATTCCACTACCGTGGGGGCAGTATAGGATACTGCCCATGGAATGTAAATGAGTTTAGGGTTGAGCTAGAAATTCCATACATGGATTTTCGGTCTACTCTAACTTCTTACTGAGACGGAAGGCCCACTGAGTGCAATGGGATTGACTCCCTAGAGATTGTGCATTGGAGTGTATCCTTACAGCACACTCCTACATTGAATTACTCTGAAATAAGTTACACTGCAGCTGTATGCATTTAATTGGGCACTCACGTTTCACTCATTGAAATCAATGGGAGAGTTCTGTTTGCCTTTTGATTGCACCCAACTTATTTCATTAATATTATTATTGTTGCTGTTTACAACTTGCATATTATCAGCTTGGAGCCTTATACAGCTTGTATTATAATAGATCTCAAACAGCCAAGGAAAAAACTGACTAAATTGTGCCCCACAATTTATGCTATAGCCTTTTCCCTCAAAATGATGTTGATTTTGTCCTTTCCCCTGCAGGTCCTGTGCCTACAATTGAGTGTGTTTTGTCGCCTGTCAACAGCTCACACCCAGTTCAAGCCTTGCTTGAGAGCTTTACAGTCTTATCTGGCTGTGCAAGCAAAGGGACTGCTGGATTGCCACAGGAAGTTCATGTCCTCAATCTTAGGAGTCCTGAAGAAGGCTTCGGTCACCATGAAATAGAGGTAAATACTGATGTTTATGTATCACCATTTAGGGCCTTTAGGCAACCCTGCCCAAGAGGACACCATAGATGTTTAGGAGTGCTGGTGGAGGCATGGCTGGTTGGGGCAGAGAAGAAGGGAGGATATTATGCAAACTAAGAGACCACCCACATGTATTCTGGGACACACTTCATATCGCATCCTGCAAGGGAGATAGTGCTCCCTTCCTCTTACTATGCCAGGCAATTTGTTAAGTAGAAGCCAAGATGGTAGGCCCCTTAACTGATCTGGGCCCAAGCAGGTTTTACTGAGGTAGATAATTTATTATTTGTGTATTAATTTCCCTCCCAAGGATCTTAGGATGATGTACATGGCAACCCCCCCCCCATTTTATCCTCACAAGAAACCTGGGTGGTTGACAAGGCTATATTGTATGGTTAACATGCCATCCTGCAGAAAATGTCCTGGGTTCAGACAACACACTAACCCAAGGTTCAACAAACAACCCACAGTTCAACAACAACTCCCACTCAACCACTGAATGTGGGTTAGCATGTTGTGTGAACAGCTCCAGAGTGATCCAGACAAGGTCACCCAGTGAGCTTTGTGACTTAGCAGGAATTTGAACACAAATGTCCCCATTCTTAGTCCAACACCCTAACCACTTAACTCTACACCACACCGGTTCTCTTATTTGTAGGAAGGATTTTGCTGAAGGCTTTTCTTGCCAAATTAGATGCTAACACCACATTGCACACAAATGTGCAATGTGTGTAAGATGTCCCTGTTGCAGTTTGTTTTAAAACTTAGAAGCTGTTTTCAGAGAAGGAATCTAGAGTGGAAAAGTGGTGAGGGAGAATGGTTCTTATTTTTTGCTCCACCCACCATTTTGTTCCTCCAAACACACCTCCCCCCAGTGTTCCTGCTCCCCAGCAGGGATTCAGCTGTGTTTTTGCAAGAATGGGGGGGGGGACTTGGAGCCAAGAAATGGCAAGCTGAGAGAGAGTTAAGTCTTTTTCCCTCTGCCAATTCTCCACTCTAAATTCCCCCATTCCAAAGGGCATCTGTTGTTGTTTTAAAAAGTATATCTTTGTGTGTTTTCTTGTAGTAAGGGCACAATCCTATGCATGTTTGGACAGAAAAAAGCCCTACAACTCCCAGGATTCCCTAGCCAGCTGGCTAGGGAATGCTGGAAGACTTTTTTTCAGTCTAAATATGCATAAGATTGTGCCCTAAATTGGAATATTTTGTCAAATATTTGGCAGTAGTCCTGCACCTCCTTTAACTTGCTCTAGGACCTAGACATCTTCAAATTTGCAGCGCGGTCAGTTCATCAGTTCCACCTCTAATGCGTGTAACTTCATTTAAGGTATTAGAGAGAGGAAAGAGCAATAAGAAACAGATTTTTAACGAGAGGAGGACCTCCTTTTCTTCAAAGCCAAATTGCTTGTGTTGTAAATTATCCTTAATATTCTTGGAGGCTTTGCTATAATCAGTATAAACAAATATTTAAGTTCATATTACTTTAGCCTTGGTAATGGGTCTTCAGGTCTGGTGAGGAATGTTGCTCAGATAGCAAGTGTTGCTAACTTCAATAGCTCTTGTGCACTGTGTAAATGAGTAATTAATGCAGGCTTCACGCTGAGGGATTAGCAAATGAACCTTTGTTCTAGTTTAGGCTGACCATATGAAGAGGAGGACAGGGCTCATGTAACTTTAACAGTTGTAGAGAAAAGGGAATTTCAGCCAGTGTCATTTGTATGCAATTAGTTCCTGGTGAAATTCCCTCTTCATCACAACAGTTAAAGTTGTAGGGGCCCTGCCTTATTTTGTATCTAGTCACTCTAGTATAGTGCCTGCAACTTTAACTGTTGTGATGAAGAGAGAATTTCACCAGGGACTAATTGCATACAAATGACCCTGGCTGAAATTCCCTTTTCTCTACAACTGTTAAAGTTACATGGCGCTGTCCTCCTTTTCATATGGTCAGCCTATATCTAGTTGCTATGAAAAATAAAGCAGGGAAGATACACTTTTCTTGATGTTAAGCTTGTGCAGTATTGTTATTTGCTGTGAAGATAGATCAAAACAGAACTGCTGGAGAGAAAGAGATTTTCAAAGTATGACAGCACTCATCTCTTGTGCATGCCCTAAAAATGTTCAGTGGTAAACTAGGGTGTATGATGAACTCAGGTGAGGAGAGGAGAACAGAATGAGCCATGGTTTATTACTCAGGTTGGTGGGGCAGGAAATTAATGTTGTGATCCCAATCCTGAGCAACTAGATCCCCAGTAAGGTTGCGTAGTATTATAGTCTTGATATGGAATGCTGTGCCAGCACAATGCCACAAGCAAGGATGTCATATACTGGTGCTGCAGGGATGTTTTCTTTAGGGATACAAACATCTGCCACTATAAACGTTCAGGATGGACAGGAAGCAGGGCCAAAGTCATGGCATGTGGGTGGCTGTGCAGCCTGGCCTTGAAAAACAAGACTGAAAAACAATCCAGGATGTTAACCAACTTCTTTCAAAACTGTCTTCTGCCATCACTTTGAGCAGCAATGAGGAGATTCGAAATAAGTTATTGATTTCCCAACAGAAGAGGTTCTCTCCTGTACTCCAGTACTTAGAAACTACTAAGGCTGCAGTCATTTAGAGTCAGGGCTTAAGTAGATCTATCTTTCTGCTGGACTGTGTCCTACAGGGTTCTCAGGGAATGCAGTGTCAACAGCTTTCAATATGGGGTGGTATCCAATTAGTTCTCCACACATACATTTACAACCCTCCTGTGTCATCAAAATCTGCCCTGGAGGGTTGAGGGACCTCTCAGAGAAGATGGGGGGTGGGGGGGGGGAAGAGAGGAGGAAAAGTCCCATTATGTGAACAGAGGTCTGCTCATGTGCCTGAACTCCTCCCTAAACCCCTTTTAACCTTCAAGCAAATATACCACCCGCACAGGTCTCCACCGTTTTTTTAGTTCTACCTTACTAGTACAATTAATACTAGACTCTAAATCACAGGCTGGTATCTAGGATGAGGTAGTTGCCTTTGCTTCTTAGTAGCTTGATTTTCCAAGGAAAGTTTCCTGAACCTGTATTTCCTGTGTTTTTCAGTGTGTTGTATAGTGGCCTCTTGTGTACTGGTGTACAGCACATTCCACATCCGCAATCTAGTTTGTTTCCTGTATCTTTCTCAAAGCTGGGGTCATTGTAGCCTTTAGGGTTGGCAGTTGAGAAAATGAGCAGGAAGCTAGGAAAGAGCTTGCTGTCAGCAGTGGGGAACATAAGAGTGTAAACAACTGGGTTAGCTCAGATGCTTTTGCTTATCGGATAGATGCCTGAAAAACAAAAGCAGAGCAAAGGTTATCTTTACCCTCATTGTAAAGACGGAGGCTTAGTGCCGAGTTTTGAGGAAAGTCGTGGTCCCCATCACTTCATGATGAAAGCTATGTTGCTTCATCACTTGTGGCGCTTCCTGTAGCCTGCCAACCTGTTTAGCAAAGGCAGTAATTTATATGTTGACCGTGCAACGCTTCCAAGATCTTGGAGTATAAACAGTGTTTTCTGTCTGGTTTCTTGTTTGTCCACCCCTGCTAACCTGTAAAAAAGGTGGCAAGCAAGCTTGCACATGCGCTTGGTGATCTCACAAGAACGGTGAGGAAAATCTTATTTTTAAAAAATATATATTCCACCCGTCGTCTTCTTAGACCTGTGTGTCTTGTATTATTCCTTAAACTTGTCATGCTATAGGTTCTGCTAAATTACATATGCCTTACGTGCTAAGCAGGAGTGCAAACACCTTCATTAAACATTCTCCCACCATTATCCCCGTTCTCATAAATATACAACATACCGTGGTTACATTTTTTGACACTCTCAGAACATGTAGAAAGCAAAAGTCTCTCAAACGTAATCACAGGGGCGGAGGACAAGGGATGTATGTGGTTGTTGTGGTTGTTTGTTTTTAAAACCACCGTGTTGCAAACATGCAGCCTTTGAAGAAGATAATGAAAATTATTTGTGCCCACACAATAAAATTTTATGGAGAAGTGTTTGCAAATAGCTTGCAAATGTATGGTATTTGAAGTATTTCCAAAGTTGCAGCAGAAATATTTACTGGTTGGTGAAGCTCGGGTTATAAAACCTGAGATGTAGCATTGCTATTTTAAGTTAAAGTTGTTAAAGCTCTATTTCCACCTGATTGCCTTAATTTTGTTATTGTGCTTAGAAAAACAATATAATTTGCAGAGGGTGGGAATAAAAAGTGATGTTAAGATTTAAGATCTTTCTTAGTTTCTTCAAGATCTGTTACTCTAATCCTATACATGTCTACCCAGAAATGTCTCAGTATCCCTGTTCAGACAACACACTAAGCTATATGGATAAGCCTTTTGAACTAAAAAGGGCTAGCAGCCTAACCATTGCTAAGCGTATTGTCTGAATAGGCCCACTGAGTCCAATGGGACTTACTCCCAGGTAAGTGGGTATAGGATTGGAACTGAAGACTATTAAAATCTCTGAGTCAGGAGTGCTTGGCGTAGGTAGAGTTATGGCTCTTCTGTTAGTGTGTGAGGGGGGGATAGGGTTGGAATGCTTTTGTTGGCTTTAGAAATGTTCCCCCACTCCTACATTTGAGGCATGAGAACAAAAGTGAATGGGTTAAGGATGCGTTTTTTCTGGTCACTTCTATATCTTTTTTGCTTCCAGTGGTTCCAGGGCTTGGTATATCCCCTCTGATTGCTTATTTCTTTCACGGGGAATTGTAACCAGTCATCTTTGATTATAGAATCATAGTTAGCCTATCTACACTACTGCTTTAAAACAGTTTATAACAATTTTAAACCGGTTAATAACGTTATTAACCGGTTTAAAACTGTTACAAACAGTTTTAAAGCAGTAGTGTAGATAGGCTCAGAGACAGAGTTGAAAGGCACCTTGGTGGTAATCTAGTTGCAGGAAATCCCACTGCCACAGCATTCCTGACAATTGGCCATTCTGCGTCAGCTTAAAAAGCGCTAACAAGGTGGGAGCGATTGTACAGTGTGCACTAGCACACTGCCACATTCCCAATAACATACTCTAGGTTGTTGTTGTGTGTGAACCAGGCCAATGTTAGTCTAATGTCTGGCCCATTAATTTCAGTGGATCTACTCTAAGTAGGACTAACATTGGATACAACCGTAATCACGATACATCATAGTAGATTTATTTATTTACTTAAAATATATCTTGGCCGCCTTTCAGGGTAGAAGCCCTCCCAAGGCAGCATACAGCAATAAAACACATAAAACTGGTAAGATATTAAGAATGATAAAAACACAATAAAAACTAGAATGTTAAAACTCTCCATGCAGTTCTCTTCGTCATAAATTTATCTAGCTACTTTTCAAAAGCTCCAAGGGTCCTGTGATTGATGCTGTTCCATTATTTTACTTATGTAGTTGTTAGGAAAGATTTTCTGATCTCATTCAAAATCACTGCTAATTTTTATGCTGTACAGCAGTAACTGGAAGAAAGAAGTGTGAATCAACGATGTCAGTCATTTAATTGCCTTGATTAGTTTGCAGTGTTTTTGCTATATTTATATTTTAAACACAAGCTTCTATAACCCTTTTTACCCAATGAGTAGATCTTGCCTACACAGAAAATCCAGTCTTGTTTAATGTGGCCTCTTCGTCTTGTTTACCCTGGACTGCAGTCTCTTCTGGGTTATTTTCTAAGCCATCTCAGAAATTACTGGGAATTGAATTTGGAACCCTTTTTGGGTTTAACCACCAAAACTTTCAAAGGAGATTATATGGGGGCCAGAAGATTGTTTAGAGCTTTGTGGCCAACAGAAACATCAGGCTAATCATAGTTTACTCTTAAAGAGATAAGATACAATTATTTTCAGGAGGAGTGTGCCTTAACCACAGCTCTCTGCCCCCCCTTTAAAAATTGGACAGTAGAAGTAGTTATATTTTCTGGAAAATGCTGGATGGGGGTCTCGGATCATGCCAAGGCACAAAGGGGAAATTTAAGTGCATTTTTTCAAAATAAAATTGTCTACCGTTTGCTGACATGCTTAAAATATTTTGGGACTGATTTGTGAGTAGGAGATGAAGAGAACTTGGAAATTGCCCAGGTTTATATTCCATTTACAATCAAGTCATGACAGGATGCAGTAAAATAACGCTTTGGGCCAATTCAGACATTAAAACAAACCTTCTATCCCCCCCCTTCCCCCCCAGCAAGAGCCTTGGATATGAGGAGAGAAGATGTAAAGCTTTCCATTCCTGGTTTTTTCTAAATGCAGTCTCCCAATTTGTCCAAACTTGTGAATTGCAAACCACAGTTGGTTAACATGCCAGGATGTCAAACCCGAATGAAAACAGGAATCTGCAGCTTAAACAAACCAGGAATGAAAGTTTTAAATCTCTTTCCCAAGGGGAATGGGAAGCGCATGAGCTTGAGCAAACCATGGTTATGGGCAGGTTACAAGCAGGTGCAAGGCTCAGGCTTAGGTACTCTCTCCTCCCTTTCCTCTTTCCCCTGTGCACAAAGAGGAGGAAATTAGAAGCTTCTACTTTTGTTTAGTGTCAAAATATGGTATGCCGTTGGATCCAGTTGCAGCAAGCTAAAGTTTGCCTGCAAACAGGCCTCTAAATCAGGGTCAAACTGGATTGGAATTATGGTTTGTGGACAAACCATATTTGCTGCCTTTTAACATAATGGCGAGCTACAGTTTGCTAGTAAGCAGGGTAGGAAGCTTCTAATCTCCTCCCCTTGCATATGGAGGAAGAGGGAAAGCTTGAACCTTGCACTTGCTTGTACTTATGGGGGCAACCGAACCATGGTTGGCTGTTGCATGTGGCAGCTAAATATGCTTCAGTATGCTCCAGATATCTCTAGCTTGAGTTGCCTTCTCCAGAGTGGGGATGGGGGAGGAATCAGTAGAAATACTACATTGTCCTACACCACATTTCTTCTCATCCTGTAATACTGAAATATGGACATACCTGCCAGATCCCACTCTTAAAAGTTTGAATGTTTTCATTCTCCTGTGGCTCATAGACTAGTTTTTTTCTGCTGGCTCTCTGAGGAAGGAAAAAACTTTGTTTTACATTTACAACGTAACTTTTCATTCTAAATTTGACATTTCCTGCATTTGACTGAAGTATTTCTTCTTCTGAAGCGCACCTGTAAAGTGATCTACCTTCCTCATACCCAGCTGGAGAAGTACGTAACTTGTGGACTCATCTGACCTTGAATTGGGCAGAAATGCCAATATTCTTCCATGGAATTGTAGTTAAAAAAACACACTGCTCTATAATTAGCTAGAGTCAAACTGTTCCTGTTAAGTGACCTGTCGAGGTGTATTAGTTAAAATAACTTTGAAGGTATTTAGCATTTTATGTTTTGTAATGGACGACGGCTGCAATCTTGTGCAGGCTTACAAAGTAGTAAATCCCATTAAACATGGAGGGACTTATTTCCAAGTAGATATGTATAGGATTGGGCTGCAAATACCTTGTTTATGTTTAGTTTTTCAGCAGTGCCGATATATGCCTTTGTTTTTAATTAAGGGGGGAAATGTTTGTCTATGCTTGGACAAGATAAACATGATTTACAATTTCATTCCTATAACTGTAGCGACACTTCAAAATTGCTAGTTGGGAAGAGTCCAGAGATATGTTTATTCAAAGCTGCAGAAGGGAAGGCTAGGGAAGTTTAAAATGAAGCCCGTGTGGAAGAAGGGAGGAGCAAGCAGGTCCTGCCGCATCGTGCCTTTAGCAAAATAGGCAAGGACTGTGGCAAACATGGACAATCCTGTTGTCTTCTGCACACACTCTAGGGGCCAGTTCAGATGTCTTATTAAGCTGAGAATAAGCATTGGATCTGGACACTCCCTATTTGCCTCTCTTCTTCCCTGCCTGTACCATCTTCAGGACTTCTATTGTGATTAGTTTAACCCACAGTTTCCTGTTACATCTGAAATGGGAAATGATGGTTTAATCTTGGCTTATTAGCTAGCAGGTGATTCCAGGAACTAATCCTGATTTCATATGCTGGATGTACAACGGGATTAAATCATCGTTTCTGTTCCAGATATAACGGGAAAGTCTGTCTTAAATTAAATTAAATTAACCATCCATGGCATTTGTGTAATTCCTGTCAGTTTACCATGCCTGGATTCTGTTGCTTCTTCAGAGGGTGTCAATAAAGTCTTCAAAGCCCTTTGAGTGAATCACTTTTATTTCATTTTATGTAAATGATTTTTGTCCTACCTTTCTAATTCGGACGACACAATAAGCAACTGGGGGGGGGGAACAATTGTCAGTTGTATTGACTATCGTGTCGTTCGAATGCTGCCATAGTCAACTCAGCGCTGATCCTAATCCACACCACAGTTGATTATTTATTACCATGTTGTGTGGGGAGTACCCCCTAGATGAAAAACTGTAAAGTTGATTATTACCCCACCATTGACTATCGTGTTGTCCGAATTCAGCCATTGTTTTGTCAGTGGGACAGTTCATTCAACCAACATGACCAAATGATAGAGCTTCTCCTGGACTGAACCACTTCAGATAGTAAATGGGGCATTGAAACTTTGAATTCTCAATGGCTGCGGTCAGACAACACAATAGTTAATGGTGGGGTAATAATCAAATCAACAGTTGCTTATCTAGGGTGTACTCCGCACACATGATAACAATCAACCGTGGTGTGGATTAGGATCAGTGTTGAGTTGACTATTAGTCCATGCTGAGTTGACTCACTCATCTCCCCCCTCTCCCCCCCAGTCCTCGCGCTAGTCCTGCCAGCTGGACTAGAGTGGCATCCACTGCTTTGACCACTCTTACCTTGAGACTTTGTGGCTGATGAAATAACCAATGATGGCTGAAGAAATAACCAACTGTGTCCTCCACACAACACGTTAACCAACGGTGGTTCAAATAGTCAACTCTGCACTGCATTGGTTATTTGCGTTGGTTATTTCAGCTAAATAACCAACCGTTGGTTAAAAAACTCCCTCCACACAACACAATAACCCATGGTAGGTTAAATAAACAACTGTTGACTATTTAAGCCATCGTTGGTTATCGTGTTGTCTGAACCCAGTAACAGATTCTCTCTCAACAACAGCGTGATGCATTGTATAACAATACAACTGCAAATAAAGTGTGGTTAATTGCTTTATATTTCTTTATTTGTACTTGCTTTCTGCTCTTATTAATGGATCGAGCTAGGTAGTGTTGATCTTTGAAATTTCAGATTTTGCAGTAAAAGCTTTGCAAAAATAAAACGACCAGGCCCCATGCTGTAGCTTTGTAGAGAGCAATCTCTTGATCTCTGTGGGGTAGTTGGCATAAGTTGCCCTTGTAACTTTAAATAGAATTAAAACAAGCAAACGTGTTCTGTTTAATGGGAAGCAGACAGTCTTTGCCTCCTGAGGATGCTTTTGACTGTGCAAGAATCCTTTTGACCACTGTATGCTGTGGTGAGCTGAGACTGTTTTGGGTTGTACTACAATCATTTTGTGAACCAAAAGATTTTGTAAGTGACTATGTTTCATTTTTAAAAACTCAAATCCCTATCTACTTTAAGACATAGAAACAGTGGCTTTGGTGGTCTCAGTCTAAACTCCTGGCTTCACATATACAGTGTATTCACTCCACTTAAAAACTTTGGGGTTGCTAAGGGCAGGCGTTCTTACCAAAGTAAGGCTGCAATCCTTAGCTAGGCATGCTGAATCCAGTGGGTCTTGCTTTGTGCTTCTAATAATGCTTTGATTACCTGGAAAATATGGTGACCATTAGCCAAAAACTGATAGTAACATTGGCTAGAACTACCACTTACTTGCTCCATTTATCATAGGCAGGACTTTGTGTGTTCTATGAATTTGCAGGATCATTATACATACAGGCATTGGATCTGCTGAGGAATGTTGACATCCTGGAAATTGGATAGCCACTCATACATCATTAAAAAACAGAAAGAAATATTTGCACCACCACCAAGAGAATGAGAGAGAGAGAGAGAGAGAGAGAGAGAGAGAGAGAGAGAGAGACTGAGAATAGAAAGTTTCATTTGCTGATTTATATGCATATATGCACATTTAGAAAGAATTAGTAGGATTTTGTGGTTTCAATTGTTGTGAACTGCCCCAAGAGCTTCGGCTATTGGGTGGTATAGAAATGTAATAAATAAATAAGTACAATTTAAATTTCTCAGAAGGCAAGCCACCCCAATTTTTTCAATTTTCATCCCACCCCAAGATCTCCCCCAAATGTTTCCCTTCAATGAATATACCTCTCCTGAGGAAAAAGGGGAAATGGGGGGCTTCATCAGTGGCCCAAGCCTCCCTTTAAACACCCAGCAAAGATTGGGGCTGGGGTGCATGTTTATTATGAGCTTCTTTAAACAAGTGATTTATAGCACGCTCATTACTGGTTATTCACGGATGTTCATGGGTCCTTTTGAGGACACCGTTGGCCTCCTGCATGTCTGCCACTCCTTTTCTCAGTTTAAGCGTCACAAAATAAACCTCAGAAAACCTGACTCTTCTGAAGCTATGCTATAAAATGCCCACTAGAGGGTGATGTCCCATTGACATTTCAGGCCATGTGGTGGCTGCTCTCTTCTCCATGTAATTGTGCTCGTTTTAAACGTGGGAGAGAACCGGGAGAAGAGCAATGATGAGGAAATGCGACCCCCCCCCCCCCAGTCTGAAAGTCCTCTTAGAGGCAATATGTTTTCTTTGTTCGTTTCTTAGTTTCAATCCAAAGGCAAGCTAGTAGCTCAGCTCCTCCTCTTTTCCCCTTTGGTCCTATTCTCCCCAATGCGCAGCTGCCATTGTTACAAGGAAAGAAGCAGCTAGCAGCAGCCTCATTGCAGCTTCAACAGCCTGTGACTGGGTGAGGCGCTGAAAACAAGATAAAACAGTGCCCAGGCATGCACTCTCCCCCCCCCCCCAAGCTATGCCCTTCCAAAAAGTCAGTTTTTAAGAGGACAAATTTTGTATCTGGAACAATAAAGGACACATGGTCCCCCTAACTGGAACTGAGATTTCTGGGTTTTAAAAAAGCAAGTCCCTACTTCTTAGTGTTGCTATGCAATTGCGCGCCTCTTATCTTTAGTGTTTTTCAGTTTGCCATTCTACAATTTGTCTATCCAATAAGCATTTGTCAGAATGTGGGTTTCTTCCTTCAGGAAAGCATCTGTTACAAATTAAGCACAAATTCTATTTTTTTTCCACATATGGAAATATACATATGTTCACTGTAGTAGAATGTGTTTCTTGCTGTACCAAAACATACTTTTTCTATAACGTTTTCAAGGCTCCAGCATTGTCAGCAGTTAATTTTGCAGCTCTGTGATTGGTTTGCTGGAATCTTCATGTGGCTAGGATGATGGATGGCGGAGGGAGGCATAAATTCTTTCCCGAAGAATTCTTCATTTGGCTTTGGGGTATTTTGTGCGTCTAAAGGAATAACTAGAGAATGACCCATATTCTGAAGACTGTACACTCCTGCTCTTTAGGTGGGTCTGGGGCCAAGATGCTTCTAATCCCATCAACCCAATTGCATGCCTTTGTTTTGCCACACTTGAGTTGATTTTTTGCATCCTTGCAATTTAGTTTGAGTCCTCCTGTGGCAGAGAGCATTGTGCAGATCTGGTCAAATTGTCTAAAATAACTTGCATCCTTCTGTTAGTTGCTGGTTCCTAGCTCTGTGTAGAGTTGTTGTCCATTTCATGTGGGGGTGGGTGGGTTAGTTCATATTTCAGCAGCTCTGTCCATAATAAATAGTAACTGTAAAATAGGTGCAGCTTATGAAGAGCGGATTGTGTGTCTAAACAAACTTCAATAAAATTATAAACTGAACGAGGAAATCTTTCCGGGCACTAATTAGCAAAAATGTAGCGATGAAGTACTATATATTAGCGATCGGCACTCGGAGGACTCAGGGCCAAATCCTGAGAACCAGACCCTCACTCCACCTCCGTCGCTAAGAAACGGGCCATAGGGGCTTGTGAGGAACTTAGTGGCAATAGAAATAGGACTTGTTGGCAGTCCATGCATTAAAAGTGGTTAGCGGTGTAGCAAACATGTGACAAAGGAAGTGGTATTGGTGGAAATGTGCTGAGGTAAGGTGGCCTTCCCTAGCGTGTTGCCCACCAGAAGTTTTGGATTACAATTCCCAGCATTCTTGACTGTTGGGCTTGCTGGCCCAGACTGATGGGAGTTGCAGTCTGAAACATCTGGAGAGGCCCAGGTTGGAGAAGGCAGGGACAGGGTTTAGAAGAGTTGAGGAAATGTGTCATACTTTATAGACTATTCCAGAAAGCAATGGGTTAACCTTCTCTTTGCACCTGAGCTGCTAATTAGGTTTATATAAGTGCCTTTCACAATATAACGATCCAGTTTTGTGATTTGAAGATATAAAGCATGAAATTTCTTAGGCTTAGAAGTCCATTTTCTCTCTTACGCTTTTCAGAACAGCTGTCTCAATATGGGCACTGAAACTTGATATATTTTTGCCCTGGTTTATTAGCGCAAATTTGTAATGGTTGTTTTGGAAAAATGTGCTGTGAATTAATCCAGAGTCCTTCACACTAGAGTGGTTAGTTCAGCATTAGAAAACCTTGGGCTTTAACTTTCATAATAACATTTGTGAGCATGTGATTTGAGGCCTTAAAGTCAGCAAAACCAAATTATACTTCAACTGCCCTTTTAACTTTGATCATTTTTCAATATTCGTGCCCCCGTCTGTTCCTATAATACAAATTACTTTGCCAGAATAATGGGGCACGAGCCCATGGTCTGTTTTTGTAATTTGGTTGCTGTGGTGATGTTTGGCCGTCCATGAAACTGGTATCTCCCGGGAAACGGAAAGTTCACAGCTGTCTTTACCTCCTTGATATCGTATGTGTCTGCAGCTCTCTTTTAAAACAAATCCTTAACTGCATAGGCATGTAAAATCCATAGGAATATTATTCACTAGGTAATACCATTTTTTCATGTCCAAGGTATATTAGCTATTATATGTGTACACTGAACTCCAACTCCTCTAATAACTAGGTCTCTGCATTTCTTATCTACTGCTATATCCATACTGGAAAAACAGGACTAATTTTCTAATGAAACTTCCATTTGCATTTTAACTGAAAGTATGAGTGTTATACTTGTATCTTTCTTTGAACTAAGGGCTGGTGCATGGATTTTAGTTATTTATTTAAAGCACATATTGAGGTTGTACAACTTCAGAATATGGATGGTGGATTGTAGGGTGAGCATATTTTGGAAACCAAAACAGGGGACAAGATGGCCGGCCCCCAAGGGGGCATGCCCACCAACATGTCTGCCCTTTGGGGGGGGTGTCCAACCCCAAGGGGGCATGTCCACTCGAACATAGCCTTGGTCACGTCTGATTTTATAGCACACAAGACAAACCTGTTCTACACAACATTTTAATGTTAAAATCACTGAAATAAAGAACAAGCGAGACATTCAATGTATCTGAAATTGTTTCAACTACTGATTTATCAATGACAAACTAAACTAAAAAATTATCATTATACCTCTGGTTCATTAGCCATGTAAACAAGACCATGGTCAATAGTGAAACAAAGAAAGGCCAGAATGGATGCCCATTATCACAATGCTAGACAAGGATCTTTCCCTCCTTTTATCCAAATTTCTCCTGAATTTACACTGCCTTAGTGTGCAGAGAACAGAAATCCCAATCAGGGATCCAAAGAAAACTGCTGAAAAAAACTTCAGAAATAAGTCTTGTTGATTTCAATAAAACTTATTCCCAGATAAATGAATATAGGATTGCAGCCTCTTCACATTTGTTCACCTTACACTAGCAAGTACAAGCACCTCCTGTCAAGAACAACTATGCACTCACCAGAACATGGCCTCGTGGATCATGCAACCAGCAGGTGCTCTCCAGAAAGATGCTTTCAGAGCCTAGGAGATCCAGACACACTCAAACAAGTCAAGCCAAGCCACGCTATGCACTCAAATATTATCTTGCTGGGACAGAACAATTCTGGGACAAGACAATACTTTGCAAATGACCAGACCTAATCATAAACAAAAAAAGAAAAACACACAATACTATATACATACTGTCTTGGAACAATCTTGGAAAATGCAGTTCATAAAATATACTGGAACAGAACAATTCATACAGAAAAGACAATACCCTGCAACTGACCAGACATAACTGTCCTTGACAAAAAAGAAAAACACACATACCTCCTCGACAGTGCAATACGGAATGACAAAAATGTTGTTGAAAAGGAAGAGGAAAAGAGAGAAAAATATACACCACTGGTCAAAGAACTATGGCAATAGGAAAAGGTCACAATTATTCTGTTAGTCACATCAGTCACCGGCACCACATCAAAACATTATATAGAAAACCTTCAGAAACTGGGCCTTTTAAAATACAGCCACACCAACGTCCAGACAGCAATCATAATTTAAAAAACTATGCTCAATTGTCGGGAAATTCCTGAATCTGTAAAAGACAACATGACTTGGCAAAGACTGTCAAGTCCGTCTAGAAAAACTGCCAAGAGCAAGAAAGAGAAATAATAATAATAATTAGAGATGTGCACTGGATCGGATCCGATCCACGATCCGAATCCGATCCAGGGGGAAATCGGATAAATTATCCGATTTCCGATCTCACCGCTGGATTGGCCGATCCAATCCGAACCGATCCGATAAGGTTCCGATCCGGTTCGGATGGATCGGGGGATTGGCGGGCGCCCGCTGGCACCCACCGCCGCTTCCATTGGCGGGCGCCAGTGGGCACCCGCCGATGGAAGTGCACAGCGGGGGGGGGGGGCTTCCCTAGCAGGGCTGTCCACGGCACGCTTACCTTCCAGGGACGTCCGCTCCCATCCGGCGCCGGCTGCTACTGCGAGCGGGCTGCATGGCCTGCTCCAGGGTGGCGCGCCGGGTGCAATGCAAGTCTATGGGGGAAAAAATGGCGGCTGATCCAAAACTTGATCCGGTCCGGGAGGCCTCCGATTTTGTCCGGTCCGATCCATGACAAAATTGGAGGTCCCGATCCGGGTCACGATCCGATCCAGGTCCGTGCACACCCCTAATAATAATAATGGCAACCCTGTTAATTTTTTTCTTCCCCAATGAGCCAAACGAAGTTATGACTACTTATTTTAGAAGATACAGAACCCCAAATCTTGACTTACAGCCCACAAAATTCCAAACATGTGCTTTTTTAATTTCTCTCTCTCTCTGCCACCCCCCCTCCCTTGCCCCAGGTCTCTTTTGTACCATTTTCCTTGCTCCTTGGATTCCCCTAAGCATAGTCAGCTAGCCCATCGGGTGTTGGCATTCCTCTTCCTCCTCCCCTCCAAGAAGCACCCACTCACGCACCCCTTGCCCTTACAACTAGGTAGAGGGGTGAGCATGTGTGCAAGCACGAGCAGTGGCAGCCCTGTTTTCCCAGGCCTATGAAGTTATGTCGCCTCTATTTTTCCTATATCTATGGTTGCAATCTATGGCAGCCATAAAGGGCCATTCCTCTTTATGGCCACTATAGTTTGCAGGCATGGAAATCGGAAAATTTAGAGTTACCCTCTAGGTGGGGAAGATGGAAAAAAATCTGGATTTTTCTTCAAATTTCACCCCCCCCCCCCCCCCCCGGTCCCAGATTTGTTATAAAAAATCCTGGCAAATCCTCCTTTTTCCTGTCATTTGGTCACTCTAGATTGTATGATTTGATGCTACTTTAACAAATATTTAAAGGTCTGAAAAATATCCGTCAAGATAAACAGAGCTCTATGATGCAACTTTACGCTACGTCTAGACAGTAGATCGTGCAGCAAGTTAAAAGCCCTAAGAGAATAAAATGTTCTTTGTCTGATGCCAGAAAAATCCATAAAGTAGGTGCTGTGCAGACTTCTCTGTAGAAGCATTCACCAATTGTGGGGATACCACTGAAAAGGTCTGCACATGAGTAGCCACTCACTAAAAGTGAATACGGGGGGAACTTGAACCAGGTAGGGATGTATGAGAAGATGTTGGCCTTCAGATTGTGTGGTCCTAAGCCATGAAGGGTTTTATAGGTCAAAAACAGGGTCTTGAATTGAGCCTGGAAACGAACCAGGAGCAAGTTAAGATGGTACAACACTAGGCTAATATGCTTGTAATGCCTGATTCCAGTCAGTACTCTTTCTGCCATATTTTCTACTAACTGAAGTTTCTGGACTGTTTTCACATGTTTCTTCTGGATGTGCAGAAGGGCTTTAATTATCTCTCCTTTATTAGCACCACTCTGTCCCATTATACCACGCTCAGTGGACTAAATCCCAGGCACTTCCTGCATCCTCAGATTGCTCAATTTGTTTGTCCTGCCCCAGTGTCACCTGGTATGTATTTAATTCGAAGAGAAGTGAGAGGGAAGTTAAATTTTGTAAAAAACAACCATCTTGTTTACACAGGCCCTTGAAAGAAATATGTTAGTATGTAGGGAGCGGAGAATTTTGAAAACTATGCCCAGTATTCCAAACATGATAAGTGCAGGCCACTGTCTCCCCCCCTCCCCCCTCACACACAATTGATCATTTTACGACCAGGAAAGGGGTTTGGGGATAATGGTTCGGACTAGGCGATTCTCTGCCATTGAGCAGATCTTTTGCAGTTTGCCCACGCACTATCACGAGATCCAAAATATCTCATCTCTTTCCTGGAATTGCATTTATTAGTAAACCTCATCCCGAGCTTTCTAGTCTTCTCCTAGACATCCTCCCTGAAGACGGTTCAGCCCACACATCCTAGACTCTGCAGCAGAGAATGGCTTCTTTCATGCTCCTTCCCGCAAATAGGTTCATGCAGCTTGTGTCTCTATAGATTGCACAGGACCCATACAGCTGTAATATCAAAACCTGCTAAGAGAAGCTTGTTAGCAACATATTCAGAAACTGCACGCATGCGATCCAGGCTCCATAAAGCCAGGCATACTTTTAAGGTGCTGGGGTGGCTGTTCACCTCCTCTCCTTCTAGTGTTACACAATGGGATGTTAGTGCAGAGCAGCAGATCATGATGCTGTGATTCCACTTAAATGCTAATTTGCCGGGCAGAGGATCATCTATGGCTTTGCAATTGCCGCTCAACGTAATTGGCAGACTGGATTAATTGAAATAAAAATTGACACTGTGCTAGCTTCTGGGACACCCCAGTCAGAAATAGACGTTTGCTACCTTCTCTGCTGTTTGATGAGAACAAGAGGTGTTTCCTAGTGAAGGGCTCCTAGGGCTATCAATCAAAAGACATGTTTTCCACCTTACTGGATTTTCTTTGGTAAGGAAAAAATGCCAGCATTCCCCAATCTAGTACCCTCTAGATGTGCTGGGCTACAACCTCCATCAGCCCCAGGCAGCATGGGGGAAAGGGCAGGGACGATGGGACTTGTAGTCCAAACATTTGGCAGGCATCCAGTTGGGGAAAGCTGAAAAAGGTGCAGCTTATAGTGGGAAAGCATGGGAGGATTACAAATGGGAGATGATGACATCTGCCCCCTACCCCCTGGTATAATTCCTTGAATTGGGCAGGGCAACCACACAATAAAATCTTCATCTGGAAGCCCTGCTAAGCCCCAGGAGTGCAAACTGTGAGCTAGGATACGCTAGGTTCACATTTCACCTAGCTCATGATCTCAATAGGTGGCCTTAACCATGCCCTCACCCCACCCTCACCCATCCTTCTTCATGACACTGTTGGCTTCAGGCTTTGCGGAGACTGTGGGCAAGATGCCCTCTGGGTCCCCTCTCTCTGAGAAGCTCCTCTGCTTCCTCATTGCTTGCTCCTTCTGATTTGCTTGCCTGCCTTGTGCCTCTGGCCAAATCTGCGACACCACCCAGAAGGAAAGGGCAAGGGAAGTGCAGGGGACTCCTCCTCCTCCTTGCTCCTCCTCTCCCTGCTCACTTGCCTGGAAAAGGCATCTGAACAGGCAGCAAGCAGGAAGAGGAGGATGAACAGCAGGGTCAGGGTGCTCTGGGAGTCGACAGTGAGCTCCCTGCTCAGCATATTCCTATGTGCTGCCAATTCAGCCATGAATTCACTTGGGTGGTCTAAAGCAGGGGTGGGCAACATGGTTCTCATGGGAACATTGCACCCCTGTATACCTTTCTTGACACCCACCAAGGTGTTTTTTAACACATTTTCTTCCCAACCGCTGAGATTGCTGTGAAATAGGTTTCTGTTGGTGCTGAAAACTGGGTTCAGAGGGGTTGTTTAGTGTATTGGGGCTCACCCCCCACCTGTTGTTCTCAGCCCTTGGGCAGATTACTAGTCCTTTGTTATGCTTCCTGTGGCAGCTATATTGTGGTGGTGCCCATGACAGTTTCTCAAATGGCCAAATGTGCCTGTGACTCCAAAAGGTTGCCAACCCTTGGTCAGCCTCAACCCCATCCCAACTTTAACATAAAAAATAAGAATATAAACTTATCAACAGGACTACGTAAAAGGATTATCAAAATAATGTATGTGAAGGACTCTGAGCACTCAAAAAGACAAATCAAGGAATGGTCATGCTTTAACTGATGGGTGTTGTTTGTTTTTGTTTTTACAGGTTGCTTTACATTTGAGTCCAATTTCTTCCGTTCATATCCACCAGAAGCCATTGGTGTTCTTAATGAACTCTCCTGTGCCCATGGGGTGGAAGGTGAAAACGGAACGGCTTGCACCAGGGATCCCAAGACTTTTCATTGTAAGTACTCAGAGTTTCCTGATGGCCCTATAGCCACTTCATTATGGCACCATCTGCAATTGACTGATGAGGCTAGACTAGAGAAATGTTGATTAGCTATCAGGTTTCAGGGCAAAGGATCCTGGCAGCAATTTTGTGGCTTAGGAAAGCAATTTGAGATTGCTCCGTTCGTTATTTGAACTTTTGTTGAAAATGGGGTGTATTTTTTTTTTTAATGGAACTGTCCTTATTGTGTGATTGTTGACCATAGTGGGCTTCCTACTTTGAGCCGCTGTGTGGCCTATGACAGATCATTAGCCCTTGGAGTTGCAATAGCAGCAATGCCAAAGGCCAGGAGCACAATAGGAAATGTTACTAGCAAACATATTTCTTGCTGTGTGGTCTGCAACCTGAATCAGTTTGTGCTGAGCCTCTGGTGCACAGTAGAAACACTATTTTTAAAAAATATTTTTTTTTAGTTTGAGGTTTTGTTAAAGGCACAAAACTAGGTCCAGAATGAAGTCATGTATGCTTCTCAAATACTGGAAAGCCGCTTCTGCAGAAAGATCCAGCTATATTACCTACTGTTTTGTAAATCAGATCTCTGTAGTTTGCCAGGATGTTCAAATTTGTTAGTTGTAAAGCTAAGCAGACGGGTTGTTTGGACTGCATTTTTAGGCTATGATAGCACGTCTCTGGATGAATCCTTAAAGATTCATTATTTAACATCCTAATTTCAGAAACAAACATTACTGTTGCTGGTTGCAGAAGAGTCACACAGGGCCCAGTTCTGCTTAGTAAGGCAGAGCTCACGGCATTAAATAGGGGGAAATGAAGTTCATCTTGGCTTCAAATGAGAGGGGAGAATTTCTACATGTGCATCTGGAATCAATGATTTATTAATAGGAAGTAGTATTGCTGCTATTAGCAGTTCCAGGGGCCAATAGCAGCGTGGGATGGAGTTTTCAGTACAAATTGGACCAGGTCCCTGCAACTACTGTTAGGTAGAATCCCTGTCCAAGGATTCAAAGATGTGCTTGGCATCATGTATGGTTTGACCCCGAAGTGGGCATTTGATCCCAGATGATTCTATGATGGTTCATGTTTGGCTTCTGAACTTTATTTATTTATTTATTGGCTTATTATTAATCCCCTTTCTATTGAAATGTTAAAGATGACTTGCAACACATGATTTACTTTGATCCTAGAATTGAGGCACATTGCTGATGCCATATGTGAACATTCTGCTGCTGCCACACTATACAGAATTTGCTTTTTAAAATATTTAATACGTATGTGACCACTCCTGTCACAATATTATTTTGGGGACTGGAAGTTTGGATTTCAAGGCTCTGAAGAAAAATACCTTTTTATGGAGTTGTGAATGATATGTGTGCCCAGTTTTGAAACACATCAAAAAATTATCTTATATCCAGAACATTCAGAAAAGTCTCTTAAATTGGATTGTGTTACTATCAATGTGCAGGATACAGAACATTTTACTTTAGCCAATGATGGGAATGATAGGAGTTGTAGTCCAACATATCTGGAGGGCACCAGGTTAGGGAAAGCTGCTTTAGCCCTTTATACTGAATATTTTTGGCTTGAGCATCCCATGCTGAATCCATTTTAGCAAATGCAGGTGGTTTTTTTTTAAAAAAATTAATCCTTAGCACATTTTCCTAGCAAGTTCCCAATTTAAAGAATTTGTTCTAATTATTACAAGCATCAATGTCTAGAATGGGAAATATGTGTGTCCCACATATTCCCAGTGTGTCCCACACTGTACTTATGTCAGAATTATTGCGTCTGTCTCTATGGAAGCATTTAGTTAGATGATTCATAGACTTCTGGCATCTCTTCGTAAATGTGAAAGGACATTGCTTTATTAACAGGTTGTAATTTTCCATCAGTAACTCCAGTCTTCTGGGGTAGATCTTCTGCTAACAAAAAGATGAAGAAATAAGAGCATCTATACTATCAAGGTTGAAAGAAAAGCACCCTGGAATAAGTGGCAATGGGATTAAATGCCTTCAGTTAAGTTGCTACAGAACAGCATAAGAACTGACTTGGTGGCTCAGGTCCAGGCTAGTGTCAGTGGCCATCCGGGTGCCTGTAGGAACCTCTCGAGCAGGGCAAAACCATGGTAGCTTCCCCCGATATATGTCCGTAGCATCTAACCATCAAGCTATGCCACCTCTGAACATGGAGTTTCCATTGTCAGCTGTTATGACTAATAGCCAAAGATCATGATGCATTCAAAGCACTTTACATACACATTTTCAGGAATCCTTACAATAGCCTTGTAAGATGGGCAAGTTTTATTATCCTCATATCATAGATGGTGGTCTGAGACTGAAAAATAGTGGTTTGCCTAAGGCCACGAGTGAGTTTGTGGCTAAGGGAAGCTCGAACCAGCCTTCTCCAGTATGGTGCTCTCTAGAGGTTTTGGACTTCAACTCCTATCAGTCCCAGCCAGCATCACCAATGGTCAGGAATGCTGGGAGTTGTAGTCCAAAATATCTGGAGGGCATCAGGTTGTGGAAGGTTGTTTTAAATCATAGCTTATTTTCTTAGCTATGATGCCATGGCAATGTAATATTTCCTGTGCTCCTCAGCAATGTTGGCTAGCACACCCCATAATTTCGTTTTTGCTTATTTGGGTGTTTATTTATTTGGGTGTTGCATTTTACATAGGGTAAACAACAAGATGCTAATTAAATCTCTCCAACTCATACAGAGCCTCAACTATGAAGAATTATCTCATGCAATGTGTCTTCATTGCAGGTTCAAACTTGGCGTTGTATCTAATATTAGCCATACTTAGAGAAGAACCATTGAAACGAATAGGGGTTAAGTTAGAGTAACATTGGATACAACTCTTGGAATCTGGCCTATGGGAATGAAGTTTCATCAACGTGGAGCAGAATCAGAGGATTTTTTCCCCTAGGTCCCCATTGGTGTTTGAAATTGGGGTAGGGGTGGCATTAATAGCAGGACTCTCTTTCTCGATCCTAGAGATTGCAGCAGGACATAAGGAACAAAACTATGGGCAAGACATGTAGGGTCCAAGGCATTTTAGTCACCATGGTAGTCTGTGAGAGAACACAGCAGAGAAAGCAAAACTGTCCCTGTGGAATGTCTCCCTTGCACTCCACTGTTAGAGGAACAAGCTGGACAAATTGTAGTAAGGGCTAAATATTCAAAAGCCTGCCAAAACAGGGGGGAAATATTATTTGTGATGCCATGTAGCATTGCCTTTATAAACAAATGCATTAAATCTGTTTAGATAAACTAACTTCTATCCACACATGGGCCAGTGGAAATGTACAAGGAACGTCTTTTTAAGAGCTTCATACTTGCAGACATTAACTACTTACAAATACAAGAAACTGTTTACGCTTGCTTGTTTTAACATCTTGCCATCTGCTCTCCTAACTGCCTGATTTCATAAGATTCTGCTCCGGGGATGACTTTGTCCTTGTGGAACCAAGGAGACACAATAGTCTATTGGTCACGTCCTTTTTACATTGCAGTTTGCGTAGGGACGTTAGGGAGAGGCTGATTCTTCTTTGATTAATAACGCTACCTAGAAGATCCACTGAAACTCTAATATCTTTCTTATCTAATTGATGACTCTTATTTATTTCCCTGATAAGGTAGCTAAATTACTTCCATTTTCAATGCAAATCAGGAAGCAGATGGTAAAGCAGGAGCAGGGAACCTTTTTCAGTCCGAGTTAAATTTCAGAGAAGCTCTTGGGGCCCGCATTCCTGTGGTGGGTGTGGCCAAAAGCAAAAGGGGGGGGGGAAGTAGAGCTGCCCTTTGGGTGGGGGAAGGATGGGGAAAATCCAGATTTTTTTTTCAAATTTCATAATTCCCCCCCTCCCGAATTTGGTAACAAATCCGGGAAGGGGGGGGAATTATGAAATTCGAAGACAAATCTGGATTTTTCCCATCCTCCCCGCACCCAAAGGGCAGCTCTATTTTATAGTCAATGGGAATTAACAAAAATGCTTACAGCTCCATAATTTTTAAAGATAGAGAGATGAACTTGGCATCATGATAGCCCTTAGGTAGGGCTTTAGCCATGCAAAGTTTCAAGCAGATCCGTTTATCCGTTGAATTTTGGGATTTTTATTTTTTAAAAATGAGGTTTTAAAATTAATTTTGTAAAAAAATGTGATTTTCAAAGATAAGGCGATGAAACATGGCAGCATGATATCTCATAAGTAGGGCTTTAGCCATGCCAAGTTTGAAGCAGATCTGTTCATCTGTTGATTTTTAGCAGTTTTTTAAAGTTTGAGGTCTTAAAATTATTTTTTTTAAAAAAATACTGGAGCCATACCCTTCAAACTCAGGTTGTCAAACCTCCTTTTTGGGGTCTTGCACCTTGAGCAGTTTCAGCCCTTGGCATCAAGGGGATCTCAAGTTTTTAACTAAGAAGTGCTGGGCAAGCAATGCACCTTTCCTGTTGCAGGTTTGGTGGGCAGTCAGGATATTACCAAATGCCTGAGAGAAGAGGAAAGTCTTGACCTGGCGCCGAAAAGATAACAATGTTGGCGTCAGGCGGGCCTCATGAGGGAGATCGTTCCACAATTAGTGTGGTGTCTCCCCTCTGCATACCTTAACGTCTTGTTAGGAAGTGAATAATGTCCTTCTGTACCAAGGGATTGATTTAAGAGCAGGAGTAAACCATTGTGAAGGGTAGATTGTTTGAGTTCTTTAGTAACTAGTTAATTCAAGTAAAGCTGAAAATCAAATACACGCACGCACACCCACCCAAAGGAGAATGAATTAGCTGCAATCCTATCCATATTTACCTTAGAATAAGTTTCATTATTGTAGGAATAAGTTTCACAATGGGACTTACTTCTAAGTAGAACTGCATAGGATTGCATTGTAAATTAGTCCGTATGATACAATAGTGTAGTCCATAATTCGCACCACCTCATCTCCCCACCTGCCTGTAGAATTCTTCAGCTGAGCTAGGAAAGATGATATTTGTTTGCGCGTGGAATCTCAATTCTGCTTGAAAACAGGAATTAGATCACAGAGTTAGGAGAGTTTTGCGGCCTTTGTGTAGCCCCTAACTGCTGTGATCCTTTGCTAGCACAGAATCTATTTTGGAACTAACTAGAACTCTTTAGCTGGGGCGTAGATGCCGCTGCTCTTTCCCACCAAGCAGATGGGTGGAGGTGCACATCTTCCTGGTCTGTTCTTGTTTGCCCACTGCTCAAGTCACATTAATCAGGGTGGCCAGATGCAAAAGAGGACATGGCCCTGCACTCCAGTAGTCCTGTGGAAGAGGGTATTGTAGCAGGTGCAGCTTGCATGAGAAGCTGCGATACCTTCTGAAACTCCTTTTTCTGCACAACTAATAAAGGTGCCAGAGACATCTGGCTACCCTACACATCATTGAGAACTTTCACCCGTAAGTTCTATGCTTTCTCACTAAGCAATTTTGCTAGTTTCTGCCTTTTATTTCTTCCTTGGATTTCCTTTGTTTGTTCTGAGCAGAGGTGTGGGTGTGCGTGTGGGTGTAGGTTGTAATGTGAACTGGCTCATTGTAAAATACACTAGGAGCGCATGGGCAAACTTATATTTGGATTTAAATCCACTTTAGCCCCACATCCTGAAGATAACCTGCCAGACTAGAATATTAAGGGTCCTGCATGAACATACCCATAGAAGGACAGTGTTCTGGCTTCCCATATTTGGCCAGTCCAGTGTCCTTTGCTGTTTAGAATTTCAGCCAAAAGGAAATTCATACGAAGGGGTAAACAATGAAATCTGTATCTTCAGAGTGGCTTGGAATATCTGGTTTGTTATGCAAAGCAGTTTTATTAGAAGTTTTATTAGAAGAGCCCCTAAAGACTGGAGATACACAAAACCTATAAGGGTGTATGTGTGTGCGTTTTCCTACAGGTTTTAAATATCCTCATGCTGTAGCATAGTCTTAGAAGGCAAGGGAAATCCCAGCCACAAAGTTGTTAATTCCTCCTTCACCACCACTTTTATTTTATATTTATTTTTTTGCTTGAAGCAAGTTTCCACACGAAGCTATTGGCAGGAAGCCATGGTTTTTATGTTTTATTCTTGTGTCAAAGAGGTGGCCTTTGCAGGTGTTACTCAGCTGGTGGAAACTTTTGCTTCAAGCGGTAGCCCTTTGACTTTCATGGCTCAAGGTTTTTTCCTGCTGGAACAAGGCTGCTTGTTATGGAAACTGCAATGAAACTTCCCTAGATGCTTTATTCTGTGGCCAGAGAACAGCATTACGTTTGAATATGCAGTAAAGCTCACGTGCAATAGGTTACTCCTGTTTTCTCCAGTGATTGTTATAAGCATGACAGCTCTCTTGTGAGTTTCCATTATGGTGGCAGTGTGTTCTGCTTTACAGAGGGCAGTCCTCTGTTTGAAGGTGTCTTCTGTTTGAAGGACTATCCAGTCCAAGTCCAGAATAAAGATAAATAACCATAATTAGAATGGAGAGCCTGCAGGGGCCTTGAAGATGCCCATCACCAATTAATTCCTGGACAGCAGAATGAACAGGCACAAAGGTTACTTGGTCACAGTCATCCCTACTGCGGAGAGATGTATTTCTATTATTCATATAAATTAGCACATGTAATTTTTATGCAAATATGTGCCCCCTTTTGTCCCCTTTTGGTGATGCATTTCCTCTTTTTTGATGATCCATAAGTAGCCACCCTAGTTCCTAATTCGAAATCCTCTTGCCTAGGCAGAGCTCTAGAAATCCATGAGGCACGTGCCTGAGTTTCCTGTGACTGGTTTCCAACAGTACACAGAATTCTGAATGAGGGAATTTGTCTGCACACCTGTAACTTCTTAACCCCTTGTTTGCATCTATTGATTTTAGTAGGGTGGTACAAGATTCGGCCTCACCAATGCCACAAGAAGCAGAGAGAAGCTGGCAGCTCTCAGGGGATACAGGTAGCTGTGGGGCTGGGTGGGCGATCCACTGGGATCAGCAGTGGTGAGACCATGCGCGCCCATTGCTCCCCGACCCCAGTAGGTCTGTCCCTTCCTGCCAAGTTGTAGGCTTTTCTTCCCTGGATGCAAGGGCTGTGCAGGACATGGCGGCTACTCTGTGAAATGGCTGCCGAAGCCTCAGACTAGGGCCGAATCTTGCACTGTCCTAGATTTTAACAACATTGTGTTGCATCTGGGAGTTTCCAGGTTAGGGTCCCTGAGGATGAAGTGATAGACTGAGAGGTGCACTACCTGCTCATGTTAAGATCTGTACATAGGTAAGTAACCCCACTGGCTTTGAAGGAGTTGCTTATAGGTTAGAACAGTAGTTATCAAATGGTCCAGGCCTGAGACCCATCTCAGACTCCCAACCTGCCACCTGGGACCCACTTTCACAATTTTTTCCATGTCAAATGTGGCGGCGACAGCTTTGCCGCCACCCATCTGGACTGATGTCGCAACCCTCTGGTTGGAAAACACTGGGCTAGAACGCTTACAACACATTCACATACACTGTGGCCAAAAAAAGTGCTTGCTCTATTTAAGGCTGGTAACTGAAGTGTCCTGTATGACTTTTTACAAAGATAAAGCTGTGTCATTATTTCTGGTGAAGCCTGGTTTGCTCCCTTCCCCCCAGAATACGTTTCAAAAATGTTGGGCCTCTGCCATCAAACCACAGGCAGCTCTTTGGTTTGCACTGAATTTTGGACGGCTGTCAAAACTCCCTGAAAAACAAGTGCTATTTCTTTTCCTGTGCCTAGTATTTAACGGGAAATCGGGAGGCTTCATTTCCAATCACTTGTTAAATCAACCCAGATGTGAGCTGAGCACCAGGCTAAGAGGAGAGGAGGGTAGAGTTGGAAATGTATAACTAGTTATAAAATGTGAATAAATAGTGACCTTATATGATTCCAGCTCAAAGAAGAGAGAGAAAGGGGCAACTTTGCTAAATGTAATTTAAACATATATGTGTAATTTTATGGGATTTTTTAAAGGTTCGTTTTTTTTAAAATCGAAAACCATAAAACAATTAACCATTTTTCCAAGTTGTGCTTAAGTAATTTGGCAGCTACTTATCCTCCTCCTCCTCCTCCTCCTTCCCCTGTGCTCTTTAAGTATATTTAAAATTCACATTTGAAGTAAAATAAAAATAAAAAATCACTTTCTCATGTCGCTAAATATATTTTGAAAATTTGCCAGGAATCTAAATACAGAATGCAAAGTGATCTTTTTTTATATATCTAAGCTCTTCCACTGCAACTTTATTGCGCACTTGGATTTATTCATCCTACATAGAATAATGGGGCATAACATTTTTACATGTATAAATACAGGCCATTCTATTGCACCCTTTATCACACAGCTGCATATATTTCAAATTGTCCTTACACTCAGCAGAACAATACAGACAATCTCCTTACTAAAGTGTCACCCGTATATTGTATTATGTTACCACTCAATAAATAGTCATTTATGACTATCCGAAGTCACATCAGTGCCATATGGGAGATGATCTACGCTTTCCCATCAGTGCTGCCGGTTACTCCAGTTCTTTCAGACACTAACTCAGTGCAACTGCCTATAGGATTGGGTCATATGACACACAAGAATACCCATATAGGACTTATCAGTTCAGTAATTTAGACAAAAAATCAACTGATTAGCTGCGATTCTGTCTACTCAAATAATTGCTCCTCTGTGGTGATCTTTTTTCTTTTCCTTTTTTAACTTGCAGTTGGCACCAAATCATTTTCTTAGTTTAATTCGATGTTGTAAGAAAGGAGAGATAAAAGAATGACTGGAGGTAAAATAAAATAAATGGGTTAGGGATGGATGACAGAAAGGATAATTTGGGAGCTTGTAACTCAGCCTTCTGCAATCTGATGCCTACAGGTGTTTTGGACTTCAGTTCCAATCATCCCTAGCCATGGGCCATGCTGGCTAGGAATGATGGGAGTTGTAGTCCAATGCATCAGCAGGACCCCAGGTTCAGGAAGCCTTTTGTAACTATTGCCCTCCATCAATCCACTGCTCAGGCTATGGTTTACTCAGGTGTCCAAGTTGTCCCCAATATGAGGATCTGTACCTTTCTCAGCTGATCTGGTTCATCAGATAATTCAAGCTGAAAATGCCCTTAGCAGTGTTCAAAGTGCATTTTTTCTTAATATGGTTTTTGGCAACAAACATAAACAATCATAGTATCAAAGCTATAGATTCTCCTGTCTATCATAATTAAAGAAATGTCATTAAGGATCTCCACTCCCGTCTGGTGTGAATTTCCCATACCTAACTGCTGGAGAAGAAATGTGCATTATTTCAAAAGAAACTTTGATTCCATACACTTGTATTTTATTTTATTTTTATATTAAAATATATCTTCAGTGAATTTTTGTTTATCAGAAGGAGAAACTGGTATATCATTAAATCAATTTGAATTCCTAAAAGCCATTTTAATACTGTTCCCTTTATTTATGTAGCATTTTTTTTCAACACACAACAACACTATGATCAACATCTGCCTTTCATGTGTACCTAGTGAAATTCCTTTCCATGTTTGAGAGATTTCTTTTATTTCACTGTTACAGTGAAAACCCAGATGTTTGTCACTCATACACCTGCCACAAAATGACTTTTTGAACACTCATAAGTGAAACTAGACATGATCTGTTTTCATGTTGGAGTTTCACTCTGAGTAGCATCCCTTTCTTTATACCCCAGGTTAGCTACTTAGGTGATCAGGTCTTTATATACCATTCTTATGTAATTCAGGTGGCATTCCAGTCTACTGCATCTAGTTCCAAATTATGTGTATGTGGAAAGAGCTTTGAACAACCTCTGGGCCAAAGAAATTACTAAACAAAAATTAGATTAAGGAAAACAAAATAATTCAGGCATGTCAAAAAGGCGCATAAAATACCATCAAACTAATACTTTGGGATGGTTCACACACACAGTTGGCTCATGCTGGATATGTCAAGATTCCTGCATTGAGCAGGGGGTTGGACTCGATGGCCTTATAGGCCCCTTCCAATTCTACTATTCTATGATTCTATGTGCAGCTGACATTTTGAATGTGTAGCCTCCAATTGGGGATTGAGCCGTATCATACAAAATCAGCCATTGTGAATTATTCAGGGGTTGAATAACTCTCATATAACCCTACTACTAATTCTGGGTTATTTGAGGGTTGTTTAACCCTCGAATAATTCAGAGTGGGTTCCACCCCGATCCAACCCCTAATCAGTCCAATTAGGGGCTGCATATTCAAAACGGCAGCTGCACACTCCTGGAATATGCCATGGCTCATTGTGGGTTATTTAACCCACGATAATCCACCATATTGTGCAAACCAAGCCTCTGCCCCTTTCCACACCAGGTGAAAAGCCTGGGATGGCCTCTGGCTGCTGCCTGTGAGTCCAAATGATGCACAGGGAGTCCCGGGGGGGGGGGGGCACGGGATTTTTTGGGGAAAACTCAAACCAGAAAAATCCCTATTTTTCCGCAGTCCCTGGAAGTTCCCAGGACTGCAGAAGAATGTGCCCGCCCATCCTGGGCGCAGCCGTGCTTATTCACGAGTAAGCGCAGCTGCAAATTGGACAAGAGGTGGCACCAGTTTCTACACCCCTGAAAGGGCAAGGAGCGGGTGGGGACCCACGCGTGTGCGCGCAATTTTTTTTTAAAAAAAGACTCACCTTTTCGCTGGAATGCTTGTGCGCTCTTCTCTGGAGTGGAAAAACAAAAAAACAAAAAGGCGGATGCAATGTGCGATGACCCGGGAGGAGCCTAGGTCATCGCACATGTGATGAGGATTGGGTGCGCCGATCCTGGAAGTAGCTACTTCCGGGATCCCCTGCCCTGAGCCCTCTACACTCCTCTGGTGTAGAAAGGGCCTCTTTCTTGGATACATTAGTGATTGTATCTAATGTTAGTCCTACCTAGAGTAGACCCAGTGAAACGAATGGAACTTAAGTTAGTCATGAGAGTATTACGTGAGTAAAAATAAAATCTAGTTTACTAGCTTGTTCAAAAAGAACGAAGTTCAGTTTGTGCGTTCCAATAAACAGAAGCTGTTGGCAGATACTGGCCAGTCTAGGTAGATGGTGTCACAATCCCACATGGAAAAGAACTATCAATAGCACCCTTTGCCAACCAGGTCCCATCCAGATGCTTTGGACCATGACTCCCAGCATTCCTGACCATTGGCCTTCCTGGCTCAGGCTGATGGCATTTGAAGTCCAAAACATCTGGAGGGCACATGATTGGGGAAGGCTAATTCAGATAATATTCTGAAGTTTAAAAATTACTGTAATTAGCCTGTGCCATCATTGAGATGGGCACAAAAGCTCAGACAATTTCAGAGGGATGGGAAGGAAAATATAAGAATAATGTTGGTATATGTTCAGAGGGAAAGTATAACTTAAGGTTGTATCCAACTCTGATTGCCTGGCAGCAGAAAAGGAACCCCTGATAGAATGGTTTCCTCTACCCGATGCATCCCCCCCTATATGCTCTGGAGAGCTGGGGACCTTCCAGAGCACATCTGGAAGGTTTACTGGAGGTTGCAGGGAGGAAGAAAGCAGTGGAGTTTGGTGGCGCCGATGTCAGTGGGGGCAGTGAATCCACTCTGGGTTTCAGTCAGAACCAGTCAGAATTCTGAAGTTTTCCATAGATTGCTGACTGAAGCCCAGAGTGGATTCACTGCCCCACTGACATCGGAGCCACCAGCCTCCACTGGAAGAAAGCAAGACAAAGTCCTGTCATGTGAGCAGAAGTCCACTTGCACAATGTTTAAGTTTGGAAGACACAACCTTTCCCACCATGCAAGGTGTTCTTTTTAGTCCTTCCCTCTGCTGTATCACCAATGGAACTGAAGCTCCGTGCTGCAACAGGTGGGGGCAGGGAAAGGTTTGTCAAATCCTAGCAGCACCAAAGGAAGAGGGAACATGAGCTCTCCAGTCAACAGAGGTGTTAAGCGTAGCAGCTGAATTGTGAGAGACATCTGGCAATAGAAGGAACAACGATGTACATATTTTCCCCAAATTGATGCATATGAAAAATTGATGCATATGAAATCTATCGATGTTGGTGGGATGGTAGACTCTAAATTGTTCTAGTCATTTATATGCCTCTTCCATTTTTGTAACCACTTACAAAACTTGTGTTGTTGCATCGTGTTTTTGGGGATCAGCTTCCTTCAGGTATTTGATACATGTTAACAAAATGAATCTAGTGTCCAGCCATATTCACAATCTCAGAGGTAGCATGAGATGAAAAAACAGTGGATGTGGTGGCCAGACCTGATCTGAACCACTTGACCAGCTTTCAATGAGGGACACTTTTGCTGCAGCGATTTCTCCTCCTTTATCTCTTCCATTACCTCAACGCATGGACTCTTGCTGCACACTAAAAATGGGGGCAATGTGCATTGGGGCTGCTTCAGCACACAGCAAAGTGAGTTCTTCATCTGGCATCCAAGTTGAAATCAAACCCAAGATGGATGGCCTGCCACAAATCTGTTGGGTTAGCATTATGCGCATACAACTTGGTTTTGTTTGCAGGTTGGTTATGGGGTGAAACAACTGCCGTGTATTGGATTCAAGCCACATCCACTGATTCTGCACATTCACTGCCACTTTGGGGACTGTTGGCCTTAAGCCTTAGGCTGGCAACTGTAGACTGTAGATCGGCCTTCTCCAACCTGGACTACAATTCCCAGAATACCCTAGCCAGCATTGTAGTCCAGCACATCTGGAGGGTACCAGGTTGGGGAAAGCTGCTGTAAATGCTCTAGCATCAGAGCCCTCTTAAGGCACAGGAGAGAACAGGCTGTGTATAACATCAGCCACTATGATTAGCAAGCAGTAGGAAACTTCAAGTAGATACCAAGAGGCTGGCACTAGGTCAACAGAGCAGTGCTTTTAGTATCTTCACTAGGTCAGCAGAGCAGTGCTTTCAGTATTTCAAGCTCCAGCTTCCAGCTCAGACCACTGACTCTGGAGACTACCCCTTCCAGTATGGACCTGGGTATGGCAACCATGGAGCAAAGCAAAAGAGAAGAGCAGTGAATTTGGGGTGGAAGGTGAAGGCAGTATTATGATGTGTCACTTCTTTTAGAATTAGTCTTCTTCATGGGATTCCATTGTTTCCCAGTGGATGAATAGTTTTAAAGACCAGCCAGAATTCTTGGATTTAAAGAATTTCTCATCAGCAAAGGGCCATCATCAGATGCCTTATTTGGGAAGCAAAGCATGGTGGGCCAAAACATTGTTCTGAGAACAGCAAAAGAGGTCATAGCAGAAGTTTGGAGAATGGGGAGGAAAAGGCCCTTTTATGGTGCTGCCTGTCTATGAAGGCTAGCTTGTCTGCAGCTCATTGTGATGGCTTGTGAATAATTTCATTTGTAAGGTGCCTCACGTGCTCATTTACAAAAGTGAAGTGTAAGTGATGGCAGATGGTGTCTCTGCAGAGCCTGTCAGAGTGATTAGCAAATACATTTTTATAACCACAGGTCTTGGCAGAAGGGCTGTTGGCCAGCTAGTTGGCTGGCCAGATAGTCTTCAGACAAGTAACAAGCATGCTTTTTTGGAGTCATTGCTGCACTAGAGAACCCAGTGAACTAGAGAACTCAGTTTCCATTTGGGAAGCATAGTCCATTTGTCCAAAGTTTGCGACCTCATACTTTCCTTCAATAATTTCCTGCTTCCACATATGGATGTGTTAAACCCGAGGGACAAGCGAGTTAAAAGTAATGAAGAGCCTCAGAGTAACATAGAATTAGGCTGACCATATGAAAAGGAGGACAGGGCTCCTGTAACTTTAACAGTTGTAGAGAAAAGGGAAATTCAGCCAGTGTCATTTGTATGCAATTAGTTCCTGGTGAAATTCCCTCTTCATCACAACAGTTAAAGGTGCAGGCACTATACTAGAGTGACCATATAGAAAAGAAGGCAGGGCCCCTGCAACTTTAACAGTTGCAGATCAAATGTACTGCTGCAGATCAAATGTACCTTCTTCCTCATTCAGCCACTCCGCTTGTCTCCCAGTGCAAACTTCTTAAATTGCATTCTCTGCGATGAAAATCTAAAACTGAGTGCTTGGAGTAATAATGGCAAAATACCTCCCTGTACGGTTTTGTTGGTTTAAACAGGTATTCAAAGACACTCTTCTCAACTTAGGTGATATTGCTCCCAACTCCCATCATCCTCTGGCAGTCCTTTTAGCCCTTCCTCCTCCGTGTCCCTGTTAAAAGATGCTCAGGAGCTTAGCCAGGCAACTCCAAATGTTGGCCTTGGAAGGCTACCTTCTCAATTCACCTGCGCCTTTCCCATTCTGAGAATTTCAAGATCAGCCTCACTCTCCTTGAATAGATCAGTTCTATAGAGGAAGCAGTTAATGTTTGATGAAAAGTGGTGAAACAAAGTGACGGCTGCCTTTTCTTTCCCTCTTTGGAAGAGTTCCTTGAATTCAGTCCAAAGAAAATAACACGCTTGGCTCATTTAATGTAGCCTTAAGCCCTCATAGTAACTTCGAGACCTGGCAGGCTCGACAGAGTCCTCCTTTGCTCTTGCTTCCTCTGCTCGCTTTCAGACTGCAAAATTTCATGTGATCTTTTCTTTTTTTTAAAGCAGTTGCATAAAGCTTAATTAGTGTTAATTATTTTGCATTCTGCATTGGAAATGGCAGCAATGGCTTTTAATGCAATGGCTTTCTCTCTCCGCTTTTGAGCCTTAAAGGGCAGTTTAGCTCTTTAAATTAGATGGGGCCAGAAGAGAGAATGATGTGTTCAGCCAATACGGTGCGATGTTGTTTTGGGGCTGAAAGCCAACAATTCCTGCTGCCAATCTTGGCCTTAAATGGATAGGACAGGTTCTTGAGGAACATGACAGTGATGGGTAGCTGGGGGGTGAGCAGGAAGAGAACTCAGGTCTATGAAGCACCAGATGAGTGAACATCCCCCTTCCCAATTATTATTTCCATGGTTGACCTCAGATTGTATCTAATACCGGGCTGCATCTTCTAAATTGCCAGAATGGATGGTGGAAATTCCTAGCAAAATAACTACTAACACTTGTTCCCTCTGATATTAGGCTAGTAAATAACTTTGCTAATATATTTATATCCTGAGTTTTCAAATGCTGAAGATGACACTACTCAGGAGGGTTTTAATGCACCCCCCCCCCCAGATTGTGACATCTAATTTTAAACAGATGCCTTTTCTGGATGGCAGCAAAATATATATTTTGAGTTAGTTTTCAAACAGACCATCTGGTAGTAACAGTTTATTCATTCTCCACGCTTTCTTATCGTGCTTTGAAGAGGTCAAACTTTGGATGTTGGTAGTTAAAGCCTTGTAAATTAAAGCTCTCATAAATTACACAGCATAGGAGCAAACTGGCATTATTAATATGTGGCTTATGTTGCCAGCCTAACCTGCAGACCGAAGCCTTCTACAGCCTGGAGTTTTGAGACAGTTCCTTGGCTCTCTAGATGCCGAAAGACTGCTTCTTGCTTTTTTATCTGATACTGTAGCACGGGGATAGGCAACTTGGTGTCTTCCGGATGTTTTGGACTGCAACTTCTGTATGCTCCAACCAGCATGGCCAATGGTCAAGGGTGATGAGACGTAGTACAAAACATCTGAAGGGCACCACGTTGCCTAATCCTGCGCTACATTATATGCAGTCATGGGCTTCAAAGGAGGCCATACACAGGGCACATGCACTTATCTGTTTTAAAAGCTACACTGGGAGCCCATTTCCTGTGTTTTTCAGCAGTCTCAGTTCAATCAAGCTTAATCCTATCTTGGAGGAAGAAAATATAGGAAGTTAGATAACTTTTCTTTTATGTTGTCAAATCCCACTGTATGAAGGGTTGCATCATAGGAAACTTCTTCCGGTGGGAAAGTAGGGACTGTTACATTTGAGCAGAGCACAGAAGCAATAACTAGGGATAGAGGGATATGATGGTTTCACTAGGCTCACTAGCTAAAGCACTGTGACCAACAAATATCTCCCAGACGACTAAGTCGACAGTGCATTGCTCCAAATAACATGTTACAAATGGATTTGAAAACACATGGCTGACTTCATCTGGAATAGCACAGATGTATCCTTAAACAATAGATACATTTCAGCAAACCATTGTTTACCGGAAACTGCAGTGTCCTTAACAGATGTTCATTTCTTTTTTTAAAGTGCAGATTTCGTTGTGTATCTGCTACATTCCCACACATTAAAAACCCAGAATGAAATACTATTTAATTTATAAATCAGACATTAAAATATGAAGAGGATATTATGAGCCTCTTAATTCTTCACATATGGTGTCCTGGAATGGCCTTTCACTGGTTATGTGTTCTGTTCTGTCTTACTATATGGACATCTGAATTCTAAAACTTCACTTAAGGAAAAAAATATTATTGACATAAGTATAGTATCGGTGGAAGTAAGGAATTCGCTCCAGTTCCACTGTTTGTAGATATAATGAAGATTTTTTTTGTTTAAAATTTTATTCCTCTATATCTCTGACCTGTCTGATTTTGAAATGTTTAGGATCTCTGAGCATTTTAGGATCTCATGGACAATTTACATGATTTTCATATGTGATGTTGTAGGCAGGGAGTATGCATTTCCCACTGCATGAAGCACTCCTGATTCTTTGCTCGGCACCCCAATCAACCAATTCCACATGTAGTTTGCACTGGTGAATGTGATGTTCTTTTCCATTTCTAGTGTTCTCTTATTGGGGGAGTCTCCATTGGGATCACATAGCACATCTTATCTTGTGAAAAGATGCCCCTTGTATCAAGAGTCCTTCCAGGCAATTTTTTTAAAAAGCAGCGTAAGAACTCATCTCTCTTTGCCAGACTAGTTCAAAAAGTTTGGACTAACGTCTGCTTCAGCTCTTGATGATCCCTTTTATTTGTTGCTGGTCATGTGACTATCATGAAACATTTATATTTTTAAGAAAGAGGTTATATTCAATGTAACGCTTCATACATCATTTTAACTAGAGATGCTACAAGATCATACCTCTCCTTCTATAAGAGAAGTGCTCTAAATGTAATCGTTTTACATTTCATTAAACATTTATCTGGCAATTTATCTCATGGTAGTCTGAACACAAGTGAGAGACTTCTGGAGCTGGAACCCTGATGATCCATCCCTTTTGCCCAGTTGCCAGCAGGTGTGGGGGTCTTTTGAGGTGCAGTGATTGCAATACTTTGGATTGGTGGAGAATCACACATACACTTGGTTCATATGTCATGGTCACAGGCATGTGCTGGCTTGAATCCCACCACAGAGAACTTCCAGATTTGCAAAACATACCAACCCATCTGGTTTGCAGGTCCAATGGGTTCCATACAATCAATGCTTCTTTCTTAAAAAGAGCTGCTGGTGGTAAGGGGAAAAGCACTCTGTACATGCTCATGGTCATTTTCTTGATTTTTATTTATTTACACTTTTTTGTTTTACTTCTCATATTCCAGGACTCCTATTATATAGAAGTTCTCTCCCATAGCAGGAATGAAAAAAGGCATGTCAACAGATTTTCCCCACTGTTCCCCAGCACACTCTCATTTCGCTTTGTCACAAGATTATGTCCTCAAGCACAAGGTTATGCATGACGGGGATTGGGCTGTTCTCAGGGCTGACTAATGGGCAGCGGTCAAATTGGAGTCAGGAGCCACACCAGAGATACAGCCAAGAACCAGAACACAGCAGAGCCAGGGAGACAATTGTTGTTAGGCAAAGGCTTGTCCTGAACAGCAAGCCTTTTATTTAAGGATATATGAGAATTTCATTTTTTGCTCGCAAAACATGAGAGTGTGCCCCATTCAAAGCTCCGAATATGAGCGCAAGCATGCATCCACTGAAAATATTCGTAAATTGTCAGACACGGGCTCACATTTGTCCCGTTCCCGATTCCCAGTTCGATTTGTGCAAATTTCCTCAGCAGGCTGAAATGGCCCCACTTTAGTCTATGGAGGAAATTTGCTCAAATTTGGGGAAACTTGTGCAAATCTCTCATTTGATTTCTTCTTGATTTGCACAAGTTTCCCATTCATGCAGAGCGAGCAGCAATCGTAAACGCGAATGGGAATCAGGCACGAGATGAGCTGTGAGAACATGTTCGGAGAAGCCTGACCATCTCAAACATCACTCATTCGCCCTACTTTTATTGCCCTTTCACTGAAGAAGAGCCCATATCCAGCCTGGATAGGTAGAGCCAATCAAGTACATGAGAAACTTTTACTGCCCAGGCAGTTGCTCCAAACTGCAGCCTGATGACTCACCACACAGGACAGCTGTGCACCCAGCCAAGGGTTCCTGATTCTAGCCCCATCAGCCCTGACAGATATGCTGAAACATATGCCTGGTGACCTCCAGATGTTTTGGACTGCAAGTCCAGCAATTCTTGACCATTGACCATACTAGCTGACGTTTATATGAGTTGCAGTCCAGAACATTAGGAGACCACCAAGTTGCCACCCTTGGTGTAGTGCAAACAAAGCTCAAGTAATTGAGGAGCTGAGTATCTTCCTAAATAAAAGGTTGATGAAGTGATTATCAAGTGTTAGAGGGCTGCTCCAGTGCCCACTGATCCCTGGCATGTTTTGGAGCCTTTATTATTCTGATCCAGGTGTGTGCTCAGTCCACTGCAAGCTGCAAGTTAATACCATCCAAGGACTACTGAAATACCAAGATGTGAAGGGGGTGACATGATAGACAGGAGGCAGTGAGGCTCTGATCATATCCTCTGTGTTGACAGCAAAGGAGCATAAGCCATGAGAGCATCTCCCTGTGACACCTCACGGCCATCAGAGCATTCTCTCACAGACGTGATATGATGTGAGCTGCTCCCAGCAATTTGAATGTTGGTTTGTAGCCTGTGTCTCTTCACAGAGCAGGCTTAATAATGTGTCTCAGAAACATTGTTACTGTTCCCCTGCATGTGCTATAAGATATTATCAATGGATAGACATTTATAATTATTTGACCCAGGAGCCCTTAATCTTCTATCAGTCTCTTAGACCAGACAAACTCTGTTTGTGCCACAGGATTTTATTTCATTGCTCCAGTGGGGTTGGCTTGGACTTCTCCTGATGGAACCAAGCAGAATTTGACACCAGAGCATGGTTTAACACAGGCTGTCCCATGAAAATGCTGAATTTGATTAGAAAATGCCTGCGTGACCTCCCTGACAAAGGAAGGGTGTTATCCCAATAGTCCTGACTCAATACATGACAGCTCCATATATTATTTCAAGCCCTTTATTGATATGTTGCTGATGTTCCTTACTTAGTTTCAAACTATTTGTGAACCTGAGTGTCATAAGTGCAGTAGAATGAAGTCTTCCTAGGGATGTAGATAGAGAAATGGTGATCATGTAGTATAAACCATCCTATAATAATTGCAGATGCAATGCAGTAAAAGACAGATCGGAGTGGATGAGAATAAATGCTTTCTTTTACACAGAAAAACAGGAACCCTGTGTAAACTTGGTGTTTTTGCTTTATATCTCATTGTCCTGATTGGCAGTGCCTTGAAGGTGTGATGCTCAGTTTACCCATCTGGTTCTCCTACTTCCCAAGGGCTCCCCTATTTATTTTAATTTACTGTTTTGCATGTGTCAAGAAGCTAATTGGTAAAGCTGCTTCCTCCACTGAAAGCAATTGGGAAGGCTGATAATACAGGACATTGAAGTACACAGAGACCTGCATTGGGAGCTATATCTGAAGCAGATACTTTTGAAGTTCCATCCCCTGCTTCGAACAGCATTATCATAGCATAAGCTGTTATTCAGTTCTACAGAAACTTTCTCTGGTGGGGTCGCAATGTCTCTTGAAGTAATGGGTGGAAATATCTGTGTTGGACCTTCTGAATTAAGTAGCATTTGTGCTTTTGTTTTGCTCATTCATTAATCTATGCCATTAGGGTGACCAGATAAAATCCAGGTCAGGGCTCATGTAACTTTAACAGTTGTAGAGCAAAGGGAATTTCAGCCAGTGTCATTTGTATGCAATTAGTTCCTGGTGAAATTCCCTCTTCATCACAACTGTTAAAGTTGCAGGCACTATAGTAGAGTGAACTTATACAAAAGAAGGCAGGGCCCCTGCGACTTTAATTGTTGTGATGAAGAGGGAATTTCGCCAGGAACTAATTGCATACAAATGTCAATGTTTGAAATTCCCATTTTTCTACAACTGTTAAAGTTACATGAGCCCTGACCTGGATTTTATCTGGTCACCCTAATCTATGCATACAGTGGGGAAAGGCCTGTTTTCCTTAATTTCTAACATTTTGGGCACATATTAAAAACCCTTGGACACCTATTTTTCTGTCAAGAAAATGGCAATGAATGCCTCCCGCCTTTTCAACAGAAACACATTCTCTTCTGAATGGAAGGTTTTTTTTTGCCATTTATCACTGTCAGTTAACTGAGGAGAATTCAACCTCATGTTCCCTCTTATGATGCTGTATTTAAAGTGAATACACCTTGTCCAAATGGTTTACAATATTGTCTGTTTAGCAGATGTTATGGCAAGAACCCCTGCAATGAGCAGATTTTGGTGTGACGGATTGAAATGACTGTTCGGAGGAAAGATTGGCCTGGACCAGGTGACTATCACATTAAAAAGATGTTTCTGTTCTCAGGTTTCAGCAGGTTCTAGTGTGCTTTTCGAGAAAGAAAACTTCTCCTTGTCGGCCAAAATAGAGGAAAAGCCCCTCCCACAAGGAAATAAGCATCTGTTACAGTGGGCCCAGAAGGAATATGGGGCAGTAACGTCTTTCACTGAACTCAAAATATCCAGAAACGTTTACATCAAAGTGGGTGAAGGTAAGTCTTGCAAACAGAACTAGTAAGACTGTACATTAGAGAATGGGATTTTATTAAAGTGTATTTTACAAGCTCTTGTTTGGAAATTTACTGATCAGCACTGAATAGGAACATGACTCCAAAAGTTGCTTCCTTTGCATACTTGTCATGGCAAGAGTTGGAGTTCAGTAAGTGTAAGTGTGTGTGTGTGTGTGTATAGCACCAGTTATAGGGAGCAGTAACTGGAGACCACTGTGCCAAATCTGGCCCTCCGAGGGGGTCCACTTGACACACACACACAAGTTGTCAACCCAGAGGTGAGGATGAGAGGTGGAGGGAGCAACTGTTATGGCAACAGGATTTGCCAGAAGGCCAGTCTAAAGGACTGTGAAGGGTTTGGTCCTCCATCTCCCTGCTTTTCAGAGTGGCTCTCTGGACAACTAGTGACTGATCAGAAAGTTGTTACGATTAGATGTGATAGCGTTATAAAGTTTAGGCTTAGTACGTGTTTGCTACCACAGATCATTGCGTTCTTTTAAGGCCCTGGTTTTATCTCAAAATGTGGTGGATATTAAATTATAAGCATATTTGTTCCAAAGTTGAATCCCATTGAGTCTAGTGAGCCTTATTCCCTACTAAGCACTTAGGATGGCAGCCTTAGCCCATGACTTATCCTTTCTCACTACAACCTTGTCAGGAGGCTATGATAATTTCCATTGTAGAGATGGAGAAACTGTAGTATTTCTTTGTTTAGTTGGTTTGTCCACTTGTGCATTTGTTCTGTAACCTTTCCGAGTTGCTGAGTTGCTCTTTCTGTCTTCCTTTATCTCTGTCGCACAGAAGGTTTTCACAACGCATTAATTACTTAACAATAGTTCAAAATCCACCTCAATTAACTTAGCGTTCCAGTATCAGTGCTGAAACTCCCCCTCTCCTTTCAGCTTTTGTTAGCTCCTGGACTGTAATCCCTTTGGTTCCTGATTATCCCAGAGTTAAACCTTTTAAGAAAAGAGCTGAGAAGATATCGTGCTGCTGATATATAACCCTTAGCAATAATAATTTTATTGAGGAAAGCTGATACATGATGAATGGTTCTGATATATTCAGAAAAAGTGTCCTCTTATTGTAACGCCAGGAGCACTCTCACTTACTCCAGCTTTGGGTCATGTTGGCTAAGAATGGGATGGTAACACCTAATTTGTATATAGGAAGGAGCAAAACACTGTTTCCCCCATTTTTAAGGTAGAGATGCTGCCCCAAGAAAACAGTCGCATTCAGGGTATGCTTCTTCATTTCAGGCAGGCAAGAAAACTGGCAGCACACGTAGAAGGTAATCTGTCACTTGAATTATATACTTCCAGTGTTTTGCTTTCCTTGGCAGTTGTTGCTCCAAGCATCTATATAATCCTCATCAGATATCTTACTATTTCCAATTCCTATCACATGAACCGTGCAGTAAAGAAGGACAGGTGACGATTACTAGGATTAATTAAATTTGTGTCTGAAGGCGAGTTTTAGTTGTGTTGCACAAACATATTGAGAAAGACCAGGTGATTGGTAAATGGATAAATATACACATTGTGTACAATTTTCAAGCTTATTATAGTTAAAGAACAATTTGTGTCTTTAAGGAATTCTTTCTACATTGACTTGTCCACTTCGGAATTGCTTTTCCATGAGCACTCATAGAAAAGCAGTAATGTTTAAGCATACGATACTTAAGGGAAATGCATGTGATGTTTAAAGGCTCACTACCATAGGTCCTTATTACCTGAACTTCGCCAGGTGACATTTGTGTGTTAAGGACCTGTGTGATTGGTCCCACCAATCACATGGGGTGGCAGGCCTTTAATTGTTACAGCAGTGCTGGAGATGTACCCACAGAAAAGCAGCTCCCCCATACTATAATGTCTACAGGCCTCAGTAATGACATTTAATAAGTCAGATATAGCAGTCTGGCTGAAGCTAAGCAATTATGGCTCTGGCCAGGGCTTGGATGGGAGTTCACCTGGGGAACCCTGTGCACGGTGTCTTGAGTTCCAAGATGGAAGAAAGGAAGGAAATAAGTGTAATAAAATGAAGTGTGAAAACACTGGCCTGGAAAGTAGGAAACTGCTATTTTATTATTTTCCGTAAACAGGATGTGAGAATTCCTAGTAGAATAAATAGACAGTAGGTATGTAACCAAGGTACCCCTATTTTGAACAACAAACTACATCATTGCAACCAATGTATCTGTCTAATAAGCCTTCACTGAGATTCAGAAAGGAAAAGGTAGAATCTGCAGTTTTGGAACACACCAAGATAATGTTTTGAATTGGTTTAAGATCCTGGCTATTGTATAGGTAAGGATAGTCATGATAGCTATAGCTTACCTCCAGGATCAATGTCAATATGTCTCGGTATATCAGTTGCTGGGAAATATGAGTGGAAGGGTACTGTTGCACCCAAGTCCTATTTGTGGGCTTCCCATAGGCGTATGGTTGGCCACTGTGGAAATAGAATGCTGCACTTGGTAGCCTTTGGTCTGATCCAGCATGGCTATACTCATGTTCTTATGTTCTTATCTGATGTTCCAGGAGGGACTGATTTTGGATGCTGAGCTAGATCCATCATTGACCCTGGCCCCAGTTGACCATTTCTCTCTCTCTCTCTCTCTCTCTCTCTCTCTCTCTCTCTCTATCTATCTATCTATCTGTCATCTTATCTATCTATCTAGAAATCAAGTCTTGAAATTAATAACTTCTTTCTCTTGGGAGTTGACTATGGGTTTTGTGATTTTGTGTTAAAATTACAATTTCCATCAGGCTGTGCTTTTCTGCATGAAATTTCACTGTAAGATTTCAGAGCACCCCAGTTTAAACTGGGGAAGCAGGGAGTTAGAGACAATGTAAAATACTCTTGATACATTTTTGGAAATTGGAGCAATCCTGTTTTTTAAATGGTTTTCATTTTGAGTCCCCTTTAAAATTGCTGAAAACAAAAGGATAAAATCCATTTTGATCCATCCTTAAAATGTTTACTTTTCTTTGGAGTCATAGTCTAGACCTGAGCAACTAGCAGTGGCCCATAGTAACCGAAGATGCTGTCTTACACTAAGTCGGATCTTTTGTCCCTCAGTATTGCCTGTACCAGTTGTTCTTAAAGCACTGTGAACTGCTTGAAAATTACTGTGGATTTTGGCAGACCATTTAATCCACCTTTTTTTACTCTTTTTTCTTCTTTACCAGCATTATCATTATGAAAGCCACAGGCTCTATGCCTGGCTTCTGGGAAGAGACCCTTTAACTGGTAACTTATTAGGGAAAAATTGGTAGACTGCGCCAGTGCCATATTATGAAAATCATGGGGCCTAGGTCAGAGTCTTGCTGGTCTGTTCAATAAACTGGTCTTGGTCAAAAGCTCTGTTCTACACTGACTGATAGTAGATCTCCACTGTTTCAGACAGAAGTCTTTCCCAGCTGTATCAGGAGATGCCAGGGCCTGAAACTGGGACCTTTTATATGCAAAGTATGTGCTTTACCAATGAGTGTTGGCTAAGAACATAAGAAGAGCCATGTTGGATCAAACTAAGGGTCTATGTTGTCCAGCATTCTGTTCACACATTGGCCAACCAGATGTTGACCAGGAACCCACAAGCAGGACATGAGTGCAGCAGCACCCTCCTGCCCACATTCCCCAGCAACTGGTATACATAGCCCTACTGCCTCTGATACTGGAAGTAGTACATAGCCATCAGGACTAGTAGCTGTAAAGTTAACTAAATAGCATATGAATTAGAATATAGCAATAGTGATGTTAAAAGTTTAAGTAAACAATTGAAAGGAACTGAAATATTGTTGAGACCCTTACTTGGAAATGTTGTTGATTGGAATAGGAGTGGTTCCAGAAACACATTATGAAAATACAGGAAATCTCTTACAGTTTGTCTTATAACATGTGGATTTGCCTTATAACGTGGTTGGCAAGCCATTTGCCAGTTTAAAAATATTGTGTTGCTAGTATTGAGAATTAAATTTGCATTGCTTTTTTATGTGCACTAATTTGAGTTCAGCATGGACAACGTCAGGATCACTTTCCGTCATCTGTGTGGGAGGAGTTGGCAGAGTTCCTGCTGCTTTGAGATCCCATCTGGCAGGGTACTTAACAGATGTTTGGGGAGTGCTCTTCCAAGCTATATGAATAGATTTAGTCTCTCATAGTTTACATAGAAGGGTCCTCTAGGGAAGAAGGCAAAGTGAGCATCCAAAAATCATTTAATATGAAAAGGGATTGAAAATAAAACTGCCATTCTTGTAGCGCCTTTATGCAAATCTGGGTGTGACCACACTTGCTATACTGTGTAAGTAGGGGGTCCCCAACTGTTTTGGACCCATGAACACATTTTGGAATTTGAGAAACTGCTGTGGCTCCCATGGAGGATATGGCTAGTCACATAATAGCTTTCATGGGGGCCTGGCTAGTCTAAAATCTGTGTGTGAGGGGAAGAGAAATGATGAGTCTAGAGGCTGGGAGAAAGGGGGAAAGGGGGAAATAGACAGACAAAGGGGTAGAGGACAGAGGAAGAGTGAGACTAGAGACTGGGAGTAGAGAGAAACAGCGAGATAAAAGGGTGAGTGAGAAAGAGCAAGGCTGGGGACCAGGAAAGGAGAGGAAGAAGAAAGCTAGGAATGGGGAGCTTCTTTAAACGAGCATTTTATAGCACACTTGTTACTGGCCACTCACGGATGACAACACCATCAGCCTCTTGTGCATCTACCACTCCATTTCCCCATTTTAGCGCTAAAAATAAAACCTCAGAAAACCCGACTTCTGGGATAAATTGATATTCGTCTAGTTTTCCTGCCATGTACTGGCAAAGTTGCGCTATAAAATGCCCACTAGAGGGCGCTGTCCCATTCAGCTGCGTTGAGGTTGCATAAGCCACATGGCCACTGCTCTCTTCCTGCTCTCTTTCTCGTGTAATTATAGCTCATTGCAGAAGTGGAAGAGATGCAGGAAGCAGAGCCACTGTAAGGGAACCCAATTTCTCCGCTGTCTGAAGGAGTACAGGGAAGGGAGAGAAATAGCGCAGAAAGGCATTTGGTGGAGAGAAATAACAAGGGCAGAGGCTGGAAGTGAGGTGAGAGAGCGAGAGCAACAGGGAAAGGTCTGTGTGGAAGGAAGAAGATTGGGTGGGGCCAGGAAACAATTCTTCCTTTCTCTTCCTGCTCACTGAATAACTGATCAGCAGCTGTTTAAAGGAGCAGGAAGGAGAACCTGGCACCCTAACATTTTTCAATTTTTTTAAAATTAAAAATGATTTTTTGAAGGAGGCAGGGATTGGAGAGCTGCATGAACTCTGTTCGAGGTCCCTTTGCAGTCACCATGTTGGGGAATCCGGTGAGTTTTAGTGGCTTCACGTCAAAATGAATAATGTATAGCTGGAAAAGGTTCACCCTATGAAGAAAGATTACAGTGCTGGGGGCTTTTTAGTTTAGAAAAAAGTTGAGAAAGGGTGGCTATAATATTTATAACATTATACATAGTGTGGAGAAAGTGGATAGAGATTTTTTTTTCTTTTTCTCACATTGTCTAATGATGGTGAATGGTGGTAGATTCCTGATAGACAAAGGAAGTCCTTCTTCACAGAGTGCATAGATAAACTATGGAATTCGCTAAAATAAGTAGGGATGGCCACCAAGTTACATGGCTTTGAAAGGGGACAGCTCAAAGGAGGATACACCTGACTTGGAAATGATGTCAGACCTTTTGGGCAAGGGGGAGGGAATTGACGTTTCAGACTCCCACTTTGGTTTGAAGTCTTGCACTATCCACTAACCCGGGTTAAGCATTCTGGCTACCCCAGGCTTCATTGCTGCTGTACAACTGTAATCCCTTTCAAGCCCCATTGAAGCAAAGGATGGAATCAAGATGGGATATTAATCATGTTTCGTAGATGGGAGGTCCTTAAGTTGCGATCCAGTGGAGTTGGCCCACACTATTTTGGCCTATGAGAAGGAAAGTGTCCTGCACATTTTGTGTAGCCAGTAATAGAAACCCCATGCAAGTTCCAAATGGTAGAGAATGATTCCCCAATCTACATTTGTCCCTTCTGCTGCCATCAATTTACATCTCGGAATCTGCAAGTGGAAACGCACTTAGTTTATAAATTCATTATTGTGTGCTAATATATCTTCCTGGAATTCTGCCCTCGGTTTGTTTTGCAAATAACCTATTTGAGTAATAACCAGTTGGCCTGTCACTATGGTAAACTTAACCTTTACAACTGTATTTGATAATCTAGGAATGATTTGTTAGAACTGCTGTATGTGTTAAATACTCCTTCCTCCCTCTCTTTCTCTCCCCCTTTAGATCAGTTTTTTCCCACAACATGCAATATAGAAAAGAACTTTATTTCTCTGAACTACCTTGCGGGATATCTACAACCAAAGGCAGCAGAGGGTTGCATTGTGTCCAGCATGGGCAATGAAAAAGAAGTTCATATAATTGAACTACTCAATGCAGACTCTAATCTATACAGGTAAAGGCCCAATCATATGATATTTTAGCAAACCTAGAAGAGCTTCACCAGTTTGATTTCATCCCATTATGCAGTTTTAAAGGCACGGAGTGTCTGTTTAGCACAGCTCTCCAGGTGTTTTGGATTTCAACTTCCATCAGCCCCAGCCAGCATAGCCAATGGTCAGGAATGCAGGTGGTTGTAATCCAAAACATCTGCAGAACACCAGGTTAGGGAAATAAGAAGCATTCATTATGTTCTTTCAGAATAGATGTGCTAGAAAATCTGTGAATGTATAACGGGGTGGGGGGTGGGGAATAGCAAAAATCTATTTTGCTATTGCAGAATTGATATGAATGCCTTTGGATTATGGTGCTTTGAAATAACAAGGAAAAAACCTGGTGCTTAGTATATGAAGAATATTAAACCAGAACGTAGTGTTTTGCCTTAAAATTATGAATCGAAGTGTCAAATTTGTATTAGGTCAAAAATACTGCTAAGAGGACTAAAGATGTTGGGTTTGGCCTAAAACTTTGAGGAGCAACCGTAGTTGACCATGGCCTGTTCAAACTCTGCTTCACTCCCAAAATGCTCCCATGTTCAGGGTTTCTCTCTGGAGAATGCAGTAACCTCTAGCACCATAAGTGGGAGAAGGGAGAAGCACAGGAGACCAAGATCTCAACCCTCCCCCCCATTTCACCCCCAGTTAGGGTGGCCACATCGCCCAAAAAGAGGAAATGCATCATCAAAATAGAGGACACCAATTTGCATAATGTTCACATATGCATATATATATATATATATATATATATTAAAGAGAAATACAAGTCATCTTACTGTAGTGGAAAGACTGACTAGGAGGCCTGAGTCTCCTCAGTCTGCTGTGCAGGTGCTGCTAAGAGTTGATGGACAACTTCAAGGCCCTGCTGGCTTTCCCTCCTTATGGCTCTTTGCCTTTAAGACCAGACTTGGACTGGGCAGCCCTTTAAAGAGAGGAAACCTTCAAATAGAAGACTGTCCTGTGCCAGCTCTCTCTCTATAAAGTAGGACAGCTAGCCTCCCTGCACGAATTTCTGGAATAAAGTGAGCCCATGGGTTGGGCATTCCAAATTTGGCTCAAAGTTTAACTTAAAGAGAATAGAGCCATTTGCTTTTGCCTTAAGCTTCCATTATCCTATTAAGCAGTAGGCTAATGTTTTCACGATAACCATGGTAAAAAATTGCATGGGATGTTTCTTGTCATTGTCCAAATATATTTTGTTTTTTACACATTTCCCAATAAGGTCAGAAGTAAAAGCCTAGAGGAAAAGCTTGGACAGTAATAGTAGTTGTCGTCAGTAGTTTAATGTTGGCGAGTGCTGCTATATAGCTAGATTTACACATGCAAAAATGGGGTAATTGAGAAAAAACATCTTTATTTCTTTTAGTTGAGGACCCATGCTCTTGTCAATGCCACATAGTGAAATGTTTTGACAGTCCATTAAAAACTATGAGGAGGGCAGCTGTTGTATTTGCAACTACAAAGAACTGTCCAGCTTGCAGCTGATCTCTATGCTAAGTGTTTGCCCTTTGAATCAAAGAGGAAGGCAAGCAAAACTAAGAAAGATGTGACATAAATAGGATGAAAAGAGTTGCGTGTTCTGTAGGGCATTATATTTAGGACCTCTTACTAGACCTTTCTTGCTTGCTTGCATTTCTATACTGCCCGAAGCTCTCTGGGTGGTTCACAAAAATGAAAACCATCAAATGCAGTTCAAAGTATAAAGCAAACAACAGTATAAAAACACAATATAAAAGTACAATATAAAAGCACAACCAGGATAAAATCGAGCAGCAATGCAGAGATGTATACAGATTTAAAGAGCAAAGTTAAAAGACTAGGATGATAAACTGTTAAAATACTGGGGAAATAAAATCTTCTTCACCTAGCGTTGAAAAGATTATAATATAGATGCCAGGTGAACCTCTCTAGGGAGCTCATTCTACAGCCGGGGTGCCACAACAGAGAAGGTCCTCCTCCTGGTAGCCACCTGCCTCACTTCCTTAGGGTCTTAGGGTCTGGACAGGTACATATGAGATGATCTCAGGGTCCAAGCAGGTACATCTGCAATACTGCAAAATCCAGGGAATAAAAGATTCCAGGGGGAGGATAGTCCTGTTTCAGAGATTCTTATTGTTCAAATACCAATGAGCTTGTGTTCTCTTCTCCCTCCCTTTCTCCTACAAATCTAGATTGTACTCACCGATTTCACATCTGTCAATATGTGAAAAGTTGTGGGGTGGGGCTCACAGTTTGGTGCATATTGTAATGCTCTGGTATTGAAGAGGTGGTGTGGTGATCCCTCTGGTTGTGCTTGGCTGAGCTGCCCTTATATCACAGAGGGATTTATTTATTTATTTATTTATTTATTAAATTTATATACTGCCCAATAGCTGAAACTCTCTGAGCGCCTTGCCGCCATTAGCTGAGTCCCTTGCCGCCATTAGCTGAGCTGGTGCAGAACGGCCTGTGGAATAAGCAGTAAAATCAGCAGAGGCTTAAAAAAAGGAAGAGGCAGGAACCTGATGGGGCAGCAAATAGCCTATACAGTTGGAAGGGGCTCCTCTGAAGTAATGAAGGAGAAGGAAACTGAGAAGAGGGAGAAAACTGGAAGAAAGAACAGGTGGAGGGGTAAACTGCTCATAATCAAGAGCTAAAGAGTGAGGAATCGCATCCTGATTTAAAGCAGCCAGCAAAATCTTTGACAGCTGCCCTTTAGGATACCGATATATCATTTAGAATTTGAAATAAAGCCACAGTAAGTCGACATGTGCATATATCCTAGCAAATATACTTTCCAAAACTCAGCAGGCAGATGTATCTCTCCAGCTTATTATTTAACTCTTCTTCCTGGCAGCTGGACAGCCATCTCTCAGGGATGCTTTGAGGTGGATTCCTGCAATGAGCAGGGGGGTTGGACTCGATGGCCTTATAGGCCCCTTTCAACTCTACTATTCTGCGATTCCATGGTGATCTTGCCAAGTTGTTATTTTGAGGTGTGATAAGGCGACATTTGCTTCAAAGGAATGAAATAAATTGGATATAAATATACATCTAAAATTTGCGATGAAGAAATGGGAAAACATTGCATGCGCGCACGCACACAAACACACAGAGCAAGTTCCAAGTGATTTTCTTTAACCCACACCAAAACAGAGAGAATGAGTGGCCAGCAACCTTTAAATGAGCAAGGAGAGCTGTTGGGCAGTAATTATTAGCCAAAGAAACAATTTGTTTCCATCATTATGTAAAATTGTTTTAGCATGTGTGGCGCAATAGTCTGTTTAGCACATGTTGTGCCGTCTGGGATAAACTCCAGCATTTTAATCAGCTGGCCAGACACTGGAAACATGATGGATTGGAAGGAGGTTGATAGCTGAAAAATTCTGGCATGCTGGCTCTCACTCTGCCTTTATTTTCCACATTCAGTGCTTTCCAGGTGGATATCATCATTGACATTCGACCATCTCGGCCAGACACCACACTTGTCAGGGATCTTGTACTTATCCTGAAGTGCAGAAAGCCTGTCAATTGGGTCATCAAGTCACATGCCATGAAGGGGAAACTGGAAGCGATTGTAAGTAGATACGGCACTACTTCTTCTTTTGGAGGAGGCACGGCGCTGTTAACAGCTTATGCTTTTATGTGGACAAGTGAGCACATGATAACAAACGTCTGTCTGAATTGTCTCCTCCTCTTTTGCTAACATTTCTGGTTGTTGGTTTTTTCTCCTGGCGACTGAGTGATGTGTGGCTCAGTTCGTTAGTGGGTGGTGTGTCACTGAACCTCCCTCATTTCTGAACGTTTCCCATCCCTGAGGAGACATATTGCCTGCTGTTCTTTGCACGCAGATAAAGACTCGATAGCTCTTTTTTAACACCTCAGTGACGAGATAGCCAAGGCTTTTTTTAAAAAAAGAAAATGCCCAGAGGGATTGGAAGCAAAGGATTCCTTTTATGTAAGGTTTGTCTATGAGTTTGTTGCACAGTCCTAGAGGCCAAAGGGACTAGATGGCCATGCAAGTCTCCCCTGCTCCCCAAAATGCACACATAAATGCAGCCAATTCTTAAATGAGTGTGCCACAATCATTCAGTAGAAGTTTTGCGGTAATCCTATACCAGAAATCCTGGTCTGTCTAAAATCTACACTGAGTAAGCTAGGAGTGCAGCTAGATTTAAGTCAGGCTCCCTCACTGACATCCCTTTGAGCATCTTGAGTTGGACGGAGAGGGCCAGGAAGGGACAACTCAAAATGGGCTTTTAGCATGTTACATGCTGGATATGATTGGTCCGTGCTGGATTTGGCTGAATGTGATTGGCCAATGGGCAGATGTACAGGTTGCAGAGTCAATAGGTTTCTAGGAGCTGGAAGTAACTTTGAACAAAGGGCGATCTTACTCAAGTGTGTGTGTGGGATGCTCCTATCCCACCATCTTTCAATAGTTATATATTTACTTGTATGCAGCCAAGTACTGGTGTCTGATTAACCATTTTTGAGATACTGCTTGGATGTGTGGCTAAACAGCAGCATTGCTTTCACGGCCTGTTTATGGGCTTCTTACGGACCACTATTGAAACGGGACATTAGATCAGATGTTTGGTGTGTTCCAGCAGGGCTTTTCTTATATTCGTATTTGCTTGAACCAGTTTCACTCCCTACAATTTTCCTAAAGTTTTTCATTCAGTGCAAATTGTGGTGGTTGTGCCAAGGCAGTATTATGAAAGCAAGAGCAAAAGCTAAAAATCGGGTTGCCTAGAAATAAAGTCGATGTGTTTATTTGGCATTGTGGTGGTTTGGATGTGCAGAATCATAGAAGGTAATACAAAGACATCTAAAAGATGGGGTTAAGATGAATTCAGATTTTGGAACTACTCTTTTCCTTTCCAAATTTGTTTGCTTAGAGCATGACACCTACAAAATACCAAGTGAGAGATTTGCTTTTTTTAAAAGTAAAATCCTATACATGTTTCAGAGTTAACTGCATTTAATCAGTAGGTAAATCAATGGCTGAATTCGGATGACACAATAAGCAACTGGGGAGGGGGAAACAATCATCAGTTGTATTGACTATCGTGTCGTCCGAATGCTGCCATAGTCAACTCAGCGCTGATCCTAATCCACACCACAGTTGATTATTTATTACCATGTTGTGTGGGGAGTACCCCCTAGATGAACAACTGTAAAGTTGATTATTACCCCACCATTGACTATCGTGTTGTCCGAATTCAGCCACAGTTTAGTTTGGGAACGTATTTTTACTTCAGACAGACAAGTCCAAAAGTATGCACTAATATAAGTGGAAGAGCATAAACAGAGGTCATATGTGTGCAAAGAGGTAAACAACCCTTTAAAATGGGCAAGTTCCAGTTATGACAGTAATCTTCTGAAAAAAAACATATTTGTTCAGCTGTATTATCTAACATTAAAGAGAGCGAGTGAGAGAACAGGAAATCCTGCAAATTTAGGGATTGTAGCAATCTAAATCAGCCCGAACTTGCCTACTTATTTGAAACATGTAAAAAATTGTATCCAGATCTGAGTCCACTGAAGAGATCTTCTTTTGGGCAGAAGCTGAAAAGGCAGGCTGAGCTCAAGAGGAGGAACTCATCCTCCCCTTGCAATGGGATTTGCTAACGCTGACAATACCCTTTTTGTTAATGGAACTCCTTTCAATACCACCTGCAGCAAAGCATTCAGAGGCTAGAGAGAGAGAGATTGCAAGATTACTTGGTGTGTTCTATAGGAGAACCAAGGGCCCTTTCAAACAAGGATTTTGAAAGATTCCATTTCTTTAGGTCAGTCTTGAATTCATAGTGCTAACTTTAATTCTTAACAACGATGTGGGAGTTTTTCAGTCCACAAAGGATTTGGGGGATTGCCTTTTGAGTGTTCTTTATTTTTCGGCTTGCCCCATGTCCTGATTTCAGAAGGCATTTTGGCCACGAGAAAGGTATCTTTTCTCTGCAAATTTGACATGCTGAAGTGGACTTCCATATTCATCCCCCATATGGTAAGATTACTGTTTACCATCTGCTGGGAAATATTGACAGGGGAATGTGGCAAGTTTAGGCACAGTGACTCATTCAGTGGTTGGCCTATTTTGGTTGGCCCTTCCACATTACTGCACTATACGGAGGCATTGTATATTGACAACTTCCACTAGTGTTGCGCGAATAACTTCACTGAACTGAAGCTAGTGAGCCTTTTAGCGATGCTGTGGAGCTTTCCACAGAGTCTCAGCCAAACACCAGGCTCTATCTCAGTCACTTCATCCAAAGCTTTTTGCTTTTTCTGAGCAAGTGCGCTTGAAAAAGAATTTGCTCTCTCCGTCCAAAATATCCCCATTGCTTGTCTCAGTCACTCTATTCTTCTCACGGCGCATAACATTGAACTGCTTCTCTTCATGGCATTATTAGTCCCAATGGCATAGTGGTAAATTTTGACGTACAAGGCACTTATCTGACAGGCCCCATAACCACACACTCCAGGAGAGTCCAAAATGTACGCAGCTGTATATCCTTAGCTATACATATAGTGGAGGCTGGTGGCTGCGATGTCAGTGGGGTGGTGAATCCATTGCATGTTTTAGTCAGAACCATCTACACCTCGGATAGCGCCGTTAGAGTTCTGACTGAAAGTTGGAGCGGATTCACTACCCACTGATGTCCGAGCCACCAGCCTCCACTGTATACATATAAGCGTGCATTCACCTGTGTGTCTACCTGTATGTACACAGAGAGAGAGAGAGAGAGAGAGACTCTGCCCAAAGAGCAGGAGTGTAATGGTTAGCATGTTGGACGTTGTCTGGAGAGACTTGAGATTGCATGAGAAAGGAAATGAGAGGAATACAACATGTCCCCAAACATCAGAAGATCACTACTTCAAGATTTTCTAGGAGTTTCTCCCCCACCCCATTTTATCATAAACATTTTATCACAAAGCCCGACATTCCATTTCTAGCAGTTCTCATCTCCACAGGAAAAGGCATTTGGTGATGGGTCTTAGTGGCCCATACAAGACCAAGCCATTCAAAAATACTTTTCATGGCAGCGGAGATAGCTTACAACATATATTGTTGCTGGAAAAATCCATTCCCACCCCCTACCCCAGCCACCATGAGGATTGCAGCTAAACTCAGAGGGAAGCCTGAAGGACAGGGGATGGAAGGGGATGTCATCAACCCTGCTAATCATAAAGTTCCAGCACTTTAGCCCCAAGAGCCCTGGCTCCACTACACCACTGATTAGTTGACGTTATCATCATCCTTACCTCCTTCTTGTGCTTTTTTTTTTTAAAAAAAAAACATCGTTAGCAAACCTGTCACTGAAAAGTAAGGATTTCCAATGGAAGTTAAGGACAAAAGTACTTTCTGCTGAAGCAAAAATATGCTGCTTCCTTTTTTGTTTTGTTAATTCTGCCTTTTAAAAAGTCTCCATTCATTTCAAGTTCTGCTGCCTCCTTTCTTTGGTGCCCCTTCAAGTCCTCCCCCTCCCACTGGAAGGGGTACCACTCCCTGCCAAATCACTGGTGAAAAAATGATAAACCATGGGGGTCCAGTCTACTGTATTTTCTTCAGAACAGATAGGAAATGTATCAGGGACTGAAAGGTGGGGGGGAGGGGGAGGGAATCTTATCACGTTTAGGGATGAGATTAGTGTAACTAGTCACTGAGGGTCTAGGCTAAATTTGCAATTACTACATGGAGGGGGGTTTGACAGCAGCTCCACAAGGTGCCTCTAGTGCAGGGGTGCAGAATTTCGGTCTGTGACCCAAATGGGTGTCTCCAGAAGGCTAAATTCCTTCCTTTGGCCCCACTCTCTTTTCCACCAACCACCAATTGTTTGTTGATTTCCTGGTTTTTGTGCAGTTTTCCACCCATTTTAAACTGTTAAAACACCTCTCCTAAGGCCATGTTACTCATAGCAAGAGCTTTAAGCTAATATATGCTTGTATTTGGGGGGGTTTAGTCCCTGCCCCTTTTCTCTTTGGCCCACCCTCCAGTGGAATGATGCCCCTGAGAGCTTCTCAGAAATGGAATTCAATCCTCAGGCTGTAAAAAGTTTCTTCACCTCTGCTCTAGCATGGAGTCCATATCCATTACTCCATTACGTGGGGAGTCTCCATTTTACTGCTAGATATAGCAATTGGTGAAATGCTTTATAGGATGGGAGAAATCCATGCAACAAGCCCCTTTACATGTTATGGCCATCTGTGGGACAGTCACCACATGCAAGTGGTTTCAGTTAGGTTCTATATGATGTTCGTCATGTGTCAAACTTGAACAGCCTTGAGTCTTCCTTACTTCTTACAATCATTACTTCATTATCCTTCTGGACTATTGGGATTTTTTGTTGCTTATCTGAAAATCTTTGCATTGTCAAGCAAAGACGAAAATTGGTTTCTTGTGTTTTGATACGAAGCTATGGATCTGAAAGAAAACCTGGGGATAAAGTGTAAACCACCAGTAAACCTTTCAAAGTTCTATAGTGGGAAAGATTTGGCCACAGTAATTACAATCAAAGTAAGACTCAGGCTGCCTCTACAAGAGTCATTTAAAGCTCTTTCAAGGTGCATTAAAAAATTCACCTCTACAAGAACGGAGCGCAAATCGGGCGTAGAGGCGCGTTTTCTCTCCGATTATGCGCATTATCGAAAGTGCGTTAAATAGCGAGTTTTATTTTGCTCCGGCTGTTAAAGCGCATTTTGACTATGTGAACAAGCGATTCTCCGCATTAACTACTTGTAAAGCGCATTTGAAACAACCAGTAAGGTCACCAGTTGAGTGCTCAATTACCTCCTGCATACAAGCATTTACGATAAAGCGCTTCAGCGATTATGCGCATAATCGGCTAACCACGCGTCAAACGGAATCCATCTAGAGGGGATCACAGATATTGTGGATGGTGAAATCAGTCTCAGAAATCAAAGAGATGCCGGAATAGCATGGAAGTTGTATTATCTACTTTAACAAAATGCACTGCATGCTCAAGGGAAAAAAGGTTGCTTTTCTCACATTTTAATTTTTACCAGAAAGGAAGGAAAACATTAAGATGATCAGATGTAACATCTGCAATTCCATGATCTTTTGTTTAAAAAGTTTTAAAAGACTAGGAAAACCCCTGTCTAAAATCCTGATGTATTTTGTCTCCTTTATGCACAGGCAGCAAACAGTGTTGGCTTTGGAAAAGAAACTGAACGTTCTATGACGATGACTAAAACCATATTATCTGATATCCCCTCCACTCATGAGAGTCTGATCACGTGGGCTCATGGTCGTGGCTATCGTCCAGTTACTTCTTACACAATATCACCTATTGCTAATCGGTTTCACCTACGGCTCGAGGACCCTGGTAAGGAAGAAGGTTGGTTTGTATCAAGTACCACAACATTCTTGAGCTGTCCTTGGTCAAATTTCCAGGAGTCTTGGATTTGTCAGACCTGTGGCAGTTTTCATGAAAGAGACATTTTTGCTCTAGGGGACACTAGGTGGGAATGTTACGTCAGTGAGATGAAGGTGTTAACCTTGCACTATTTATTTTTTTAAAAGTCCAGTGGTATTCAACTAGGGATGTTGAGACATCTGTGACTTTTGTGTCCGGGGTACAATCTCCCTCTTCCTAGGTACTGCAAAAAAATGTCTTTGGGGCTAAATATGTATTTATTTTATTTATTTGTTGCATTTACATTCTGCCTTTCCTCCAAGGAGCCCAAGGTAGCATAGATGATTCTCCTCTCCATTTCATCCTCACAACAACCCTGTGAAGTAGATTAGGCTGAGCTTCAGTGACTGGTCCCAAAGTCACCCAGTGTCCTGAGTCCCAGTCCACCACTGCCCCACACCGACTCGCAGCTTGGGAGGATTTTCAGAGGAGGTGGGGGGGGGGGAAGCATGGGGCAAAAGGGTTAGCCCTAACTCTAAAGAAATTGAAGGGAGCAACTTAATGTCTCCAAATCCCTGTCTTTCTCTAGAAGAAATGAATGATGAGGAGGATCATTTCATTCCACCAGAGCTGAAGGAACTGCTGCGTGGTGTCAGCCCACTGTCCCCTCCAATCCCACCCTTGGGTGGAGGCATTCATTTTGACTTCCTTCCTGACAATCATGAAGGAGCCTTGCCATCAACTGATACCATGGACACGATCATGGCCAATCACGGCTTTGACAAACTTCTTACAAAAGTTACAGAACCAGAAGAAGTACAGGGGAGCGTTGATGTTGCCCTGTCAGTAAAATGTGATGACACATCAATGACTGTGGCTGTAGCAAAAGACTCCCTGGAGGTTGGTATGGTGCCTTTATTTCATATTAAAGTAAATTAGGGTAGAATAATTTGAATGTTGAATAAATGGTGGAGTGTGCCACACTTAAAAAACAAAAAAAAAAAAACCGCATGGGGATAGCTGGGGAATTTGTTATGTCTGTATTTACCAGATTTACAGCTGCCAAACCAATGAGTGAGCTGAACCACACTTGCACACCAACATTCGCACTTTCCCATATTTTGCAGTACAGTTCTCTACTCAAAAAATGTGCATATCAGGGGAAAATCCACATATACTACAGAAATGTGCACAAAAAATGACCATAATATTGAAAATAATTCAGAGATTCTACCACCTCTGGCCTGATTCTAAACAGTAGCAGGTGGAGACCGGGCCTGCATTTTCCTCTCATTCTCCAACCTCACTTAATCTTCTAGATTCCTGGCCTAGTTACTAGCTTGTATTCAGACCACAGTTCCTGTCAGCATGTTAAGTGGATACTAAATTTCACGAGATGGTCAGTAAAACTGCTTAGTAGTAAGCTTTTTAAACAACAACAACAACAAAACATTGTCATATGGAGCCCTGATTGTGGCTGTGGGTATAATTTTGCATCATGTTTTCTTACTACTCAGGCTAGTGGCTACATTGGGACGCAACTCTCTCTGCTGGATCCTAAATGCAGAGCTAAGGCAAACAGAACCCATTTTATCTTGGAGTCATCGCTGTACGACTGTGGGACTCAACGGATAGACTACCCCTTGGATAATATTGTGTATCTGAATTCTGTGAGTTTCTTAAAGGAAAAAGGGTTATTTTGGGGCCTGTACCATGTGATATAATCCGATATTGACCTGGTTCTCATTTTAACTGTGGGTTAAAGAAACCATTGTTAGTTGGGGCTACCTCCCACCCGCTCACTGCTTCTGCTTTTGTAAACAACGCAGGGACCCCCCCCATTCCTGGGTTGTTCGTCAAGATGTGCAAACCTAAAACTCTGGGCTTTTGAGGGGGGAATCAACCCAGACTTTTAACCCATGGTTTGTTGTTGGGTTAAAACTGTGGGTTGTTTCCTCCTCAACAACCCAGAATTCCAGATTCGCATGTCATGACAAACAACTCAGGAATGGGACTTTTCCTAGGTTGTTTACAAAAGTGGAAATGAAGTGGAAGCAGTGAGCGGGCAGGAGGCAGTGCGCTCACTCAGTCCCGGCAACCCATGGGTTGTCATTGTGTGGTCACTGTTGATTATGTATTTATTGGACCTGATGGGATAGTAGGTTTGAAGCAAGATGTCCCAGTCATTTCACATATATGTGTGCAATAGTCCCGGGCATAGTCCACGAGTCACAGCTGCTCCCTGTTTCTACTTTGGGGGTCCGATACATTCTACAGAGCCTGGAAATCGCTAAATGCATCTCATCAGGCAGTGCAATAAATGGAAGCGTATTGAAAAGATAGTCCACCTGGTGCATCTCCCTCCACTGCCCCAGGAGAGGAGTTCCCTGCAGACATAAATCTATGTCAAGTTGTTGAGTGGGCTGTTCAGACTGCACAGCAAATAGCAAGAATGCTTTCCGGTTTAATTGGAGTGAATCAATGCCTTTAAAACATTTTTAACGGATTAATGCAACCTTCCACATAACCTGTCTTTCCCACCCACCCACCCCACACATACATCTGATCCGATCTCTTAACATCCCCTCTCACCCCCCACGCCAGTGTTCCTCCTGCTCTCATTTCCAGAACACAGGGACAGAACTAGAATTCTCTCCCCTGCCCTCTCTCAGCTTTTAGAAGAGCCAGGGAGCCAGGCAGGAGGAGCAGCTGGCATTAGCGCTGCTGAGCCCTCTGCTCCAGGGTTAGTGGCGGCTGCTTCAGTTCTCTTTCCCAGACTTAATGGCAAAAGGCTTTCAAGGGCAAACTAGATGACATGCAACCACCACCACCACCACCGCCTCCTCCTCTTCCTCCTCTACTGAAATCAGTTGCAGGAGGCTACAAATCTGATGAGAAAAGCAGGAGTCTGGGGTTGGGGGGGGGGGGGAGAGCACTTAACCCTTTCCCTACAGTCTCCTTTTTCTAATAAAAATTACTCCTGCCAAATGGCCCTTTGTGTTTAGAATTGAACCCTATTTAACACAGTGTCCCTTTGTGGAGGCAGCATTTGGGGAACGTTCCCAACCACGGTGCCGCCTTCACAGCAGAGGTCTCTCCTAAATAGAGCTATGACAGGAAGGCTGCCCCTTGAGGTTGTACGCTTTCCCCCTTTCTGCGTGAGTGAGATCCCTCATATAGGAGGCTACACATACACCTCTTCCTGCCTAGTTGGCTGGAGGAAATTCTTAAGATCAGGAGAGTGGTTATTTGCAACTTTGCATTGATCTCGAATCTCGTGTTGCTTAGGGCTGAAAGATACCTTAGAAGAAACTCCAGCTGTTGCTGCTCTATATCTCTTTGCCCTCTCTTCATTGTAACGCGTATCGCACTTGGTGTTGTATAGTTTAAGATGCCTCCTTGTGCTCACCACAAACCAGTGACAAAAGGCAGGAATGGGGAAATGTAGAGTGTGGCAGTGTCACACCATGCATTGTGTTGTGGTACACACCTCAAGCAAGAGAGGGCAAAGTTACATGGGGCAGCAGCAGCTTGTGTCTCTCATAACCTATTTAAGAGTTTGAACTGGTACATTAACCTGACAGTTCTCAAATAATTGTTTTATTGTAAAGAAAAAACGTTTGTCTGTACTTAGGAGTACTTAGCAAGGGTACCTAGTTTTATGAAGTACATTTTACAGTGGAACAGTCTACCTATGGAGGTTGTCAGCTCTCCATCTCTGGAGGTGTTTAAAAAGAGGCTGGACAGCCACCTCTCATGGATGGTTTAATTGATTTTCCTGCACATTGCAAAGGGTTGTACTAGATGATCCTTGTGGTCCCTTCCAACTCCACAGTTCTATGATTCTACATTTAAAATATGTTTAGCAGCTGAAATTTGAATCTGAGTGCAGGATCTGATTTTCAAAGCAGGTATGCAAGCAATGATATGTCACTTCCAAGCATTTTAACTTCAGCACTACCTCAGCCTTTTCACTGTGATCTTGAGTAGACACTGGCCAGCTTAGGTAAACAGGCAGAGACATCTTTTGGCTTCTGAAATTTCAGTGCATAGTGGCAATTTTGGCAAATACAGAAAATCTTGTTGTCCAACTCAAATATAGCTAAGGCAACCTGATCCGACATAGCTAGATCCAATTTTTTTAAAAATACAAAAAAATCCTCCAAAAACCCTTTCTTGGCCAGACCTTCTGGCTGTTGATCCAGAGATCTACCCAACAAAACCATGGATCAACAGGCTATGGAAAAATACACATCTGGATCTCAACTCAGCAGTTGGCCCACCATCTTTAGTGCTGGGGTTAACCCAAAACTTGCCAATAGTTATCTCTTACTCAAGATCCAAAGCACAGATATTCCTGAGTACTGAAGCTCAGGCCAGTTTCGTCAAAGCTGATAGAGAAATGCCTGAAAGTAACCGTCTGAAAATAGTACTCCTTTGGAGAGCAAGCATCCAACATCTGAGCAAACAAAGTTGAAATTGAGTTAAGGAAAAGCTGAACAGTCAGGAAATGCAGAGGAGAGGGGTATGTGGGGAATGTTTGCATACAAAAATGAGGCAGAAGATGTCTAACACCGCAGCCCAGTGTAGGAGTTATAGAAGGGGAGTTAAAAGAATCGTAGTTGTGGGGTTGGGGTTGGGATTGAATGGATACACCAGTGAGGAGAAAAATGAGAAAAGAAAGCAAGTAGAAAAGGCAATTGCAAATACCTATACCTTTAAAAAGAGAGCAAATAGGCAGAAAATCAAACCTCTTTGCCCATTGTATTTTATATCTATTACTGAAAAGAAGAGTGTATTGCAAGTCCAGTCCAGGGAGTCATTATTTTTTAACCATGATGAATTTATAGCTTTACCAGAAGCAAAGATAGGGTTGCTGGTATATTCATCTACATACCAATGCCTGGACTGTTTTTTTGGCCTATACAATAGTTTTATTGCTCAACTTGACTCCAGGTTTGGAAACAAGCTGAAGGCATTTCCTCACACTTGCTAAGCTTGCCTTTAGATAACCAGTAGACAAGTTCAAATCCCTGCTACAAAAGACACTGATAACCTTAAACAAGATACCATCGAGTTTGACGTAATTCTAAACCATGGTTTAGGGCTCCATGCACAAACACAAAGAAGCCCAAGTGAAGCCACATATTCCCCCTCCCTTGCATTCAGTTTCACTTTGCCCAATTCCTGGCTTGCTGTTACATGCAAAGAAGGAATCTTGGTTTAAAATAAACTCCAGTTAGTTCCTCAATAAACCAACTACAAACCCTGGACTATTTAGCTGGCTTGTTTGGTAAACTAGAGTTAAATTGTGTTTTACATGCGAACGCAACCGCCGTTTCAGCCTAATTTCCTGTGAGAATATTCCTGTGAGAATAAATAGGAATGAGCTACCTTCAAAGGGTCGGATAAAATGGAATAAACAGTAATCAGTGTAAGGATGCTCTGATGGCATTAGATGTTCCCCATCAGCAACATTTCTTGGTGCATATTTCTGACTCATTGGGTTAAGTGCTATGGAACTAAGACCCAAATAGCCTTTATAGAAAATAAGTTATTACTTGTTTTTCATCCTTTGTTAAAGATTGTTATTCAGCTGTCATCACCAACTGAAGCCAGTGGCTGGGCGGTTGATTATGAAGACATGGAATCAGGCGATAATGGATTCCCTGGTGACACAGATGAAACAGACAGCACGTTTTCCAGTCGGCCTGAAATTGTGGTGGTAAGTACCAATTTCCCATAGTCTGGCTGCATAAAGAAAATGTGCTTGTGAAATTATCGCTCATTAGAACCTTGGTTCTTCAAGTCTGAGGTAAGCTTTCCTTGTGATGCACAGTGAAGCCAAAGCTTCCCTCTGATGCCAGGGCAATCTATGTCTTCTTTGCAACTGGAGCTAGAGTGCCCACCATTTTCCTCCCTTTCTAAGCAATATGAGAGCCTTTTTGCCCCAATCTTTCATATCTATAAGTGCTGGGGAACAATAGTATCAACATTGCAATATTTCCCCATGAGCTTTTTCTCCCAAGAACCTTAGAACCCCAGCCAGCATTGCTAACAGTCAGGGGTTATGGGAGTTGTAGTCTAAAGCAGTCAGAGGATATCATTTTGCCTACATCTAACTTCTGTTTTGCTGTGGGTCCATGTAGGGCTGATGGAGTGCTTTTCTTGATATAGGGGGGCTTCATCATGAAAGAGTCTCAAAGTTGCTGCTTTAGAAAGATCAGACGATTGTTGGGAGGGGTGATCATTGGGTACGAGCCATGAGCAAGCTACACAGACAAGCCAGATGGGAGAGGGGAAATCAGTTCTGAGTCAAGGAATAGATGGGTCCAGAACAAATATGTTTTTCCTTAATAAAATGTTTATGGACCACAGATTTTAAAGAGAGAGAGAGAGAGAGAGAGAGAGAGAGAGAAATACATTGTGACATACTCTGTTTTAATGTGATTATCCCCATTTCTCTCCCACCCCTCCAGTGATGTTATTCTTTTTCTTGCTTACTTAAGTTAATTTGCCTTGTTTTGCCTGTCCCAGTTCAATTGTACATTCCATCAACCAAAAGCTCCGAAGCCTCCTATATACTGGCCACCTGAAACACACTTCGGCAATGTGACCTTTGGCATGGAACTTTACGAGACGGCCCTCTTCAGTACCCCAACTCAAGGGTTCTTCTCCGTCGAAGAGAATGGCCAGATTTTTGTTGAGGTAACAAACTCTGACAGAAGTAGAAATCAATGAAATGTTTGCCAGGAACATGGAAGCTCAGCTAAGTCTGTTCTTGTCTGTCCTAAGCTGGCACTGCAGTATTGCCTCAGGCAAATAGATGTACTGTCTTGTGGTTTCTGAAAGGGGAAATTGTAGAGATCATGAGGAAGGGAATCCCTTTGTGGTGGAGACCAAAGAATCCTCTCAGCATGGGCAAGCCCAACGCAAATATGTGCATCCCCCTCATCAAATCCTCAATCAAGCAACGGTCATTGAAGATCGTTGGTGCTTTGGGCAAACACAATCAATCATTAGTACAAAGAGCTGACAGAAGGAATAAGAATTTGTTTTATTTAGCAGTGTGACTCAATTCCACCTGCAAAAGAGAGATTTGAAAATAATAACCTCTTGTTCATGTTTCTCTCTCCTCTCCCCTCCTTTAGACAAAGCTGGATTGAGAGAGTGGTGCGTGTGTGAATTTGTTTGATTTATATTCTGCCTTCCCAGCAAACAATGGTGCTCAAGGCGGTCAACAATACGGCCATGATTAAAACAAAAAACTAATTAAAATAATAACAATATATATATAATAAATTATAAGTGATGTGTACACACACACACACACATTTACTCTGTCCTTCCTCCCCTGAACTTAGGTTGGATACGTGGTTCTTCCTCTGTCATCCTACTTTATCCTCATAACAATCATGTCAAATAGGCTCACAGTAACCGAGCAAGCCTTGTGATTGTAATGAAGACTGAACCTCTGGGTTGTATATAATATTAGTCCTGTTTCGAAAAGACCCATTGAAATGAATGGGACTTGAGTGAATGTCGGACACAAACCAGGGTCGCCCTTGTCTCTCTGACACTAACCACTACACCACACCGTTGCTTTGGCTATTGTGCAGCTCAAGCTGCTACCCTGGATTCTTGTGGTACAAAATAATATACGAGAGCCTATATTTTTTGCTAAGGGAACTCCTGCTAAGGATCTGGGAATTGGAAATACTTGGCAAGGTGTGTTTCCTGCTGTTGCTGCATCCCCATCAACTGGGAGAAGTAAGCATGTGGAGTGAGTGCATTGCTGCCGTTGCTTTGATCTATCATTTCCAGTACTGCACCAATAATGTGCTGCCAGAATGTTCAAAGCCTCTAGAACAGCCAGGTGGCCTCCTTCATTTCCCACCTGTGGCTAAATAGCTCCAGCTAGCCCCTATTTTTAGGGTGTTTAGATTTGCAAATGCCCCATGTACACTATAGAGTTTTCTCTGTAGTGTACATGTTGCATGCATTTCCTTTTGGCAAGTTAGGCTTGCCTCTAAGCTAGGCTGCCTCTACAAGAGAGGTTTAAAGCTCTTTCAAGGCACTTAATTTTTTTTACCTCTACAAGAACGGAGCGCAAATCGGGCGTAGAGGCGCGTTATCTCTCTGATTATGCGCATTATTGAATGCGCGTTAAATCGCGAGTTTTATTTTGCTCCGGCCGTTAAAGCGCATTTTTGACTATGTGAACAAGCGCTTATGCACATTAACTACTTGGAAAGCGCATTTTGGACATCCGTTAATGCGCTTCACCGCCTCTCGCCGCCTCTCATGCAGAGGGATTAGGTGTAAATGCGCTTCAGCGATTATGCGCATAATCGCCTAACCGGGCACAAAAGCGAATCCTTGTGGAGGGGACCTTAAACACCTCATCAATAAAGGCATGATAAATTAAACATCCAATGGCATTGCCATTTCCCCAAAGAAGATCTTGTAGATGGGGATCATAAGAGGTCTGCTGGACCAGACCAAAAACCTACCTGGTCGAGCATCCTGTTTCCCACAGTGGTCACCAAGATGCCCCTGAGAAGTCCACCAGCAGAACAGGTGGGCAGTTGCCTTCTCCTGCTTATGTTCTCTGGCAACTAGTACTGAGAGGCATGCTGGCTCTAATCCTGGAGGTAGCATTTTGCCATCATGGCTAGTAGCTATTGATAGCTGCTTTCTCCATAAATGTGTCTAATCCCCTTTTAAAGCTAAGTTGGACATACCTTTCAATTAACAAAAATGTCAGCATGAAAATATTCCTAGTGTTCCGGTATTTCCGCATTAGTCCATGTGCACTTCTCGTATTTATGTACATGAATTGCTTTGCTTGAATTTCCATGTAAACCACTTTGTGGTGTATGTCTTCTTTTCCCACTGTGGTAGGGTGACCATACGAAAAGGAGGACAGGGCTCCTGTAACTTTAACAGTTGTAGAGAAAAGGGAATTTCAGCCAGTGTCATTTGTATGCAAGTAGTTCCTGGTGAAATTCCTTCTTCATCACAACAGTTAAAGTTGCAGGGGCCCTGCCTTCTTTTGTATATGGTCACTCTAGTATAGTGCCTGCAACTTTAACTGTTGTGATGAAAAGGGAATTCCACCAGGAACTAATTGCATACAAATGACACAGCTGAAATTCTCTTTTCTCTGCAACTGTTAAAGTTACAGGAGCCCTGTCCTCCTTTTCATATGGTCAGCCTACACTGTGGGCCTTACGCACAACTCAGCAACATCCATGGCACTTTGTGACTGGTGCATCTCAGCCATGGCCAACTCCAGGCACACCTTAGGTCAGGAGAGGGTCGAATCCAGCTGCTGTGCCACAACTAGCCACACGACTGTGGAAGCAGAAGCAAGAGCCCTGGGCAAGGAGCTGCGAGCTTGTGTGCCTTCTTCCCTCAACAGAAGCTGTTGCCTCTGCTCTAACCAGTATTAATTATCAGCACCAGTGGTTCGTGGCATGACATTAGCAGCTGGACTGGGTGTTTCCTCAGCCCAAGGTCCACTGGGAGTTTGCTGGGGCTCAACTCCTGGCACAATGGAGGGCGGGAGAAGGTAGTACTGTGTTAAGTAAGACTGAAATGCTTCAAATAAGTTGGCTGTTTTAAAATAAGTTTGTTTTTGTTCTCATAAAAGCGCTGTCATTCCTTTTGGCCTCTGGGATGAATCCCACTGGCTTTGGGTCTCCATCTGGCCCCACGATTAATTCTTTGGACAGCTGTTCATTTTTTTCATCACCTGTCCTGGCACGAGCTTGGTTTTCTCTTTTCTGCTCTGTGGAAAATACATATCTGTGCCTGACATCTGTTCCCCATCCTCCAATGACAGGAATTATTATATTTTTGTTTTGAAAATGCTAGTCTCCTTGGTCGATAAATTGCCCATGACATCATCTGCAAGTGCTCTCAATTTCTTACTTTTGCGTAAATGCTTCTAGCATAATGGTTTTCCTTACTGGCAAATCCCCACTTGCCTATGGATCTCTGCTTCATGATTCCTGGCATTGTGGCCTTTTGAGAGGCATTTTAAAATTTATTTTGAGAGAAAAAACATTTCATCTATAGCCTGAGCTACAATGACATAGGGTGGGGAACAGCAATTTTTTTATATACATTTCCTCTCGATGATGGGCTCACTCTCCATGTCAAACAGAGCAAAGACTTTTGGGAAATTTAAGCAGGGGGAGAGAAAAACAAAAGAGAAGTGAAAAAATGAAAGTCAAATAATATAGAAATAGGCCATTGCCAAAGCCTCTTTCCCTTTACCGACTGTATCAAAGACAGAAATCAACGGGTAACATCCCCATTAATTGCCTCTCTATGAAAGACTATTCCAGATGGAAGAATAGATAACAATTCCCCATTTTATTGCTCCACTCCAATAAAATGGGCTCTCTTAAATCTCTACCATATAAGTCAGTAGCATAGTCTTCTGACTCTTGCTAGACCCTATGAGAATACCAGCCTTTAAGAAAAAAATCTATGTAAATAAGTTTCTAAGCCTCATAGCTTTGAAGGAAACAAATAAATTGAAGCGAAAATCTGCTAAGTGTTATATAGTGCAGCCTTAGAGATGTAAAATTCCCAGAAATTTTGAAGCCATAGGGAAAAAAAACATTTTTTTCGGGAAAAAACAGAAATTTGTGGAAAAATTGAAAAAGATGCAATATTAGCAGTTTTTACAGATTGAAAGTCACTTTGTTACTTTAGGAACAGAAAATGTAATTATGTATAAATTGGATCCGACATAAAATTATCACATTTGGTATATTCAAAGTACAATGTATTCAAACAATTCTCAGAAGAACTTGTAGTGTGGAAATGCCTCCATATGCTAGATGTTGGTCTCACCATTTTCCTGAGGGGGGTGGGGAGAAAAATAATTTAGTGGCTAGCTTGCAAGTAAACACTAAGCTATGGTTGGGGGGGCAATAAAGAATAAGATTAGTAGAAATTAAATTATGATTTACATAAGGGTTATGAAAATAAACAAATGCAGCTAAAATATGGTTTAATTTTCTGAAATCAGATAAATTTAAACTCGTACCTTTCAGTTAAGTTTACTTTCAGCCCCCTTTTGTTGCTCTGTACTTTCTTCCAGTCCTTTGTGGCCTTGACTAGTCAAGATAGGACAGAACCACCCACAAGCAAAAAAGAAACTGAAACATCTTCTCTTGTGACAATGGCAGTGCCCCCTAGAGGCAGAAATTCATATTGCTTTTGTATTTGAGAGTTGTAGTCTCTCAGTTTGCAATCTAGGACTTGCTTGTCCTTGTTGCACAGAAATTGTAATAATCTGATACTGTAAATAGTTTTTAGAAATCATTTGGAGAAGTAATATATGAACACCTTGTCTTAAACATTTTATTCATCATGCTAAAAGAAAACATTCCATAATCCATTTTTTCTTCATTTTTTTCATTTTTCAAATTTTTCGGGGGGGGGGGGGGAGGGGGACCCAAAACAGCCTTCGGAAAAAAATGGGAAAAAACTTTTTTTCTGAATTTTTCTGTTTTTTTTCTGGGCCTTCAGATCTCTAGCCCTAAGCATGTATACTCAGATGTTAGTGCCATTGAGTTCAATCAGGCTTACTCCTTTAGAGTTGGAGTCTAAATACCCCATGTTTCTAAATATATGTATCAGGTTTCTTGGGAATGAAATGCTTTTTTGACATCTGTTCACAATTTTCCAGAGTAAGAATATTATACAACTTCTCTGTGGCTGCTCCCAGGCTCCCTCTCTCCTGTCCTTCCACCGGCAGGCGAAGGACCCTCCATTCCAGCTGGCCTTTGAAATGTACACAGGTCAGCTGGTTTGGATGCTGTTTTTATTCTGGTTTTGCTGTGTTTTTATTGTGTTCTAATGCGCTGTTTATTATTATTTTAATCAAGAGGTAGTTATGATGGTAAGCCATCTTGAATGCCATTTTTGGCAAAAAGGCAGGTTATAAACCAGATAGATAGATAGATATTGGGGCATCTCAAATGACATGCAAAATATGTTAATGTCACACAACTAGGTATCCAAATTAGCAACAGCTAACTGACTTGTATTCTAATACTCACTTGGAGTTTAATGCTAATTTAATGCCTTCACTTGCTCCAGCTGTTCTTCCTTGGATGTCTCGTTCCATTATATGTCTTTTCTGTAGAAGCCATTCCAGGTTGCAACTTTTTAGGGGTTTTCTATACAAGGCATTTACTGTTCGGTTGTCATTCCCTACAGTCATTCCCTGTTGTAGATGATGTTGTGACCCTTCAGTTTCATTTCTGTGTCTAACTAGCACCTTTGGAGAGGTTTTTAGAGCAGGGAAAATGTGGCATTTAATTGTGGAACTGAAAGAAAGGGTGATTTTCTCTTCTTTATTTGTGCTGTTCTGGTATAGCACAGTGCCACCTAGAGGTTATGTAGTGGAAAAGGAGGAATTGAAATGTTTATTATGTAGTACTTGAATCTTAATACTGCAACGAAACCCAAAGTAGATACAGTCGATTAACTGCCTCGTGTAGAAAAGCTCTTATCTCCATATTATAGAAGTGGGAATGTATCTTAGCATCATGTATAATTTATCTTCATATTTTAGTATTAGCTATATATAATTTGGGAGTTCAGCATTACCGTTACTGAGTGAGTAAAATCATCCACTAACCCTAACCCTTTCTATTGTTACCAGAAATGTTTTTCACAGTATCTCCAACATTAAACAATATTTCTAAAGGAAAGCGAAAGTAGCATAATAATTGCAAAATCTGTTGTTGTTTTTTCTGATGCAGATTTCTGTGACCAAGGCCGAGAGATCCCTGGGCTTTGCAATCCAGACGTGCTTTATTTCTCCACATTCATACCCTGATAAAATGTCAGAGTACACCATTATTGAAAACATTTGTCCTAAAGATGAATCTGTAAAATTCTACAATATCCCAAAGGCTAACTTTCCCATCCTCAATGCACAAACAGACAAAAAGCATTTTAGCTTCATGTTCAAATCTATATTCAACACCTCCCTTCTCTTCCTGCACTGTGAAGTGACCTTATGCACGAAGAAAGAAAAAGCTACTCAAGGATTGGCGAAGGTCAGTAGTTGTATGTTTACTTAAGAGTCTTTTTTTTTTTTTTGGTAATGGCCCAATTCTCCAAGGGATAGGCAACCTGATGCCTTCCACATGTTTTGGAGTACAATTCCGATAATCCCTGACCATTGGCCATGCTGACTGGCATTTATGGGAGTCATAGTCCAAAATATTTGGAGTTATCGACTTGCCTATCCTGAATCTCTATCATCATACAAATGTTTATAATCAATTGTAATAAATGCCATGTTCAGACGTGTTGGATTACAACTGCTATGATATCCAGCCAGAATGGCAGGCTGGGGTTGATGGGAATTGTAATCCTACACTTCTGGAGGGCACCAGGTTAGGGGAGGCTGCTTTACACAGATGTTACCAGATTTTTTTCCATTTTAGTTACTATGATTAATGTTGGCAAATAAAGAAAGTGTCTCTTTCAAGAATAATCATGTTTGAAGTCACACTTCTGGGGCCTTAGGCTGTTGCAGCATAGAGTTATGATTTAATACGACCAACTCAGTTTTCTGAAGGCATTTTGGCTCATACAGCTTTGGGAAAAACATAACTTCTTTAGCAAGCTTAACTACCAGGAGGCATTTGTTCCCCTTGCTAAGAATAGGTTGCTGCTGTAGATACAGAATACTTGCTTATTATATTGTACTTTTGCTAAAACCTCCATATGCATTTAAGGTAGGTTCAGATGATGATGATGATCATCGTCATCCGCATCATCCCCATACTACAGCTAAGGAGCTGAGGGTGCATATTAAGCTACTTGCTGTCAGTGAGTCCATAACTGTGATAAATTTGAACCCTGGACTTCTGAGCTTACAGCTTGTTCACCTAATCACAGTGCTGGCTCTCTTTACCATAGTTGCTGAAGCAATTCTGAATAGATCTGTATAGATAGGGATGCTAGATGTCAATACAATGTATTCTCCCCTCCCACCCCATTACCAAAGAGATCTTCTACAGAAAGGTCAACCATATAGATTAATGAGTTTGACTAAAATGTTTATGAATGTTTGCAGTTAACAACAGTCGGATAATATTTATTGAGTTTTCCCAATGAGAACTGTTGCGGCTCTTGACAGCACGATGCATATTTTCCACTAAATGGTAACAGGTGATAAATAGATTTTACTTTCCACTGTGGGAGTGGTTCAGATTTATCTAAGCTATTCAATGCTCATAGATTTAATTATAAACAATGCATTAACATTACTTTTCCAGATCCTGCTGAGATATAATGATGCTATTGTTTTTGAACTTCCATGTGTGAATTATTACATTGACCTGCCTTAGAAGGATTTTGAAGCGAAAGAAAGGAGTGTTTGAACTTGTTTTCTGCATTCCTTTTATTGCTTATCTCACATTTGCATAGCATATTCATTCAGTGGAAGCATTCAGCAAATCTATGTAGGGTAAAATATTCTTTGTTCTGAGAAAGAAAGCTATTCATTTATTTTTAAGTGTATAACATCACCCTTTAACTTGGACTTGGGCATCAGTACTTGGATGTCAGTTTTAGAGGTGGTCTAGTTCACTGCTACCCACTTTGGCCATGCCATTTAGTATTATTCATCCCCTGAGTTGAGGCCCTGACATTCATTTTCCCTGCCTTCAGTTACCTGGGGAAACTTATGTCATTTCTCTGGTTCACACATAGTGGCTGAATTCGGACGACACAATAAGCAACTGGGTGGGTGGAACAATCGTCAGTTGTATTGATTATTATGTCGTCTGAATGCTGCCATAGTCAACTCAGTGCTGATCCTAATCCACACCACAGTTGATTATTTATTACCATGTTGTGTGAGGAGTACCCCCTAGATGAACAACTGTAAAGTTGATTATTACCCCACCATTGACTATCGTGTTGTCCAAATTCAGCCAGTAAGTTGTGTTAACCAAAATGGCGGGTGGATGGAGGAAGCTTTCCACAGCAATGCTGAAGCAACGTCCACACAGATATTAGCATTAAAGTGAAAGGAACCTATGTGACCATGATGCTTGGTAGCTATTTTAAGTAATTGCCGAATTGAAGCAAAGTTTACGTCTTGAAGTGCAGCTGTGGTTGCTTCCTTGGAATACGACTCGGCTGACATGGGTTTTGAGAATCCTCTTGATTTCTGTTTGGTAAACCTCACTGAGCGCTGCCGAGAAAGAGGCAGCTGTGCCTCTGCTCTGATAATGTAAATGTTTTAAGTGAGTCCCTGATCTCACCAGCCACCTGTTGTCTACATCCTGCAGTGCATCCCTCCTGATGAAGCCTGCACCTTTCTCAATGTTGATATGATCCTAGCGATGATGCACAATAAGAAAACCTTCACCAGGCCCCTTGCTGTGATAACTTCTAAAGGGAAGCCAGAAGGTATTGAATACATTTTGAATCTATTAACAGAAGTATATTTTGTTGTGCATTACCACTTGAATTGTAAAAATGTGCCTCCAAGCGCATATATAGTTCTGTATTCTAATAGCATTATTGTTCCTGGGCTACAGGGCGCCATCGTCTTTGAGTGCTAACATTTGTTTGCTCTTTTATCTCCCTTCCATGTTTATGAAAATATAGTTTGGCTAGGGACTGGGAAAGGAACGCATTTTGATGCTATATAGCAATATGGGATTTGTAAACATTAAATAACACTGTGCAATTGGTTCCAGCAGTTCATTATTGTTTCGGCACCAAAAGCTTTATAATTTCATTCTTTGTGGCTGCAAATATTTATTTAAGCATCATAATTATAGTGGAACTTCCAACGTATTGAAAATATTAAAGTATGGTGTGTTCTTGTAAATGAAGGGGGCAGCCACAGGGAAAATGGCTGCACCAGCCATTTAGATTGTTCATATTAGGAGAGCCTGGAAGGATATCATTACTTTTCTCCTGTTTTTTTTTGTATGGCTTATGGAGCCATTTCTCTTCTTTACGGAAAACTAAAGAATAGGTTTATGGCTTTGCACTCTCTGCCCTGTAGGAAAAAAACATCTCCAAAAAAGACTTTTTTAAAAAAATAGACAAAGTACCTAACAAGACCACTTGGGGCATGAAAGTGCCTGAAATCTTGCTTAGGACATTTGCTTGCTATTTCTGTATGCTTCCTTAAGCAAGGCATTTCATTCTAAAGAAGTGAGAAATCACACTACTGTGAAATATGGTGTCCAGAATTTTTGTATTGGGCCTCTAGGTATCTCTTACCTATGCTAAGGAGTAACGGGTGAATGGACCCCAAGGAAATTTGTTATTTCCCCAGAAAGCGAATCCGTTATTTCCTTAGAAGGTAAATAATGAATTCATCTGTGTAATCTTGGTCAAAAGTTCTCTTTTAATTCAAGAACTTGTTCTGTGTACATGAGTTTTTCAGTACATGCACTATCGAAGTGCTTCTCGGGAGCTGTAGCTTGGAATCATGTAATGCGTCATGACCTCATGTGCCACCAACTCTAAGTCCATAGTTTATCGGAAAGGAAACAGGTGTGTGGGGTTTGTTTGTTTTTGCCAGCTTGCCTCAGCGGTTGCCACATCCTCCATGACTATTACCATTGTCACTGCCTTCTCCCAGGAACATATTTTGTTCCAGAAAGTTTAGTTAATGTCCGAGTAAGCAGCAAACTACATCTACCAAAGCTTTGTGCTTCACCAAGCCAGCCAGGGGCACCAACCTTGCACCATGCCATGGAGATCTCCTTGGATTCCCTTTCCAGTATGCCTCTCACTCTAGTGCCACTCACCAATACCCACTAAAGTAAGCTTTTACTTACCAAAAAAGAAAAAAAAGTCCTTTCACTAAAGGGTTAAAAGATTATCACATTTCCTTAAAAAATGAAAGAGTTAAAGCAACCAACTCAGTTCATGCACAAAAAAGGTATAGTTTAGATACAGGCTGTAATGCTCCAGAGCTCACAATGAATTCTGAAATTAATAACGAATCCATAAAACAGAATTACGAATGCATGAATTTCAATCAACAAGCCTAATAATTACGAAATTTGGCAGGATCACTAATGCTACCTAGAGCAATGCTATTACTGCTCATAAAATCCCATTCTTTTATTATTAATGCTTTGTCCTAAATTCAAAATTGTTTGAAAAGAAGGCAATTCATTCCTAGGTTTGGAGATAGATTGTGATATGTCACCATCTTATACTGAAAGTTATGGAAAAACTAATTTGCCCGTTATTGGTTTTAATAACTCTCTTAGTGGAATCAGTACCAAAACATCCTTAGTAAAAACAAAGTACATAATTTTGACAAATTCTCTCCCCCTGCCCCTCTCTATCTCATATATAAATTCAATTGCAATTTGCAAAGCTTTCTTCCTTGTAGAGAATTAGCTTCAAGTATTTCTGATGGGCAAAATTTGTGCAGATAGAGCTGAAGAGAGGATTGTACTAAAAAGGAACTTTTGCCTTCCTCAGTCTGTTGTTTGTTCTGTCTATAACTTTTCAACAATAATTTTTCATCTTGACATATGGTAACTGCTAATTTACTTTTCACTGAACTTGCCAGAGATTTAAAATACCGGAGGACAAATTGGTACTATAGACTTGTGTTAGTCTTACAAATATCACAAGTTTATCCTAAATAACCTCTGCAAAATGCCCAGAATTTTATTTTCCACAGAATTTTCGGTCAATTAGATTTAGCTTTTATATAAAATGTATTACTTGCAAAAACATGCATCCGTTGTATGGGATAATTTGAGTCCTGTCTCGTAAATTGTTTCTGCACTTGAGTAGTCTTGCTACAGAAAAATCAAGTTGTAACCTTCTGTATAGAATCCCACTCCTCCATGTTTTGATCATTTGAACATCTTCTGTTGTAATGTAGTTGAGTATAGTGCACATTCCTTATCATTTGAAGTTATATACTAGGGTTTGTAGTAGGGGATATGTTAACTAGAAGGGGTATGGCCTGTACCCAGAATTCAGATCTTAGTATCCTGAACTACTAGGGCACAACATTACATTAAATCAATAATAAACAGATTAAGCCTAGATTCCCACTTTGCCAAAAAAAAAGCAATCACTCTTTCGTGCCAGAAAATCCTGGTGAAAAGAATGTCCCTCATATTTTTTCAATCACTGAATAAGTCAGCCAATGTCAAGGCCTTAGTCAATCATTTTTTTCTCTTCAGGTTCATGCATGCTTTTTTTCCAAAGCATGACTGGGGAAAAACAATGGAAGACTAGGGAATACAGATAAGACCTTGTACTGTAATCTGGGTTTGACAATACGGCATAGGTTGAAAAGGGGAAGATGGATAAGGAAGATCAAGCTACAAATCCCAAGTCAGCCAAGCTGGATCTATGTTTTCAAAATTAGAATAGATTAATATGTATGGCAAAAGCTTGAGAGAGAACAGTTAACAATATGGCTATATGTGCAAAATACCCTTTCCTTGGGCCCATTTAACAACAGCAGGGGGAATGTACATTTACACTATTTTTAAAACCTCTAAATAACCGCTGGCCTTACCTGCTCTTGTTTGGTGTTCACATGGCACTTTAATTAGAGGGTTTCAGTGGTTTCATTTAGAGATCGAAATTTTTCACTTGCATGCAAAGTTTGGTTAAAATTCTGAAATGCTTTCCAGGGAGATCTGAGGATCAAAGTCCTTTAACACCAGTTCTGCAGAACATGCTTTTTTGGTATTTAAGCAGTTTATGGTATACCATAGAGCACTGCTGGGCTGGGCTGGGCTGGGGGTTGAGAAACAACTGTTTCTGTTTAACTCTATGAGGCTGCAGGGAGTTTTGCAACGTTTTATTCTGGACACCAATGAATCCACTAAGGATAACGCAACAAAGATTTGGCCTCCAAACACAGTACAATTAAAAAGGCATGCATGTTTCCTTGTCTTTTTGGACTTATTCTGCAGTCTTCCACTGATTTCAGTGACTAGAGCAATCCACTGTTGGCTGAAAAGGAACTGATGTAACTTTGATTGGAGTTCTGACTCCTCCAAGGAATCTAGTGCCTGGGTAGTTTAAGTTGAACAGATCCTTTTTTAATTCTATTTTGGAGCAAGATAAGAAAACTATGGTGCGATAGAGAACATGGTGCACTGAGGGCAGACCAGATTAATTGTGGGATGTTTGGTGGAATGTTTCCCAGAATTTTTCAGATGTCCAGCTTAGTGGGCAATAGTACACAGACAATGTGTCTTTGTTGGCATTCAGTTCTCCATCATGAATCAAGCCGTCCTTTTCTAGAGTTAACTGACATTGTGAACCAACAGCAAACTTGTAAGGCTTAGGAAAATAAATGATAGTAACCTACTAAATGACTAAATAAGAGCATTTCCATCTCCAAGTCATTGGTTATCATCCACATTGATGCAAAACAGGCCAGCTATTGTGTGTATTATTGTAAGCCATATTATTGGATCCATTCCTGTTAGATCTGCACTAGAAGCCAAACAAAGAGGCTTGTAGGCTCTGTAGATAGAGGGAGTCAGGACAGAATGTTCCGTTCGGTATGTCTACTCTTCCCTCCGCACTTCATGCACGTGACTCCCATTAATAATGATGAGGTCGTGTGGTTGCGTGCCTAGGAGAAAACAAACCCTTCCAGGTTTTATTTTACAATGGTAGTTTTTGCAGGCTCAGCCACTTGCCTGATTGAACCAGATCCCAGTAAAACTAGAGAAACATTTAGAAGCCTTTGACCTTGAGCTGGTGGATGGTTTTCTTTTAACAATGCATTTTTATAGGTATCCTGCATTCAGGTGTCTCTTGCTTGCTTTGCAATGTAGGGGAGAGCAATGCGTAGCAGATGTTATTGGGGGACTGCACACATAGTAAATAATTATGAGATGTGTAATAAAATAAAATGTATCGCATTAGAGCTAAGATGGTATAGTGACTTTGGTGGTCCTCTTAAGACTTGCACAGGTGATTATTTGGCAAATTGCTATGATTGTTTTTGGGTAAATTATTATTCACCTTCAATTGCAGTGGGTCCAACTTTCCTTTTCAGTTAGTGCCTCAGTCATAGAGAAGAACTAGGTTTGTTTTGCCAGCATCCAGACAACAAGTCTTAATTGCTGACAAATCTCTCCATTGCTCACACTCCTTAGTGGAGTATGTAGGGTGATTGTCACTGAGATGCACACCTATTGGACCATATCAGCAACACAGCTTATGAAGAGAGAAGTCCTTTCTTCTATGCCTTGGAGTTTTATAGGGTCTTCATAGATCCCTTCCCCCTCCCCATGTTGGAAGAGCATTTCTTTGCTTTCTCAAAGAAGCGCTGAAAAAGCAAAAAAGCCTACCAAATATATTTTGTGTTTGGCTACCTATTCTCCCACTGCGTTATTCCACTTTAGGGGCACTTTTCTCTTTGAAATATATTGAAGTATATTCACACACACACCCGAAAAAATTGTACTTAAAACAATTTTTGGTTTTGTTTAACAATTTTTTAAAACCATTTTTTTTATGTGCAAAGTTGCCACACCACTGCTCCAGGATCGGTGGGGGCCCTTGGGTGGCACTGCAAGGGATGATGGGCCCGTTTTTCTTTGTGGACACAGTCTTGTGTTCAAACCCTAATTCTCTGTAGAGAGGCCATAATGTGATGTGTGTAGACTGCTACATCTAGCCCATTATGCTTAGAAAGAACAAGGCACATGAGGCTGTTATGGCTGAAGACAAGAAAATGAATAAAATTATGGTGATCCCAAATCCATCATCAGCCGGAAGGATAAGCCAGAATAAGGGATGAAGACAGTACCAGGTAAATCTGTGTAACACTACTGCATGCTCTCTTGCAGATGAATCCTCTTGAGGGCTATGATAAAGAGAAAAATGGATTCCTCCTGCCTTTACACACTAACCCAGGCTTGATCAATTCTGACTGGAATTTCTTATGGTGCAATCATATGTAGGTTTAGACAAAAACAAGTCCAACAACTCACATCATGGGCATGCTGGGAGTTGTAGGACTTCTTTCTGTCTAAAAATGCATAGGATTGTGCCTTAAATATATTACAGACTCTTCATGGGGATTTCTGATGTAGTGTCTAAAAATCTGCTGAAGGCAATTATCATTCATCTCTGCCTTTCTTTTTTTAACAGATAAAGCTTCCTACCCCAAACCTCCTGAAAGCTTACCACGTAAGTTACATGTGCCTCTTTGTTCTAGAGAAACACACCCAAGTGTTCCGATAGAAAAGAGTTGAGTTGATCATTGCTCTAAAACAGTTTTCTCCAACCTGGTGCCCTTCAACAATTTTGGACTACAACTCCCAGCATTCCAAACCATTGGCCATGCTGGCTAGACCTGATGGGGAAGTAAAGTCCAAAACAGCTGGAGGGCAACAGGTTAGAGAAGGCTGCTCTGAAACTTTGGATTTATAAGCCACTCGCTTGCACTTTAAAGGATCTAGAACTGAATGTAATTACTTCTATACTTGTACAATCACTACAGGATGTCCCACTGGTATTTAGCCATGGAGCTATGCACAACAGAGCAGTGCAAGTAGTTTCTATGGAGTATTTCATAAGAACACAGGAAGATGCCAAACACTGAGTCAGACCATTGGTCTATCTAGCTTGGTATTCTTGACATTGACTAGCAGTGGCTCTCCAGGATTTAAGGCAAGAATTTTTCCAGCCCTACCTGGAGATGCCAGAGGTCCAACTTGGGTCCTTCTGCATGCAAAGCAGGTACTCTACCACTGAGCTGTGTCTGCTCCTTGCAGAAAGCTCATGTGGGGAGGTGAACCAGTGGTGGCCTTGGACATCAAACACTCAGGTTCAAATTTCCATTCAACCATAAATGGAGGCTTTGGGTCTCAAAGAGCCTTCCAGAGTTGCTGTGAGGCAAAAGGCCTAACTAACCATTACAAGCAAACGTACATAAGCAAACCTTCCCCTCCCCCAGGAAAAAGCACTTTGGGAGGGGGCAATTTAGAGTAGTGAAACGGATGGCGATGCCGCTGCGCCTTCACCCCACCTGCTGCTTCTCCACTCCAAATTTCCTCCCTCCCCAAAAGTGGCTTTTCCTGAAATATATAAAATAAGGGACGGCTGTTGACATTCAGTTCTTCATGAATTTGTGTGTAATGTGTAGTTAAACCCCAACGTGCTGCTCTGGGCAACAAACGAATGCAATTCAGAAGAGCACAGAAATACCCCCCCTTTGTCAATATAGATGTGGAAGAAGGTGGCATCTGTGGCAACAGAACTTTCCAGCAGGCAGCTTGGGTAGTAGGGTAAGGGATAGCAAGTCCTGCTACTTCAGAGTGGTAAATGGGGAAATAAGGCCGTATAAGGCCTCTAGTTTCTTGATCAGCTCCAGATGTAGCTATATATTTTGTTATTGAGGGCTTGCTAGAATATTGCATGTAAGAAATTAATTAGGTCTACATCACAGGTGGGTCCCTGAATGAAAGAAGTCAAATATCAGAATGACCGGAAGTAGCTGCAGTGGTTCAGCACACGTTCAGAGCCAGGCATACAGGAACCAGATGAACGTTCATACAAATTGCCCTGCCTCTCCCATAGAGAGCTCAATATTTCAGCCTGGAACTGATTTCCATGATTAAAACTACTGCCAAATGTGAAAAACAATTGTTTCTATTTATGTCTTTGCTGACTTTCAAGCTGGCATGGCCTCCCAGTTAACAGCCTTTCCGCTCCCCACCTAATAGGCTGAAGATGCTGGGGAAATGGAGCAAAATTGGCAAGAGTTTTATTTAATTATTTGCAATTTATTTAAAAGAAAAATCACACCCTACCCCAAAGGCACATGCTGGAGGGATATGTGGATTTAAAAATAAGTCTACTAAAATTAGAGAAGCAATTGATTTTGGTCTTTCAGGCTTAAAAACAAGCAACCCCTAACAGGAAACCTAGCAAGCCTACAATTTGAACTGGCTTCAGGTTGCTCAGGGCTACATTTTTAGACTTCATCATGCTTCCATGCTTTGTTCTAATAGCGTAGGCACCACTGTCACACTATCCACAGATATAATAAGCATTGCGGCTTATTCTTTCCTTGGCATTTTTGCAAGAAATCTTGATGCATAACACTGCCTCTGCTAAAATGGGTCAAAGCAGAGATGTAGAACCCCAGGCCCGGGGAGGGACCAAACCCAGCCTTTCAGGGTCCCCAATACTAGGAAAAGGAGCATGGCCTTCTGGGGCAGGGGGGGTCCCCAGAAGGCCACACCCCTTTCCCTGACTCCACCCCTTTCCTCAAATCAGCAATTATTTACTAGTTTCCCAGTTTTTCTGCAGCTTTCCACCCATTGTAAAAGGTTGAAATGCCTCTCGTGAGATAAAATATGCTGGTATTATTTACATTTTGGCCCTGTCCCATTGGCCCCACCCCCTTTTGCCTTTAGCTCTGCTCAGCCCTGGAATGCTGCCCCAGAGAATTTCTCCAAAATGAAATCCAGCCCTTCAGCTGAAAGATGTTCTCTACTCTTGTGTCAAAGCCTTCCACTACTCAAGGTGGTCTGCTAGCAAGGTCCCCCTCACTTCCTTCCTTTCCACCCTCCCCCATTACTAAAGGGTTTGCCTTGCCTTGCCCTGGTGCCGTAACCCTTGCTCAAGTATCTTTCTTTCTATCTCCGTTTCTTCATCAATAGACTTTCAAAGAGGAGGGAGGGAGAAGGCCAGGGGGCGCGTAGGAATGAGAGAGAGGCAAGGAAGGAGAGGCTCTGTTTCTGGCAAAGAAGAAGAAGATGAATTTAAGTTTCCAGTTGGTGGGCCTGCTATTGGGCCAAAAGATGTGAGAAGAAGGAAAAACAGTACCTTACTTTGTTTCTTCTTTCTAGATGCAAGGAGAACGTTCTAAACAATTTTGATTCTGCACTCCAAATGTAAATACTGTTTCATTTATTCATTTTTTCCTCCATTTCACAGCTGTCTTCTATGGCCTGGACAGTGTGACGGTCGTGGGCATTGCCTTTGCAGCCTTCGTGATTGGTGCACTGCTGACGGGAGCGTTATGGTTTATTTATTCCCACACAGGTGCGTATGACCATCCTCCAGATCACACAGCACACTTGTAATTCGGGGTATTTTTATTGGGCACTGATTTGCACTGAAAATCAAAAGGCCCTCAAGGATGACCGTAGGTTACTATCCCATTCAAAGTTATGCAGAAGCAACCCGTTTTCCTCTATTAACTGCTAAGGAAATTAATAGAGCATGCTGAGCAACTATATTTCATGCATGTGCCATGCTTCCATCCCCTGATTTGTTGGAAACTTAGATCAAAATCATAGCGATGAAGAGGAGAATATAAAAATGTTTCTTCTCCAGCATGAAAGTAGAAAACAGCTTAGGTTTATTTAATAATATTCTTCTTAAAATGCAGTGAGAGACTGAGGCTGCGATCCTATATCCAGTTACCTGAGACCAAGCCCCACTGAACTCAGTGGGGCTTACCTTTGAGTAGGCATGTATAAGATGGCACTGTGAATTTATGTCCAGTGGGGTAAATTCATACCCTGGTATGTGTATATTCTCAGAAAAAAACCATTATTGAATGAACAAATGATACTCTGAGTCAGAGAGACAATAGTCAAAGAAAAAATCATTCTGGCATTCTTGGGGAGGGAAAGGCATGCTCAAAACGTGACCAGCCAGGACAGTTGGTATTACTGTACATGGAAATATAGCACGTCGCTCATATATTTCTCAGGTTTAGGGGGTAAAAATTAATAGAAAGCAGAACAAAGAAGAAAATACAAATGAATGGCTATGTATGGGCATGTTTCTTCAGATTTAGAATGCATTCCACACTCCTTTTCAAATCGGCAGGAAAGCCCTGTTGATTTATCACTGTACATTAATGAGTTCCGCTCAAAGTTTAGAATAGTGCTTTGTAATATGTTGATTTTTATTTAAAGAAATGTATAAGGACCTACTTATACTTATACTTTTGATCAGCAGTGTAGGGAGAGGAGGTAATTAACCATTTCTCTACTGCTCCTTTTCTAGTTGGAAATTGCAGCTCCCGACCAGGTTTGCAAGGTGAAAAGCTGCTGAGGGGAGATGGGGAGATGCTTTTTTTATGGGGAAAATGGCCTATAAGGAAAGGGTTCATCACTGTCTTGCCACGGTGCTACTGTTCCAATCAAATTCAGGCTGCAGAAAAAATAAAAAAGTAGACCCCCCTCTCCCCTAGACATTTGTCTCTTGTGCGGAATTTGGGGGATGGAAACCTTGGGAATTAAAAATAATAGTCACAATGGGCAGAGCAATTAAGCCTCCAGTTTAAATTTCGTAGAGTAAAAGGGCCTGCTTTCTCAAGTAGCTAGCACAGAGAGGGTGGGATATCTTTCCAGAGCCTTCCCACCACACTGTTTTTATATGTATCCTGATTGAGACAAGAAGTAAAATGTGGAAAGTCCAGTCTCTACCAATAGAGTATATTTTTTTTTATTATTGTGACATTGTGACATTCTAATTGGCTTACAGTCCCAATGGCTGATAAGAAATCCTCCTGGCTTTTTGTGAGACTTCTGTTTTTGTAAATCGCCTTGTTTGGTCCTAGAAAGGGGGCATGGAAATGCAATAAATAATAATAAATAATATGCTTCCCCTCAGAGACGCTTCTAATCATGAGGGAGGCCTGTGTGGTTCTGTTCCTCCCCTTTTTCCTTGGATGTACCCTTTCCTGGGCACAGCTGAATAAGGAATATTTTGCCAAGTTGTCTGGTTTGGGTATTGTTTGCGTTGGAGCTATGGAAGTGAGGAAAAACAGCAGTTTTGTTTCTGTTTTGTTTTTAACTTGGGGAGGGTCACTGTGACCCAGTTTTAGAACTTCTGCCATAGATTAATCAGAGCTTTGGGAGACCTTCTCATTTGGTTTTCTTAAACAACATGGCTCATTTATTTGTAGTTAGACTGGAGCTGGTAGACCTGTTCTCAACTTCCTGCTCAGCCATGAATCATATTGGGACAGTCACTGGTTTGATTTAGACAATCAAACTTTAGTTTAATAAGCCAGGATATGCACGAACATTGTGCACCGATGAATCACACCTACTCAAGTGTAGCCCCATTCTGAGTTCTGTTTCTTGGTCATGCTAAAGCGTGCCAGAACATAATGACCTGGCTTTTGTACAAAGATATTTGTTGCTTTTGCAGCTTTCACCAAATACATTCATTTATACATAGTACGAAATCCTGTGTCTTTTTTAGAAGTAAAATTTTTGCTCAGCTTCAGGGAGCTCTCAGCAAATAGTTAAGGAAAATACGTTTCCCTGTAGTCCTCCCCCCATCTATCTTGTACGTGAATAAGTCTTGGAAGTGCAAAGGGCCAAGAACACCTCTATAAGTTATGAGTCTGAAACTCAAGGCAAGCAGATTTAGAATGTGAGCATTGTACACACATAGGTCATCCTTTCTTATTAAAAATGTCTGAAGATTCTTTCCTCTTAGCCTTTAGGACCGTGCTTCTAATTAACAAGACTTTTGCCCATCCCCCAAGAAGAGTCTGATAGGATCTGATTGAAATAAACTGACAAAGCAACAAATTATATTTGGCAAATGGGGACAGCAAAGCAAACAGTCAGATTTCCTGGACAGGGAGCAGTACTGGCAGCCTTCCTGAGTGTGAATAATAAAGTACATGTTGTTGCACTCAGATGTTTACAGTCTATAGATGGATTGAAGCATGTTTACAGCCTATAGATGGGACACAGCCATTTTGTGAAACTGCCATATCAGCCTGAGAAATAGAAATCTGATGTGTAAAGGAATCTAACGTGAAAAGATTGCTGGACGTGGGCCTGGGAGATCGGGATTCAAATTGCAGCTCAGACGCATGCTTGCTGGGTTGTGTTTAAGCTCTGTTTTCCATCTGTAAAATAAAAGCAATAGTAACCCCTCTCACAGGGGCTCCCTCTACAAGGATTCGCTTTTGCGCCCGGTTCGGCGATTATGCGCATTATCGCAGACGCGCATTTACTCCTAATCCCTCTGCACGGGAGGCGGCGAGAGACGGCGAAGCGCATTAATAGATGTCCAAAAAGCGCTTTACAAGAAGTTAATGCGCATAATCACTTGTTCACACGGGGAAAATGCGCTTTAATGGCCGGAGCAAAATAAAACTCGCAATTTAACGCGCATTCGAAAATGCGCATTATCGGGGAGATAACGCACCTCTACGCCCGATTTGCGCTCCGTTCTTGTAGAGGTAAAATTTTTAATGAACCTTCAAAGCGCATTAAACCTCTCTTGTAGAGGCACCCAGGGTTGTTGGGATGAATCAGATGTGCTGTCCACCATCGCCTTAAGAAGACCAAAATTGTTATTTATGTGTAATTAAAAAGACTTCTCTGCCCCCCAGAATTCTGTCTTTTAGTATTTGATACCAGTTAAGATTCATTGGATGGATGACAGGTAAATGGGCTGTGTTGGAAAATGACCATACCACTGAAGGACATGCCCCCAAATGCATCTGGCTTAGAAAATGATTCAAATTCTTATTGAAAACAAAAATGACTACGGGTATAATCCTATGCATATTTAGACTGAAAAAGTCCTACATTTCCCAGTGGAGTTGTAGGACTTTTTTTCTGTCTAAATATGCATAGCAGTGCTTCCTGAGGCTGCGATCCTATACCCATTTACCTGGAAGTAAATGGGTTTAGGACCCATTGACCTCACTGGGCCTTAGTTCTGAGTGAACGTGTATAGGATTGCACTGTAATTATGAGTTAGGCTTTAATCTCCTAACTGCTTTTAAGGCTATATAAATAAGGTAGACGCTGCTTGTTATACAAAAAATAAATAAATATAGAAATGCAAAATCTTTTGATGGCTGCTTACCTGATGGTAGCACCCAAATTGAAAAAATGCCGAACCCTTAGTTGGGTCAGATTTGATCCCTAAAGTGTGGGATCTACTAACTAGTGCTGGTTCCAGGTTTTTCAGTGTCCCTGTCCTCAGTGAGTTTACCTTCTCACCACCATTGTCTCCAGCTGCTATTGCTCCTCATCTACTTTCTCATCACCAGTATTATTGCTTGCCTGCTAGATAGAGAGCCAGTGAGCAAGTAGGCGGTGGCACCTATGGCTCCTCCTCACCATCATCATGGTCTCCAGGGGGCTTTTTTTCAAGGAGCCCTGCTGGGATGTGGGCCCTTGGTAGGTGCCCAGCCATGCCTACCCTTGATGCAGGCCCTGCTGCTAATCATAGATAAACTGTCACAGCAAGTACAAAAACAGTAGGGGAGACCACCGAAAAAAAAGAAAAGAAACTGAAAAAAAATGGTGGCCTGTAATTACATTTTTGGAAGGAGAACTTTTGGCTTGGGTAAGACTAAATGAGTATAAAACTATATGTTTGTACTGAGCTTGGAAGAGGAATGGATTTCTATTTAACATTTTGTATTTTTTTATGCATGAGCAACAGACAGGAAGCTCAGGGTTCCAAATGGGCGTTGTTATCTTTTTAGTTGCATGCTTTGCATATTTTGTATATTTTGGACATTTAGCCGTTTTATAAGGCTATAATAACTAAGTTCAGGTGGGGGGAAAATATAAAAGGATATAAGTCAAACTCCATCACAATGAGCCACCCATGTCAAGGGAGGGCTGCCTTGCACTCTTAAAACTAAGGATATAATTGAATGAATCAAGATAAAAGTGTAAGACTAAAGCGTGTTTTGAACATTCAAGAGAAACTATAATTTTATAATGGGAGAAGAGTAATTATAAAAATATCCCTCTGCCAGTTAAACAGCTTTAGAGGAGTGGCAGGAGGAGGTATTGTCAAAGAGCTTAGGGGAATTGGAAGACAATAAGCTGATCTTGGGAATCAGTGGCCTTTTCTCCCAGGAGAAGGTCTTCCAATTATGCCTTTTACCCCTAGGAACAACCCTAAGGAAAAGGTTCTATTAATGCAGTATTAAGAGCCAGTGTTCCAGCAGCAGCTAGTAAAACACTGTACTCCCTCTGCTTTCTTCCTTATTTATACGCTTGAAAATTCCAAGATCCAAATGGCAAGCTGGACCATGAGAAGAAGCAGATGCCCAAGGAAAGAAAGGAGGGCACAGCCAGCTGAGAAGGGAAATTTAGGCTGGCACCTACCCAATTAGCTACAACCCATCTTTACAGCCACCTTTCCATTTGCTTCCTCACCCATTAGTGGACAACTAATGGGTGAGGGTATGACTCGAAGGCTTTTCTCATGTACCACCAATAATGGATGCCAAGTGACTGTACTGGAGGACAAGTTAAATAGTTCCACGAACAGAGAACCACCGACTCTTTTTCTTAGGAGAGGAGGATGGCAGATCAAACATTTCAACTCCCGTAGAGGCCTGTGCCACTGAGACAGGGGGGCACAACCCCTAAACTTGAAGGGAGAAAAGAAAGGTTCTGCGGAAAGTTGTCCAGAAAAAGAAAGGAGGGGGAACAAATGAGACAGTATATTTTTGGCATCCAAATTTTGACAGCTGTGCGTGCCGTTTTCCCCGAAGACGAAAAGGTATTCATCTACATAACGTTAGAGCAAAATGCATACAGATCATATCTGATATGCTGTGGTTGTTGCATAGCCCTGTGTAATAGTGTGGTTTATAGAATAGTGACAGTGTAACTGTAATAGGATCCAGCAGCAGGGAATGTAGGCCAGTTCTACATTTTGCAGATCACTTTCCTGGCACTGGGTTTGAGGGGCCCTATTAAGGGAATGGAAGCAACAGCAGCTTCTGCGTTAATATGGAAATAGGGTGGTTTTAAATGTTCCCAGTTTTTAGTGAGGGCAGGTTTGCTTAGCACTGCTTCTTTGAGATGGCTTTTGCAATGTTAGGGGAGGAGATTCTTGTACATTCACTGATGGGACCTGATGAATCCTAATATGCGACATGAAAGCATTTATTGTTTACAGCAACCTTCCCCAGCCTAGTGCCCTCCAGATGTGTTGGATTACAACTCTGCTCATTCCCGGTCAGCATGGAGTTGCAGTCCAACACATCTGGGTGGCAACAGGTTGGGGAAGGCTGGTTTATGTGATTTCTACTAAAATGCAATATTGCAAAAGCATCAGACCAGGTTTTGATCCGTTGCAGAAAATGTGTCTTGTTTGTGTATACTTTCACAAGAATACCAATAATACATGTTATATTTTTGGGGCCATCTCTGTCTTCGACAAGATTATTCTGGATTTTAAAATGTGTAGACCAGCTCAGTTCTCTGTTCCTCCTACAATCTAAATAATCAATTTCCTAATCTCTCAATAATTGGTTCACAAGAAATGTCAGGCCCATTAACTCCCTCCAACCAGACTACTAATTTTCTACCACATTTCTGCTCCTTAGTATGCTGCCGCCTTTGTGGCTTCTTGAGGCGCCTTGTGGGAATCATTCACAATTTTTCATTTTAGTCAACATAAAAAGCAAGCAAATGTGGTATAGTGCAGGGTTGCTCAACTTGTGGTTGTCCAGATGTTTTGCCCTACAACTCCCATCAGCCCAACTCAGCATAACCAATGATGACAGATAATGGGAGTTGTAGGGCAAAACATCTGGAGGGCCAGAAGTTGCCCACCCTTGGTGTAGTGGATAGAATGTTGGATCTCAACCAGGGAGACCAAGATTTGAACGTCCAGCCAGCTGCAAATCTCAGAGTAGCTTTTAGGCAATCATATTCTCTTTTCCTAACACAGGGTTGTGAGGATAAAATGGAATTAATTCTCATGTTTGCCGCCTTTTATGCTCCTTAGAGCAACGCTAGGCTACAAATGAGATAGACATATATAAATTAAAAGAAAGTGTTTCTCCACAAGCTAGAACACCCACTTAATTTTCTGCCCTCAATACCTATCCATGTAACACACATAAAAAGCCTACACGGTTTCTGCCTCCCATCGGAATTATGTGACTTCAGTCCCTTGACAAAACAGCTGTAAATAATTCTTGCCTTCCTCAAATTAGCTGGCAACCAGCAATTTTGCCAAACAGCCAACAACAGAAGGTGTGTGTTTCCATCCAAATGCTGCCCGTAGATGTAAAAATCAAACAGCTTTTTTAAAACACATTTTTCTACTTGAAGTGGCTTTTTACCATTTTACCATTTTTTGTTTACCATTTCTTTCTTTTTTGGAAGTGACAAGATTTAAGGGGATTGTAAGAAATGTTTCTTGTAACACAGAACTCTTCTTTTTGTTTTCTCCTTCCCGCCTCCAGGCGCACCGGCAGGAAGACAGCAGGTACCCACATCCCCACCAGCCTCTGAAAACAGCAGTGCGGCCCACAGTATTGGAAGCACACAAAGTACCCCCTGTTCCAGCAGCAGCACAGCCTAACCCAGGGGGTAGGATGCAAGTCCACGGAGCAACATAGGAGAGCAGGAGAGGTTCAGAAGGAGATGTTTGTTGTTGCTTGTTCGGTCAATTTAGATTCTTTGCCAAAATGAGGAGGGATTTCCTTCATTGTTGTGTCTCTCCTGGATAAACATGGTCCTTGAACCTCTTGCGGCATGCTTGGCTAACACATGACAAAGCTACTATTTATATACAGCTGTGGATTGTGTAAAGGGGTCCACAGGCTCTCAATGTGAAACACAAGCCAGGTTCTTCCCCCACCATAAATGCTGCTTTGTCTGTACAGAATCACAGTGTTGGGTTCCGCAAATGTCAAGGAGACACAAGGTGTCCATTAAGGGTTTTCAGTCTCATAAGCTGGGGTAAAGATTTTGTTTTCCATCTCCCCACCCCAATGTTTCAACCTCCCTTTGGTCAAGGGAGTCCATCTCATCTGAACAAGAAAATTTCAAATGCAAAGTGATTTGCCATTTTTTTAAAAAAAAAATGATTTCCGCAGCTGCACGTTGCCATTTCACAGTAGCTACTTGATTATTTGTATGATTGTTGAGCTTGACATGGTGCAGCATTTTGCCTGCTGTCAGATTGTCCTCTGCTGAAAGGAATTGCATTCCCCAAGTTTAGCCTCTGGTAGCAAGCAGAAACCAAAGCATCAAAACTATGGGTAAAAAAAGAGAGAAGAAGTTTGGATTAGATATTATCTAATGACTCGCCTATATACTTATTCATACATCTGAAAACTTGTTTGTATACATAATGCAACTTTAGGTGTTGTTCCATTTCTCCTCCATTCTCACTGCCCTTAATGGGAACTACTAATCTTCATTCATAACCTAATGGTTAGTCTCATCTCTTTATCCAGCAATCCTTTCCAGCATGGTGTCTACCACCTGCTACCTGTAGTCTGACAGTTTTCATACAAGGCATCATATGGTTAGCCCACCACGAAGGCTTGCTTCATGTATGATAGCGCCTGTGAGCACATGCAGCTCCTGCACATGCAACAGCTTCCCCATTCATTACAATGCTAAGGACAGCTTCTTGTGTGTGCAGAAATGTGGAAGTGGCCAAAAATCAGGAAAAAGGTAGAAAAGAAAATGGTGGCCGAGTGCTGTCCATTGTGAGACAGATGGTTTTGTTTTGTGGACTCAAAAGTGACCTAGAAGAATATTCTTTCTAGTTCTGCCTATGGAGTACAAGCATTTCTAATTTTGACTCAAGTATATCCAGCTTTGTCCACAGTTTGAAAGTCCACAATGTATGCATAGATATCACTGACTTTTTAAATTGAGCTTTTCATTTGACCTCCACCCCATAAGAATGCTCTACAATGTCTACATTATCAACAACCAGCTTTTTTATTATTTGGATAAGACCTACATTCTTTGTGGTTTTAACTTTCCCTCAATTTTATGGTGATTTTGTGTTTTTAGTGTTCAGAGGAGACAACTAGTGAGCGAATTGTTTTGTATGACTCACCATATATAGGAACGAACTGACTCCTATGTTTTGTATCCAATGGCTTGTTAGCCATCTCAACATTGCAACTGGATATATCCTAAAGTAGCATTTGGAATGCCAAAAGAGCAAACCGGTACCAATATTCACACTATTCTTTAGAATTCCTGCCTCCTCCAGCTGTAAAACACCTCCCTAATAAAAACTGGAGGATGTGATTTGAAACTGGCATAATATTAAGTTGTCGCTTTGTGAACTGAAAGATGGCCTTCTGCTTCCTTCCTCTTGAAAACAAACTAAGCACTGTTCTCCCTTTGCAGTCCGTCAAAAGCACCTCCATAATAACCTTGTTGCTCCCCCACCCCCTTTGCTGTGGCAGAACATACTGTTCAACTTGCAGGAGAATTCTTCTGCAGATTCAAGCAATGGGGGATCCATTCATTCTGTGTCCTTGGTTTATATTTATATCAATAGGTAACTCAGATGAGAATAAGTATGACAGTTATAGGTGGCATGGGCAAGAAATCAGAGGTTATCTTTAATTAGCTGTTTAAATATGGTTTGAACTGAGTCCTGTAAACACTTCCCCATTTCAGCCCAATCCCTTAGGCTGGCTAGTTCAGGTCTAACTGTGCTAAAACTGCAAAAGGGATCAGAAAAGGGTGGTGGGACAGAAGGCATGTCACCATCTGGCTGGTTTTTGTTCAAAGGGTAGCACAAGGAGAGTTGGGGATTTACTTCAGCTTCAGCCTCTCTTTCAAAAAAAAAAAAAACCCTTTGCTACTTTTACGACTCAGACCAGCAAGATGACAGAATTAGGTTTGCCAGCTAACCAGACAATTTTCATCGAACCAGACTGTCCTGTTCCCATCTTATAATAGTAGCTTGATAAACAGATATATAAGCAGGCCAAGCATTTCACATCATGGAGATGAACATGATCTCCTGGTGATTACTGCATACCAATTCACAGCTCCAGAGGTTTGTTTAGTCAAAAAGCCTGCATGCCTAAAACTGGGTACTTAGTGTCAGATCCTCTGTAACCTTTCACCTTAGCCACCCTTTTAGCCTATTTTATGCTGGCCAAGGTGACAAAAGTGTGGGTCAACTCACATGTGCAGCAGCCAACAAAGTTGAGGATCTTGGCGGATTTGGAATGTATCGAAAAGAAATTGGAATTATTTCTATATGTAAATTGCTGCCTTAAGTGTTTGCAGGACTGGATCAGTGGGAGGTATCTGGACAACCAATATGCTACCTGTGTATTTAAAAATAATGCGCTTTGCCTAACCTTCAGCTGAATGTATTATGTAATCATATTATATGTATGAAATCTTTTTAAATGTCTTCAAAGAAGACTAAAGTCTTTAAGTTGATCATAGCTATATTTTATTACATTAAATGTGGGCATAAAGATATAGATATATATTTAAATGTAAGTGGCCTTATATCAGATGTTTAATTTCAATTACTGTGAATTCTTCAGTTTTGTACATTCTTTTCTCTGTTTAATCCCTTTTCCTTCAGATTAAAAAAAGAGTAGAGAAGTATAGGAAGTATTATAAACTTGGTTGTTGGGATGAAAGATTAAAACTTTGCGTAAAATAATTAAATGTATATTTTTGAGAGAGAGAGAAAGATGCTACGTTATCAATATTTCTATCAAAATTTACTCTAAATTATATATATATATATATATATATATATATATCCAGATGTACAAAATAAAATGATATTTACAAGTAGACAAGTGACATTTTTCTAGACTTATATACAAGAATAAAATATAAATGACTTTGATGCACTTAATTAAGAATACTTCAGAATGATCACTTTATTATATAGTGACTATATTATATCTACTTTATTAAGAGCTTGAGTTAATGAAAAATTCTTACTGGTTAATTAGACAGGAGAAGAAATGCCAAATGCAAATAATGGCTGTAAAAATATTTGTTATTGTCCCATGAGTTTAAAAGAGTTATGCACATTTCTTTGTTCATATGCCTCATCCAGGGATGTGCATATAGAAATCTCTTGCTGGTGTGGGCTGCTCCAAGGCCATGCAAGCATTCCATGTGTGGATTGGATCCGTTTCCTGAAATGAATGGGAAATTCTTGTGGGGTGTCATTACTGGATCAGGGTGATAAGCTGTCAAGTCCAGAGTATTGCTGTTTATTTCAGTGGAGCTGTAAAGTCTTGAGATTAGTAACATTGGAGAGCAGAGGTTCTACTTATACACTAGACGCACAGCAAGAAAGGGAATGTCCTAGTGCATAGCTTTGTCACATGATTGTACAGTGCCTTTTCCCAGTCCTTGAAGTCTGTATTTCTGCTACAAATGTAAGCTCTGTTTTTATGTCACTTGTTATTTACTGCAAGAATCTTTCATGTTATGGACTATTTCATTTCATGTTGTATAGCAGTGTTGCTGGGTGGGTGTGGGTGAATTTTGTCTTGTCTCACTAACAAAGTATAGAGTTGTCCAAGTGGCCAGCCTGGGACCTTGGGCACTGTTTGGTCTGTCCATGTGGAAATGTCTATGTTCTTGGTTTGGCATTTCAGAGGGATTTTGTCAAAAGCTTTTTGGAAGTTCAAGTATATAATAGCTTCTGGATCACCCTTGTTTATAAGCTAGTTGAAACTTTACAAGTATTCTAAAAGTTTGGTGAGGCAAGACTTTTGCAGATGCCATGTTGATTCTTCTTTAGCAAGGCTTGTTCTTCAATATATTCAGCAAATTTAACTGTAATAATGTTTTCTACTAAATTACTTTGGACTGCTATAGGCAGGTCTTTAATTTCCTGCTTCGCCTTTCCCCAATTCCTTTTCCTAATAATAATAATAATAATAATAATAATAATAATAATACATTGGTTGCTATCCAATCCTCTGTTTTTGATTATTGATTTTATTAAGTTGCATATTTTTGTTTAATGATCAGAAATTTCACATTTGAGTCTTTAAAGACTTTCTAGTGATTGTCATCAAACCCCAGCAACATGCTAATTTGTAATTTTTCAGCTCCAAAATGTCATTTTTGTATTGTTTTGACATAGCTCTTGAGATGCCCTCTCTGAAAACAATGTGGGTATCTTATCACAATCTTTTACAATAAAGACTGATAGAAATAATTCATTCCATTTCTTTCCCTATTTTCTTTCAGTACTTCTTTCCATATATTTTTCACTTAAAGATCCTACTGCCTAACCAGCGCATTTCCTAATCCAGATATATTTACAGATATATTTATTGGTTGCTTTATGCTATTGCAGTTAGCTCTTCGAATTCCTTCTTTGCTTTCCTTATCAACTTACATTTATTTAATGCTTGCCAACATGCGGTAGTTCACTTCAATGGAACTGTTAAAATTGGGAAGGCAGAATTATCGTTTCAGAAGAAATGACTTCTCGCTGTAAAACCTGTTTCAGAAATGTATCAACTTCACTGTATTTTGCTTGTTATGTCCATATATTATCTAATGAATAGTTCATGGCTTTTCAAATATTTTCACATTTGGCAGCTGTTACTTTACTGTCACAAAAAGTCAAAATGTCATGCATTGTGTAGGGTTGCCACAAAGTTCTGCATATCGTTTTGAAAGCAGATTGTTTGTTCTCCCTCCCCTTAACTGTTTATGGTTGTGTGAGTGTGTCCTTGTCTTTTCTATGTTATGTATCTACCTCATGCTTCGAAAGAAGACCCTACAGTTGATTGTAAGTGTAGTCCAGCAGATACTGCTGCTGGGTATCCACCATCCATTTCAAGGGGCCTTGTGTGGAGCTACTGTACAAGGCCCATTAGAATAAATGGGTGATACACAGCTTTGGCACTTGTTGGTTTGCACTCTGTGTGAGTAGAGTATTTTTTAATGGGGCAAATGTTCTGTTTTGTTTGTCAAACCTGGGGTGTTCATGAAGTGACTGAAACCTTGTCTGAAGTCTGCCATTTCCAAAACACAATACTTTTACTTTTTAAACAAATGAGCCTAATTTCCTCACATCTTTTTTTTTTAACTGAGTGGGAGAAATATGCCTGCTTAATCCCTGTGGCCAGTTTGAACACCCTGTTTGTGTTTGTTTTTGTATTTTGTGTATTCCAAAAATCTTTGTGTAACTGATAAGTTGTACAGTTTTGATATTACCCTTGTCATGTTACCATGAGTCCTCTGTGCTTAATAAAAGTATATCAGTTATTAATAAAATGTGATGCTTATTTTCTGAACTGTAAACTGTTCTGAACCATTTTGAGCTGTACAGTACTGCAAGAGGGTCATCAAATCACATGTTTTGTTCAAGAATAATAATGGCTTTGAACATAATGAGGAGAAGAGGTCCGTTTGCTCATGCTTCTTAGATAACAGGAGTGGGCAACTTCTAGGGGTTGGAGGTTACACTGCCTCCTAGATTTCACTAGGGGCTATATCCCACCGCTGCTGCTGAATTTGCTGCTGCAGTGGCAAAAATCACAGTGGTTTTGCAAGGCAACAAAGTGTGCAGGAAGTGTGGGCCTTGTTTGCAAGCAGAGTCATGCTGCCAGGAGGCTTCCTGTGTACTTTGTTTCAATAAAAATAATCACACATTTTGCTACAACCACTGAACATTTGGCAGCAGGGGTACTGCAAAAATGGCCATGAGGAGACATGTTGCCTACCCTTGCTGTATAACATCTGAAGTGGGGATTGAATCATCTGTACCGATGACAGGGCTGGCCTTAACATGAGGTAGAGTGAGACAGCGTCTTCAGGCAACAGATTTAAAAGGGCAGCAAATTGTTAGCTACCCAGTTCATTAATATTGTATTTTTACTGCTAGAAATGAGGGAAGGTGCTTGTGGGATTTTCTAATTCATGTCCCCAAATAATGTGCCTGCCTTTGAACCCCATGCACCTTGACTTGGGGGGGGCTAAGGGGCACTATTTGCTGCTCTGCCTCAGGCAGCAAAATGTCTTGGGCCAGCCCTGACTGATGGTGGAATGTACATTGTGTAAGCTGTCTGTCCACAGAGGAGATATGCCTCTCCCTGCTCTGTTACACTGGGCACTTCTTCACATGGTGAAAGGTCACACCATCCCTCCTTCATAGTCCCAACAGCTTCCCTACTTTTTATCATCACATTGCTATAGCCTGATATTTCCGTGGTTACACAAAGGGGCCCTCACCATAATCTAAACACCATAACTTGGACATGTGAAGCCCTCCATAACTGCTAATATTTGAAAACCTGAGAGGAAGACTTGGTGTCCTCCCCTGACTCTTAAGTCCCCATACACTCTATTGTCTCTGACCCTCATTGAAAGGGAAGTTAAGAAAATCAGAATAGATATTTTAATATTTGCATTCATTCGGATCATATTCCTAAATCTAAAACAAAAAACACATAATCAAGTTGCTTCTAATTGCCATGTTATTTTAAGATGAACATTAGGTGAAAATGATTCCTTTCTCTTGATAATGTACATTTTAGTTCTCTTTGCTTAGGTTGCTGGATAATGAACTAATTTTAGAAAGTGCACTAAATCTGAGCTGCTAGAAAGCTCTGATCTGAGACTCGCAATACCTTAAAAGAGAGCTATCTTAATTTGCAGACAAGCTGAAGTCTTATAACGCTTGCAGAGGCGCAACTGCTCTACAAAGTTTAAGCAAACTCCTCTCTTAGTTTGCTATCAATAATAATGTTAGGCAACCGGAATCAATCTGAAACTGATTAGAAGAACAGCAAAGTAAGATCACCCACACTGAAAATATTAATAGAAAATAATAATGTTTTAAAAACTAGATGGTCTCCTGTACAAATACGAGAGTTGAATCATATTGTCTTTAAGAATACATATGCTTAAAAGGTGCCCTATGCTCCTCTATCTAGAGTAATGCTAAGCATTGACAGTGTCTCACTGAAATCTGTGAGACTTCATTTTTCTAAGTAGGCATGGACAGAAGTGGGTTATTAATTCTTATTTCCATGAGAATTTAGGTATGGTTTTTGAACCTAGTAGCCCCAGTCCAACTATTTTGGCAGGCATTGGAGTGCTGGTGTCCACCTAGCTTTTCATTGCCCACAAGAGCTTCTCTAACCATGTCAACAGAGGGCAGCTCCATGCATGCAAAGTCAATGGAAAGCCATTTGTGCAGCCAAACATATCCAAAATTAGTCATTGCAATGAGCAAGATAGACATCCAGCCAAAACACAGTCACTTCCTTGATTGGCACCATCACAGAATCCTTGGGTTGCATGGGTTGTATGATGAATTTGATCCCACTGCTGATGCCACCACATAAATGCTTCACCCAGTTGAAGTGAGAGGGGCCCTGCCTTCTTTTGTATATGGTCACTCTAGTATAATGCATGCACCTTTAACTGTTGTGATGAAGAGGGAATATCACCAGGATCTAATTGCATGCAAATGACACTGGCTGAAATTCCCTTTTCTCTACAACTGTTAAAGTTATATGAGCCCTGACCTGGATTTTAACTGGTCAGCCTACTCTTATGTTACCACTCTGAAATACACTAGGGAAACTACCTTGCTATGGTATAAATGCCAGCTCCAATTCTCATGGATATTGACCCCACTAATCCACACTGAACAAATAACAGTGATTAAATTTTCTTATGAAGTAACAGCTACAGTTCATATTTGAAAGGCAAATTATGTAATGAAACCAGCCTAGACCAAGTTACCTAACCTCATTTTCCCTCAGCTTCCAGCCTAACTCCCTCCTTGGAACTCCCAACTGTCATAACTACCTCTGCCTTGCCTTTAACTGTCAGAGCCATGGATCAATCCCATCCCAGGAAAAAAACCTCAATTACCATAAAGTCCAACCATTGGTACAGCTAACTCCAGCCATAAATATCATCTGAATGGTAATAGAAACAAGTCCCCATTTTTCTACAGGCCGCATGTGCAGGCATAGGTCATGCAAGCCCCCTTTTGGATGTGGCAATCCTGTGCTACCAGCCAAATTGGGAAGTGAAACCACATTTCAGCTAGCTGCATGGGATTGTCACATTCAAAGTCACCTTAAGCATCACTGATTTCGACAGGATTACTGGGTTGGATCCAGACGTAGGGTAAAAGCTAACGTAAGTCCTACTTAGGGTAGATACATTGAAATCAATGGGTCCATTCAGTTCAGTAGGTCTATTCTAAGTCTGGATCCAAACCCACTTCCATAAATACATTTTGGCTCTGTGTTTAAAATGCTTAATTAATTCAGTGTGCTTAGAAATATGCTTTAATTTCAGCACACCAATGAATCATAAAGTTCTTTTGTAAATAAGATACAGAGCTATGTTTGGGATGGGGGAAACCTTTGGATTTCCAGATGGTGTTGGCAATGCTGGCTGGGGCCGATGGAAACTAGAGTCCAATATAATCTAGAGGACCACAGGTTCCCCAGCCCTGGTATATATGCTCACAGAGGTGTTGTAGACATATACATAATACCCAAGGAAGTCAAAGAACATTTTCCCTTATTAGAACAGAAGTTTTCCCCCCTCCCCTTCAAATCTGATTTAGGGCAAAGAACTAAACCTGTCTTTACATTATTTTGAACATTTATTTTGGGGGATGTGATTCACAGTTTGATAAAAGATTGTGTCATACTTTTTTCCCTTAGGAGAAAAAATGTTTACAACCTTTCCATTGTGATATGTTGATTGCATGACTCGTTTTGAACGTTATAAATTGAAAATTCAGTATATTGCTAGGAGAACATAATTTATGTATGTTGGTTCCTGCCAGACACTTGTAAATGAAACAAGCATTTTGGATAACAAAGTCTATTACTGTCAGCTGCAAGAAGAATACAGACCAGACTTTTTCTTACTCTAAACAAAGTTTAAATATATAACAGCATGGCCTACACCAAGGCAACATATGAGGCCAATGTTCTTCTGATAAAGCTCTATAATAAGTCATTTTGTAATTGCGAGGGTGGAATTTATGAGGACTGAAGTCTGCCTGCGGCCTTTGTTTTTGTTCAGTATTCCCAGTGCCTTAACTTGAGAGCAGACCTTCTGAACTTATGTGCATTTACATGGATTGGATTGTGCACACACATACAAAAATCAAATGACATCACCCATCTACCTAAAAAGGTCAGAGCTTAAATTACTCTTTCATGGATTTTCTCATTTACTGGAAACCATAGGGGAAATCTCTGCAGCCTGTGTGGAAGAGTTTATGCTGAAGCAACATTTTGGCTTGCTATGCCTAAATGGGTGGTTTTTGCTTTTATCCACTGGAGTAGTTTTCTTATCACTTTGAACAGCATCTCAATAGAAGCACTTGATAAATGTCCATGAAAGGCTGCAAGTTGTAATTTAATCATTCAAAGAATGTCTATTAAGGTTTTTGGGGCTTTTATATCTGAAGGAGACCTTTTAGGAAAAACTTCGGTGGTGTTCTATTTTATTTTTAAACCTATTGATTTGTTTATTTTATATTATGAATTGATAACACAGTTCCAGCAACTAATGACTTGCTACATTTTAAAAATATTGTTAAAACAAATTCAAGATACCGTTTCACTGAAAATAATAATGCATATCTTGGAAGAGGAAACAGACCAATATATAGGATTCTCAGTCCTGTGGTTCGGCTTAAACTGAAGCAATGACTGATACCTTTCCTATCTCTCTCCCTCTTGTCTTCACTCCATCTTGCTCTTCCTACCAATCACCAACCCCTGTCATGGAAGGCATAGATGATGCACCAATCAGGAGTTTGGCTAAGAATGTTGTCTTTGACCAACAAGAACAGAACAGTAACAGTAAATTCTTGACTCCACCCAGACACAATTCTGTCCAGGGACCCTTAGTGAAAAAACTATATAATGACCTTTTTCAGATGACACACTAAGCCACAGTAGTTAAGCATTTTGAGGTAAGCGTAACATGTGAACCACGACTTATTGTGTTCCTAACCATGATGGCTACATAACCATGGTTTAAACACACACACAAACACTCCACAAGAGTTAGCGGCCTAACCATGGCTTAGCCTGTTATCTGAACAGGCCCACTGACACTATCCACATACTCTCCATCTCAATATACTAGCATCATAACAAAACTTCTAATAGAAATAGGAAGTTTACAGCACTGGTAATCTGGGGAAAGAAAGGCAAATCCAGGCCAGGGTATCCTAGGGCAGTGGTCTTCAACTGTTCCAGATTCAAGACCCACCTCAGACTCTAACCTTGCAACGTCTTCACAATTTTCTCCATGCCCAGTATGGCAGCAACAGCTTTGCTACAACCCATCTGAACTGATCCCGTGACCTACTTTGGGGTCGTGTCCCACCAGTTGGAAGACCACTGCCCTAGGGGAATATCTCCTAACAGTTCAATACTATGTCACTGATGATCTTTTAGAGGAAAGGAGCATGCGCTAGCTGACATGGTTAGCCTTTTGTGTCATTTTTTTCCTTGCTTTTTCATTGCCTGGACTGGAAATGGTCCCGATGTTTTAAAACTGGGCTGGCAGGTTAAATGCTAGGGACCTGAGCAGAACCAGACACTTCTGCTGTACTTGATAGGAATCCCTCTTCCCTGAGGCTGCCTCTATAAGAGAGGTTTAAAGCTCTTTCAAGGCGCTTTAAAATTTTTACCTCTACAAGAACGGAGCGCAAATCGGGCATAGAGACGCGTTATCTCTCCGATTATGCGCATTATCGAATGCGCGTTAAATCGCAAGTTTTATTTTGCTCCGGCCGTTAAAGTGCATTTTGACTATGTGAACAAGTGCTTATGCGCATTAACTACTTGTAAAGCGCATTTTGGTCATCCGTTAATGCGCTTCATCGCCTCTCGCTCCTCTCGTGCAGAGGTATTAGGTGTAAATGCGCTTCAGCGATTATGCGCATAATCGCCTAACCGGGCGCAAAAGCGAATCCTTGTAGAGGGGACAAGACAGCTTGCCCACCACTACTGATCTTCCCCTGTAATATGCAACTGCAGTGGGGTGTGCCCCACAATACATTCTCACATTGCAAATGTGATAGCCCTAGCAAGTGCCCTGCATGAATGGAGGCTGTGTCCTACCTAGAACATTCCCAAAATTCTCTGCAACATGCAGGTGTTTTATTAGCAAAGAATTCCATGTGGAAAGGGTTCTGTGAAGGTAGGAAGCATGAAATCCGCTGTTCTAGATTAATGGTCTTGAACTAGTGAGTTGGGATTCATTGCTGAGTTGTGGATTGATTTAAGGTGAATTGTACCAGCAGCATCCAAATAGGTGGTAAAAACTTGAAAAGCATGAAAAGGCTGAGGACTGCTGCTCTAGAGAATGGGTGGGCAGAAAGTAGACCTCCAGATGTTTTGGACTTCAACTCCCATCATTCCTGATATTGGCCATGCTGGCAGGGGATTCTGTGAGTTGAAGTCCAAAACATCTGGCGATCTATCTTCTGCCCACTCCTGCTCAAGAGGACCAACTACATGGCTCAATGAATTCATTGTATAAATAGTTATTTATATTCTTTAATATGTCGTGTTTAAAAGCAATGTACAGCTGCCTTGGTGAGTAGTCAGTTCCTGATGTGCTCATCACCTTATATTCAGATTTTACTAGTTAAGTGGGAAACGGTTCATAGCTCATCCATTATTTTTTTTAATGTTGCATTCCCTGGAGTCACATGCTAAGACAACAAGCTGTTCTCTGCAGAAGATGCTTGTTAGAAATGTAAACATCCTGAACCAGTAAAATAAAACTAGGTTTTCTAAGAACATACATACATGAAGGAAACATTTCACCAATATTAATATTTATACACACATTTAAGTTCAGCAGTTTAAACTGAATGTCAGATTATGGCAAGGAATCTTTAAATAATATTGAGGAAATGGGTGAAATGCCTGGAAATTTGAGAGTTTAGGACCCTTGAAGAATTGCAGGGTTTTTTTTAAACTATGTTATAGTAAGAGACTACATCATAGTGCAGCAGGAGAACTCTAGGCTAACAGCCCCTACCTCTATGGATGTTTACTTCAAAGTAAATCCCACTCTGTTCAATAAGTGTTATTATCGAGTAAATGTGCACAGGCTTGGCTGCAATCCTGCACACAGTTGCTGGCAAGTAATTTACTTACTTTTTATTCCATCTTTTCTCTAAGAAGCTCAGGGTGATGCAGATGGTCCTTTTTTATTCTCACAACAACCATGTGAGGTAGGTTATGCTGAGAGACAGTGACTGCCTCTACAAGAGAGGTTTAATGCTCTTTGAAGTCTCATTAAAAAATTTACCTCTACACCAGCGGAGCGCAAATGGGGCGTAGAGGCACATTATCTCCCCAATTGTGCGCATTATCGAATGCGTTTTAAATAGCGAGTTTTTTTTTTGCTCCGTCCATTAAAGCGCATTTTGACTGCTGCCGCCGCCGCCGCTGTCAAAAATCGCGGCGGGCTCGAGCTGCCGAACTGAAGCTGGGGAAGGCGGGCAACTACCCTCCGCCCGCCAGCTGTCCCTTCTGCTCACCGGAGCAGCATGAGGAGGGGGCTGCCTGGCCGCGGCGAAGGAGGGAAGAGAGCCCGCCCGCCCGCGGGGGGGGGGCCCGGAGGGAGGAGGAGGAGGAAGAAGAGGGGGTAAAGGAAGATGAGGAGGAGGAGGAGCGCTCGCCTGCTGCCCACAGCCTGCCAGCCAGCCAGAGGGAAGGGGAGGGGAGGGGAGGGAAGCGCCTTTTGTCGCCGCCTCTCGTGCAGAGGTATTAGGCATAAATGCGCTACAGCGATAGTGCGCATAATCGCCTAACCGGGCGCAACAGCGAATCCTTGTAGAGGGGACCAGTGGCTGGTTCAAAATCACCCAGCAAACTTTAGGACTGATTTGAACTTGGATTTCCCTAGTTACAGTCCAACCATTACATTACACTCTAATGAGTGAATCTATAAAGGAGCGGGCTCAGAGGTCCTGTGCCTTAGCAGCCTTTCCCAACCTTGGGTCTCCAGATGGCATTGGATTACAACTCCCATCATCCCTGACCATTGGCCATGCTGGCTGGATGTTATGAGAGTCGTAGCCCAGCAACAGATGGGGACCCAAAGCTAGGAGAGGCTGTCATTAAGGCAAGACTGCAACAGTGAGGTACAGAGGTTAAAGAATAGGACAAGGGGGTTGTCCTGATGGAGCTTTTCCTGCAACTTGGGTGCGTTATCAGATCCTTTGCGACAGATGATGCTGTTGTCAGTACACACCTAACCAACCACTTCCACCTCCAAATGCTGTACCGCAGTGTCATTTTACCGCATTCTTTTTAAGTTGAAAAGGCTCCCATGTTCTTGTTCTGCAATGGGCCCCTTTTCCTCCACATTAAATCCTGGGCAAGCCTGTGATCTGGCCATGATGTGGTCAAGGGGTGGGGCTACTCCTCCCCCATCCACCCCTTCTCCCATTCCATTGAGAGCCATAATAAGGCACTTCCTTATTGCTTCCTTACTTCACTTCTCTGCTATTATGTTAATTAGCTTCTCTGATGCTGTGTTTGTTCGCTTCTCTGCTAGGGTGACCATATGTCAGGAAAAACCATCTCTGATGTTATGTTATTTAGCTTTGCTTCTCTGATGTTGTGTTAATTTGCTTGGAGTAAATAGGGTAGGAAGCTATAAGTCAGTGACAGTTTGCTAGAAATGGGGATAAATTGGGATGGTGGGGTGCTGTCTAGGTGTGGAGCTGCCCGTTCCCCCCCCCCCATCACTCCTTTTCCTAGCCCATTCTGTTGTTATTTAGCTCTGATGCTGCCTTACTTGACTTCACCTCAATCCATATCCAAAGGGAGTTTTCTGGAGGGTGTTTCTAGTTTTTACTTTGATCTTGCACAGCTGCGTCTCTCTGATTTATAAAAACTGCGCATTTCTGGAGGGAGATTTTATTCTTTACCTTGCCGTTGCACAGCTGAGCATCTCCAGTTTGTAAAACTAGAAATCTGTAGCATTAGTTCCTTCCCACTCATACAACGTAGCAGGGGCTGCATGCAGAGAGGCGGGCAACAAGCCTCTCTCTTATTGATTATGCTGGTTCTATCTTGCCCACCCCCAGAAGTATGTTTTTCCCAGCACTGAAAAACTGGGTTTTAAGGATGGCTGGCTCTGCCATGTAAAATTGACGGAGCACAGCCAATTGCAACACACAGCGGAGAATAAGAGCAATGTGCGTTCATCAAGATGAGGCCTAGCACTAGGACTGGGGAGACCGACTCAACTCTCAACTCAGCCATAGAGCTCATGGGGTGACCTTGGCCACTCAGTTTCTCCCAGCCCAACATATCTGACCAGATCACTGTGAGAATAAAATGGGAGGGGAAGAACCATGTATGCCACTTTGAGTTCCTTTGAAGAAAAGGCAGGACATAAGTATCGTAAATAAATTAAAAGCACTGTCTACAACTTCTCCATCACAAATGATATGTTCCCTTTGGAGAGAATGAGTTTGGTAGCATTAGCTCCTGGAGTTCGCCACTGAGAAATTCACCTCTCCTGCCATTTCTAGCTCGTTTTTACAAATGGTAAGGGCATAAATAAGATACAAAAAGTAAAGCAGGCCGAAGTTGCCATATTTTGAGAAACATCCTACCTTGTAATCACCCTTTCCTACAACATTTTACAGGTGTGGGAGACCCAGGTCACAGAGTAAGTAAGGCTTCTCTAGTTACTTTAATGGAATGGAGGCTCTGCATATACAAAATGGAATGCTGCCTGAGCTGCCCCTCCTGTGAAATGGAAAACAAGCCCAAAACCAATTACTTGGTTACTCTAGCCTCCCTGGAATAAGTGGGGACAAATTGTGCATAACTCAGCACAGGGATACAGTATATTTGATCTAATGTTTAAGTTGAACAGTTATGTTAAAAATGTAAATCCTATACAAACATTGTTACTACAAGGCAGGTCCTCCACCCTGCTGAATTACTTCATGCAGTTATGAGGGTGGGTACATGACCTCATGAAGAGGTCATCCAGTAGAATAAAGGTGACGCCGAGATAATAGATATAGTAGGTAGAGATCCTTTGTAGGAGAGAGGAAACAGAAAAGAAGGAGTCCAGGAAACTTCAGGACAGATACACATTCCAGGGATTCTATGCTATGCGTTATGCTGAGGCACCAAAGGACTCAAAGATGGTGGCATCTGGCTAAGTACCTCAAGCCTCAAACACAAGACATCCCTTCAAGAAGGGAATTGATCACATCTCAATATCCTGCACTTTGAAGGATCCAGAGAATATGTACATTGTTAAGAAGAATGTACAGGCCTACCTAGTCGAATTTTAAAAGTTTTATTGGTATTTTAATAATGTATTCATTTTATATGCTTTTAATCAGTTTTATGTATTTATATCTTTCGTGTCTAATGTTGTTCCCTGCCTCGATCCGGAGGGAGAGGCAGGTAATAAATAAATATATTATTATTATTATTATTATTATTATTATTAGGGTTTATCCACATTTTGTTTTTCAATTTCACTCACAAATTTGTGAAAGAATACTCTTTTTCTTAATTATCTTATTGTTTTTAGTAGAAACATGCTTTAGTAAAAGATGAACATTGGGGTAAAAAAATCCCAACTACAAGTATATCCTGATGGGATCTGAGCTAGCGATGGCCGACCAAGAAAAAGATCTTGGGGTTGTGGTGGACAGCTTGATGAAAATGTCGGCCAGTGTGCAACTGCTATTAAAAAAAAAAGGCAAACCTGTGTTAGGCTAAATTAGAAAAGGAATTGAGAATAAAACTGCTGGTATCATACTGCCTAGGGTGACCAGACGTCCGGATCCCCCCGGACATGCCCGGAAAAGGGGGCCAAATTTGAGTCCGGGGGGGAAATTTCAATATATCCCCCAAAGTCCGGAAAATTGGGCCTCTCCCGTGCCATCCCGGCCTTGATCTTGGCTAGCGCGATTGCGCTGGCCAAGAACAAGGCCCAGATCGGCCGGGGAAGAGGCTGGAACGACGCACACCCACACTTCCGGGTGCGCGTCGTTCCAGCCTCCTCCCCTCCGACATCCGGGCCTTGTTCTTGGCTAGCGCGATTGCTCTGGCCAAGAACAAGGCCCAGATCGGCCGGGGAAGAGGCTGGAACGACGCACACCCACACTTCCGGGTGCGCGTCGTTCCAGCCTCCTCCCCTCCGACATCCGGGCCTTGTTCTTGGCTAGCGCGATTGCGCTGGCCAAGAACAAGGCCCAGATCGGCCGGGGAAGAGGCCGGAACGACGCACACCCACACTTCCGGGTGCGCGTCGTTCCAGCCTCCTCCCCTCCGACATCCGGGCCTTGTTCTTGGCTAGCGCGATTGCGCTGGCCAAGAACAAGGCCCAGATCGGCCGGGGAAGAGGCTGGAACGACGCACACCCGCACTTCCGGGTGCGCGTCGTTCCAGCCTCCTCCCCTCCGACATCCGGGCCTTGTTCTTGGCTAGCGCGATTGCGCTGGCCAAGAACAACGCCTGGATCGGCCAGGGAAGAGGCCAGAGCGGCGCGCGCCCACACTTCCGGGTACGCGTCATTCTAGCCCCTTCCCCGGGCCGATCAGGGGCTTTTTAGAACAGAAGCAGCAGCAGGGCCCGGGCTGCTGCGATGAGAGCGGCGGCGGCGGCGGCGGCGGAGGAGGAGGAGGAGAAGAAGAAGAAGAAGAAGACGAAGACAGATGGAGGAAGTCAGATGGAAGAGGAGGAGGATAGGACAGACGGAGGAGGAGGAGGAGGAGAAGAAGAAGAAGAAGAAGAAGGTGGACAGAGGAAGTGAAGGAGGCAAAGGAGGAGAGAAAAGAAGGAAGCGGCACCAACAGCAACTGAAGAGGAACCAGTAGGAGCAGCACTGGTGTCCAGCGGAAAAGCGGAGGAGGAGGAGGAGAACGACTGGCAGCGGCGGCAGACCAGTATCAGAAGAAGGTATGTGGCGGCAGTACTTGTAAGCCCTTGCCCGGCCCTGAGCTTACAGCTGCGGTGTGCACACCTGGGCTTGATGCTCCCGTCGTGCGGATTTGGCGCGAAACTACAAGGGACAAGGTGGCAGCAGCACCTACAGCATCATGATGCAAGGCTACAGTGTTCAGTTAAGATTGTGTCATACTCGGGGGTCAGCTGTTTGAGGAGGAAGAGGAGGAGTGAATCTTGTGATGCACCCCTGATCTGTCATCCTTCCACCTTTGTGTTCCTTCATACACCCCACCCCCATTTTTCAATATATTTTCACCAACACTGGGAGAAGAGGAGGAGAGTATGAGGCAGCAGCATCGCTACCTATTCCTATAGTCACCCCCATCTCTCTCATTCACCTTGATTGCAACCCCCATCGACCTGCTCAAAAAATCTCATTTAATTCCACTCCCTAGCTCCGTCTCGCATATTGCAAAAGCTGGCACAGAGGTTTTTAATCGGTTGTAGTCCCTTCAAAAACAAAAATCGAACCACATTAATCACTTTAATTGTGCTCCAGCTAATCCAACACTGCAACTAGCAGTAACTCACTTATCTATTCACTCAGTGCACCCCTATTTTACCCATTATTAACAGAATGTGACTAATCAAAAACCAAAACCAAAAAATGTGTTTGATACTGAAACATTTTGTTAGGTTAAAAGATGGGAGAAACAGGTTCTCTGGATATAATTATTGATTATCAATAAATCCTTTGCATCCTGAGAACTTGTTTCTCCCTTCTTTTAACCTGAATTGGATGCTTTCCTCCTTTGGTTTTTTAATTGTAATTAAAACCTTCATACTATATATGCCCCAGAGGAGGAAACAGCACCCAGTTTACTGTTACAGTATAAGCATTTTTATTATTATTATTATTATTATTACAGCTATACACGTTCAGCATTTTTAGTTATATGTAAAGTAAAAAAAGAAGATGACAGAACAGAGTGTTTTCCTATATAGTGAAGCCTTGTCCCTAATATTAAATGTCAAAGATGCCAAAAAGCTCATCCACACAAGACAAGCTAAAGACTCTCATTATCCTTGTCAGATAAGTGTGCATAATATACACACCACTTGCATTTTGGCTCTATGACCCTTGGTAGTTTCTTACCTATATAAACTCTCTCTCTCTCTTTCTCTCTCTCTCTCTCTTTGTCATGGTATTCTTTTTTCTTTCTTTTTAAGATATAGTTTCTTAAATAAAATGCAAAAATGACCAGAGACCAAAACCGGTAAACATTCATTGAAAACAAATGCCATTTCCTAGTGTTATTTTCACTGTTCCCTTCCCTCCTAGACAGTTAGTAAAGGATTTATTTTATTTCCACCTACCTTTCCATTACGAATAATACTAAAGATTGCTTGGATTTTACATTGCCAATGTTTTCCAACAGATGTGGAGAGGCTGCAATCCTATATTCATTTATCTGGGAGTAAGCTTTATTGAAATCAATGGGACTTATTTCTGAGGTTTCTTTGGACAGTTTTCTTTGGATCCCTGAATGGGATTTCTGTTCTCTGCACACTGAGGCAGTGTAAATTCAGGAGGCATTTGGATAAAAGGAGGGAAAGATTATTGTCTAGCATTGTGATAATGGGCATCTGTTCTGTTCTGGCTTGTTTATGTGGCTAATGAACCTGAGGTGTAATAACACATTTTTAGATTAGTTTCTCACTGATAAACCAGAAGTTATTATTACAGCTCTAGCATCAGAAATGTAGCAGTTGTGCAATGTGGAATTGAAATGATTCATTTTAAGATATAAAGGGGGCTCTACGACCATTACATCCAGCATCCAAAATTGCTTAACAACACCATTGTAAGCTGGTGTCTGACTGGGCAGGTAGAGGCGCCCAGCAGCCAAACACTGCATTATGCCATTGTAGACTGTGAGGCTTCTGGCAAGGGGTGAGCAGGTATACTGGCTGCTGTCAAGTTCAAAGGAGTGCCAGAGGCTTTCCTCACCTGTTGCTTTTTCCAAGCTGGCCCAGGTCCCTTATCTGGGATAGGGGGACAGAAGTGGTTTTGCTTCCAAAAAGGGATGTGAGCAGCAATGTCTGGACTAAGGAGCAAGGTAATATGTGAGTGCATAAGATGGCTTGTTTGGGCTTGTTTGATAGGGTGACCAGATAAAATCCAGGTCAGGGCTCATGTAACTTTAACAGTTGTAGAGAAAAGGGAATTTCAGCCAGTGTCATTTGTATACAATTAGTTCCTGGTGAAATTTCCTCTTCATCACAACAGTTAAAGTTGCAGGGGCCCTGCCTTCTTTTGTATATGGTCACTCTAGTAGGCTGACCATATGAAAAGGAAGACAGGGCTCATATAACTTTAACAGTTGTAGAGAAAAGGGAATTTCAGCCAGTGTCATTTGTATACAATTAGTTCCTGGTGAAATTTCCTCTTCATCACAACAGTTAAAGTTGCAGGGGCCCTGCCTTCTTTTGTATATGGTCACTCTAGTAGGCTGACCATATGAAAAGGAAGACAGGGCTCATGTAACTTTAACGGTTATAGAGAAAAGGGAATTTCAGCCAGTGTCATTTGTATGCAATTAGTTCCTGGTGAAATTCCCTCTTCATCACAACAGTTAAAGTTGCAGGGGCCCTGCCTTCTTTTGTATATGGTCACTTTAGTATAGTGCCTGCAACTTTAACTGTTGTGATGAAGAGGGAATTTCACCAGGAACTAATTGCATACAAATAACACTGACTGAAATTCCCTTTTCTCTACAACCGTTAAAGTTACATGAGCCCTGTCCTCCTTTTCATATGGTCAGCCTACACTCTAGTATAGTGCCTGCAACTTTAACTGTTGTGATGAAGACGGAATTTCACCAGGGACTAATTGCATACAAATGACATTGGCTGAAATTCCCTTTTCTCTACAACTGTTAAAGTTACAGGAGCCCTGACCTGGATTTTATCTGGTCAGCCTACATTGTTTGAGTATATCTGGATTTCCTAGGCTCTGAAAACATCTTTCTGAAGTGCACCTGCTGGTTGCATGATCCACAAGGCCAGGCTCTGGTGGGTGCATAGTTCTGCACCTGTTCAGTGGTAGCAGTATGCTGAATCTGTGAGTATGGGTATGAGAAAGATAATAGGGAAAGAGTGTTAAATGTTAGGAAAGGTGAGACTATGGTCATCCAGTGAAGGATTTGCAGTCAGAAAAGATATCTGAGTGAAGGAGAGAATGTATCACACAGAATATAGCAAAAGGTTCAAAGTACAGCAAAAGCTACAAATGTAGGAGTGAGTGAAGTTAATTTCAAATACATTGAATGTTTCACTTGTTCTTTATTTCAATGATTTTAATGTTAAGATGTTATGTAGAACAGGTTTGTCTTAATTGTGTGCTGTGAAATCAGACATGTGTCCACGGCCATGTTTGGGTGGGCACACACCCCTTGGGGGCTGGACATGTTTGGGTGGCCACGCCCACTTTGGGGCGGCCATGTTGTCCTCCTTTTTGGTTTCCAAAATATGGTCACCCTAATACTGCCTTTATACAAATCTGTGGTGTGACTGCACTTCGAATACTGTGTACAGTTCTGGTTACCACACCTAAAAATAAATAAATTGTAGAGCTGGAAAAAAGATAGAAAAGGGCAACTAAAATGATCAAGGGACTGGAGCATCTCCCCTTATGAGTAAAGCTTACAACAGCTGGGACTGTTTAGCTTGGAAAAATGAAGGCTAAAGGGAGACATGATAGAGGTGGTCAAAATTATGCAAGATGTGGAGAATGTGGCTAGGGAGACATTTCTTCCCCACTCCCTCATAATACTAGAAGTTGGGGTCATCCCATGAAGCTGATTGGTGGGAGATTCAAGACAGATAAAAGGAAGTACTTCTTGACAGAGCACATAGTTGAACTATGGAATTCGCTACCACAAGATGTAGTGATGGCTACCAATTTGGATGGCTTTAAAAGGGGGTTAGACAAGTTCCTGGAGGAGAAGGATATCAATGGCTACTAGTCCTGATGGATATGCGCTACCTCCAGTATCAGAGGCAGTATGCTTATGTACACCAGTTGCTGGGGAACATGAGCAGGAGGTGCTGGTGCACTTGTGTCTTGTTTGTGGGTTCCCAGTCGACAGCTGGTTGGATATTATGTGAACAGAACGCTTGACTAGATGGACCCTTGGTCTGATCCATCATGGCTCTTCTTATGTTCTTGTGGTCAGTGTAATCCGCAATTGTTTATCTTTTTAAAAGACTGGTCTACCTAGTGTGGTTTTATTTTTGGCTTTCAACTACTTGAATAAACCTGTAAAGAGAAAAGGGGGGGGGGCGGGAGAGAGTAGAAAATCTGTCTGAATGATACTTTCCATAGCCCAGAGGGACTCCTGGGAGTATAGTCAAGTGAGGATATCATCCCAGGGGACTAAGCCAGGGGACTGGAGAGCCTGAATCAGTGGGTTGGAACCTGTGACATGTTGGTGGATTGCACTTGCCATCAGCTTTAGCCAGCACAGCCAATGTGAGGGATGAAGGGAGTTGCAGTTCAACAACATCTGGAGGAACACATGTTCCCCATCCCTTCCCTAAAGTCTCATTTGGAAGAAGTAAAAAGAGTAGGAGTGCTTAACTGGACATTTCTCCTTTGCTGGCCATTGCTCCTCTTGGTGCTGTGAAATTACCAAGGGCATATCAACAGTTAGGGGAAGGGAGAAAAAGAAAGTCCTTGGCATTGAGATTGACTAAACTGAGAAGTCAAGCTACCTGGAATTTCCCTCACCGTGTCAAGGAGAGCATGCTCAACTTGTCTTACTGCAGGTGCCTAACCTAGATTGTGACTTGAGTCTTATAAAAGGCATATGCAAGTACAGTTACTGCTCTGTACAACACCTGCTAGAAGGAACATCTGCTCAAAGTTCAGGCATTTTATAGGATCAGAGCTCCATTTTCAAATTAACCACTAACAATTGCTGTCAAATCAGCAAAACTCCACTGCAGTCAAAGGAGGAGATTACATCTACACCAATTGAAGAAAGGGCTTAAACGTACTGTTTCTAATTTAGCTTTAAATACCAGAAACATTAATCTGGCAAGTAGCCATCTTGGATACAGACCGGTAAGTTTTTCAGCATTGTTCATTGGACTGACTTCCCCTTTCCCTTTAACTTACATTTCTTTTGATAAATAGAATTATTCCTGTCCCTCAGATCATACATTTTGTACTGTTAGTCCAATATCTTCTTCCCCTCTTGCTACACACACATGATTTTAAGTATGTGGCACCAAAACGTTTCCAATAAATTCTTCTTCCCATAACACATGAGATTCTCAGATTTCTAGCTTTAAAGCCTTTGCTCAAAACTTTTGGTTTCAATATTTTTATTTTTATCAGAGGGGATTAATCTTTAGATTAGCCTATACAAAGTACAGTTGCTTTTCTTTTTTTCCCTTTTTTTTAAAGTAGGGTGTGTTTGATGCCTGGAGACAGGTTATTTTTGACCTTATGAAACAATGTAGATCTCAATAATAAAACCCCACAAAGGAATGGCTAAGCACATTCCAGGTATGCTGGATGATGTTGAACTGGACAACTGAGAAATTTGTTAATTAATGATTTAGCTATCAATTACACAGCAAGGTCTACAGGTTCTCCTTGCTGCTAGAAAAATCTCTAATAGCTACTGTTCCAGGGATGGGCAGCTTTGGAGGATCCAAGGGCCAATTTTCCACTTTCAAATAAGGTGTGCAGTGAATGCACAGCATGTTTTAAAGGCTAATCACACTCCCAGAAGAGCATGATTTGCCCACACTCACCATGTGCTTTTTTTTTAAAAGGGGAAATACATATTGTTGCTGCCACCATGCTGCTGGCACTTTGGGAACACTGGGAGAGGGCGTAAAACATGTTGGGGGGGGGCGTACAGCACGTGGGCCAAGTCCTGCCCACCCCTGACTTTGACAACAACAGCTGAAGTCTTCAGGCTTCGGCCTGCATTGTCTGCCACAGATACCCATTCAGAAAGGGAGGAAAGAAGATGTTCCTCACGAATCCTTTCTGAAGTCAACTCCTTTTATTTCATTTCAGCTAGAAGGAACACTTAGCACACACATAACGACTCCTCTCCCAAACCTGCTTGCCATGAAGGTTTGTTATGATCCTAGACTACACAAAAGGCTGCTGCCTTCTTAAAATATCAAACCCAATTTTAGGAGACCACAAAGCTTAGCCCTACTTGTTATGTATATTCTTTGTTACTTAGACAACAAAACCTGCATCTCCCTTCTACCATCTTTACCATAAACAGCTAACTGCTGCTCATTCTGAAAATCTTCTGGATAAGGTGGCCCCTTGCACATCACCCAAAAAGAGGAAATGTAGCACCAAGAGAAAATGACACAGGTTTGCAGAAAATTTGCACATGTTAATGTATGTATTTAGATGGTAATTTAGAAATAATTACTATAATTTAAATAGAAAAAAATAGTCCATCTCATAGTGGGGAAAACTGGCCTGGTTCTCACAATCATGCAATTAACTACCCCAACAAGCCACCCTCCCTGGGTTAGGATGACACAATAACTCATATTCAAGAAGGGTAACTAGGGAAATGAGCCAGCGTGCAACTACCACTGTGGCTTGTTAATCACATTATGCATGATGGTTGCACGCTGGCTTATTTCTCTAATTGCCATTGTTGAACATGGGTTATTGTGTTGTCCTAACCTGGTGATGGTGGCTGGTTGGGTTTTTTAACAAACAGCCTAGAACCCATGGCCTATTGTAGGGTTGTGGGGTGGTTTGTTAACAAGCCAAACAAGCCACCTTTTGCTGGGTTCGGACGACACAAGAAGCCACAGCAATGGGGGACTGAATCTGCAACTTGGGGCTTGCATGCAGCACAACCCAACCTAGCTAATAAGCCACACTGAGCTGCAGTGATCTTGCAAACCAGGTCACAGAGCCCATAGAGAGGGTAACTCCATGCCTGCTCATTTTATTGTCTAGGCATTAACTGTTGATGGGCATCATCAAGGCCCCTGTTCCCCCTTCTTCTTCTGGTTCTCTATCTTTAAACCAGACTTGGAATGCGGAGGGGAGCACTTTGAGGTCGTATGTAACACATGACATTATCGCCAATCTACAGCAAAGCCGCTGCTTTCCTCTGGAAAAGGAACAGTTTTTGAAAGTCGTTTTACTGTGTCTTTTTCCTAAAATTCGGCTCCCACATGGTTTTGCCACAATGTGCCATGTTCCCCCCTCGTTAAATCCTAGACATCCCTCTGTGACCTGGCTGTGACATGGTCAAGGAGGTGGGATGCCCCATTCCCTCTTGTTTCCCCAACTGAAGTTGCTATTCTGAAAAAAAAATCTCCAGGAACACTGCAGCGTCCCTCCCCCACAATACCACAGTAGTGGGGACACTCATTCACCGTTAAGTAGCCTGCTTTAATCTTTAACATATCCCCCTTCTGTGCATGTTCACTTGCACAGAAGGGAGGCTATGTTAAACCCTTAAAGCATTAGTGCGCAATATGACCTGTGAAAGCTGTTGGTTTGGGAGGGGTATAGAGCTCCATCACACCAGCAGTTTACCGCACTCTTGCTACATCTGGTATCTGGTTTTGCAGTGCGGGACTCACATGACGTCATCCCTGTCCTGCACTCATCGTGCCTCTTTTCCTCCATTTTGCATATTATTTTGGTGTGGGGAAAGTCTGGCTTATTTTCCCCAAGTAGATTTAATGCACCTTTAAGCCTCCGTGTAGTGCTGTCCTCTCGCTTTTTTCTTTGTTGGGGGCATGTGCTTTGAATGGAGTCTTGCTGACGAAAGGGGAGGGCAGAACGGTTCTCCTCCTTCAGCACACCATGTCGAACGAAGGGACTTGTGCTTAGTCAATTGAATGGACCTTTTACTGCTCCATCCCCACCCTCATTGCCCACAGAAATGGAGCAGAGAAGATGAAATGCTAAATCAGTAAAATGCTAGACAACAAAGCCAGAGCGAGGGGGGAGGAGCCCACACCCATTGGAGTACCACAACCACTGAACTGGAGGCAGAAGGAGAAGGGGCGGGGTGGAAAGGGAGGTTTTACGGTGCAGAGTAATACCACAAACCCATGTGAAAGGGACCATTAGCTTGATGCGCTCATGAAACGGAGGTAAAAAATGCGGAGACAAACTGATGGGGAATAGGTGTGATGGAGCCCATAGTCTGCTTTTTTCACTTTAGTGTGACAATGCCAGACCAAAGATGATTTCAGGGAAAAGTGGAGAAAAGCTGAAAGCGATTCTCAATTTGTTTCTGTGAAGACTTCCTCTCACCCCAGTCCTCCCACCCAGTAATCTGGGGAGAACAACCTGTGGCAATCTCACCCCTTAATGATTTAGAAGAGATGTATGATTTGCTATATGGTCAAGTTGATGACATCATAGGTTTGAAAACTTATCATGAGGATAGTTTCTTTAGGCACATGTTGCTGATGTTCGGATTCAGTTTTTGTAGGGTTTACTGGGGCCAAGCAAAAGTGTTGACCGTGTTTCTCATCTTGCATCATTGGACATTTCTCTGTTACAATTTAAAAATCATAAAAAAAGAAAGTTATCATATTTCACCACTCCAAATGGGCCGTTAATATTTTCCTGTTGGCCTCTAGGCATTTTGAGCTGACTCAGGTACTCTTAGCAGATTCATTGTTTTGTATTTTAGCATTCTCTTTCAAAATCAAATAGCAGAACAGTATATTTAGGCACATAGGTAGACAAAGAAGTGGTTTACAAAGGAGATGGTCTGGGTGGATGGCAGTCATCCAACCCTTTTTTGTGATTTGTCCACTGAGAGTGTTAAAAGACCTGTGGATTTTTAAAAAATGTTCACAGGAAAAAACTACACTAAAGGGTGGAGATTGAAGTGAGCTAAAGGGAGTTCACCCATCACTATTTATTAGCCTGCTCTGAAAATACAGTATTTTATTTTCAGTTCTGAATTCAAAGTGAACTCCCTCCCCCTTAAGAACAAACTATTTTTAAACATTTGTTGTACTCTAAACATCTCCTGGAGTTCATTCAACACCTTTGCTTGGCCCCAGTAAACCCTGCAAAACTTGAATTCAAACATCAGCAAAATGTGCCTAAAGAAACTATCCTCATGATGTTTTCAAACCTATGATGTCATCAACATGACCATCTAGCAAATCATATATCGCTTTTAAATTATTAAGGCGTGAGATTACCCATACTGAAGAGAGCTGTAGCTGCCCCCTCCATCTACGTAAATGATCATCTTACAAATATAAATCAAAGTTAGGAGATAATTGGTCATCCTTTTTTGACTGCCTTCCCATTGACCGATTCTCATGCAACATTCCCATTGACCAATTCTCATGCAATATTCTTCATTGGAAACTCCATGAATAATAACAGTTTTCACTATAATTCAGAGTCAGGAGTTTCTTTATGTCCATAACGCTTTTTAAAAAAAGAATTAGGTTATCATCTAGAACAATATACTATAAAGTTTTATTTTTAATATCAAAATCTGAAATATAATTAAACAAACATAATTAATTGCAAATTTGAGCAAAAGGAATAACAAACTCAAAAAAAAGTCTCTGTAGATGGACCCATTGGTCTGATCCAGCATGGCTCTTCTTATGTTCTTAAATATAAGAGACTAAGTTATTATTTCTTTTTTATATTAACTGAGAGAGAGGGAGGATTTCCTTTCTTTAAAATGTAGACAACACTAACAGAATGTCACATAGCATTGGCACTGCATTTGGTAAACCATATCTTAAATAATTTCTATGCCAGTCAGTGCTGCATGTTATAGGAACAGGCTGTAAGACAATTACTGTGGAGGGTTCTACAAGATGGTCAGAAGGTATAAATTCTGTGGGAGGTAGAGAAGGGAAGGAGGACACTAATTTAAATTACGGCCCCAGCAAAACAAACAAACCCTATGCTCACTTTGGAAAACTCCCCAAACATGTTTTATTAGTGATAATAAAAGAAAACATTTTCCTGGTAGGATTTTTTCATAGCAGTGGGACAGTCCTTGACATTTTCTCTGTTCGGCATGAGTGCTTAACCCCAGGGTTCCAAACTGTGCATTGCCTTCTAATACATCAATGGAATGTAACATCCACAGTCTATTTTCCCATAATTTCATAGTGACTTTATGTGCATAAATCTTCTAAACTCTATTAGGAATTCCCAACTCCCTCCAGCCGAAGAGACCAACAATGGACCCCTCACTGCAGTGCTGACCTTTGTCGGAGATCTGATTTTCAATAAAAGCTTCTCTTGCATACTTCCCTCCTTTCATTTCTGACAGCTACCAATAATTCTTAGCAGCCTATTTTTGTTCTTTCCTGTTTCCTCCATATATGCTCCAAGCACTGCAAAAAAAGTACATTGACCTTTGGGAGAAAAGACTCACAGGCTGTAAACTAGTAGGCGCACAGTGAGGAACTAGAAATGGTATAATTGAGCTGAATCAAACTATTCAACCACCTCCTACAGCCACATTGCTACAGCAATCACGGTTCTAAATTGTGCAGGAAAACTGCATGACTAGAGCAGGCTCCCCACTGCAGAAGTTACAATATTTGGAGGATGGAGCTGAGAACATGAAGGAGGGATCAGGGTCAGCGATGGCAATCCCCCTCCACTCTTCACATGATGCTAAAAAATGCAAGGGTGGGATGATGTCCTAAACAGAGCTAATGTGTTTTTACTTTGAAAAAGGTCTCCTGCTTATTTCTGCACATTTCATCGACTGTTAAAGCCATAAGAGCAGGCCATGCTGGTTATGTGTGGCCAGTCAGGGACATTTTATATTGTTTGATATTTTTCATTTTATTGTTGGTTTTACTGTGATTTTATTTCTATTTTTTATCATTATTGTAAAACACCTAGATAAATTTATTTTATGAGGTGCTCAATACAATAAATAAATATAAACTCAAGGGAGAGCCAAAGTGGAGTATCCAGGCTAGGCTGACCATATGAAAAGGAGGACAGGGCTCATGTAACTTTAACAGTTGCAGAGAAAAGGGAATTTCAGCCTGTATCATTTGTATGCAATCCGTACCTGGTGAAATCCCCTCTTCATTACAACAGTTAAAGCTGCATGTACTATACTAGAGTGACCAGATACAAAAGAAGGCAGGGCCCCTGCAGCTTTAACTGTTGTAATGAAGAGGGAAATTCACCAGGTACGAATTGCATACAAATGACACCGGCTGAAATTCCCTTTTCTCTACAACTGTTAAAGTTACATGAGCCCTGTCCTCCTTTTCATATGGTCAGCCTAATGTTTGGTTCTGTTGGACTTTTAAAAATTTCATTTTGTCACGTGCTTTACATAAATAACCTGAAAGAAATAACCTGAAAGAACATAAGAACATAAGACGTGCCATGCTGGATCAGACCAAGGATCCATCTAGTCCAGCATTCTGTTCACACAGTGGCAAACCAGCTTTCAGCCAGGGACCAAAAAAGCAGGACATGGTGAAATAGCACCCTACCACCCATCTTCCCCAGCAACTGGTGCATAGATGCTTACTGCGTCTGATACTGTAGGTTGCACATAGCCATCAGGACTAGTAGCCATTGATAGCCTTCTCCTCCAGGAATTTATCCAACCCCCCTTTTAAAGCCAACCAAGTTGGTGGTCATCAGTACATCTTGTGGCAGTGAATTCCAAAGTTTAACTATGAACTGTGTGAAGAAATACTTCCTTTTATTCAATCAGCTTCATGGGATGACCCCGGGTTCTAGTATTATGGGAGAGGGAGAAAAATTTCACCCTATCCACATTCTCCACACCATGCATAATTTTGTACATCTCTATCATGTCTCCCCTTAGCCTCCTTTTTTCCAACCACAAGATCTCTTTCTTGTTCGGTCACCACCAACTCAGATCCCATCAAGGTTATACTTGGAGTTGGGCTTTTTTTGCCTCAGTGTGCATCACTTTACACTTGCTTACATTGAACTGCCTCTGGCATTTGGATGCCCACTCTTAGGCTGACCATATGAAAAGGACAGGGCTCATGTAACTTTAACAGTTGTAGAGAAAATGGAATTTCAGCCAGTGTCATTTGTATGCAATTAGCTCCTGGTGAAATTCCTTCTTCATCACAACAGTTAAGGTTGCAGGCACTATACTAGTGTAACCACATACAAAAGAAGACAGGGCCCCTGCAACTTTAACTGGACCTGTTATGTCAAACAACAGAATTTCAGAGAGGCCTCTGAAACGTTAACATTTTACAGCTACATAGAACTCCACCTATCAAGCCTGTAGGAAGATAACTACAGGAGGTTGACCATCCCCAATTAAAGCTGCATGAGCTATACTAGAGTGACCACATACAAAAGAGGGCAGGGGTAGGCTGACCAGATAAAATCCAGGTCAGGGCTCATGTAACTTTAACAGTTGTAGAGAAAAGGGAATTTCAGCCAGTGTCATTTGTATGCAATTAGTTCCTGGTGAAATTCCCTCTTCATCACAACAGTTAAAGTTGCAGGGGCCCTGTCTTCTTTTGCATATGGTCACTCTAATATAGTGCCTGCACCTTTAACTGTTGTTATGAAGAGGGAATTTCACCAGGAACTAATTGCATACAAATAACACTGGCTGAAATTCCCTTTTCTCTACAACTGTTAAAGTTACATGAGCCCTGACCTGGATTTTATCTGGTCAGCCTAGGCAGGGGGCTCCTGCAGTTTTAACAGTTGTGATGAAGAGGGAATTTCATCAGGTGCTGCATGCATACAAACGACACCTGCTGAAATCCTCTTTTCTTGACAACTGTTAAAGATATAGGAGCCCTGTCCTCCTTTTCATATGGTCACCCTACAGCAGGTCTTCTCAGGAACCTGCTGTTTTAATTTAGTCCAGAATATTTTATTTGCTGCTTTGTAGTTCTCTTGCAGCTTTAATATGCCTTCATTAAGTAAATTAATACATTTTCTGTGCTGCCTTGAGGGCCCATTGGGCCAGGTGGCATAAGAAAAATACAGTAAGTAAAGGGGCTTGGCATTAGTAGAGTGACATTTTCCACGATAGGTAATATTCTTTCAGCCATAGGAGGATCATTAATTGGTCCCCTCTCTGATCTCTTTTTGATGTCAGGTCAAAACACTGCTATCTGGGAGACCTTTTTGCTCTGGTCAAATATGGAAGGTTTTTGACTTGCCATATGTTTTTGGTTTCATGTTACTGTAAATCTGATTTTTAAAACATTAATTTTGTGATTTATATCCTGCTCTTTGATTAAAGCAGCTCATTAGGTTTATGAAATTTGTTCTTTTAGTGATTGGTTTTATTTTATTGTTCAAAAGCACAATCCTATTTATCTGCTCAGAAGTAACTCCCATTGCATTCAATAGGGTTTACTCACAGGGAAGTCAGTATAGGGCTGCAGCCTTAAAGTGTGATTCTATGTATGTCTCCTCAGAAGTAAGCCCAATTGAATTCAATGGAGCTTATTCCCAGGTACTTGAATATATACAATTGCAACCTTAATGTACTTATGATTTTAACCGCCTTGAAGGTTCCGGTTTGGGACAGAAAGATGTGATAAAAACCATGTTTTTAATAAATAGACCCGCACAACCTGTGGCCGAGTAAGAACAGGTCACGTGGATTGTGGCCTGGCAAGCTCTTGTCAATTGCACAGCTTATGCAGATTGGTGTTGTGTATAAAGCCCCTGGTGGGTCACAGGCCTGCATAAAAGTTGCAAGTGCTAATTTATAGTACAGAGACAAATTCTGAAATAATTACAATTTGAATAGAAATACAATACACCGCATAGTGGGGGAGACCTTCAGTATGCCCTTCAGTATGCTTTCCACCTTAGATCACAAAAAAGTTCTTCCATCTATATATTCTTAAGGTCACTGCCATAAAGGTTGAAGGACCTTTCACTTCAATGTATTTTTTTACTTTTACTTAATTTAAAAGCCAGCTGTTGAGCACCTTTTCACTCCACTCATTCATTCCTGCCTTTCCTCCATGAGCTGTATCTGCAAAGGTAATGTTCACTGAAATGTCTATTGGTATTTCCCTCTCTAAATTATAATGAAATGAGGCAGTTTTATTAGTGCCAAAGGATTGGTTTTTGGGTTTCACACCAGCAAGTTAAACCAAGAAACGGTAATTTTATGGGGAAACGATCTATTAACATAACTGATTTCCCTTTTTGTTTTGAAATAATGTACATTAGCTACATAAGGGGACAATATCTTTCATTCAAGAAAGCCTTCACACTATTATCTCGTCTGTTTCCAGTTAGCATCTGGTGTAGATATAATACCATGCGTTTGTCAAAACAGTCATAATTTGTATAGGAGAATAAGTCTGCACTCGTATTAAATGTCATGCTGAAACTTAAACACTCTAAAGTACAGGGGGCACCAGCAAGGGGCTCTCATGGTGAGGAAACATCTTTGTCGAGGGCAAATTTAAATCAACTGTGTTTTGTTGACTCTATTTCAAAACGAATTGTGTGTTCCAAGACAACTTTGGTTTTAAATGATCAGATGAACACCATATCCTATGTTTTTATACCCACTTAAATTTCCCCCCCACTGGTTTGAAAGTGAATGCTAGGCTAGATCAGTGGGAGAACAAGAATCCTAGCCTAGACAATGTAGTCCAATGGCTAGAGTTTTTGGACTTAGACTCAGAAAATCCCTCAGGGAAATCCTGGCTTCATAGGTTCAAAGGATTACCTCAGCAATTAGCGAACGTGCCCGAGGCTAAACGACAATGTTATGTGTTAAAAATGGCCTACTTTACAGAGTTGTTATGAGGTCAAATAAAATAAAGGCCTTGATAAATTCTTGACAAAAGGATTCATAAAAGTTGTTGCCACGTTGTTGATGCAGAAAAACAAGCCAGGCAAATGTGTGTGTGTGTGTGTGTGTGGGGGGGGGTTATTGTGAATGGCCAGCATATGCAGGAGGATAGCTGAAGCTCCATCAAGACTATCCATCAACACTCTATTTTATTTTATTTTTAACCAGGCTAGAAAAATATTAATATAATGGATGAGATGGTTTCAAAACCTGAAGAATTTTAACCTAAAACAAATATTGAGGGTGGGGATTCTTTGGTTGAGAGACCCACAAACAGTTAATTGCAATTGGTAACCTGAATTTGCCTCAGGACCGCTTCATGGCTCAACCACACATTTTTGCAGTAAAATCCATAACAGTTCACTTAACTGCAAGTTCTTCACAAAACACTGTGGAGAGCAATGACTGGCCTTGGGTCCCCCCATTGTAATGTCGGTCAGTGAACTACACAACATGAATTTACCTCATATTATATGAGATTTATGGCAAAAACACATGACGAGAACATACTATGTTCTCTACTTTTATAGCAGCTCTGTCTCCTCTCTAAGGGTGGCAAGTTTCTCTCCACAGAGCTGTGAAAAGCAAGTACAGGAGATTTTGAGTTCAAGTAATGGAAAGAACTTTAGGATGTCTTTTCAAACAGGATCAAATGTGCTTTACACCTCATAGTAAGGCCCTCTCCTGACTGAATAAATAAGGCCCACTTGAGAGACAAGCTTTTGAGCTAGATTTGTCAGGTAGAATGGCAAATGACAAGCTGTGTAAGGCAGAATGACAAGATGGCTTACTTTCACTTCCATGGAGTGCCAAGTGGGTTACAAAGTCAAACATTTTAGTACCTTCAGGAAAATAACAGCCTAGTCAAAACAGTTTTAGCACTTCATACACTTTATAATATTAAAAGTTGGGCTTACATGCTGTTGTCCACTTACCTCACAGTCGGCGCAGGAAAAGCTATTGGAAAAGCAACCAAATATGTCGTGTGCCTTTCGAAAAATGAAGTTTTCAGAGCATGGAAGGGTCATGTTTTCTTATGCAGAAAAACAATGCATGGAAGCTGCCAGTCAGACATTCTATGCCAAAATGTACCATTCCAGATCATCTGTCCATATCCACAGGTCCAAAGCAGTAATACAGGGCCATTCCTTACATTGTATTTTCCTTAAATGTAAGTATGTGTTGTGTAGAGAAATAAATGTTGGTTCCTGCTCCATAATACATGTATGTGGTTGCTGACCCTGTGGTTATTATGGAAACAAGCAATCAATCTCACAGCCTCCTCACAGTCCAGAAGTGTGCCTTTTTCCTAGACACGAATAAACTCACATTTAAGGAAATGGTCATGTAAGAAATGGCTCACAATGGTAATGCCCTGACAGTTGGGAGTGTGAGATACACAGTACACTGATGTAGGGGGCTTATCCAGATTATAAACACATTTAAACCAAAGACAGATGTACATATCATTAGTGATGAACCACTGTGGATCTATAGTCACCCCTTCCAGCATAGAGGGATGAACTTTCGAAGTGAATTAAATGTGGAAGCAACCAGTGTTTCCTCTTTCTAGGAGAAGCTGGCTGTGCAGAGTGCTGATTGGTTGGCCCTTGAGACAATCCATTCCTTCTCTCTATCTGGTTGTGCAGAAAGCTAATTGTGATTTTTTTTTTTTTTGCACCAATCAGAAGCCATCTTACAAGACAAGCAACATTCTAAATAGTGAGTCAAAGTCCTATTCTAAGGGGCGGAGGGGGGGAGAAAAATGTGTATAGGAAACTCTTGTAAACTATTTTTCTACCAAGGAAAATCCCATAACTTTACTGCAGCTTTCTACTTCAGTTGTCGTCCCACAATCATGACATACTCTTTTCCCCCTCCATCTTTTCCCCTTTAACCAGGAATTCTACATGTTCATTTATACAGCCACCAGATGGCACTGTAGTCTGCCTTTTCTTATATTGCAATTTCCTCTTTACATGCTGATATGGAAAGGGTGTCTTTTGTCACTATTTCTTTCAATTTCAAATTAAGCCATGGAAATCCTTTGAAACTGCGAGAGAGGCACTGGAGGTTTGCAGCATCATGTAATCAACCTGGAAACTTCTGTGAGTTGCCAGTCATGAGCAGGCTATAAATATCTAATTTAGAGAAGCTTGTAGTTTGAAAGAAAGGTGTGTGCCTCTGTATGTGACATACTCTCTCAAAAATTACAGGCTGCAGAGTCCCTTAGTTCCTGCTGGCATTTTCTGTGCATAGGCAGGAAGAGCTAATAGGGTGTGACAGTAGGAGTGAGGGACAATTGCCACAATAAAGGTTATTATAAGAATCTGGGAGCAATGAGTGTCAGCCAGTGCTGTTAATAGGATATGAGGTTGGTCTCTAGAGTGGCTTGAAGAATGGACACTATACTCTTAGATGCAAAAGGGGCCTTTTTCGCTCTTTCATTAATTTACCTGCCCTACTGTCAGGGATAGTAATAAATGCAAACACATGGTCAGGAAGTTAAGGAAGTTAAACAAAGGGAAGCAAATTAAGCTAAATGACATGAATAAATCCTCCATTCTGACATCCCCCTAACAGACAAGCAATTGTGGAATGGAGGAGTGCCTGTTTACCTGGGCCCAGAGAAATGAAACTTGGGCACTGAGCTTTGGTAAAACTGAAAGATGGTCAATGTGTTATATATAGAGAAGCGAGGAAAGTAGAAGCAAGAGTCAATTTCATTTTTCTTTTCCCTGTTTCTACTGTAATGTGCTAAGTACACTATGCACTTATTACCCAGGGTGAAATCCTTGAGACCCAGAGGTCATTTGTTTTCCACATTCCTCGCTTCTTTGTAATGTATGGACCACAGTTCAGGCTGAGTACTCCAGAGTTGGTGATATACATGGTTTCAAGAATCCATGGGTCTCCATGGCACAGAACAATTTCAGGAGCGTAATGTAAGAATTGAATTTAGATCACAGCAGAGGGGAGAATGGAGCCTTTGTTCCAGTCATACCTAGCCCCTATCCCACTTGGGATTTTCATTCTACCATTTCATTCTACCATTCTTTCCCATTTGATCAGCCACGCTTGGTGAAAGCAAACCCATTGCTGTTCTTTTTCTCTGATAGGCTATTATTCTTAGAACACACATCATTGTGGTGCATGTAGCATACCTTCCAATATTTTATTAATAAAAGTAGGAATGCTCTTGTGTATTTGTCAGCACTCTTGTTCTCACATCACAGATCACTGTCTGAGTCCGCCACCCCACCCACATGACACATTGCTAAAGGCTCTTCCCTTCCTAGAGTTGGCTGTATTCATTCATCTCTCTTGTCTTACACTGGCTTCTGAAGTGGATGTGTCAGTAAACTGATCATAGTAGTTTCTTTAAAAAATCAATTTTACAGCAGATGTGGTTGTTCCTATTTAAAATAGCTGTCGCCCAAACATCAGAGCATGGACAACTGTAGCAAGGTTCTTCCTGTCCAAATAGGGTCACGGTTGGCTGATAAAAGTGAATCTAGCCAAAGAGGGCATACCCACAGTGACCCAGAAGCATTCCTAAACTGCAAGCCTGACCCTTTAGGGGAAATGCAACCCCTTCCAGAACAGGTTGGACCACTCAGCTGTGTAGACAATCCACCCACTAACATGACCTCTGTCTTGGCTGAATTGAGTTTCAATTTATTGACCCTCATCCAGCCCATGACTGTGTCCAGTCTCTGATTTAGAACATCTGCTGCCTCACCTGGGTTCAATGAAAGGAGAGATAGAGCTGAGTATCAATTGCACACTGGTGAAATTTCAGTCAAAATCACTGGATGACCCAGTGGTTTTATGTAGATGGTGAAGAGCATGGAAGATAAAGTAGAGCCCCAAGCTACTCCAAAGCATAATTGCCAAGGGATAGAGGAATAATCTTCCAGCACCATATCTTAGAATCAAACATATAAGTAGGAGAACTGATACAAAACAGTACCTCCAACACCCGGCTCAGACACTCTATCCAGAAGTATACCATGGTCAATGGTATCAAACGATACTGAAGAAACATCAGGACTGCCTTTGCCTATCCCTCTCTTAGCAAAGGTCATCCCACAGGTTGAACAAAAGAGTTTCCATTCCAAAACTAGGCTTGAAACCAGATTGAAACAGATCTAGAAAACCAGTTCCATGCAAGAGTGTCTGGAGTTGGTTGGCAATAACCTACTCAAGCCTACCTACTCAAGCCTACTCAAACCTACCTACCCTAACCCTTGTCCAGGAAGGGAATGTTAGTAACTGGATCTTCCAGGTCCAAGTTAGGTATATTCAGGCTTTATTACATCTCTTTTAAAGAGGCTGGTATCACCCCCCCCTCTCTCTCAAAAAAAGGAAATTTGCAACCTTCTGCACCCAGCCAGATAGCCCTTCCCTATTACATGTACTAAGCCAAGAAGAGCAAGATGGTCAGGCAGATCTTACTAAGTACCTTGTCCACAATCCCAGGCTTCAATAACTGAACATCTCCTAACAAATTAGGACCAGATGGTGCTCTGAGGACCACCACTAAATGGACTGCATTAACTGTGGTATCCAGGTTGTGATGGATGCAAGTGATTTTATCTTCAAAGTATCTTACAAACTTATCACAGCATACTATCGTGTTTCTATCGTATGTCTCTTTGGGCTGGATTGCAACAGGCCTCTTTTCACCTGGAAAAGCTCTGCTGGACAACGCTGAGAAAATGTGATGGTAGTGGGAAATAATTCTTTCTTTGCCACCATCACTGGAATAGGTTCGATAATGAGCTGTAACCTGTGGCTGGTTGGTCTTGGCATGACTTTTCCTCCACTTGTGTTCTAGCCATCTCCCATATTGCTTCGTTTCTCAGATACATACCACAATACTGCATGGACTCTGCTCACATGAGCAGGAAGTTCTGTCTGAGTGGACATGAATAGGATTCTGCTGTAAATGTTGCATTATGGGTCTTCCTTTGGGAAACGGGTCATTTCAGCTCCACCCTATCGCAATGCTAACATTGACATAAAGTCATGCTTTCCTGCACTGAGAAGTCATGCTTTCCTGCACTCTCATGGGATCGGGCTTCAGGAGTGGATGCCAGATGCATCATGGAGGTCACTCATTCATTGTTGCCAGAAAAGAGAGCCGAGGGAGAAAAAAAGCAAGAAGGCATTGGCTATTGTGCTATATGGAGTTTTTCATTAACATTCCCCATGGGGTTCCTATTCTTTTCCATTTAACTCACTCCAAACATGTCCTCAAACCAATTTATGACATCACCTTCAGGGAGTCTTTTTCTGCCAGCTATGCATGTGTTTTGCAGCAAAAGCCATGAGGGAAATCAGAGGAGTCCGCATGAAGGGAGAGCAGGGGAGGAAACCAAAACGCCTAATGAAAAAACAGGGCATCCAGATGAGATGCTTGTTTATGGAGAGCAGAGTGCAATACTTCATCTCATCTTCCAGCTGCTGTGTGACCCAAGTCTCATCTATACCATCATTTTCAAAAATGTATCTGATATCATGGTTGTTGTTTTTTTAAAAAATCAGTTCTTTCCCATCTGTTTCATTCAAATAATGTCTGCATTAAAATATTTATTCACCTTATTTACTGCATTTTTATCCTGCTTTTCAGTCAGTTATTGCCTCCCAAAGTGGCTCACATTAAGAGAGAGAGAGAGAGAGAGAGAGAGAGAGAGAGAGAGAGAGAGAGAGAGAGGCTCTGCCATCAGGCTTACGAACTAAAATGACAAGACACACAAGGGAAACCAGGATACCTGAGAGAGCACCTTCTCCATTACCAACCTGCTCAGTCACTGAGGTCATTGGAGGGCATGTTCCTGGTAGTTCCACATGGGCCTATGGCCTATTTGGAATCCACTAGGAGAAGAGTCTTTAGTGTGGTGGCCCCTTCTCTTCAGAACTCCTTGCCCCTGGAGGTCAGGCAGGCGCCAACACTAGGCTGCATCCAGTACCTCCTGAAAACAATGTTTTTGGAAGCCCTCCTCAATTCAGCTGATTAGCCACTGTTTTTACTGGTCTTTTGTTTTTAAATTGAACAATTTTAATCTATTTTAGATATGGAGCGGTATATAAATATTGTAAACAAACAAACAAATAAATGGGAATGGAGGAAAAAGGAAGTGGAGGGAGATCAGTTTTTCAAGGCCCAAACAAGGTAGTGAGCTATAAGTGGGCATTTCTAGGCACTTTGGATCAGTCTGACCTTTCCTTGCTGGTGTTCTTGCTTGAATGTGGTTCTTGTTTCTTTGGATGACAGATGGGTCCAGAACGTTCTTTCCCGTGACTTCTGCAGTTCCAGGGGAACTGTCAGTTGGAGCCAAATGTTCTTTCTGGCAGGGAGGGGAAAGCAAGCTCCTTGCATCAGCTCCTTCTCTTGCTGGTGGATAGGTCAGATTGTCTCCCTCTTAGTTTGACGTTATTCTTTAGAAGCAGAGGGTACAAGTCACCTGGCTCATGGCAGAAGCCAAAGTATGCTTCGCTAACGCTCTCCAGTCCAAATAAGCATGGCTTTTATTTTGAGTAGAGATGGAGAAGAAATTAGTTTCAGTCAATTTTTTATTCCACACTCGGGTGCAATCTGGGGTTGAAGTCTGTACATTTCTGAGTTTGCAATGTGATTTGCGGACCAAAATAAATGTGTTTGGCAGCATGCGTACATTTGAAAAAAGTGCATGAAAAAATGCGTACTTGTGAAAAACGTGCACAGATGCACTTTAATCAATGGGAGAAAAATTTGCACATTTCAAAAACGTACACACTTGATGCCTACATTTGGAAAAATATGCACGAAATACATATGGATTTTCATGCGCAAAGAAAAAAAACCCAAAGTTTGCAATCTCATGCGGACTCAAGTTGGAACAAGGTTTGACAAGGAATTTGGAAAACTTCAGAGAGCTCAGATTTTGCTAATTCACACATCTCTAATTTTGAAAAACAGGTATGGACAAAAGTGCCACATTTTCAATATTCTGAGCTTCCTTTGTATTGGATCAGTATTTTATTCTGACAAAGAACACAATAAAACACAGTTCTGCATGCCATCTGTTCAGTGTTTATTTTAAATGTCAAAAAGAACTTCTCAGTCCCTTTTGTTTTATAGGGCCATTCTGACCAAGAAGGAAATGAGCTGAGGTTCCCTTCTGTTCCTGTGCATCATTAGCAAAAGTGTTTGTAAATTTAGGCTACTGAGCTTATCGAGTTACATCAGTCTGAGCACCACTCCTAGCAATTGTCCTCATTTCAATCTGGAGAGGCCAACCTCACAAATGGGAAATGGTGGTATTAAAAGCACTCCATGGTATTCCTAATCTTTTATACTGGGTAATGCAAATGGGTAGGAAACAGAAATGCAATCTTACTATACACTTTGGGAAGGCCAATGAACTGCAGTGGACTTGCACATTTGACCTGCCAAAATGAATGCAGTCCACCAACCAAGATGAAAGCAATCCACCTGTGACCTGCCAGATGTTTCACAAGCCTGTTATTTGTGGCACGCTAGGCAAGCAGGCAGGTTCTTCAAGTTCTGGATTGGCAACTTGCAAATTATGAACTTAGAAAGCTCTCTTATATTGAGTCAGGCCATAGGAAAAATAGCTTACACACACGCACACACACACACACACACACACCCTACTCCTAGTGGAGGAGACGAGAAAGCCATCAACCAGGAAATTCCAGTTGTTATGGGTGACTTTGCCATACGCCCATTTTATTTATTTATTTATTTGTTTGTTTATTACATTTGTATACTGCCCAATAGCCAAAGCTCTCTGGACGGTTTACATAGGATTAAAACAATAAAAAACAATATACAAAAATTAAAACAGCAAAAACATATAACATACACACAATACACACATACATTTAAAACCGCTACAACAGCCCAAAAAAGCTACAAAAACAAAAAACAAACCCAGGCTCCTCAGATATTGCCAAATGCCTGAGAGAAGAGGAAAGTCTTGACCTGGCGCCGAAAAGATAACGATGTTGGCGCCAGGCTGGCCTCGTCAGGGAGATCGTTCCACAATTGGGGGGCCACCACAGAGAAGACCCTCTCCCTTGTTGCCTTGTTCTTCTTATTGTCCTGAACAATTGATATCTTGTGATGGTGACAATGTGGGGATAAGGAGCATCCCCCCCGCCTTCTTTTAACAAACAGGCTGCTCAGGCATAAGGACCTAGCCATGAGCAAGGCAATGTAGTTGGGAAGTTGGCATGGTTGGAAAGCTGCATGTTAAAGGAAAAGGAAAAGGGAGGCTAAGGAGAAAAGATCTCTGTGGCTCTCTCTGATCAGGGAGAGCACGAGCAACTACAGCTCTTTCCACACCAGGCGTTTCACCTGGGATGGCCCTGGCTGGTCCCTGTGCGCTGATGTGTGTATTAGGTACTTCCGGGATCGCCCTTCCTCCCTCCCTCTATACCCCTATGGTGTAGAAAGGGCCTACATAAGAGAAAGAGCAGGGTGTGAGTGGAAAAGCTTCCCCATTCATTTCAGTGGAAGAGGCAGCCCTATACAAAAGGGTGTGTGTATATGGAGCAGTAAGAAAATCAATGTGTGTGCTCAGGAGCTTTGTGACCTGGTTCATCTGTAACAACTAACAATGTATTAAACAACCTATAGTTAGTCAGGGCTATACCAGAACAAGTGTGTGTGCTGCCTCCCACATGCTTGTACTTTCTCTCCTGCTTAGAAAACAACCTAATAATGCCTTGTTGCTGGATTATTCATTGCAATTTCTGAATCCATAACTCTGGGTTCTTGTGGGACAAACCTCAACATGGTTACCAATCAACAATCCATGAGTTCTGGATTTGGATATCACAGAACACAACCCAGGAAGTAGGAAGCAAAGTGGAAGCAGTGAGAGATCATGAGCTATTGCACTCACTCATTCCTTACTAACCATGGGTTAATTATCCCATGAACCAGCATTATGTGTGAACCAGGTCAATAGTGCACCTAGAGTTCTGATTCAAATTACATTTACAGAAGCCCTGAGAGTCACCCAAACACTCAATATAATTTTCTAGAGTTACTACTTAGAGCAGAAGAAAAAAGAAAAGAAAAGAAATGCAGGCTACAAAAAAAAACCTTCCATGACCTATAGCAGTGATTAAATAGATAATGACCTTATCCCAAAAGACTTCATATGAAATCATACCTCATGCTGATGCTCTGGAAGGGGTGATTTCCTTGTTAGCATGTGGAGATTGTTTAGGGGCTGTCCATGCTGAGGATGATGCATGCAACTCAGCAAAATGACAGATCTTCATTAGATAATCTCTTATTTTCACTGTCTTCACTTGGTAATTTATGGGTTGTGTCTTCACTTACGGGCATAGAAGGCTTGATTTCCCCTCTCCCCCTTTCGATTTAGGACTTGTTTCAGAATGTGTTTTGAACTGCATTAATGCATTTGTAACCTATGGGGAATTGTACAGTTTCTCATAAAAATCATAAATCTGAAATTAGTGGCTAAACATCCAAGAAACAAAATTTAAGGAATTCGCCTGGTTCGCCCATAATGTTAACCCATGTTTTATTTAACCCAGAGTTAACCCATGGTTTGTTGCCCTACTCAGGGTCACAAAGGCTAGAGGAGCATTCTGGAGCCCCTGTGCAAGTTTAAGTTTGCATATTGTGTCCAAGCAGTGATCCCATCTATGTTAAGGAGCCTGAGCTAGGGTAGATACCTGTCCTCTTTTAGAGGCCTCTATTTGAAGGGCTGTCCTGTCCAATTCCAGTGTAATCATAAAAAACCCACAGGATCTGTTGCCCATCAACAGTTAGCACTTGAACAGCACAATGAGCAAGGCATTCTTATTAAAATGTATCTTCTGAATTTTACTGAACCGTACCAGCAGTTCCTTCCTGTCAGGATGGCACAGGGAACAGGGAATAAGTACATGTTCTCCAGAGAATGATATTGTTGGGAGGGCCATGGCTCAGTGGTAGAGCACCTGCTTCGCATGCAGAAGGTCCCAGGTTCAATCCATGGCATCGCCAGGTAGAGCTGGAAATATTCCTGCCTGCCAGGCAGTGTTGACAATTCTAGAGAAGATGGACTAAAGCCTGACTCAGTATAAGGCAGCATCCTATTTATGGCCCTGTGTCTTACAGTGCTTGAACCAAGACTATATGCTCCTTTGGTGACATGACAAGGAGCTAGGAATCCTAATTACAGATCATTTTATGTATTCATTTGTAGACTGCTGCTAGGCTGTGGAAATCCATCTTGAAAGATGGATGACTGCACAACATTTTGGTATGTAGAATTGTCACTCTTCCCAAAATCAACGCGGCTGGCTGGCAAGATTTCTTCCCTCATTCCTTTTCCTGTTCTATCCCCTTAGTCCCTCAGCACACGCAGGTGTTTGTTGCAAAACATGCCTGGAACTTCCCTTGTTCCTTGCTTGTTTAAATAAGATGTCCGTGCCAATCTCAGTTTCTGGGGTTGGAGCCTAAAATATTATACATATATTAGCCCAGCTGGGGGCAGGGGGTGGAATTCTTTATATGAATCTGTAATGGGAAATAAGACTTCTCATTTGTCAGTGCAGCTACATTTACACTTAGTGTTGCTGACATTCTGTTCCTAAACTATCTTAATGTTATGAGACAACACCATTCCTTTCTAGGTATTTGTTTTATGTTCTTGTGAGTAATATAGCTCTTTGGAAACATTTGTTTTCTGTAGTATCATCAGTCATATTGCGATGGGCTTCCTTTCAGAATTCTGTGAGAAGGACTATCAGTGTGGGTTGCCCTGAGGTGAGGTAATACCTAGCTAAATCATTGAACATGATACTGACCTGGTTCGCACGATCGTGGCTTGTTAACCATGTTAACAGGGTTATTGGTGGCTTGTTAATCCATTGCACATACCAGTTCTATGCTGACTCGATTTCCCTAATTAACTTCACTGGCATGGCTTGCCATGTCGTCCAAACCTGGGCAGCACGGCTTGAGGCAGCACCAGCCCCCAAATAACCTATGGGTTGTTGTTGGGTTATTTGACAGTTGCTGCCTCCTGCCCTCAAACAAGCCATGCCAATGGGTTCTGACAACACTGCAAGCTGTGCTGGCAAGGGTAATTAAGAAAACCTGGCCAGCACCTGCCACGGTGTTAACAAACCATCGTGGTTTATTTCCCTCACTGCAATTGTGTGAATTGGCCCACGGGGTTAATATCCCGGCAATGTGTTTCTATAGTAACTAATTGTTAGACCATTTTTCCTTAAGTTTTCTGAATGGCTAGGAAATAATTCTCAAGAGGGCAAGAAGCAGACCTCCCTTGACGTAGTCTAGGTCAGGGATGAGCAGAAAGTAGTTCTGGATCTCTGAAGATTTTCAGTTGACCAGCTAGGGTTTCTAACTCCTAATTGTCTCACAACAACAACAACAACAACAACAACAACAACAACGCCTTACCACTCCAAATTAGGTAGCTGAAAGGGATGCTTGAGGGAAAACCAGTAGATTTGTATGTGGAAGGACTTGTCAGTTGGGTTCTAGCACTGATCACAAATTCCTGGGCTGAGCAGGTGCTCAGAGTCATCCTGTTCCTTAATTCTTAGCAGATTTTAGCCCTGCCTGTGCCACAGTTTTGCACCTAGCTCCAGTTGGTGGATCTTGGGGTTCTCATAAAACACAAAGTAGATCCCACAAGCCCGAAGTCTTTTAACTCCTGATCTAGTTGTCTCTGTGTGAAAACAATGGCATACATAAACAGAGAAAGGTAAGCATCTTAGGGTGCTTTCTTGGAGATCTGACATGGGAGCAGTGGACAGTGGCTGACCGCTGGAATTTTTAAACTGTGTGTCTGCACCTATGAATAACCGACATATTCGTAAATATATCCAAATACTACACAATGTCAATAATGCCAATTTCAGCTCAATCTTTACACCAAAGAGCACTTCCCGCATATTTTAGCACTTGCTAAGATACACAGGAAGTTGAACATTTATGGAAAACACACACACCATGTCTAGAAGACAATAGGAAATCAGTGCAGACACTGAAACGCTGGTGTGTGTGCTGTGTTTTCAATTAAGCGCCTGGTGACCTGGGCCTCCATCACACCTCCATTTTTCTCCAGCTTTAAGTTCCCATTTTTCACCTTCGTTTCTTTCCCGGCTCTAGCACTGGTCATTCACAACTTCCCATCATCACATCATTTGCATTTTGACACTCTTCCTTTTTCTGCCACTGTATTTATTTATTTATTTATTTCCATTTGTATACCACCCCATAGCCGAAGCTCTCTTGGCAATTCTTCCGGATCAATGCATTTCTCACTCTTGCATTCTTTCCAGCCCAGCCACCTTCCTTCTCTTCCCTCCTCTGTTTATTGGCTGCTGTGAGCCCCTAGTCCCATCCCATTTGAATGACACCGGTTTCCTTCCTTTAGTGTAAGGGGGTGGGGTACTTCTCCCCTCATTTTGACTTCCTGCAGATAAGCAGGGAGGAGCTCCTGCCAACCCACCTACTCTCCCCGGTGAGGAGCTTCTCATCGTCCTCGTCTGCCCATTAAGTACCCTCTGGGCAAAATGCTTACCAGTTGTCAATCGCAGTTCAAGGTACCATGACTTTTACGGACTACAGACAGGGTTATGAAGCCCTCTTTATAACTGTAACAGCACCCCATAATCTTCCTGCAAATTCAAATATCACAACAACTTCTACGTCTTCCTTCCTTAGCCCTATCTGTACTGATGTAAGGACAGGAGTTTTTGGCAACACAGCCAGCACTTATACAATTGTGGCAATCCCCTGCAGTTACATTGGAGAAAAGCAAGGTGGCACAGTTGGAGCAACTTCTGCAGCAAGCCAGACAGCAAAAGCATTTTAAAAAACCTGAGCCAGTATTCCATGAGGCCGTAAAAGAGCTGTCCCATGGGTGCTCAATTGTGTTTTGCTCAGTTGAAAGAACATGGAGATAATCCACCGTGGTACTGGTACTTGGCCCTGCTCCCCTTCGAGTGATACTGAATGCTCCCCATAATCATTGTTCTGATAAACCATCTGCAGGTTTATAAGGTGCTGGAGAACTGCTGAGATCAAGAGCATGTGCATCCTAATCAAAGCGTAAAATCTGTAAGCCTCCATCACCTCAGACTTGAGCAGTAAACTGCAAAGTACACAGTACAATTAGTTCTCCAGGCAGAAGTCAGCTTGCCAACTTCAGGCTAGGCTTTTAGTTGTCTGTGAGATATAGCTAATCATGTGCTAAAGATTGATGACTGAGCTGGGTTGGTGCTTGGAATACATGAATAGGTGAGAGCAAGATCTTTGATCATTCAGATGTGGTTGTTTTGGTTACTAACTATTGTGGCCCCTCTATGATAGCTCCCAATTGCTGCATTGTGCTCTGATGGCTGGGTTGCCATTGCAAAAAAACAGTTCCTCTACAAACACAGCTGGGTTAGGGTTATGGCTTACCTTTGACCTTACTATTAAAATGGGCACTGTACTGATGTTGCAATTTGCAGTTGTATTCCATTAAAGATCTATGGGGGATGGCAGCACTGGGACAATTATTTTCAATAGAAACAAAGTTCAATGTCCCATCCATGATCGTTCCCAATTGTTGCATTGTGTTTTGATGGCTGGGATGTCATTGCAGGAAACAGTTCCTTTAACTGCTGAGCTGGGGTGTGGTGATGGCTTACCTTTGACCAGTTTCTAACAATGGGTTCTGAGGGTGGAGGTTGCATTAGGATTCCGGTTAAGTTGTGTGTGTATGGGGGGAAAGCAATGGGAATTGTTGTTTTAATATAACCCTTCTTTCCCCCCACAAACACAATGAAGCTGAAATTCACACTGAAGACGTAGCCTTTCAACATGCAAGAATGGGAATATGTAGGGGAAGGAGAGAAGCAGTACTGATTGCTTTCAGAAATTCTCAGATTCCACTCCACACACCCAGTGTTGGGGTGGGGGCAGCAACCACCCGTGCTGCATGGATTAAAATGCTTGGTAAAGTGATTAGAAGCACTATGAACTGGTTGATTTATCATGAATGTTTTTTATTCACTTTCGCCTTTCCATCCATGTAATGTAATAATCCACCATCACTGTTTCATTGATCCAAAGTAAAGAAATCATGTACCAGAAAGGATATTGAACTCAATGGCTGAATTTGGACAACACATTAGTCAATGGTGGGGTAATAATAAACTTTACAGTTGTTCATCTAGGGGGTACTCCCCACACAACATGGTAATAATTCATCAACTGTGGTGTGGATTAGGATCAGCGTTGAGTTGACTATGGCAGCATTCGCATGACACTATAGTCAATACAACTGACGATTGTTTCCACCCCCTCAGTTGTTTATTGTGTCATCCGAATTCAGCCAACGTGTGCTGTGAGAGTAATGTGAGCATGTGTCATTGACAGCACAGAGTGCCTCCTTGTTTTAAAACAAGGGAATCATGGTTTTGGAAATAATTAGCCTGTACCTCACCTCACACATCAGGCACTTCTCCCTGAATTGGATTGTTATCAAGCATAGAATAATATCTTTCTGACTGCATACATTTCTGGAGGACCTTTGATGGCTATACCTGCCCTCCATGTTTTTGAACCGGCTGCCCTCATGCAGTGCAAAGCTAGATTCCACACATGAAATCATTGTCCATTACCAAACCCTTCAGGAAGCCATCCCACACCCATCCCGTTAACATCCCCTACATGTTCTCACGCACCAGGTGCAATTGTTCTGTGTGGGTGGAAGAATCAGCATCAATGTCACAGTAGTATAAATCTTAATAAAACTTTATTTTGGAATAAAACAGATAGCAAACTGTTTAAAAGCTGTATTGGAAGTAAATCTCAACAAAACAAAACCAACTTTGAAAGAAGAAACACTTGTCTTGCCATCCTATTAACACAGGACCTAATTCAAAGCGGTATAGTGTCCCAAACATTAACTGCAAAATTACTGGGAAAGAAAACAGCGCTTCAGAGTAGACCACAGTAAAGGAACTGTATTGTAACTCTGTGAGGTTCCCCATTCAAGCAACCAGGCTCTGGAAGAAGGCTCTGCTTCTTTTTCTTTTTTTTTACACAACTTTACAGTTTATCCACACAAGCTTGCCTGAAGAAGGAATGCAATACCATCTCATTTCACATAACTGAATTTGATGGTGGGGCTAGTGGGCTGCTGTACCTGCCCAGTCCTGTTTTCTGGACACCAGCCTCCATTGAGAAATACACAAAATAGAAAGAGAAGAGAAGCAATAGAAAGAGATAAGGCACTTGGAGGGGGAATGCAAGGGACAGGAAGTTATCGGAAAATCAAGAGAAGAAGCTAAAGAAAGAGAGTTGGAGCACAGAGATGTCCCTTCCAACTCCTAAGGTGTCCTCAGATGAAAAGGAGGAAATAAGTTCAGCAACTCCCCTGGCGGAGAAATGATACGCCCTCTTCTTTTGTTACTATAATTGCCTGGAAGACACACCCACGAACCACCCACAAACCACAGAAGCGGATATATTGGAAGCGGGACAACAGTATTCACGCTTCAGTTTCCAAAACGATTCCAACATGGAAATGGACTTTCCCCAGTTTAAAAAATTGCACTAGAACTGAATTAAAAAGTGAAACAAGGATGATGTCATGCGAGTGCTTAGCAACAAAAGCGGAACAGAGGGACTACGAGAGTGTCATGAGACTAAATGTGATGATGACCTTATTCATAACACTGCCGTCTTCTTCTTTGGTCAAAATTTGTCACTAATGAAACAAACAATCTAAATCATGAATCTGGGATATTAGGCTAAACAAACCATGCCTTGAATATGACTCCTACATGCTCAATTTTCTGAACTGAAACGTTACAAGGAAAACAGACTCATCACCTGAAAAGAACATAAAGTATTAAAACAGTATGAAATCTGTGAAGCACTACCAATGAATGAGTTTGTATTTCGCTAATGCAATTCATGTGGCAAAGCCAAGGACCACTGTACTGTGTTATCTAGCCTTGGACATGACAGCTCCGTCAAAAATGATACAGAAGGTCATTAAACATAACCTCTCTCTTCGTAATGTCCCTGAGTTGAGAATGACTGTAATCCAGTGATGATAAAAGCCAAGCGCAGTTTGGTCTACAAGGTATTCATAACATTGTATTATACAAAATATTTCATTCTTTCGTTTTACAGACAGCCATCATGGTACCCACTATCATTGTGTTTGTGTGCATTTCTGTATATTGTGGAGAGGCTTGGCCTAAATGGAAATAGATAGCATGGGAAAGCACTCCTATTAACTTTTATACTGTAGCCGTGCAACTCTGCAGAATACTTCAGCAGCTCAACTAGGCAAGTTCCTTCTTGAGAAAAGTCAGTGAAACTGGATGTGAAAACAAAATAAGCTTTTTTCAATTGTCAAACAGTAATAAAGGAGTATATAAGGACACTCCAGCAATAAATGAATATAGAAGGACACTCTACATATGCTGCTGTTGTCAGAATCCCTAGCTGCAGAGTAATACCCTTCAAGCAACTGAATGGCACTGAATGTTCAGTTAAATCTTTTGCATAGGTGAGGAACTTTACTGAATTCCCATCTCCAGAGTACCACACACTCTGTATATGTGAACAGGTATTAACATTAAACCCTCTACATGGAAATCTTGACATATATTGACGTGGCATCTTCTTGAAGCAATAAAGTTGTATCAATCCATTCTTGTTTGGCACGTACATGGTGTTCACCTGTCTCTCTAAAAGAAAGGATTAGATTCATACAAATGGGTTGAATCCAGGCTTAGTCATACTTACAATAGACCCATTGAAATCAATGAGACATAATTTAGTCATGACTGACATAAGTCCCATTGATTTCTAAGTATGACTAAGTCTAGTTTCAACCCATAATCAACCAATGGATATTAGCCATAAGAGCTAAGTAGAACCTCCACATACATAGGCTGTGTGCCTCCCAGTACCAGGTGGTGAAGCATGGAAGAAGGACTAGACATGGCCTTCAGTCCCTTCCAGAAGCTCATGTGTAGCCACTGTTTGATATAAAATGCTAGAATACTACTCCAGTAGCTGAGTTACTCCTGCAAGGCAGTTCTTATGTTCTTACAATCTACTTTTGGAAACTTGTAGGGAAGCAAAATTAATTAGAGTTAGGCTAGCACTCAAAGAGGTAACATTGGGAGGCCTGCTTTAGGTTCCCTGTCAAGAATTGTTCATGGGTTATTAGGACTAGGGTAGGCTGACCAGATAAAATCCAGGTCAGGGCTCATGTAACTTTAACAGTTGTAGAGCAAAGGGAATTTCAGCCGGTGTCATTTGTATGCAATTAGTTCCTGGTGATATTTCCTCTTCATCACAACAGTTAAAGCTGCAGGCACTATACTAGAGTGACCATATACAAAAGAAGGCAGGGTCCCTGCAACTTTAACAGTTGTGATGAAGAGGGAATTTCACCAGGAACTAATTGCATACAAATGACACTGGCTGAAATTCCCTTTTCTCTACAGCTGTTAAAGTTACATGAGCCCTGACCTGGATTTTATCTGGTCACCCTAGACTAGGGTCTCAGCCTGTTATTGAGTAAATAAGAACTTCGGCACTCTGCCTAGTATCTCTTTGTTGCCACCATTGGGAAATAATCCTCAAGTGATGGAAATATCCCATATGCTATTGATTTGCTGAGGCCCATTTCAAATATGAGGCCAAAACCATTTATGATTGTTCCTGTTATGTTTGTTTCCGGGATGAATGAATAAGATTTTAGTCATGAATGGAGTGGCAGCCTGCTGCCACCGCCCTTAACCTTAAAACCACATGCAGCTCTTGGAAGCATGCAAATGATTCAGGAATAGTTTACTGCATTATACTGATATTTTGGTGTAAAGCTTCCTTTTGTAGTTATACTTCAAGGCAATCAGGTTTGATGAAAATGGTTGTTTTCAGAAGGGTTATGCAACAGAATGCTCCTATTTTTAAGAGAACTGACAGATTTAAATGAAGGGGCTCATTTGAATGGTGGGGTTTGGTTTGTGTCTGAAAGAGAATTAAAGTCACAGAAATGATTTAAATGAAAAGCAGATGCTTTGGACTTGAACAAGAACATGTTTGGGGATACAAAAGACTAGACTAGTACAGCATCGATGAGTAATGCAAGAATTTTATTAAGCATGTATCCCAGCATGTCTGGACAACTTGACGGGTTACTTATGATTTCTTAGGCTCAAACTACATGTGCTGGCAGCACCCCTAAAAAGAGGGATGGACCCAAAACATTTTTAATCAGCTTTAAAAGGGGTCACACTAAAACCAACAACAAGGAAACATACTTCTTTGTCCCACCCCCACCCCAAATCTGGATCTTAAATCCCAGGGCCCTAGATTTCTCTCCTGGGCACTAAACACATGTAGAACTGACTTTTAATAGTACAGTCACTCAGAAGCTTTTTTTTAAAAAAAGTCTAAAACAGCAAACTGGAAAGAAGTGCTCTGCAACCCTATGCTTACTTCTGAGGTCTTACTTCTGTTTACTTAGAAGTACATCTCTCTCTGTTCAATGGGGTTCACTCAAAGGTAAGCATGCATTGGATTTTAGTATGACTTGGATGTAAATGCAGTTGAAATCGATGGGATTTGCTCTTGAATAAGGGAATCAAGCCCCAGGCATAAACTAGCTCCACTGAACACACACATAGAAACACACACCTCCGATTCTGCCTTAATCCACCCTTGCACAGAATCGGAGAGGGGTGTGTGTGTGTGTTAATGGGAAGGAATGATTTGAGGTGGGGGGAAATTAAAAATTCCTAAAAAATCAAGGAATGAATTGATCTGATTCAAACTTGACATGCCTAAAGCCCTACTTGAGACTCTCATGGTCCCAAGTTTGATCTCTTTACCTTTAAAAATGAGGGAGCTGTAAGCATTTTGGTTAATTCCCATAGGAGCTCCAATGAGGGAGGGGGGAAGGCTGCTACATCGATCACAATGTCCGTCAACGACAAGAACCAATGAACTGGAGGGGGAAGGAGAAGGGGTGGGGTGAGCGCAGTGGAAGAGCAAACAAGTGAAAAGAGAGTTCACCGGTATAGCGACGATTGTGAAAGGGAAGAGCGCTTGCTGCACTTATGAAACAGAGATAAAAAATGTGGAGGCAAAGCGGGGGGGGGGGGAATAGGTGTGAATAGGAAAAGAGGAATAAAAAAAGAATGCCTCTCCACCCCCTGACCACATGCAGAAAAAAATTAAATAAAATCAATAATGAGTAAACAGAATAAATTATATTCAAATATATAAACAAAGTCTAAGTAAATAGAAATAAAAATAATTGTGACATTCTTGGATCCTTACCCTCTCTCAGCACCCCAAGATGTCACAAAATAATCCAAATTATTTGCACAAGCTTTGCAACTGGGACTATATCCATCCCCAAGTATTTCCAAACTCTATATCTGCCACTTCCAACTAAAGTGGCAGATATAGTTTGTCTAAGAGGATCACGGAAGAATATAAGGTGAGATCAGATTTGTTAAAATTCGCTCAGATCAGAACAGATTAACAGACTAAAAAGTTAAGTTTATTAACAAATCACAGAGATCATAGAAGAACACTCAAGTAAATAAAAAGAGAAGACTTATTAATACTGGTCCTAGCTGATAAATATCTATAACTTATGGAGTTGCAGGGAGTTCATTGTAAGAGGTAACAGTTGAGCCAGAAATCCAAAGTCTCTCTCTGCCTTCCTAGCAGAAGATGTAGCAAGGAATCTAGGGAGCATAGCTTCTACTAACTCCAAACACAGCTTGGTAGATTGCATTCGGTGTAGGACTTTGCCTACAAAACTAATGCAGTGGCAAGACCTGGTTTAGGATATAGGGCAGGGTGAACAAAGGTCAACCAATCTTAGCAGCACGATCTACAATTAAACCTGTCTTATCCCTAACTCTCCATGACAGTAACTTTTAAAAAAAACATCTACCCACTGAAAATGTAGAGACATAGCCTGATCTCTCCTGCCACTGCAGTCTCCAATCTGGCCCAAGTCTATCATACCAGTTGCAGTATTCTATGTGCCGCCTCTAGCAGAATGGTGAGGGGGGAGAGTGAAAGTGAGACCTAAAAGTTCTCATTGAGCTCCAGAAACTCCGTGGGGCTGTCTATACAATTTATTTGCATCACAGTGGCTGCGCAGTAGCACTGTGTCGACCATACAATGCAGCTGCCAACTTGCAGCCACTGCGGGGCTTTTCCCTGAAGCTGCGATTTTAAAAAGTCTGGGACTTACCCTGACTTTTTCCTTGAAGCAAGGTCACCACGGTCCATTCACCATGTAACCTTGCTTCAGCATTAAGCGTCATATTTCACCTGTGAGTGGATTTTTCTCCACTCACAGGTTCTGTTGACAGTCTGACTTCATATCAGGAAACACACAAGGCCTTCCTCATTTAAGTTCCAGTTGCCATTTAAGGAACCAGACGTTCCTACTGGGACTGGAATCCTATTTACTTGCAAGTCCTGCGCACAGCACATTAGTTATCCCAAGTTCCTAACGCTTGCCATCTATTTTGAATCAACGTCTAGTATTGGGGAAGCAATTTCCAAATGTTAAAGCATTTACCTTCCATCTGCCTGATGCATAGACCATCCTCTCCCATTCTTCCATCTGCTGAACTTCTTTTAACATTTTGTATTTCAAGAAAATAAGGATTACAGATAATCACAGTCGGAAACTATGTCAGACATACCCTGGTAGTCTGTTGGCTCCCTCATTCGTCCTCAGCATAGAACATTATTTTGGTACCATACAGTAGCTCCGTCAGATATAGTGAGGTGGGGGTTGCAGCTTTCTTGGAGGTGCACACAGGGCTATAATTTGAGGAGAAACTCTTCACTTTCAAGGAAGAGAAGGAAAACATTTTAAGGTGGAAGAGAGGGAAAAGTTATAGGACAGGAAGTTGGGACATAGGGTGACCATATGAAAAGCAGGACAGGGCTCCTGTATCTTTAACAGTTGCATAGAAAAGGGAATTTCAGCAGGTGTCATATGTATGCATGCAGCACCTGGCGAAATTTCCTCTTCATCACAACAGTTAAAGCTGCAAGCGCTATAGTAGAGTGACCAGATACAAAAGAGGGCAGGGCTTCTGCAGCTTTAACTGTTGTGATGAAGAGGGAATTTCATCAGGTGCTGCATGCATACAAATGACATCTGCTGAAATTCCCTTTTCTATGCAACTGTTAAAGATACAGGAGCCCTGTCCTCCTTTTCATATGGTCATGCTAATGTAGTCCAGCATATCTGGTGGACTCAAGATGGCAGATCTGATGGTAGGACAGTGCATATGACAGCAGTCAGTTTACTCATACAGCATGCTCAGTCCATTGTCCAATAGAACATGGTCTTGGAGTGTTGGGATAAGGGCATATATGTGTGGTTTTTAGGGGAGGGGGATGCTAGTGCTGCCAGGCTGGGTTCTTAGCCAGCTATGGGGGTGTCTTCACAGTGCTGCTTTGCTGCTCCTTCCTGTTAAAACTCCACGGTATCGTTGCTGTAGGATCAGGGGTGGGAAATCCCCATGCCAGGAGGGATCACGGGCTTTCTGGTGGCCATCCGGCTCATCGAGCCCATCCCCTGCCCTCTGCCCAGCTTCCAGTGACCTATCAACGGTTGTCATCTGCCCTGGAATGCCCCAAGCTCAATCCTGTAGCAAAACAAAACCGAGTTAGCACCAGAGTCTAAGCCTTTGGCCTCAACATTCTTCTGGTTCCACAATGTAGACTTCCATTTCTCTTCCCTCAAATAATGGCTTGTTTTAGGGTTGTTTTAGGATTGTTTAACACTCAAACAACCCCTGCCACCTGTGTTCACACAACATAACAAGCCATGGCAAGCTGGGCGGTGGACTGTTGTGATGTGCAAACAGGCCCAATGTTGTGGTTGTTGTAACCCTGCAATGTTTTCCCAAAGTGTCTTCCATTTTTGTTCTCTCCACAAAAAAATCCATTAAGGAGGAAAAGCTGGAATCTCTGTTGTACGATGTCTTTTGATTGGTAGAACATCTGTCTGGATGCACCTCTAGACATGTTGGCGGTATTCAGAAATCATATCTCAACCTAATAAGCCAAGATATGAACAGGCCAATGCAAAACAGGATAGTTACAATGAACCATAATTTCCAATTTGATGCGAGCTAGGAAACTATTGTTACTAGTTTGGGAACAAGCCAGGATCTTAAGCCAACTTCAAACCATGTTTAAGATCCTGTCTTGTTCCGAACCTGGTAATCATAGTTTCTCAGTTTGGATGATATGGAAAATTATGATTAATTGAAGACCACCCTGGCTTATTGCAGCATACCAAGAAGGAATGAACAGGTGGCATGAGTATGGATCACATGTAGGGTGACCAGATAAAATCCAGGTCAAGGCTCATGTAACTTTAACAGTTGTAGAGAAAAGGGAATTTCAGCCAGTGTCATTTATATGCAATTAGTTCCTGGTGAAATTCCCTCTTCATCACAACAGTTAAAGTTACAAGGGCCCTGCCTTCTTCTGTATATGGTCACTCTAGTATAGTGCCTGCACCTTTAACTGTTGTGATGAAGAGGGAATTTCACCAGGAACTAATTGCATACAAATGACACTGGCTGAAATTCCTTTTTCTGTACAACTGTTAAAGTTACATGAGCCCTGACCTGGATTTTATCTGGTCAGCCTAATCACATGAGCAAAATGCTTGTGCATATCTTGGCTTATGCACATCTTGGCAGATATATGATCACTGAATGCAGTCACTGAGCATGATGGAACTTTTTAGTGTTCTCAACCTATGGGGGAAAGGAATTATAACATTTACTATGCCCTACAAAAGTTATTTGCTAAATTATTCACTTTGAACCCATATCTAAAGCTGTTTGCCTCCGGTTCTCTATCAAAAGGCTATTCCCCCCCCCCAATCTTCCAGCCCCTTCTCAAAATCTTTACTTGTATCTCTTTCTTCCGGTCCCCTATGTCTGCAGTTCCTTCCAATCCTAATCCTTCCTGGAGATCTTTCTTTGCTTTCTAATCCCCACTCCACATCCTTCTTCCAGTTCCCTTTTCAGATCTGTCTTCAACTCAACTCTCCCCCCTCTTTTTTTACACAGGAAAAGATAAAACTAATAAAAGCTGCAAAAAAGAAAGGAGGAGCAACTCCCTAAATCTATCCTACCCTGTCAACTTTCTTTTCAGGATGAAAGAAATGTAATCCAAAGAGCAAAGTCAGGCTGGAATCCTATACACACTTATCTGGGAGTAAGACCTACTGAATTCAGTGGGGCTTAGTTGTGAGTAGACATGTCTAGGATTGCACTGTAAGTGGGACTGCACCTCAACTACTTCATACACACGTCTCCTCCTCTACAAGAATTCAGCTTGACACCCGGTTGCCCGATTATGCGCATCTTCTCACCATCGCTTTGACACCTAATTACTATAAACGACAGGCGGTGAAGCGCATTACCGGCAGTACGAAACGCGCTTTAAAGTGGTTGAAATGCAGAGAATCGCTTGTTCACATGGTCATAAGGCGCTTTAACTCCCGTGGAAAATTAAAACTTGCTATTTAACGCGCCTCAATAATGCGCATAATCGGACAGAAAAAGCACCTTGACTCCCGATTTGCGCTCCGCTCTTGTAGAGGTAAAAATTTTAATGCGCCTTGAAAGAGCTTTAAATCGCTCTTGTAGAGGCACCCTCTCTCTCTCTCTCTCTCTCTCTCTCTCTTTCTGTTTGTGTGTGTGTATGAGAGAGCTCATGTACATGAGCATGCCATGTGTGAGACGTTGCTGGTATGCATACTCATGGTCCATAGAGGGACCTGGGTACAGGTCCATTTCTCTTCCCTCTTGCCACCACTGAAAAAGCACATTTTCATACCCACTTGTTTTTAACCATTCCTAGTACATCTAATGTGCTGTGTGAGCTGGATGCACCTAACAATACATAAAACCCTTAACAAATGACCAAGGACTAAATCTGTAAAAAATTAACAGGCTGGATCTGAAGTACACTGAGGTGGTGTGGAGAAGGGTTGGGCTTCTACCCTAACACTGCCTTGCTTTGTATTTATTTTTTCTGAAACCTCCCATGAGGCATGTTTGTTTTTTGCCACAGCATGTTTCCTCCATGTGAAAAGATGTTTTGTCAGCAGTTTATTGTCATTAGCTAGTTTAAGCTAGGAATGCCTTTTTATAAGCCAGCGTGGTGCTCCCCCAATCTCCAGGGTGCACTCGGTAAGAGAGGATTCTGTGTATTATGGATGCAGGGATACGGAATTTACAATGAAGCACGCATTTTGTGTAAATAATTTTGTGGATTTGATGCATATGTTCCATATTAGCTTTCGTAAGTAATGAATGTAACCCTAAGCAACGGGGAGTAAAAGAAATGTTATTCATTAGGTTTGGTTATATAAAATACAGTGGTGTACTGCAAGTCCAGATGGTCCGATATTGTAAGCCATGTACTGAAAACATTGTAAGCCCAATGGTCATTTAAAAACTGCAGATGTTGCAATATGCACTTTAGCTGTATAAAGGTTTTAGTGTGTACTGCACATACTGTCTGTCACATACTTTCTCACATATGTTCCTTCTACCCACACACCTGCCATGTCTGGCTTTTGAAGTCATAGGAACATCAGAGGCTGTGTTATACTAGGTCTGACTAGCAGTGCCCCCTCTCCCCAAGGACTCAGGTAGAGAAAAAATAATTCCTGTCACCTGCTATCTAATCCTTTTAAAAATAAACAGGAGATGTCCAGAATTGAGACCAGAAGTGCTCTACCACTAACCTATGGACAGTGTGATATGAAAGTGGGTTGTTTTCGCATATTGCTTAAGGGAGCCAAAGTAATATGTGAAAACAACCCACTTTTTTAGCACACAAGACAGGGATGGGGAAATCATGGTCCCCAGATGTTTTTGGACCAGAACTCCCTTCATCCCTCACCTCTGGAAAGGCTTTGCTAGAGCTGCTGGAAGTGGCAGTCCACCAATACCTGACGGGCTACACATTCCCCCCCCCCCCCCGATATGATATGAAACAGTCAACTTCAGACGGCTGATTTCAGCTGCAGATTCCAAAGTATATCATAGAATCATAGAAGAGTAGAGTTGGAAGAGGCCTGTAAGGCCATCGAGTCCAACCTCCTGCTCAATGCAGGAATCCACATTAAAGCATACTTGACAGATGGCTGTCCAGCTGCCTCTTGAATGCCTCTAGTGTGGGAGAGCCCACGACCTCTCTAGGTAATTGGTTCCTTTGTCATACTGCTCTAACAGTCAGGAAGTTTTTCCTGATGTCCAGCCGGAATCTGGCTTCCTGTAACTTGAGCCCACCCTGGGATGATTGAGAAGAAATCCTAGCCCTCCTCTGTGTGACAACCTTTCATGTACTTGAAGAGTGCTATCACGTCTCCCCTCAGTCTTCTCTTCTCAAAGCTAAACATGCCCAGTTCTTTCAGTGTTTCCTCATAGGGCTTTGTTTCCAGACCCCTGATCATCCTTGTTGAGGTGTATTCAATCACTGGGTGCAATTTTAAGAACTGAGAGCAGGGAATGTCATTTTTATGCCATTATTTGGGTGCAAAAATGTCCAAGGCCTGCACTGCCTCCAGCACACAGCTTGAGGCCTTCTACACTCTCATACATAAATAGTTCAGAGTTGCTGAGTGACACTACAGACTGCATTAAATACATAGCATGCGATGATCCTGACCATTTTATTTACCTTAGTGTAAGCATGTGTGGGCCCAATCTAGATGGGGACCATCACGTACAGCTAGGGGAAGTTTAAATCTTCCTACTCAACCACTTCACTAACATTCACCTCTCCACACACATACTCTACAGGGATTTTTAAAAGGTGAGGACTTCCCTTGGAGCCAATGAACTGGGCCTCCATACACTTACACTAAGGTAAACAAAATGGTGAGGATCAGCTGCACGCTACATATGTATTATAGCATGTAGTTTCTATGTAGCATTAGAGATGTGAAGGCCTGGGGAAAAAAGCAGAAAAATTCAGGGGAGAAATGTTTTTTTCCCATTTTTTTCCGAAGCCTTTTTTGTTTTTTGTTTTCCCCCCCCAAAATTGAAAAAAATGAAGAAAAAATGGAAAAAAAACAGATTATGGAATGTTTTATTTTAGCATGATGCATAAAATGTTTAAGACAAGGTGTTTATATATTGACTTCTCCAAAAGATTTCTAAAAACTATGTACAGTATCAGATTATTACAATTTCTGTGCACCGAGGACAAGCAAGTCCTATGTTGCAAACTGAGACTACAGCTCTCAAATACAAGAGCAAGATGCATTTTTGCCTCTAGGGGGCACTGCCATTGAAGCAGAGCCTGAAACTGATAGTGATAGCTATAGCTCAGAAAATGAGTCTGATTAAATTTCATGCATATTCATTGAAGCTTGGTTCCCCTTTTTCAGTTCTTTTTATGGGAATGGGTGCTTTATGTCTGCTTAACACTGTAGAGGACTAGCAGAGACATAATTTTTTTCCTTGTTACTAATGTTAATGGTTTCTTCTGTTTGTTTTTTTAATTGTTTTTTGCCTGCTCCTCATAAACTGGCAAAAACAAAGAGGTTGCTTACAGTTCAGGAGCTTGTAGCTCCATTTGTTAAAAAAAAAAAGGTAAACATTTTAAAAAGTAAATCCAAGTTGTAATAATTGCTTGAATGCACTATACTTTTAATATACCAAATGTGATAATTTTATGCCAAACCAACTTGTACATAAATACATTTTATGTTCCTAAAGTAACAAAGTGACTTGTAATCTGTAAAAAGTGCTAATATTGCATTTCTTCAATTTCCCCCCAAAAATCCATTTTTTCCCAACCCCCCAGAAAAAAACGGTTCTTTTTCTTAGCTTCAAAATTTTTGGAAAGTTTACATCTCTATGTAGCATAAATGGCAGAACGATAACAGTTGGTAATGCAGTCAGCACTACTGTTCTGGGGTTTATATGTTCTAGAAGCCCAGAGGTGGCTCCGTGATACTGCTGCGTCAATTATACAACACAGCAGCCCCCTCAAAGCCATTGCGGGGCATTCCAGAGAAGCTCTGCGTTTTAAAAGTCAGGGACTTGCCCCAACTTTTCAGAACGGAGCAAGACGAACACAGCCCTTCCGCCATCTAACCTCACTCCATCCTCGATGCAGAGGCATGGCCAAGCGGATGGTGACCCTGATTGGTCACCATCTGCCTAAGAAGAAGGCAGACCCAACCACCAGAAATCCCGTGCTTTCGCTGTGCATCGAGATTAGTCACCACCACCCTGATGCAGCAAAAGCACAGGGTTTTGCTTATAGCAATGGCAACCCGCTGCTGTACAGGCAGCCTCCTGGACAGATGGAATAAGGCTGTTGTTCTCAGTTTACTGCTGTTGCTGCCCCAACTACGGGTGTTTGCTTTATTATTATTGTCATCATAATCTCTAATATACCACCCAATAGCCGAAGCTCTCTGGGCAGTTCACAAAAATACACACCACAATACAAAATAATAAAAACATAATATAAAATCTCTAACATCCAAAATTTAAAACAATTTAAAGCTCAATCCTAAGCATGTTTGGACAGAAAAATCCTACATCTCCCAGTATCCCCCAACCAGCAGTATGGGGAATGCTGGGAGTTGGAGAGTCTTAACCTGGTGCTGAAAAGATGTCAGGTGCTAAAAAGCTGATAGTGTTGGCCCCAGGCAGACCTCAGTGGGGAGAGTATTCCATAATTGGATGGCCGCTACTGATCCGGCCTCTCCCTTCTTGCCACTTTCCGAGCATCCAAATTTGATCATAGTGTCTGGGTAGATTCAGGTTGGGAGAGGTGCTCCATTAGGTATTGTGGTCATGAGATGTATGAATTGCCCCACCCCCTTTGGTAACAGCACAGGTATAGGGAAAACATAGTGACTTCCTTCTCTTTCCTTTTCATACCCAATGAAGGTTTCTATTCTGGGGGTCTTTATATCTTTTTTATATATATCTTTATATATTTTAATGTTAAGCTGTAAGGTTGATGTTGTGCATGTGTTGTTGTTGTTGTTGTTGTTGTTATACCAGTTTAAAGAAAACAGGGGCAGATATTGTCATACCAACTCTTCAGGTTACGAATGTACCATTTATCTATTTCAGGCATAACTTGGAATCTTAAATGGCCATTCCTTCTATGGAGCTTGAAACACACAACTGCACAGTCTTTAATCCTGTACAAACATTCATTATGTTTAAAAAGAAATGCATGAAAGGGCCTTGCTCCTGCCCTTGATGAGATAAAATGGAGAGGAGGACCACCAGGTAAGCCACCTTGGGTTCCTTGCAACAGGAAAAAAGCCAGGATATAAACGTAATAATAAATAAATAAATGTTCAGGTACAAATGTATATGCTCCTGTGCACATGACCTCATGAATGTATGGAACTTGGGATGAGGCCAGGAGAGAACTGCCTCTAGGTTTGAAGGGGCCCTGTGCAGGCTGCCCTCTGGTGAGCCCCCTCTTCTTTCGATGAGTTCTGCAGTGCTTATCTGGTGGTGTCAACAGCATCAGACCAATCAGCTGGTCTAGCCACCATTAAATTTCCCACAGTGCCCTAATGTAGCGTTGTTCCAGGGTATTGTGGTAAAGTTAAATGGTGGTCATACCCAGAGGACTTTCAAATGGGAGAAAAATCATGTTCCCTTACCATGGCTCTGCTTCCTGCTTCTCTTCCACATTTGAAACGAGCTGAAATTACATGGGGAAGAGAGGAGTGACCACATGGCCTGTACAGTTCAATGCAGTTTAATGTGACCCTAGTGAGCGTTTTATAGCGCAAGTTCGTCTGCACACAGCAGAAAATCTCAACAAATACCAACAAATCTCAGAAGAGTCGGATTTTCTGAGGATTAATTTTATCGCTAAAACCGGGAAATGGAGTGGGAAACACGCAGGAAGCTGACGGTGTTATCAAAATGACCTGTGAACATCCGTGAGTGGCCAGTCGCAAGCGTGTAATAAAATGTTCATTTAAAGAAGCTCCCGGACATCCAACATTGCTTGGAGCACCAACCTGCAGAAGAAAATTAAAGGGCCCTCAAAAGATAGATGTAAGTTATGGGACCTACCTGGATATTGGGGGGCCTGGAAGTTGCCAAGGACCCCAAGTGTTGACCTGGTAGCTATGATTCTGACATAACCACGTTAATTTCTACCAAAATGTTATTTCTCCAGGGTCTTTGTACTGCTCCAGGGTCATTGGCTGCTGCTGGTTAACTTTTCTCTTGTAGACATATTAACTCCAGACAGGCAGCAACCATGCGATAGTCCACTAAGCCTAATAAAACGTTAGGGATGTGCATGGACCCAAAAATCGTATCGGAATCGGAACTTCAGATTTTGTAAAGTATCGTATCGGAAAAATTGGAGGTCCATTGAATCGCTTTGGATCCGATCCGATACAAAATCGGAAGTTCCAATTACGATATTGGACCACCATTTGGGGGGTTTTCCCCATAGGCTTGCATTGGGGGAAAGAAAGTTTTCCCCCAATGCAAGTCTATGGGGAAAACACTGGGCCGGCCCTTCCTCCCTCCCCCCACTTGCGCTCCTTACCTTCTGCTGTCCTGTGCTGCCATCTGCTACCGTCCGCTGGTTCCTTGTACTGAGAACCAGGCTTCGCGGCCTGGTTCTCAGTAGAGCAATGACGCGCCGGGTGACATCATGATCTGGTGCATCATCGCTCTACTGAGAACCAGGCTGTAAAGCCTAATTCTCAGTAGTACGGAACCAGCCGATGGCGGCAGCGCGGGACGGCGGCAGGTAATGGGGCCCCTCCCCCCTCGCGCTCCTTACCTGCTGCCGTCCCACACTGCCGTCCGCTGCCGTCCGCTAGTTTCATACTACTGGGAATCAGGCTTCGTGGCCTGGTTCTCAGTAGAGCAATGACTTGCCAGGTGACATCATCACCCGGCGCGTTGGTGCTTTACTGAGAACCAGGCTGCAAAGCCTAATTCTCAGTAGTACAGAACCAGCGGATGGCAGCGGACGGCAGCGCGGGACAGCAGAAGGTAAGGGGGGACCTCCACCTCCCTCCCTCCCCTCCACTCACGCTCCTTACCTGCCTTCGTCGTCTGCTGCCATCCGCTGCCGTCTGCTGGTTCCATACTACTGAGAATTCGGCTTTGCAGCCTGGTTCTCAGTAGAGCAACAGCATGCCGAGTGATGATGTCACCCGGCACGCCAGCGCTCTATTGTGGAACAGGCTGCAAGGCCTGTTTCTCAGTAGTATGGAAGCAGCGGACAGCAGCGAGGAAGCAGCAGGTAAAGAGTGTGAGTGGGGGAGAGAGGGAGGGTGAGGTCCCCACTCACCTGCCGCCATGTTTTCCCCATAGACTTGCATTGGGAGAAAGCTTTCTTTCCCCCAATGCAAGCCTATGGCGAAAACACCTAAAATGGAGGCCCGATTCTCCAATTTTTTCCGATATTAATCAGATTGAAAAAAATCAGATCAGGAGAATTCAGCATCAGAATCAGACATCGGAAGTCCGATTTCCTCCGATTTTAATCAGTATCGGACATCGGATCCGATACGATGCACATCCTTATAAAATGTTAAACTCTTCCATGCCTTTGCAGCCAAGTCAGGCATAACAGCATGTTCTCCTCACCCCAGGCTTTTGGAGTTGACCTTTGCTAAGTGGAAACACCACAAACTGCCACCAAAGGTTCCAGAACAAGGAGGATCATGACAGCAACACTGTTACTGTAGTCAGAATCCTATTTGGAGAATCTTTTTAATAAGGAAGGAACGTGTCAGCAAAAAACACTGCCCTTCAGCGTTCCCTTGGCTACATTCTTTTGCCAAAATGAACCTTAGATATTATGTTGTTCTTAAGAAGAATTTGAGGGATCATCAGTTTTGCGGGGCGGATAAGGCTGCCCTCGACGCACTTTGACCAGAAGACACAGGGGAGTGTGTTTAATCATTTGGTGACAGAAAAAATGAGTAGGAGAAAGGGAGGCAGTGAAGTGAGGTTGACTGATGTGGCTCTTCACTTCTGCCCTCGAATAGTTCTTTTAAAAGCATTATGCTTCAGCGTAGTCCAACCTTGTTTTGTTATAGCTCATTTTGGAGATTATGGCTGAGGCACGTATTTCATTTCCTAGGTCCCCTCCTAAAACCCTCTATTAGAACTGTATCATTAGTTCCGTTTATGAACATTTATCTTTTAAAGAGCCATGATTTATTGTATCAGTGAACGTTCCGGGGCTTGCAGAGTGAGATGTGATGGCAGCTAGAAGTTTATAGAGTGACTGCCATTATCTTTCCTATGAGAACGAAGCCCTGGTGAGCTCTAAAATTCTTTCCTTACTGCTTTCACTCTTTCACTCCAGAAATGTTCCTAATTCCTAGATATTGCTTTTTCTCCAGACTCACCAATCTAACACTAAAGAGTTCCAGGCAACCGCTTGTACCATTCTTGTCCAGGATTGCAAACTTTTATGTAAAACAGAAGATCTGCTGAAGGCTATTATTGTTTGTCTGTTTTGTGCAGCTGTTTGGTTTATTTATTATTGCTTTTTCACTGTTCTTTCATTGAGATGACTTGAGGGGCTGCTCCACCACCAAACCCTGTTGGTGCGCAGTGGCAGCAACTTTTCCTAATGAGGCGAGGCAGCATGGGCTTTCCAGTGGCCATTAGGCTCACCATGCCCATGCCCACCCCCTCCCCTCCCCCAGCTTCCAGCAACCAATAGGAGATTGCCTTCCACTTGGGAACACCCCCAGAGTGGCTCCAGGCAAGGACAGACTGTTGGAAGAGCCAGGCTGCCCTTGCTCTGGCTGGAAAAGTCGGGTTAAGTCCCCAACTTTCCAGCTGCACATCTTCACCTCTTTGTCCTGGGATGGCTTCAAATCTGTGGCTGCGTCATCTAACTGATGCAACACAGATTCGGAGCAACCCCAGGGCAAAGATGACGTCAAGGCAGCCCTCTATTTAATTCAATGGAGATCTTAAAAATTTGCCCAGCCAAGGCAAAAAAGGGGATGTGTTCCATTAACTGACCATAATCCAGAAACAGCTAGGAACATAGGTGTCTCCCTTACACCGAGCCAGACCATTGGTCCATCTAGCCCAGTACTGATGACACAGATTGGCAGCAGTGTTTCAGGCAGGAGTTTTTCATAGGCCTAGCTGGAGATGCCAGGGATTGAACCTGGGACCATCTGCATGCAAAACACGCGCTCTACCACTGAGCCATGGCCCCTCCCTGGGTTATGGGCACATGAATTCATAGGTTTTGCACATGAATTGTGACCATTCTATCTGGAATGTGACTACTCTTTTTAGAATGTATTGACCCACTTTTATCTATTTCGTATTTGCATCCCACCTTTATTCTAGAGGTGACATTCATTTGGCTAGGAGCTATGCGTTCACTATATTGGAATAGGCATAGAGAGGTGAGCAGTCCCATCTATTTGAGGTGAAGGGCTAACTGAGAAACAAGTCAACCCTGGGACCTTCATTGTAGGTGGGCAGCAGAATGGGGACACTGGAAGAATGAGGAGTTGAAAAAGGATCAGCCACATTTTAACAGGAGAAGATAGGCCACGAAACCCAGCTCCGGAATCTGGTTGGGAAGGTACCAAAATTACTTGGGAGGGTTTGCATGTCTGTAGTAATAAGGCATGTATCTAATAAAGTTAATACATTGTTAATAATATTTTTTATTAAGGGACTAAAAGTGACTAGGACAAAAAGTATTAATGATGGTGTTTCCTTCTGCAGTGATTACATTGAATGCACGATGGGGAAGGAGCAGAGCTGGAGAGCAAGATCATATATACTGTTTCTGCTGCCAACCTCAATGCTTGCATAGTCCCCTTCACATGAACAACAGTATGTCATTTATGACACTGGGTTCAAGCATGAGTGGATTCCCAATTGTGTAGAGAGAGGCCTATGCACATAGGTCTCTAGGCAGACAATAAACTGAACAAGGACAGCACAGGTGACCCCACTCTTCACCCTCATGCATTCAAAGAAACCTCCTAATGAAGTACTAATGAATGACACGAGTAATTTCACACTTTCGGTATCTCAAAAAGGTACCTATGTTGAGGTTTTGATACTGGGCATTGTCCACATCTCTTTTAATCATTTGATTGATTCAGTGGCTAAAATTAAGATTGATAGTCAATTAACAATTATTGACTTGGTTGGCAACACTATTTTTAATACATTTCAACAAAATGAGAGCCAACCTACATGTTATATTAAATGCTGGTGCTGGTCTGTAATGTGTCCTTGGCACAGGAAGTGGGCAGAAAAGGTCCATCTGAGCCAAAGTTCTGATTTGGATCAGGGGGTTCCATAGCTGTTATTTAATTCAACATACACACAAAAGCATTTAATCTAGTGTAGTTTAGGTTTCAGATATAAACTTGAATAATGGAAGATTTTGGAGGAAGTGCAACCCTAGGTCAAAAGATCCCAGGGTGGAGGATATTATATCTTTGGAGAAGTTGGGAGAGGAGATACTTACTTTGCCAAGAGGTGTTCCTCTTTTTAACAGCTTGGCAAGGAGCCTGAAAAGCAAGAGAAACACTTGGCATTGAACAAATGAGGAGATAAAGCTTTGCAAGGCCTGCAAAGGTTGTCAGGATTTCTGACTGAGCTCAGATCTCATCAAGGCCCATTTGCTCATTTCCATGGATCTTGTTACAATAGCACTATATCAACAACATGTTTTCAATTTGTAGGGTTCTTGGGACTCTAAATGCATTTAGTAACTAAAGCTTGTTCAGTATCTCTCTTTATAATGATGGCCTTTGCCTCTAGCTAAATGTAATGTATACAGGCAGTTAGTTGCAAGGAGGGAGAGAAAGAGAGACAGGGGGTCTGTGGATTGCAGGCAGGAGGTGGTGTGGTTGTCAAACCACAGCAGGATCCAGAGGAATGGTCATAAGGTACATTCTGAGAGATCCTTATAAAGTACGTCAAAGGAGATGAGGAGCAAAGTTGTAACAAAGGAAGACTTTAGTACTGATGAAATGGGGTAAAGTGTGACAAGTGGAACGGGGCAGAGGAGAATTTCAAAGGTCTTAATAAACACAGAATATGTTAAGGTGGTCTCCAGGTACCTTCCTCTCTGTGCCACCATGATAACTTGCCAGAGGATGGAGCTACGAGTGTTTTTTTTTTTTTTTTTTTTGGCCTACTGGCTTGTTTATTGGTGCCATCACTGTGGAGGGCCAAATGGTACTATTGCAGCAACTGGTTTAATAGGATTCCAGAAATACAATAGGTTCCCATCTGTTCTTATTAGCAATAGGAGAACTGACCCTGTCATAATTTGTAATTTGGTCTCTGAAGTTTATAATTCAGCATTATAAATTTGGATAAAAGTTCTCTTGAGATTTTGACGAAATCTCTGAGATTTCAATGTATCTTTGAATTTTTGCATACGAGTGTAACCAAACTGCCTCTTGGGAACATGGCCTGCACAATATCACAAAGGTTTAAGCCAGAATAAATATGTTAGTCTTTAAGATGCCACAAGACTGTTGTTTTTGCTACATCAGACTAGCATGGCTGCCTTCTGGAATTCTTTCCACCCCATGCATCACAACAACATGCACTACAATGCATCCTTCTCTTATTGTTATTGCTTGCGTTTTGCTTACAATTAAAGTAGATCAACACAGAGCTACCACAGATGGAAGCAATGGATCCAAACTTTTAACGGGATTGGTTCCTTTTGCAAAAAGGAATGCCATCCCGTGCATGTGTATAATGCCATTCCACACACGTCTTTCAGGTTTGCATTACACAAACAACTGGGCATATAGAAAGATGACAGAGTCTGGCTGCATACTCATGACAACCATGCAGACAGCAGAGGTACAGAAAATATAAATTAATTCAATCTCAGTTTAAATTACAAAAATATTAAAAGTTTGGTAGATCAACATCAGGGCTCGTTACACACAAGAAAATTATGAACATACAAGATTTGATTTCCAAACCAACTAATCCATATAAAGCTGCCAATTTTGGCCTGTCTCTGTGTTGCTTGGACACAGGCTATTCCTGATTCTCAGCTCATCTCCAGATTTATGGGCAATACTCCCAAGAAGAACCCTAGAGTGCAGTGAAGAAAGCAAAGGCCTTCTCGTCAAAGGTCCCTGCCATATGGGCAGCTGTTACTGCACAGGCCTTCCTTGTCCCTGCTCCTTGCTCTGTACATAGTGGTGACCTGTTCTCATCACGGAGTGGCTTGTCAGCATATCCCCACAAAGTAGATAGGGGAAATCAAGCCATTGGCAGCACTCAGTATGACTGGACCCATGCCCCAGTGCTCAGGGTGAAAGGGAATAACCAGCGTTTAAGGTAATCCACTTATGTGCTTCCGGGCTTGGATTTTCTGAGCAACAGCAGTGGGAGGGTAGGAAGCCACCATTTTGACATTCTCACAATGCCCTAAAGGATGCTAGCTCAACCAGCATCAAAATAGTGGGTGGTTTACAGATGTTTGCTGCATCTTATAATATTGCCACTGCCAGTATTAAGACTACAGGCTAGGTGGGTAGGTGACCCCCTCCATGGCATTTTACTGGGGTGGGGGCAGCTTGCTACCTACCTCATGCCAGCCATAGGAGGTAGGATAGCCCATGCTCCTCTAAGACTAGCAGTAGTAATTCAAAAATAAGTGAAAGAGAATTTGGCTGTATAGTTGCAATCAATATATACATTTGAGTACTCCATTTTGGTCTTCGTGCCTTTATAGCTCATTTGTCTTTCCACCCACTTTCTGCCAACAACAAATAGTTTCTTCTATTCATTGTTTGTTCCCTGGAAAGTGTCTTACAACAACTAATATTGAGCCTACAGTCTTGGATAAGATAGTACCACAAGGATTTATTGGATAAGAGAGTACCACAAGGATTTGGTTACCAAATTATAAAATCCAGTATTCTAATGGCCCATTCACGTAATACTCTATACAGAGGGTTGATTTGTGTTATGCTCTATAACTATTGCAAAGACATTTTTGTGTATGTGGAAAATGTAGTTTAGACATGCCAGCTTTCCTCTAAATGAAACAGAGCTATAAGCAACTACACAGTATTCTTCTGAATAGTTGAGGGTTGTGTGGTTGTTTTTAAACTTCACCTTCCATTGAACTAATGAAAGATTTAGTTATGGCGAGTAGGTTTAAAGAAGGTCAAGTTGCATTTTTTAATCAAGTCACTTTGCCAAATATTTACTAAAATAGGACAGATGCTTGTAAAAGTATAAATAGTTGGTTACTTATTTAAATAAAAAGATCCTTACAACCCTTATTTGGTATAGTCCTTTGATACTGTTTATCTTTTTAAAAAACAGGAGGGTTTCCATTGTAGATTCTAGTAGTAAAAAGAGAAACATTGCCAGAAAGAAATTAGTTATCTATCCTATAAATGTTGATGCAAAGCACACAGCTTTGTTACATTCTGACCTGCTATAAACATGTCAGCCATGAAATTTGCTAATAAAATATTTCTTTAGTGGTAAGAATGCTACAGTTGTAACATGTGCAGCTGAATACTTCACAGCATTGAGATATTCAAATGTGGGGAGGATCATGGTAGGGAAATTTCAAGGTTTCTGTGTGTTTTTACATGTTTTCAGGTCAAACTAATTATCAAGAGGGGTCAATAAAACAGTATCTCTGATTTTTACACTGACTGAGAGAGATATTTTCAAGTCTGATGAAAGACTTGGACAAACTCCATCCTCCAACTGGCCATGTCGAATAACCCTTGTTGTAAAAGGAGTGTTGATAAAGATTGGACAGGGTTCAAAGAGGCCTTAATGCACACACTGTATTTGTGTGTGCTAGGGTGACCATATGAAAAGGATGACAGGGCTCTTGTATCTTCAACTGTTATATAGAAAAGGGAATTTCAGCAGGTGTCATTTGTATGAGTGCAACACCTGGTGAAATTTCCTCGTCATCACAGCAGTTAAAGCTGCAGGAGCCCTGCCCTCTTTTGTATCTGGTCACTCTAGCTATACTAGAGTTCAATCCATCTTGAGTAATGAGCCCAATCCAGGAAGGGAAATCGTGGCAAACCATCTGTGCTTCATTTCATGCTACAGAACTCCAGACCACTAGTCTCTCATCTTACAGCTGAAGCCCAAGAGAAAAGGTTGTTGCTTCCTGTTCCTGCAACTTTTACGGGCCAGGATCTCACCGGTGGGTGGGAGGCAGGAAAAGGTTGTTGGCAATATAGTAGTGATGCTGCTTGATTGATGCTTCTGCTGCAGATTTTCTAATGGGGCTTCTGGGTACAACGCTGTGGATGGTGAAAACATAACTTAATTGCTCTGCTGTCTGAGGTAGGTGTGTTGCAGTTCCTTCACTGAATGCTCTTTTATACTTCCCCCCACTGTGTTGATGTGCTGCTGCTACTGGCAGAACACAGAATATTGACTACAGCCACAGAACGGTGGTAGAGCACATGCTTTGCCTGCAGTAAGTCCAAAGTTCAATTTCTGACAGCTCCAGGGGCTGTCTAAACGTCTCCTAAGCCACACAGTGGCTGCACAGTGCCACTGGGTCAGTTATATGACACAGCCGCCAACTCACAGCCACCATGGGGCTTTTCCTCGAAGTTGTGCGGTAAAAAAGGCGGGAACTTAACCTGACTATTTTCTTCAAAGCAAGGTCACTATGGCCTTTCCGCTGTGTGAACTTGCTCTGGGGTCGAGCCGGGGGTGGATGGCGACCCCTGATTGGTTGCCAGAAACTGGGTAGAGTTGTGTCAGTTAACTTCTCGGATGCTGCGTTAATTCACCCCAATTTATATCCAAAACTGCGCATTTGTGGAGGGAGCGTTTATCCTTTACTTTGCTGATGCACAGCTGTGCATTTCCAGTTTGCTGCATTCCCTGACAGTTTGCTTTAATGGGGTGAGATCTTGTTTATAAACTGGGACAACAAGTAAGGACAAAAGCTGTCTCCACAAATGCGCAGATCCTCCCTTCAGATCCTGCCCTGGATAACTTGGGATTTTTGCTTCTTCTCAGAACAGTGGGCATAATGGGGGGAGGGGGTTGAAGCTATAATTCCCACACACCCTGGAAGTATGTTTTTCCAGGCACTGAAAATCCAGGTTTTAGGAACAGGTAGCTCTGCTGTATAACACTGATGGAGCAGAACCGATTTCATTATACTGCAGAGAATAAGAGCAATGCACTTTCCTCCCGTGCTCATCAAGATGACGCCCAGGTAAGCCTGGGGAAAAACCCTTTCTGAAACACTGGAGAGCTACTTCCACACAGTGTAGACTAGGATGCTCAAGCTTTTTGCTGTCAAGAGCTGCATTCCCCTGGAGGTAATCTGCTGAGGGCTGCTTGACGGTGGTGGTGCGGCTGAAGGACAGAATCAAAAGTGGGTGGGGTCACCCTTTATTTTTTCTCTTGCCCCCTTTTCTCTCTTCTTTCTCTTAATTCCCAACCAGCAGGCTCACGGGGCAGGGACGGATCGCTGTTGCCAGAGGCCTGAACTGAACACATGCAGAAGATTTTTGAAATTGGGCCGAGGTTACCCACCCTTTGTGTAGACAATAGACAGACCAGTGGTGTGACTGCATATAACATAGCTTCCTATGATCTTGCATGGCAGCCATCCTGGCCCAACCAAGAGAACAGGCTGTAAATTATTGAGTGAAGAAGAAACCATTAAAAGGAGTAGCTGTTGCTTTTTTAATTTTAAATTAGCACCATTATCCATCCACAACAGGGAAAAAGCTCATTGGTTAATGTTAGGAACAGTCTGTTTGCCTGTTATTAAATTGTGCTGCATTATTCCAAATAATTGTTAGTCATCTTGGAGTTAATTTGCATCTTCCTGGACTGGGGCAGGGAGAGCTATTTTGCTGACAGATGTGAGGTTTCTGGGTTAAAACTGCCTGCAATTTGTCTTAATTTTATTTACAGAGCTGGTGAACCCTAAGACAGGGTATCACCAATTAGACCTTACATGGGAAGGTAACTATGTCTGAAGGCTTCAGCTTGGAAGGGCTTGTTAGTGTCTTTGGGGATGAGGAGATAAATATCCAGCTGTGTTTACAGAGATTTGATGTGGGAAAAGCAGTTTGGCTTAATAGAGTCTCTTGAACTCTGAGCTGTCTGTCTGGAGCTTTGCATGTCATGTCTGGATGAGACTGACTGCTATTTTTGGGTCCAGCTTGTGCAACTAGTCCCCATGTTACTGAACCTGTGCTTCAGTATTCCCACTGGCTTATTTCCATTTCAAAAGCTTTAATGGGAATCAAGTTCTTGTTGAACCAAGAAATGCCTCCTTTCAGATCTAGGTGGGAAACCAAGGCAGGAAAGGGCCATAGCTCTATGGTAGAATACCTGCTTTGCATGCAGACGTTTCCAGGTTCAATCCCCAGCATCTCCAGGTAGGGCTGGAAACAATACCTGCCTGAAACCCTGGAGAGCTGCTGCCAGTCAGTATCAAGAATACTAGGCTAGATGGACCAAAGGTCTGACTCAGTAAAAGGCTTCTTCTTATGTTCCCAACAATAGGTGATTTGGGGGTTTCAATTTGGGAAAAAACACAAAGTGGTTTTAGGAAGACTGCTAGCTGTGAAACCAATTTGTGCAGGTCATGATGAGTAGAAATTACATCACAGAAAGATCTCCAAAATTCACCTTTTGCTAAGATGGTTTCAAAACCATACAGGTCAGTGTTGATACTTTGCTAGTGAAAAATTGTTTAAGCTATTGAGTGGATGAATATACAGCATATTACAGATACCCCTAAATCCAGTGCCCCCCTCCCGGTAGCCTGTTTGATCCAGCCCCAATGAAGTATATTGCTTAAAAAGGATTTTAAAGCAGATTGCTTTACCAGATAACATGTGACTGAAACTCAAGACAAAATATGAAATAAAAAGAAATAACCATGCCTATAGACTGATTATAGACAGAGATGTGGCTTTTATACAATTCAGATCACCAGAAGAAGAAAGAAGTATTATATCTGAATGTTACAAATATGACAAAATATGCCAATAGCAGTTCTAGCAATGGCTAGGAAAGACATTGGCCGGCATTGTGCAAAGACAACATGAAGTTAGATTTGATTACTGAAGATGGAATCAAATGTCAGTTTAATTGAAGACATCAGGCCAGACTCTGGAGCATACAGTAACATATTTACTTTAAGCCATTAAAAGTAATTGAAAGGAGACCATGAGCTTTTCTACACAAGGCTGTTATATCGGCTGTTAATCCGCTGTTTCTACTTTCAGTTTCATCACAGAATTAAATTAAACAAAGATTATTTCCTTCCGTGCTTTTCTGCTACATAACCTCTAGATGACACTGTGGCATAGCGGAATAGTGCAAATATACAAGTAGAAACGATGCTTTCTTTTGCTTTCACAATTAAATGCTGCATTTTCCCTGCTTTAAAAGAAACCTCCCTGGTTAGACACAGAAGCGGAATTGGAGGGTCATGACACTATCTAAAGAACCTACAAACAACCATGAGTAGGGAATGAGGATAGATGCCTTGTGTAAGAAAAGCACTGTATCAGGGCTCTTTGAATGACCTCTTCCAAATAATGTCAATTGCAGATTCACAGCATGTGTATTCAGTGCAAAAAGCTCATGTGTGTGATCATTTCACATTACGATTTCCATACAGCTCCTTTGCCTAAGGGCCTTCTCTGCAAAAATGCTATATATTGTAAGATTGAGATGTGGACAGTTGAAGGATAATAACATGTTATAGTAGATAACATGGAGTTAAAGATTAGACCGTTAGTAATGCTGGCCTTTTATTAACTAGAGCAGCCTTTCACAACCTGGTACCCTTCAGATGTGTTGGATGCCAACTCCTACCAATGCCACCCAGGCCAACTGCTTGGCCATTGATTCAGGAAAGCTGAGCTAAGAAAACTCCAGACTTCTCATTCCCTTCCAACCTATCTGAATGGACCAATCAGACAGGCAACTGACTAGCAGATATTCACCCTGACTCAACCTGTGCAATTCAGTGCTCCTGCCAGACTTTCTAGCCAGGTATAAAGTAGATTTCCCACTTGCCCCTTATCTAGAGCATTTGATCTGAAATTGAATTGGGCCCCTCCCTCTGAGTTGCATTATGGAATACAGGAAAGGTGCCCTCATTTTGTCCTAATAACAGAGGCTCTACTTAGCTTTGCACAAGCCCTGCCTGCCTCCTGCAGTCATCAGGATTCACAAGGCTTCAACTGGTCTATGCCATGGAGGGGGGAGCTGATGGTTTCTTCAGTTGGGAAGATTCCTTCCCCCCCCCCCAATTTTAGTCAAGACTGAAGTTACGTGCATTTTTGTTGACTTTATCTGTGTGTCCAGATAGGCTGCACTTGTTACTTTCTCTTTGTTTTCTGACTAAACATGCATACGTGTGGATAATGACGTCTGGAATAGCCTGGTCCCTATTTCTGGGAGGTGGCACTCGAACTTGAGAATGGACTTTTGACAACTAGGGCCTGGTAATGTAAATTCTTTTGTGCCCTTTTTATATTAACAACATACAAAAATCTAGATAGAAGTAGTGTTTTGGCCCACCCACCATCCAAGTAACAGCACATTTTAGCTTAAAGATCTTACTAACAGTAACTAGGTGTTAGGGGAGGCATTTCAACCTTTTAGAAAGAGGGGGGAAACTACACAAAAACCAGGAAACCTCCGAACAGATGGTGGTTGAGGAAAAGGAAAAGGGGATGGCCATCTGAGGGACCCTGGAGGATCAGACTGGGACTCCAGGCAGGCCGGATTTGCTGCTCGGGTCTGCGGTTCTGCACTCCTGGGCTAGTATTTGCTGGAACATTGGTTTCTAGCTCCAGGTGTGTCAAGAGGAAGAGTAAAGAGGGATGCGTGGAAAACCTGAAGGCATGTACTCAGTTCGGCAGCTTGGTTCAGTGGAAGGTTCATAGCAGCCCAATGTGAAGATGTGCAAAATACTTTTTGTGTAGCAGATGAGTGATTTGCTGGATTAAAGATTATTTTAATCAGTTCCAAACTGAATCAAAAGGGGGATTACATTACTAAAAAAAAAAGGCTTTGAAGAGTACAAGATAATGATTTGGTTCTGCAACATTTTGCAAAAGCCTTCACACTGTGATATACACAAAAATCTCTACCAAGATTCCTGGTAGTCATTACATATATTCAAAAAAGCACAAAAATGACGTGTGAGCATGAGGATGGGAAACATGTGTGGGATTCCTGATGGGACTTCATCCCTGTAACATTTCTGGTTTCTTAGAACCTCAGAGGCGAATGCAGGTTGGAACTGGCTTTATTTTAAACACTGTATCTCATGTTACATTTGCCTTCCAGTTTAGCATCAAAAAGATGAGCGTGGACATGAAGACAAATCCAACGATTCCTGTAATCATGGAGAGAGCTGTGTTAGCACTAACTGCTGCTGGTTGACTCCACTGCACAGCACAGTCCACATTTCATGTTTCTCCATATATGCTCACACATACACTCAGTTAAGGACAGGTACATAGCTGATGTTCAGCCTGACTGCTTGTGATGAGTGGAAATGTACTAGTTGAGCCAACCCTTTGCAAAACAATCATTGCTGGGATCTCAAGTGTTACGTCTGACTGATGCAATCCACGGGTGTTGGGTCCCTTAGTTCACACCGGTCCACACGACTAACATAGACTAGTACTGCACCGTGAGACCCTTATCGTTAGCATCAACATATCCCAGGAAGGAAAAGGTACCCATCTTTTGCTAGAACCTTTTTCATGCCCCTTCCTGGGCACTACAGCATCCAAAGAGGGCCATGGGAAGCTCTGATTTAGAGAAGCCCTCAAGGCCATCTGAATCATGAGGCACATGGAATAACCTATCTCAAGTGGCAAACCTAGGACACAAAATGAATGGCGGTTGACCAGGAACCAGTTAAGTTCTTTAGCTGGTGGTGAAAAACACACAGAGAAGGGAATCAGAGCTCCCTTTGTAGAGAATTCCAAAGAGTGGGAGGCACAACTATAAAGGTCCTGCTACGCAACCCTCTTAATTAAGAACATACAAAGAGCCATGCTGGATTGGACCAAAAGTGGCCAATCAGATGTCGATGGGAAGCCACAAGCAAGCAATGAGTACAACGGCCTTCTCCTGTGCCTCTGATCCCGGAGATAATATATAACCATGACGACTATAGTTCAGATGCTAGGAAAGAGTAGAACAAAGCAGGCCCTCATTTGATATACTGAGGGGCATGAAGGTACATAAGACATGTAGAACCTAGGCTGGTCAGGAATTTAAAGGTCAACACAATACCTCAAAATGGGCCTGGAAACTAATGTAGTAACTGACATTTCCAGACTATTTTCAAATAAATACTAATACTAAATCCAATGCAAAGCATGTTACATAGAGTCATAGAACAGTAGAGTTGGAAGGGGCCCATAAGGCCATTGAGTCCAACCCCCTGCTCAATGCTGTCTAGACAGATGGCTGTCTAGCTGCCTCTTGAAGGCCTCTAGTGTGGGAGAGCTCAAGACCTCCCTATGCAATTGGTTCAATTGTCATACTGCTCTAACAGTCAGGAAGTTTTTCCTGATGTCCAGCCAGAATCTGGCTTCCTGGAACTTGAGCCCATTATTTCGGGTCCCGCAATCTGGGATGATTGAGAAGAGATCCTGGCCGTCCTCTGTGTGACAGCCTTTCAAATATTTAAAGAGTGCTATCATGTCTCCCCTCAATCTTCTCTTCTCCAGGCTAAAAATGCCCAGTTCTTTCAGTCTCTCCTCATACAGCTTTGTTTCCAGATTCCTGATCAACCTCGCTGCCCTGCTCTGAACCCCCTCCAGCTTGTCTGCATCCTTCTTGAAGTGTGGTGCCCAGAACTAGATGCAATACTCAAGGTGAGGCTTAACCAGTGCTGAATAGAGGAGAACCAGTACCTCGCGCTATTTGAAAGCAATACTTCTATTAATGCAACCCAAAATAGCTTTTTTTTGCAGCCACATCACACTGTTGGCTCATATTCAGCTTGTGATCTATAACAATTCCAAGATCTCTATTAAATTTCATTCTGTTCTTTTCAGCCCAGCGCTTTAGCCTATCAAAATCACATTGAAGTTTGTTTCTGTCTTCCAGGGTATTAGCTATCCCACCCAATTTTGTGTCATTGCAAATTTGATAAGCATTCCCTGCACCTCCTCATCCAAATCATTAATGAAAATGTTGAAAAGCACTGGTCCCAGGACTAAGCCCTGCAGTACCATTGGTAAACACTCTTTGAATTCGATTCTGTAGTCAACTGTGGATCAACCTAATAGCTGTTCCATTTAGCCCACTTTTAGCTAGTTTGCTAATCAGAATGTTACGATAGCCCAAATTAGAGATTACTGTTGCATGGGCAACAGTGGCAGTGTCCTATGGAGGCTATGTGAATTGTCCCTTAGATGTAAACGTTCACATTAACGCACATTCGATAACTATTTGACACACATTTGATAGCTATTTGACACATGAGCTGTTGTATGTGCAAACATGCATGGATCTTGTCATTAGTGCATGATCTGAGCAAGAAAGAGGCAAAAATGGATTTACCTTTCCTTTTTGCTCCCTGGTTGCACAGAGATCTTAATCTCTTTACTTTAACATTGCTTGGAATAGAATAAGGAGTGGTGTGTTGTAATGGCTATAAAAGGCATATGAGCTAAGTTTCGGACACAGCAAATAGATCAGTCCTCTTGAAACTTATCCTGGCATTACAAAGAAATGTGGGATTGTTAAATCCCAGAAGGGATTGTCTATTTGAATGGCTACGTTTTCTAAACGAAAGATAAAACTAGTAAACATGGTATGTTAATTAAATTAAGAAGTTATATTCTATAATCCCTAAAGTTTACCTAGAAGAATTTCTTCAAACAGGTGCAGCTCAAACCAGATGAATGGAAAAATCATTAATTAAGGGTCTGTCCATGTTTTTAATATGTGCGCGCGGAGAGAGAGAGAGAGAGAGAGAGAACAAAATGTTCCAATCAAAAAGTAGCTATTTGATGTAATTTTACAGAAGTGGAAATATTCTAACACAGTGCTACTACTGGGTCAGTTGCTCCAAGGGATATAAACTGTCTGGAGAGCACGCCAAAGATGAACTGCATCTTTCAATAAATAAATACAGCACAAAGGCCATTGCGACATTAAGAATTCTAGTTATTTCCCATTGCTGAGTGTATTGTCAGCCTGTTAGCACACTGACAAAAATTAATCAAAGTACATCTTTAGCGCTCATCTAAACATAGTCATTTGAATTATTAGATTTTTTTTAATTTGATTTCTTACAGTACAATCCTATATATGTATACTCAGAAGTAAACCCCATTGAATTCAATGGGACTTATTCCTATATAAGTGGATATAGGATTGCAGCTTTAAACACCTTTCTCAAAAAGAAAAAAAAAGTCAAGGGGCCTATCTACACAGTACCTTGGAACATTTTAAATTGTATTTTAAAACGTTCCAAATAAGTGCATTCTAAAACATCTTAGGCCACATTAACGAGTACTCACATTACAGGAGAAAAAATCTTCAGTCTTCAATGCGGTGTGGGAGGTCTCACACAGTCTTCTGTCCGTCTCTTTCTCTTTCCTTTTTACAATGATTTTAGGGCAAAGAATTGTTGGAGTTGTAGTTCAGTTGCTCACTTCCTTCTTAGTTCTTTCATTCACTAGCTTTTAGGGCTAGGCACTGTGGGTGTTGTAGTTCACTCTCCCACTTCCTCTTTCTTCCCCACTAATCAACTACTAAGCATTTGGGCGCCGGTCAACAAAGCACTGCCCCCACGAATCACAAACGGTAAGGAAGGACACATTATTTTACTTAAAACGATTAAAAGTAAAAACCTTTGTATATTGCTGAAGTGAGTTTTAAAAAACCTCAGGTATACATCGTTAAAGGGAGTGTGTCATGTGGCCCAAAGAGTTTTCATTACTCTTATGAAACGTTACAAACCTTGTATGTAGATCGGCCCAAGGTGACTCATAACAGAACTGAACCGTTTCAAGTTGAACTCAGTGGGATTTACTTCCATGCATACAAGACAGAGCTATATCTTGATGCATATTTTTATACTGCTATGGATACCTGTAACTAATCAATTATGGAGAGAAAAATGTGTTACTAAGGGTACAATCCTATGCATGTTTAGACAGAAAAAAATCCTACAACTCCCAGCATTCCCCAGCCAGCACACTTACACTTTGGATATATTTATGTGGGGTTAAGGGCTTAGAAACAATCCTGCTCATAAACAGCATGACACATTTCCATGTGTGTTGTACTATTTCCTTTCACATGACCAAAATCGGCCTTAGGCATAACTCAAGACTGGAGCTGTTTTAAAAGTGGCTAAGAGCTCCATCACACCTAATTTTTCCCCATGGCTTGCCTCCACGTTTTTTACCTCTGATGCATAAGCGTGTCAAGCTTATGGTCCCTTTCACCTGAATACGCTGATCTTTCACTTGTTTGCTCTTCCACTCCACTCCACTCCACCCCTTCTCCTTCTCCCTCCAGTTCATTGGTTGTTCCTTCCCCCCACCCCTTTACCAAGACATATACAAGCAGGTCCTGTCAGATGAGCACTTCAACCAGACCGCCTTTCTGCTGGGCAAAAATGGAATAACACTTTAGTCTGGTTCTTTAGGGGCATCGAGGGAGTACAATCCTGTCTCTGCAGAGATTCAGGCATTGTATGATTTTAAAAAATGCTTTCGAGCCTGGGATGCAAAGTTTGAGTTTTATATTGAGGCTTGGAGCCAGCTGCTGGCAGAGATCACTTTTCCCTGCCAGGATCTGATGCAATCCATTCAAGCCAACAGCAAGACTCCAGTCACAGCACACACACCCCAACAAAGGAAAATGTGAGAGTACGGCACTACATGGAGGCTTAAGGGTGCATTAACACACTTAGGGAAAATAATCCAGACTCCAGGCGTTTTAGGGAAAGACGGAAAAGGCTGGGGAAGAGGCAGGGTGTCAGCAGGACAAGCACAATGTCATGTGAGTATTGTGCTGCAAATCCGCACACCAGGCATGGTGAGAGTGCACTAAATCATTGGTGTGATGGAGTCCTAAATGTTGGTCAGTTTGTGGACAGTAGAATCAGTATGGGGAAATGATTACGTAGGAGCCACCAGGGTTAATTATTCCCAATGTGTTTCTGAAAGAGCTGCTCCACTGCCAAATGTATGCATGGCTTGTGGAATTGCAATACTGTGTATAGGAGTTCTTTAGAATCACTAATGGCTGCTGTGGTCTTTGGCACCCTGTCAAGAATTAGTGACATGATGGGTAAGGCATCGATGATGTCTACTCCCAACTATGATGATTGTGTATGTAACATTAGTGCCAAACCACACTCTAGGTTAACAATTGATTTTAAGGCAAAAATGTATGTTCCCAATTGGAAAATTATACCTTAGAAATACAGCCACAAATCAACAGAGAACATTTTGGATTCTTACCTCTTGTTAGGGATAAAGGAAAGGAAGTGGAAGAGAATGTTGGACAATAAATAGGCTTTGGGCTGCTTACTCACATTACATTAATTGCATGTAGGCCGCAGGAGCACAACTCCTTCGTCCTACCATGAAGCTGTCATCAGAAGCCCTGGGCCATGTAGAAGGAGCCCACACACCGTGGTCCCTCTCTGCGTCAATGTTTTCCCTATTTCTGGAAGGTGTAATGCTGTTGTGGGAAGGAAATGCAGTATGGGCTCCTCACACATAGCCCAAGGGTTCTGATGTTCCTTTCACAGTATAGGAAGGAGCAATGTAATACCAGTTCTCACAGTGTGGATGCGAAACATAGTAAGAGGCCCCCTCCACAAGGATGCGCTTTTGCGCCCGGTTCGGGGATTATGCGCATTATCGCGGAGGCGCATTTACGCCTAATCCCTCTGCACGGGAGGCGGCGAGAGGCGGCGAAGCGCATTAATTGATGTCCAAAAAGCGCTTTAGAAGACGTTAATGCGCATAATCGCTTGTTCACACGGCGAAAATGCGCTTTAACGGCCGGAGCAAAATAAAAGTCGCTATTTAACGCGCATTCGAAAATGCGCATTATCGGGGAGATAACACGCCTGTACGCCCGTTTTGCGCTCCGCTGGTGTGGAGGTAAAATTTATAATGAGTCTTCAAGGCTCATTAAACGTCTCGTGTGGAGGAGGCCAGAGTCCTGTCGGATCAGATCAGGAGGCCATCTAGTCTACTGATGTTTCCAACATTTGCAACATCCTACTTTGGTATGTGATTCCCCCCCACCCCTATTTTTTGTTATGAATTGACTGCCATTTCCCAGATGTTCTTCAGGATGATTAATGGGATTTTGCACTTGCACAGCCACCAGTCCAATTTCCCAAAGTCATCTGCTTTGAAGTCCACATACAGACGTTATTGCATGTTCACTGCTAGCTCTTAATTAAATTGTCACCGATCGACAATGATGTAACCGTTGCGTCTGTATCACTCAACCAAGCAGCCTTTATTGGGTGAATATCATTTCTCTGTTTGGGGCAACCAATTTTCTTGATTTGTTTCTTGCAAACTTCTTACTTGGCAATTGCCCCACATCCAGATCTAAATCCCTCTTTTGCACCCAGGTGTGTGTGTTTGGGAGGTGCTGATGCTTCACTATCCAGCCATGGCTGGTATTAATGAGTACAGGTCAGGTGAAAAAGAGGCAATATGATCATGTGCATGCATGCAGCCCCATCAGTACCAACTTGGAATATAGATAAATTTATGTTTCTCCTGCAAACTCACTAGAAAAGCTAATTAATGCTGAGTTATACCAAGAGGTCCCCCACCACTAATTAGTTCCAGTATCCTGTTTCCAAAATGGAAGCCAGGCACTTCTGGGAAACTCACAAGAAGGGCATGTAGGCACCAATCCTTCCTATTGTTTGTCCACCAGCAGCTAGTATTCAGAGGTGTTCTGCTTCTTCCATCAAGGCGGGGGAACTTGTGGCCCTCCAGATGTTGTTGGAAAACAACTCCCATAATCCCTGACCATTGGCCATGCTGGATGGGGTTGACGGGATGGAGTCCAACATCATTTAGATGACCACAGGTTCCCCAGCTCTGCATTAAACTATCATGGTTTTTAGCTGATAGACCTATCTTTCATTAATTTGTCAAGTCCGTTTAAAGAGCCATTCGAGCTAGTCTGCCTCACCACATCCTGTTGCAGTAAATTCTGAAAGTTATGTAATACACTGAATTAAATAGAGCTGTACTGAATGTATTAATAATCATTTTAATAGAGTGGGCCATTATAATTTTCATCATGCCATTCAAAATTTGACAGCGGCAGTGAAAAAGATAAATACCATTTTAGGGCTTATTAGGAAAAAGAGTGAAAAATTATAATCATAATGTAAGTGATTCTCTACTTCTGAACAAATCCCCCCAGCATGTGCGGTGGGGGAAATAAACCATGGTGGCTTATATCCTCTGACATGTTCATGCAAACAGGTGCAATGTAGGTACCAGATGAGCCTCTCTGGGGAGGACGTTTCATAACTGGAGTGCCAACACCAAACGGAGAGGCGGGTAAGAAATAAATTAGTAGTAGTAGTAGTAGTAGCTACCTGCCTCAGCTCATTTGGCTGGAGCACCCAGTGAAGGACCTATGAAGATGACCTCAAGGTTTGGGCAGGTATACAGTAAAGAGAACTGTGGTAGCCCTAATATTAACAAAGCTAGAAATAAGATCTAAATAGGTATTCCTAAGCTCACAATGTTAGGGCGCAATCATATGGTTCCTGGCAGGGCATCACAGGGGCCATAGATATTACAGGCATTCCTGTGGAGAGAGATCCTGAGTCAAAGGAGGAGGTTTGCTGCCAGAGGGGAGGATTCCTGGTTGCAATGGCAAAGAACCCTGCCGCCATTGCTCCTCCACCATTGGTGCTCAGGGTGCCGGAGGGTGCTGAGGGAACCCTGGGATCCATAGGGCTCAAAGCCCCTTCATTCTCCTAGCACACACCCCAAAACCGGAGCTGGGGTAGTTAATTTCCCTCCCATGAGGGGGGGCTTAAAAAAGAAAAGAAAAGCCTGGCATATGAAAAGGAAAAACAACACCTGCCTACTACTTTTCACCCTGGCCAGCATGACCCCATCAGGGGTTTCAAAGCAAAAGTTCCTCTGCCACATATGCCCCCTAATGGCCTCTGTAAGATTGCTCCGTCTGTATGTTTGCACACATGAGGATTAAACCTATGCATGTTTAGACAGAAAAAAGGCCTACAACTCCCAGCATTCCCCAACCGACCATGCCTTTTTTCTGTCTAAACATACATAGGATTGCACCCTTAAAATGCTGGCTGGCTGGGAAATGCTGGGAGTTGTACGCCATTTTTTCTGTCTAAACTTGAATAGGTTTGCACCCTTAAAGTACTTTCTGCTTTAATACAAATACCTCTTGCCCCCTTTCACTTATAAACCAGTGGTTAGGCATTCACATAAATAGCTGGAGCACCTCAAAAGTCCATTTGAGCCTCATGCATGAAAATGCTTTAGTGTTTGAACAAAACACTAGGTGGCGATGGTCATTCGCCCAAGATTATTCCACCTTCTCTCAGGCTCTCTACGGTTTGGTTGAAACCTAAGCAGGTTCTGGTATCGATCACTCACATCTTACTTCCCTCTTCCAGAGAGATGTTTTTCCATCTGTTTGCTATTTTGTGAGGTGAAATTACCCTCCCTTTTTGAAAAAACAAACATTCTTGGAGATTCAACTATAATAGCATTTTTAAAAAATCGATATGTATGTAACACCCCTATGTGAACCCAGAAGTTTGGGGCCACTAGTTTTTAGAAAATCCAAAGGTTTTCCTAGATTCATTCTCACTGAAGCCAATAATCCTGGTGGGAATTTTGAGAAACTATTGGAGAATAACATGTACAGAAATTACATGTACTGACCGCCTGAGGGACAGGATCACAGGGAGAAACTTCAATAGGAGCACACAGCCGGGGTCTGCAAGAAACTGTTGCAGTTCGGAGTGCTTCTGTCCACTGTTCCAGCCTGTCAGGAATGCCCTCATCCACTATACTCCATTCCCACTCCCACCCAGTTTTCCATTCCATCTCCTCCCGCCCCCAACAGACAGTCCGACAGCATTCTGCGGCCACTGAACATGCACTGCCCTCATCCTATTGTTTTTGGGGTTCTCCCCTTTAGGGTTTCCTCTCTAAGATTGTATACTTCTGCAAACCTCCGATTGATACCTCCTTTTTGAGCAGGAGTGGCGCCATTTTTGCACCTAAGCAACGACACTCACAGCCGGAGTGTTACAATTAGATGGGATGATGATAATGAGATGATGGGAACTGCCTGCAGTCATTTCCACAATGGCAGGCGGCTCTTTGCATCAGCTGCAATCATATAAATGGCTATGGTTTTTCACCCAGAGATTAAAGCAACCTATTCACAGAACTAAACTATCCCTATGATGATGAAATGATTAGACGATCTGAGTAAGTAGACATGTGACCATCATCTTTATAGCAGGTTGTTTGCCTACGAAAAAGAATAGCTTTGCAAAGCACATCATGTATTTTAAGTGACTGACAACACAATCCCATTCGATTCAGTGAGGCTACTCCCAGGTAAGTAGGATTGTAGCCTAAATGTACCATATTGACTGTGATGTTCAAATAATGTTTGATTTTTTTTTTCCAGTCTTATGAGCCATCGCAAAACTAGCATGTGGTTTTTTTGAAAAAGAAAGAAAGACTGATTACTCTACCAGGATGCTGCAGCTCTCATTTCACTCGACTGTAGCAGCAGCTAAATGAAAATCCAGATTGGTTATATAGGCACACAAAGAGAAATAAACAACTCTTGCATATTTCACAGAAGAGGAATGTATTTAAGGTGGCTTTGGGAACTCGTGAATTCATCGCCCACTTTCCTTGGCTATCAAAACACTACTTTTGTGAAACATTAAGCAAAATGGTAACTTTTCAGCACAAGCGTTAGGAAACTGCTTAGCTATCACTTTAAGGGAGTGCTTTTTTTTAAGCAAAGGCATTTTTTTAATTGTCATTATAGATTTATAATAACAGGAACAGCTGAACTACAAAAACATCCCAGTTCTTGGAATACTGTAGTAATGAAGAAGAATGCAGCTCATGGACTATTTGTTAAACAAGAATGTGTGGAATGGAGTTTTCAGTCTCCTGGGCTCCTTAAGCAATTTTTGGAATAACTGCAGCCCACCATCTTTTCCCATAATTTTCAGGCTACATAGAATCATATAGCTGGAAGGGGCCTTGCAGGACAACTATTCCAACCTACTGCTCAATGCAGGAAATCCAGAGCAGAGCATCCTCAATAGATGGCTGACAAGCCTCCACTTGAAACTTCAAACAAGGGAGAGCCCCCCACTCCTCAGGACAGTGCCAGCTCCAGGTTTCTGAGGGCCCTTGGGCAAGACACCTCGGTGAGTTTACCTTTTCACCGCCATTGTCACAAGCGGCCATTGCTCCTCATCCTCTTTCTCATCATTGCTACCATTTGCTTGCTTGACAGGCAAAGAGCCAGTGAGCAAGTAGGCAGATGGAGCTAATGCTCCCCTTCTCACCAACATCATTTTCTGAGACAGAGTAAGAGGTAGGTGAGCAAGCAGGTCGCAGTGGTGAAGAGGAGCAAGTCCAGAGGGCTCTTGACAGTAGCCCCCTCTTCACGACGCCGGGAGCACTGCGCCCTGGCACCTCCCCGGCATCGTGCGGCGCATTTATGCCCTTTACGCCAGTCCTGACTTAAGGGGCGCGACGGCGTTTTTTCCTTTGCTGCTGCCCATGCCACCGAGCGTTCAGCAGCACAGCAGCTGCTGGAGGGGGGACTGGGAGCCTCGGCTCCCCTACTCCCAGGTAAGTTTTTTTTTTTTACAAAATAGGGGGGAGGACAGCAGAGGCACGCCGTTTTTTTTTTTTTTTACTTTTAATACTTTAAATGGGAGGGAGGACTGCCGCAAACTAAAAAAGTTGGGTTAAATAGCTGACTTTTTATATTGGCAGTTGCGTCATGTAACACAACTGCTGCCAGTGCGAAGCCATGTCGACGGAAACTGTCTGTCTAGAGGTACCCAGTGGTCCCCTGCTGGAGTGAGGGCATTCAGCAGGTGCCCAACCATGCCTACCCTTGACTTGGCCATGCTATAGGTAATCGGTTCCATGCTTGCAGTGCTCTTCTTTTCAATACATTTTCTCAGTTTCAACTGATTGCATATTATCAGAAAAGAATTTGCTGAATAACTAACAGTTTATTCACCTGTTGAAGAATTACAGGACCTCAAATGCATCCCAGGACATGCTCTGAGGACACATGATGCACCCACCTTGCTGAGTCTCATCTGTGACTGGATTCTACTGCAGGTGGTGAAAGAAGCCATCACAGCTTCTTCCCCTGTCCTTGCGCATGCTGCACATGTTACCACAATTTGCATAAGTACGTACAATGCAGCAGGGGCAGCTTCTTAGCCACACCACAACCCATAGCTTGTAGAAGGGATTGCGGCATGGGTAATAAGCCAACCCCCACACTGCACCAGGTTTGGATGATGCAGCAACCCACACTGCATCACAGGTAATTATGCAAATTGTGATCACACGCAGGGCACATGCATGGGAAGAAGCCAGAATTCTTCCACCCCTGCAATAGTCTGAACACCCCCTGTGTAAAGATGGGAGCTCGCCTGGGAACTCCATGTACATCACTTTGTGTGCCATCATGGAAGAATGTAATAATAATAATAATAATAATAATAATAATAATTTCAGATTTGTTGCTTATAATCTCAGGTCATCACAAAATAGGGAAGATTAACATTATATTACAAACAGAATACAAATACAAAACAAAATTGATTCAACATAAGTAAATAAGAAACCAATTTAGTTAACCCCAAGGCCAGTCTACATGGTAGATTTAGTACAGAGTGAAACCACATCAGGGTTGTTGGTGACAGATCAAGCCGTGAGTAAACCACAGCAATTGCCCAGCTTCCCTTTGGAAAAACCAGAGCAGTCTGTTGCAAGACATTTCAACTCACCTGTACATAGTTTCTCTGTTCTATTGGAAGTAACTTTAATTCAAACAAAATACACTGACATACTTGACAAAAGGGAAAGCTTCTGTATCTGTAGACTCAGAACTCTTCGTCCAAATGCCCTTAATCTGGAGGACAATCCGAAAGCGTTATACCGGTCATACCTCTGTTTTTATTTCATCTCCGGCATTCCAAACTGCCCTTCTGGTATCCATTTAACAGCACAGCTACTGTCAAGGCCAGAAGCCACAATGTTCAGCTCAAATTATTATTATTATTATTATTATTATTATTATACTGCCCCCATAACAAATGCTCTCTGGGTGGTTTACATCAATACATAACAATACAACAACTGCATTACAAAATATAATATTATGATAAGAACAGACTATTTTTAACATATAAAATTTAAACTATTTAAACAGCTAAAACCAATTTAGTAAACTTTTTTTTAAAAAAAAAATAATTGACCTATTCAAGACTGCAGATGTAAATGCCCTACCATATGTCTTCAAGTCATATGCCATTAAATGCCTGGGAGTGTAGGGCAGTCTTAACTAGCACCAAAAAGATGACAGTGTGTGTGTCTGTGTGTTGTTGTTAATCTTTCTATCTTATACATTTACATATGCAAGTATCCCATGTCCTCTTTTTCTGGCAATGCACAAGTAGTGGCTATCTGAATTCCATGGTTTTCCTTCCCCCACCCCATACTACCCTACCTATTTAACCCTAATCTTGAAGGATCCCACCCCCCCTTGCTGATCATTCCAAGGCTTCCTCTTCCCCAGTGTGAAGAGGAACTGAAGTTTTGATCGAGTTCTTACCTTATGCACCTCAGGTGCTAATTCTCATTCACCTGCGTCTTAGGCCTTGGTCTTCACGCACAAGAGGAGGAATGAGCAATGAGACCTAAAGGCCTGAGGTAGTACAATGGACTGTACCAGTTCAAGCTGCAGGTGTGGGATCAAATTTTTCATGCTCCTTTTCCCCCACAGTAAAACATACACACACAAACTAGCACAGCAGGAAGTGGATTGTTTGTTTTAATTTAACTTCAACGTTAAAAATATTCCCAACAGCACCCCCACCTTCAGCCACAAGTGGTACAGTCCAATTTTACTGCCTCTAGATTCTGTCACCTCATTCTATTGCAGCTGAAGTCAAGGCCTTCGTTTATGTATGGTAGGTGACCAGATAAAATCCAGGTCAGGGCTCATGTAACTTTAACAGTTGTAGAGAAAAGGGAATTTCAGCCAGTGTCATTTGTATGCAATTAGTTCCTGGTGAAATTCTCTCTTCATCACAACTGTTAAAGTTGCAGGGGCCGTGCCTTCTTTTGTATATGGTCACTCTAGTATAGTGCCTGCACCTTTAACTGTTGTGATGAAGAGGGAATATCACCAGGAACTAATTGCATCCAAATGACACTGGCTGAAATTCCCTTTTCTCTACAACTGTAAAAGTTACATGAGCCCTGACTTGGATTTTATCTGGTCAGCCTAGTGTAGGACTTTGGGTCTTTTACCTCTTATAAGAGTTCAAGTGTCTCAGGAAATGTGGGATGCAGTGAAAGTCTAATTCCCCCCCTGCCCTGATATTAACATTCATTCATTCATTCACTAAGTTATTATGGAGAATCCATGCAACATCACTGACAAATGGATAGGATGACCTGATGCAAAAGAGGACAAGGCATTGGAGGTTGATGGGTTTGATGTCAGTGGGGCGGTGAATCCACTCCAGGTTTCAGTCAGAACTCTAAAGGAGCTACACATCTTGGATAGCTCCTTTAGAGTTCTGACTGAAATTTGGAGCAGATTCACCGCCCCACCGACATCCAAGCTACCAGCCTCCACTGCAACAAAGTTCTTTCATAGCTGTATAGAATCATGCTCCCAAGAGGGTTCTGGGAGCACAGTTTCTCCCCCTTGCAAAATTGCCTTTCTTTCTTTTCTTTTTTTTTGCTGCCGCTATGGAAAATTTGGCTAGGGGGCACAGGGCCATGAAAGCAGCCATGGGGCTGTTTTTTAGATAATGAATGTAGATATTGAAAAGCATGGGGTACAAGATAGAGAATCTTTCAGGACCCCAGGGAGCCCCGCACCTTCTAGAGATGACTAGAATCTGATGTAGTTTCTTATATGATTTTTATTGCAATTATGTGTTCGTTGTTCTTATGTAGAGTTTTATCTACTCTCAGGGCCCATTGGGGTTGAAGGGTATGATGTACATTTCAATAAAGAAATAAATAACTGTGCTTAAAATTGGCTAGATTATGTCAATGCAGCTTGACCAATATTTAAGACAGTTTCATGGATTTCAATAAGAGTGATGTCAGCACATGCTTCAAGCTCTTGTTGCAACCCAGCAAATGTTTACCATTGATTAGAACATGTCTTGTGTTTATAGTAAAATCTCTACTTTTCCAGTAGTGCTGAGAACTTTTATGACCACCATGACCTCCTGTTCACATCCTGTTCCTCAGAGCATCCTCAAATTCTTCATTACTGGAATCCCCACCTGCACCCGCCCTGAAATCATGGGGCTCTTGCCAGACAGTGCGAGAGTCTTGAATATTACAGCCTATTTCCCTCCAGCCCTCTGAAAGAGAAATATCCTTTCTTTAGCTTCTGTATCCTTTTCGGATTGTTCCAGTTGTGTTACCTGACGTTTATTTCCTTTGGTCCCTTATTAAAGTGTTCCCATACTTATAAAAAACGGATTCCAGAAGCATCCCTTAAGCTTTCCAGTAAAATAATAAGCAAGGTCTTTGTTTTTCCAGACCCTATGTTATAACTTTGGATGACACCAACTAGATATTAATTCAAACAATCTGTGCTTGGCTGGAGTAAGAAGATGTGGATATTTTCTCTACTTGAGGTCCCAGATCTGTCTTAGTATTACTACTGTTTAATATTGCTTCAGTTAGGAATATGAGGGGAACTAGTTTTTGTTAGTTATGGAGCTTGTGTAAGGTTGGGTACGGATGGTTCAAATCTTCCTGACCAAATATCATTTATACTTAGGGTACATTGGTTGAGAGCTTGTTTCTTCAAGATAAGAACAATGTATAAGAATCATTTAGTTGCCAAAGGCCCCAATCCAGATACACTCATGTGCCACAGCAGCCTGTGACAGGGGACGAGCAGTGCAGATAGAAATAAATGGCTTCACCCACCCAGACAAAAATGAATGGATAACGTCAGGTGCCTTCATACTGACTTGCAATGATAGGAGTTGTAGTCCAACACCTTTGGAGGGCACCAGGTTGGGGAAGGGCTGCTTGAAACAAAAAAAAAGTGAAGCAGGTGGCCCTAAGTTGTTCGTCATGAGTTTTCCACAACCCCACAGTCACCTCTGCATATCATATTCTCCACCCTGTCCTCATGGTTTATCTGCTTTGGGAGAATTAGAATTTTACTTGCACTTTCTGCCTTCTTAGGGAGCGTTAACTCCCAATTTCCCTGCTTTTTGGTGCTTAGTTGGAAACTGTAGAGCCTTAATGTTGTTTTTGTAAACTGTAGGTTTTTTGTTTAATGAATAGAAATTAATGGCTTCACCCATCCAGACAGATGGGGTTGCACTCCCCCTGAAGGAGCAGGTTCGTAGCTTGGGCATTCTCCTAGAGCCTATCTACACAGTACCTTGGAACGTTTTAAATAGTATTTTAAAACGTTCCAAATAGGTGTGTTCCAAAACGCCTTAGGCCACATTAAGGAGTACTCACGTTACAGGAGAAAAAATCTTCAGTCTTCAAAGCGGTGTGTGCGGTCTCACACCCTTCTGTCCATCTCTTTCTGTTTTATTTTTACAATGAGTTTAGGGCAAGGCATTGTGGGTGCTGTAGTTCACTCGCCCACTTCCTCCTTAGTTCCCCTTTCATTCCCTAGCTTTCAATGAGTATAGGGCTAAGCATTGTGGGTGTTGTAGTTCACTCTCCCATTTCCTCCTTAGCCCCTCTTTCTTCCCCACCAATCAACGGCTAAGCATTTGGGTGCTGGTAAACGAAGCATTGCCCCCACAAATCACAAAGGAAGGACACATTATTTTATTTTAAACAATTTATTAAAAGTAAAAAACATTGTATATAGCTGAAGTGAGTTTTAAAAAACCTCGGATATACAACGTTCAAGGGAGTGCGTCATGTGGCCCAAAGAGTTTTTGTAACCCTTATAAAACGTTACAAAGCTAGTGTGTAGATCGGCTCCTAGAACCATCTCTGTCACTTGAGGCTCAGGTGGCCTCGGTGGCACGGAGTGCCTTCTACCAACTTCGGCTGGTGGCCCAGCTACGCCCCTATCTGGACAGGGATAACCTGGCTTCATTTGTCTATGCTCTGGTAACCTCCAAGTTAGATTATTGCAATGCGCTCTACGTGGGGCTGCCTTTGAAGATGGTTCGGAAGCTGCAGCTTGTGCAAAATGCAATGGCCAGATTGGTAACAGGGACCAGAAGGTTCGAACTTATAAGCCCAATTCTGGCCTGCTTGCATTGGCTGAATGTATGTTTCCGAGCCTGATTCAAGGTGCTGGTTTTAACCTATAAAGCCTTACACGGTTTGAGACCACAATACCTGATGGAACGCCTTTCCCGACATGAACCTACCCATACACTACGCTCAACATCAAAGGTCCTCCTCCGGGTGCCTATTCCGAGGGAAGCTCGGAGGATGGCAACAAGGGAGAGGGCATTCTCTGTGGTGGCCCCCCAATTATGGAATGATCTCCCCGATGAGGCCTGCCTGGCGCCAACACTGTTATCTTTTAGGTGCTAGGTCAAAACTTTTCTTTTCTCCCAGGCATTTTAACAGCTTAAGTTGAGGTTTTAACTGACTTTGTGGCCAGGCTTAAAAGTTTTAAATGTTTTAAATATCAGCTTTTTATGTTTTATGGTTTTAAATTTTGTATATTTACTTTTTAATGTTCAATCTTTTAATTTTTGTAAACCGCTCAGAGAGCTTCAGCTATGGGGCGGTATATAAATGTAATAAATAAAAATAAAAACGAATGGATAATGTCAGGTGCCTTCATGACTGAATGCACATTGCAATGCAAATATGTATCCTGTTTGTATATGCTATTTCTGTTCCAGAGAGCAAATCCATGTGGGGGAGGATGCTACCGCACATGTATCTCACTAGCTGGATCAGGATATCTGTATGTAAAAGATGGAGACTGAAGGAATGGTCAATTATTCCCATGTTTTGAGAAGTATTTGTATAGGTAGAAAAGTAGTATTGTAGGAAAGTAGTATGTCAGAGTAAAGGCTAACCTAGAACTTTCTTCACTACGATACTAGCTTTCCATGGGGTGGCCGTTTCACAATCAAGAAGCAGGTTAAGCTTTTCTTTTCTTTTTAAAATCCCATTGACTAGGTTTGCACAACACCAACCATCAGTGGTTGAGTGTGGATTGTTATTGAACCATGGGTTGGACATTTTCTGCAGGATGGCTTGTTAACCATGCAGTGTATCTTATTTTCCTCGAACAAGCCATCATGAGAACCTATGGGTTGTTGTTGAGTTGGTCAGGGTGGTTAACAAGCCACCCTGCGGAAAATGTCGTGGTTCAGACAACACACTAACTCACAGTTCAACAAGCAATCCATACTCAGCCACAGAGTATGAGTTAGTGTGCTGTGTGAACAGTTGTTAGACTGTGGCCATTTTTGACATGGGGCAGAACTGAAACATGCAACCAATCAGTTACAGTCTGAAGTGTGGTTCAGGAAGGCCTGTACTACCTGATATTTATGAACATGAAAATCAGCCTTCAGAATAAAAGCCCCTGTTTCCTTTCATTTACTGCAGTGCTTCTTTAGCTGCCTTTTTAAAATGTATGACAGGGCTGCGGAGCATGTGACCCTCCAGATGTTACTGGACTAAAAGCTCCAATATCCCTTATTATTGGCTATACTGGCTGGGGCTGATTATAATTGCAGTCCAATAACAACTGGACAACTGCACGTTCCTCACCTCTGATGTAAGAGACCTCGATGAAGCCACAAAGACACTGAGTGCAGAACTTAAGATGAAGCTCCCTAACACAAAGTGATTATACGATGGCAAAATAAGATTCAAAAGGTAAATTTGGCAAATTTCCTGATGTTTTCTTTCTACTAAAACAGTGTTTCTTATACTTTTGATTGGCAAATAAGGTTATCAGAAAGACAGCAGCTCATCTTTCTTTTGGGTTGTTATTAAAATATGGGGTAAATTCTAAAACTCTACAAGTTTCTCTTCTCATTTTCTTAAAAGTAATGAGAACTGGTGTTTTGGATATATTATTGTCTCCAAGAGTCAGCATGTGGCTGCTGGAGGAGGAAAAGTAAGAAAGAAACATTTGTTCTATAGGATTGCTGAAAGTGCCATCTCTGCATGCCTTATTAAATTTGTGAGTCTAATTTATTCTTATTGCATGCCATATACCTTTCATAGTTAATGAAATGTAAGTAGAGCATTTCAAATGGCTTTATTCACCTCCACCTTTCGTTGCACACCGTTTGAGACGAGGCCAGAAAAAGCCTTTTTGGCCCAGTAGTATCTAAAAGAGCTTGAAGAATGTTTTATTCTACCATTCTCCCCATATCAAAATGGAATCACGTTCCGCTGCCCACTATAAATCCTTTACAAATGTACAGATGTGATGCAGCATAATTACAGTGTTGATACGTAATTGTTATGATATGCAAGACAAACTGTTTACAAATTGGGTGGGGGAGTATAATCTCTGTGGTAAAACAATGTGTTTGAGCAGCATGCCAAGCTAATTTCTACATGGCACAACTGCATTCAGTGGTGAAATTGACTAGACTGGCTTACTACCCTGCTTCTGACCTAGTCAATTAAAAACTAAGAGAAATCAGCAAGAAAGCATGGAAGAGTTCTCAAATGTCCTAGAGGAGCCAAGTAGGGCCAGAAAGACAGAGTGGACCACCAGGAGATCTTGCATACTGACTTTTAGTAGCTGGAGTCTCTTCTTTGTGGTAAATTAGGGTTAGGATTACTACTCAGGTTAGGATTAGGGTTCAGGAGGCATTGCTCCCCAGGCATGAACCAGGGATGTAGAAGAGACTTGCAGGAGCAGAAAGAATGAGTGGGACACCAGGAAATCTTGCATACTGACTTTTAGTAGCTGGAGTCATTTCTTTGGGGTAAATTAGAGTTAGGGTTAACACTCGGATTAGGGTTCAGGAGGCATGGCTCTGAAGGCAGGAACTGGTGCCATGGGGGAGCCTAGCAGGGCCAGAAAGAATGATTGGGTCACCACAGGATCTTGCATACTGACTTTTAGTAGCTGGAGCCACTTCTTTGTGGTAATTTAGGGTTACAGTAATAGTCATGTAAGGGGTAAGGCAGCATGGCTCCGCTGGCATGAAACGGTGCTGTTGAGGGGCCTAGCAGGGCTAGAAAGAATGAGTGGGCCACCAGTAGACCTTGCATACTGACTTTTAGTGGCTGGAGTCTCTTCTTTGTGGTAAACTAGCGTTAGGTTATACTCACGTTAGGGTTGGGGTGAAGGAGTCATGGCTCCCCAGGCACAAACCGGTGCCGTGGAAGAGCCTAGCAGGGCTAGAAAGAATGAGTGGACGACTAGTATATCTTCCATACTTCCTTTCATTCACTGGAGTCACATCATTGTGATAAATTAGGGTTAGGGTAATAATCAGGTTAGGGTTAGGATTAAGGAGGCATGGCTCCCCAGACATCTACTGTTGATGTTGGGGAGCCTAGCAAGGCTAGAAAGGATGAGTAGGTTACAGGAGATCTTGCACAATGACGTTTAGTAGCTGGAGTCACTTCTACATGGTAAATCAGGGTTAGGTTAATATTCAGGTTAGGGTTAAGGAGTCATGGTTCCCCAGGCATGGACTGGGGACGTGGAAGACCCTAGCAGGGCTAGAAAGGATGAGTGGGCCGCCAGGAGATCTTGCATAATGACTTTTCAGAGCTGGAGTCTATTCTTCGTGGTAAATCAGAGTTAGCTTAATGCTCTGGTTAGGGTTAGGGTTAAAGATTCATGGCTCCCCAGGAATGAACCGGTGCCGTAGAAGAGACTAGCAGGGCTAGACACAATGAAAGGGCCACCAGAAGACCTTGCATACTGATTTTTCGGAGCTGGAGTCACTTCTTTGTGGTCAGTCAGAATTAGGTCAATACTCAGGATCGGGTTAGACTTAAGGAGTGACGGCTCCCCAGGCATGGACCAGTGCCGTGTAGGCGCATAGCAGGGCTAGAAGCATGAGCCGGCCTTCCAGAGATTTTGCATGCTGACTTTCACTAGCTGGAGTCACATCATCTTGATAAATTAGGGTTAGGGTTAGGGTTAAGGAGGAATGGCTTCCAAGGCATGAATCACGGATGCAGAAGAGACTAGCAGGACTAGACATAAGGAGTGGGCCAGCAGGAGATCTTGCATGCCGATTTTTAGTAGCTGGATTCATTTCTTCATGGTAAATCATGGTTAGGTTAATATTCAGGTTAGGGTTAAGGAGCCATGGCTCCCCAGGAATGAACTGGGGATGTGGAAGACTCTAGCAGGGCTGGAAAGGATGAGTGGGCCACGAGGAGATAATGACTTTTAGTAGCAGGAGTTATATCTGTGTGGTAAATTAGGCTTTGGGTAATACTCAGTTTAGGGTTAGGGTCAATAAGGCATGGCTTCACAGGCATACCAACTAAAAGTCAGTATGCAAGATCTCCTGGTGGCCCACAGCTACACCCAACCACCCTCAACCCAGCTGTGAGAAGAAGCACTGGGTGAATTAGCTACAGCTGCGATCACCACCATCCTCTGCCACTTAGTCCAGTGCTTTTTTTATAGTGTTTGGCTATTAATAGGAGGCCAGTGTCAGCCATGGTGTATCCTCTGACTGGGGCACATGGAAAATGGCATTTGCCTGTCCATTTGCCTGTGTGCTGAGCCTGACTTAACCACCTCAGCACTCTGACACCTCATTCCTACCTCACATTGCATGTGTAAGTCCAGCCCATCATGGCAGGGAATAAAAAAGTAACTGTGTGTCCCATGGCAACGACAGCTCTACAGTTCTACTTCCAAATCTCTGAAAATGTATAATTTTGTAGTCATAGGTTTGGACCCAGACTTAGTCATGCCTAGAGTAAACCCATTGAGATCAATGGGATTTCAGTCATTCATTATGAATTTGAGCCCCATTGATTTCAGTGAGTCGACTGCAGGGATCCCCAACTGTTTTGGACCTCTGAGCACATTTGTGGATTTGAGAAACTGCTGTGGACATTACCACAAAATGGCTCCCGTAGAGAATGTGGCTAGTCACATAATGGCTGCCATGGGGGCCTGGCTAGTCAAAAGTGAGCTAAAGAGGTGTGAGCAGGGGAAGAATTAGTGAAACTAGAGGCTGGGAGGGAGGGGAAACTAGCAAGGCAATGGGGTGGAGAGGAGAGAAAAAGCAAGACAAGAGGCTGGGAGCATGGAGAAATAGCAAGGTAAAGGGGGGAGAGAGAGAAGAGAAAGGTTAGAAAGGAAGAGAAAGAAAATTTTCTAAGATTTTTTTTTAAAAAAAATTCAAATGGGTCTAGGATAGGCTGACCAGATAAAATCCAGGTCAGGGCTCATGTCACTTTAACAGTTGTAGAGAAAAGGGAATTTCAGCCAGTGTCATTTGTATGCAATTTGTATGCATTCAGGACCTGGTGAAATTCCCTCTTCATCACAACAGGCACTAGACTAGAGTGACCATATACAAAAGAAGGCAGGGCCCCTGCAACTTTAACTGTGGTGATAAAGAGGGAATTTCACCAGGTACGAATTGCATACAAATGACGCCGGCTGAAATTCCCTTTTCTCTACAACTGTTAAAGTTACATGAGCCCTGACCTGGATTTTATCTGGTCACCCTAGTCTAGGAGTGAAGAGCTTTGTGAGCTCTGTTGAGAGGTCCCCAAAGGTGCTATGGGGCCTGCTGGCATTACGCTGGGAACCCATGGTCTACGTAAGTCTGGATCAAGCACATAGTCTTTACATTGTCACAGTACAGTAAGAATGTTGCCCACATGGGCTGCCAAAAGGTGGAAGGGAAAAAAACCCAACATTACCTATTCAGATCTAAAGACAACAGAAATGAATAGGGTGACGATATGAAAATGAGGACAGGGCTCCTGTATCTTTAACAGCTGTACTGAAAAGGATATTTCAGCAGGTGTCATTGGTATGCATGCAGCACCTGGTGAAATTCCCTCTTCATCCCAACAGTTAAAGATGCAAGAGCTATACTAGAGTGACCAGATACAAAAGAGGGCAGGGCTCCTGCAGCTTTAACTGTTACGATGACGAGGGAATTTCACCAGGTGCTATACAATTGTTAAAGATACAGGAACCCTGTCCTCCTTTCCACATGGTCACCCTAAGAAATACAAATTACGGTTAAACCTATAGTACAGATGACATCCCCTACCCTGGAAACCAGAAGTGTTTGTGTAGGAATGCAATATATTTTAACAAAACACAAGACTAACAAAAAGCCCCTATAAAAGAGTTTCAAGTCTTTCCAGCAGTGGAGAATAAATGCACTCTGGGGGTCATATCACATCTGCTGGTTTCCTCTCTTCCCCCACAGTACCGTCAATTGATGCTGGGTTTTGTTTTGAATACAGACAACGTTCTTGGAATGTGAAAACGAAACCATGCTGGTATAGCTAGAATAGGGATTTGTCCTAAATCTCAGATTGCACTTTTAGTATATTATTCCATTAAGCATTAGTTTGTGATTGTTATTATAGATTTTGGTCCTAAATGATCCCCCTACACACACACAATACCCGTGTAATACTTCAAATTTCCCTGGCAAAGCAAAAAAGCTCTCCCCGTTGGTTGAGGTGATTGTGACATCAGTACTGCTCAAAACCTGCTGTGTATAGATAATATAGAAGGCACTGATTACTGTACTTGTACTAACATTGAAATGGTTCTGATACATAAGCAACACAAATTTCTCACTGAACAATTTTTCTCTCCTCACCACATCTGCCCATGCTTTCCACTGTTTCTTGTCCATGAGAACACACACACACAAATATTTTCTCTGGTCTACATTTCATTGTGCTCTTGTACAATGGCACTATACACGATTTGCACCTAATGGATTTTGCAATATCATCACTGTTTCCTGCCATATGATTACAGGAAAATTTACCTTCCGTGCTCACCAAATAGGCCTCAAGAATAGGGTGCCCTCTTTTGTATCTGGCTGCTCTAGTATAGCTCCTGCAGCTTTAACTGTTGTGATGAAGAGGGAATTTCACCAGGTGCTGCATGCATACCAATGACACCTGCTGAAATTCCCTTTTCAATACAACTGTTAAAGATACAGGAGCCCTGTCCTCCTTTTCATATGGTCACCTTACTCAAGAAAGAAAGGCAATCGTGAGGTTACAGCACAGCCATCCTAGCTGTTACCTGTTTGGTGTGTGTGTGTGTTTGTTGTCAGATTGGAATTTTCAGCCGTGCTTTCAGCTGTGTTTGAGCAGATTTCAGAAAAAACAGAATAGCAGGTGAATTATAATTGCTTTCTGGAGAGAATTGAGCAATTTATTTTTTTTAAGAAGAAATTCCTATTAGGCAGAAGTACTATTTGAAAGGCTTAGGCAATGTAAGGTATTGTGGGTGTCCCCTTATGAACTTTTTAAAAATGTTTTTAATATGCATACCTGAATTTGTATATATCCATGGCAATGAATACATATGAAATGCATATACTGGGTTGCCCAAAAATAGGTATACAGTTGTTTAGAATGTTGATGGGAGGGGGAGAGAATGTGTGAGTAGAAGATGTGTGAGTGGAGTCAGAATGACAGTTGGAAAGAGTGACAGGTGGTGACAGGTGTGGAGAGTGAGGGGAGTGAGGCCCAAAAATAGGTACAGTTGTTTAGTTTGTTTTTTTGTTTTTTTACTGATACTGTGAATGATGGTAGCGAACTTGAGTCAAGAACAAAGAAAGTGGATTCTAAAGCAGTACTGGAAGACTGAAAATGCTGAGTGGGTAAGCACAACGTGGCAAGAACCATCTGACACTCCTCCATCAACACGTCTGACAATTTATCGTCTTAGAGATAAATTTGAAGCAATAGGTGCAGTGGCTAATGCACCGAAATCTGGACGTCCTAGAGTCACTCTGACATTTGTGAACAGTCCGAAAAAGTCCACACGACGTGCGTCTAAGCAGTTATCCATACCTAGAACGTCCTTGCAACGCTCAATGTGTAAATTGACATTGAAGCCGTACCATCCAAGACTGTTACATGGTCTTCTGGAGGACAACCCAGACCGTCGGTTACAATTCTGTGAGATGATGCATAACCAAATCTCTAATGAACCAGACCTTCTTGATAAGATCATCTGGCCAGATGAGGCTTCTTTCAAGTTGTCAGGCCACGTGGACAGGCATAACTGTGTATATTGGGCAGATGAAAATCCTCATTTGACTATCACATCTCAACTGAACCAGCCAGGCGTCACAGTGTGAGGTGTGATAGCCAAAACGTAGCCATCTTTGCTTACATGTACAGAATGCTGGGAACCTTGCTCAAGGCTGAAGGATAATTCTAAGTGCGTATGCAGAAGGCCTTGCCACAAGCCTGGTTTCATCTGGTTGTAGCATTTGTCCTAATGCAAGGCCGTCAGCGCACCTTATCAGAAGCTACAGAATCTACCCTAGTAACAATTGAAACATGCGCAGTAGCTTTCAACAGTGTGTCAAAGGGCAGAGACTCTCTCGTTGGAATGCATGGGGTTTTGCTTGCGCTTGCGCTGTATAAAGCAATGACATAGATCTTATGCTGTATAGTATAAAAGAGGGAGCTTGCGTGCTCCTAGGTGAGACTCTGGTGAGCTGGGAGCTTGCTAGAGTGCACCCGCTCAGCTGAACGTAATAAAAGTGCGTTGGATTAGATCTTTGGAGTCTGTGCTTCTTAGTAGGAATTGGCATATCTCCTAGGAAAAGAGCCTGTTACTTTTGGGCAACAGGTGCGCTGTCCAGCAAAGGTGTTGTAGGACCGGTTTTCTTCCATACAACTGTGGATAGTAACAATTATCTAAACATGTTACGCGACATGGTAGTGCCACAACTCAGAACCAGGGCTAACTTCGCCGAACTGCTCTTCCAACAAGATGGGGCAACTCCTCATTATGCTTCTACAGTAAGGGACTATCTTGACAACACCTTCCCCACAGCATTGGATTGGATGTCGTGGCAGCATTGAATGGTCACCACGTTCACCCAACTTAACACCAATGGACTTCTTTTTGGGGGGCATAGTAAAGAATAAAGTTTTTGAGAGGAATCCCCAGACACTCAACGAATTAAAAGAGTTCATCTTGGAAGCATTTATGGACATTGATGCAGACTGGAATTTGTGTCGTACTGTGTGTCACAGTGTTCTGAACAGGTTCGAGGAATGTTGCAACGTTGATGGAATACATTTCAAGCACTTACGAGATTAAACAGTGTTGAACAAATGTAAATGTAATAAACAATGTAATAAAATGCAAATAAACTATACTGTATACCTAATGTAATAAAATGCAAATAAACTGTACTGTATGCCTACTTTTGGGCCACTTGGTAGATGAAAATACAGCTTCCTAGCAATTGTACATAGGCTTCAACAAAAGCAATCCAAATATTCAAAACATATCCATTTGAAGGTGGCATCTATACGCCATCCATTCAAAAGCTGAAAATGTTGTAAGGTCCCCAAAGAGTTGCATTATAAGAAATGAGCATTTATCTTTCCAATATTGTAATATCAGTCCTTTAGCTGTAAAAGGGCATGGAGAATCCATTTACACTGACCACTTGTTAATTTCTTTGAAGCAGGTAAGTAATTTAAAAGACCATGTACATCAGCAAATATTAATGACTGTTCCAGTACAAACTTTATCCATATAACCTCCTGCCCAACAGAAGCAACCATGGGTACCATAACATACATTTAAAAGAAGCATTAGATGCATTCCACTGCCAGCAATTAGTTGAATTAGGCAATCCCTTATTAAAGAGACATTGCAGTGTCCAATAGACACAAAACAATAGTTTTTGCTGAATAAGATGCAGTGTGAGATCCATAGATGTGAAAGGTATAGATGCCAAAGCAGTAATCTCATTAGGCAGAAAGGAACAATCCAATTCCCAATTCCTGCTTGAAGCCCTGTATATAGTTATTCATCAATAACAAGTATGTATAGATATGGATTATGGGTCACTTTGCCTGATCAGCCTCAATAAATGCTTCCGATAATGGTGAAGACTCTAATGTTGTAAAAGTAGCGAGGCCAACCTTAGATACTAACAAATGCTGCATTTGTTATGCGACTTGAAAAACACTGACTTAGAATAAAGTGCTAAGACTAGGGTTAATAAATAAAACTACCATAGAAGGCGGAAAAATCTGTCTCCAGCCTATCACATTAAAGATTATACAGAATGACCTTGATTGGAAGAGTGGTTGTGAATATAGCGTTCCTTCCCTGGATCCCAAATCTTGAGAATCCTTTCTAAAAACAGTGTAATAAAGGTGGAGGCTGTGATCTCTTGTACATGCTTAAATAAGTATACCTATGCTACAGAGGTGTTCAGGAGACTCTGCTGAGTGGGGTGAGCTGTGGTGCAGGTGGGCACAATGGGGGGATCCTGGAAAATTGAGGAGAGGCACTTTCCATGAGTGGATCCCTTCTGTCAACTAAAGGCAGAACCTGGGTACAGCCCACTGCCTTTACGCTCCTTTAATAAATAAGAAATAATAGTATTATTATAGCTCTTAATGGAGCAATCCTATGTCCCCTTAGACAGCATCTTGGGAGACATAGGATTTTTCAGTTTTCTGGCTCTGAGCTAAGAGGCAGCACTTTGAGTTCGGAGCCAGAAAACTGCATTCCCCTCCCCTTCGCAGCCAGCATGGAATGAACTGGGCGGCTGCCTCTCTGTGCTCATAAAACCGAATGTGGAGAGGGTGAAAGGGGGATGTTCCCAGGGGTGGGGAGGAGACTGCGGAAGCTGCGTTTGACAGCTTCCAAGCAATGTGTGACCTCCCCGCCCTCTGAAGCTCCCTGGGTAGAGGCTCAAAATTGAGCATCTAGCAACAATTGCAGGATGGACGGAGCACTAAAGAGAGGATCCCTTCTGTCCTCCATCCACCCTGCATTAGATACTGGTTAAGTCCCCAAATTCAGGGGCTTATATGAGTACCCAGGGCACAACCTATGGAATTGTACCCTAAGTGAGTTGAACCCATTTCACATTCACTGTCACAGTAATCCTTACAACAACAGTAGCAAATGGCACAGAAGCCAAGCTGAACTAGGATGGCCAGGTGTCCTCTTTTATAGAGGACAGTCCTCTATTTGAAGGGCTGCCAGAGGATCATCCTTTATCTGAAAGTGTCCTCTGAAGAGTTGTCCTGTCCAATTCCAGTTTAAATATAAAGAACCATAAGAACAGTTGCCCATCAACAGTTGGCATCCGGACAGCAGACTGAATAGGAAGGCACCCAAGTCACCTGGTCAAAATGTTCTGCATTATGCGGAGATTTACTTATTTCTATTCAAATTAAAATAATGATAATTTCTCATTTCTGTATATGTAAAATTAGCATATGCAAATGTTCTGCAAATCTATGTCCTCATTTTTTTGTGATGCATTTCCTCATTTTTGGCAATTCATATGTCACCCTAAGCATAAGGTAGATCAGGATTGCTGTCATCTTGCTGATTGAGAGGTAGAAGCTTCCCTAAAAAAGCCTGCATCTAGTGAGTTCACAGCACCAATGGAAAAGTGAACTGAGGGCTTCATACTTCACAACTCAATTTGACTTCTTTGTATGCTACACTATCTCTTTAACTGGATTGGCTCTTTAATCAACGTAGGTGCTTTGAGATGACATAGTTTACATATGGCAGGATCGGAGAGAGAAAAAGGACATCAAAAAATCAAACGAGAGACCTCACAATCCAGAGCAGCATCCCACAAGCAGCAAACCGGTTGCACTAATGTAGGGTGACCATATGAAAAGGAGGACAGGGCTCCTGTATCTTTAACAGTTGCACAGAAAAGGGAATTTCAGCAGGTGTCATTTGTATGCCTGCAGCACCTGGTGAAAGTCCCTCTTCATTACAACAGTTAAAGCTGCAGGACTTGTACTAGATTGACCAGATACAAAAGAGGCCAGGGCTCTTGCAGCTTTAACTGTTGTGATGAAGAGGGAATTTCACCAGGTGCTGCATGCAATCAAATTACACCAGCTGAAATTCCCTTTTCTCTACAACTGTTAAAGACACAAGAGCCCTGTCCTCCTTTCCATAAGGTCACCTCAACTAAAGGAAAGTGCTTGACTGTGATGAAATTTACCTGAGATCAGAAATTCACAGCCAGGCCAGTACCATAAGGTTGTCTTGTGTTTAATTTGCAACATATGTAAATATGATCGAACCTTCAGTCTTGCTCACAGACCCACAAGCAGGAGGAAAGTGTAAGGTTGCAGAAAAAATGAGAGCACTGCCAATACTCAGTAGGGCGCTTTAAAAAACAAAAAACACATACAATTTATCAAAGCACTTCTTCATTTTTAAAAATACAAAAAAACATTAACCCCTTCTTTGCAGCATAGGCTGTGCTTCTTCCTGTATATCTCTTCTATCCCCCACTCCCGGTATTATAGCATGATACAGAGAATAAAAGAAAGAACAAATAAAAGGAATGGTGGGGAGGGAAGGGGGGGAGAAGGAGAGGGAGAGAGAGAGAGAGAGAGAGAGAGAGAGAGAGAGAGAGAGAGAGACTGAGTGCTGAATAATATTAAATCTGTAATCCTTTAGGAAGTGTTGAAGTGGTTTTTAAATGTACAGATTGTGTGTATGTTGTATGTTTTTGCTGTTTTAATTTTTGTATATTGTTTTTAATTGTTTTTAATCCTATGTAAACCGCCCAGAGAGCTTCGGCTATGGGGCGGTATACAAATGTAATAAATAAATAAATAAATAAATCATACACATACCTGGGAATAGGTCCTGTTTGAATTCAATGGGACTTACTTCTGAGTAAATGTGTAAGGTTTGACCCAGATGTATGCTGGATCAACTGTGCTGGCGGAAGTGGATTTCCCCACCCCCTTCCCATGGCACCACTTCCAACCCCTTGGAAGTGACGCACATAAAATCAGGCGATCCCGTTGAATAAGGTGAGGGGGTATCCCCCAAAATTATGTGGAGGGACCTTCGTCTCACTGGTCACTTCCTCTTGTGGACGACAGATCTTGGATTGAACTCAAAAGTCTTGTGACATCTTAAAAATAAAAGTGCTACAAAACTCTGTTGTTGTTTTCTACAATAAGACTAACATGGTTATTCCTCTGGAAATGTTAATGATGTACCGGGATGCTTCAAGACATTATTTCCCCCCAAAATTTACGGTGCCTGCAGATGCATATTTATGGTCCGTTAAGTTCACCTGCAGATGTAAGTTGAACATGTTCTGTTGCCACTCACTCATGTCCCATGGAATTCTTGACTTCCAAGCCATCAAATACACATTATGTGGCTGTTGGTAGCACTTTTAAGAGAAATCTGGTAAAAAGTTTAAATATTACCCTTTTTTTGGGCCAGGCTATCATCTAAAATAGCTGGTATCAAAGGAAGATTTTCTGGAGTTTTGAGTCACATTAACTTATTAGGTTCCCAACCTTATGCCACCAAGATCATCAAAAGAGAGCAACCCTATAACATATACTCATCGTAACCTCTAGGGCCTTGCACCTCAAGTAGCATGTTCGGTAATTTACCCTTATTTTACTCTCAGTGTTGACTTTCGTTGGGTTAATTTTAGATGCCAATCCAAAGAGGACAAAATTTACCAAAATGCTACTTCTCATCATCTGCAGATTTGTGTGCCATACTTCACAGTCCACTTGCTGCTAAAGCTATCCAAATTCAGCTGAAAAGTCTTATGGGTAGATGAACACTGGCTTTCATAGCTGCAGGTGTGTCTGAGGCAGAAAGGACGTATGGCCCAAATTCCCTCTGTAACAAAGAGAGCAACATCTGGAGGACTGCAGGTTTCCCACCCCCTGATCTAGAGGAATAATTTTGAGAAATTTCTGGTGGCTGTAATATTAAGGAGAAATACAGCTTAAATTTATTTATTTATTAAAACATTTGTATCCCGCCCTATATCACTAGGATCTCAGGGCAACGTACAGATAAAATATACAACAGTATAAAACCATAAATATACACAGCTAAAAACAATTTAAATCAAGCTAAAACCAGTATAAAATTTAAAAGCAGTAAAAACCAATTAAAACAGTTAAAACAATGTGCAAGCTTGGGAATGAGTATAAGATTATACTATCAAATTAGTACCCTTTTGATGTTTTTTAGCCGTGTTACGTTTTGAAGAATATGTACTTACAACCATCCCCGCTGTCTTTTCCCAAGCATGCTGTAGCTAGTTTCATAAGCTTCAAATTTCCCAAGTCGTGGATCATTTCTGCTGCCCTTCTTTGGTTCCTTTCCAATTTTACTACCACCCTTTTCATAGCAAAGAACACAAAATGTAAGTGTTCCAGCTATGGGCCAGTCTCCCCCCCCCAAAAGGCAAGGGTTCACATATATGTTGGAGAGAACAAATTACTATGTGTTTATCCTTTGGATTCTCCTAACTCTTGTAGATAGGCTGCATTTCAGTAAGATTGAGCAAACCAATCTAGAATTTAAATTGGTCAAAGATACCTAAGCCTGCAAGCCCCTTCCCTCAAATATCAGGGAGACTCTGCTGTACTTTAATTTGGGGGTTCACATAACATATGAGTACTGTGTTGGCAAAGGAGGCCAGTTTTTTCCCAATGTAGCAAGGGCGTTTCCTGAAGCTGTAGCAGCCAGAGCTATTCTTGATTTCAAGATTAACTGGAGTTATTCTAAGACTTGTTCCCAAGGCAGTTAAAAAAAGTAAAGGATCCAAAGGGAGGAATATACTCCCATGGCCTGAAATAGTGATAGTAAGAAGGTGCAAGAATCCCACAGGCAGCAGGTGTTTGGATATAAGACAAGGCCTTAAAGAACTCACCAGGAAGGTCTTTTAAAGCTGGGGGAGGGAGGATACATGCCAGAGAAAACAGCACATTTCAACAGGGCAGGCCTGGGGCAGCTGGCGGGAAAATACATATGTTGGCCCCACGGCTGGCATACTTTCCCCATTGTTCTGAGGATGTCAAGGAAACAGTAGGGTTTGGATCTGGCAGATCCAGAGCCTCCCTGGATCCGTCCCTAGTAAGCACCCTTTTTGCAGAACAACAAGAGCTACAGAAGTTTCTGTGCCAGCAAGGAGGCTTGCAAGGGCAGACCTGCTTCCAAGCCATAGATAAAGGCAGTTGGGGATGGGGAGGATGATTTAGATGGGGGGAAATGGCATTGAGAAGGAGTTAAATATCTCCTCTCCAAGAGCTGCTATTGACCTCCCATGCCCAAGGGAGCTGCTCTTAAGTGAAAGCAAAATAGCCAAATCCTGTTGTTTAATTGGGTTGTCCCCTTACCTTCTATCAAGAATGCTGCCTGTATCTCTATTTTCAAATGGACAGTTTCATGTGTTGCAGTTTCACTTGTTTAGTTATTCAGTGCTCGTTGTATTATTTTAAATCAATATTATCAGATTGTGGGCTGATTTCCATATTAACCTCCTAATGAAGGGGTGTATTTAGGTGGCCTGGTGCCTATTTTGAAATTACAAAGAACAGAGCATTCTGTATTAGGAAGTCACTTCAGGAATTGGGCTGGAAGCAGCTCATCAAATTATCTTCCTTTGCTCCACACTCCCAGAGAGGGGAGTGTGGAGCAGAGCAGAAGCTCCCTTTGCTGCAGAACCTATCCTTTTCTCTAAAGTAGCAATACCTTGCTTACCCTGGCAGCAGCTACTCTCCCCCTGAATAGGCAAGAGCAGCTATTGCCAAAGGAAGCAAGCTACTGTTACTTTTAAAAGAAAAGGATAGGCATTACTGCTACCTATGGTAAGTTGATATGGTGTGAGGGTGATTGCAGTTGTTTCTCTCCTCCCTCTAGGAATAAAGGGCAAGGAAAGGCTAAGCCAGTTCTACAAGTCTTTCCTAACTCTGTCAGCCGTTAATGCCAAGAATTCTACTCTTTTCTTCAGTATTCCAAAACAGGAAGGACTTTAACTCTTCTAATGAGGGAGCGTTGATGCTTAAATTACCCCAAATGTAATTGTATAAAAATATTAAATACCCAATTGCTGGATATTCAGCCAGTTGAGTAGGTAATACTTCTGCAAATGGAAAGCCACCTACTCATCCTGCTGCTCAAAAAACCCTAAGTCAGTTTTGAGTTTACCATGAAAACTGTTAACTAATATTCTAGTAAAGTCACTGGCAGCATACAAGAACGATGGAAGAACCAATACATCTATAAGCACTGGCAGAAGGCTCTGCCTGCTAAACTTGGCCACAGTTCCTTTAGATAAATAACTTCTCAATGACATGCTGTGCTGAAATTACATAAACAGCAGAAATTACTGAGATCTAGGCCCCTGGGTTTTGAGGGTTTCAAGACTTTCTGCAATCAATATTCTTACATCTGCAAACATTTATCTCTAACAGCTGATGCCAAAAGCAGTAAAAAAAAAAAGGCATCCCTGCACCCTTCCAAAGAACGTGATCCAAGTATTATTCTATTAAAAGCTGCTTTTCATCTGCAGTTATATGCAGTTCATTATTTCATCACTGAACCTTATTTAGAAAGGTTTTGATACCAAAGGTAAGATGTAAAGGAGCATGTATTTATATAAGTAATTAAGTACTCCATCCTACATGTCTACTCAGAAGTAAGTCCTGTTGAATTCAACTGAACTTACTCCCAGGTAAGTAGATATAGGACTGCAACCCATATCAACTAACTTTGAGGGTAATTGCTAAGGTGGTATAACACAGCAGCTAACTGAGACAGTATATTAGGGTGACCAGATAAAATCCAGGTCAGGGCTCATGTAACTTTAACAGTTGTAGAGAAAAGGGAATTTCAGCCAGTGTCATTTGTATGCAATTAGTTCCTGGTGAAATTCCCTCTTCATCACAACAGTTAAAGGTGCATGCACTATACTAGAGTGACCATATAGAAAAGAAGGCAGGGCCCCTGCAACTTTAACTGTTGTGATGAAGACGGAATATCACCAGGAACTAATTGCATACAAATGACACTGGCTGAAATTCCCTTTTCTCTACAACTGTTAAAGTTACATGAGCCCTGACCTGGATTTTATCTGGTCACCCTAGTATATCTAACACAAGCTGACAAAAGCTAGAGTTATCGATAGAGCTATGCTGCTGATTTTCGCTTGCGAAGTAATTCTTAGTTTGGCCTGCATTCATTTCAATGATAAAAATAAAACAAAAATTAGGAAGAAATAGTTCTGTAATTGAGGAAATACTCTAAAATGAGCTTTATTAATTTTGTCCCTCAATATAAAGAATAAAGGATTTCACAACAAGCTTTATCAAAATTTTAGTATAGCAGATATTTTTTGCAAAAGCAGCCCTCCTCTAGAACAAAAAGTCATCAGGCATATACACCCCTTACCTTTTCATACTGCAGTTACATTTTACACATGCCCCAGGCTGGGCCATATTCATTTGAACACAAAACCCCTGATACCATGACTGTATTTCATGCAGGGCTCAAGGATGTATGTATTCCAACATAATTTAGCGTAGATCAGGCATTACCTTCTCCTCAAGATAGAATGAATATAGAAAATGCATTGAATATTTGAAGTTGACTACTGAACTAATATGCATCCTAGTCTTATGTACATTTACTTAGAAGTGTGATCGATTGACTTGGGAGTAAGCAATACCTAGTACTGCAGCCTGCAATCCTATGCATTGTGCCCTTAATTATCTTACTTTCTTGTAATACAATAGTACGTTTTGTAACTACAGTATGGGTGTAATGAGTCTACATGAAAAATATTGTTTGTAACAAAGCAACAAAATGGGGAGGATCTGAAGAAATCCTTTTCTCATCAATATTTGTGCAATATAATAATTTTTACTTTTCTAAAAGATAAAGTTTTGTTTTGGTCATTCTAGCAAAACCATCAAAGTTTATAACACAATTGTTCTGACAGTCATACATGCTATGCAAAAGAATTAGTAAGCCAGTGGTTGATAAGCACTGGGAATATATGCATATTGCTTTTACATGAGACAAATACAGACTACATACAACACAGAGCAATGGTACCCATCCCAAATGTTTATAGAGTAGGGAGAGGCGTCGCATTCCCTAAGAGAAAAGGTTCCAGGAATATATAGTCATCATTTTTTTATTGCTTCAATAATTCACCAAAAGCAAACCTTTATAGGATGCCCTCACTGATTTCAATGGCCATTAATGGCATGAAAATTACATCACTTTTGATAGTTTAGTGGATGGGAAAAAGGGAAAGTTGGGCAAGGAAAAGGAATCTTTGAATTTTAGATATTAAGATATCATACATGCCACAGCAGCTATGTTAATCACTTCACATTATACCTAAAATGAATGTGCTCAAAGATGTACTTTGAAGCAGCTAGCCTTAAAAAAAAAAGTTATGTGCTACCCAAAGCTTTAGAATGTTCAATTTCTTCTATCAAGAAGAGAAAGAAACCTGGTTCACACAATCAAAACAGCTCACCACGGGCTGTTTAAGTGACAGTGGACTGTGGTGTGTGCTGGATAGGATTTGCATTTTCAATGCTTGGCCATGGCTTGTCATGTCATGTGAAACCAGAGATCGTAAGTTGTAAAAGGGTTAAGCAACCCTTACATAACCCTTGTACCCTAGGTTTGCACAACAGCCAGGCATTGAATATTTAAGATGGCCAATGGCACAAGCCACAGCCCACCATGTCTTGAATAATGTGTTCAGCAAGAACCGGGCCAAGGTAAAGGCACTGTGTCTTGAATAATGTGTTCAGCAAGAACCGGGTCAAGGTAAAGGCAGTGTCTTCCAATCAGGAGAGCAAGTTATCACTCATACTCATCAGCCCCTTTATATCTGTGAGACCGGAAATCCAAATACACACACACATGAAAGAGTCAATGTTTCCTCTGTCACAAGCTCATATTGGTATCCTTCACACAGCACATTGCCCACCCATCTGAGGCATATTTGCACTGGGTATTAGGAATTGTAACGAAAAGCTGTCCTCCTAGAAGTTAAGAACAACACTGCACAAAAGAACCTCATGCACATATCGCTCCTGGCTATATGTAGAGACTGTACTGGCACAATTCTAGAGTACAAATTAGGGTACACTGAGGGTACAACAGAATGAAAAGCATTTTGAAATGGCTCAATAAAGCATTAAAAAAATCTGTCCCACAAACAGAAATTCATTTACTTCTTAAGTTGCAGCACGATGTTCTGAAACCAAGTAAGTGGAAGCAATATCACTCTCAGGATTCTGATTTCATTTAAAGATATGAAGATAGTGAATCCCACTGCTTCTAGGATTATTTGTACATACACAATACAGAGTCAAGTGTCTTTTCATTGCTTCTTATTTTTGAAAAAAGGATGCAACAAGGCATCCTTTGCAGTTATTCTTGTAGCAGGATTTAAGTCTAGCAGTTTATCGAGAAGATTATAGGCCTCATCAGGAACTTTGTCCCATCCTTTCAGATCAGGTGCCTTTTCCATAGTCCTTATATCTATGCCATCACCTTCATGACAATTTTGCTTCTGATATTTCATATGTTTTTTGGATATCTGAACTACAGACTCTAAAGCATTGCCGATTTCAACTGGTAAAGCAGGTTCCTGAGAAGGATTCATCTGTATGTCACCTGTTGAGATGTCAACGTTGGTACTTTTTTCTCTCAGCCTTTCACAGAGCTTCCTCAAATCCTGTGCTGGGATTTCTTTGCTACACAATAGTGATTTGCCTATAAGAAAAGCATAGTTGTTAGAATGGGTGTTCTTTAGTATTCAAGGCAACTTCCAAAATACACGTTCTAACGCTATAATTGTACACTACGAATCTGTCAAATAAAATAGCTAGCTTGTCATTTAATGGAACAAACCATTTGTAGGAACAATAACTTACAAAAGGGCAATTTTTCCCTATGTTGAAGCTTTTTTTATAGATACAGACCTGATAGGTAAGAGATGTATCTGCCACATCGCTATTTTGTAATTGAGTAACAAACAGCTAATAACACTAGGGTAAATCCTGCTTATGTATACATGCAAAACAGATGCATGCTAGATGATATGGCTCGAGTAACTAACTTTTCTGTGTTGAGAGCACTGTTCTATGCACTCTTACTTATACTGAGAAGAGATTGTTAGAGAAGCTCTACACATAGAATATGCAGCTTAATGCGAACCACTGTGTGCTTCTGAAAAACCTTTTCATATATTTATATTAAAATAATTCATAAAATAATGAAAAAGACAGTTGTGACTGACACTACCAGGTTTAAGATAGTCTAGTCATAAGTATTTCTCTATTAATACTTTGACTATTTATGCAGATAAAAAATATATATGTGAACATACATATTTGGTTATTTAAACTGTTGTTTGATAAATACCATTATGATGATTCAACAAAGGAATTCTTCATTTGGGGTGGTGGTAGTGACACTAAAGCTACTAGTAGCAATTTGCAAAGCTGCCTTAAAATCACAGAGAGAGACGGAACAGGAAGACGATTCTTTGGCTACCATCAACTGAGCTGCTCTCATCCTAAACAGAGACAGGCATTAAGGACACCATGGTCCAGTGGTAGAGCACATGTTTTGCAAGAAGATGGCCCCTGGTTCAATATCTGCCATCTCCAGGTAGGGCTGGAAAAATTCTTGCTTGAAAACCTGGAAAAGTGCTGCCAGCCAGTTTCGATAAAACTGTGTTAGATAATCCAATGGTCTGATGGGAGTTTAAGGCAGCTTCCTATGTTCCTAGCAACTGAAACACCTGGAAGGTTGGGGAACAGGAGTTGCTGTCATTGCCGCTGCCCGGCATTTTCCTCTTGCTGCTGCCAAACTCTTTTGGAGATTAGGGATCCAGCTGTGAACCATCAACACTGTTGAAAAGACCCCAGAAGGTCCCAAGATCTCTTTAAACTGAGCTGCTGTGGCCCCTTGGAGTGTAGCAAGACTAGCACTAGCAGGAGGGTTGAGTTAGATTTTTTTGTTATGTTAATTTTGGTCTTGCTTTATTTGTTTTGTATTAACTCTAGATTATTTCATTGTAATATTGAATTAAGATATGTTTACTGAATTGTTGATTTTGTCTTATTTGACATTGTTGATATAACAAACTGTTTTTGAAATGCGATGTTGCATTTTGATAATGTTTGTTTGTTACATTTATATCCTGCTTTTTCCTCCAAGGAGTTCAAGGCAGCGTATATATAACATTTATGCTTACCATGAGCTGCTTTGGGTACAGATCCATTGTGGGAAAAGCATATATTTAAACTAAAAAGGGCAGGCAGAAGGGAAATAAGGAAGTAGAAGAAGTAGAGGCTTAGCAAAGGAGATGGCACAGGCCTGAGAAGGCAGACGGGCGAAGGTAGAGGTAGGCAACGTGGTAGTACTTTCCAGGTGTTTGGATTACAACTTCCATCTGCCCCAGACAGAATGGCCAAGGCCTAGGATAGGAAGAATAGAAGAGGAATTGGTGCAGAGAAATGAAGCAAAAAGGATGCTAGGAGGATTTTAGAAGGGGAGAATGGGAACAAGGAAGAGAGGACATGAGCTGCAGAGTTCTTATTCATATACTGATTATAAATAGTCAGCCACATCTTTGGTTGCAACTCTCTAGTTTTCCTATATTTCTATAGAAGTCCATTTCATCGGGTTTATTTAGAAGTCATGAAACTGACTTGAGGTGTTCCGATCCTGATGTTTACCTCAATGAATTCCAATGCTGTTTTATCTGAAGTTATGCAAGTCTCTGGGAATATAAGCATGTATTTATCTACAGAAAGGCAGCAAACTGATACCATCAAACAGGTTGAACATAGATTGAATTACAAAAATACAAAATACAAAAATACAAAACCTGCATACCAAATGTTTTAGCAGCTTGAATAGTTCCCTTGGATCCACGAATGGTCATGATCTGTGCCAAAGCTGTTAAATCATCACTTGCCTTGTAAAACGGATACCGGCCACTCAACAAAGAAAGAAATATGATTCCTGCAGACCATATGTCAATTGCTGCAATTAAAAACAAACCTTTACTAACAAAGACTTATAATTCCGGTTTGTTCCCTGTATTTAAAGCCTAAGGCAGCCTTCCCCAACCTGGTGCCCTCCAGGTATGTTGGACTACAACTCCAAGAATCCCCCAGCCAATCATGCTGTCTTGGGGATTTTGGGAGTTGCAGTCCAATATATTTGGAGGGCACCAGGTTAGAGAAGGATGGACTAAGAGGTGAAAATCCATAGCTAATTTTGATTTACATTTGCTCAGTGATATTATAAATCTCAATTGCGAACTTGGTGTTGTTCAGCAAAAGGCTACTCCATTGATGAGATTGTCAATTTAAGTAAAGTTACACATGTACTTGAGCAAGTGTTTGTCTTACCACTGATGCATCCAACAGCAGATCTATAGAAATTTTGATGTATAATATGGATAGGCCCAAGAGCCTTTATAACGTATTTTTTTTAAAAAAAAATTAAGAAACTTACATATGGGCATAGGCCTTTTAAGGCAATATTCCTGATTAACCTTTATACAGTTATATCAATGCTATGTATTAATGCTATGTGTTGTCCCCACAAACATAATGTAATGTATTCTTGATATTACAGCCCCCTGAAGAAGGCCTTTAAAAAAAACTACATAGGCCGAAACACGTTGGACGTGAATTAATAAAATATCTCAGCATTCCGAGAACCTGTTTCTCTTCCCATTTTTGATGCTAACTCCCAATACCATAGTAAATATCTTAAATAAAACAAAAGCATTTTATTCAACATAACAAGCTTGTTGTGAAGAATAAATATTTTACAATATTTGGGCTGCAATCCTGTGGTTCCTGAGAGAGTGTTCTAGAGGCTATAGGAAAGTTTAGATCTCTTCCTCCAGGGTGGGGAGAGTTCCACCCATGGAGGGGGAGATCGGATCTCTGATACCCCCTCCATAGGATCTAAAGCTATCCCAGTCCCCAACATGGGGAGAAAGGTATGCCAGCCCTGGAACTGGCATACATGATTTCCCTATTATTGTTTGCAATGGGAAGGAAATTATTAAAAATGAGCAAACAAACCCAGAACAGGAAAGAAGGGAAGAAAACCTCTCCTTTCTTTCTAACCTGTTGGTGCAAGCCCAGGAGAGCATTAGATGGGGCTGTTTGTACAACATTAGAACTCCCTATCATAGGCTGACCATATGAAAAGGAGGACAGGGCTCATGTAACTTTAACTGTTGTAGAGAAAAGGGGATTTCAGCCAGTGTCATTTGTATGTAATTAGTTCCTGGTGAAATTCCCCCTTCATCACAACAGTTAAAGTTGCAGGGGCCCTGCCTTCTTTTGTATATGGTCACTCTAGTATAGTGCCTGCAACTTTAACTGTTGTGATGAAGAGGGAATTTCACCAGGAACTAATTGCATACAAATGACACTGGCTGAAATTCCCTTTTCTCTACAACTGTTAAAGTTACAGGAGCCCTGTCCTCCTTTTCATATGGTCAGCCTACCCTATCACAACCAACAGGATTGTTCTGACCAAGTTGCAAGAACTTATTTAATCAACAGATCCGACTCCTTTAAGACCTATAGAGGTAGATATCTAGCACGTAGAGGTATCTAGTTTCAGTCTTATACTGTACCTGTACTTTGATTAGGACACTTAGTTAATACTTCTGGTGCTCTGAATCCAGGTGTGCCAGCCCTTGGGGCAACCTGCTGACGCCTTGGGGTTAAAACAAGAAAAGTGCTTTTAGAAAGTAATTGCATGCAATTTGAACTTTTCTCCTAAGATATGCTTTTATATGGTGGGATTAGTGAACATTCAGCAAGGTAATAGAACTTAGGTGTCTGGTAGCATCCCTTCCTTTTTACTTTAGAACTCGAGTCAGTCAATTATGTCCTCGTGGCTTCAATGCCAACTTCTACAGCTCTGCACATGCAGGGGGGTGGAAACCAACAGGGCGCTTAACACCCCTGCTGACTCTCTTGTGCCCCGCAGATTCTGTTGGTGAGTCCTGCCAATTCTGTTACATGACCAGGACCTTCCGCTATGGTATTAAGATTTAGCACTTCCCACAGGTAGTCCTGAAATGGGTGGAAATGCGAGTTTCTTGATTGGAACAAAGTTCCTTTATGCAAGCTCTGCCAACTTGCCCTATTCCAGGAATGATCATTTATGCTAATTTCCAGTTGCTCTGGAAGTGCTAAATCTTTGTTCTTCAAGCAGTGGAGGGTGCTTGCGGACAGGAATTGGCAGGGTGTAGGAGAATCGGCAATTCCTTTGGATGGCAGAGATAGAGAGCTAACACTGCACAGGGCTTTCACTTTTAGCTATGGTATCATGATTTTGAGAAACCTACTTATGTATACTGATCTCATCCAACAGATCTCAGAAGTTGAACAGTCACAGCAGAAAATGTTGAAAATGTTATTTATTCTATTGCTGCATGTTGCTAGCAGGGTTATTTGATACTTCATAGTTACAGAACCTAGACTAGTTTGCTGGCCAATGCATAACATACTGAACCCAAATGACTGTGCCAATATATTGCGCCTCCAACCCCATTAATATTTCTACAATGCTGACATATCCTTCTGGTTTCAGATATTGTACAGACGCAGTAATAAACAAAAGAGATAACTTAAGAGGGGTCAAGTGATTTTCTGTAGCTTGCACAGAAAAGTATTGAAAGTGTTATAATGAAAAACTTCTATATAAAGTATTTAAACAAACATGAAGTCAGAATTTGTGGGTGCTGAAAATACCAACACTGAAAGTATGAAGTAGTTTGCACAAAATAAGGTTTTGATATATTTCTATGCTGTTGCATTGCATAGCTCTAATGCTATCTTGCGCTCGCTAAATATTTTGTCCAATTAATCCATGTTTTTAACAAGCTTTGACAGCACAGATATTGGTTTGTTGTTGTTGTTTTGCATCAAAGCTAATTACCTTGAAAGACAAACATTGCAGACTCTATCTTTTGCATAACAGTCACAGGTCACGGTAGCTGGACAACTGCTGGCAGTTTTCTTGGCTAAGCCATTATTCACAGTTGAAGTTGTCTTCTTCTTCGCTGACAGTTTTCTAGATGCAATATCTGCCACCCTGGACTGCTTTATGAGCTGCAATACAAGTTATATTTTTAATGCAAGCATACTTGAACACAATTTTCACTCTAGATACTCTCAAAGAAGTAAAAGTATTAAACAGCATTTATAAAGGCAGCTTGCCAAATTCACAAGACTTGCTGGCAATAAATCCCACGGCTATTAAAACATTGCAAGGTATTTCAGGAATTCTAATTTAGTCGGATGCAAGGAAAATTAGACATTTTAGTAAGTGTATTAATATAAAGAATACTTTAATATTATGAAATTATAGACATAGATATGTATACTCTAGAGGTTTAATCCAAAAGTGAGATGTTTAAGTCCCACTGAAATTAAGGGGACTTTATACTGGAAATCAAAGTGATGCTCAACAGGGGTTGCTGCCAAAACTAGCAATCCGATCTCAAGTTTCATCCTCCCACAGTAATATGTACTTAGGAACATGCTTCAGCTGGTTCACCAACTACAGCCTCTTCTGGACAGGGATAGTTTGGACACAGTGGTACAGGCATTAATAACCTCAAGGCTGGATTACTGCAATGCACTCCATGTAGGGCTGCCCTTAAGGCTGCTCTGGAAACTGGAGCTAATGCAGAACGCAGCAGCTTGGCTGTTGTCAAGAGCTGCCCCTTTTCAACTCCTGAAGAACAGCTGAGCTGCTGCCTATTCACTACTGGGCCAGGTTTAAGGTTCTGGTACCAGTGCACAAAGCCCTAAACAACTTGGGACCAGGCTACCTGAGAGAGCGCCTTCTCCCTTAACAACCTGCCCAGTCACTGAGGTCATCGGAGAGCATGCTCCTTGTAGTTCCCCATGGACCTGTGGCCCAACTGGGGTCAACCAGGAGAAAAACTTTTAGTGAATGCCCTTTTCATTTGGAATACTCTGTCCCTGGAGGTCAGGCAGGTGCCAACAATGTGCTGCTTCCAGTGCCTCCTAAACACATTTTTTTTCCAGTAAGCATTCCTTAACTAACCAGCAGCAGTTTTTATTGGTATTGTTTTAAAATGAAGAATTGTAATATGCTGTTTTAATCTTCCTACTGTTTTATTTCTTACGTTTACTGCTCTGGAATCCATTTTAGATATGGAGCAGTATAGAAATATTGTAAATAAATAAATTTATAAGTGGGATGTGTCGAAATGTCATGCACTTTCCTGTCCCTGCTACACATTACTGGCTGCTATAGAGGATGGGGAAATGCATAAGGATGTCACATCATGTGTTTCTATACATACAAGTTATGGGGGAGAGTAGAAATTCAGTACAGGGCTCTCATTTTTATTAATAACCATTTTTGACATCAAGTCCCGTTCAACCCTTAGCTGTGGAAAAACTGTCTGATTTCAGTGGGTTTTAAATTGACTAACTTTGTCTATACAGGGATCTAGTAGTTGGTAATTCACCACAGACCGCTAAAAAGAAACAAAAAGGAAAAGATTTTCTACCATTTTAACAAAGGCTTTCCTACATGATTGTGAGGAAGCAATACCCATTAGGTGAGTGGCTATTTATGAGCCTGAATCAGAACCAATATTTAACAGCAGTTTGAACCAGATTTAGTCATACTTTGAGTAGACCAACTGAGATCTATGGGGCTTAAGAAGGTTCTACTCTAAAAGACGGTCTGAAAATAATTTAAAACAGATAACCTCACTTAAGCCCCATTGGTTTCAATGTGTCTACTGTGATCAAATTTGGCTCCAACCCCAGGAATATAATTAATGCTGTAATATTTCCAGTTGTGTACAATCTTCACGGAACCTCTTTTGTCCTTTCAGGCCATCAGAGTGTGAGGAAGGACTAACTTTGGACCAGGCAACCTAGTAAAACTATGTGTGGACTAGTAACCTTTGCGGATATACGTGCAAAACTTTTAGAATTTGTTTGACTTGACCTATCTAGTCTTAAAATGCTATAAATATCAGATGTGCTAATGAATACGCAGTTGCTTCATCTGTGGTTAACAAACAATACTTACTTTAACCGTGGATCGGTCTTGAAATGCAGAACTTCGGACATTGAAATTTCTCTCTCCAAATACAGAACGCTGAACAGAAAGGTGCTCAGGCCCCTCCTACAGTGTCAGAAAGACGACAATAAGGATTCTATTTCTAACATACTGTCAATTGCAGTCTGTCTTTTAAAAAGTGATTGTGAGATAACTCAAGAAACAGCTGCATACAAGCCTTCTCAGTGGACAAATTTATTGTGAGAACAGTCTAGACTGAATAGTAAATATTCTTACATAGCAAACTATGCCTCATTTTTCTAGAGAGAACAAGACAGGCATTTGCATTCAACAACGTTCTCATTAAGTTTCATATAAATGAAAGCACTACTCTTCCAAATTTACTCTAAGTTCTTCAGATCACAGTAACCTTATGGATAAAAATATGTTTTTAGAATTCTGATAAAGAATTTCAGTATATCCCAACAATCCAGATAAAGGAGGCTGAATTGTAAACATTTGGAAACAGTGAGATATGGAGTTATGCTATACATCTAAACATTTAATATAACATCTTGAACAAGCTTTCCAGCTGGCATATAAATTATCCTTATATGGGGATACTCAGTCAGTTAAAATGGCTTAGCTACCCTTCAATACACAATGATCATGACTTACTGGTTTCCTATACTTGTCATTGTATAGATGCATACAGCTTGTCTTTTCCCAATTCTTCCAACTGCTCCATCTGCTGAACTAACAAATAAGGGTTTATTCCCTCCATTGTTAGTTCAGGGACAGAGGAAAAAGATCAGTCATGGGAACATATATGTACCAGCTTGCATGTTAGGAATTTAAGCTGTAATCCTATGCATACTTACCTGGAAATAAGACCCTTTGAACTCAAGCAGGCTTATTCCTGAGCAAGCATATGCTGTTAGTGGATTACAGGACAATTAAAAAGCAGATCTTCCCAGAAAACTCTTTAAAAGTCAGAATGATTGTTTCTAATTTAAGATCACGATCATGAGAATATTTCAGGATAATTCACCTGAAATAATACATACAGAATTGCAAGAATATCCCGATAAACATGACTTGGACCTTTGGGGGGAGCAGCAGGAGGGAAGGGTAAAGGTTCGCCTGCTCTAATCAGTGTGTTTAAATAACAGGTTTATTGACTCTAGGGGCGGTATCTCAGTATACAGGGTGTACTCTTGACATATCTGAAGTATCTACATTCTTACATCTAACTTTCCTACTACTTTTACACAGCAAGAAGCCATGAGTAACTGTAGTTCTCCGATGTATACCTGTAGTTAAATAGATGTCTGCAGCTACCTCAAATATGGCAGCAAACGCACAGTGTACTCTCTGTCTAATGTGTGGAGCAGTACATGTCAGTATGGAGAGGAATTTGTGACAGAAAACCAGACCCAGGATTTTAGTTATTCTGCAATAATTAATCTTGGTCACAGTATCTTGGCAATGCCTTCATACAAAAGTTGTGCAAGAACAATTATCGCAGAGAAACAAATTCCAATTTTGTGAGTTGCATGATTTCTTTTAAATAAACATTTTTCAAAACTTTACATAAGCACAAAGATTTTGAAATAGAGAACTGAAATGTTATTCTGGTATTACATCTCCCCCTGTTGGATAAAGTAACACATTAAATAAATTTATATAACAAAATTATAGAAAAAAGCACAGAACCTTTCTTTTGTGTCCTTGTTTAATCTGTGTTTGTGAAATAGAACAAGGCCTTTTATTAGCAGTTTTTGCAGCTGACTGATGAACTAGTTGTCTAGGTGGTGCTATGGAAGTCACAGAAACCTGGCTTTCCAAAGTTATCTGAGGCTTATTGTATGTGCAACTTCCCTGCTGGGCTTCAGATTGGATAACTTTGAGAAGTTCTATTTTTGTCTGAGGAGTTCCTTGTGCCAAACCAAAGTCGACCAGTGCATACCTAGAAGACAGTTTAAAAACACATGATTGTAAGTGATTAACAATACTTCAAATGAAATGTTTTATATCAGTACTCATGGATGTCTTGCTCTTTAGCTGCTACCTTGAAGACAGTAATGAAGGCTAAACTTGATCATGCTATAGCAACTTGCAAAAAGAGTGGCTGCATTCCTACATTCCAGTTAAAATTTTTTTTTTAACTGCATCTTATTTGGCCCCTTTTACAACAAGGCAACTCCATTTTTTGTTGAGGTGTATTATCTAAGATGTAATGCAAGAATACATTATCAGAAGTTATCATTTGTATATCACCTAACTTTCAAGACAGTATAATATGATGTGCCTTAAAAGGGAATTTCCATTTTCCTCTGTATGAATGCTAACACTTATGCCTGAGGAGATTAATACAGGCTACAGCAGGACACTGAGCAATCTGTCTCTCACTGTCAGAATGGGAAGCACCTGTGTGGGTTATATGCACTTGCATGTAAGATAAATGTACATTTTGGGCTAAACTATACACTGGATGAGAGACCCGGAGCCATAAGCCCCATGGCGAATGGTTGCAAAACGGTGTGCATGTGTAAATGCGCCCATGTGTACATAAGGGAGGGATTTTCAGCAGAAAATCAGCAGGTTTTCTCTTTCACTGCTTTCCTTCTGCAAACATAGGTCTGGGAATTTGCCAGAAGGATGACTGGCAGATGACTGATTCAACATCTCCTTCCCCCATCCATCAGCCTTTACATGGTGCTTATCAGCAATTCATTGTCAAATGTTTGCCACAGAACATTTAGTGCAGCCATTACCTTTACTAGGTACATGGTGTACTGCTGGACATAAGGGAGATTATTAAATTTGATGTAGTTCAAACAGGTACCCTCATATAAGAACATAACACAACAAAACATGGGCAGACTTACTCTTTCAGTTGCCTGTTGTACAGGAAGTTACTGGGCTTGACATCACGATGAACAATGCCAAAATGGTGAATACGCTTCAAAGCTTTGAAGAGATTAAACATATAATCTCTTACTTCTTCAAAGGAGAGAGAGTTCAAGATGTCCTGTAAGAATGCTGGAATAAATAACTGTGCAATCACTTGCAATTAATTTCTTTTAATAAAAGAAGTTTGGAAACTCACCAAAAAGGATTCGTGCTCCAGATATGGCATAACAATAACCACATGATCGTTTTTCCTAAAACAACATTTAACTCCCATGACATTATCCTGACCCCTACAAGAAAAAAGGTGATATTTTATTTCCCCCCGTGTTGATAGCACTTGTGCACATTATTATATTTCCATTTTCTTTTCTTAAGATGCTTCACTCTCCTCTTAAGGTAATCTCTGCATACCAAGAATGGCCCATTACTGACATGCAGTGAACACATTTATTTAGAAACAGAGTTATACCTAATGCTTATCTGCTAACCAGTATACAGGGCTGTATCTATGCTATGACATAGAAAAAATGCAGAATATGGTATTTGGTGCAGAATGTAGAATTTGGTGCCCCAATTTAACAAGAACATCAACTTTCATTTTTTTTTAAAAAAAGCAGGTGTCTAACCAGAGGACATTTGAAAAGCACAAAGTAGGATGTACACTGCAAATAAAATAAAAATTGAGGCTGTGAAGACAAGCTTGGAAAATACATGAGCAATGCCTGTTGAAGCCTGCTGAATTATTTTTTCTTGTGGCTGATAAAGTGCCCCCATTATAAAGTGTGGAGATAAAGTGTCCCATTAAAGATCACTGTGTCTTGCCATGACTTGCAGAAACAGAAAAAATATACGAAGCAAGAGAAATTTTAGCCATTAATTATGTAAACTAAGCAGATTGTAAAATAAATAAATGTTCAAAATGTACACAGGATACAGAAGCTAGATTTTTAGAGGGGTACAATTTAGGTTACATTATTTTGGCAAGTTTCCCCACCCCCTTAGGGTGTAGTAATGCAGGTTGCTTACCTGTAACTGTAGTTCTTCGAGTGGTCATCTGTGCAGTCACACATATGGGCTCACGCCGGCGCCGAGCCCGCATCGGGAAACTTCTTAGCTAGCCTAGGATTTAGGCGGGAACCCCTCCCCCCACCGTCCTATCGCGTATGCTCAGGGTCCCCGCCTACCTCAGTTCCCTGAGACCGCTCGGCCTCGTGACTAAGGCAACACAATTTAAAAACAGATAGCTAGAAATACACGAGCATGCTGGAACCAACTTGACAATCAGAAAAGCGATGCCAAGAGGGGACGGCGGGTGGGTTGTGTGACTGCACAGATGACCACTCGAAGAACTACAGTTACAGGTAAGCAACCTGCATTTCTTCTTCGTGGTCTCTGTGCATCACACATATGGGCGAGTAATAAGCCAACTTACCGGAGGTGGGAAGGCACGCTGATTGATTATTGACATATTGATGAAAGGACAGCTCTACCAAAAGAGGAGTCCTGGCGTGCTCTAACATCCAAACGGTAGTGCTTCACAAAAGTAGAGGCATTTGACCAAGTGGCCGCCTTGCACAGGTCTGGAATAGTCGCGCCATGGAGCAGTGCTGTTGACGCGGCCTGTCCCCTGGTGGAATGAGCAGTCAATGCAAGGGGTATTTCCTTGTCGAGAAGCTGGTAAGACAAAGCAATAGTGCTGATGATCCATTTGGAAAGACGCTGAGAGGACACCGGTAAGCCTTTGTTCTTTCCAGCAAAACAATTAAAGAGTTGGCGAGACTTGCGGAACTCTTCTGAACGAGACTTGTAGAAGGCTAAGGCCCTTCTAAAATCAAGAGTGTGTAACGTGGAACACAACGGATCGGATAACGCTTTGAAAAAGGTAGGTAGGACAATGTCCTGGTTTATATGAAAACTAGAAGCAACTTTGGGAACAAAGGAAGGAGGAGGACGGAGTACGACCTTGTCACAAAAAAACTGTGTATAAGGGGGGTCCACGAGCAGTGCTGTAAGTTCAGACGCTCATCTAGCGGACGTAATTGCAACAAAGAAAACAGTCTTAAACGTTAACGAACATTAGTTGTAGCCAACGGTTCAAACGGTTTAGTGGACAATGCACTTAACACCAGCGAAAGGCTCCACTGCGGAACAAGAGGGCGAGCTGGTGGGAATAGATTGTGTAGGCCCCTAAGAAAAGCCTTAGCAAGGGGGTGAGTAAATGCTGAAAAACCATCAATTAAGGAATGGTGGACGGCAATAGCCGCTAGGTAAACGCGGATAGAGGATAGTTTCAGTCCAGTAGTATGTAGAGAATGTAGAAAAGCGATAACGTTAGTAATACTGGCCGAGTAGCCATCAAAACCGTTGGCTAAGGCAAAAACTTGGAAACGTTTCCACTTAGACAAGTAGGAACTCCTAGTAGAGGGCTTTCTAGACGCGTCCAAAATGGTCTTTACGCCCTCAGGGAGCGCTAGTCCCTGCCAGAGGGCAGGAGTCTCCAAGCCGTGAGGCGTAACGTTCGTACATCCGGATGTAGGATTCGGCCGCCGTCCCTGGACAGGAGGTCCGGAGTGATGGGGAGACGCCACACTCGATGAGCAGCTAGTCTGCGTAGAAGCGTGAACCACGCTTGTCTTGGCCACCATGGCGCTATCAGAATAGCATTGGCCTGATAGCGTCGCGCTCGTGTGATCGTCCGTGCTATTAACGGGATCGGAAGAAACATGTATAGAAGGCCGTGCGACCAATCCCAGAGGAAGGCATCCCCGAGGGACCCTTGTCCTATCCCTGCCCTGGAGCAATAAGCTGGGCAGACTTTGTTGGTTGGAGTTACGAATAAGTCGATATGGGGTGTGCCCCAATGGGCAAAGAGACGGTCCAGCACCTGTGGAGCTAGTTCCCACTCGTGAGTGTCTCTGAAAGAACGGCTGAGTTCGTCTGCTTTGATGTTGGAAGTCCCTGCAATGTGTAGGGCTGACAGACGCATGTTTTCTGTTATCGCCCAGAGTAGAATGTCCATGGTGAGGCGAAGCAGACGCGGGGAGCGAGTACCCCCTTCTTTGTTGATATACCACACGACAGAGGTATTGTCTGTGAGTATCCTCACGTGGTGGCCTCGTAGTTGAGGGAGAAAGGCCTGTAGAGCTTTCTTTACTGCCAGAAGCTCCAGCATGTTTATATGCAGGCGGCTCTCTAAAGGTGACCTTCTTCCTTGCATGGCCAGATCTTCCAGGTGTGCTCCCCAACCTTGCAGTGACGCGTCGGTCGTGACGAACCGGGAGGGACCGGGATCGACAAAGGGCATTCCTCACGACAGGTTCGATGGATCTGACCACCATAGGAGCGAGTGCTGCACATGATCCGGGATGGTGAGTATTAACCTGCGCGGGTCTTGTGATGGGGCATAGTGACGCAAGAGGAGTTGTTGCAGAGGACGCATTCGCAGTCTCGCCCACCTGACTACGAAAACTGCCGCCGCCATTAGGCCTAGCAGCCGCAAGATTACGAGCGCTGTTGCCCGGGGCTGACACTTAACCTGGCTGCTAACTGTTGCAGCGCCTCCAATCTGTCTCGGGGAAGAAAGGCTCTCCCGACAGAAGAGTCCAGATGAACTCCGATGAACTGGAGCATTCTGGAAGGTTGGAAGACCGACTTCTCGTAATTTATTTGTAGGCCTAGAAACGAGAGAATCGACTCCACCGTGTGAACGTCGGTGGCCGCTTGGTGTAGAGTGGGAGAAACGACCAGCCAGTCGTCCAGGTAAGGATAGACTTCGATGTTGATGGACCGGAGGTGGGCACAAACTGCTGCCATGCATTTGGTAAAGACCCTTGGTGCCGTTTTCAACCCAAAGGGGAGAACTAAAAATTGGTAAATTTGAGTCCCTATTGCGAAACGAAGATATTTTCGATGTTCGGCACGGATAGCGATGTGAAAATATGCGTCTTTGAGGTCGATCAGCGTGAACCAACTGTCCCTTTTCAAGAGTGGCAGGATCATCGCAAGCGTGATCATGCGGAACTTCTGGGGCTTGACGAATTTGTTTAAAGCCCGGAGATCCATAATAGGACGAAGTCCCCCGTCCTTTTTGTGCACTGTAAAATAACAGGAGTAAAATCCGCCGTTTAGCTGAGATCTTGGTATCTTTACAATAGCACCTTTCCGTAGAAGGGCCTGCGTTTCTTGAAGTAGAGTCTCTGACGGAGGTGTAATTTTGACAGTGCCTAAAGGAGGAGTGACTTCGAAATCTATTGCATAGCCGTGTAAGATGATTTGAAGAACCCACTGGTCGCTGGTGATGGACGCCCAGGTGTGGTAGAACGGCTGGAGTCGGTTGATAGTCAGGATGGGACTCATTGGGGAGGAGTCAAAGACGGCGCTTTTGCGACTGGGGCTGTTTAGAGCGAGACTGCGCATAACGAGGGGCAGACTTGCGCAGTTGGTACGAGGATGTGGCAGGTGGCGGTTGGTAACGCTGGCCACGATCCTGGCCCTGTCGAGGCTGATAGGGGAGTGGCCTATACCATTTACGCGGACGGAAGGACTGGGCCGGAAGCTGACTAAAGCCCATTTTTTTAGCGGTCATCTTGGCCTTGTGTATTGTGTCCATAGTGGTATCCGTTGCCGCGTTAAATAAGCCCTCCCCGTCAAAGGGCAAGTCCTCGATCCTGTTACTCGTCTCGATCGGGAGAGTTGCAGAACGCAGCCACGCATGTCGGCGGAGAGCAACTGCCCCAATCATGGCTTTTGATGTGGAATCCGTCTGGTGTCGAGCGGTGGTCATTTGCTGCTTAGAGAGACAAAGAGCCTCAGCCTCAAAAACACGTGCGAGCTCACGCTGGTCATCTGGCAGGTAGTCTGTGAGGGTGGAGATCTTCTACCACAAGAAAAGCTGGTACCGGGCCATCATGGCCTGGTAATTTGAGGTCTTAATTACCAACGCCGCTGAGGAATAAATGCGCCTCACGAAAGAGTCGAGCTTACGACCTTCCCTATCTACGGGGGCCGCATGTGACCGACCAGTCTTCCCTTGGGATGCCTCTACAACAATCGAATTTGGTTTGGGATGTGTGGACAGAAATGGTGCTTCTGCTTCCTTAACTTTATAGAGACCGTCCAGCCGCTTTGATGTGGGGCCCAAGGTGGCAGGATTGGACCATGACTGCTTGGCGGTCTTCAATAAAGTCGGAACCAGGGGAAGAGTCAACTTCGGAGTAGGGTCTGTATACATGACATCATAGATGTCCCCTTCCTCCTCTTCAGGCTGCTGCACCTCTATGCCGAGAGATTGGGCCAGTCGTAGCATTTGCTCGTTAAATCCACCCAATTCCATGGATGGGGAGGCCCTGTCCTCGGTACCGACCTCCTCTATAGGAGATGGCATCGATGGGACCGGCGACGGAGCCGAAGAAGTATTCAACGCGTAGTCGTCTACGGAAGAGGGAGACGGTACCGATCGTCGGTGCGATAATGTAGCGGAACATTCCGGTACCGAATGGGCCGAAGAGTGGTGTCGGCGTCGCGTCGCTGCAGGAAGGAGCGAGGTGGAACGACGAGGAGGCACCGGTGGAGGCGTTGCGGGAGAGTTCGCCAAACGCTGCCCAGTATACCGACGACGAGAGGAGCGATGGGACAGTTCTGAAGAACGATCCCAGTCCTGAGAGACAGACCGTGACCGTGATTGAGATCGATGAGGCCCGGGTTGCCGCAGGTGCTGCATCGGTACCGAGGACTCGGTATCGATGGGGCAGGAGAGGTCATCGTCGATAACGAGCACCTCGGGATCAAGGGGAAGTGTGTCTAATAGCTCCCCTTCCGAAGGCAGGTCCGTCGGTACCGGTGACGGTAGCGAAGCAACACGGATGGGTGACTCCAGTAGCGACGCTGGAGGAAGCTCCGAAGGCGCTCGAAAATGAAGACCAGGCAAGTGTCTCAGCTTTCCTTGTGGCATCGATGGAGATTGTCGCTTCGGTCTCGAAGGCGCATCCACCGGTATCGAGGAGGGCCTTTTTGGCGGCTTGGGAGGCTTAGGCGGTAAAGCCGATGGTAGCAAAGACGGTACCGACGACGATTTTTTCGGTACCGAGGCTGTTGATGATTTTTTCGGTACCGAGGACGATGGTGTGGCCTTTGACGCCGCCATCGAAGACGGTATCGAGGACGATGGCGCGGCCTTCGACGCCGTCGTCGATGTCGATAGTTTCTTCGCCTTTTTCGCCGATTTCCCCTTCTGTCGCTTAGGAGGGGAAGGAGAAGGCGATAAAGATGCCTGAACTGTGGCCCTAGACAAGGGCAAGTCAGGAGTTGCTGGGCGTGAGCGTTGTTTGGGCGAAAGCCCCCGCTCCCCAGAAGATGATGGGCCCGACTCCATTCTAAGTGAACTCGGTCGGTCAACCGCAGAGAGGGCCTTGCTCCAAAGTAAGCTGCGTAGACGGTCAGCCCTGTTTCGCCTTGTCTGGCGCGAGAAGGTCATGCAATGAGCACAAGAGTCAGTGATATGCCCCTCTCCCAAACAGCCCAAACACAAAGAGTGGCCGTCCGTGAGGGCTAACTTGGCTCGGCAGCGCGAGCAATGCTTGAAGAGCGCAGTCTGCGCCATAAGCCGTAGGGAAAAAAACTAAGCAACTACTAACTAAGAGATTATATATATATATATATGTATTTTTTAAATTTTACTAAAAATTATAACCTAAGCTAACTAACAACGAACAATTCTTTGTCCTTCTCACAGATCCGATACGGAGGAAGTCTCCCGCGAGGCGTTCAGCGAAGCGGTTGAAGAAGAACTGAGGTAGGCGGGGACCCTGAGCATGCGCGATAGGACGGTGGAGGGAGGGGTTCCCGCCTAAATCCTAGGCTAGCTAAGAAGTTTCCCGATGCGGGCTCGGCACCGGCGCGAGCCCATATGTGTGATGCACAGAGACCACGAAGAAGAACATACAGTTTTGCCAGTATATAGCATTAACGTACTTGTGCCCCTATCACTGCTGACACTTTATAGAATGTTAAATAGTGGTAGCACTAATAGTTGAGCTGTACTAGAGAGTTCTTACCACAATGATCTGTCTATACAATGAATATATGTTAGTCATAAATCAAAGTAATTTGAATGCTAATAAACCTACCGAGTCTTCTGGACATTTTAGATTTTTATACATTTCCATTTCTGAACCTACCCTGCTATTATAAGACACTGAAGTTCAGCTGCAATTCGTACAGGATGACTAGTAGGAATCAAGTGTTTCAAAGCCACTTTTTCTTCATGGCCTCCTCGTAGCTGGGCTATGGCCAAGTAAACAGAACTAAATGTACCTGTAAAAAGTTTTTTCTTTTAGTACATATTTAACTTTCTCTAGTTACAAGAAATAACTAATTTAATATTTCTGTAAAGCAGCCCTGGCTTATCACTAGTTTGATAAAATTAGAGAATACATAATTATGAGAGCAGTGGTATTTAGAGACAAGATTTCAGGAATGTTGCACTGTAGGGAAACAAGGAAAGAAGGGGAGCGTATAGTTTCAAGTGAATAGTTACAGCTATTTCTCTAATTCGTGGTAGTCACTAAACAGGCAAATCATCTGAAAAAAATGAACCACTAATCCGCAGTGTTAAATATAATAGCTTGAGAGGAATAGCTTTTTCTTGTCAAAAAGCATTAAAATATAGTCGATGCTCAGTCTATTTGATACCCTTGCATAGTCCAAAGTATTTATAGTTCATACAAATGGCAATAGATACCAAAACTAGATATTGCAGGTGGGCATATGAAATTCCAATATTTATAGAAACATTTTTATTTTGTATTATTTATTAAGAACATTTATAATCCCCTTACAGTATTACACTCCCAAGGAAGCTAAAAACCATGGCCTGAAGACCAGGTGTGCATTCAGCTGACTGCCGTAATAACTTTTAGATGCAATTATGCAATAGCTGGGCACAAGTAGGTTCAGGGCACTATTGCACCTAACTCCAAATCCTTCCAGCACCAGAGCCCATCTATGTTTGGCTTTATTGTGCACCCAAAGATACTTCTCAAATCAAGATACATATGTTGAGATCTTCGAAAAATTAAGAGCACAATCCTATGCATATTTAGACAGGAAAAAAGTCCTACAACTCTCAGCATTCCCCAGCCCAAATGGGCGTTGCAGGACTTCTTTTCTATCCAAACACCCATAGGATTGCACCCTAAGTCGATTAGGGTTGTCGCAGACAACTATCTTTTTTCTATACTTGGCATCTCCTTGTTGCCAACAAAGTGTTACAGGAAATATGCCCCTACAAAGGTATACATCAGGCAAAGGAAGCAAGATGCTCCCAATCCCCTCTGCTGTTGCTACCATTTCCTCATGATCATCTAGAGCAATCATATATTGTGATGGAAGAAAACAGAAGACGACTAAATTGAGTACTTGGACAGGTCGCAAGCAAGCAATGATGTGCTTATTCTCGATAATGTGAAAAATTATAGGGAATGTGAAGTTGGATGCAGTCTACAACGATTGAAAACAAAATCCGTGCAACAATACTAGCTCATCTAGTATTTATTAAAAAGAGTAAAATCATTAAAAACTACACATTTTAAAATGCTAAATTGGAAAGATGTGTCTTTACACCCTTTCTAAAGGCCAAGAGAATAGGGGTGTGTTATAATTCTTGAGAGTGCATTCTATAATTTGGGGGCAACACAGGAGAAAGCCCTTTCACATGTGCCCAACAAACAAGTTTCTGCAGATCGTAATACCTGGGCATGTCTAAAGTGAGATAGGCTGTCCCTTAGATAGCCAGGTCCTAAGCCAATTAGGGGTTAAAAGTTAAGACCAACACTTTAATCACATTAAGCAACTGGCAACAACTTTCTCGTTTTTCTAGGAACGTCAAAAGAAGAACAACCACATTTACCTTCACCAATTTTCCCCTTAACTTTGAACATATTTCCAAGTTGTGGCACAGCTTGATAAAGCTTTTCAATATCTGTACTTGCTCCTGTTGAGAAAGTCAAAAATAAAAAAGATAAGTTTTACTCCCAACCTAATTTGTTACATATAAATTATTCTAAAGTAACAGTTTCAATAGTGAAATTTAAATATTAGCACAAACTCCCTTAGTCCTAAACAATCCGCATTAATTAAAGTTTGGCACTGGCTTCCAGAAGTATTCAATTTCACCTAAGAAATAAAATTATTACAACACTTCTAGTACATAGCCATTCCATTACAATATTTACCACACAGAACTAAGAATTTGTCAGTATCTAATATTTCATTCTTGAGCAAGTTCCTGGAGATGGTGGTGACATCTCAGCTCCAGGCAATTGTGGATGGCACTGATTATTTGTAACTGTCCTAATCTGGCTTTTAGCCTGGTTATGGTACAGAAGCAGCCTTGGTCGCCCCAGGTGGATGACTTATGCTGGGGATTGGATGGGAAGAGTGGGACCCTGTTAGTTTTCTTGGGCCTCTCAGCAGGAGATGTTCAACCAGTTCTAGATTGGATCACACTCCCTCTGAAATCCCAAGGTCACCATTTGGGGGTTGAATATGAACATGAAAATATTGATGATTACTGTTGTTGATGCTTTTTAATTTTGTATTATGTTTTAATTTCTGCTCTGTTTTGTAAATTCCTTTTTATTTTGAAGAATGGCCTAGAAATATGAGTAAATAAACAAAGCCAGTGCTTGCCAATTGAAAATGAGCAGTAAAAGCTGCCCTACCAACACTGTTCAAGGCACACACTGCACGCATGAACATGAAGCCTTCCACTTATATTCAGAAGAAACACTAATATTAATACACATGACAATCACCAGCACATTTATGCAGAATTAATGCCAGGTAACTGCAGATACAACTGCATCCTTAGTGAACCTAACCTACACTTAAATGCAGACAGAAGCATCATCATAGACTGAAGGCAAGAGGATTGATTCTTAGTACCCATTGGCTCACTGAGAAACGTGTTGTCTGAACTGTCCACTGTCTACTACTGAACTCTCAAAAAATACCATTAGGTTCTGAATTGGCTATTTTCAAGCTTCATCCAGTTTGGCCATGTCCTAAAAAGCATCAAATATAATCTGTGTTACAGTAATAAAAAGCCTTGGTCTTGACCGAAGAGGGAATGTTATTTGCACCCTTTCATATTTAAGCTGCATTTATCCTGAAAAACTAAAGCAATGTTTCTTTGTGATTATTTTTTTACATATGACTAGAACAGCCACAAAAGCATCTGCAAAAAATCCCAAAACCAAACAAATAAAACAATATTTTGATGTCAGTTTTTTAAAATGCAATTTATTACTTGCAATTTTAACACTTAGGTTCTTTTCTTGGGCTAGCAGTTGGGTTAGCTTCCGATCTTACCTTGCAATAAATAGTCTACATTCCAAAAATAGATTGCTGCTGAAAATAATGACCCAATTCACATGCTCAAAAAACCCATGGTTTGCTGGCCATGTTTGGGAGCAAGGAGTGAGCGAATGTGCAGGCTCCCGATTGTTGCCTGCTTCCAATGCACTAAAGAACCCAAAATTATAACCCATGTTTTTTTCTTGGATTATAACTTGGGTTGTTTCTCCTTCAACAACCCAGAGTTCTGGGTTTGGATGTTACAGAGAATAATCAAGGGATGGAGTGGTGTTTAAGCAGGTGAGCAGTCAGGAGTCAGCACTCTCACTCCCACACAACAACTGTGGGTTGTTTCATCAGTGAAGTATGATCGTTACGTGGGGTATGATCATTATGATTTTCAAGGCACGTATATGAAGTAATATCTTAAATTCATTGACAGTACCCCAGGCAGTCAATTTTGTCTTTGCTACTGCTTCTAGTTTGCATTTTAATAATTGTTTTATGTTTTTTATGTTTAATATGCTGCTTTGTACAACTCCTTTTTTGGGAGTGGAAAAACAATTTTTAATTAAATACATAAAGCAAATATGAAATATTTTAACTGTCTGCACTGCGTTTTAGTCTTTTAACTGCTTTTAATCTGCCCAGAGAATATATGTTATTTGGTGGATTTAAAGATATAATAAATAAATAAATAAAATATTGGTATATCAGATTGCACTACACTACTTTATTGTTTATGTATCCAACAAATAGCAAACTAATGTACACAGTAGGCTAAGGACCAAGCCATGTAAACATGAAATATTGTTTTCTGCATAGAGACAAAAAAAGAGTCTGTAAAACAAAGAAATACAGCAGGTGTACTTTATGACTTAGAGCTATTGAATTCAAAAGCTACTTTCTAAGAATTGAAACACGCTGCTTTTCATATTCCTATCACTAGATGGCACAGAAAGGATGTTATATTGCTTTTTACTGCAAAAAATCAAAGTAACATCAACAAGAGACCTAGTTATGTTAAACTATTGTTCTCTTACATGAAGCAAAGGTTTTGACTAGAGACAATCTCTAAAGTTTACAAAAATAGTGTAACTACATACTTTTAAATCCTTTAATACTGTCATTTTACAAAGAGCTGTAGGTACCACATTAATAGAGTTTAATAAGCATATAGTTTTGGGGTCTCCATTGTGATGTCCATGACCACCACTGTGCCAGCAGACACTTCTCCTGACACCCACCATGCTCACTCCTTATTTTATATAGATTGTTTTAATTAAACAAACAAATGAACTGGGAAGTTGGCATGCTGCAAAGCGAAGTGTCAACCTCCATCACCATCTTTATTTCCAATAATGGCTCTGGACCCCAGGTGGGCAGTAGAGGCATTCTTAGAATATAAAAATGGTGGGTGCGTACAGCCCAGTGCTTCGTTCTAAAGTGAGCATAGCCACCCAGAAAATTAAAAGGCAAGTGGGGTGGGTGGATAAGGGAGCATCCTGGGGAGCTAGAGAAGGTGGTAGAGAGCAAGGGTGTTTTACCTGTGCTGTGTATTTTGCCTGTTTTTAATGTGTATGTGTGTGTGAACATGGGTTAGCTGGTACAGTGTGTGTTTTGCCTCAGTGGTGTTTGTGTTTTGCCTGGTTGTTGTTTTGGTTTTGTGGCCGTTTTTCTGAGCATCACTAGTTTGCCTTCTGTGAAATGGGTATTTTGTTGTCCTTTGTGGGGAGAATTATGTTATTTGCTATTTGGGGCTGGGACCCCACCTCTGCCATGTACTCAGTGGCTCAGTTCAGACGACGCATTAGGCAACGGAGGAGGGGGGGAACAATCGTCAGTTGTGTTGCTTATTGTGTCGTCTGGAGGGCAGCACACAACGCACACACAACGTTATTCAGGCACTTTAAACAACGGAGCGAAACAACGGGCTTGCACATTGTTTAGCCCAAAGCCCCGTTGTTTAAAGTGTCGTCCGAATTCAGACCCCCTCTCTCCGTGGACTATTCAGTTTCGGAATAGAGTTCTGCTGCCTAGAGTAGCCAAAAAACCCCAGGCACTCTATGCAGCCGGCAGAACTCACGGTGCATGCTGGGATACGGCTGGGGGACACACGGAGGAGAGGCTACAACCAAAATGGCCACCGCAAGTTCCTTGCAGCTGGGGCGTTTGCCAGTTCCGAGCAGCGGCGGCTGCAGTGTGTCGTCCTCCTGCCTAATGCACGGTCAGTACGTTATTTACCCCTCCGTTGCTTAATATGTCGTCCGACCTGAGCCAGTGTTTTGGCGACGTTATTAATCTCTGAGCTACAACAGTCTGCCTTCTGTGAAATGGGTATTGGAGCTCAGACTCCATTTCTGCCTTGTAGTTGTCCTTCAGCAAGTCCTTGAGCAAGATACTTTTTTTTTTAAGCCTCACCAGTTGCCTTCTAGGAAATAGCTGTTTTGTTATTGGCCATGCTCACTACGGCAGCCATTTTGTGAATGGGTACCCCCCATTCCTCATAGAAACTCTTTTGTGCCTATGACCCTATAGCAAAATTCCAAAAGTGCACCAATTCTCAAAAGATTTGGGACCCTTGATAAAGCTGATATAAAGAAAAAAATCTGACAAATTTGAAACATAATCTGGGTCATAACTGGCTATTTCTTATGAAGCCCTTTCATGCTCAAATACTGTATAATAATCAGCACATCTGAGTATTCCCAATCTGGGGTTGAACATGTTATAACACACTGCTCCTTTTCACTGCAGATGTATTTTATAAGTCATGGTTGTCCTGATCCCAAATGAAACCATTAGTCTAGTAGGTGGATAAGGCTTTCTCAATTGTGGCCCACACCCTTAGCACGCTATCCCCAGAAAGAGATATATGACATCAGTGCTGTGTGTTTTTTAAAAAATGTTGGAATACACACTTATTTCAGTCTACATATGGTACTTTAAAAAATTAGCTATTTTTTGCTTAAACTGTATTTCAATGTCTTAATCTTGTACACCACCAAAAGATTGCAAGAAGCCTTTGAATAAAGAAATAATAAACTACACACATTGCATCCTCTGATGCAGGATACTCTTTCTTCATCTGCATCCCTTCTACAACAGCTTACTCAACTGCCTAGAACAAGAGCCACAGGGTAATATATACTCTCCAGTTTCTGTTCTGTATTTTTTTCTTTTATTGGGCTGCTGAAAACCATGCCCAGACCTGCAATGTACAAACAGCACCCAGAAAAGTGCAAGTTAAAGGTAGAAGCCACTTCTATTATGCACAGTGGCACTGCTAGGAATGGACTTCCGGTTCAAACTCCAGGGGTTTCCAAATGGTGCCATAGTAAGCTGGCTGTACAGCACACCATGGCTTGCTGTAAAGCACTGCACCTGACAAGGCTCCAGCATGCCTGCATTTTTCATTTGAATAAATGAAGATGGCAGGACCCGCTGGAGCCTTGGCAGTCCCTTTGCTGCCCATGTCCGAAAGAAAAAAGGGACCCCTTCCTGTCATTGCCTGGCAAGATAAGAGCAATCAGAGTGGTGGGGGTGGGGGGGAAAGGCAAAGAAATGCACAAGAAAGAGTAAAGTGGGATAGCAGCAGAAAAGCAGCCAGAATGGCGTGTGAGGGCACACACCCTTGTCCAGGGCCCCCTCCAACCTTGCAGTGCTGAGGTTATGTGAGCTCGCAAGGGGCAGGGAGGCATTTCTTGCATCCTCCCATCCCTTGTTTCATGGCAAACTGCTTTTGAAACTGAAGAGAGTTTTGAAAGAAGATTGTGATATGGACACAGCTGTTCAACATAAAAAACACAACAACCTTAACTAGGTACTGCAAGCACCTTGAATGAGCCTAAGCAGGGGGGTTTTTTTGGATCCCAGACATAAAGTCTTACAACTACCTAGTGGTTATCTCTTTAAGCTCTGTGCTACTTCCATCTCACTTGAATGGAATCGATTATGTTAAAAAAAAAAAAAAAGCAAGTGTTTGAATGCAAGACACGAATTAGATTGTAAACTTAAAATAACCAAGTACTTCAAGCTCCCAACTTAGGTCTGCTAGAAGTTTCTCTGTGCTATAGCATACATCAGATGACTTCTTGGTTCCAATGAAATTTATATCATTTTTTCATTTTAAGAGAACTTAACGATAAGTGTACATATCAGAACACAAGCGTGGAAGAATCGCATGAAAAGAGAAAGAAAGCATTAATAAGGGAAGTATTCATAACACTTTAAAGGACAATGAGATGTGTTACCATGCGTACCTGACACTTCCTTGTTGTGGTCATATTTCCTACAGGAATCTTCACAGTGCAAGGGAAGATGTTCATCTTGATGAGCTGCCTCCATCACAAAACTACCTGAAATCAGACAGCAATGCTGTGAGAATAGTAAGTGACAAAATCTTTTCAGGATAGCTGTGCTAAGCTTTCCAGAACTAATCCACTTCAAAGAAATCTGGTGCCCTCCCTCAACAAACTCTATATAAACTGCAACAACACAATACAGTAACGCAGATAATAAAGTCTGAGAAATGGAATCACTATGCACATGGTGCGTACAAATGAACATGGGATGGCCTGTACCAGACAGACAATCTGATTATGTGCATTGGGGAACCTTTATTCCAAAATGTGCACAGGGCTGCAGTTTTAGTTAAACTAATCTGTCCTGCACCGTAGAAAGCTGTTAAAAAAACTGACAGTTTTTACTGAATATATGGTAAACTAAATTAACTGCTGGATTCCATAAAGGTAGTCCAGTAGTCTTATTGCTGGATTGCCGTTCATTCATTCACTACGTTTCTACATACCACCCAATAGCCAAAGCTCTCTGGGCAGTTTACAAAATAAGGGTTACATAAAAGTAGATTTCTAGCCACGCAAAATTAAAATTATTTTGATTAGCAGGGCTATACAGCATCTAGTACGGATGTATCTCGATTTCTGGGGGCAGCAGAGAGCTGGAAGTGTTTTTATGGAGGGAGAAAAAGGGCCCTGCCAAGAAGCCTCTGGCCCCAGCTGGAGATATTTTCCTTTTGCGGCCGGGGGTGGGCAGGGGCTGCCGGTCCCTTAATTAGTTGGTGGATGATGGGTTGTTTGGTTCTTGTTGCTTTCCTGCCTTTTAAAAAAGTGCCTCACTCACTCACCCGACCGCCCGGCTCAGTGGCGGGAAAGCAGCGTCCCAACCGGCCTCGTCGTTTGCAGGAAGTCGAGTCGGCTGAGGCGCTTTTTTAAAAAAGCCAAAGAGGGGGAAAATAAAATCCCTCACCCACCGAGCGAGCGACGAAGTTCTTCCCCCCGCACCACCACTTCTCTCCCGCGCCCGAAATGTTCGATGAAATACACCTCTACCTCCCGCCGGGCGCGTGGTTGGCGGCGGTGGGTTCAAGGAAGGACGGACAGAGCCGGGGAGGAGGAGCCGGGGAGACTCGGCAGACCAAAGAGCGGCACGCGTGACGGGAACGCACGGCGAATAATTGGCTGCCCGAGTTGTCGCTAGGAGGAGGAAAGGGAGTCCTTCAGGGATACGAAGCCCGAGAGCGGGAAATGGAGGGCTGTGTTCGGGCGCAATCCTATGCAGAGTTAGGCAGAAAAACAGACCTACAACTCCCAGCATTCCCTAGTCAGCCAAGCTGGGTGAGGAATGCTGGGAGTTGTAGGACTGCTTTTCTGCCTAAACATGCATAGGATTGGGCCTTTAATCACTTCAGTTGTTTTATGCCAGGCGGACAGAAAGGGCCGGCTTGCCATAACTCCCGAGAGTAAAAGTCCTTGTCTCTTATCTTCAATTTTTAAACTTTTCTGGAAGATTTAGAGTAGCTCAATACAGACCAGGCTGAAGGGATACAGCCAAGTTCTTGGAGGCCCTTTCCAGGCAAAGTTTGCTGCCTCTGAGGAACGCAGCCCCCATTCTTGCGCACCCCCTTCAGGCAATGAGGCGAGAAGAAATGCTGTCACATACATAAATACGATTCTATAGGGATCTATATTGCTTATTCCATGTCCCAAAAAGTAATGATCACCTTTTAACTAGTTTATTCTCTATACTTTTCTTATCTACGTAAACATTGGGTTGGATCCAAAGGGTCCCTAGAATGAGGATTCAAAAGAGGATTGGTGGTCTATCTACAATTATCTAAGTCCCATTCTGCTTACAGAACTCCCATTTCCAGTTGTTAGGATACAATTCATTGTAGCTAGGTCAGGGGTGGGGGAACCTGTAGCCCTCTACATGCTGTTGGACTATAACTCCCATCATCCCTGAACATTGGTCATGCTGGCTGGAGTTGATTGGAGTTAAGAGTCCAACCACATCTGGAGGGCTACAGGTTGCCCACCCCTGTCCTAGAGAAACTGAAAAGGAACAGGTTGCACAGTTACAATAACGTTTCTTTCACCGATAACCTACAATTTTTAAAGTAAGTTCTATATCGCTTACTTCTATTCTAGTAATGCTTTGAGGCATATTTTATGTAGAAAATGGTTGGATATTTCCACCGGAAGTGAAACAAAATGCCTCTTTTTGTTAAATTTGATAAGAGAATGTGGCATGTAAATTATTTATTTTAAAATTTAAAATCTCTGATATTTTATTTATTATGTAATAGGCTTTTATCCTACCTTTTAGTGTTTTCCCCTTCCAAGGCAGCTTACAAAACAATTGGTGAAATATCATTATAAGAGAAGGAGCTATTAAAATAACAGAATAGCAAGCAACAACATGGGGGGGGGGGGCAATCCTACAGCCCCTAGGTGGCATCTGGGGGGGGGGGGAGGCATAGGATATTGGATTCCTGGGTCCATGGTGAGACCCATGGATTCCTGGGTCCATGGTCAGACACAGTGCTCTGACCTTGGACCCAGGAATCTGCGCTCCCCTCTCCTGCCTCCTTACAGCTAGCGTGGAGAGAACTGCATCTCTGAGCTGCCTTTCTGAGGTTGCAAAGCAATCTTGGAGAGGAATTAAAGGGGCACATTTCTGTGGGCAGGGAGTGGAGTGGAAAGGCCAGCTTACATAGTATCCCAGGCCTCTCCAGACCCTTTTCTCCCCCTCCGCAGAACCCCAGCTAGATGGGCAAAAAAGCCGATCTAGCAAAAATGCAGTGCAAGAGAAATGTGAAAGCGAAGATTGCCTTCGCTCCTCCTCCTGCCCTTCACTGAATGCACGTCAGCCTCCACAGTCGGAGGCTTAGGGGCAACAAGGTAAGATTGCAGCCTTAGGCTGACATCCTATGCCCACTTACCTGTAGTATGCCCCACTGAACTCTGTGAGACTGACTTCTAAGTAGACATGGATTGCACTGTGCATTAAAGTAACAGCAGCACATAAAACAACCATTATTAAAACACAGTGCTATAAAATTATCCAAAAGCAGATTGGAATAAAAGGATGCCAACTATTCAAGATTCCCTCAGATAATCAAAAATTGCTTACAGCCATATACCATTACATCCAGGTGTTCAGATCATGTATCTTGTACAGGATGTTCTCCAGTCTCTCTGATCTGAGAAGAACACATTAAACACTGGGCGTCATTTTATTGCACGCTCGTTACTAGGCAATCACGGATTTTCATAGGTTCTATCCATGATGTCATCTGTATCCCATACACCTCCCACCCCTTCTACCCTTCTTCGCACGACAAAAAAAGACCCTGGTAAAGCCGAATTATTTTTGAGACGGAACTTGCCGCTATCTCCTGCTGCGTGCAGGAGAAGTAGCCTGATCAAAATGGCCCACTAAATGAGCCATGTGCATGTTGTTTACTTCCTCTGTAATGAGGGACAAAAGTGCAGGTGGAGAAGCAACAGTAAGGAAACGCGATTTTTCCCCGTGTGATGACGCTCACTGTGTAAGAGGGCTTATGTTGCAGCTATGCAAATTATTTCTATGGGACAGTCTCCCATCCCCTCTCTCCTTGTCTGGATGCTGCCTGTCAGCACCTCATAATCCCACCTACTCATCAGATTGAACATTTCTTCCCCTAACAGTGTAAAAAGTCTACTGGATTCTAACAAAGAGAACGAAGGCTGCAGAAAAAGCCACATGCAGACTCTGGGAGGATCTACATGAAAACAGAATGAGAAGCATGTTAGGGTATTATATGGATTTTCATGACATTGGCTTTGGTCCGCCAGGGACATACCAAGCAAGAAAAACAGAGTATTCAACAGCTAAAAAGCCACTTTCATGGGTCACATGAAAGCACTTCTCATACCGAGTGCTCAGAGTACAACTGAACATCATCAGCCTTATCAGTCCTGCTCAGTGAATGACAGAGGCTTGTTTCCTGCCCTTTCCACACTCCCCCGTCCTGCTACGGCCCTCTGAAATAAGGCTACATACTGTGAATTGCCAAAAGAAGCACTACAGAATTGCGAAGGGAAGAAATATCGCTGTGGTGATTTTGTGAATGAGAAAGGCGAGCGAGATACTCTTGCTGGAGAAAGGAAGTGCTGCACAATTATGAAGGGGAGAAACATTGATTAGGTGATTTTATGAAAGGGAAGGGCAGGCTAGAAACTCTCCCTGGCAAAAACGACGACTGTGGGAAAAAGAGGGGCAGCCCCACCACTTGACCACGTCACTGCTGGGTCACAGCCATGCCAGAGAGCCATGCCCAGGATTTAATGCGGAGGGGCAGGGCACACTGCAGCGGAACTGTCTGGGAGCCGCTTTAAGTAAAAACTACGGATTAAAAGGACGTTTAGAAAATGCGGATTTTCAAGAGAGAAGTGGCTGGTTGGCTGTGGATTGGCAAAGGCATGTGTTGCAAAGGACCTCAAACTACTCTCCCTTCACACCAAATTGCTCGTGTAGATTGCCCCTCTTTGTCTAGACTTCATTTAGCATAAAACAAAACACCAAAGCTGTACACATTGCATCCTCTCTGCAGCATTAACTGAATATCATAATAACGGGGGGCGGGGAGGTGAGAGGGACGCACACACATGTCTAGTGCCCACAGTGTGAGTTTGGGCTGGCCAGGGCTACCATAGAAGACTTTAATTTAGATGAAGGGAAGCAAATCTATCACACATTATTCGGTTATTTGTCCATGGTAAATTCTTAATGATTAGAAGAGACAATTTTGGAGTATGGGCAAATGAGGAAAAAAAGCAATTGAGACGCATCCAAGGGAGAAAGGCATTTAGAGTTTAAAGAAATCTGAAGAACTTGAAAAAAGCAGTCTATCTCTAGCCCATTATGATGTACTCCATTCCTGGTGCTGAAGTACTTCATTCCCATGCTAATGAATAATCAGATTTATTTTTGCAAATAGTGTTAAAATATTATTGTGTTAAAATATTATTGTGTTAAAATATTATTGTTCCTAGGTAATGGGGTATCTCAGGTAGCAGATAAGGAAATAGAAATTCTGTTACCTTTCATTCTGTCTCTGGCTCAAAGCCATCCTGTTTCCCCAACATTTGGGAAGAACCACTATCCAATAGCTACTGGGAAGATTTTCTGCAATGATTTGGTGCTCAGTTGAGATAGTAGTAGTCAAGTGATTACATCACAAAGGACATTATTTTAACTGTTTAAAAAAACATGGGTGAATTACTCTGTCAACCAATGATAGCCTTTTGAAATGAGAACTAAAATATAGGGGGGAACCTGCCTTTTTACAGTGCAATCATATGCATGTTCACTCAGAAGTCCCACTGTGTTCAACGGGACACACCATTAGAAACTGATGGTTATGGTAATTGAAGAGACAGCTCAAATGAGGCTTGTATTGGCAAAATTGTACTTTAACTCAGGCCTACATCAAGTCAGTAGTTTCATGATTTCAGAGAACAAAATTATCAACCCAAATTATCACCCAGTTGTGGCCCTTTGTGGAGAGGATGGACCTTGTGTCAATTATCCTGGTCTAGTGACATCCAGGCTGGACTACTGTAATGCTCAGTTCATGGGGCTGTGTTTGAAGATGGTTTGGAAATTTCAGCTGGTGCAGAATGCAGCTGCCTCAAGCCTTTATCACACCTACATTCCCCCCCCCCCCCGGTTTGCTTCTGCGGGTTCCCCCTCTGTTTCCTATGCGACTAGCATTTTGAATTACACCTGATTGGTATTGCTGCGATACCTGCAATACCTGCCTGTTCCAAATCTGCATTTAGGACTTTGCCCATTCAGGGATACATCGAAAGAGAAACTAAAAACTGCAACCTCAGGGCGAGAGAACAGCACGATGGGGATGACGTCATGCGAGTCCAGCGCTGAAGAAGTGGAGCAAAGTCGAGGCGGGTGTGCATCAAACTACGTGTGTGATAACGCCCTAATTGTTAGTAGGTTCGAGGTGATTTGATTATATAACGCCTATACTGCGCCTGCTGTACTGATTACCAGTGTGTTTCCAAACCCAAGGTGCTATTTTTTGACCTTTAAAGCCTTAAATAGTTTGGGACCAAATTATATCAGCCTGCATACACTTTAAAATCAGCAAGAGAGGCCCTTCTACTTCGCTCACCTGCTCACCATACTCGTTTTATGTGTTTTATTATGGTATGCTGCCTTGAGAGGGTTTCTGCACTAAAGGCAGCCAAGAAATACTTTAAATAATTTTAAAGTATTTAATGCCAAGACTCCAGAAGTCATCTAATGAATTACAAGAACATTGTACAAAATACATAATAAAACTATGAAACTGCTTTTGAGAAGAAGTAAGCAAAATATAAAACAATATTAAAATCCCAATTATATTTCTGTCTTGTATTGCTACTGTGCCTGGGATTAGAGCTCAAGTAGCAATTCCATTACATTTTGAACAATTCAGTAACTTCAGTTACATTCATGACATGTATTTTCTCATTTTGTGTTGTTGGACAAATATATCCACCTATTACAGCTCAAAATGTGGAAATCATAGTTCCATGATCATTGTTTGAGCTCCATCAAGTCATTGGTCTGGAGAAAAGAACAACATCTGGGGCTTGTCAGAGCAGGTTAATTTTACAAGGTAGCTCCTTGTAGCAAGACTCCTGGTCAAATACAAGCCTTCCACTGCATTTAAACTGAAGGTTGCAAGTATAAATATTAAAAAACCAAACACAAGCTACCTTAAACTTTGTTGTTTAGTTTGTACATGATGTGAAACTATTTCTAAAAGCACTGAACAGAATGCCATCCAACGTATGGAGTATCAGATACTTATGCAAATTATTTCAAACTTACATTCTAATCCTAAACATATTTAGTTTATAGGGGGGTGCCTCCCCCCAGCCATTAAGCCATAAAGTTTGTATACTATGTGTAGTATTTTAAGAATCTACAAATTAAAATATATGCTGATCTGGTGCACAAATTCCATAAGGAGTAGGGCCAAAGCAAAAATAATTATATTCCTTTTGGTAAGAAGGCAATCTATTGATTTGAGGATCTGACCAGCATCCACAATTTTTTTTACAGGAAATTGGAGACAAAGGGCAGATAAATATTGTAACAAATTCTCAATTTTATTATTTCTACAGACACAAAATCGCAAGTTGTGCGTAATATTTTAATTTCTATCCTCCAATACAAAAGTAGTCATCAACTGAAATTTGCATATAATAAAGGCTCTCCACAAGAGAATTTATAGTTTTTTTTATTATCATACAATGTTCCAATTTATTCTTATTTAATTGTATGTAATAGCCCAATCCTGAACAGGTTTAAGAAAAGGACCTGGTGATCAAGTTCATAAGTAAAACAAAACAAAACAAAGAGCATGCAGCTGGCTTTGTTTCTCCAATCGCGTGAGCGAGCTAACAAGCCATGATTCAGCACTTAATTTTCCTGTAACATGCAAACTGTCAACTATGGTTAAGTGCTTGCAAGCAAGACAGGGATTGAAAGCCAACTTGAAACTGGTCCTGGCTTGTTTTCAAGCACTTAACCATAATTTCAAGTTCATATGTCATGGGAAGTACCAAATCCTGGCTTGTTTTGCCATCTGCAAGAAGGGAAGAGTGAAGCAGCAGAAAGGGGGCTGCATGTGGGTGAATGCTGCTCATGCATATCCTGTCTTATTAAGCCAGAATTTTTGGCTTAGGGTTACATGTGAGTCCTACGTATAATTGTTTGAAGGAGCAGGAGAGTTTGGATGGCTGAAGATGGTGGAACAAAGATTATTGGCAAGGACCTTCAGAGCCACCCAACAGTTCTGAACTATAACCCTGGAGCTACTGAATGGTACAATTTAGAAAGATGCCTTAGAGTCAAAGTACACATAACTTAGGGTGACCAGATAAAATCCAGGTCAGGGCTCATGTAACTTTAACAGTTGTAGAGAAAAGGGAATTTCAGCCAGTGTCATTTGTATGCAATTAGTTCCTGGTGAAATTCCCTCTTCATCACAACAGTTAAAGGTGCAGGCACTATACTAGAGTGACCATATACAAAATAAGGCAGGGCCCCTGCAACTTTAACTGTTGTGATGAAGAGGGAATTTCCCCAGGAACTAACTGCATACAAATGATACTGGCTGAAATTCCCTTTTCTCTACAGCTGTTAGTTACATGAGCCCTGACCTGGATTTTAACTGGTCACCCTAACCTAACTACACAGTGGCTCAATTCGGACGACACAATAAACAACTGGTGTGGGGAAAACAATCGTCAGTTGTTTTGACTATCATGTTATCCGAATGCTGCCATAGTCAACTCAGTGCTGATCCTAATCCACACCACAGTTGATTATTTATTACCATGTTGTGTGGGGAGTACCCCCTAGATGAACAACTGTAAAGTTGATTATTACTCCACCATTGACTATCATGTTGTCCAAATTGAGCCAGTGTTTTGTAAGCACTCAGATCATAGTTATTTCCTGTGGCTGATGGTAATAAATAAATGGTTATAATTAAGCCACTGGAGTAGCAGTTGATGGCGGACGTATACATATAAGCAATGTGGATTGTATAAAGGCTTGCCTGGTGCCATCTTTGCAGTCTTTTTGGCACCATGAAAGGTTGTTCACCCATGCATTTTAAACAACACAATATTTTATGATCTGGCCCTCTTGTTTGAAATCTGTGTTTAAATTGTATTAGTTTTTAATCGTTTTCATTGTTTTATATTGTATTTCAATTGTTCTATTTGTTTTCGAAGCCACACAGAGAACTTGTGTCATGGGGCAGCTATAGACATTTAGGGCACAATCCTATGGATGGTTAGACAGAAAAGACTACTACAACATGGCTGGCTGGGGAATGCGGGGAGTTGTAGGAGGTTTTTGTGTGTGCTCTAAACATGCTTAGGATTTTGCTCTTAGGCACTGACCAGCTTCTCAAGGATGCAATTCTATCTCCCTTTTCTACATAAAACAAAAGAGCTTCTCATTTTATTAAACTGTTCTGAGACTGTGCTTCACAGCCCATAGTTTTCAATGGGAATCTATCAGGCAGGGCAGGGGGAGTGAAGGCAATGTCAAAAAACTTTGTGAAAAGTGTTCAGTTGGATGCTGCTAAGCGCTGACTGAGATATTCAAATGAACCAACCACCTTTTAAGACAACTGAACACCACTTTAAAATGCTCTGTAAATCCTCCAAATATGACTCTCTCCTTGCATACGTAATGTTGTCATCTCTATTGATGTCAGCAGAGCTGCTCCTTTTTTGTTTTCATTTCGTTACACCAAAGTGACTGCCGGAAGAGTCAAGCCCTCTGTATACACTGATTAGATAGATGAGGCAACAGAAGGCACATGTCGGTGGCTTCTCACTTTATCAGCCATTATTTCAACTCCAAAGAGCAACCCGTGAAGAACAAAGCACAACAAATGCATAAAGAAAACTAGTTCATGCTCCAGCACGAAAGGACAAAGAAACGTATACAGAGAAAACAATGTTTCTTCCCACCTCCCTCCAATGTCTACGGCCTGAGAAAAGTGTGTAGAGGTCCCAGCAGGCAGAACATCCAGTTATGGTGCCCACAGTAGACAACAGCATTAAGGCTCTGAAATAAAAGCACCCCATCAAAGGCAGGGGTTTTATACTGGATGGAAAAGTAATATCTATATAGCACTCAAGGCATCTGGCTTAAAATATTAAAAAGGAGGACAACAGTATAGAAAGGGTTCCTTTCTTTCAGAAAATTGCCTGTGGACTGTCTCTTAATGTTCTGAAGCTGCTCCCTGAAGCTATTTTATATAATACCTAGTTTTCTCTTGTTTCAAAAGTACTAATGATTCTGTGGCTGCAGAATCAGAGAAAACTCTTGGTCCCTTTTTATGCCCCCTTTTATTCCCTTGAAGTCCTAGACTCCAGCAATCATTTTATAGTTGGATAGCACTGGGAGCAAAATGGCCTCTATAGTATTAACTGATACTTGTTTTGAAGGTGTCTCATTTAGAAAACAGGGAGGAAAATGGGCAAGTTTTTATATACGTTTGTGTTGTACATTAAATGTATGGATCATCGGTGGAGAATGGAAGGAAAGTAGCCTTTAATGCAGCCACTGTTTAAAATTTGTGTTTTCTAATTGAGCATCCAGTCCATCCTTCCCCAATGTGCCCCTCCTCCAGATGGGTTGGATTAAAATTCCTATCATGGAGATGGTGGGAGTTGTAATCCAACTCATGTGGAGGCAACATATTGGGGAAGGCTGAATATCATGTTCCTTCCCTTTCCTTAACTACTATTCATATCATTCAACTGAACACACATTTGAAGAAGCTCAGACTGTCCGTGCATCTCCCACGTCTCATCTAGTTTGGCCCCAAGGCTGTGAGACGCTTCTGCTCTCCAGCCCCAATTGCTCAGTGAGAATCACAGGAAACAGGCTTCTGTTACACTGGAGCAATTTTCTGAAAGGGGGCCTAACATAATACACCGAGTTAAAATTAGCCCATGTATCAGGACCGGGCTGAGGACAGCAATCTGAGCGAAGCCAGGAATCATGAGCTGTAAGACAAACCAGTAGTCAGAACTGAGGGGTGTCTTTAAGACACTGCTTTGCTGCTTGGTTTCCACAAAACCCCGCAGCATCGCAGCTGCACAGTGGGAATTATAAATCCTGATGGCGGGCTATCCAGCTGGAAAAGACACAGTGCTGTCACCCATTCGGCTCGTTGAGCCCGCCCCTGCTCTCTGAGTTGCCTCCCTCGCTTATCCAGACTTACCCTCGATCTGCCCCCAGGAATGCCCACTTGCTCAACCTGAAGAATGTGGTGACCCTGAAGCAACTTAAAAATTGCAGTAAATCAACACCGCAAAAAAGCGCAGTTTTGGGGGGAGAAGCCCAATGTGACTGAAAGGCAGCAGCTGCATTAAATAAACAACGCAGAGCCACTGCACAGCCAGAACAGGCTAAACAGGGTGGATAGACAAGCCCTTGAAAAGTCCTGCAATATGCACTTTAGTGGCTCACTGCATAGGACAACCACACACAGAATTGAGCCATGCAGCTTCACTTTAGCTACCAGACCCAGCTTTTCATTAGATTTTGGGGACTAGCAAAGGAAAATAAAGTTCCACAACTGTCGGGCAGCCAGTGAGAACAAATACCCAGTTACAAAATATGCATACGTGGTATCAATGGGACATGGGTGTATGAGGGTTCCGCTAGACGATCGATTTAAGGCTCATTCATGGCTCATTAACAGTTTTACCTCTATAAGAACGAAGCGCAAATCAGGCGTGCAGCCGATTTTTATCCTCTTTAATGCGTTTTTTCGATTTCACATTAAATAGCAACTTTTAATTTCCTCCGAAGTTACAGCGCCTTATGTTAGTGTAAACAACTTCTGAGCAGTCACATTAACGGTGATAGTGGGCAGACTGTGGTGGTGATGTAATGTATGAATAGGGTGACCAGATTTTGAGAACGAAAATTCTGGACCCCCTCCCCCGCCACCCCACCCACCCAAAACAACCCCCCCACCGCGCGCCCGCGCCACCCCGCCCGTATGCCTCGTGCCGCCCGCGCCGCGCCGCCTCCTGCACCTGCGCCACGTCGCCCACCCCCGCGCCGCCCGTCCTGCGCCACCCGTCCCGCGCCACTTGCCCCGCACTCCTTACCTGCTGGGGCGTCCGCTTCCCTCCGGTGCTCGGAATCTACTGAGAAATAGGCTTCCTGGCCTGTCTCTCAGTAGCGCGCTGGATCCAGCGCTTTACTGAGGAACAAGCCGCGAAGCCTGTTTCTCAGTAGATTCCGAACACCGGAGGGAAGCAGACGCCCCAGCAGGTAAGTGCCTCCTGCCACCCGCCTCGCACCGCCCGCCCGCCTCCCGCCACCGCCGCGTGACCCCCCCGCTGCCCCGGTTTGCCCCCGCCGCCCCCCGGTTGGCCCGGATCGCCCCAGGGCCATCTGGTCACCCTTTTGGGGGCTAAATGTCCGGATTTGGCCCCCCAAAACAGTTTCCCCCCCCGGATGCGGATTTGCTCCCCATTTTCCAGGCATGTCCGGACAAATCCGGGCGGATGGTCACCCTATGTATGAAGAACTGCCCCTTCGCCCCTTCGGCAGGAACACCTCCCACAGTTGTGTTTTGTCATTTCTTGTCTCCTCCCTACTTCCTTCTTCTTCCCTTGAGTCTTGATGGACTGTTTAGTAATGGCTGACCATACCGGTATTTAAAGTAAAGTTTCTTTTAAAACTCCTCTGGAATCTTTCTTTTGTTGAGACGTGGGACTACTCACATGGAGCTGGTTCTACAGGAAGCAAGGGGGTTGAAATAAAGATGTGCACATAATTAGAGATCCGCTAAGACGAATTCTTGCTATTGAGCTGTCGTCTTGCGCGCTGTTACTCAGGAGTAAGGTGCATTGAGTTACCTCCCCCCCTCTCCCTTCTCTCAATGCTTTACCGGGAAGTTGTGTGTGTGTGTCTGTGTGTGTCACATTTAGTACTGAGATACTACTGCAATATCTTTATTCTACAAATGGTTACAAGTGGGCACAAGCCCATTGCAAAGCGTGGGTGGAGTAATCAGAAAGGCACTGCGCAGGTTGGGAACATACAGGAATGGGGTCCCTGCCCAATCATTCTAATGACACTACCGATTGGCACGCTGGACAATATATTTCTATACCGCCCAATAGTCAAAGCTCTCTGGGCAGTTCACAAAAATTAAGATTCAGTATGTTAAAAACAAAGAAACAAATCAGGTCTCATTAAAAGTTTTGCATTTGTTCCCATAACCCATTCCTTCCAAATTAGAGAGAGTGTGAGCTTCATCAGATGAGCGTTTTATTGCACGCTTATTGCTGGGCACTCACGGATTTTTGCAGGTCCCTCTCACAACGTCATCTGCCTCCTGCATGCCTCCTGCCCCTTCTAGCCTTCTCTGCGCCACAAAAAAATACTCCAGTAAGTCCGACTTATTTTTAAAGATGGAAGTTGCCACTCTCTCCTGCTGTGTGCAGGAGAAGCAGCACGATCAAAATGTCCCACTGAATGGGCCAGTGAAAGTTGTTTACTTCCTCTTTCAAAAGGGGCAGTTATGAGGGACAAACGTGCAGGTGGAGAAGCGACAGTAAGCAAAAGCGATTTCCCCCCATGTGATGACGCTCTGTTTCTTGATCCAATTAAGAATGCAATGTAGGGCAAATTCCAAATATACTAATATTTCTCTACAATTATGCAGTGTGTACCATCTATATACATAAATCATACTGCTTTCATACTGGAAAACATAGGCTTATATTTACCCCTGTAATAAATAATACTGCAAGAAAAAATCTATTAAAATGACATTTTAATAAAATATGCAAAATATAACTGAAATTTCAAAGCAACTGCTGCTTGTGAAATCTTGTCTTTCTGCCCTCCTGAGGAATATTCACCCTGAGAGCCTGTTCAGCTGGAAGTAAATCAAGCTTACTTCTCTCAAACAGTTTTGAGTTTTATAGTCTTTATTTAGACTAGAATTGGTGGCAAGCCTGGAATATCACTAGCTTCTGCTTTTCAGTTGTGTGCCTCCTGCTCCCTCCTCAATTAAAGCCTTTATGCTGGAATTGAAATGGTGTCTCCCCCCCCTTCTCTTTATTCAGCTTTTCTCATCTTCAGATTTCTTTTTCATGTAGAGGGGAAAGTAGTTTAAAATGATAAATGTTCTAAACAGCATGGGCCCTTCATAACTTAAGTCAGTACTGCTTCACCCCCTTTCCTCTTCCCACCCCTCACATATTGACCCTGTTCAGATGACACACTAAGCCATGGTAGTTAACCATTCCTAACCATCATCATCATCATCATCATCATAAATTTATTTATTTATTTCTAACCCGCCTCTCCCTCTGGATCGAGGCGGGGAACAACAATAAATATAAATACAAAGAAAATAAAATAGATAAAACATTAAAAATGAATAAAACTGATACATTATTAAAAACATCTTAAAATTCAACTAGGTAGGCCTGCTGGAAGAGATCAGTCTTCACAGCTCTCTTAAATTCAAGAAAACTGCTAATTTGTCAAATCCCCTCCTGCAGGCCATTCCAGTCTGGGAGCAGCAGAAGAGAAGGTCCTCTAGGTAACACTCGTCAGCCTAGTTCTGGCTGATTGAAGTAAATTCTTCCCAGAGGACCTGAGCGTGCGGGGCGGATTATACGGGAGAAGGCCATGATGGCCACCTAACCACGGTTTAAATATGCTCATTAACCATTTGTTGCAAAAGAATTAGTGGCTTAACGATGGCTTAGCATGTTGTCTGAACAGGCCCATTCTGTCATAATTCTTCAAGGAAGCTCCTCAAGCTGGTTTTTGTACACTGTTTGTCGCTTTCTCCTTCTCTATATGGCTGTTTCTACACCAGGCTGTTTGCCTGTGATGGCCCCCAGCTGGTCCCTATGCACCGATGGTGTGTATTAGATACTTCTGGGATTGCCCTCCCTCCCTCTGCAACCCTATGGTGTAGAAAAGGCCTATGAGAGCAATGGTAGGGAACAGGATCAGGTTCCCCACTCTCAAATATTTGGAAGAGTGACAAATAATATAAACCTGTCTCATTCACATTTGACATCGGCTACATGTATTTTGTAGCTGGGTGTGGGTTGTTGATGGCAGCCCCACAACTGTGGGACTTTTCTCACTGCCCCCCAAAGCTGATCGTTACTGTTTCCTTCATCCCTCAGCTCCTGATTCCTGTTCTACCTCAGGCTGACCATATCCAAGCCCAGTCACACGGGCTAATTTTATAGCAGGGGTCGGCAACTTGCAGCCCTTAAGCTGCAGTTGGTCCTCAAGGCAATTTTAAAAGCCCTCCTTAAGTTATCAGTTCAGTGGCAAGAGTGATATGCCCCCTCCCACAGGTGCCTGCAGGGCAGGAAGAAAGACAGAGAGTGAAAAGAGGGTGTTACAAAGAGAGAGAGAGAGAGAGAGAAAGAGAGAGAGAGAGAGAGAGGTTCAGTTCGGACAACATGTTAATCAACGGAGGGGGAAGAGGCAGCCGTCAGTTGTGTTGCTTATTGTGTCATGTGGAGGGCAACACACAATGCGCACACAACTGACAGTACGCTATTTTGGGTAATTAAACAACAGAGAAAAACAATGGGCTTGCACGTTGTTTATCCCGAAATCCATTGTTTAAAGTGTAGTGTGGAGGGAACCCCCCTCTCCCCGTGTATTATTCCACTCAATCATAGAGTTCGCCGGCTGGATCAGCCAAAAAACCCCGGCTGCTCCAATACAGCCGGCAGAACTTGTGGTGTATAGTGGGATATGGCAGGAGGACTGAGGGAGGGAGGAGATGCAGTAGCCCAGGACTCTGGGACTTTCAGCTGCGCGACGGGCGAGGGGCAACATGTCGTGTGGCGGGCGCCACAAAAATAACGCACCGTGAGTATGCTATTACCCCCTCCGTTGCCTAAAGTGTCGTCCAAACTCAGCCAGAGAGAGAGAGAGAGAGAGAGAGAGTGCTGTGGTGTTCTACTGTTTGAAGTTGTAAATATATTGCAAAGTTTATTGTTTGTGATATGCATCTTTAAAAAGAGTTAAAAATAATAACAGGTAAAGTAAATAACTAGGCCAAAATGTACTTACTGTTTGTGGTTATAGGTCTTGGTAAGTATAGAGTGATTGGCTGGTTGGTTGGAGTGCCTGGATTAGCTGGCTGTGTAAGAGTGGGAGGAGCTAGAGACCAAGTGGCGTGAATATATGATTCTGTCAGAGAGAGCTGACAGGGGTGATTGGGGGGCGATTTAAGAGAATTGAGAGAGAGAGAGTCTAAAGCAGGATTATTAGATGAGAAGAGTGTTTGATTGAGAGACTGAGATAAGATAACAATTTGTATGCAATTAGTTCCTGGTGAAATTCCCTCTTCATCACAACAGTTAAAGTTGCAGGGGCCCTGCCTTCTTTTGTATATGGTCACTCTAGTATAGTGCCTGCACCTTTAACTGTTGTGATGAAGAGGGAATTTCATCAGGAACTAATTGCATACAAATGACACTGGCTGAAATTTCCTTTTCTCCACAACTGTTAAAGTTACAGGAGCCCTGTCCTCCTTTTCAGATGGTCAGCCTACTATCACATTTGTTGCTGCCATTTTATGTCTTGGGACCAAGACTGTCCCTATCATGAGACAAAGAGCCTATCTACACTACTGCATTAAAACGGTTTATAACAGTTTTAAACTGGTTAATAACCGGTTTAAAACTGTTATAAACCGTTTTAAAGCAGTAGTGTAGATAGGCTCAAAGTGAGGAGCTGCAAACTCCGTTGCTCTCCTCCCGCCCCTGCCAGAAGGGCTCACTGGCTCCTCCAGTGGGTGCTCTGGAGAGCCCCACTAGCTGCTCTCCTGTTGTGGCATTTGCAGCAGCAAGAAAAACTGCTGGCGGGGCTCCCTGGAGCAGCTGTTTGGCCTGTTTGCCTTGCCTTGCCTTGCCTTGCCTTGCCCCCACCCCCTCCTTAGCTTTGCTGCTGCATGGCTCAATGGACAGCATGACCAAGGCACTGAATCTGTCCACTTCTGCCATTGTCATCAGAGCGGTGGTGAGGATTCTTAAAGTTGTCTCCAGATTGTTCCCTGAAAGTAAGCACAGAAATGTGGAAGCAGCCTTGTAAGAATTGAATTCTGTGCTCTTATGCAGGATGGAAAGGTCTGTCCTTGGTTTAACCTTCTCCAGTATTGGGTAGGCCTTTAGAGTCTCATTCAGTTCTTCCTTCTATTCTTAAAATGGCTTTATCTAGCTAAAGACCACAGGATAGGAAGGATTATACATCTAAGTGAAAAATACAATTCAAACAGATCATTTAAGTAATCTGTATAATATGCCATAAGAGTAAGACCTCAATTTATAATATATTTAGAGCAATGATTGCAAAAGCTACCAAACCAGTCTATAAGGTGGATCCCATGGCTCAATTGTGTCTCAGCATATATGTGATGTATAATGAACCTGTGGTAAAAGTTGAACAGATTGGATATGGATCACTATACAGCTAATGCAAAACTGACAAGATTTATGCCCGTACAGATATACCCAAAAATGTTTGGGGAGAGCAAGATCTTCAAAAAAAATGCACAGGCTGATATCAGCTGTAATAACAAATTTTAAGAGTACCTGAAACTTTGGATTAAGCTCTTGGCACTTCTTTTACTTCTTTTTCTTCCCTTCCTTTTCCCCAGGAAAATCAGAAGCCTCAGTAGAAGCTAGACATTCAAATTCTAATGTGGACTGTCTGCTGAACCTCATCTACCAATGAATAAATATTCTCTGTATGGGAGCGGTAGCTGGAAGGAATGGGTTGGCATCATGATTTCTCTGAAAGGAATTATTCTAACAGCATGTTTTCCTTGATTCTCCTGCTGTCTCTCCTTCTGCTGCCCAAGGAGACATGCCTGTCTTGAATCCCTCCACTACTAAAGCCTCTGCACCTACTTAAAATATAGGCTGAAAGTTACCCTGTAGATAAAAGAAGAGAGGGTGGAATTAGACAGTAGGAATTCAGAGAATAATGGGAAAGCAAGTGAGGGCAAAGATTACAAAAGCCAGAGAAAAAAAGAATGGTAAAGAATCTTATATTCACAAAAGTGTCAGTAAGACACGTTATGAAGAAAAAAAATACACTGAAGGTCACAATTGCATATTATATACACCATGTACACTGATGGTTAATAATGAGCCTGACACATTATAATTTTAATAAATAAATCTGTTTCTTGTTTGAGGGTTTTAGAAAGCACTTAAAATTTAAATGGACAAGGGCCATCTGAATATATTTTCTTTCTCCTTTTAGCCATAGTGGTGCAAATAATGGTTTGGGGCCTTGCAGCTAAAACATCATCCCAAACTTGACAAGTGGGATAGCATGAATTGGCTATCCTTTACTATCCGAGAATGGAGGCACATGTCTGCCTTGTTGGTCCAGGCTTTATGATACCACATATGAGTTGATTATCTACCCCCTCGCATGTCTGTTCCACCTAGGAACACAGGTAGCTGCTTTATACGGAGTCAGACCATTGGTCCATCCAGCTCAGTATTGCCTACATTGGGTGGCAACAGCTCTCCAGGTCTTTCCAGCCCTATTTGGAGATGATGGGTCATCCAAATGTATGATGGTTGTGGACATCAGATGAGAAGATTCCAATATACATTATGAGGCTCAGAGAGAGAGAGAGAGAGAGAGAGAGAGAGAGAGAGAGAGAGAACTGTATTTTCCTCTAATGGAACTTAAATGGCATTATTTAGTGACCTGTTGTGATGACCTCTGCTGAGAGAGGGATGGGAGAGTGCAACCCTGTTGATACTCTTGGACTTCTTAGTTTCTAATACCAATGGTTTCCAGTACCATTGGCCATGGTGTCTTTCTGGATAGTCTATCTGAACTGGGTGTTGAAGGTCCTGTTTTGTAGTGGTTCTTTATCTCTTTTGAACCATTTCAGAAGGTGGTGCAGGAGGATTATCACTCTCACCCCAAAGCATTTATGCTATGGGGTTCCACAAGGAACTGTTTTATCCCCCATGGTATTTAACATTTGCATAAATAAGTTGGGGGAGATAATCCATAGATGCAGACTGAGGTGTCACCAATCCACAGATGACACCCAGTTCTATCCTTTTCACCAAACTCAGGTAAAGCAGAGGGTGTTCTGAATCTGAGCCTGGGCACACGTTAATGGCCTGGATGAGGGCAATAAACTCTACACAAGACAGAAGTGCTGTTAAGTGATTGATCTGCCCAGCTGAGTGATGTTCATCCTGTTCTACAGGTGGTTGCATTCCCCCCCTAAAAGTTACAGTATGCTTTTTAGGGAGAGGGTCTTAGATGCATTATTGTTGGAGGCACAAGAGGCCTTGGTGGCACCGAGCATCTTTTTCCAGCTGATACTGTATACCAACTGCTATTCTATCTGGACAGAAATAGCCTTGCTACATGATCCTTGTCCTGGTATTTTCTTGTTCGGGTTACAACAGGGGTGCACAACTTGTGGCGCTCCAGGTATTTTGGCCTAGAACTTCCATCAGCCCTACCCAGCATAACCACTGGTGAGGGATAATGGGAGGCCAAGTGTCTGAAGAGTCACAAGTTGCCCACCATGGGTTACAGCATTGCATTATATATGGGGCTGCCTTTGAAAATGGTCTTGAAACTTCAGTTGGTTCAAAATAGGGCAGCAAGCTTGTTAACTGGGATTGGCTTATATGGTCACATTGCACCAATATTTTGCCATCTGCACTGGCTCCCAATCCACCTCCAAAGACAATTCCAAATATATGAATCTTTAAAGCCCTATATGGCTTTGGGCCAGGTTACCTGAAGGATCACTTCTTCCCACACAAACCTACTCAGATCTTAAGATCATCATCTGAGGCCGTTCTCCAAGTGCAGTGGGTGGCCACGAGAGAGAGGGCCTTTTCAATGGTGGTACACCAGTTATGCAGTGCCGTCCCCAGAGAGTGTTTTTTTTTGGGGGGGGCAGGTGAAGACCTTTTGATTTTCCCAGTCTTTTCAGTGTCAATCTTTTTTCTGTATTTTTGTTCCCGCTGCACTATTATCTGCTATTGTTGATTTTATTCTGATTTTACGCTGTTTCAGTTTTATTCTGTTTGAGTGTATTTTTATAGGTTTTTAAAAATACCATAAACCACTCAGAGATCCTTGGTTATTGGACACAATATAAATATTATAAATAAATAAATAAATAAATAAATTTATGGAACTTTAATTCTTCCTGATCTACCTTCCCGAAGGCATCTCTGCCAAGTACCAAGGAGAATGGCAAAGAGATAATGAAAGAAAGAAATTTCTTCCAGATAATGCATTGTTTCCATTACAACTGTATAACCTACAATTATGTACTCCTTAAATCTTTGTATTTTGTTACAGCTCTCATAATAACAAAGGCTTGATATATAGATTCTCTCCCTTGGCCATTACCAATTGAGTGAAAAAATATGCATTTATGAAGCTTTATTAATAAGATGTGAATAATTCAAACAGCTTCGGCCGTGAAGAAATAGCAGAGTATCTTCTTATTTGCATATAAATGAAATGATGCTTTAGTGTCAGAGTTGAAAATTAAATAATATAAAGTTTTACGGTGCTGTCCTGACACTGTCATAAATATTAAGGTCATAAGTTGAGATTTTCTAACATCTCATCTTATCATCTTTTGCAGAAGTGTGACTGAAAGGCCAAATCCTGCTTTGCCATATTTGTGTGAATAGTCACAGAGTCCAATGCATGAATTAACATGGATAATATTATGAACAGATTCAGAACCTTATTTGATAGTGGAAGACAAAGTGCCAGATGCTAATCCATGAAAATACGCAGAAGCTAAAGTTATGCATTGGAAAAAGTAATAGCTCAAATAAGAAAAATGGAACAACAAGCAAGTACACTCAGACTTCTTTGGTGTGACTGAATAGCATTTTCCCCCAAGACAAAGTAGATATGATGTTACTATGGGCTATGTGTGAGGAACTCTTAGGGCAAGCAGGCATTTTTAAGAGTTACTTGCAGTGCACCCCTAGAACATGCCTGGTTAAAATTAAGCCATCCCAAATAGGTTCACAAAACCTTAACTTTCCACTCTATCAACACAAAATCTTAACCAGGGCCTGCCACCATTGTAATAAGCAATGCTCTGTACCCTCAAGGGAATGCCCAATTAATTTCAGGATATATTTCTCTTATGGTATCTTATAGTTACAGGAGGAAGCTTAATATATGTGAGCTAAATAAGCTTTTTAAAATTTAAATTTGTGTGATTGGCCGAGCAATCCTATGGTCCCTGGGAGGGTATCCCAAGGATCATACATTGGTATGGATTCTGTTGCACCCTCATCCTGAGGCTGTAGACATAGCTACGACCTTGAGAGGAAGGGGGAATCCAAGCAGGGATTTCCCCCTCTCCCCAGTCACAATGGAAGCTCCATGGTGGCTCCTCTTCCAAGGTAATGCTTGCGACTTCGCCCTCCTCTATACGATGTCTGTTTTGCGTTGTGCTGGCGTTGGCAAATCTACAGTGGCAGGAGCGACACGGCAGGTATTCTTGCTGCCGCTGCCACGCCTGTGCCTCCTCGAAGGTAAGTTTTTTGGTTTTTTCACTTTGTAAAAAGGGGGAGGACTGCTGAGGCGTGTAGGTTAGCTTTTATTTTTTTAACTTAAAATGTGGGAGAGTACTGTAGAGGCATGTAGGTTAGGTTTTATTTTTATTTTTTTTTAATTAAAATGTGGGGGAGGACTGTGGAGGCACGGAGGTGGTGCAGCGAACGTATGGCTTGCTGTTCCACTCCCTTCCCTGCCCAGCCCAATCAGTGGCTTCCATAGACTGGGCACACCTTGCAGAAGCTTCGGAGCAACAGCGACAGATGGCAAAAGCCGTCGTCGCGTCGCTCAGACCTAAAAAAGTCGGGCTAAATGCCCGCCTTTTTTAGTGCGGAGCTTTGGGGATTTGCCCCAGATTGCTTCGCAGTGGTGGCAATGTCATGTAATCCAACTGCCGCCACTCCAAAGCCACTGCGACGGAAAGTGTCCGTCTAGAGGCACCCCTCAAAAGAGGGTTGGGGAGGGAGGAAAGGAGTTGGATCTGCAGTCCTCTCCATCACCCGTCTCTGTCCACAGCAAGAGACCTATCCAGCCGAAAATGTCTTTTAAGGTGGAACAGGAAGTGTATTTCCTTTTGTTGTTCTACCCGCCTTCCAAATAAATAGGCACAGTATTAAGTTAGAAGTGTTATTTATTTATTTATAATATTTCTATACTGCTCCTTATTTGCCCCAAATCCCCAAACAGTTTAGAATTATGCCATAAAACAATAGAATACCACAAACACACAATAGTACAATGTAGACCTTTTCTATACGAGGCTTTTACTATGCGCTTGTTATTGCTCACTCATGGTATTTTGCAAGACCTTTACATGGCATTCTCATCTTCCAGGGCTTCTCCCATGCTTTGCAACCAACCATTATTGTGGTTCTTTTCCTAATGAGGAAAGTCTGGTATTATTTAGAAATGACAGAATGAGAGTCTCATGTAATTGCACAATTCCGCTATTCCACAGTGCAATCTAGTGTTTGTATAATGAAATGTATGGAAAGGCAGAGAGACCCCCCCCCCCCGAAAAAAGCACATGTAAAACAGCCAATCTTAATCCCACAAAGACTCTGGAAGCAGAAGACTTAGTAAAGGTGTGGGATAAAAGCCTCATGTAGAAATGCCCATAGAAATAGTTTAAAACAGGCTATGGCTGGACAAAAGCCAGAATAAAAAGATATGTTTTCAACCAATCCCTAAAACACACTAGTGTTGAACTTAATGTACCACAGAGGGGGGGATCATCCCACATGGCAGGGGCCACTGCACAGAAGGTCCAGTTTTGTGTTGCTACCAAATGGAAATCCAAAGAGATGAGTCATTAATGTGAATCCAGGAAGGACAATCTGGCCAACCTGCTGGTGGTTATGGGAGGGGGCCTTATCAGTGGTTGCACCCACTGCAGAGAGGCTCACCTGACACCTACTTTGATGTCATTTTGGCACTAAGCAAAATATATTTTAAAAAAAAAACTCCCTACGCTTTTAATTCTGTCTTAGCTGTATTCTGTTTTCATTTTGCAACCTGTATTTGTAGGCTGCATTTCTTCTTCTGTTGTTTTTATTGTTACTGGATTTTAAATTGTTTTATTTTAGGCTGACCAGATAAAATCCAGGTCAGGGCTCATATAACTTTAACAGTTGTAGAGAAAAGGGAATTTCAGCCAGTGTCATTTGTATGCAATTAGTTCCTGGTGATATTCCCTCTTCATCACAACAGTTAAAGGTGCATGCACTATATTAGAGTGACCATATTCAAAAGAAGGCAGGGCCCCTGCAACTTTAACAGTTGTGATGAAGAGGGAATTTCACCAGGAACTAATTGCATACAAATGACACTGGCTGAAATTCCCTTTGCTCTATAACTGTTAAAGTTACATGAGCCCTGACCTGGATTTTATCTGGTCAGCCTATTTTATTTCTTATTATGAGCCACCCTGAGAACATTGTTTAAGGAAGACTATCAATACTGTAAACAATCAAACAAAAATAATACAAACTGTACCACTCTGTAGGTTAGGTTCCCCTTGGTTTAGGTACAGGCAGCAACACCCTGGCCTGTTTCGGACGACACGCTAATCAATGGAGGGGTGGGGGGAAACAATTGTCCGTTGTGTTGATTATCATGTCGTCCGAATGCTGCCTCCGTTGTCTAAAATGTTGTCCGAATGTTGCCGATGAACAACACAACAGACAATTGTTTCCCCCCGCTCCGTTGATTAGCGTGTCGTCTGAAATAGGCCCGTTTTCAACATTAAATGTAATTAGCTTTGACTGAGAGGTTCTCTACATGAGCAATTAATTGCACTCTCATGATTGGCCACTCACAGAAGTTTGCGGATCCTTTAAATGACACCATCAGTCTCCAGTTCGTCTCCCATGCTTTCTCCTGGTAATCGTGCATTTAAAAAAACAACAGAGATAATGCAGTATTTAAATTACCGTTGGTTTAATTCTGCCACTGCTGCTACTGTTTCATTTAGCAGAATAGCATTGCCCAGGGGAGTTTTCAATTCAAAATCACATGGTCCCCATTGGTCGCTGTCTAAAGAAGCCCATAGTGAACATGAAAAGACCCAAGAGAAAGGAAGTCTGGTAAGAATACGGGTTTTTCTTTAATGTAGAGATGCCCTGAATTACTCTATTGGTGTTTATAAACAGAAGGGTGGGGGAGAGACCAAAGTAACAGATGTTGCTATTGCTGGAATGGAATTGCTAGTCATTGTTTTCATTGGCTTAACTGTAAGCCTTCCAATAATTGAATATTTCTGGCTGGAATCCCAAAGATTCTAAACTACTATCTGTCTTACTCAGAATGTTTTCCTTTACACAGTAAAAGTAGTTTTGTTTGCTTTGCATGTACTACATGAAGACATTGATTATTTGAGACATTGATTTTCTGTTGTATATTTTTCCCTGGCAGCATCGAACTCTTGTAACATTTTCTTCTGTGTCTGGGTCAACACAGTTCCTCCCCTGCCCCTATAAATCTACCTGAGTTTTGTAGCATTGATGGTCTGTCTGAATAGATTGTGTAAATATTGTTGCTGTCACTATGACATGATTTCCTGGTTAGTTTTCAGCTAATAACTCCTGGTGACGTGAAATGTTACGTGCGTGCTGTGTTGAAACAGCAGCACAGCTGCACTAGAGAAGTGCTTTCCCTGGACAGGAATTCAGGAGACTTTTTGCAAGTAAGGCCCCCTCCACAAGGATGCGCTTTTGCGCCCGGTTCGGGGATTATGCGCATTTTCGCGGAGGCGCATTTACGCCTAATCCCTCTGCACGGGAGGCGGCGAGAAGCGGCGAAGCGCATTAAAAGATGCCCAAAAAGCACTTTACAGGTAGTTAATGCGCATAATCGCTTGTTCACACAGCGAAAATGCGCTTTAACGGCCGGAGCAAAATAAAAGTCGCTATTTAACGCGCGTTCGAAAATGCGCATTATCGGGGAGATAACGCGCCTGTACGCCCGTTTTGCGCTCCGCTCGTGTGTAGGTAAAATTTATAATGAGCCTTCAAGGCTCATTAAACGTCTCGTGTGGAGGAGGCCTAAGAAACACACCAGTTTGGGAGGACAGCCAGGGAGATGCCTGACATTTACTCTCAGTTTTTATCTTTTGTTTTGCTGGTGACCTTACGTTCCAAAGTAGAGCCATAATCAAAAGTGACGTGAATCATGTATGTATTCGCAGAGTTCTCACAACTAGTATTTAAATAATATATACTGAGACACTTAAACATCTGGAACACACACTTTTCAAAGGCAGCATTTTTCTTCCCTACAATAGAAAGAAGCACTTGCATTTTCAAATCATTGTGCATCGTAATTACTTCTACAAACTCCCTGGCTGCAAGTTGTGCTGGGAGTACTACCTGGGCTACCATACACCTGTTTAAACCATGGCGGAGGGGGGGAAGGAAACGGATGAAGTGATCTACTTCCCTAAAAAGATTACAGCAACAAATTGCTCTTGGTCATTTCGAGGGTGTTTGTGCCCACATATAGTCCTGCATTGCTCAGGTAACATGATGGATCCTGATAAGGGATGGTAAAATAGTATAGCGGCAGTAGGCAACCCGGGGGCTGTCTATATGTGGGGAAAGCCCCACGGTGGCTGTGGATCTGTGCCCCGTCAGTTAGACAATGCCGGCGCAGGTTCAAAGCCACCGCAGGGCCGCCCCGCGATGCTGTGTTGAGAACGTCAGGGATTTACCCCGATTTTTTCAAAGGAAGTGACCTCAACACTGTGCTTCCGCTGTGTAATGTCACTCTGTAATCAATCTGGGGGTCAACCCAGGGGCGGAGCCTGGTGGAAGGTGACCAGTGATTGGTCGCCTTCCACCAGGAAGAGGGTTGGGGCAGCTCTGGGACCTGGATAGCTGTCCAGAACCCCCGTGCTCCCTATTCAGCTTCAGGATTAGCAGATGCCATCCTGGGAGAGGGAAAATACGGGGTTGAAGAGGGAGGCGGTGCCAACTCAGTGCTGTGAAGACAGTTTCCTGGTTCCATAATTCCAAGCACTGGCCATGCTGGCTGGGGATGATGGGAGTTGTAGTTCAAGCTATCGTGAGGGATCCAAGTCGCCAGCAGCTCTACATTCCTGGCATGCTGCTACCTGCTTCCCCAATTGCCCCCTCGCAGCAATTAGATTTGGGGGAAAAAGCACCAGATTGGTTTCAACTGGAGCCTTCCCCCCCCACCACCATAATTGTTGTGCTGCAGGGAGTTTTGAAGATTTTGGAACTAACTTTTGAACCCAGCTCTTGTTAACCGTACCTTTGTTTTGAAGGAAAGAGATGTGTTGTATTCCAATAGCTGTATGCACTTCCTTGTTTTGAGTTGTGAAGAGGTTTGTCCCTAGAGGCCCCCAGGAGAAGAGAGGGAAAAGCAAGGGAAAGGGAGAAAGGAGGAAGCGAGGAAAAACGAATGAGATAGAAAATAAGGATTTAGAAATAAAGTGAAGTTCTGATTATGTCCGAACCTTGCTTCTGACTCCTCCGTACTAAGAAAATAAGAAACAATTTGTACACAAAACGATTTATGTGCATGCGTGTGTGATGTGTGAGATATGTGTTATGTATATTTGTGTGTGGCGGTTCATGAGGCTGTGGGGAGGTATATAAATGTAATAAATGATAAATGAAATGAGTGAATGAGAGTGTGGGGTGGCCTGCCCACTTTTTGCTTTGGTCCCACCCACTGCTGAGCCACAAGGGCATGTATGTATTCAATCCTCCGGCTGAAAATGGTTCCACACTACAATTTATGGCAAGGCATTTATATGCCGATGTTTGTTTTCCTTTTTACAAACTCAGTTTAAAGGCACAAACATGCCTCTGCATCCATGCAATCACCATCTGCAGCAATGGAGAATGCCAGTCAGGAGAGTTGTGTGGGAAGATTGGTGCAAAGCAAGTAGAAGGAGAAGGACCTTCAATGTGAAACACCGACCAAAGAGCTAAATGGACCTACAAGTGACATATATGGAAAAGACAAAATTTAATAATAACTGCTGCAGGCTTTTGTTGCAAGTTATTATTGTATTGCCTTCTCATCTTGTTTCTTTAGATAGAGCATTTTAACTGAGAGATACAAAGTTTGGCTGCATATCAGAACAGATACAGAAAAATACGACAATATTTTTATTTCCTGATAAAAGTACAGAAAAGATACCATATTCCAGAATTGTCATTAACATTTAATATTGCTTACCATTGTTTGTTGTAAGAGACATCTTGCATTGAATTCATTTTGAGTATGGTTGGTGTTACACCCTTTTTGCATTCTTGAGAAGCAATTTATATACTGTTAATAGAGACAGAGCTTATCTACACTACTGCTTTAAAATGGTTTATAACAGTTTTAAACCCGATTATGCGCATTATCGAATGCGTGTTAAATAGCGAGTTTCAATTTTCCGCGGGAGTTAAAGCGGTAATGCACTTCACCGCCTGTCGTTTATAGGAATTAGGCGTAAAAGCAATTGTGAGAAGATGGGCATAATCAGGCAACCAGGCGTCAAGCCAAACTCTTGTAGAGGGGGCCTATGTGTTTCCAGTTTTGTAGCTGTGCAGCTAAAACCTACGCACGTTTATTCAGAAGTAAGTACCACTATGCTTTCTTTTCAGTAAACATGGATAGAATTGGGCCTCATTATTACAATCCTCTAACTAGAAGTGGGCAGAAAGTAGATCTCCAGATGTTTTGCACTTCCCAGCATTTCTGACCACTGGAAATATCTGAAGATCTACCTTCTGTCCACCTCTGCTATAGATAATCCTGTATCATATTGAAGCCTTAGCCTATTTCTTCTGATCTGTTCTCTGAAAGCTCAGGCTTGGATCCAAACAACAACTCCTTTTAGGCATGTTCAAGAGCTTAGACACACAATAGTAGTTTTGTCTCCCCCCTTTTAATTAGCAGATCTCTTTACTAAATCAGAAACTCCTTGTGAGTCCAAGCTACTATATTCCATGCCTGCCCCCTCCCAGCATCACTCATGCCACTGAGCATGCACTGACATCATTGGGCTGTTTTGGCCTCCCCCTGGGTTCCCCCCTTTTTTTCTAAACTTGTTTCGTACTTCTGCAAACCTCATAGTTCATGCTCCTACCTCTGCTTTGTGCATGGGGAGTGACATTTGGCTGTTAAAAGACCAGCACATTGACAATGAAGATCTATCTATCCATATCTATCTATGAATAGGAATGATAAAGAATTCTATACACACTATTATAGGAATTAGAGCAGAAAGGTAAAAGAAAGATCATGAACTACTGCTCTAGATTGAGTATGTAAATGATAAAGTTTACCTTGATAGTTTTTGCTTAGGAAATGTTTTAATAACTTTATCGACGTCAAAGGTGTCATCTGACATTTCTCTGTGAAATGTCGAGACTCTCCTTTCATCTGTGTTGTAAACACATCAGCGAGTATGTAGCATGTCTTGACTTTGAAATGCTGTCACCTACTTTCTGTAGTGTTGTCAGCAGTCATCTTGTTATAAAAATGTTTCTTTTCCAGCTCCTATTTCCTTTTGGTAACAGCGTCAACGTATCTCATTCTTCTGCTGTGCTTATAACCTCTTCTGTGTGTGGGTTGTTTTTCATTATCAGAAATTGAATATGACAGAGTTTCTCCTTCCTTTTGCATCAGGTTGTTTCCATTGGACCTTTGCAGTCACCAAGGCAGTTTTGCTACTTGGAGGCTACATTGAGAGCGTTTAACCAAATATCTTCAACAAATTTTGCCAAAATCACTGCAGGCATTTGAAATCGCGTGGATCCCTGATGCCGAAACGTCCGTCAGAATCACTCAGTTACTGATTGTTGTTTAGTTTTGAATATTCCCGAGCATGCATGCTATATGTAACATTCACTTCCTTTTGAGTAAAGCATTCACTTGGAATGTCCATGTATCCTGTCAGACATTTTGTGCAAATTCCCACAAACCAGTCATTTAGGCCTAGGGATGTACTGGAATTTCATTTCTGTTTGCATATTATACAAACATGTCCTATTTGCAATCTCAAACAGGAACAGGAACACTTAAAAAAAATGTTAGCAAGTTCTTGAATTTACAAATGTGTTTGAAAAATGCGTAGTTTTTTTTAAAAAAATGTGCAGTATGAAATGCTCATTAAAATGCATTTGCATGCTGTAGTAAATCGGAGGGATGCATGCATTTGAAAAATACCCACAGAAATCCACGCTTTTACTGTCTGAAAGAGCTGAAAAACAGGTCGAAAATTAGAGTGAGTTGAAATGAGCTTCAAATTTACTTTCAGAGAATTTAGGTGAGCTCAGATAGGCCCCCTCCACAAGGATTCGCTTTTGCTCCTGGTTAAGTGATTATGCGCTTCATCCCTGAAGCGCATTTACCCCTAATACCTCTGCACGAGAGGCAGGCAGGGAGAGGGGAGGGGGGAGGCAAGACCCCCGGAGGCAGGAGCCGATCTCGGCCGGGGAGCAGCGGAGGGGGCAGCGAGAGTCCTCTGCTGGCCTTTCTCTCTGCAAAGGCAAGAAACCGGGGGTGGGGGGGCGCTCAGGGGAGCTGGGAGGAGTTGTCACTGCTGGACGGGGAGCGTCTCCTTCTCGGCGGGGGCGGTGGCGGCGGGGAGAGGGGGGGCGGCGGCAGGGCGACCCCTTCTTCGGCCACGCGAAGCTCTCCCGCGCGCGCTGGCTGCAGCCTCAGCGCTCCACTCCATTGCCTGCCTGTGTGCCTGGCTGCTTCGCCCTCCCCTGCTGGAGGGAGGGAAGTCTGTCGAGGGACGTGGGCGGGCGAGGAAGGCAAAAGACGGAGCCAGAGGAGCCCACTAGGGAAGCCAGGAGCCGAATGTGCTGCAGCAGCAGCACATCCCGCCGCAAAATAAAACTCGCTCTTTAACGCGCATTCGATAATGCGCACGATCGGAGGGATAGCGCGCCTCTACGCCCGATTTGCGCTCCCTCCTTGTAGAGGTAAATTTTTTAAAGCGCCTTGAAAGAGCTTTAAACCTCTCTTGTAGAGGCAGCCATATTGCTGGTTCTCCCATCTCTGTTTAGAGCTGATTCTTACAAGCAGCCAGTGATCTGATAAGCCTTCCCCAACCTGGTACCCTCCAGATGTGTTGGACTACAAGTAGGAACATCTGATAGCCAACACAGGTTGGTGAAGGCTGTGATAAGCTTTCAGACTACAGTTAGGGCTCATATGTCTAAAAGCTCTTTCAATCAAAGAGAAAACTAGATGTCGGGCATAATTTTCTAGGCTAGCCCCTGATATCTAATTTCTGTGTGTGTGTGGATTTATTTGTTTGCTTTTTGCTATAGAGGAACATTCAGTCATGTGAATCCCCAACCCACAACTTCATGGATAGAGTCCAGAAACAGGTTTGGGAGAGGGTCACACCCTCATTTGCTATGTGTGAGAACCAGGTTTTAATCAATTGGACTTATCTGTCTTTTTGTTTACAGAAGATGCTCTGTTAGAGTTTTGCAACAGGTAATGGTAGAATATCTCTATGCACTAATACAAGAAGGACCCTGGCTTATAATGGATATGTTTGCTAAGGTTTGGTCACCTTGAAATTACTGGCTTCTGTTTTTAAAATACAAAACTCTTATTTTAGATGGCAAGCAATCCTATCTAATATGTATATTCTTCTTGTGTTACATAGGAAGCAGCATTCTGCTATTCCCTTTCCAATCCTCACTATACTCAATTGCTAATTGTTGTCCAATCATCTTTAAGAAACCATAAAAACTCTAGAAGGAACAGGTTAGACTCGGACCACCCTGGAGAAATGTAGATTAGATATAGAATTTCTAATTGTCCTCCTTCTAGGGTAGTGTATTGTACAACATGGGTCATATACAATGGTGTCCTTCTGCCGGCGATGGTGAATTCCAGCAGAATGGACACCATTGGTAGATTGAATTCTCTCCCCCCCCCACCACATCCCTTTGTGTGCTCACCCAAATCTGCTCTGGAGGGTTGAGGGGGACCATCCAAAGCAGATTGAGGGGTAGCATGTGGGAGGCTGCAGTGGGGGAGGAGTGGAAGAGAAACTCTCATTTCAAGAGTGGATTACGGCTCACACAAAGTTGGATTTAGCTCCAAGTCTACTAAGAAGTAAGTCCCATTGAACTCAATGGGACATCTTCCCAAGTAACTGGATATAGGGTTGCAGCACAAATCAACCTTTATTAGGTTGGAGAATAGAAACCTCTTTTTAGAATAAGCTTCCATGAATGGCTTGTAGTCCCTATATAACTTGTAAGGCATCCATTGGTTCATGTCACTAAAGGCGGGCTGTCCTCCTCTCCCCAAAACTGAATCCATTTCCATATTAAAGGGCAGGACTGAAGTTAATTGAAAGATCTTTTAGCTATACAGAAGGATAGATTCCTTTGTTCCTTCAGTTGCTCTCTGAAATGAGTTCAAGGTCAATAGATGTTGCAATTATATAGCAATTATATCACCCAGAGCTGTATCCAGGCATGATGAAGGGGTGCCTGTCTTCTGCTTCCTCTTCCTCTGATGGCCTCTGCAGTAGTCTCAGCACAGTGGTAGAGAAATGAAGTTTTTTTTTTAACCCATGACTTGTTGAATTCTGGGTTGTTGTAATGTGCAAACTGGGTTTATTAAGCATGAACAACCCAGAAGGAGAACCCATGTTTTGTTGTTGGGTTGTGAACACTGAGTTTTTAAAACCATGGGCTGCTGTTATGTGTGAACACAGAACCATGGGTTGTTCATGGATTGTTTCATCAGGCTGCAAAGGTGGCAGGTGAAATGGTTAAAAAAAACAGCCACTCTATATGCCAGTATGACAGCCCAGCAAAAGCATTTGGGATACAGGAGGGAGCGGGCAAAAAAAGAAGGAAACAAACTACCTGTCAGGATGGTAAGTTATAGTCTTAGAGATTTTTTAGAAAAGTCAATGTTTTTGCAAGCTTATCATCTGTCTTTGTTTCCCAAGGGAGTTGCTAGCGGAGGCCTTGAAATAGATAGTTTCCCTGGGAACAAAGAATGTTTAGATAAGGAGGGGGCCTCTCTTACAAGCTGTCACTCACATTGTAACATCATCCAAAGGAGGTGAACTGTGCCACCCTGTTGGCACATGGGTGTAGTTTATAGGTTAGAGGACCTGTCTGTCAAGTAGCTTTGAATAGTATATAATAGCTAGCAAGGCTGAAAAAGCCTTGCTAGAGATCATGTTTTGACGCTTGGCCTGAAACCCCTCGTGTTTGGATTCTACCTGTTTTGAGATTTTGGAAGCACTCTGTACATGCTTGCTCATTTGCTATTTGGTAGGGGTGTGCATGGACCCCCCGGATCGGATCGGGACCCGGATCGGGACCTCCGAGATTGTCCTGGATCATTCAGGACAAAATCGGAAGTCCCTCGGATCAGATCAGACCTGATCCCGATCCAAAAATCGGACCTCCGATTTTTGGATCGGACGCCATTTTTGTTTTCCCCATAGACTTGCATTGGGGGAAAGAAAGCTTTCCTCCAATGCAAGTCTATGGGGAAAAAATGGCGGTGGGTGGGTGAGGGGGGGCCTAACTCCTCCCCCCTCGCGGTTCTTACCTCCCGGGGCCGTCCGCTGTGGATGGTGCCGGCAGGTAAGCCCCCTCCCCCGCGCTCCTTACCTCCCGGGGCAGATGGAAGCAGACGGCCCCGGGGGGGAAAGCCCCCTCCCCCTCCCCCTGCTTACCTGCCAGAGACGTCTGCTCCCCTCCGCCGCTGGCCACTACTGCGAGCAGACTTCGCGGCCTGCTCCTGAGTAGCGCACCAGGTGATGACATCTCCTGGCGTGCTACCTAGGGGCAGGCCGCGAAGTCTGCTCGCAGTAGCGGCCAGCGGCGGTGGGGAGCGGACGGCCCTGGAAGTTAAGCGGGCCGTGGGCCCCCCTCCCCCCCGCTTACCTTCCGGAGACGTCCACTCCCCTCTGCTGCTGGCCGCAACTGCGAGCAGGCTTTGCGGCCTGCTCCTGAGAAGCGCACCAGGTAATGACATCACCTGGCGCGCTACCTAGGGGCAGGCTGCGAAGCCTGCTCACAGTAGCGGCCAGCAGCCGAGGGTAGCGGAAGTCCCCAGAAGATAAGTGGGGCCCCCTCCCTCCTCCCCCCCACAATCCTCACCTGGCTGGACTGTCTGCTTCCATCGGCGGGCACCCGCTGGCGCCCGCCAATGGAAGCGGACAGCCCCGCCAGGGAAGCTCCCCCCGCTGTCCGCTTTCATCGGCGGGCGCCCGCTGGGGCCCGTCAATGGAAGTGGTGGTGGGCGCCAACGGGCGCCCGCCGATCCTCCGATCCATTCCGATCTGGATCGTGTCCTTTCCGGATCAGATCGGATTGGATCGAACGATCCAGCGGAGTGATCGGAAATCGGATAATTGCATCCGATTTCCCCTGGATCGGATCCAGATCGTGGATTGGACCCGATCCAGTGCACATCCCTACTATTTGGACTCTGAATTTCTAAGGATTGTGCTATGGAAAGTGCTCTGAGGCTTTACATAGACTTGGACTTGCGTTTGCTCTGGATTGTGTGTGTAGCCTGTAAGAGAGCTTCCCCGGAGATGTGCAGGGGAGTTTCCTAGGCCTGAGAAGTTCTTTTCTTGTGATCTTGCTTACCAGGGTCAGCTCAGTGTTTCGGCAGGCTGAGATGGACTGGTGCATGATCTCTCTCTCTCTGCCAAGCTCAAAGGCGGTCTGGTGCCTTGAGCTCTTCTCCTCCCTGGGATTTTGTTTGGGCTATGGCCAAGTCCTTTCTGAAAAGCCAGCGTATGCTGCGTCTGGAGAAGGTACGCCTAACCCTACCTTCCCCCAGCGTTTACTTGGAAAGTTTGTATCGAGAAAAGTGCTTAAAGTGTTCTAACTATCTTTCAGCGTGAAGTGAGTGTTGAAAAATGTAACCGTTATGCTTTTTGCTCATGTGATTTCATCAATAAAGAGAAGTCTAACCGACATGAATGTCTTGTCAGTTTGCCAGTTTGTGGGAAAGCCTGAGGGAACTGGCCAACTCACGACACCACCCAGGGATCGAGAAAACAAACCATGTTGGTTTGATCAACTGCCAGGCAAACCTGGGTAGGGCAACAATGCAGGGTTAAATAAACCATGGGTTAGTGTTAAGTGTGAACCAAGTCAATGTTTAGTTGAAATTAGATTACAACACAGTTTTGCCCTGTTCTGTTTTCTGTGCTGGGCTTCAACCTATGAACATGTAAAACAATCAAGAGAATGCCTCTGCACAGCTACAGATGACTTTTTCCTGGTCAGAGAGTGCAATTTTGGACAATTATTTGCACACCAATTATTTGCAGGTTTGAATTTTTGAAAGAAGTTAGTGTATACATGAGATCAATGTGGGCAGGTATACAATGCAGATATTTTCCTACTTACTGACAGGTATTGTGGCATCTAGATAAATTAAGGCCGTAATTCTATGCATATTTAGACAGAAAAAAGTCCTATGACTCCCAGCATCCCTCCAGCCAGCCATGCTGTCTGGGGCATGCTGGGAATTGTAGGACTTTTTCTGTCTAAACTTGCATATTCTATTCTAGGGTGACCACTTATGAATCGCCAAAAAAGAAAAGACACCAATTTGTATAACATTTCCATGCATTAATTTATATGTGTATGTAATTATTTTTATTTTGTTTAAATTTAAATAGAAAAACAGTACATTTCACCAGAGGTTGGAAGACTGTGACCAGGAGACCAGTGTGCCTGCCTCTTCAGTCTGCTGCTCAAGTACCAACTGTTGATGGGCAACAGTTTTGATGCTTCTGGGAGCTCCACCACACCAGTGATTTAGTGCACTCTCGCCATGCCTGGTGTGTGGATTTGCAGCATGGTACTCACATGACGCCATGCCTGTCCTGCTGACACTCCACCTCATCCCCAGCCTTCCTAGAATGCTAAAAGTCTGGATTATTTTCCCTAAGCACATATAATGCGTCCTAAGCCTCCATGTAGTTTTAAAGGAAAGGGGGCTTGAATGGATTGCATCAGGTCCTGGCAAGGAAAAGATCTCCTCCAGCAGCCAGCTGCAAGCCTCAGTATAAAACCCAAAGCTGGCATCCCAGGCTCGAAAGCATTTTTTAAAATCATACAATGCCTGATTGTACTCTCTCGATGCCCCCAAAGAGCCAGACTAAAGGGTCATTCGATTTTTGCCCGGCAGAAAGGCAGTCTGGTTGAAGTGCTCATCTGAAAGGACCTGACTGGAGGGAGAAAAAGAAGGGGATGGGTGGAGTGGAGTGGAGCAGAAGAGCTAAGGAGTGAAAGAGCAGCTATTTAGGTGAAAGGGATCATAAGCTTGACGCGCTTCTGCCTCAGAGGTAAAAAAAAATGGAGGCAAACGAGGGGGGGAAATAAGGTGTGATGGAGGTCTTTATCTTGAAACCAGAACTGAACAAGGCAGCCTTTCAAATAGAGGACACCTTCTAAAAGAGGTCTGACCTCTGACATGCTTCAAATAGAGGTGTCCTTGCAAAAGAGGGCAGTTGGCCATCCTAAAATTGAACTTTTCTATTATTTGTGGGTGTATTAGCATTAGCATTTCTTAATGCATTACTTGTTGCAAAACATTTTGTAGTCAGGAAGGCATATTTAGCTGTTAGGTTTGGTGTTTTTTTTGTAGGGCAGGCACACCAATTTTGATAGAGAATGAAGAAAAGTAGAGGGGGAAAGCCCAAAATGGAAATAAGATGAACTAAAAATACTTAGCCATTTAGAATACATCCTTCAGAACTTGAGTTTCCTGAGTAGGTGTGAGTTAGAGCAGTGCTGCATAAAATGTGTGCTCTGCCTCTGGAGAGGAGAATGTTGCATCACTCCTGGGAAATTCTCTCTGGCTGACATACAAACAGTACTGCTGGGATCCAGGGGGAACTGTATTTAGTTCTCTTAGGGCCCAATTTGGCAAACACTTATGCACTTGACTAACTTCTGAGGAACAATTTGCCTGAGTAAACTTATTCGAGTGTATAAGTGTTGCAGGACACGACAGTCAAAAGCCAGAGTAACATTATTATTTTAAAAAATGGAAATAGTTAAAAGATCACTCCATTTCCTATCTACACTACTGCTTTAAAACGGTTTAAAATGGTTTATATCAGTTTTGGGAACTGTTGGGTCCCAGAACACACTCCATATACAGTTTTCAAAACATTTTCAAAGTGTTTTATTCTGCGTGTGTAGATAGGCTCATCCACGTAAATTAACTATATTGTTTGTATTTTATTTCTTGTAAGATTTGAAAAATTACAGGAAACTGTATATTTGGGGGGGAACCTTCTTGACTTGAATTGCTGTTCTTTATTTGAAAGGAAACTGACTCTAAAGAATAGGCATTAAAAATAAATAAGACCTGAACTTTAAAAAAATGGCAAGGATGGTCAAAAGTCATCCAGGTAGCAACATACATAAAGAACATACATAAAATAACATTGGACGTTTTTAAAAGACACAACTTTAGCAATTATGTAGTAATTGCTTGCAATTAAAAGTTATGAGACTTTCTTCCTACAAGCTGCTCTTTCCTCTAATTATTTTTTCCGTTGTCATGATAGTTCAGTCATGATAGTTCCGGCCTCAAAAATGGCTTGCGTTTCTTTTCTCAATGGTAAACTTCCGTGGAACTTCTCAGGCTTTTAACAAATTTGTACTTTGATGGGACATGTCTTATTCTATTGTTGCATGGATCATTGACCCATGACTTTCTGGTGTTCGTGATTTTTCTAGTCACATTGCTCCAGAACATACAGGTTTATGACTTGTTATGTGATCTCTGTGAGTCAAAAAGACTCAAAACATATGGCTGATCAGATGTTAGGCTTGGGGGAAATCAAAAATTAAACTGTCTCAGAGCTGTTAAGAGGCTGCTTTGCTATATATTTTATGTGATGTGTGTGTGTACGTGTGCTGAGGGAGATGCCATCTTGAGAAGAGACTCAGAGAAAAAAATAGCTCAGAAAAATGAACAGTTTGTATGGTTGCTTTAATCTTTAAAGCTTAGTCATCTAAAAGCAGATGTTGCAAACTAAGATGGAAACTTGCCTGAGGCCAAAAGAATTGGAGAACACACTTTCTAATGGTAAAAAAGGGGCACTGTTTTCTAAAATTACAGTGGACATGATCCAACCAAAGTTAAGTACTTCTACAACCCATTAATTTCAGTGGAGGCTCTTTAGACTCATTCATAACTCCCCCATTGAAATAAATGGGCTAGAAATGCTTACTTTTGACTGGAATGTATTTATATCATTAGCAGACATAATGATATTTTGTTTTTGTGTTATAGGGTGACCATATGGAAAGGAGGACAGGGCTCCTGTATCTTTAACAGTTGCATGGAAGAGGAATTTCAACAGCATTTGTATGCATGCAGCACCTGGTGAAATTCCCTCTGCATCACAACAGTTAAAGCTGCAGGAGCTATACTAGAGTGACCAAATATAAAAGAGGGCAGGGCTCCTGCAGCTTTAACTGCTGTGATGAAGAGGGAATTTCACCAGGTGCTGCATGCATACAAATGACACCTGCTGAAATTCCCTTTTCTGTAAAACTGTTAAAGATATTGGAGCCTTGTCCTCCTTTCCATACGGTCAGCCTAACTATATAGAAGAGGGTAGGTTTCTAACAGCTAATGTTGTATGAGTTCTAACAAAGAGTTCTTTAAGTATCCAAATGGCTAGCTGCAGAGACGACTTTACCATAAACCAGGATGAAGTACCTCACTTGGGGGCAGTATATTCCTGTAATAATCTGTGCTGCTGTCTTGTCAGAGAAGAAAGACTCTATGGTCATAATAAATTTGTTACCACAATAGAAGCGCTAACTAACTTGTTGATTCAGAATACATCTTAGAAGACTTGTACAAAAATGATTTCCTCTGATGTTACTTTGGTTATATCTGGAGTGAACGTGCATGTATCAAAAGGAATGGAATGCCTTTATCACTTAGAGCGTCATCAGATGGGGGTGGGAATCATGTCTCCCTACTGTTGCTTTGCCTCGTGCTCATGTCCCGTAATAGGGACAAGCAGCTTCCTCTTTCTTCACATGGGGAAGAAAGAGGAAGCAAGCAATGACCACGTGGCCCGTTCAGTGGGTGTTTTTATCACGCTGCTTCTTCTGCATGCAGTAGGAAACGGCGGCAAGTTTTGTCACAACCAAAAGAATCGGATTTTCTGCGCCTTTTTTTGTGACGGAAAAGGAGCAGGAGATGGAGGGTATTGTGAAAAGGACTTGTGAAAATCCGTGAGTGGAAACGAGCATGTAATAAAATGTTTGTCTGATCACACTCTTAGACTTAGAAGGGGAAAACTGGGGGGGGGGGGAGAAAAGAAAAAAAGTGGTGGTTGTGGTGATGAGACTTTGCATAGTACATGGAGAATATGCAATTGCACCCAAGGTTGGTTGCCACTGAAAAAACACTGAGGCTGCAATCTTGTACACATTTACCTGGGAGTAATTCCTATTGAACTTACTGGGGTCTCTTTCTGAGTAGACATGTATTGGATTGCACTGTGAAATTATCAAAATTAGAAAAGCAATACAGAGAAATAATTGTTGTTTTTGCTGAAGTGCTATGGTAGAAATATATTCTACAGTAATCCTAGTTTAAAATATGTTTTTCTTTTGTTCATGGTCTATTTTGAATTGATATGTATTAGTGCACTAAGTTATAGTAATAGTTTTTCGCTTGTCAATGCATCTTCACTTTTTTCAATAAAAGTGTGTATTTAAAAAACCTGGGCATGCTCCATGCTATTTTCTTGACTCAACTGATTAAACCATTCATCCAGACCTTCAGCAGAATACCGATTAGTTCAAATCACACCAGAAATTTACTGCCATTCACTATTTATTTCCCTCACTATCCCTTAAAGATTGTCTGATCAAAATGCTGCAGAGATGGTAGCAGTAACGGCAGTAAAAGCACAGGCCTAGGTTTGGAAAATCTATGTTCTCTTGATTCCTTAGCCGAGTCCTGAAGCCTTTTCTTTATCCTTTCCCTCAAGTTAATTGGGGACAGTGTAAAAGCTGGAATGGAAGAGCCTGGGATGGCCCTTTTATTTTTTTTAAATACTAAAAATGTTATTAACCCCCTAATGCCTAGAACATATCCAGAAAAGGATGGGATGGCCTGAAAGAGCAACTTCCAAATAAGTCAGATGAGCCAGTCTCACATAACTACATGGGACTGATGCAATAAGCCACAAAATATCCACAGGAACTACTTTTTAATACCTGTTCTGTCCAGCTCTTATATAGCCAAGGTACCCTTCCCCAACCTGTTGTCCTCCAGATGTATTTGACTAATATTACCAGCATCCCTGATGCTGAAAGTTGTAGTCCAACATATCTGGAGGTCCGGGAAGACTGAGCTAAGGAGCCAGTTTTACCTTTGAAGCTTTGAAAAAGGCAAAATATTCTCCCCTACATTTGCCCAACAAAGCTTATAGAATGCCGGGAAGACCACCATTGAGTAAAGAACTACACCTCCCAGAATTCCTTCCCAAAGCTTCCTTTATCACCATGAAAGTTTCTTTATTTTCCCTTCCTTTGACTCCTCCTAAAAGTCCCTTAAAAGGGGTAATGGTTCCTGCCCCTTCACTTTAGTGATAAGACAGATGACAGAAAGTGCACTGTTAGCGGGGGGAACCGGCAGTCCTTCTGTATGAAAAGGGGAAGCACGGTTCTTCAAAAAAGAAAAGGTGGGAACTGCTGATTTAAAATATGAAGAGTTATTTGAAGTGCTTGGCTGGCCTGGCCCCTCAGCTTTCATCATTTCAACATTGCCAGTAGAGACCAGGAAAACCACGTGAGAGGGCATTTAATTTAACTTCTCCCACTGTGTTGGGAGGGAGAATTTCAGTCTGGGGGCTGTATTCCACCCAAAGCTATGAAGCCAAGTAGTTCCTTTAAAAATAGAACAGTCCTTCACTTTGAACTTATTTGGGCCTGCTCTTCCTTTGAATTCATGTGACCCAAGAAGCTGGACGTATCACGACAAATATTATCACCTTAATTAAGCTAAAGAAAGGGCTGCCACTTTTCCCAAGTAGGTAAATGAACCTGATGCAAATGCACATATGTGTTCATATTCATTCGGTTCAATATAATAAATTTCAAAATGGCTGCTTGTCACTTAGCTCTGCTTTTACTCTGAGGGGGAAATACAATTTGGGCAATCTTTCACGATTCATTTAAGGCTCCTTTCCTTGGGTGGAAATTCTAAAGAAGAAAATTCATGTAAGAAAAAACTACAATAATTACTTTTGTCCTTAGGTTAAAAAAGCTTATTATGAGTATATTTTGTGTGTGTGTATATAAGAGTAGTGCAGAGGTTAGACTGTCAGACTGGGGAGACTCAGGTTCAAATTCCTGTTAAGTCATGAAGCTGACTGGGTGTCCTTCTGTAGTTACTAGCTCTCAGCTGACTTACCTCACAGGGTTAAAATGTACATCACCTTGAGCTCCTTGGAAGAAAGGTGGGATAAAAATGTTATAAATAATACGTGCAGTTAATTTTGTGGTTTCTTACAGTTTACTGAACATTCAACATCTCATTTCCATGCAATGGCAGACTTTGCCTTTTCTTTGGATAATTTGTTCTTTGAAGGACCAGGTGGAAAGCAGAAGTAAGATGTGATTTAGTGAACAACACTTGCTTTTTGAGGATGGTGGTGGTAGAAGTAATTGGGCGGTAATTTATTTTTGGCTCTTTAATGACTCCATGGCTTCAATAAAATGAAATAAGGATTTTCACTTTCATCCAGCCATAATAACTGAATCTCTCTATTCCGGAATGTCTCAGCGCTTTTAAAAATAATTGGTATTTCTTATTTTCATCCTTCATGTTTCATAGAATGTAATGCACAACCCTAGACTTTTGCCCCAATAATAATTTATTTATTAATTCGACATTTATTGTATGATTTGTTATTTTTGTTAGTTAGTGTGGTGTAATGGTTGGACTAGGACTTGGTAGATCCAGTTCCTAGTCCTTCTTTGGCCATAAAACTGGCTGGGTGACTTTGGGACAATCACTGACTCTCAGCCTAATGTACCTCACAGGTTGTTGTGACAATAAAATGGAGAGGAGGAGTATCATGTAAGGCATCTTGGGTTCCTTGTAAGAGGAAAAAAAGTTGGGATGTAAAGGTAGTTATAAATAATCTTCTTCTTTTGAAGAAGGCTTCCATACCTAAAGATTCCTATAATGTAGGCTACTCGTGCATAATTACATAGTAGTAGAATATCTCAGAGTATTGGAACAATAGAGGTGCAGTTGTGGCCCACTGCATGCAAAATTAACTTTTAACTGAAGTGGATTAACAGAAGCCTTACATTTTAAATATGACACATTTTTTCAAGTGTAATGTTAAAAGGGATAATTTAGAAGTGACACAACAGTCAATACGTTCTACTGTGGTTTGTCATTAATTTGGTAGGAAACACTTACAGTTTTTTGTTTCATGTTAATATGTTGGAAACAGATATCTAGAAAATGAAGAGCCAACAAACTGGTATCTTGCACCTGTTCCATCTGCTTTTGAAATTCCACCTACTCAAGAGCTACAAATTGAATTGGAAATAAATAACAAAAAAGGTAAATGTTTTGTGGTTAATTTTAGCATGAGGAAGTATAGTTCTTCAAAACGAATACGCAATTACTTTCTTCAAATGTTATAACCTTTACCTACTTTCCCTGAAGTACAGAGTGGCAGCATTCGGACGACATTTTAGGCAATGGAGGGGGGAAGAGGCAACTGATGGTACGTTATTTTTGCAGTGCCTGATACACGACATGTTGCCCCTCCTCCTCGTTGCACGGCTGAAAGTCCCGGCCTCATAATATGGTAAGCAACGGAGCCGTTGTTTTTCCCCATTGTTTAATAACATACTGTCAGTTGTGTGTGCATTGTGTGTTGCCCGACACACGACACAATAAGCAACACAACTGACAGTTGCCCCTTCCCCCCTCCATTGTCTAAAGTGTCATCTGAATGCTGCCAGTGAGTTGAACTGGGACCAAATTAAACTATGCCAAATGTACATCACACAAATCATCTAGTTCAACCCTCAATACCAGTCTCATCATGATGTGATGCAAAGCTGACCGTTCTAGGTGACAAATTTCACAGAGTGAGTGTATTTTTCTGGCTCTGTATTCCATGTATTAAAAATGAGCTTCAGCCTAGAGTGGTTTTGTGTGTGCGTGCGTGCGTGCGTGCGTGCGTGTGACACCTTTTTTTCTTTCTGGTTTAGGTATAAAAAGGCAGGCTTGAGGTGAACATAGCTCGCTCTCCGATGTTAGAATTCTGTGGGCTGCAGACAGTAGTAGGTTCACTGTAAATAGGATAAATGCAATCAGGAGTTTAAATTAAACAACAAAAACAACAACAAGCACTAGACATATGGCAAGTTCAAAGCACATTATAGCAGGCTCCACAGTGTGAATGGCTCCAATTATGTTCTGGGAGAGATTTTCAGAGCATGATAATGTTCTGCACTCTTGATGATATGTGCGAGTTGTTTTGTTTTGAAAAGAAGGTAAAAGTTATTTCACTATGTGAGAACTCTTTTTAAATAACACTATTACATAACACTGTTGACATTGTGCCAGAGTACTTTACGCTAGAACAATATATTTACGTTAGCAGTTGCGCCCCATTGGATACTGCCCTTCGTACATTTTTCACCATATAAAGTAATGCCTTTTTTTTAACCAAAAGTCAGTGATTTGTAATCTCACAAATGAGCTTTCATAACATATTTAAAACTTTAGATGATATGTTGTGCTTGTTTGAGATCTGTATGGCAAACAACTCATAGTTTGTTTGTTTGTTTTTGTCTGTGTTTAGATATATATGTTATATAGGAATGAGCTGGGGCATTCTGGGAGTTGTAGGCCTTTCTTCTGTCTAAACCTGCCTAGGATTGTGCCTTAAATGTAGTATATATTATGGGATACTTGAGGTCTAGGAATCATTCTGGGATGCATTACTCAAATGCATAGAAAAGATGGCTTCTGTGTTAATGACCATGAAATGAAAAACAAAAGCAAATGGGATCTTCTGTGGAGAGTGCTGGCAAACAGGGAAAGCACAATAAAACAATGAGAACAAGAAGATGAAGTTTGACTCACTTTAAACAAGTTTTATTGAACTGGCAGATAGATCATCAGTAGGTATCATAATCTTCATTTTTTTGCATTCACAAAGGGAATTATATGCCATCTTTTAAAAGTATTACTGAAAGATAAAACTCTAAAGGCATGAACTTTGCTATGAATTCTAACAAGCAAAGTCTACTATAGGTGTTCAATTAGGGGAGGTAGATAAAAGTACTTTTAAGGCCAATAGTCTGGAATTAATTTCATTGTTCCTCCTTGACCTTGATTAATATGAAAACAGAGCTTGTCAACTGTCTTGTAAAAACCTATCCAAAAATAAAGTATTAATTAATTTTCCAGAAGGGGATGGTGATGAAAGTGCCTGCTCAACATTCAGGAAAAGGTAGGATTTTTTTAGCCAATTATAACAATTCATCAAATATCAGAACCATATTATTTTAGATACATTTGTCAAATACTGAGTTTTTGATCTTTGAAATGAAAGTGCTTAATAGGGCTCCAGGCAGTTGCGTTAATATTCTTTTGAACGTAAGAAAAATTGGGATAGTTTTTTTCAGCAATGATTTAATATAGTAATTAGATTTGCTTTAGGCACAACCCTTTTTTTACAAGGATTTAAACACAGGATTTAGTTTATTACTTTAGTTAAGAGGCAGCTGACTTACTACTACACGAACTTTTAAAATTCTGCACAAAGACATAGTGCTGTGGCATGTTACACATCCATGACCTTATTTTTATACTTTTAAGCTATCACAGGACTCACATATACAATCCAGCTCCTTTAAATGTCAATCACAAAATTCATATTACTTTAATGGTAGTGGATTAAAGCTTTGCCAAATTGCTGCAGCTGCCTACTCAGAAATTTGTTTTGAACGTCCTGGTAACTTTAAGCAACGTACTTGGATGCCAGCTAGATGATAATGAATGCTGATACTCAACCCAATTCGTATATTTATGTGCCGCTTCTTGGGTGTGCAGTGTGCAGGGAATTTCTTCCTATTTAAGTGCACTGGTCACAAATAATAAAATTAAGAAGCAAGAAATGAGTTAAAGTGAGCAGTTTTGCCCATTACAAAGGAAAGTGTTACCATCTGGTTACTTTAATTTTTTTTGTTGTATTGTGCCTGTCCAGATACAGTATACTTTGTGACACACCTTGGAATATGCTGTGATGTTCTCGAAAGGCTCGATATGAGTGGTTTTGGATGTTATGCTGAAGCAGGAAAAACAGATGTACAAGGTTTTCTGACAAATGTCTCCCAGCAGGAAGTCACACATCTTCCCTATGCTGCTGATGCATCTCACTGTGGGAGAGATGCAAAATGTCCTGCTTTGGAAGTTACATTAGAAGTGTCCAAAGCCACCAGAACTCTCTTTTCTCTCAGAGTGACATTGTTTCTTTTATCTGTACGCAGCTATTTTAATTCTGAAAAACAAAGAATTTATCTTGTCACTCCAGGCCCAGGTTTGCACAACTTGTTTTCCTTATAAGATGAATGGGGCCCACCAGCCCTGTATGATGGCCCACCCAGGCCTGAATTAATCTCCTATTTTTGTTGCCTGCCCAGGATTCCAGGAACAGGAATGTAGATATGTGGAACACGTGAGGCTGGTGGACAGTGTTCAGCTTGGTTGGTCAAAAGTTGTGCAAGCCAGTTTTAAGTGAGTTTTTAAAACACGCACACACACACAAAACAGGTTTTGGAAACGAAGCAATAGGAGCTATAATATACAATTGTCATATAAGTAGGTGTGTGTGTATTATATGAAAATATCCTTTTGCATTTCTTACAGCTTATTTAAACCAACCAATTATACATATGCAAATACAGGCAATACAGAGAGCCCCAATGCCAAGAGAGGAATTGGCACATACTGTAATATTACTAACAACAGAGAGGTAGAAAAAGAAGACCTATGGAAAAAGAATATGCAGATTGCTCAATATTCAGATTTTAATCTGCTTAGTGTAAATGATATTTTTTCTGCTTCTGCAAATGGAAATGGAATTGAAAAAGCTCAGTCATTTCCTGGTGTTTCAAAGACTTCTAGCGTGGAAGGTAAATTACAAGTTTTTTCTGTAATTTTTTCCTGCAAAAGATATTTACAACACTGGCTTCATGCAATAACTATGAATAATGTATATTCATGAACAGAACTGTAGACGGAGTCAGGAAATACACAATAGTTAAATCTGTTTGAGTAATATAAAGTAAATAATATAGTAGTATTCATGTAGAAGGTCAGAAGCGAATTATAAAAAAAAAGTCATGAATCACAAAAAGGTACACCTATGCCAGATAAGACTGAAGTAATTATAATGGGGTAGAATTAAATGCAGGTCTCAAAGAACTTAGTGCTCTGCTATTTTGAGGTCAACTAGGAAAACTGATGAAAAGAAAGCTTTGCATTGGGCCTTCACATCTTCCCTTTTTCCTCTTCTGCTCCCCCATCCCCAATCAAATTTAATCTTGTTACGTTGCAGCAAAGAATTACTCCAGCATTACACAAGCAATTCTTTATCTCCCTTTTTATACAGGCCTTAAACAGAGCCCCCTAGGCAGTTTGAAGGTGAATGAGAGCAAGCGCTCTAGGCAGGATCTGTATGACTGCTGTATAGTGGTATTGAAGTGCACTGACAACTGTTGGGGCCCATGACACATCTACACCAAGCAGGATATAACACTATGGAAGTGGTATGAAAGTGGTATATGGCATGTGTCATGGGCCCCAACAGCTGTCAGTGCACTTCAATACTACTATAAAGCAGTATTGTAGATCCTGCCTCCATATACCGCTTTCGTACCACTTTCATAGTGCTGTATCCTGCTTGGTGTAGATCGGGCCCTAGATAGCTGGGAGTCGCAGGAGACTAGCTAAGTTGGGAGAGGGCACATATTTGATGTCTCTGAAGAGACTTTTCACAGGCACTTCAAGGAGCTAGAGGAGAGGAGCACCTGACTTTGTGGAGTAAGCTCTTCCTGATGAGGCAGCTTAATGGGCTGGCACAAAATATTTTCAGATGTAATGAACTGGGTTTATTTCTTTTCTCTTCCCACAAATGCTTCATCACTTCTTTTCCTCTGTGACGTAATTTGTGGTTAGGTTTGTTATACTGTAAGGTGCGCAAACACACTATTGGGAAGAAGGCCATACAGACCTCTTAGTTTGCATTCCTCAAATTGATTCAGGGCCTTTGCATATCCAAATAACCTTTTGAAGTTTGCAGACTTCTGCCCTTGGTTTAAATGCTTGAATTGGTGTATTCACCTGCAACTTCAGTGTAACATCATGGTTGGTGGGATTACATCCGTTCCTCAGCATGTCTGTTGACACATCAAGATTTGAGCTAGATAAGAAAAATAGCATTTATAGAACTTAGTACTATTTATACAACTAGTCCAAGTAATTAAGCTATTGGGTTGTACTCAGACTAAGAGTAGATCCTTTGAAATCAGTGGGACTTGATTTCAGTGGGAATAATCAAAGCATGACTATGGCTCAATTCGGACAACACAATAAACAACTGGTGTGGGGGAAACAATCGTCAGTTGTTTTGACTATCGTGTTATCCGAATGCTGCCATAGTCAACTCAATGCTGATCCTAATCCACACCACAGTTGATTATTTATTACCATGTTGTGAGGGGAGTACCCCCTAGATGAACAACTGTAAAGTTGTTTATTACCCCACCATTGACTATCGTGTCGTCCGAATTGAGCCTATGTCTGCATACACCATTTTGGTTTTTTATTTAGGTTTGTTATTGATAATATAAACCAGGGGTGCTGAAATTCAGGCCCAGGGGCCAAATTCAACCCTCCTGTAGCCCCAATCTGGTCCCCTGGATCCGAGTTTCCCAGATGGCTATGGCCCTCTGACCACCAATCATTGGGTGGTTTCCTGGCTTTTGTGCAGTCCCCCCCTATTCTAAAAGGATGAAAATGCCTTTCCTAAACCCTAGTTGCTAGCAGTAAAAGCTTTAAACTAAAATATGCTGGTAGTTTTGCTCCCACTCCTTTTAGTTTGGCCCCGCCCATCACTGGAATGTGGCCCCTGAGAGCTTCTCCAAAATGGAATTTGGCCCTTGTCCTGAAAGAGATTCAACACCCTTGTTGTAAATAAATATTAGCTAAAACAAATAAACATTCATTCACTAGGAACATCTGAAAAAAACTTGATGGTTTTGAGGCCTGTGACTGAAATCCGTATCCTTTTATGTGATACAAATATAAAAAAATATATTTTCTTGGTTGCATAGGATATAAGCCATAATGCTTTTTAATATGCTTTCAAATTCCAGAAATCAATAATGTGAGTGGGGGATTCCTGTAAATGGCTATAATAGGGAAGCTAATTCATAAATCTAATTGTACTGCCAGTCTCAGGACTGGTCTCCCTGGTATGTATCCCAAGTTGGACTTGAAGCCTGAAGAAGAAGTAGACCAGCCAAGACAGGAAACAGGGGAGGAAATTCTCCAAGACTATTGAGGAGTCAAGGAGGAATCTTCCTAGGAGCTTATTGAACAGGAGGCCTAGGCTCAGAGATCATCTTCCCTCTCCTTCCCCTCCCTAGGAACTCAGTCTGTGTTGGAGGAGGAGGGAGCATCGGAGTTGATAGATTCCAGAGTCCACCACAGGGTCAAGCAGGCGGAGTTGAGAGGAGGTGGGAGGTGGTCTGCTAGGCTACAACTTGAAGACCCTCCCGGAAGGAGAGGTTTGTAAAAGTGTGTTGGGTATGGTGGGAAACTGTCCATTTAGTTGATAGGCAACTGCCTTGCTTTGTTAGGCTAATTAAAGTTAGATGATAGTTGCTAGCATTCACACTCCCATCAGGTGTAAACAGATGTCTATTTACTGAATAAAGCCTTGTGGATCACACGGAAGACATCTTTATTGTCTCACGTCTTGGCGGGAAGGCTTGGAATCACAACATGTACTAATGGCCATTATCCAAAAGAAGAAAAATGAGCACATCCATATTATTTATAATTGTGTGGCTTTAATGGACTATTAGCATAGACCATTGGAATGATCTGCTGAAATAATGAATAATGTTTACGTTTGAAAAGTTAATCAGTACTTTTGCATATATTTCAGTGTTTTTTTAAGTTCTCCCCAAAATGTCTGTTTCCTTCTTTGGAAAAATTTTTTGGGAAGTGTTGTCTCCCTAGCCTAGGAATGACGAAGTATCTATTTAATTATTTGTCTAGACAAATGTGTAAATGTTTTACACATATTTGAGTGTAAAAGTTGTATCTATTCTTCACTAAATGGTTTGGCTCCTTATATGATTTTAGCTATTCAGTTTAGAAATATTTTCAAGGAGTTCCCTTATTTTAATTATATTCAGTCCAAGGCGCTGGATGATGTAAGTATGGAATAGTTTTAATCATGCTAATTTTAAATTATTATTCTTACATTTGTGGTAATTTATGAAGGAGTATTTCTTTGTTGCCAATTTCAAAAAAATGATGCATCAGTCAGTTGCATCCAGTGGTAGTCTATTCATTTCCATGGGACCTCTCTAACTAGTATTAACATTGGATACAACCCAATGCCTCATTCCCATAAACCAGAATGCACAGCTTGTGACCCTCTGCCCCAAGCTAAATGGAGTTCACCACCATGTATGGTAGCCTTCTAGAAGCACTACACATTTCCTGCTCATGCTGTTTGCCTGGGACTGCAGAAAGAAGATGGTATGAGACCAGTGGTCTGAACATTGAACTTGATGTGCTAGCAAATTAAATATGTGCTCATGGCTGCAAGCCTGTACACACTTACCTGAGAGTTACTTACGGGAGTTACTTCAGATAAATATGCATAGGATTACATTGTAAGGTAAGTGCACTAAAGACTGCACCAGGAGAACATTACAAATCATGCCATTCATTGAGCATGTTATGAGCAGATTAGTTATCTGAACTATTTAGCAGACTTGCTGCAGCCCTCATAATTTATGCTACAACTAGTAATATTATTAACCGGAATGGGATTGCTATAAACTAGGGATAAGGAAACTCTTTTCAGCGGCATTCCAGTGGTGGTCGAGGCCAAAAAACCCAGCATGCATTGTAGCTTAAAGTTCTTACTGCCGGTAACTAAGCCTTTCATCCTTTTGAGAAGCATTTCAACCTTTTAGAATGAGAGAAAAAGGAGTAAAAGGCTGGGAAATCACCAAACTGGATTGGAATCACTGGATTGGAATCTCAGGAGAACCAGATAGGAACCCCAGGCCTGAGATTTCCCACCCCTGCTATACACATTTTAAGGAATATCACCTTATTTTGATAATAAAGTAGTATATATCTAATAGGTATGTTCTTTATAACATTGGAACTTTGCACAGGTTCTATTGTTAAGGCTGCAACACTATATCCATGTATCTGGGAGTAAGCCAGCCTCCTGCAACTTGGTACCCTCCAGATGTTTTGGACTACAACTGCCAGCATTCCTGATCATAGGCTGTACTGGCTAGGGCTGCTAGGAGTTGAAGCCCAAAACATCAGGAAGGCACCAGAATGGGGAAATCCTGAGTAAGCCTTTTTTTTTAAATCAATGGAACTTATTTCAAAGTAGACATATATAAGGCTTCGCTCTGTGCTGCTTATAATTTATGGATAAATAAATGGCTAAAGAGTGATTATTTGGAATTTATTCTGAAAATGCTGCTGAAGAACAAATGCTGCTGTAAATCTTTAGTGATAGACCACTGCCAATGCTTATCACCTTCGATGTGAACTCCTCCCTCTTGAGACTTGGAAATTGGTTTTGTGTTAGTAACACTACCACAGGCTTTGCTATATAATGGTCTTAGCTGTGCCATATATTCTCTGCAATTGCTTAGTGGCAGATACCAAGGGAAAGGTCCCTTGTGTAAAGTAAAAAAAATAGTCTCTAAAAAAACAATGAAGAGAATTGCATCAGCTGTGATTTGATGGCATGTGCATTAATACATTAGAAATAAGTAATTTATTTCCAAAGTTTTCCAAGCATATTAGTCAAAATAGATGCACTTGACTATTGTACTATATTTACTATTTGTTGCTCTTTTCTAGATCCTTTACACAGACAGAAATTTTGTTATTTGTGCACCAACTGGTTCTGGAAAAACTGTGATGTTTGAGCTTGCAATTACCAGGTTATTAATCAAGGTGCCAATGCCTTGGTCAAATATTAAAATTGTCTATGGTAAGTATTCTGTATGTAAATGTAAATGTTGTTGAACCAATTGGTAGCAGTGAGCACAGTGCTATCAGGCTAATTTTATATTTAAGTGGGAAATTGCCCAGAAAGTCCAACACAGTCACATTTGACTTCAAAAAAGGAAACTTATCTAAAATAAGGGAACTGGTAAAAATGAAGTTGAAAGGGGGAGTCAAGAGGTTAAATCCCTTAAAATGCACAGAAGTTACTCAAAACCAGCTAAAAAGTATACCACTGGTGGGTGGGAGGGTGCTGTGCACCATGTCCTGCTTTGTTGGTCCCTGGTTGACATCTGGTTGGCCAAAGGGAGCACAAGGTTGCACAAAGACGAAGCAAGCAGATATTAAGAGATGCAAAAAAGCATTTTGAAGAGCATATTGTTAACAATATCAAGGGTAACAATAAATAATTCTTTAAATATATAAAATTCTCAAACTTATTGACAAATTAAAAGTAAATAAATCACCAGACCCAGATGGTATCCATCCTATAGTTCTCAAAATACTCAAATATGAAATTTCTGATCTTCCAACCCAAATATGCAACATATCCCTAAGCTCAGCCTCTGTACCAGAGGACTGGAGGATGGCCAATGTAACAACAATTTTTTAGAAGGGATCCAGAGGGGATCCGGGAAATTACAAGCTGGTTAGTTTTAATGTATGCTCCAGGTACATTGGTTGAAAGCATTATTAAAGACAAAATTAGTAAGCATATAGAAGGACAAATCCTTCTGAAAAAGAATCTACATGGCTTCAGCAAAGGTAAGTCCTGTCTCACTAATCTTTTAGAGTTCTTTGAGAATGTCAATAGACATGCGGTGATGCGGTGGACATTGCTTACTTGGACTTCCAAGGGTTATGATAAAGCCACTTATCAAAAACTCCTGAGCAAACTTAGCAGTCATGGAATAAGAGGAGAGGTCCTCTTATGGATTAGTAATTGGTTAAAGACCAGACAGCAGAGAGTAGGAATAAATGGTAAATTTTCCCAACCGAGTGAAGTAAATAGTGGGTCACACAGGGATCTCTATTGGGACCAATTCTTTTCAACTTGTTCATAGATGATCTGGAATTAGGAGTGAGCAGTGAAGTGGCCAAATTTGCAGATTATACCAAATTGTTTAAGGTGTTTAAAACAAAAAGGAATTGTGATGAGGTCCAAAAGGATCTCTCCAAGCTGGGAGAGTAGGCATCCAAATGGCAGATGCGGTTCAATGTAAGCAAGTGTAAAGTGATGCACGTTGGGACAAAAAAAATCCAACTTCAAGTATAACCTGATGGGATCTGAGCTGGTGGTGACCGACCAAGGAAGAGATCTTGGGGTTGTGGTGAACAGCTTAATAAAAATGTCAACCCAGTGTGCAGCCTCTGTAAATAAGGCAAACTCGATGTTAGGCATTATTAGAAAAGGAATTGAGAATAAAACTGCCAGTATCATACTGCCTTTATACAAATCTATGGTGTGACACACGTAAATATTATGTACAGTTTTGGTTACCAGTGGTTCTGCTGACCGGATGGAGGGTGTTCAACCTGTTCTGGATGGGGTTGCACTCCCCTTGAAGGAGTGGGTTCGTAGCTTGGGGGTTCTACTAGAACCATCTCTGTCACTTGAGGTGCAGGTGGCCTCAGTGGCACGGAGTGCCTTCTACCAACTTCGGTTGGTGGCCCAGCTACATCCCTATCTGGACAGGGATAACCTGGCTTCAGTTGTCCATGCTCTGGTAACCTCCAAGTTAGATTACTGCAATGCACTCTACATGGGGCTGCCTTTGAAGGTGGTTCGGAAGCTGCAGCTTGTGCAAAATGCAGCGGCCAGATTGATAACCGGAACCAGTAGGTTCGAGCATATAAGACCTACTCTGGCCCGCTTGCATTGGCTGCCTGTATGTTTCCGAGCCCGATTCAAGGTGCTGGTTTTAACCTATAAAGCCTTACATGGCTTGGGACCACAATACCTGATGGAACGCCTTTCCCGACATGAATCTACCCAAACACTACGTTCAACATCTAAGGCCCTCCTCCGAGTGCCTACTCCAAGGGAAGCTCGGAGGTCGGCAACAAGAGAGAGGGCCTTCTCTGTGGTGGCCCCCCAATTGTGGAATGATATCCTTGATGAGGCCCGCCTGGCGCCAACATTGTTATCGTTTCGGCGCCAGGTCAAGACTCTCCTCTCAGGCATTTGGCAATATCTGAGGAGCCTGGGTTTGTTTTTTTGTTTTGTTTTGTTTTTTTGTAGCTTTTTGAAATGTAGTAGTTTTAAATGTACAGATCGTGTGTATGTTATATATTTTTGCTGTTTAAATTTTTGTATATTGTTTTTAATTGTTTTTAATCCTATGTAAACTGCCCAGAGAGCTTCGGCTGTGGGGCGGTATACAAATGTAATAAATAAATAAATAAAATTGTAGAGCTGGAAAAAGTGCAGATAAGGGCAACTAAAATGATCAAGGGACTGGAGCACCTCCCCATGAGGGAACGTTACAACAGATGAGAATGTTCAGCTTGGAAAAAAGGCTAAGGGGAGACATGATAAAGGCGTACAAAATTATGCATGGTGTGAAGAATGTGGATAGAGAGACATTTTTCTCTCTCTCTCAAAATACTAGAACCCAGGGTCATCCCATGAAGCTGATTGGTGGGAGATCCAGGACACAGTGCGTAGTTAAACTGTGGAACTCACTACCACAACATGTGATGATAGCACCAGTTTGGATGGCTTTAAATGGTTTGGATCAATTCCTGGAGGAGAAGGCTATCAATGGCTACTAGTCCTGATGGCTAAGTGCAACCTCCAGTATCACAGTATCAGAGGCAGTAAGCCTATATACACTAGTTGCTTGGGAACATGGGTGGGAGGGTGCTTTTGCACCATGTCCTGTTTGTGGGTTCCTGGTTGATAGCTGGTTGGCCACTGTGTGAACAGAGTGCTGGACTAGATGGACCCTTGGTCTGGTCCAGCATGGCTCTTATGTTCTTATGAAGAGTTAATTATTATTAATGAGCAAGAAGAAAACAATTCCATTCTTGTTTTGTTACATAGAGTGAGGTTTTTGTTTGTTTGTTTTTGAATGTAGGCTTATGGTAGCAACAAATGTGTGCCTACACATTGCTCAATGTGTTTTATTTTTTATTTGCTTTACAGCAGTGTTTGTTGTTCTGTGACATACTTCTTCTAATCTTGATCTGGAAGATCTCTGGGCCAAATCTATCTTGTTCTATGGACCTCAGTAGGGCTTAGTTCTGTTTTTATTTCCATGTAGAGCCTGCCAGTATTGGGGTTCCCAGCTCTCCTCTCCTTGTCTCTCAGGGCAGAACTGCAAGTTACAACGAAACATGGGATTCCTAACCCTATGGTTCTGTCATAATACAATTAGGACTTTTGCAGGCAGGAAGGGGATGCATAATGCCCCTGCCCTGACAGATGCACCCTCCCTCTTTTACTGTCTCCGCTCCCCCTCGCCACAGCCACCACCAGCTGGGCTTTGAGACCAGAAGATGGCTGTATTCAAAAATAGCTGGGGGGTGGGGTGGGAATTGCAGGGAAGAATTGGCAAGTTCAAAAGCGGTTGTGCACATTCTGCCTGGCAATCCTCTCCTTCAAATCCTTTTCCCAATATCAGGCCTTGGCTGCTTGTCAGGTACTAAGACAAGGGTGTGGCCAAACATGCTGGAGCAAGTAGATCAGGGAGACAGAGGCATAGCCAGGACATAAGCCCAGTACCAGGAAGGCAGATCAGGGTCTGTGGGATCACAGCCATAATCAGGACCAGCTTGGCATTTGAGTAATAGAGAAAGCAGTGGGGTGAAGAAGGGTAAGGCAACGCAGGAGTCTGTTGCTGCAACTTGAAATTTTGTTCGTTCAAGCCAGCTGTGAGATCCATGCTTAATAGGTCTAGGTAAGCAAGTTTTGGCCTGTGGGGTATTTGACTGTTCCTGTAGCCTAGATGGCAGCCTTGTATTGAAGCGCTTAGTCAGCTAAGAAACTGCACCAGCGTTTCAGGAGGTAAGGTCCCAATTCCTGACTATTCGGTGATCCGATTTGAGACGCTACCCCAACACCTTACATCTTGCATTTGCTTTGATCAGGAGATATACATTTAGGAAGAACATGTTTGCTGCTATAATATGTAGTTCGGCCTTCAAATGATAAATGATTCAATTTGCTCCATCTGAAGTGCTAGCTAGGCAGTCTTGTAAAATTGTCATGCCTAGAGGTAGTATATAGGCCCTGAAGGTCACACTAAAAATCAAACTTGAATGTTGCAAAAGCATAACCAACTGCATTCCTTTAGCAATATTTTCAGGGGAAATGTAACTAGGTTCGTCCATGATGAAATGTACTAATTGTAACCATTTGTTTGTAGTAGGCATCATCATTGTCATCATCATCATCATCACTTTTGTTATTTGCTAGAGTAGGGATGTATGAGAATTTCATTTCTGTTCACAAATCATGCAAACATATCCTGTTTGCAACCCTGAATGTGAATGGAAGCAGGAGCACAATTCTCAGGAAATTTTCACAATTTCCTGGACGTGCCTTCATGTAACACATTTGCACAAATGCGCATTCCCCCCACCCCCCCATCTGCATTTTCATACTTTATCCTGTGAGGATATTTGGGTGTGCACTTTTTAAAAATCTTATTTTTTTCTGATAAAAAATAAAATTTTTACCGATCGAAGGGGGAAAAAATAATGTTTGGAAAGGCAGATGTAGCAAAACAAACTTCGGGAGGAATTTGGAGAACCTCAACCAGTTTATATGTCCACCCATTCTTACACTAGAGATTCATCTACGGGTGTTGGGGTGCCTCTACAAGAGAGGTTTAATGTGCTTTGAAGGTTCATTAAAAATTTTACCTCTACAAGAACGGAGCGCAAATCAGGCGTAGAGGCGCGTTATCTCCCCGATAATGCGCATTTTCGAATGCGCGTTAAATCGCGAGTTTTATTTTGCTCCGGCCGTTAAAGCGCATTTTCCCCGTGTGAACAAGCGATTATGCGCATTAACTTCTTGTAAAGCGCTTTTTGGACATCTATTAATGCGCTTCGCCGCCTCTCGCCGCCTCCCGTGCAGAGGGATTAGGAGTAAATGCGCGTCTGCGATAATGCGCATAATCGCCGAACCGGGCGCAAAAGCGAATCCTTGTAGAGGGAGCCTCGGACAAAGTGAAGGTGGAAAAACATTTACAGAGCAATCCTATGGGGAGGGAGCCATGTCCATGGCGGAGGGACTGCCAGCTAGGGCAAAGGTGAAGAGATGCTTTTCCCCTTTCCCCTCCCTTTTCCTCTGCTGGTTGTTCTGGTTGGTATACTATTTCAGCTCAGACAAGCGCAGGGAGGAATGGAGTTCTTAACTTGCGGTAGAGTTTCTGTTTCGCTGAAAAATCTTATCATTTTTAGTGATACGTTTGGAGACCTGTTTAAACATGTCTTGTTTCCCCTGCTTCTCTGTATTGTTTTTAGTGGCTCCAATAAAAGCTCTCTGCAGTCAGCGTTTTGATGACTGGAAAGAAAAATTTGGACCCATTGGACTCATCTGTAAGGAACTAACAGGAGATACAGCAATGGATGATTTATTTGAAATACAGCATGCCCACATTATTTTGACTACACCAGTAGGTTTCACAGTAGTATTAGCAGTTAACTTTGCTTCAGTTTTTAAAGAAGACACTTAACTATACATAAGAAATAATTTCTTGCAATTAGTATTGCTTGTGTATGAACTTAATTTCTCATCAGTTTCTACTGCTGGGAAATTACTAGAAAGCTTCAGAATTGTTTGAAAAAATATTTTACTTGTAGCAGTAAATGTGATCAGTTTACATCAGCCTTCCTCAACCTGTTGCTCTCCAGATATTTTGGACTTCAACTCTCATAAACCCCAGCCAGCATGGCCAATGGTCAGGAATGCTGGAATTGTAGTTCAGAACATTTGAGGGGTACCAGGTTGGGGAAGGGTGGTTTACAATTTATTAAGCTGGAAGTGCTCTGTGCATTTGATTTGTGTAGCATTGTGTGAGAAGTTTCTTTTCTGATGTGTAAACTGTCATGTACGCTGATAGTATTGTTTATACAAGAATTAATTTCCAATTTTATTGGATTGGTATGAAATTTGGGGGGGGGGGTTGATCTACACTATTTTTTGGTGGTGGTGTTGCATAAAAGCCTTAGCTTGTTATAGGTACCTGTTAGAATAGGGTTTTTTTTATTCCAGCATTACAAATTATGTATATTGATAGCTGTATTTTAATAGTAATATACATCACCAAGCAGCAGTCTCACAAAATCCCATTAAAATTAATGAAAGAATGATAATGGTGGATTGCACCAATAATAATAATAATAATAATAATAATAATAATAATAATAATTTGTTTTCCTCTAGGAAAAGTGGGATAGCATGACTAGAAAGTGGAGAGATAACTCTTTAGTTCAGCTAGTGAGACTGATTCTCCTTGATGAGGTAAAACAAAAACAAATGATTCAAAATGTAAAAACTTGAAAATGGGGCATATTATTTCATGCTGTTGTAAAGCCCATGTTGCCACAGGCATTAGTAGTCTTTCTCCTTTCCTACTTTTTTTGTCCCTGAGTCCCCTCGCCAAAGAGCGGCTCACGAATAATGCAAATGTGGCTCATACATAGTGAATTCCCCCTCCGAAATTTGCATATAGTGTGGCCCCTCCCCCTCCCTCATGCACCCCTGTTGGCCGCCTTCATTCCCTTCCCCCTCCCCTATGGCAGTAGCAGCCTAACCACATGCCCAGGGCCTACCTTCATGCCACATTGATTGGATGAGCAGGGCTGTCAGTCATCCTGCTTTTGGAGGTGTTGCCCTGCCTGATTGGCATGGAGGAAATTAATTGCTATTAAAGCTTGAGCTTTGAACTTTTTTGAACTTTCAGAAGTTTTTGATGTCTACACTGCTCATGCTTCAGTTTAAAACCAAAATGAGCAAAATTGCTCTGGTAGATCTTGGGTAATAAGCCTTACAGTACCATATTCTTATATAGTCTAGTGCAAATCCTGTATCACCACGGGGGATATTAGTCTGAGAATGATTGGATAAAAATATGTTTGCCCATTTCCCTTATGACTGGAACAACTTTACACTTTTAAAATAAATGTACTACAAATAAACCGGCAAAGGTGAATAAAAATGTTTGTAAATATATATATATATATATATATATTACCATTTCTTGAACTTTGAGGTTGAAAACATATGATATAAACTCTCTCTCTCTCTTCTCCTTCTGGTGTCCTTTCAACTTTTTCTCCTTACCTTCTCTTCCTTCCACTCTAACTATCACCAACTGACTTTTCTTCAGCCCCTTTCCCAACTTTCTGTGCCTGTCCATTCATTGGCCCAGCACTCTTAAGAGCTCACAGGAATTAAGCATTATTATATGAGCATACACACACTGGCTCAATTCGGACGACACAATAAACAACTGGTGTGGGGGAAACAATCGTCAGTTGTTTTGACTATTGTGTCATCCGAATGCTGCCATAGTCAACTCAGCGCTGATCCTAATCCACACCACAGTTGATTATTTATTACCATGTTGTGTGGGGAGTACCCCCTAGTTGAACAACTGTAAAGTTGATTATTACCCCACCATTAACTATCGTGTCATCCGAATTGAGCCACTGTGTCACATGTTACATTGCATGGACAGTGTTGGGGCATATACATTAATCTTCTCTTTGCCTCATCCCTCTCCGTTCTTCCTTTCTGAGCTGCCCAAAGCTCAAACTTTGAACTTTTTTGAAGTTTCCAAATTTTCTTCATGTCTACACTGCTCAAGCTTCAGTTTAAAACAAAACTGAGCAAAATTCGACAGGTAGTTCTCTACTAATAAGCCTTACACTACTTTATTCTTATAAAAGATTCAATTTTATTTAATTGTATTACTTTATTGTTTATAGCCATAAAGCATTACAAATAGAACAAAATACAAACAGTAAAATATTTGCAAGTATAATATATAAATGACAAATGCAAACCATAAGCAACTGCAAACCATAAGCAACAACAGAATTTAATAGCCTCAAAGATGTTAATAATCTGTCATGAAACTCTCCCAAATCCTCTTTGCTCCAATAACAAAAAGAGCTACATTGTATGAAACTCTTTTATGAACATAAAAAGAAATATAATATTTTGAACTGAACGGTCTGCCAACTTTGACAGATAATGGGATAATGGGAAATCTTTCTCTGGGCTATCTATACAATGGGCAAAATAGAGCTAATGGAGAAGATCGTCAATTTGCCCAACCCCATACACACATTTTCTTTGCACCATAGAAATTCTTAAGTATCTGCTCCTCAGGATTGCCAAGTGCAGTTTTGTTCATGCTTTCCTTATCTGTGGAAAAGTCAGATCTCCCAAGTTACTCGGTCTGCTATGGTTTTCCACAAGCAAACCTTAACACAGGCAGCCTAGCTGTGGCAGAAATGGAAACTTGTAGCATAGCTGCTCATGTTCCAGGTGATAAAGCTAGTAACTTTCTCGAAAATTTATACTGTGTTACTTCTAATCCTAGTAAATTAACCAAACCTCATAATTCCACAGGTACATGTTGTGAAAGATGAGAGCCGAGGCGCTACTCTTGAAGTTGTAGTTAGCAGGATGAAAACTATTCAGTCTTCTCTTTCACGTGGCTCTGAGAATCCTGATTCAGTACTTCCCATGAGATTTGTAGCAGTTTCTGCAACAATCCCAAATGCAGAAGATGTAAGAAATGTTTAATGAGATTGCATTTCTACATTTCAAAAAGCTGTTTTTTTCCTGTTCAGCTACAGACATGTGCACACCCACCCACACCTAACTATGTTGAAGGCAAAAAGAGAAATGTTGGCATTTGTCCATTTATTTCATTGTTGTGACAGATTGAGTCAGAAGTCAATATTTGATAGGCAAACATTTTAGTTCTCTCCAGTTTATTAATCTCCACTTAGTGAACACAAAGAACTTAAAACACTGGGAGTCTAATTATTTGATTCCAGAATCTATTGATAGGTCACAGCTCACTGCTCTAGCGCGTGCTTTGCATGCTGCAAGTCCCAGTTCAGTCCCTGGCATTTCCAGTTAAACGAAGCTGGGAACTCCACTGGAAAAGAGAGTAGACAATACTGGTATTGTCCTGAAGTTTGGTGAGGTTTGATTTTTGATTTGAAAGTCACTGGTAGGAATGGGGGCGAAAGCCTGTAAAAAGGCTATACTTCCCATGCTTTCTCACAGTTTTTCAAACCTGTACATGGCCACTGTTTCTTCCCCAAAGTCAGCTGAATATCTTTTCCCATTGGGGATTGGAACTAGTACTACGGGTCCTGGCATCTGCAGCAGGAAACTGAGGCTTCTTGTGCCATTCTTGCCAAGAAGGCCTCCAGAGAAAAGATGCTCTGACAGTTTCTGGGAGTGCCTGCTGCCCCTGTCTCTGTCTTGCCTTATTTCAAAGTAAGTTTTGGTGTTGGAGCAGGGTACGAAGAAGGTGGATTGAGATGAACTGTTCACAAGCATTTCAACTTTCCCTTTGATCTTTGTGAAGAGTTGAACTTAGGCCCTTACTACACTATAGGGGTGTAGAGGGCAGGGAGTGGGCGATCCCAGAAGTAGCCACTTCTGGGTTCGTCGCTCCAGTGCACATGTAAAATGTGACGACCTGGGCCGCTCCCAGGCCATCGCGCCTGCCATTTCCCCTCTAAGGAAAGAAAAAACCCGCGACTAAATCGCTTCCTTTCGGCCCTCCCCTGATGGGCTTGGAGCTGCGTAAGCACAGCAGCACCCGGGACAGGCAGACATATCTTCCGTGGCCCCGGGAAGTTCTACTGAGCACTGAAGCTATATTGTTCTGTTACGGAATATGTTAACATTTACATATATTTATATGGATTTATTTGCTATGTTTCTGATCAGTTCCTCTAATCATTTACTTTTACTTGAGTATCACAGAGAATGATCTGCTTTTCAGGTCTAAATAATATCTCTCCCATGATCATAATGTCACAGTAGGAAACATTTACTATATAGGCCTTCTTTGTCAATATTACGTTGTCTAAACCATGTTAAACATACCAGCTCAGTATTTTATATTCAAAAGAGAGGAGCATATTGAATAAACAATCCAGTAAACCTAAAAGTGTTTGTACCAGTGGACTTCCATGACTTCAGTTACGGCTCCTCTTGAGCAAGTATTTTCTGGGCAGCAGCCCAGGGCACTATTTTCCAGCTTCAAGCCTAACATTCTTTCTTTTCTCTTTAAAGATTGCAGAATGGCTTTCAGATGGCAAGAGACCTGCTGTATGTCTGAAAATAGATGAAAGATACCGACCAGTGAAGCTTCACAAAGTAGTGCTTGGATTTCCCTGCAGTGGCAACCAAACAGAATTCAAATTTGACTTAACACTTAACTACAAAGTTGCTAGTGTTATTCAAACATATTCTGAACAAAAGCCAACCCTTGTGGTATATACTGTGGCTCTCCCCTTGCAATTGTAATGTTCTTGTGTACATTCTGGCATTATTAGTACAAACAGTGTTTTTTCTTATTTACAGTTCTGTGCCACAAGGAAAGGAGTACAGCAGGCTGCTTCTGTACTAGCAAAAGATGCTAAATTTATTATGAATATAGAACAAAAACAAAGGTACCTTTTATGATACAGGCTTTTTCCTAGTATCTGTCTCTCTATATTCAACAACATATATAGCAAAAGTTATGAGCTCTGACCTTTTTATAATGTTCTGTCATAAATCAATAGCACCAACATTTACAGGTTGTAGGCTGTTGGGGTGAATAAACAATGAAACATGCACTGATAATTTAATTTAAATACCAAAACTGTTGGATCCAACCCAGTGACTGTTTGATTAACTTCATGTTTGCACCGGGCACAGAATGATCTTACAAAAGACTTTAAAAATCTGCTTCCATGAACTTTGTTCTATTAAACCACTAGAGTTTGTTGCTCTAGTCTCCTACTCCATATATATTTGTTTGTTACCAATTTGCAGTCTGGAGATCTCTTACCTGCATCACAGCATAGATGCAAATACAGCCCCCAACCACCTGGTAGTGCAAATGTGACCACAGAGGATGTTTTACATTCCGATTTATCATGCAGTTACATATCTGACTGCATCATCAGACGAGCGATTTATTGCTCACTTGTTACTGGCCAGTTACGTTTTTTGTGGGTCCTTTTGATGATGCTGTCCACCTCCTGCACGTCTTCCGGGGGCCCCTTCTGCTCATTTTCCCGTCACAAAAAAGACCCAGAAAATCCGACCTTTTCGGTTGGAGCAAAACATACCGCCATTTCCTGCTGTGTGAAGGAGAAGCAGCAGGATAAAAACGCCCACTGAATGGGCCATGTAGTCATTGTTTACTTCCTCTTTCTTCCCCACATGAAGTATTGTGGGACAGAAGGGGGGAAGCGACGGTAAGGAAACATGATCGACCCCCCCCCCCCATCTGATGATGCTCTCAAAGTGCTTCTGCTTCTAGGCTACGTGAATGATTCTGATTTCAAGAAGGCAGCCTGGTCACAGAAGTGGGGTAAATGTAAAGTATTTCAGGTATTTCAGGCAGCACCTTCAAAAATCACCTGGCCTTGAGATAATTCAAGGAACTGTCATGTTCAGAACAGTTCCCAGGCTTTTTACAACAGTGTAGGAAAGTGGTAAAACCAGCATGAAGATTTATGCTGGGCAAGAAATAGCGCCTACATATCATGGATTATCTATTGGTATTGTAAGGGGATTTTTCAGGTGGCTTTTATTTAAGGGACACTGAATATAGGCTGCAGTCCTTGCATAAATGCCCCTCAAATTCCTCACTCAAGTAGGTGAAAAGGAGGATACGAAGATAGACACTCAAAATGATTGATTTTACCCATACTCACGAACTCAATGAAACTGTTATTGCTTTAAAACATTTATTAACACAATTTAAGGAAGTTAAAATTGAACAAACACACAAACCTCTCCATTCAGCAAAGCAAATTAAAGGAATATACTCACAAGTCTGGTAGATTTCTTAAGAACATAGACAAACATAGACAAACACACCCCCAATGACAATATTTATACTCTGTGAAGGAATTTTCCACAGAGGGACTTCCATTTCTCCCAGGCAACCAAGGAGCCACTGAGGCCTACATGTTAGGCTCAGAGCAACATCCTGGATGCCATGCCTGAGGGAAACGAAAGACCCATGGTTCCTGTTACGTACACTTAAATAAACTTTCTAAAGACAGACCTCCCTGTTATCGTATATTTATTCTGAAATGGCTAAACCGATTGGTCCATGTCATAATTTAAACTATCCTTCCCATAATATACCCTCCTCCTCTGACATAGTTGTTTGTGACAATGAAAGGTCAAATTCCCTTTATTTTGTGGTCAACTGTCTGATTTACTTGACTGTTCTCATGGACACTGGGATTTTCTAACCACAACTTCACCTGTCCTTAACCCTGGACCTTTCACTTAGTTCCCTTAAAAGGAATGTATAAATAAGGTTGATATAAGTCACAAATTTATATGATTAAGATCTTTGCATAATACCATGTCACACATCTTTCTGAGTAATGTCATTAAGCAACATAGTGGTCACAAGTCTTTATGAGTAACATCTCTGAGCAACTTCCAATTATATTTCCATCCAAATCATTCTCTTATCAGATCCTATCTAAACCCAAGCATCTAAACCCTGATACACTGTTCTATGTGTGTATGCATTCACTAACCTCTTGCTCCCCCACCCCAGCATTCATTAACCTCCCCCCATGTCCCCTGTGCCCCAGTACTATAATAATAACAGAAAAGCAAACAATAAAAAGTTCCTACATTATTATTACTAGTATCTATTTAGACTTGAAGATTAAGGCTGACTGTAAATGAGCAATTTATAGCACACTAGTGACTGGCCACTCATGGAAGTTTGCGGGTCATCATGCAGGACGTCTCCCCCCTTATCCCGCTGTCAAAAAACGCAAGGATAATCAGCCTAGAAAATAAATCCGTCCAATTGCCATGTATATTGGAGGCATTGTGCTATAATTCCGCCGCTAGATGGTGGTGTTTTATTAATTTGAATGGAAGTTTAATCTCAAGGCAGAGATTGGAAGTATTCCACTCAAACCAGGTTGCTGCCCATGCAATGAGCCAATTGCAATCGCAGGATGAAAATAGAAACAGAAAGCAGCATTTTGTTTTTTTTTAATGTAGAGAAGCTCTAATTTTTACCCAAAGTATTTTCATTTATATGCAGTCTATAAAGGAAATCATGTGTTCCCTAACACATGTCATGAAGACAGCTAGGGAAAAAAGATAAAGAAGATGTAGCTGGATGAGAAAAGATACGGGGCAGTAAAAAACAACAGAGAAAATCATGCTCTTAGTTTTTTTTCTGAATCTCTGAAATGCATTGAGTTTGGGCCTGTTCAGGTGACATGCTAAGCCATAGTTAGACCACTAACCCTTTTGCAACAAACCACCATGGTTAGGAATGGTTTACATGACATGCTAAGCCATAATGTTTAGCTCAAAATGCTTAACCGCCGTGGCTTAGTGTATCATCTGAACAGGGTCACAGTCATGCAAACAGAACTGTACAGGATATTGTTAATTGGGCTACGGTGGAGTCTGCCATTTGGTACCGAACATTTCTTAGAGAGAAATTACAATTTCTTCCAGATTATTGTGTTTGTATAGTACATTTTTGTTTAAACGTGAGGAATTTTATCCTTAATTATTCATCCAATCCATGAAAATGTTGCAGTGGCATTTGCCTTTGGGAGATATGACCTGTGACTTCTCCTTTTTTATAATACCTGTCCAATATGAAATGGTTGGGCATAGTTTGTTTTTCCTAATGTTTTTGATGGCTTATTAACTGTAACATTGTAACATTTTTCTTTCTTTTTTTTGAAGATTACAGAAGTCTGCAAATTCAGTAAAAGATGCCAAGCTGAGGGGTATGTAGGTTGTGCTAATGGGAGAATGTTTGGTGGTGTGTATGTAGTGAGATGATTTGGTAATCTTTTGGTATGAATTTTATTTGCAGAGCTCTTGATCTGTGGAGTAGCTTATCATCATGCTGGAATAGAGGTGTCTGATAGAAAAATCATTGAAGCATCTTTTAATGTGGGAGACGTACCGGTTCTTTGTGAGTACAAAGCATTTCAGAATTTAAAAATGTTGATGTTAGAATAGTTCTTTAAAGAATAAAGAGTTTGTGACTATTCTGATATTAATTTTTATTATGGTAATACTAGTTTAAGAAATGTTCAGTGTCAAAGAAAAGTAAATAGTTCTTGGACTCCGAGTAGAAAGGGTGCTCTTTTCTAGAAAATACTTCTAACATTTTAGTTTAATAATTATATATTATATTTGTCACAGATTACTACCGAAATGGAGAGCTAGTGTGGGCTGGTGATTAGAATGGTGTGCATGGATTAGGAAGACTTGTATTCAAATCTTTGTTACTTACTCAGTCTAATCTATCACATAGGGTTGTTGTGAGGATGAAATAGGAGAACCCCATGTATGCTGCCTTGGACGAATGCAAATGTGATGAATAAATTATGTTATAAAACTATTTCTGATGAATCCTTTAAGAATTGTTGATTTCAGTTTTCCATTACTCTTCTAGAACAAATACGTACTACAGTCTGAAGCAATTGAGAAAAATATAACATCAGCTGGATATTCATTTTTTATTCATATTATCATATTTCCATAGAACAGTTAGTTAGTTATACTTGTAAAGTGTTCAAATTATAGCCTAAGGTTTTCTGGCAGCTAATAATTTTTGTTTGATCAGAAGGACGTGATTTGAGCACCAACAGTGGGGCTAGGTGGGTGCACTATTGTTATACAGCAAAAATGTCACCATCCATGAACAAGAGGAAGGTATCAGCATTCTTGGGGGGGGGGGGGAACGCTGAAGTTTAAAGAACGATAAAAAAAATCCTTAGGAATTTTTTAGTATAAACTCCCTAAATTGCTCAGTGTGGATTGAGCATGCTCAGTGGCACGGAATGCTGACTCATTATTGCAGGGAAAAATTGTAAAAACCTAGGGGAGTGGAAATAGGATGAAGTATATAAATCTAGATTAGATGTATAATTAGATGTAAATTGGCTATGCTACCTCCTGCAGTAGTATATACCCATCATGACTAGAAGCGATTGATAGCCTCATCCTCCATGAATTTGTCTCTTCCCCCTGTAAAGCCATCTAGCCATTGCCATACCTTGTGGTAGCAAATTCCATAGTTTAACTATGTGCTATGTGAAGAAGTACTTCCTTTTGTCTAGAGTGACCAGATAAAATCCAGGTCAGGGCTCATGTAACTTTAACAGTTGTAGAGAAAAGGGAATTTCAGCCAGTGTCATTTGTATGCAGTTAGTTCCTGGTGATATTCCCTCTTCATCACAACAGTTAAAGGTTCAGGCACTATACTAGAGTGACCGTATACAAAAGAAGGCAGGGCCCCTGCAACTTTAACAGTTGTGTTGAAGAGGGATTTTCACCAGGAACTAATTGTATACAAATGACACTGGCTGAAATTCCCTTTTCTCTACAACTGTTAAAGTTACATGAGCCCTGTCCTCCTTTTCATATGGTCACCCTACTTTTGTCTGTGCTGAATCTTCCACCTTCATTGGATGACTCTGGGTTCTAGTATTATGAGAAGGAGAAAAAACTTCTCTCAAGCCACTTTCTTCACACCATATGCTAGGGTGACCAGATAAAATCCAGGTCAGGTCACCAGGAACTAATTGCATACAAATGACACTGGCTGAAATTCCCTTTTCTCTACAACTGTTAAAGTTGCATGATCCCTGACCTGGATTTTATCTGGTCAGCCTAATGGCATATTCAATTTATTAAGCCTCTATCATATCCAGCTCCCTGAAAATGAGAGTGCTTAGTATACTACAGCATTATACTTCATGTCTGTTGCTTTTGGGAAATAAATCTTATAACTGATTTATTTGAATGCTTGCAGTTACTACTAGTACCCTTGCTATGGGGGTAAATTTACCAGCACACCTGGTAATTATAAAATCAACAATGCATTATGCTGGAGGAATATTTCAGGAATACAGTGAAACTGATATTTTGCAAATGATTGGAAGAGCTGGAAGACCTCAAGTAAGTTGCATCTGTTCTTAAAAACACTGTTAAAGATGGGAGAAGTAAAAAGTTACCATGTCCTTACAATAGCAAAGATGCAAACATATTTAGTGAAAGTTCTGTAGTCATATTTGTGTATAAAGCTTTTATTTGCACAATAGAGCTATTTCTGAATAATTTATACAGTCTTGCTTACTAGAAAACCAATGAAGTTTGATGCTACAGGGTTGACTTTGAAAGCTAAATAACTATCTACCAGCTATGTATAGGAAGAAATAGGGAAGCTCTTGAAGGGTGCTTCCAGACGAACAGGTTTTAGCGCTACCAATGAGAATATAGCATGCAGCTATTCTGTCTTTTCTTTCTGAATGGAATTTCTATAGTAAGAAAAAGAATGGAAGAAATGGTTGGGAAAACACAGGATGTTATGAGTGATTGACAATGTTGCTTGGACCCCCTATAAAATTCTGTGTATGAAGCAGGGTGATTTCAATTTAAAAGCCCTATCTAGAAGCGTCCATATAAAACTTAACAATGAAATTCACAGTACAATTTGAATTATCTGTAGCTGCCATATTTGAAATGTCAATATACTGTGTATATGTTATCTTTGTTTTCTTTTATATCCTGGACACACATCTATTGGAAACAAATTTCATATGTGCCTAAATAGGGTTCTCTGCCCATTTTTTTACTGCAAGACTGGGAAAAACTTAACAAGAACAATGTAAATTCTCCTTCATTTTCAAGGCTTTTCTTGATAATCAGCGAAATTAGTTGTATTATTAATTATTTTCTTGGGCTTCTAATCTTGATCTCTCCATATTTGGAGAGCAGGGTATGGACTTGTCCTATTAGACTTCAGAATAAACTTTTCCTCTGTCACTATGCTGTCCCCATGCCATGTACGTCAGGAGAGAGCCTACATCAGACTTGCAGGATCTATTTTGTTTTCAACTAGAACCCTGAGATCCACCAACCAGAGCCTGATGTGGAAGCTATACACTTAGAATTGAAGAAGTCTGAGCCCAGGAATTTGTTTTGAGTACCAGAACTGAAGGGACCTCAGAGTCCTTCCACACATTTTGATTCAGAGTCTTTTTTTCCCTCAATGATTTCTGACTATTGGGAGTCAGAAATCCTTGCTGTCTCCTTCAGATCATCCAGTGATCTACCACTTGATACTGTTCTATCTAATGGACACCCTGATATACACCAATATTGTAAACAGTGGTAAATCTCTCTCTCTCTCTCTCTCTCTCTCTCTCTCTCAAGAGTGCAGTCATAAGGGATTGCCCCTCAATGGACAGAAAGCACCAATCTCTAGTCTATCTTATGGCTGGATAGCAAGAGGCAGGCAGGACGGGAAGAGATTGTAGGCAAAAATGCCTCCTGTTCCTCCTTTTCTTTACATTTACCCCAAGACAAACTTCTCATTCATCTGGCTGACCTACCTTGTTGTAGATGGGATGGGTGATGGGAAGGCTTTACGATCCTGCAGACCCTGGGACCTCCTCCTTCCTCTTCTCCCTCCCACTATCTCATCCCTTTTCCCCTCTCCCTGGGCTCTTCCAACATTACTGTTGCAAACTCAAAAGAACAGCTGCTGCATTGTAAATTTTGTAAATGCTTTTTTTAATTTTCATCAATAATGAGTCAATATTTATATTATGCAATTCATATAACTAGATAGATATAGCTATTTTTCTAAAAGCATTCCCTGATATCAAACATTTTAAAAATGGTTTTTAAAAGTACTCTTAGGGAACAATTCTATGGCCCCTATACACGATCTGAGGGCCAATAGGATAGTTTGGATTCTCAGCTCCAATGTTGAAGAAATCACTCCAACCTCAGAGTTGGGGATTGGAGCTCCAACCACCCTTCTCCTTGCAGCTGGCATGGAAAGGACTTTGCTGGAATGGGGCACTTCTGTGGGCAGGAGAGGCCAGAACACGAGCTGTCCTGAAGCCTTTCTGGCCTCTTTCCTTCCCTCTTTGAGACCCACCCTGCACAGCAATACCATATGCCTCCAAGTTCAGAGGCTTACGATCATTGCCACAGGAAAGTCTATTTAATTCAGTAGAATTTCCTTTTCAGTAGACATGTATAGGATTGCACTGTTACAGTAGAGTCCTATTCATGTCTACTCAGAAGTAAGCCCCATTTTCAAAGAGACTTCACTCCCAGATAAGTGCATATAGGATTGCAGCCCTAATTATTTTTACATTGTCCCAGAGATTGCTAAATCCAATATGTTATTTAGTTTTAATTTTTAATTATATCAAAAGACAAAACCAAAGCCGTTGATAATTTTGTACTGTTTCTTTCAAAGAGCTCATTGGTGACGAGGCTGTTAAATCAGTGCCATCTAAATATATGTTCAGGCTTATTGTTTATGTGAATCCTTTAATTGTAAGACTTGATTGCTATTGCTAATAAATGTATACAGAGTACAAAAAGCAAAGCAGATAGGAATAGCCCTGTTTAGTACCTTTAGTTAGAGTAAAGCTTTCCAAGGTGTTTCCATTAGCTATTACTGAAGCTCTAGGCAACTCCCGTGATTATAATTTTCAACACAAAAAATTAGACTTTGGGGAATATTTCCATGGGTGAACTTCATAATAGTGGATATTTTCACATGTTTCACCAAAATACCTGAATTTTAGCCTACTATGTTTTAAAGTGTACGTCTCTATATGTTATATATATATTTTCAGTTTGATACAGCAGCCACAGCAGTAATCATGACAAGGCTAAGTACAAGAGACAAGTATGTTCAGATGTTAAATGGTGCAGATACAATAGAAAGCAGGTAACCAAAGCCATTTTTCTCTATTCTGTTGGAAATACTGTCCGTAACATGTTTGTTTATTGAGAAGAAATTTATCTCCTGGATCATGAAGAAGGCCTGTGGGGAAAGGGAAGGTTGAAAAATCTTTTATCTTCCCAGCATGTAGGAGAATACTAATCAGCAAGGCAAACAATCCACGCCATTGTTTTTCCCTGAATGTTTTCTGTAATAATCTGAACAGAACAGAAGCAAGTTTGTGTTTCAATCCTTCACATAGTTACATGCTTCTAGGTCCCATGTATGTAATTGTGTACAGTACTTCAGTGATTAATTTGAAAGAAGTGAATTAAAATGAGAAAATAAATATAAATATCTGTTTTTCCCCCTTAGAGGATGAGAGGTTTAGGTGGAGGAAATGGTCTAGGGAGAAAGGGTTAAGGTCTTCCTTCGTCAGCATTGTTATTCTGATCCAATTCAGAGCGTCCCATGGCTGCTTTTAATTAAAATTAAAACACTGGGAGATCTGATCATGGATCTCCTTGTCATCTGTAGTTTTGTCTTGAATATGCTTAGGTTTGCCATCTTATTATGTCCTCGATATTTTGTGTGATTGTAAAAAATGACATTGTTGTTTTAAATCCCTTATTCACTTTGATCCTACAAAGGCAATCTGAGTGTGGTAGTAGGTTTCCCTGCACTGACCTTCTTTCCTGGAGCTGCCCTTGCATAGGCACTTGGCTGCTGCTAGATGGGAAGTCCTCACTCAGAGACTTACATGATGCAAAACAGGTGATCAGGCCATCCCTTAAGGCAGGGATGGGGAATGTGTGGCTCTCCAGATGCTAATGGACTGCAACTCCCATCATCCTTCACCACTGGCTATGTTGGCAAGAGCTGTTGGGAGTTGTAGTCCAACAACATTTGGAGGGCCACATGTTCCTTCCCCACCTTGAGGAGTGGAGGGAGGGATCCTCATTCATATAGCCCTACTAATAAATGAAAATATCTTTGAGGTTTTGCTATAGCTTTCTAATTATATAACTATGTAAAGTTTACTTTTAATGCATTGGGAATAAGATGCCATTAAAGGTCTATTGGGCTGTTTCTACATCAGCCATTTATCCTGTAATCGTCCTCAGGTCGTCCCTGTGCATATAAATGACGCACAAGGACTCATTGGGGGGGAAGGGCACAGGGAAGGGCAGCAGAAATGGGCATGGAGCCACACCACATGGCTTTGTGCCCATCAGGGGAGGGGGTGGCAACAATTTCGCTACCCCTGGGATGGCAGGGGGGGCGGTTTTTTTTAAATATATATATATATATAAAATACTTTTGCAATGGAGCGCAAGAGCACTCTTTGGATCCTTCATAAAAAAAAAAAATGGTGAGCGTGATGGCCTGAGAAGAAACTGGGACGTCACACTCTGATTTGGAAAGGGGAGGACAATCCCAGAAGCAGGTGTGTCCAGGATCGCCCCCCCTCCCTCTACACCCATAGGTGTAGAAAGGGCCTTGGAGTGATTTGCAACTAATTTTTAATAAGGGCTATATTTTAATCAGCAGGAGCCGAAAGGCCAGCAACATTTGCTCTGCCACTGACTTGCTCTTATAGTAAACAGGGCACTAGGAAATAGCTCTTTTAATTTCTTTTAATACCAAGAATACACAGCAATGTTCTCCCATGTTACATCTCAGCTGCTGCCTCCCACCCTCTCATGGATGGGAGAAGCTGAGTTGCATAATGGTAGAATTCTGCAGAGCCTTTATTGCTGTTCATACTAACAGGGAGGGAAGTTAAAAGAGCCCTTGAGCCACGTCTCCACAGAATAGTGGATTGTGGTCTTTGGAACTTGGGGCTATGCCAGTGATCAGAGGATGTGGATTCAGATCCTAAATCTTCCATTGCCTGTGGCTGATCTGTTTTAAGAGTAAAATGTGTAGTTACTGATAGACATTTGGTGTGTTTCATTTGTATATCTTGATTTACTTTCTGGTTTTCTTAGTTTGCATACGCATCTCGTTGAACACTTAAATGCTGAAATAGTGCTCCATACCATCACTGATGTGAACATAGCTTTAGAATGGATACGATCAACTTTCCTCTACATCAGAGCTTTGAAGAATCCAGCTCACTATGGTTGGTTGGTCTTAAATTTTCTGGAATGCAGCACATAATTAAAATATGCTACAATCTGACTATAATAAAGTCTGATCCAATAAAGTAGTCCCATCTTGGGGAATAATTTAGTAATAGTAAGAAATTACCAAAAAGATTAGTGGTGTTTTCTTTTTCCTTATCTGGGTTTTCCTTTTCAGTAGAGGCAATTAGCATTTCTAAAATCTCTGCCACACTTAACTCTCACTGCCTGTCTTTGTCTCATGTGCCCAGGCACCACCATCATTGTTTCTTCCTCCCTCATTTGTCTCCTCTGCAAGTTGCTCTACCATGTGAAGTGTCCATATATTTTAATATCGCATATCTTGTAAAATCAAAGACTCCTTTTTTGTACCTGTGTATGGAACTCAAAATTCCCCCTGGTGTATTTATGTTTATATATTGCATTCCAACTACATATTGCAGCCTGCTAGATGCTTGATAAAATCACCTGCCTGGGCTGCCAAAATAGAGGCTTTATCAAGTGCTTGAAAAGTCACAATATTCTACTGGCATGCTGCATTTCGCCTGCATCTGAAGCGAAAAGTCTAAATTATACAAGAGAGAACTTGGATAGAGAAAATGGCTTCCCTCTTTGGAACATTGTGTCTAAAAATCCTGTTTCACCCTGCTGCATAGTAAAATGGCCATGCCAGAGCTTAGAATCTTAATAGGCTTATTTTAAGTACATTGTTTTTTCTTCAGTTATTGGGAATGGTACAGTTTTTGCCTGTGCAACATCCCACTATATAGAAGGAGACTGAAATGTGGTACTGGTAGTATTTTGCCTCCTCTGGTCAGTATTAAGTTCTAAAGCTGCTTTTTAAGAAAATACAATGTACTTTTATTGAATGCTGTGTGGTATTTCTGAAGTTTTCTGTTAAATAGGTGTGATAGAGGATCAAATGTGAGCATTCAGATTCACAAAAGTATTTCATATCAAGTGAAATCAGATCTATTTTCCTCACAAAGGCAGAGTGTCTGCTTCTGCACTGATCTTACTTGCTGTCAACACCACAGCATAAGGCATTCTGGGCTGTTCAGCACAGTAAGATCTCTTTGTACACGGAACAGCTGCTTTTCAGAGCTGTGAACGAAAGGAAAGAAGTGGTAAATGGAATAGTTACTTTGTTGAAATGTCCTTAAATGATAACAGGACATTTAGCACCTTGCTCTGCATCTGTGTTTGTACTGACTCTTTCTTTTAAGATGCATGCAAAACCATTGTTTTCGTAAAAGGAGAATATTCATAATTAGAGATTCAAAACTACGGTATATATTAGAATAACAGGACAAAGATTAAAGTCATGCTTTCTTCTTCTAGCTTATTTATGTAGTAGGAAATGAAAACCATTTCATTACTGAGAAGTGCAAAATATAGAGGAATGGCAGTAGCTAAAGGCGAAACTGGAAAAACTAGAAATAAGTGCTTTCCTGAGCCTTTGTTTTCATCCGTAGATGAGGTTCTTATGCTGCATTATCTCATAAATAATCAGTGTTTCGTTATATATGCCATTAGCATTGTGTGTGGCACAAAAAAGGAGGAGGAATTCCCCTTCCTGAAGAAACCCATATAGCCCCATTCCAGCCACTTTTGGGTAGTAGAGCAGATCTGTAACATGTGTCTTCAGAGGGTTTTTCCTGCTGTTTGTGTGTGTTGTGAGGGTTTTTGCGGCACATGGATGGTCAGAACAGGGTACTGGAAGATGCTATATTGTTAACCCTTTCATGCTCTGGGAGCCCTGCTGGCAACTAGGTCTCCACAAAATTGGGCTATTAAGCACTTCACCTAAATTGGGCTATTAAGCACTTAGATATGGCTACATCCCAGATGTTCTTGAAGAAATCCCCCAAAGTGAACCCAGCACTTAATTTCCAGTGCCTAGAGATGACTAGGCATGCCACTGCAAGAAGCAGCGAAACATTTTTCTTTATGACATATTGGCTTAAGGGTGTCAGTATAAAGGGACGGAAGCACTGCTTGAGGGGTAGAGGTCACTTGCTGATTATTAATCCAAGTGACTACCTCTAACACCATTTGCCGGAATCGCTGTAGCCTAGTACAAGATATGAAGGAATGTTGCTTGTGCATTGCATCCTCTCCAGCATTGAGAAGGCAATGATAGTTTGATGCAACTCAGCTTCAGTGGAGTGTAATACCAAGAATAATAATAATAATTTCTACATGGATTCCTGAATTCTTGCTGAAATAGTATTGAGAGGCTTTCTGTTTCACAGAGATTTCCATGCTGTTTTATCAATTCTAAGCCCCAGGTCTGCTTTGTATACCATTTTGAGCCCTTGCGAACCACTAGAGTTCCACCTTGCTGGTCACTAGATTTCTGCAGATCTCAGGAATTAGCTCCTGTGGTTCCCTTGTTGTGTATACACATTTGGTCTCACATGTTAAAGATCTAGGGGTGATGTCTTCCTTAAAGGTTTTGTGCGTGTGTCTGTGGAAAGAATTGAGTTAGAATCGGTTCACTTTATAGTCATGCAGCTTTGCTGCAATTTGGGCCTCTGTCAGAGGGCAGCCCTGAGATATAAATGCTTTAGTCTATAGAAGTTCTTTGAATCTAAATCTCTGTACTGCTCCTTCTTATCTGGGCTTTTAAATTACAGGTGTTCTAAGAATGCAAGGAGGGGGGAAGGTAAGGGTGTCCATACACATGACCAGCATTTCCAAGCTAACATATTATGGGAAGGGTACACAGGTGTACAGGGTATGAACTCCCAAAGTTAAGGTGCCCCTTCAGAAGGAATAGTATTGAGGTCAGCTGTGTCCTTGGTCCCAAGTTAAGAATCATAAAGACATAAAGAATTTTTCTTTGGAGCTTTTGAAGTCAAGATTATGTTAACAAATCTAAGAGAGCAATAAGCAACATTAAAATAGATTTGGCGGTTGAGGGCCCAAATCCACTAAACACTGATATTGTGCAAGCCTCAGATCATTTGAATGAACCTTGTGAACCAGTGGTTCTGGCTGGATAGTACCTTACTTTGATGGGTGGTTATCAGAGGAATTACAAATAATGCATACCATCCTCTGGTGTGTTAGTATGCATGTTGATACAGGTTGCAGCTTTGCCAGTGCTGAAGCTGACACTGTGACCTTAGATTTCAGTTAAATTCATGTTGAGTGAATGTAATATGCACCTGCTGGAGATCTGAGCTCATGGTGAAGCAATCACAAGGCTTCACACATATCAAACTAACCCACATCTGATATATTAAAGAGGTTGGGAACCAGCCTTTTTGATTAACCTCAGGATTTTGTGCTGCACATTGCAATACATTTGTATATGTTTTGTATAAATTTATACTAATTACACAGCCCTGAATTCTGGGGTTTTCATCAGATTCAGAATTATTTCAAATTGAAATTAATTACTAAATCTTAAATCTATATATTCCTCCTTTTATTGCTCACAGCAAATTGCTCTCCATGCATGCTCATTATATAAATCTGTTGAAATTAGATGACACTGTTAATCTAAGACTATGCATATGTTTGTATAGTGAAAGTGTTGCAGGTTGTTATGTTACAACTTAAATCCATGATCAAATTTAAATGTTTCTTTTAATGAAGGTTTTGCAACTGGATTGGACAGAGTTGGAATTGAATCAAAATTGCAAGGTTAGATGCTTTACAATTTCCTTGAAAACTCAGAGATCAAAGCAATTTAAGTATGAGCCTATCTACATTACTGCTTTTAAATGGTTTATAACAGTTTTAAACCAGTCAATAACCGTTATTATTGTTGTTTCTATTTCACACCTGGTACTATATAAGCATATATGTAGTATTGGTTTTGCCCAAATTTTGCCTCTGAACTTGGAGGTTTAGGAGTATCCTGTGCAGGGAGGTATATGCAGTGGAGGTGATTCTCGCCTCCGCCTCACCTCCTGCTCTGCGTTTCATCTAGATGGACTTTTTCGCTCGCCTTGCTGAAACGTCATGGGGTGCCTCTACAAGAGCGATTTAAAGCTCTTTCAAGGTGCATTAAAAATTTTACCTCTACAAGAGCGGAGCGCAAATCGGGAGTTGAGGCGCTTTTTCTATCCGATTATGCTCATTATCGAATGTGCGTTAAATAGCGGGTTTTAATTTACCGCGGCAGTTAAAGCGCCTTTTGACCATGTGAACAAGCGATTCTCTGCATTAAACACCTTTAAAGCACGTTTCATACAACCGGTAAGGCAACCGGTTATGTGCTTAACCGCCTCCCACGTATAGTGATTTACCGTAAAAGTGCTTGCGAGATGATGCGCATAATCGGACAACCAGGTGTCAAACCAAATTCTTGTAGAGGGGACCATGGACAGGGAGGAAGGAGGCTGGAAAGGCTTAAGATATGGCATAAGCCAGCCTCCCCAGTCCCCTCCACTCCCTGTCCACAGAAATGCCCCATTTACGTCCTCTCCGAGGTAAGTTTTGTGACCTCAGAGAGGCAGCCAGTGTGGTTCTCTCCACTCCAGCTGAGAGGGGGAGGGGCACTGCACTTTTATTCCTGGGTCCGAGGTTAGAGTGCTTCTCCTGTCTCAGAACCAGAATTCTGAAATATCCTATGCACACACACACCCTGACACTTTCTAGGGGCTATAGGATTGCTCCCTTAGTTAAATAGTTATATTAGGTAAATAGCCTCTTTCTGTTGTCTACAAAATGTAATCATTTTTCTGGCATATATATTATCATTTCAACTGGGACAGAATTATGCTTGAAGAACTTGAAAGATTTATCATCGTTCAATTTGATCAAGATGGAAGAAAAACTCTATTTCAAGCCAACAGGTAATGCTTTATACTTTTTCAAAGGTTTAATATGTATTTTGGATAGGGCATTATTACCATAATGGCTGTGGTTTAGGAAGTTATTTCTCATGTCCCATTGTGATCCCCATGATGACAAGAGCAGCCTCTTGATAGTACATCTATGTTGCAAGGATGAAGCAGGAGAAATTGAAAATGGCTTTGGTGGTCAAATCGGAAGCATGAGCCATGAAGAACTAGTGCCAGTAAAGACATGCCCAAAGGCTAGAGTTCAAAACACCTTCATTGTACAGTTGTTGCACTGATGGCAGTAGCTCTTCCAAGGATTATGGAAATCAGCCACAGAATCAGCTAGTGGTCAACAAAGTGAAAGCATACAATCCCTTGAAAGCTGCATGCTACTCATACTGGTTCTGAAAAAGGGCATGGTCATAAGGACAGCCTAGATGGAACTGCCCAGATCACTCAAAGCACAATTTTGGAAAAGCCTTCTCTCTGTTGCATCTTCTTAAATTAGGAGCATGGAAAGCTCGCATGAATATATATCACTTGAGTAATTGCATACTTGTAAATGAGGAAGGATTTTTCTCCTTAACAGAATTTTCAGTATTATTTTTTATCAGAGCTCCAGCTAATGAAGCAAGCTATTCTAACTTTGTTGTTAAATCTGCTTAATGATGTATTGTCTCCATTCTGTAAAGGCAAGTAATTAAAAACACCAGGAAGTCTCCTATGGGTTATAATTCATATGTCATGTAGAGAAAATGGATGGAATGCAACATCTAACTCACTTAAAGAGAGCTAACTGCTTTATATATATTTTCTTCTTCAGAAACTGGACGACTAATGGCTTGGTATTATATTGCATTTGACACTATGAAAAAGTGTTTCATGATTAATGGAACCGAGACTTTATTTGAACTGGTAATTTCATTATTCAAATGAACAATTAATATATATCTACAACTTTTAACTGAATTGAAAATTCAGCTCATTTAATTTTTTTAAAAGGTGTTTCTTTGTATGCAAAACTTTACATCAGTTACTTGCAGTAATCATTCCTTTAGTTTGGATCGTTGAGCATAACAGTGAACAGAAGGAGAAAATCTATTGGTGCTGTTCTGTGAACTCTTCTTGCAATACAGCCTCACAATGACTTGGTTCACACTTCACAGCAACAATTATAAGGTTGTTTAACATAGATATTGTGGGGAGAAGTGGAGTGTGCAAGTGGAGCACACAACTTGGGTGCTCATCATTTCTGCTTTTAATTAACAATCCAGGAGTGCTCCATTCCTCGGTTATAGGTTAAACAAGCCTGAGTTAAGTCAACAATTGAACATGGTTTCTTGTTGAGTTAACTCTGGCTTGCTTAACCCATGCAGTTGTTTCTGGCTTTGCATGTCACAAAGGTTGTTAATTAAAAGAAGAAAAGATAAGTGTACAACTTGTGTGCACTGCTCATCCCATGACATGCAAGCCGGGTCAGTAAATCAGTGGTTGTATTAAACTCCAGTGTATTCAAATTCTTGAGAAAGAGCTTACTCAAACTGAATAATTTCTCTGGATTTGCAGTCAGTTCATGCGGCATTCTTCTGCTAAGTCAGAAGCTGCTCTTTTGTGAGTAGAATAGACTTCCCACTAGCAGAAAGGCACCTATGGATCCAAGCCATATATAATCTCCTCTTCAAGATATTGATATAATATTTTTATACAAACTTTTTACTGCCATTTGTCAAATTGATGGCGATATTACATCACTTCCATCCAAATTCCTTAAAATAAATGTTAACAATATTGTTTTCTCTCTGTGGTCTCTGTGTATCGTACATATGGGCATATGGGCTATGCACCTGCATGAAGCACCAATTGTGAACCATCTATAGCTGAGATGCCTGTGGCACGAACGCTCCTCCACCGTTCCAGTGCGAATATCCCTAGTGAGCTTCCACCTATTCCCTCTGTTCTCTTTCAACTGCCATTGTTGCAGCCTCATAGGGAACTTTCTCCATTTGTTCACTTCTTCCTGAGGGAAACAAGAATGTGCTGAGGCATAACAAATCTTTGGGTGTTTTTTTTTTAAATCTTTCTCTTGTTATCCTCTCATTTTTTCTACCTGTCTGCCTTATCTTTTTATTTGTATTTTGTTTATTTGCCATCACCACGATTGCCAGAGGGAGTATGGCCCTTCGGGTGAGTAGAATAGACTTCCCACTAGCAGAAAGGCACCTATGGATCCAAGCCATATATAATCTCCTCTTCAAGATATTGATATAATATTTTTATACAAACTTTTTACTGCCATTTGTCAAATTGGGCCATACTTCCACTCAGAGCAGGACAACTGCATCTGCCTTCTTTGTCTGGGAGAAGGACAAAGTTGAGGCCTGCTTGCTTTGTTAAGCTTTTATAAAGCAGGTGAGTTGTAATTGAATCACAAGACTTTGCCATTCTGTGGAAGAGAGGTCTGGAAGCAATATAGCCTAACATGTCAAAGGAGTCGAAGGCACAACCCCCCAGTCCGCATTGGGATGTCAAAGTTGCTGAGAGAGTTGCTGAGAGAGCTTTGGAGACTCCAGGACTGAAGTCTCCGTCACCAGCAGTCTCAGAGCCTCACCAGTCTCAGAGACCCACCAGGCAGGTTGTTAAGGTTTACAGTGGCGAAGAAACTCTTAATAAAGGCAAGGGCTCATAAGAAAGCAAAGAAAAAGAAGTGTTCAGTGAGCAGACCATCCATAGCCCTAACATTGGGCCTGTCTGTGTATGTATTGATCAGGCCTCTGATACTGCCAGTGCCTCCTCCACTACTTGACTCCATGATTCCAGTGCAGCTCCGACCAGCAACTTTTGACTACCCTTCCTGTCTGAACCTTGTCAGTTATGGTGCATTACCTAACTCCCCCTTGGACTGAATCTCTTGTAGTACCTCATGTGGGAGAAGGATAAGGTTTTTTTTATTCCTATACCCCACTCCCAATTTGGTCATCATAGAGGTGTTTTGTCAGCTGTGTTCAAATATGCCACTGATCTGCCTCCGGTAAGTCAGCTTGCTACTCGCCCATATGTGTGATGTACAGAGACCATGAAGAAGAAAGACAAGTTGCTTACATGTAATTGTAGTTCTTTGATTGGTCATCTGTGCATTCACACAACCTGCCCACCATTCCCACACTTTGGTGTTGATCTCAATATTGGTGCCAAGGTTTCTTTTGGTTCCAAGGTTTCATTAGGCAGTCTCAAGGAACGGAGGAATAGGCTGGAGCTCCCTAGGGACATGTGCACCAGTACGGTGGCAGGGGAGTTCTTGCCAAAAGTTCCTCAGCTATAGGAGGCTCCTGATCGTGGTGCCATGCAGGCTCAGAGCCCATATATATGAATACACAGATGACCACTCAAAGAACTACAATGACAGGTAAGCAGCCTGTCTTTAATTCTGTTGTGGGTTTAATTTGTCACCTTTTTGGTTCTTTCTTTTTCTTCACTTCTTGCAGCATTCATATACAATTATTGTGGTTCTGGCCTAGCCATTGATCATACATTGTGGTCTGTATATGCTAGAAATAGGGTTTATTTATCACAAAAGCTTGGTTCCTTTTTAATACCAACCATGATTGGTATTATATGAAGGAGGTAGGGATTGCATACTATGGTTTCTACTTGGCCTGCAAATGAACATTGTAAACAAAGGTTGATCCTGGTTTGCAATTTTTGGTTTCAGGGCAAGTGTAAATAATATTTTGCTGATTTGATAGTAATAACAATCAAGGAAGTAACTAATGAAATATAGCCCACAAAGGGAAGAGGGAGTGCATGAACACAAGGTTCATTTCTGTAGTGCCAAACCATGGTTTGATGTTGTCTATGAACCAACCCAAAATGTGAGGTTTTAAAATAGATACTTTGCTGTTCAGACTTGTTCAGGTAGTTGCATACCCAATACACAGTTATTATGGCACCTTAAGGTTTCCAAGGAGATAAGCAGTAATATTTTATACTACTTGGTTATCCAATTTCTCACTCGCTCATCTAGACCCACATCAGTGAAGTAGCTTAAGTAACGCTGGTATTCTCAGTCTATTTGAGCAATTGAAATTGAAGTTTCCCACAGAACCCTGAACATTGGTTTTTTTTGTAGCTACATCCAAGCGGATAGATAGTTCTAAAATGAGTGCTTAAATTTGTAGTAAAATAATTAGAAAAGGGTAAGATGGTAGAACTTAAAATTAATGGAAGAAACTATTGCAGGTCACATTGATATCCAGCTGCAATGAATTTTCAGACATCAAGTTAAGAACAAATGAGAAAAAAACATTGAATACTTTGAATAAAGACAAGAACAGGATAAGCATAAGGTACAAGATAAAATATCAAATTATTCCAAAATGAAGTGTAATTTTAATTATACAGCATTGTTGCTGTCTTACACACAGTTACATGTGTGAAGATCGAGCCAAGATGGCTACGGTCTTGCTAGATGAGGTTATGGTCTGCCTGGCAGGACTAGGGCCTCTTTGCTGGGGAAGAGAGAGTTCTGAAAAACAAGTTTCTAAAACAGTGGTTGCCGGTTTCCCAGCAGCAGTACCTGGACCGTTATCTAGGGAGACGGGAAGCCAAGGTCGCTACCAATTGGGAGTAGGCGCAGAGAGTTTTCAGCTATGGGAAAATGTAGTGCAATTCATTGCACTACATATATTCCAGCATAGTTGCATAGTTATATAATTCTCACTTTTTTAATACATCCTGGCATAAAAGGGCTATTTTATTTATAAAAATAATTATTAGATGCACTCTGACCCTTCTGATTCCTTGACACACACACACACACACACACATATATATATATATATATATATTCATTTGTATATTTGTTGCAATTTTGGTATACAGCACACTACAGTGAATACTGGCTGACTCACAACGCAGGTCACACTCAGAAGTGCAGAATTTTTTTCTTGGAGTACCAGAGAAATTGCCAAACAAGAAAGTTACTGATTTGCTATTATTTCCTTGAGGTTTTTTGATGCAAAAAGTATCCCCATGTCAGCAGGAGGGTAAAAGAGTGGGAGAGGGCTGGCACAGGGAGGGGACTGGATTGTAGCTCTCTGGCTGATTGTAGCACTTTTCAGAACCAACAGTTCATATATCCAGCTGCAGATTTCTAGGATGCTCTTCTTAAGCCTTCTGTATGAACTGTAACTACAGAACTTCCTTTCATGTACATAAGACAGGCGGTACAATTTATGACCCATTAAGTCAAATACAGCCTAATAGCACAGCCTTTCAGATGCTTAATAACCCATTGCTTCCCCCCCCTCCCCCCCCACACACACAAGTACCAGGCAGACAGCATTGTCAGGAGCATTATTGAATCCCTAGTGCACCACCATATATAGCCCGGAGGCTGCATTTGGTTTGATGGATCATAAAATGTTCAGGTCCTGGGTACTGTTACTGCATAGGGGGTCACTTCAGATGTGATGCAGCAAAATACACATGAATGTATAATTGCATGTGCTGATCTATATGCACCTTGTTGATATTTAGTGCTTTAATGTGTTGATAATAATGCTTTTTTGTGTAGGAAATGTCCTGTGTTTGAAGCTCTAAGACTGCAATCCTATATTTACTTACTTGGAGTAAACCCCATTGAACTGAATGGGGCATTTCTTTTTCATTTCTTTTTATTGATTTTCTCAAAGTAACAAATTTATATATTTCTATACAGTCTTTCTGATCAGTCAAGATCTCTATTTGCTATAAATAAGATTATCTGATAAAGTTATCACTCATCTTCCTAATAGATCCTAGCACAGTGTTCCATGTGTCTTAGGAGAGTGTTGTATGTCCTTCTCAGCAGTAATGAATTCAATAAATGGATACTATATTCTGTAAAAAGTGTCTGTTTCTACTTCGCCTGTTTGTACCTGAAAGTGTTTAGTAAGTTTCACCATTAGTGTAGGGTCCCAAATTTTCTGTTTCCACATAGTCAGGGAAAGTTCTTCTTCATGGTCTCTGTGCATCACACATATGGGCTCTGCGCCGGCGCCGAGCCCCAATCGGGAAACTTCACTAGCTAGCTTAGTGCTTTTTGGCGGGAACCCCTCCCCCACCATAATAATAATAATAATAATAATAATAATAATATATTTATTTATCACCCGCCTCTCCCAACGGATCGAGGCGGGGAACAACACCAAACACAAAATACAAAAACTGATTAAAAGCAGATAAAACCAGTACATCATTAAAACACCAATAAAACACCAATAAAACACTTTAAAATTCATCTGGGTAGGCCTGCCGGAAGAGATAAGTCTTTATAGATCTTTTAAATTCCGGAAGACTAGTGAGTTGGCGAATCTCTCCCGGCAGGTCATTCCATAATCTGGGAGCATCCATTGCGCATGCTCCGGGTCCCGCCTTACCTCAGTTCTTCTTCGACCGCGTAGCTGATCGCCTCGCGGGAGACTTCTCCGGACGTTTTCGTTCGTAGCATTCTGAGGAAAGAAAATTTTTTTTTACTCTATTTTAGCTTAGTGTTAGTGTTAGTTGTTGTTAGATATAAAAAAAAAAAAAAAAAGTTAAAAGTTTATATAGTTATAGATATAGTTGGAGTTATGGCGCAGGCGGCGCTTTTCAAACATTTCTCCTGTTGTAGGGCAAAATTAACCCTAACGGATGGACACTCTTTGTGCCTCATGTGTTTGGGGGAAGGGCATGTTGTAGACTCCTGCCCCCATTGCATGGCTTTTTCCCGCCAAACCAGGCGGATTCGGGCGGACAGGCTACGTAGCCTGCTATGGAGCAAGGCCTTGTCTGCGGTAGACCAGCCTCGCCATCATTCTCGCTCTCCACAGCCTGTGGACTCGGAGGCGGACCGGTCGCCCTCCGGTGAGCGTAGGCGGACGCCTGTAAGTCGCTCTCAACCGGCATCTCCTTGCTCTCCCCCGCGTGGGGACGCGGCAGTGGCACCTTTGCCACGACTTCCGACTAAGCCGTCCAAAAAGACTACCATGGCGGCCAAAAAGTCTGGCAAAAATAAGAAATCAAAGTATTTGTTGTCGGCACCGAAGCCCTCTTCGGCGTCGAAGCAGCCTAAGGAGCATACGGCGGCGAGAGAAGACCGCTCTCCAGCTCTTAAACGCCCGTCGACATCAGTGTTGGAATCTTCTTCAGCACCGAAGCGATCGTCGACATTGGCACCGAAGCTATCTTCGGCAGCGGCAGCATCGTCTTCGGCAGCAAAGCGCTCTTCGGCATCGGCAGCGCCGTCGACGTCGGCGTCGGCAACAAAGCGATCTTCGACATCGGCAGCAGCGTCTTCGGCACCAAAGCGATCGTCGACATCGGCAGCGCCGTCGACGTCGGGACAACCGTCGATCTCGAGGGACCAGCCACGAAAGCCGACATCGGTAGCGAGTCGAAGATCGACGTCGTCGACTCCGCGTCGTCCTGATCCGTCGATACCGGCGAGCAAGCCCTCGGCGTCGCTCAGGAAACACTCGACATCGACGCCTGCCCGTCCAGCGTCCTCACCAATCCTCTCTCAGAGATCTGCTTCATTGACGCAGCGGGCTTCGTCGTTGCCTCCACGGTCAGTCTTTCAAACTTTGGATGTTGAAGTGTGCTCCTCGGATGTGGAGCTTGTAGATGTTCTCCCATCGGACATCTCTGTAGATCACGATGTTGATGTCGGACCTAGTGAGGAGTACCTGCAACAACCTTCACCACTGGGTATCGTTGCGTCCCCGATGTCGAGGACCTCAAAGACAACCTATCGGTCTCGATCGCGCACTAGATCCCAGTCTCACTCGCGATCCCGACAATGGGATTCGGTATCGGATAGATCCAGAAGTAGATCCCGTCACCGAAGAGCTCCACGCTATCTTTTTGACCCCTATACAGGGAAGAGAATCGGACGGTCATCCTCGCAACGCAGGCTTCAACGCAGCGTCACACGTCAACAGCCAGCTTCAGCGCCAACGCACACCTCAACGGCACTTGTTCCTAGGCCTCTCTCTCCTACCTCGGGTGATGACTACCCTTCCGACGCGTCGTCTATACGCTCTCAGGCACCATCAGTCCCTTCTCCTCCTGAGGGGGTTGGGTGTAGTGACAGACCATCGCCATCGTTAGAGTTAGGTTCTTTTTCTGACCAGATGCAAAGGATGGCACAATCTCTTGGGTTAGATATCAACCAACCGCAAGAGGATCTAAATGATAAAATTTATGACGTTATGTATACGGAGCCAGCACCTCAGCTCACTCTGCCGTTGGTACCAACGCTCCTAAAAACCTTCAAGAGTGCATGGGAGAACCCAGCAACAGTGGGTGCTACCTCGAAACGTTTAGAAACGTTGTACAAAGTCAAGGACGTCGAGGCTCCGTTCTTGTGTAGTCATCCAAGGCTGAACTCCATTGTAGTGGAGTCATCGCAAGGACGCTCCACGAAAAGTCATTCTACTCCTGTGGATAAAGAGGGTAGGAAGTTGGACACATTTGGTCGCCGTGTATATTCTTCAGCAACGCTAGGTTTTAAGGTAGCGAATTATCAAGCAACCATGGCGAGGTACCAGCTCTTTCTCTGGGAGAAAATTTCCACGTTAACGGATTACCTCCCAGACGACCAACGTGAGCTGGCCAGGGTTTTCCAGGCTGAAGCAACCAGACTATCCAGGCAGCAGCTGACCACGGCTAACCACCAGACGGATTGCGCAGCAAAGGCTCTAGCAGGGGCGATTGCGCTACGTCGCCATGCATGGTTGCGCTCCTCAACACTACCAGCCGAAACAAAAGCTCGGATCGAGGATCTCCCGTTCGACGGAGAGGGTCTGTTTCATTCGTCGACCGACAATACTATGGATGTCATCCATAAGTCGAAGGTAACGGCTCGTAAAATGAGCGCACCCACACAACAGGGACAGCAGCAGCCTCGCTCGCGCCGTTGGTACCGGTCTTTCCAGTACCAACCACGGCGACAACAGGAACGCAACCAGCGTTTCCAATCACAGCAGCCGCAGTCTTCTTTTCAAGCCAGAAAACCTGGCAACAGATATACCAAGGCACGCCGCCAGGACCAGACGTCAAAACGGCGTCTTTGACTCCATTCCGATAACTTTACCACAACACCCGACTACCAGGCTCCAACCTTTTCTGCATCGCTGGAAATCAATAACAACAGACAAGTGGGTGCTATCAACAATTTCCGAGGGATACCTCATAGAGTTTCAAGCCTACCCATCTCTAGGCACTGTAAGGACCACTCCACCGTCTCCCACACTGTTGCAGGAAACAACAGCCCTGTTACAGAAGAAGGCAATCGTCCGCGTTCCCTCGCGACTATTAAAAGCGGGTTTTTACTCGCGCTATTTCACGGTTCCAAAGAAAGACGGCGGCCTTCGTCCTATAATGGACCTCAGACACTTAAACAAATTTATAAAGCCAAGGAAATTCCGCATGATTACGTTAGCCCAGATCCTGCCACTACTCAAGCGACACCGGTGGTTCACTTTGGTGGATCTCAAAGACGCTTATTTTCATATTCCAATACACCCAACTCATCGCAAATACCTGAGATTCATTATAGGGAAAAGGGTGTATCAGTTTTCAGTCCTTCCCTTTGGCCTCCGGACTGCACCACGGGTTTTTACCAAGTGTATGGCCGTGGTGTGTGCCCATCTCAGATCACAGAATGTCAAGCTCTATCCCTACCTCGACGATTGGTTGATCTCCAACCCGGTCGCAAGCACTTTCCAACGTCGGTCTCGTCACTTCTTGTCTCGCCAGCTTGGGCCTAGAAATAAACAAAGAAAAGTCCATTTTTCATCCCACACAGACGATTCATTTTATAGGGGTGCTTTTAGACTCCACGGTGGGACGAGCGTATCTACCAGCCGAGCGCACTCGAACCATAGTGTCTCTCGCTTCGCGGCTTCAACAGAGCTCCCGCACGACAGCGTTCACTGTGCTTCGCATGCTAGGCTTCATGGCCTCTGCGGTGTTCGTTGTCCGCTGGGCCCGTCTCCACATGCGCCCGCTACAGCAGGTGCTTCTCCAGCGCTACCGTCCTCATCAAAACCCGAGAAAAATCATACTTACCATTCTGTCGGCTGTCCTCCCTTCTCTCCGTTGGTGGTCGTCCGCAACTCATCTGACTCACGGCATGCCGTTTCACCACAAGGGTCCAACTCGAACAGTCACTACAGATGCTTCCTTGGAAGGGTGGGGAGCACACTACAACGATCTGCAAATTCAAGGAAGATGGTCAAGGTCAGAGTCCAGACTCCATATCAATCTCCTGGAATTCCTCGCCGTAAAGCGAGCACTGCACGCTTTCTTACCACACCTTCAAGGACATCATGTTTGCATCCTGTCCGACAACACCACTGTGGTGTGGTACATCAACAAAGAAGGCGGGACAAGATCTCGTCGCATCCTCCGTTTGGCACTGGACATTCTGCATTGGGCCCTTCGCAGGGACATCTGTCTATCCGCGCTTCACATTGCGGGAGCGGACAATGCGAAGGCAGACTCACTCAGTCGGGAATTCACCAACACCCACGAGTGGGAGTTATCCCAAGAGGTGCTGAAGTGCCTGTTTACAAAGTGGGGCACGCCGTCAATAGATATGTTTGCGACTTCTGCAAATGCCGTCTGCCAGGACTATTGTTCTCGGGCGGGGATTGGACATGCATCTCTCGGAGATGCATTCCAGTGGGATTGGTCCAACGGCTTCCTATATATGTTCCCCCCTTTTCCGCTGATTCCAAAAACGGTGGCCAAGGCCAGCAGATGCTCTTTGAACGCGATCCTGGTGACCCCTTGGTGGCCGAGACAACACTGGTTCACCACCCTCTATCGTCTGTCGCAGCAACAATGGTGGCGTCTACCCAGGATACCGCACCTGCTGTCCAAGAACGCAGGAGCTATCCTGCACCCGGACCTTCAGTCGCTGCACCTCACAGCGTGGCGGATCCAACAAACTGGCAGTCACTAGATATGCCACCAGCTCTACGGTCCATATTCGAAGCCTCTATAAAATCGTCTACGAGAGCTTCCTACACTAGGAAATGGAACCGCTTTTTGAAGTTTGCAAACGATAAAGGGTTTCCAGCGCACGATGGCCCCGTCTCGGGTATCATAGATTTTTTGTATTCCCTTCATGCAGGAGGCTTGAAGCCCTCCTCTATCAAAGTCTACTTAGCGGCCATTTCAGGACAACACGCTAAGATGGATGGCTATACGGTTTTTACACACCCGGTGGCTAAAACTTTTATGAAAGGATTATGCCACATGTTCCCGCCAGTTCGACAGATTGTTCCTCAATGGAGCTTATCTGTAGTCTTAACGTCGTTGACGACAAAGCCATTTGAACCGTTAGCTACAATAGATCTCCGATTGCTAACATTTAAGGCCATATTCCTGGTAGCTATAACATCCGCTAGAAGCGCCTCAGAACTAGCGGCGCTGATGGTGGGGCCTCCTTAAACTCAGTTTTTTCGGGACAAGGTTGTGTTACGTCCTGGTCCCTCGTTTGTCCCTAAGGTTTCTTCCATGTTCCACATTAACCAAGATATAGTTCTTCCAACTTTTTTTAAGGCGTCTACAGATCCCCTTTCGACGGCTTTGCACGCGCTGGATGTTCGGCGTACGTTAGCTTTCTATAAAAAGAGAACAGAACCTATCCGTAAATCAGATAAGCTGTTTATTTGTTACGGTGGGAAGACTAAGGGATTGGCGGTTTCCTCCCAACGTCTGGCCCATTGGATTGTGGACACTATTGTCCTGGCCTATCAAGTTCTTGGCAAACAGCCCCCAACCTCGTTCACAGCACACTCGACAAGGGGACAAGCGACATCGTCGGCCCTGATCCATGGATCATCAGTTCCAGACATTTGCAGGGCAGCGACATGGTCGAGTGCATCAACCTTTGTGAAGCACTACAGGCTGGACGTTAGAGCGGCAAGGGACGCTTCGTTCGGCCGAGCGGTCCTGTCTTCCATCTGTCAGTGACCCACCAGCGTGCATCCCCTCCTCTGGTAAGTTTGGCTGATTAATCGCCCATATGTGTGATGCACAGAGACCACGAAGAAGAAATGCAGGTTGCTTACCTGTAACTGTAGTTCTTCGAGTGGTCATCTGTGCATTCACACAACCCGCCCACCATCCCCTCGTTGCAACGCTATGGTGTATGCAGGAGGATTAGAGCGCATATGCCTCCTATTTGTTTACCTAGTGCGAGGCCGTAACGCGGTCTCAGGGAACTGAGGTAAGGCGGGACCCGGAGCATGCGCAATGGATGGTGGGGGAGGGGTTCCCGCCAAAAAGCACTAAGCTAGCTAGTGAAGTTTCCCGATTGGGGCTCGGCGCCGGCGCAGAGCCCATATGTGTGAATGCACAGATGACCACTCGAAGAACTACAGTTACAGGTAAGCAACCTGCATTTAACAGGACTTATTTCTGAGTAGATATGTCTGGGATTGTGCTATAAGTCTCTGTTTTACATTGGGACTTCAGAACAATTAACTGGTTGTAGCAGTCTAGCCTAAGTGAATAAAAAGCAATATGGTGTGTTTCGTGTACAGATACCCAATGGAAGGAAAGATAAAAACAAGAGAAATGAAAGTAAACTGGTAAGCATTTTGTGCTATTTTTTATTTTAGAATTTAAATAAGGACAATAAGACTCCTAGTAAATTCTTGCAGAACCATTTCTTACCACTCTATTCTTTAGATTTTTATCCTGAACTTGATCTTTTTTCTAAGTCATACTTCCAACTTATATTTACAGTCTTGTGTTTCTTTTTCAGTCTTATTCAGGCACAACTAGGATGTATTCCTATACAAGATTTCACCTTGATGCAAGATATAGGCAAGATTTTCAGAAATGGCATGAGAGTTACAAAATGTATGGTCAAATTTAAAATTTTGTTTTTGGTCTCTTTAATAATAATCTGCATTACAAGCTACTTCTTTTTTATACCCGTTTATTTCCTTATGTAGGGTTGACTGAATTTTTGGCCTCCCATCAAAACAACTTCCTTGTATTATTAAATTCTTTGATTTTAGCAAAGTGCTTCAGATGTAGACTTTGGGAAAACTCGCTGTATGTATCCAAACAATTGGAAAAAATTGGTAGGTATCATAGTCAACAAGAAAGTATGAGTTTATTTTTGTAACTGAGTTCACTATAAATATTGTTTCTAGTTATTTGGGGTGAAATCCAATTGTGTCCTTCTCCCTGCACCCCCTCCATGTCCCCAAAATCTGCTCTAGTGAGCTGAGGGATCCTCCGGAGCAGATTTGGGGGACACATGGATGCAGGTGGGAGGAGGCGAGGGAAAGGCCCACAGCATGAGTGGGAATGCTCTTGCATGACGTTGTAAATCTGCAGTGGATTGGAATCAAAGGGCTGTATGAGGAGTTTCTGCATACTTACTAGTGCTTCTCAGACCCCTTCTAATAATTGATAACCTTTGACTTTTCAAAAAGGTATCTCGTAACAGTCGGGGGACTCTCTAGAGCAGTCTTCACAGTACATCAGAAGGGGCAACTAGAAGAGAAAACCAGGGATGCTTCAGTGCATGCACATGTGCCCTTGAGTGTGCTCATGGAAATTCTTTGGATCCCAGACTTTGCTTTTGGCATAGACAAGATTTGAAATTATTCATTCCTGTGCACATTTACTTGGGAGTAAGCTCCATTGAACTCAGCAAGACTTCTTAATCAACATGCACAGGATTTCATTGTTAGCCCATGTTCTCAAGAGGGAAACATTTGCTTTTTACCTCCTGTAGCCAGTGAGGCCCACAGACACACATGACTTTGAAGTATAACAACAGCATGACAACAACATGGCAAACAATGACAGTAACACAAAAATCCATCTCAGAGTTTTCATAATCCAATGATGGGCTCTGACATACAACTGAGAATTACTGTTATAATGCCTTTGTATTTAATTTTTATTGGTTGTGTAAGTTCATATATTCATTTAGAAAATGTAATTGTGGCAACATTTTGAGAGATACTTTGGGGTGGGCCTCTCCATTCTTAGTTTAAATTGCTTTTCATATTTGTTTCCCATTAACGAAAATAATTATAATTTATTAAGGAATACAATTTGTAAAAAAAAAAAAAACCAATTAACACCCTTCAATTTTCAACAGGTATGACACTGTCAAATGTAATGATGAATGCGGGCCTGACATCCTTCAAAAAAATAGAAGATATAAATGCAAGGGAGCTTGAACTGGTATTTATTTTCTAATCTGTGTATTTTGCAGCTGTATTAAAAGTACTTGTCTACAGCATTTATTCATGAGTTACTCTTTGTACTTTGCTGTTTTCTAAATCATGCATTCATATTCCTACTCTCCTTAATGTTTGTTTTTACTAAGGCAAATAATCTTAGCCTGTAGAGTTGTATATGAAATCCTGAAAAAAGGGTTGCATTCATTCATCATTTGAACAACACTTGTGTATTAGTAAGTATATCGCCAGAAGGATGTGAAGAGTGCCCTTCTGTAGCCACAGACACACACTTCTTCAAGCCCAGATAGAGTGTGGGAAAGATACTCAAGATGTGGGAGAATGGAATCCATACTGAGGGTGTCCAGGTTGCAGGGAGAAATAGCTACCCGTAAATGTTAGAAAGACTGAGACAAACTGCAGATATCATAGCTGTAGCACATTTCAGTATAAGTATTGTTTTACGATTCTTAAGTTAGAGGCAGTGGATAAAAGCAATGTAATTAGCAGACGAGGGAAGCAATAATGACACAGAGGGTTAGAAAGATAGATCCTATGTTGTATTAGGATGTTTGCAAATTAATGAATGTTTGGAATTAATATGAACTCTCTCTGAAATTAAATTTTCAGATTTTGAATAGGCACCCTCCTTTTGGAAATCAAATTAAAGAATCAATAGCACACCTTCCAAAATATGAACTTACTGTTGAGCAGGTAAATTCTTTGGTCCAATTCCATTATTTTTGTTTTGTTCTTTCCTGCCAAAACAGAAAAGAAAACTCTAGGTAAACTCTTTATTTCTGGAGTACAGCAAAGATTGTACAAAAGTCTCGGAAGTAGATCTACTTTGGATTAGGCACAATAGCAAGCCATTTGGAATGGTTGGCTGGCTGGAACGTATCTGTTTCATGACCAGAGCTTTCTGGGTAGGGCTAATTTCTCCAACAGCAGAATGACTGGCGAGTACATTCCCTAAACTTCCATTTTAAGTTACAAGCCTGAAGGCATAATTTCCTTCACAGTGTCTATCTTTAGGCACTGCAAGTAATATTGTAGAGAATTTAGCACCTCTTTCATGAAGATCTGCTTCACTAGACACTATCCATGAGCAGGTATGGACTGCACCAGCTGTTTATGAGGTAGTCTGTGACATAGCCTGTGAAAACCAGATGGTGCACCGTAATGCTGTCTAGTGAGCTCCTCACTCCAGTGTGTTATGACCCCTCAGGTCTTCCAGTTTACAGCAGGGGATTCTGATGAGGATGAGCCCCAGGCTATTTCCTTGGGGAAAGGACAGCCAGTTCTTTACTCAGGGCCATCCCAGCAAGAGGACGCAGCCCTGTAGTGCTAACCTCCTTCTATTGAGTTACTGGCATAACATCTATCTCCACAGCCTCACAGAAGTTTCAGGCTGTGTGAAATTAGGCAAGGGTCCTTTAACAATCCAGTCAGCTCCTCCAGCAGCTGGCAACACTACAAGTCTTGTTGGCCTATATAAGGCTTCAGTTTCCTCTAGCTGCCTGCTGAAGCAGCATCTTCCTATTGTTCTCCTAGGAGAGAGTTCCAGTCAGCAGGACCCACTTGACTCTATTCAAGGTCCTACTTTCTTCCTGCCTTGATCTGTATTTCTACCTTGAACATATTACCAGCTTCCCATGCAAGCCTCAAGGGACTTTGGAATGGGACAGCATGAGATTTTAACTCTGTTCTCCTCTGTCGAGGTTGAGCAATCCATCTGCCTAGCATTCTAAAGAAATTAATGGGTCTTTTGGATGTATCACTAAACCATAGTTTAGCGTTATGAGTCTTGGGCTCATGAGCCCCTGCCCCTTCTCCTCCATCCTTGAAGCTCATAGCAGGAAGCTTACTAGTAGAGGTGTTGAGTGGCAGGTCAGGCTCGCAGTCAGGACTTTAGGCAGAACACTAGCCAAGAAAGCTTTTAGCTAAGCAAGATGTAAAAAACCATCCCAACTGTGGACAGTCAGGTCCTTCTGTGGGCCTCACCCTGTTTTGAGGAATGATCTTAAAGAGCCATTCCCAATTGTCTTATGACATGGGGACAATGGGGACTGCACTAGGCATGTCTGAATATTCTGGCAAAGTGTTACTGGCTTTGAACGTCTGGGAGTGGGGTACGATGATTCCGCAAGAAGTGTCTCTTCCCCATCCATGTCTTCTGAGCTTGAGGGGGATTGAAGCCATAAGAACATAAGAAGTGCCATGCTGGATCAGACTGAGGGTCCATCTAGTCCAGCACTCTGTTCACGCAGTGGCCAACCAGCAACAGCACGCGCACACACACACACACACACATATATATTCCCCAGCAACTAGTGTATTTAGGCTTACTGCCTCGGATACTGGAGGTAGCACATCGCCATCAGGGCTAGTAGCCATTGATAGCCTTCTCCTCCAGGAATTTATCCAACTCCCTTTTAAAGCCATCCAATTTGGTGGCCATCACTACAACTTGAATTCCATAGTTTAACTGTGTGCGGTGTGAAGAAGTACTTCCCTTTATTTGTCCTGAATCTCCCATTGATTAGCTTCATGGGATGACCCTGGGTTCTAGTATTATGGGAGAAGGACAAATGGCCAAAGGAGGAGATCAGAAGCATTTGTTTCCATGTTTAATTAACTACTGTTTGTTGTTATGTGTGAACCCTGTACTGTGGTTAGTCTTAAGTAAGTATAGTTTAGGACAGTGGTGAGCAACTAGTGACTCTCCAGATGTTTTGGTCTACATGTTCCCCATCCCTTGTTTAGGAAAACAAGCCAAGTTCAGAAACCACCATTTGATGTTGGTTTGTTTCCCTAAACCGTAGTTAAGACTCACCACAGCATGTTCACATATAACAATAAACTGTAGTTATTTGAAAACAGAATTGATAATTTACAGTCTCCTCCTCATAGCTATGCTGAGGAGAAGAGGGAAAGGTGGAAGCGCACAAGCCCAAGGTCATATATATAAACCCAACCAATGTGTACAAAATGAGTCTGATTGTATTTTTATGGCACGTAATATTTGAAAAGCTAGCTTTATTTTTTAATATGTAATTTATTTTTCAAGCTGGCAAAATACAGTGAAGAAGTAGCTGAAATCCTACTGACGGTCATATTAACTAACTTTGAACAGCTGCAGATGAAGAGAACAGCTCCAGATTCTCACTATGTAACCTTAATAATAGGAGATAATGATAATCAGGTGGTTTTTAAGCAAAAGATTACGTGAGTATACTCAAATAATTTTGAAACTTTAAAAATTCTACATTTCTATATATTTAATATCAGTATATTGATATTTAATATACTTTGCAGGGATTCTGCTTTGCTGAAAATTGGAAAGTGGACTAAAAAGGTTGAAGTGAGAAGAGCTATTAAGTCTGAAGAGCTTAGCATAAATTTAATCAGTTCTGAATACAGTAGGTTAATTTATGCGATTATGTCTTAAAACCAACTAATTTCTTAAACAGAAAACTGCAATCCAGTTTTATACTATATTGCATACTTTGTGGGGGGTGGGTGTATGCATGTTTATACATTTGTTTGTTTTATTTTATTTATTTATTTAAATCGAATATGTGTTAGCTATGCATTTCTAATATAACATCTACAGAGGGAAATAGAAATCTGTTATTCAAAGTGAACTTTTTTTTTTACAATGTTAGTGTCTGGTCTTAGCATAGATATTTTGGACAGATTCTTAAATTGAAACACCAATCCATCTGCTCCTGGCCAATGACCATAGTATTTTTTTCCAGCTGCTGAATTTTGGATGATAGTTGTTCTAGCTAACAAAATACAAAGGAAACAATGTTGGTTCATTAAAAAAAAATCCAGAATCCATGGTTGGGTAATACTTTTATTAGAATCAGCTAAATTGTTACAAAACAGTGGCTCAATTCGGACGACACAATAGTCAGTGGTGGGGTAATAATGAACTTTACAGTTGTTCATCTAGGGGGTACTCCTCACACAACATGGTAATAAATAATCAACTGTGATGTGGATTAGGATCAGCACTGAGTTGACTATGGCAGCATTCGGATAACACGATAGTCAAAACAACTGACGATTGTTTCCCCCACACCAGTTGTTTATTGTGTCATCCGAATTGAGCCAGTGAGTTCTCCAGATGTCTTCATCATGCTAGATGTTAAGCAAAGCTGGCAGGGAAAAGAAAAGAAAAGCTGGCTTGATGTTGACGCCAAAAAACTGCATTTAGTCACAGTCTTAAATGGAATGTAGGAAGAGATAGGAGACATAACAGGATTTTGCTCTACTTGGCTTTATGCAGGGTTTAGGTTGCACTCAGGATTTCTGGAACACACAGGGCCTGTTCACACGTCCTAATAAGCCACACTGAAAGCAAGCCATGGTGGGTTGGTTAATCACTTGTAAAGCCATGTTGCTGCTGACAGATGATCAGGTGCTCACCAGCTTGCCATGGTTTGTTCCCCCTTTTGTCCCCTCGCCTGCTCCCAACACATACCCCAGGGGCCCTTGCAGCTCAACTTCTTTACACTGCTGTTGTGATGAGATTCTCCTGCTCACCCTTTCTTGCCTTATGAAGCACTTGTGTTGACATATATATGTCATATCGTACAACACAATATGGTATTAAATTGATATTTTTTTAACCCCCTTGTGGAGGGTGGGGGTGGATTTTGACTGGAAAGCAGAAGGGGAGAAGCTTAATTCCTCCTCCTCCTGAATTGCTATGGTCCTAAATTGGGGCTGTGTGTGTTTATCCGGAGGGAAGTAAATCGTATTCACGCACTGCTGTGCTAGGAAGAGGAATGACGCTATATAACTGTAGTTGCTAAGTCACGTTCAGGTTATATAGGAAGAATAGCTGCCTTCTACAGGATAGTTCAGTGAAGATAAGAGAAACTCGATTCACAAGAGGAAAAAGCTGGTCGCTGTCAAATGAAGTCCCAAGCTGGAGGACGAGGGGCAGAGGACCCTGAGGAGAAAGGAGGGAGGTTATAGGCGGCACCAGTGCATCCTGTTGCCTGGCAGAATTTGGTAGTCAAGATCGTGAGGAGTGATTGGGTTTTTCACTGCTCTTGCTAGGCATCTCTGTTGACCTTTCAAAAAAGCTGTGCCACTGTGCCAGGTTTACATGTCATGACAAGCCATTCTAGGAGTGGGGGAACCACCACCACCCTGAATAACAGAGCAACAAGCCATGGGTGCTCAGAGTGGCTTGTGTGTGGTTAACAACAAGTTTGACAAACCACTGTGGGTTGTTCAGTCAAACCAGGTTACTCTAACCCGCCTTGCACCCCTGTGATTGATACCCCATTTTTGCAAATATAAAATCCAGCAGTTACCCGGATCAATTTCTAAACTTAAGTGAAATACATAAGTTCCTTGTTAGTCAGAGGAAAAAAAGTAAAGAGTAAAATGGCCATTTTTCTATTAGCAAAGCTGAAGCTTAATGTTAAGTGGTATATAATGTGAAAAAGCTAACAGAAGTCAAATTGAATAGCATAGCCCTCTGAACAGAGGGAATATAACCCTCAAAAATGAAGTTTCATTTTCCTGCCTTAGTTAAGTATCTGAAAAATTAAATGAAGCATTAAAAACAAAATTTATTTAATACACAAATATTTTAATGCATAAAATACTTTTAATACTATATTCTTATATTTTCAAAATTAAGTCAGTAATACTGTGAAACAATCTATTAATGCTATGAATAAACCTTGAATTGGCTACATTGAGATGATCAAATCCTGGCTTAATTTGCCATGATATGCATGAGCTCCTGCATCCATATTCAGGTCTTTACTGCCACTTCACTCCTTTTTTCATGCAAGTGATGAAAGAAACCAGGAAGTCACAGTAAACCATTAATTTCTGTGATGTGTGAACTGGGAATTGTGGCAAATGGCTTCCAAATCCAGGTTTGTTTGTAAGCCATTAACTATAGTTTCTGGTTTGCTTCCAAGCTTATTTGCTCATTTGTGTGAGCAAGCTGCATGCAAGTGCATGGTACTCATGTTTATTCTTTTTGTCCAAATTTAGCCATTGTGTCCGCTCACCATCTTTCTCAGACACCTTGATCTAAGAGGTCATATGTACTGGCTGCATGTGTATAGCTCTTCTTTAAAGAGGGAGGCATTGGGGACATGGCCCAGAATCTCGGAAGATTGAGGATTCCAGGGTTTTGTTTTAAAATAGGTGTTCATGCACAGCTCCTGCTGTTGGATCAGGCTAGAGATTTGTGCATGCAACATCCATTTTGGTGATGACTCTCCATCCAACTTGAGAGTCATGCTTCAACCTGCATATAGCTCCTAGATCTTATTGACACGTGAGGACATATTTCTATCTTTAGTAGACTAAAACGTGTGTACCTTATAACATGTCCGACCAGCAGAAAAGAGACCAGATTCATTTGTCCTGTAGATCTCCTAAAGAAGAGAGGCCATAACTCAGTGGTAGATCACAAGGCGTGGAAAGACAAAGTGCAAAGATATGTTTAAATATTTAAAAACAACTTCTGATGAAAAGTTGTGCTGTTGTGCTGATCGTATGAAGTCATATGATGCAACTCGAAAGGTGTAATTTGGGAATCAGTGCCTTAAATACAGTGGGCTGAATCCAGATTTAGTCATACTTGGAACAAACTCACTGAAATCAATGGGATTTAAGTTAATAATGACTAACAAGTCCAGCTGATTTCAGTGGGTCTGCTCTAAGTATGACTAAATCTGGATCCAACCCTGTGCTTTGTGTAAGCTAATTTAGTACTGTCTGTACCATTTACTGCTTGACAACGGGATAGTGGAGGAGTTGACTCTTGTTCTGGGGGAAGCTGCCTGCTTGGGGCCAACTAAGCAGAATGAACTATTTGCTGATAACAGATATTTTCAGAAAGGCTGAAACTGGCTCAGAAATCCACAGTTCACAGGTACACTCGAAGTACTCAGTGTTATATAAGGAAATTCAAGCCTATATTTCCAAGAGTAAGTGGTCCACTGTTTGTTCATCTCACATTATAGATGAGGACTGCAGCAAGTCTCAATAATTTTTTTAGCATCTAACACAAACTCTTTTCAAAATGTATTGGACAAAAATTGCTCACCCATCAAACTTTGAAACATTAAGAGCATCATCAGACAAGTGTTTTGTCACACACTCGTTACTGGCCACTCACTTTTTTTGCGAGTCTTTTTGACAATGCCTTCCATCTCCTGCAGGTCTCCCACTCCTTCTGGTCTTTTCTCCGCAACAAAGTAAGACCCAGTAAATCCGATTTTTTTGGGAAGCAAAACTTGCTGCCATTTCTTGTTGTGTGCAGGGAAAGCAGTGAGATAAAAATGCCCCCTGAATGGACCATGTGGTCATTGCTGCTTCCTCTTTCTTCACTGTGTGAAGAAAGAGGAAGCTGTTCATCGCTATTGTGTGACAGCAGCAGAAGGCTGAAGCGACGGTAGGGAAACGCAGTCCCCCCACCCCACCCCACCCACCCATCTGATGGCGCTCATAGTAATCAGGGCTACTCAGAATGGGATAAACAGGTTAAACCAAGTTTCTACTGCATATTTATGAAGGGAATGCAATTATATACATGATGCAGATATATTTGTAAAGCTAAAGGAATCTTTTTCTGCACAGTTGGCCTAGATATTCAGCAAAACTATAAAGCCTTTTACTTAGGACCAAAAGGGTTTGAAAACCAAGGGAGCACACATGGAAAATTAGAAGGCAAATGTCTATCTGATCGCTATCAGACTTCCCTGGTAGGATCACCAGCAACAAGAATCAATAAAGGTAAGCAATAGTTCCCTACTAAATAATCAGATCCGAGAGCCAGGATAGGCTACAGATGAGAATATACTTGATGGTAAATCATGGTTTGATGCTGCATAAAGCATGAGTTAGATAAAACAAATGAGTTGATTGAAAACAAATGAAATATCATGACAGGTACATGGTGATGTTTTCACACATTTTGAGTTTTCAGATGTTTGCAATTTTCACATGGACAATGGAACATGTGAGCTCTCAACTTGTTGGGATGGAACATAAAAAATCATCAACAAATGTTGTAGTTCTATACCCATTTACCTAGGGGTAAGTTTCATAGAACTCAGTAGGAGCTATTTCTGTTTAGACATGTATAGGATTGTTCTGAAAGTTTTTTTTCTCCATACATCATTTTTTAAATATCTATATTTCTGTTACTTTAGGGGCCACTTATAGTCAAAAAAGCATAAAGCATGGGATTAGAAAATGTAACCATCACTGCAAAAATAAAGAAGTATGTGGACATGACTGCTGTGAGTTTCATTCATTTTTTTGTGCCCTCTACTTGTGAGGGACCTGGCTTTCAATGAAGAAAAACAATAATCCAGTGTATCCTCTGAGCACAGAAATGTTTACATGCAGCTGTGCACACATTTGTACTCTTGTGTGTGCTTAGGAAGTGGGTCTGCTGGAGGGAATCTCACATACGGAGCAGCATAAAGAGGAGGGTGAAGAGAAACGTGTGTGATGTCTGGATTGTCCTCAAATGTTGTTATAGAAAATGTTGCTGCGAAGTAATTAGATTCATAATAACAATATGACATATGAAAATATATTGCTTTTATGCAATGTATAGCATTTTTACAAAATACATACATCTGATTTATTAAAATTATGTGTGTGTGTGTGTGTATTTAGGATCTTTGGGAGAGTCCTAAGGTACCTGTCACCACTAAGATTACTTGGTAAATTGGATTAGATTGGTGCCAAGTTACCTCAGTTATATTGCTGGCACTAAATTCATCCCAAAACAATCAGAAAACTAGTAGCTACCACCACTTACTGGGTTAAAGAGCAATGGGGCTCTTATATGTCTTTACGAAAGACAAGAAGGAATATCTGTTAAGGAAAAAAAAAAGACAGAATAGCTGCACAATGACTTTTAATTGCTAGGAGCCCTTCTTTTTGGAAGCACCCCAAGTCTCTGCCTGCATGTGACTTCTGCTAACTGAAGACCTTGATGTATATTTATAGTGAACTTGACTGTGAAATTTAGACAACAGCATAACTTGATGTAGGAATGGTTCCATAATACAGAATATGCAGTACAGTGGGTCTGGTCTAGTTAGCACAACTCTTGGTGGTTGAAGCCAATAAACCTGCAATATCCGGATGAAACAAATGGTAGCCAAATGCAACCTTTTCCCTTAGAAATGGAGGCAGATTTGGCTGATCATTTATAGAAATTCGTGTAGTTTAACATATTGTTTTCCTACATTTTCTGGGACAAAAAATATTTTAAATGAATACAATTATAAAACAAAAAATTCATGTTCTCTTTCTTAAAGGTAAGATCGGAGTTCCACAAAAATCTGACATGAGGGAAGAGTCAACATTTTCTTTGTATCTTGCTGATTTAAGAAACCGGAATGCAGTATCTGCTGTTCCCCCAGTCAAACGTTCAAAGGTGTACAGATGCAATAATTATTTGTTCTTGCACTTTGTTCTCAGAATGTCTGTATATCTGCAGTAAACGCATTTTATTAGTTAAATATAGTCACTCAGGTTGAACATTTTCTATGAAACATGAAGGAAAACAAAACAATATTTTTTGTGAAACCGCCCAGAGAGCTTTGGCTATTGGGCAGTATAGAAATGCAATAATAAATAAATAAAAAATGATTGAGGAAGAAAAGCTAGAAAAAAATAAGGATAAAAGTGACGAATGGAATTTGTCTCAACAATATACTTGGAAATAAGTTTTATTGTAATCGTTGAAACTTATTTCCAAGTAAATTTGTTTAGGATCAGGGGCAATGCTATTCATAAGGAAGTGGCTTAACTATTGTAATACAAGTGCTATAAATAGTTTGAGAACATCGAACTTTTCCTATAGTTACACTGGCTGATTAGAGTATGCGAGTTTGAGAGAGTAGCAAACCAGGATATGACATATTTTCACTGGAGCTTAGTGGTATTAAAAGCTGGACGAAGTTAAGACTTCTTAACTTATCTCTAGACGGTCGCTTTTCCCCGCTGTAGCTTCGGAGTGGCGGCAGGTGGATTACATGACACTGCCGCTACTCCGAAGCTACTGCGGGGAAAAGCCCCAAAGCTCCGCTCTAAAAAAGTCAGGCATTTACCCCGACTTTTTTAGCTTGGAGCGGGCTAGGAAGGGAAGGGTGGACCAACGAGCCGTAAGCTCGCTGCACCACCTCCGCAGACCTTCCCCCCCATTTAAAAATAAATAAATAATAAAAACCCTACCTTGGAGTAGTGGGGGCCGATGCTCCCAGCCACTCCTCCAGCTGCTGCTGGGCAGGTGCGGGTGCGGCAGCTACAGGAAAACCCGCCATGGCGCTCCTTCCACTGTAGATGGGCGGAAGGAGCATCAATGTGGGGCGCGCTGCCTGCCGCCGCCGCTGTGTGGCAGAAGAGGTGCCATGAAGAGGAGGGCCAGGTTAGCAAATTTGGGAAGAAAAGCTCTTTGCTTTGTTTTAAGGTTTGAAAGCACCTCTGTGGGACTGCCATCCATCTTTCCCTTCTGGTAGAATTAGACAAGACTGTGGATTTGTAACTGCTCTTCCCTTCTTGCAGGATTTTTCTCCAGGAGAATAACTTGGGCAATTGATAATAAGGAATGGAATGTGATTAACAAACTATAGATTACAGCCAGCCTGGGCTTGCTGAGATACTTGCGTAGTTCCAAACCGCCACTGACTAAATTTACTCATTTAAATCTTTTTTTTTTCTAAATACACCTTTTTTACCACCTCTCATGAAGTGAGGAAAAATAATGTTCATATGTGACTTTTCCATTCCTGACAAGGTGTCAGAAGTATTCACTTCCTTGTTTTATTTGCATATACATGAAACACACTTACTCTATCATATATGTGCATTGTAATAATCTCTATATATTTTAGATGCAGATGTTGAATAAATCTCAAAAGGTGGATTTTAAACAATTCAGTTATACCCCTAAGCCTTTTCTTCCAAGATTGCCAAGGTACTGTACTACCAAAACAGTGACAACAATCTATCATCCAGTTTACTTGTTCTCTTTATTATCAACCATCACAACTTTATTTTCTATATACAATTAGTTTTAATGTTTAACTTTTTTCTGATTTTGTTCTCTTTTATAAAGGTCAGAGTGTGTGCAACATTCAGAGTTCACTTTATTGGAAGATGGAAATGATCCTGATGTCCATGAAAATTTTCGACTGGAATCAGAAGGTTGGAAAGAGAGTGGTAAGTTGCTAATGTTGTCTGAGGTTTTCTCCTAAAGCTCAATCCAGCCAAAGCTAAACACTTTAAACAGCAATCCTGTACTCACTTCCTGGGTGTAAGCTCCACTAAACTTGGTGGGACTTAACTTCTGAGTAGACATGCATAGGATTGTGGTGGTAAAATGCAATGGGTTTCTGCTAGAGAACTGATTTCACTTCAGATCAGCAGGACATAAAAGTGCCTAACTTTTGCTCCATCTTGCATCACTGCATTTTAAACAGTTTTAGATGTACTTGTAGCCTTTCCATGTTTAGATTGAATATTAGGGTGTCTTTATACTAGTTCCATGCCAGCCTAGCACATTCCTACTTTTGTAGATTCTAAGGG